>JAGIQG010000014.1:77859507-79145507 GCA_024679065.1 Sphyrna mokarran | reverse complement strand
AGAGGGAGAGAGAGGGAGAAGGAGAGAGAGGGTGACATAAAGAGAGAGGAGAGGGAGAGAGAGGGGACGGACAGAAAGGGGAGGGAGGAAGAGAAGAGGAAGGGAGAGAGGAAAAGAGGGAGGGAGGGGGAGACTGACCGAGAAAAGGGAGGGAAGAGAGAGAGGGAGAGTGGGTGCAGGTAAAGAGCATTGTACACTCTGGCTTGTGGAGAGTGGAAGGGGGAATGGAGAGAGAATCAGCAGTGAATGAGTGCAGACAACATCGCTTCCCCAGTATGTGTGCCAGCCAGCGCTGTGATAGTACTTGTGGCCGATCAGCCTGCCCACTGCCTGGCTGTATGGTTTCACCAGCAATGCCACTGATTTGGGGAGAATTTGGGAGGGGTGGGGGTGGGAACGAGCGGTGAAAAATTGTTCCATTTACACTCTGGATCGTCTTATCAATTGCACGTGTTCCCGAAATTCGCCCCAAATTCTGTCGTTATTTTTCCCATTGCAAGATTCTGCAAACACCTCAGAAAAAAGCATAAATCTTTTTTTGAAAATAATGATTAAAGAAGAAATCTCCAGTGCCCCCGCGATGCAGTTTAAAGCGGAGTGTTTCTCTCTGTCTAAAAATAAAACTTGCAACGATGCAAGCCATTAGGAAAGTTGCCTTTTATTAAAAAGTTGCTGTTTTTTTTCTCGGGGAAGGAAGGGAGTGAGTGCTGGTGGAGGGAACCTCAGGAAAGCTCACTGCTCCGGCTGTAGATGGCGCCCCATCTCGTTAAACAAGGGCTGTTTTAAACTTGGGCAACAGGTAGTCACTGAGCTGTATAAACATCAGACACACACACAGAGAGAGAGCTCCCTCTCTCTCTCTCTCTCTCTCACACACACACACAACCCTCTCCCTGCAAGCAGGCAGCCAGCTAAGGTGTGCAAAGCAGGAATCTCTCTGCCTTCCTCTTGACTCAATGCTGTGGGATCCCCCATTCTCAACCATCACTGAGAGAGAGGAGATCCAGGAAGCACAGACCCATCGGTATTTTATGTATATATTTTTTTTCACAAGCAGGACGGGAGGGGAGATTCTCTAAAATGCGGAAAGTGTACGTGGGCGAAGCAATGATTTAGCAGCTGCGATATTCAGAAGTGGGGATCCGGTGGAATGCGGTAAGATCCGATTTAATGCGTTGCTCAGTCCGGATTTTGACACATATATCTCACACGGAGACGCTGATTAGCCTCATTTTATTAATTCCAATGTGTTTCACTTGTAAATTTCATCAGTGTTTTTGAGCAGAGCTGTTTTGGATATACTGGTTATATATGGGAGATGAATAGAGTTTATTATTGAAAACAAGTGTGGCTATTGACTGGAGTGAATCATTTACACACACACACACACACCCCTCAGTGACATGGGGCTGAGTTAGTTAATGTGTGTGACGCGCAGGGCGGATTTTGAGACTGACTCAATTTCTCTGGGAGGAATGAGGGAGACAGAGAGAGAGAGACACACACACAGTCAAACTCCCAGACTCTGCAGCTAATGTCAGCCCAGACACTCACTCGCTGAGGTAAGGAGCACACTGCAATAAACAGCTTCTTTGGAACTGTGTTTAGAAACAGTCAGCGCTAGAATCTCAATCCTGCGTTGTTTTCTATTTGGAAGTAGGTATTCTATTTGGTGTGGGTTTGAGTTGATGGGGATCTGCGCTCACAGCAGTGAAGGGATTGCTCTCAGAGCTCTGGGGTTGCAGAGAGATTTGGTTGAGATGTTGGGAGTTGCTCTGGAATACAGAGTGGTTCGCAATACTCCGCCGGGTTCAGGGGGAAATACCACTGGGGTCTCTCAAAATGAGTCAGTGGGAAGCGTTCGGAGATCCGCGATTCAGCCAGACTCTGATATATTGTGTACTCAACTCTGAAGGTATGAATGTATTGGAGACGTATTTCTAACTTGTAGGGTTTATTATTTTTTATGTAACTAACATGCCGACAGAATTCTATCCATTGCCGGTGTTGGGAGAAACCTGAACTAGACTAGGAAGCTACTCCTCTCTCCCTGCCTCTGGACCGCTCACTGGGGCTTTTTCTGTCTCTCTGTCTTTCTCTCTCCCTGTCTCCTTTTATTTCTCTCTCCCTGTCTCTCCTTCTCTCTTTCTCTCCTCTGTCCCTTTACACGTCTTTCTCCCTTCTCTCGCTCTCTCTCTCTGTCCCTCTCTCGCTCTGTCTCTCTCTCCCACACTCGCTGTTTCTCCCCGTCACTCGCTCTCTCTGCCCTTCTCTCTCCGTCTCTTTCGTTGTCCCTTCCTCTCTGTCTCTCTCTCTCTCTCTCCCCCTCTGTGTATGTTTCGCAGTTTCTTTCTCTCTGTCCTTGTCTCTTTCCCTCTGTCTCTCCCTCCATCTCTCCCCCTTCTCTCTGTGTCACCCCCTCTCTTGCTGTGTGTGTCTTTTTGCTCCCTCTCTCTGCCTGTCACCCCCTTTTTTCAGGGAGATTGGCAGCGTTGTAATCTCACAGAGAGTTAGCAGTGGCTGACGGTTTGCGTCTCTCTGAGCGGTTCCGACTGGGAGTTTCGAATCTCTCTCCCTTCCAGATTATTTTACAATTAACCCCGTAGAAAACAAACAGAGGTTCTGGTTCCGATGTAACCGGGAGTCCCTCCTGTTAAAGTTAATAACAGGGTTGAATCTAGAAATACTGGGGTTCAGCATGTTGTGATTTAGCAATTGGGAATTGGTGGTGTTTTTTTTGAATGGATTATTTTTTCTCGCTGATTTGAAATTTCTCCCTCCCCACTCTGTTCTCAGCTCGGAGTGGACTTGTTGATGCTAATGGATTTCTCCTGTGTCCCGGTGATGGCCGGCTTTTTGCTGGCATTGTTTCCTGGAAGCCAGGCTCAGAGCTCAGTGAAATTCTCCCTGCCAGAGGAACAGCCTCCCAACACCTTCATCGGGAACCCAGGTGAGACCCTGGGCCTGGCCAAGAATAACAGACTCTTCAAACTGGAGATTGGCAAGCCTTACCTGCGGGTGGACGAGACAGGGGGCAACCTGTACACCACCGAGACCCCCATCGACAGGGAGGACATGGTCTGTGACAACCCGATGGAGTGCTTCCTGGAGTTTGAGATCTCGGTGACGGATACGCTGTACAGCACATCCCCGGTGTTGGTGGAAGGCAAGATCCTTATCCAGGACATCAACGACAACACTCCCAGTTTTAGCTCACCCGTCATCTCCATCTCCATCCCCGAGCACACAACAGCGGGCACCATCGTCAATATCCCCACGGCCACTGACCGTGACGCTGGCACCAACGGTGTGGCCAGCTACGAGCTCCTGGGCAGTGAGGCTCATGGACTCTTTAGCCTCCAGGTGGCTGAGGAACATGGGGAGAAGCTCCCGCAGCTGATCGTGACCGGACACTTGGACAGGGAGCAGCGGGACACCTACGACCTGACCATCCGTGTGGTGGATGGGGGCAGACCCTCGCGTGCCAGTACTGCCATCCTCCGCATCACTGTGCTGGACATTAATGACAACTCCCCCAAGTTTGAGAGCTCCAGCTATCAGGGCACGGTGGAGGAGAACAGTCCGGTTGGTACCTCCATCCTCCAGGTGAGGGCCACTGACCTGGACCTGGGTGACAACTCCCAGATCGAGTACACCTTTGCCCAGGCAGCGGAGAATGCCCGCCGGCTACTCCGCCTGGACAAGAACAGTGGCTGGATCACCGTGCAGGGACCTGTGGACCGCGAGCAGGTCAGTCAGTTTAAATTCTTTGTCCACGCCAGAGACAAGGCTCCCATCCCCAAGCAGGATAGAGCTGCAGTGATCATCACTGTCCGAGACAAGAATGATAACGCCCCCAGCATTGAGATCCGTGGCATTGGCCTGGTCACCCACAAGGACGGGGTGGCTAATATCGACGAGGACGTGCTCACTGATTCCCCGGTGGCATTGGTCCAGGTTTCGGACAGGGATGAAGGTGAAAATGCAGCAGTCACTTGCATTGTCGCTGGCGACGTGCCCTTTCAGCTGAAACCAGCCAGCGAGTCCAGCAATGAGAGGAAGAAGAAGTTCTTCCTGCAAACCACCACCCACCTGGATTACGAATCGGTCCAGGAGTATCTGATTGAGATTGTGGCAGTGGATTCTGGCAACCCACCTTTATCCAGTAGCAACACTCTGAAAGTTCAGGTGGTAGATGTGAACGACAATGCCCCTGTTTTCACTCAGAATGTGATCCGAGTCTCCATGCATGAAAACAACCAGCCTTATATCCCCATTGTCAAAGTGGAGGCAACAGATGCTGACAGCGGCAGCAATGCTGAGCTAACCTACTCCCTGTACCCAGAATCCTCCACCCTGGACTTGTTTGACATCAACCCAGACACCGGGGAGATTCGGGTCAACTCGATCCTGGACCGCGAGCAGCAGGAACATTACGAGTTCAAAGTAGCTGCCGCGGATAAAGGTACACCCAGTCACAAAGGAACAGCCACAGTTGTGGTCAATGTCCTTGACGAAAATGATAATGACCCTAAATTCATGCTGAACAGCTACAGTTTCTCAGTCCGAGAAAATCTGCCTCCATCCAGTCCAGTTGGCATGGTAACCGTGACGGATGCAGACAAGGACATGAATGCCCGGGTAACTCTGTTTGTCGACCCTGACAATGGTGAGTTTGAGATACAAAATGGCACTGGCACAATTCTTTCCCGCGTCTCTTTTGACCGAGAGCGCCAAAGTACCTACACCTTCCAGCTGAAGGCAGTCGATGGCGGAACACCACCCAGGTCCGCTTACGTCAGTGTCACCATCAACGTTCTAGATGAAAACGACAACACACCCTTCATCACCCAACCTTCCAATTCCTCCTTTCAACATATAAATCCCCTCACTCCGATCGGAACCCCGGTGGAACAGGTGAAGGCTGAAGACATGGATGTCGGAACCAATGCCAACCTGACATACAGCATTGTAGGTGGAAACCCATTTGGCCTCTTCCAGATTTCCCCCGGTGGCAGCGTAACTCTGGAGAAGGAAATTTTGCGCAGGCACTATGGCTTACATCGGCTTGTGGTCCGGGTGAAGGACGGAGGTATACCAGCTCGCTTTGCGACAGCGCTGGTGCATATATACGTGAACGACACGATGGGAAACATCAGCCTTGTGGAGGCCTTGGTTGGCCATAGTCTCAACACTCCACTTGACGTGGATATTGCAGGAGATCCGGATTATGAGAAGAGTAAACAGAGAAGCAATGTGTTGTTTGGAGTGATCGCTGGGATTATTGCAGTCGTGTTGGTGATTGTGATTGTGGTATTGATTCGTTACTGCAGGCAGAAGGAAGCCAAGAGTGGCTATCAGGCTGGGAAGAAAGAAAACAAGGATCTATACACTCCAAAACAGACCAATAAAAACACCAAGCACAAAATCAAGAAGAACAAACCTCCAAAACCTTCCAAACCGCTGGAAGATGATGAGACAGGCAACCAGAGGGGATTACAGTTCAACTTGATAAATGAATCCAGCAGTGACAGTCCTCGGATTCATCTCCCCCTCAACTGTAACCCAGGGAGCCCTGACCTTGGCAGACACTACAGGTCAAACTCCCCTCTGCCATCCATTCAGCTGCACCCACAGTCACCCACTGCTGGGAAGAAGCACCAGGTTGTGCAAGATCTCCCGGCCACCAATACCTTCGTTGGAACTGGGGACAACAACTCGACTGGCTCAGACCAGTACTCTGATTACAGTTACAAGACCAATCCTCCAAAGTACAACAAGCAGGTAGGCATGTCAGTGCTACAAAATGAGTCCTTTCAATCGATGGTTTCAGCGGGGGCAGACGTTACTGTATTGAGTGATATTTAAACTTCAATGAGTTTCTTTTAAAATGTCAGACCTAATTTCTTTGAGAAATGTGGCACAATTAATGCATAATTTCACTAAATAAAATCTCCTTGCGTTTTTAGTATAAATTTAGTTTCTATTTGTTTTGATTTCCATTTATGTAATATTAACTCCTTAATGTACAGTGTGTTTGTGAAATAAACACACCCAGCTTATGAAATCTCCAATTTCCAATCTGCACCTTCATTATGCTTGTTTGTAAGTCAGGATAATGAGATGTTTGTGTGAAAGTAAACATTTTCAATCAGATGGCCAGATTTTGCACATGGAAGTTCTACCTGGAATATGTGGATTTGAACTGATCCCAGGCAACTTGGCAAACTGCTTTCTCCTTTTGTCCAAATACTCGTGTGGCCTTTGCTCATTCATAAATATGTGACCTCCTTTCTGCTTGATTCGGTGTCATTGCAAAACCGGTTCTCCATCTAAGAACAGCATGGCAAACACAGTGCTAAAGGCTGAACAGTATTTTTGTTTTTTTTAATGGAGCTGGCTTTTGTCGACAGTGTTTGTCTTAACCGAAAGAAAAGGAGTTGTGCCAATGCTGCAGTTTTTTTGAAGTCTCGGATTCGACTAACTTATCTCTGAGCAAGGGAGGGCAGAATGCTGTAGATTCAATTAAAAGAAATACTGGCTGATCAGATTTCAGTGCAGATGGTATCATTTTGTTAAATGCATTGTGGTACATCGGGTTTTTTTTTGAAATTTCAACAGTCTCCTTGTGGTGGTGGTACAAATCAGTTTAACATTCATGTTGCTGTGTTATTTATCACATAATATAGATACTCCCAGCGACAGTACCAAATTATACTTTCATTAGAACCTAACCCGTTACTGCAATAAATGTATAATGTAGTGACTGCTTTTGGAATCCTGCCTAAACCAATGATATTGGATAGTTGTTGGTGCTTTGCTACATATTAAGTGCCTGTAATGTCAGTTCTGAAGCATTAGCAGAGAGTGTGGGCTTATTGTATGCGCTGGGCAATTGCTGAGCAGAATATCTTTGCGTAGGTTCACTCTCCCAGGCGTAATAATCCATTGCTTTGACTAACTTAACCTTATTTTAATTTCAGTGTGCGGATGTAATGTGAAAAAAGCAGTGAGTTGCCTTAATGAGCTAGTCAGTAAAGAGCACTCAATGCAGTGCTGAGCTTCACAGGTTGTATCGACAGCAACATCAAAGAAGAGCCGAGTTTGCATTTACTTGAGTGCCTTTGGTAGGTATCAGCCAGTGAAGTGCTTCTGAAGTGTAGTTAATGTTGTAGAAAAACATTGCAATTTGCACCAAGTGAGATTCCACCAACAGCAAGGCAATAATGACCAGACGATCTTATTTTTTTTGTATGTGTGATGTTGGCCAAGGCACCAGGAGAAATCCACTGCCATCCCCCTTCCCCTCTTCCTTTTTGTGAAAAAAATGTAATGGGGGGGGTGTCAGATGTGACCCTCCAACAGGGCAGCACCTTCTACAGTACAGTGCTACACAGTCAACATGGAGTTCGTGTGCAAGGCCCTGGGTTGGGATTTAAACACAGCTCCCAAACCATGAGGAGGTACCTTCAGGCCGCAGTTTACACCATAACACCATATGCTGAACATTCCTGGGGAATTTTTTAGGGATGGGGGAAAAAAATCAATGAAAGAATTTCATAGTATTAAGAGCTTTTATCCTGGTGACTAAAGGCTTATTCAGAAAGATAGGTTTCACTGTGGAGAGGCAATAGTTTAGGAGCATGTTCTTCAGGATATGGCAGAGTGATTGTCAACTGTACATCTTTGATAGTCATTGAGTCCTAGAGATTTACAGCATTGAAACAGGCCCTTCAGCCCAACTTGTCCATGCCGCCCTTTTTTTTAAACTCCTAAACTAATCCCAATTGCCCACATTTGGCCCATATCCCTCTATACCCATCATACCAATGTAACTATCTAAATGCTTTTTAAAAGCTAAAATTGTACCCACCTCTACTCCTACCTCTGGCACCTTATCCCAGACACTCACCACCTCTGTGTCTATGTGATGATGTCGAGAAAGTCAGAGATGGAAGGTTAAAGGGTGCGAGAGAAGGCACAGAATTGGAGATGTTGCTTAAAGCTTGATGTGAAAGAATTATCTGGAGGCAAGATATTAAAGTTCAGTATGACAAGAGATAGGGGGGAGAAGGTTGGCGATCAAGGCTCAGAGTGATGGATCTGCAGATTAAGCTGATGGGTTGCAGAGCGGGAAACTAACAGGGAGGTGTTGGGCAAACCATGTGTAGATTTGACAAAAGCAAGGCTTTCTGCAGAGGCGGGAGTGGACTGGGTGGGGTTAGGCAGGTCCTGGTGATGTTTAGGAAGCAAAGTGGGTGTTTGACACCAGATCAAACATGGTCTTGCCCAATGCCCAATGTGGTACCTATAAACAGGTTATAGTGCTTTTTGCAGCTGAATAACCCACCGGCATTCTCTATCCATGCCTGAAATATGGCCACATGAAAGTACAGGAGTACTGCCTGATGCTGTGTTGGGCTGGGTATGGGGGTGATGAAGGTTTCAAGGGGAGAGGAGGAATTTGGGGTCAAGTATATGCCACTAGTGAGATGAAAAATGGTAAATGCCCTTTCCACTCGAAAGATTCATCGATGTCACCCAAAATAGTTTTAATCTATATCACAAACTGGATTTGAAGATTGAAATATTGCATTATTTCTTTGCTTCTGAATGTTATTTGGAGATTTCCCCATTTTGATAGCTGTGTTCCATTGGTTTTGTCCTGATCTGGGCAGCTGTCTCTTTAGTTTCATCCCTATTACTGGCTTGTACAGTATTTTTAACAAGGATCTCATTGGGAATAAATAAACTCAATGATTACAGTACATAAATCAAACCAACTGCCAAGAAAAAGTAGCCAATCCTAAGTCAATTCTGATTTCTAAAAGGATCTGGATCAATATTTGTTCAGAGGTGGGATTTGGGGGTTTGATGGAGGCCTTGACATGACTAATGTATATGGAGACGCCGGCATTGGGCTGAGGTAAAACAAAATAAATCCCACAACTCCAGTTTAAAGTCCAAACTTTAAACCAGTTTGGACTTTAAACTGGTATTGTGTGATTTATTTGTGTTCTGACTAATGTAGATAGAGATTAGGAAGACAGCATTCAGATCAAGAAGAAATTTGATCTAGCTTTTGGAGCTAAAGGGATATGGGGAAAAGGGATGGAGGGTCAGGATATTGAATTTGATGAATGGCGGCAAGGTAGCAGAATGGTTAGCACTGCTGCCTCATAGCACCAGGGACCTGTATTCAATTGCAGCCTTGGGTGACTGTCTGTGTGGAGTTTGCACATTCTCCCTGTGTCTGTGTGGGATTCCTCCCACAGTTCAAAGATGTGTGGGTTAAGTGGATTGGCCATGCTCACTTGTCCTTAGTGTTATGGGGACTAGCAAGGTAAATACATGCATTTACAGGGATAGGGCTTGTGTGGGAAGGTTATTGATGTAGCCTCGCTGGGCGAATGGGCCGAGTGCCCATTTTATGGCAGACCGAGCTCAAAGGGCCGAGTGCCCTATACCTGCTTCAAGTTTCTCCATTTCTATCTCACTGACAGAAAGAGAATCAATAATTGACGCAGTGTGAGTGGTCCACACCAAACTAAAAAGTAAGAGAGGGAAGAAGTGTATTTGCACTTAACATTTCCTCACAAAAATTCTAAAGCTAGGCCCCCATCTTTGTTCGAGGTTGAGAAAGTGAGTGCATTTCTTTCACTTTTCACACTAGTGAAGAGGAACATAAAGTGAGTTGGTGGAAGATATATCCTGTGACTTATGAAGCTGAATGAAATGGTTGATTGCTTTCATTTTAAGGTGTAATTCTGGCAGAAGGTGAGTGTTCATTTTGAGGCGATTGACTTGGTTAAAGTCCAGGAATGCTGGCCTTGCAGCTTGGAGAGGTTTGATCACCTGATACTCTACCTCGTGCTTTCCAGCAGGTTGTAGCCTAACCCTTGTCCTTGAAAGACTACCTCAATTAATGCTGCAAAGGCTGAGAAAATGAGCTGACTCCAATTTTTTGGGGTCTCTCCAGATGTTCAGGTAGATATAGATGAAATATTATTTTCTACATATAAACACTTTGCGAGTCAGCAGCTAAGCAGTGATGTATGCAAATACTGCTGATTCTCTGTTTTTTAAAACTACATGAAACTAGAGTTTTCAGTGACGATATCTGTGCCTTGGGACTTTGATCAGCTAACTCAGCTTTGGGCTATCTTTGACTTCCCTCCTGCCCTGACACACATGGCAATGTTTCTTAGCAATATTTCAGATGTTATATCAGCATATGAAAGAATGTCATCATTATTATCATGCGAATATGAAATGGTTAACCATATTCGATTAGATTCCATTATTAATCTCTTTTCGCTAAAACCCTTTTCTAATTAAAGGTAAATAGGAAGCAGACATTAATTTTGTACCCATTGATTGAGAGTAGCTCATTGCTGAAGTAACACCAGTCTGTTAATAGGGAGCGATGAGCTCCAGGATACAATAAATCTTACCTGTTTTATTTATTAAATTCATTGCATCGTTGTCAAAAGAAAAACCTGAGGAAATATTTGCTGATTTGCCAAAATGAAAGCTGTTTTGCATCTTCCAGACCATGTAATTTTAACTTGATTTATTATTGTCACATGTATTAACGTACAGTGAAAAATATTGTTTCTTGCGTGCTGCACGGACAAAGCATTACTGTTCGTAGAGAAGGAAATGAGAGCACGTGCAGAACGTAACGTTACAGTCATAGCTAGATTGTAGAGAAAGATCAACTTAATCTGATGTAGGTCCATTCCTGACAGCAGCAGGGAAGAAGCTGTTCTTGAACCAGTCGGTACTTGACCTCAGACTTTTGTATCTTTTTCCCATCAGAAGGTGGAAGAGAGAACGTGGTCCCGACAAATCTATTCCCAACTCTCTCTGCTGACCTTAACTGCAGCAAATCTAAGAACCATTGGTAAGCAAAGAAGTGATGATGGTGATCATCATCTATACTGGTGCAGACCTTGATGATGGTCTGCACCAGTATAGATGATGGGTCACCAGAATCATTTACTTCCCCTAGATCTCGCAAATCGGAATGAAGTTAGGAAATACTTTTGCACAGAGAAGTAGAAGTTTGGAACTCTCTTGGACAAATAGCTATTGTTCTAGATTAATTATTAATTTTAAAAACTGAGATTGGTTTTTAAAATGGAGATTGGTCAAAGGTATGAAGAGATGTGAGGCAAAGATGGAAAGATGGAGTTAGGTCAATATCAGTCACAGTGTCATTGAATGATGGGCTAAGCTCAGTTAAGTGGTCTACTCCTATCTCTCTAAGGTGGAGGGAGCCTCATCTTTGAGCAGCTCACCCCAGAGCCAAGCTGATGCCTGTTTAAACTTCATTGACATTTGCTTCATTCTATTGCCTTTTTGTTAATGTCCATTATTGACATGCTGTTAAATGTCCCAGCTAAAGGGCAGACCCGAATAGATTGTGGCATAGATTGACAAATAAGTGCCTTCTCAGCTCTGTAAGAAATAAAGACTTGCTTTTATACAGTGTTTGTCACAATCACAAATGACCCAAAGTGTTCTGTGGGCATGAAATACGCCTGAGGTATGACCATGGTTGGAAGTAAATTCAAGTCCCTAACTGGGGCTTGAACCCACAACTGTTTGACTCATTGACTCATTGAGCCAAGCTGATGCCTGTTTAAACTTCATTGACATTTGCTTCATTCTATTGCCTTTTTGTTAATGTCCATTATTGGCATGCTGTTAAATGTCCCAGCTAAAGGGCAGACCCGAATAGATTGTGGCTTCCTTGAAGCAAGATGTTTTGCATCAGTTTACAAATTTGAATATTGTATTTTTCCTGATGACATTTGAAAGTTATAAGTAATCTGCATCTTCTATTGAAAAAAAACTCTTAACATTCTGATCCATCGACAGATTTTCATTTCCCAAGTTTGCAGTTGTTAATTCGCCTATGACGAGTTCAGGGGAAAATACTTTTGAAATACTTAGCCACACCACTAAAGACGAGCACAAATCTCTGCTGACACCCCAGTGAGGAAATGCGACACTGTCAGCGGTGCCTTCTTTCGGATGAGATACCCTGTGGCACTGTTTTGAGAAAGAGCAGAAGAGTGTGCCTGGCCCGTATTTATCTCGCGTCTCCTATCACTGAAAAAGAAAGCAGGCCCTGATTATTTTTTTAAGTCAGTCATGGGATGCGGGATTGCATTTGTTACCCATCATCAACTGTCTTTCAACTAATTGGCTTGCTCGGCCTTTTCCGAGTCAACCGTACTGCTGTGGGTCTGGAGTCACATATTGGCTGACTAACATGAGGACAGCAGATTTCTTTCTCAAAAGGACATTGGTGAACCAGATGCGTTTTACAACAATCAATAGTTTTGTGCTTACTCTTACTAAGGTGAGCTTTATATTCCAGATGTCATTGAAATCAAATTTCACTGTCTACCATTGTGACACTGAATCCATTTGACTGATCCATAGTCACATGACATTGACACTGTCAACATCTTTCCTCATTATGACTGTAGTTTTTATGAACAAATTAGCTGCTCTATCTCCTTTGCTACCATAGTGGCTAAAAGTACTTCATTGGCTGGGGTTGGAAAGGCGCTATACAAATACAAATGTTTATTGAAAAAGAGAGTGGAGCAGATGAATTCTCCGAAATGTAAGATATTCCACATGAATATTCTGATCGTGTTCGTATCAAGTCAACGGAATGTGAGTGTTACACACAGGAGATTAACAGCGTCTCAACAAAGTAGCTCTTTTTTAGCTGCTGTGTCGAAAGTGTGTAACACTGAGCCTCACACCCTTGTACAGGAAGAAAAATACAACTGCCCCCTCTGGACTGCTATGCGGTGACCCTTGCTGGAACGCGCTGAGTGCACAGATTCTCAGACATTAGGACAGGTCAAGGTTCATTGTGGTTGTTATGCCCTCATGTCCAATCACCTGACAGCGTAACTGAACCTTTACTTGATCAGGATGAGACAGTGGGAGGTGCTGGGTGACTGTGGAGAGTATCCCAGCCTCAAACTCATGCTTTCAGAATAAACTTACAACAGCCTCGCTATGATTTGATGTAAGCAACAACGCAGGGTTTTTTTTTGACTGGAAAACTTTCTTTCTAGGCCTTGTTTAAATGTTCTCCTCTCACCATCAATTACTCTAAAGGGGAACAGTCATTTAAAGGGCTTATTTTTCATCCAGAACAGTGATTCAGAATGAGTGAAGAACCATATTGTTGTGCTGTGTCCAGTGGATGAGACTTGATAAATGGGATGATTGAATTTCCACCAGGGTGTCCCAGTTAACAGGTTTGCACAGCGAGCAATTAATGATGATGTGGCCACCAGTCCATATGTTGATGCTGCTCTGGGCTTGTTTTCTCTAAACGTGTTGTAATATGTTGGTAAGCAAGACGCTTTAACATCTGTTCCTTGCAAGTATACAGCTCTATGTCAGTGGAGATGGGGAGCTTTGCACGCGGTAGTAGTTGAGGCATCTGGATATTTGACAATAGTGTGAAGGAACCTTTGGCAGTTCCCCGGACCCCTATCTTGCTGTAAAGAGTGCCTTTGTATTCAGCTCTTTCAGACTCTGAGAATGCAATGTAAAGATTATAACTTGCCTGGGGGAAGCGATAAAGAAATAGTCAGGACCTCCGGTGATGCATGAAAGCATTTGAATGACGGTTGAAGTAATTCAAAACTTGATTGCAACATCTTTGTTTTAAAACATGCAGAGTGCTTTTGACTTTTCAACCTCTTTTGTTTTTCTGTGACTGTCAGATTTCAGGGTCTTTGACTTTTATGTCTCCTGTCAATTTTAATGTACTATACAATGCCAGGGGGAGAAATAATTCAGATTATAATCTGGGAATGAATGCATCGCTGGATTCCGATTGAATAGTGCATGTTCATAAGAGAGCGGGAGGAGTGAATTACTGTCTGGTGTTGCAACCGCTGACCCAAAGT
This sequence comes from Sphyrna mokarran, assembly GCA_024679065.1. NCBI lineage: Eukaryota > Metazoa > Chordata > Chondrichthyes > Carcharhiniformes > Carcharhinidae > Sphyrna > Sphyrna mokarran. Next base: position 79,131,552 of record JAGIQG010000014.1, on the reverse strand, counting down.
GAGGTCATTTACTGCTCTCTGCCCATCCTCGATCACTGAGTTTCGCAGTGAAGCTTTATGATTCACTTTTGTTTGTGCATGGATTGATTGGAATTTATTTGTCCGCAGTTTTATTTCTCGCCTGTCCTTTCCTTAGAGACAAATCTACATCAGTAGCCGTATTTGATAGCAGTAGCGCGGTGGTTAAGAGCTGGTTGGTTGGTTTCACATGCTCACATTTCTGAAACAGAAGCAGCTGTAGACTTGTGGATCCTATTTGCCATCACGTTGTGGCCAGAAGGGGGCAAGTGTTTTCGTTAACCTGAATCCAAGTGGCTCGATCTCCAGGGGGGGAGTGGGATGGGGTTTGGGGGTTAGGGGTGGGGATTTGGTTGGTGTCACTTCCCCTACCCGCAAAGGCTGTGACTCTTCCACGGGACTTGTTTGATGATTGTTTTTGTTCACTGCTCAGTGTCATGTACAATCTAATGAGGTAAAATTCAGCTTTGACTGGCATTGCTTTTTGGCTGCCTGCTCAATATTCATTCGACTTCAAACAAGTGGAGTTAAACATTGGAAGGGTTGTTAAACAGGTGGCTAACACGATGATGCAGCTGCTTTATGCTTACCTAGGATGAATTTCTAACCCATCTACTTTTTGCCTACAGACGGTATCGTCACTGGGCCACTCTTCAATCATTTTGCTTCTGGATGAGTATGTGCAAACGAATAGGATAGGGGGTTATAGATAGGTCTGTGGATTGGTAGATGTGATTGGCGCAACTCGTGCGCCGAAGGCTTGTTTTTGCTGTATTGTTCTATGTTCTATGTTCTTTCTCTGCCTTGGTTAAACAAACCCTCCAGCACCATTTTGATTTTATTTTCACAATTGAGACCCGCCTATGTCATCAGTGATCTTTCAGGGGCCTGGCTCAATCCCAGAGCTACTCCCTGTGATGAGACCAGTTTCCAAGTGTCAGGGAGACCAACCTAGAGGCTTCTCTTATTGGCTGAACTCATATGGTATCATCGTACACTTTTTCGTGTGAGTTGCAATTAACAGGAGTCCCTGTAAGTTATTTCACTTACCATAACTCCCACACCCTAAAGATGTGCCCTTAGGCTAATTGGTGAAACAAATTGTCCCTAAATTGTCTCCCCAATCTGGTTTCCAATGTGGATTTCCATAAACAAAGATAAGAGTCATGGGTGGAAGTGGGAACTCATGCTGTTAAAATGGCAGCGTGGGCTTGTTGGGCCGAAGGGCCTATTTCCTGTGCTATGTTATGTTGTTCTTTGTATAAGAATATAAGAAATAGAAGCAGGAGCTTGCTCTGCCATTCAATAAGATCATGGTTGATCTGAAGTGAATCAGCTCCACTTTCCCACTTTCTCCCCATAACCGTTAATTCCCTTGTCTATCAGAAATCTATCAGAAGTGACAAGTTTTAAACTGTTCTTTGGCCCACAGTGGGAGAGATTTGGAATTATAGTGAGCAACATCATCATGGTCACAAAGCCAACAAAAAAGCTATACTTTCAAAGTGGTGTTTCAAAGCCAATTCTGAATGGCACAGTTGTGTTAGCAAATGGGATGAGTGTGGCATTTATGGTTCAAATTTATAGTCTCCAAACTTGTGGTAGGAAAGAAATGTCTCCCACTTACAACATCAATGCACAAATTGAGGCGAATACAAATATTCTGTAGTCAATACTATTGTGCCTAAAGTAAATCAACTCCAGTTATTTCCAGCAGTTGATTTCCATTCTATCCATGGGTGATTGGGGGTAATTAATCTATTGGGCCTGGGATTAATGCTGCCCCTGAGTGCAGCCTATAATCTGATGTTTAGGAGCATATCTGTTGACCGTGTAGCTTCCCGAGTATTGAGCTTTCATTTTTCATCTTATATGATGAACTAGTTCTGCAAGTTTGGCAATTCTCTTAAAGTTAATACGCATGAGATGACTGAGCCAAGTTTACAATACCCAGCTATGAACCAGTTTTAACAGGAGTTAAGCAAAGTATTTTGCCCTGGGCACTTTCAACGATTATGCTTTAGTCACAGCAGAGCCCTCCTTCTGCCAATTTACCTAAAGGGCAAAATACCTTTACGCAATGTGTGCTTTCTGCAAGATACATAGCAGCAAATTGCCTAAGCTTGTTCCAAACCCACGGCCTCTCCCACATATATGGGCGCACCATAAGCTGTCATACTTAGATCTGAATCTAGTGTGTCAGGTAGTCTTGCATCATGGACATAAAGCAAGGCCATTGGATGAATTAGTGAGAGTCAGGATATAGTTATGAAGTTTTATTACCCACCTGTACTCTTGTAAAACCTTCAGAAGAAACAGTAAAAAAAACCCAGCCTAATTGCCCTCCAGTCTCTCTTTTTAGTGTCTTATTTCAGACACTGTGACCCGGTGCGGAAGAACACATTGACCCTGATTTATGTGCCTCATGTATAAAGTGATCACAGCCCCACCCCACCCACAAACAGTCTCCAGCTCCATCCTGAATGCCATCAGCATTCTCAATGCTGGCTTTGGACTGGGGTAAACACAGTAAGAAATCTCACAGCACCAGGTTAAAGTCCAACAGGTTTATTTGGTAACAACGTCACTAGCTTTTGGAGCGCTTGCTGCTCCTTTGTCAGGTGATTGGGAGATCTTTTCACAAACAGGACTTATAAAGGCACAAACTCAATTTACAGAATAATGATTGAAATGCGAGTCTTTACAGCTAATCAAGTCTTAAGAGGTACAGACAATGTAAGTGGAGAGAGCATTAAGCACAAGTTAAAAGAGATGTGTATTGTTTCTTATAGGACAGTTAGTGAGATTTTGCAAATCCAGGCAAGTCGTGGGGGTTACAGATAGTGTGACATGAACCCAAAATCCCGGTTGAGGCCGTCAACAATCACCAGGCAAGACTGTTCTCTTCCAGTTAGGGAACATTTCAGCAGTCACGGGCATTCGGTCTCTGATCTTCAGGTAAGCGTTTTCCAAGGTGGCCTTCACATACACGACAGCACAGAGTCGCTGAGCAGAGACTGATAGCCAAGTTACATACACATGAGGATGGCCTCAACCAGGATCTTGGGCTCATGTCACACTATCTGAAACCCCCATGACTTGCCTGGACTTGCAAAATCTCACTAACTGTCCTGGCTGGAGACAATACACATCTCTTTAATTTGTGCTTAATGTTCTCTCCATTTATATAGTCTGTACCTTTAAGACTTGATTAACCGTAAAGACTTGCATTTCAATCATTATTCTGTAAATTGAGTGTGTGCTTTATTTGCACTGTTTGTGAAAAGATATCCTACTCACCTGATGAAGGAGCAGTGCTCCGAAAGCTAGTGGCATTTGTTACCAAATAAACCTGTTGAACTTTTACCTGGTGTTGTGAGACTTCTTACTGTGTCAACATTCACCACAGAGATCTGCATTGCTTTTAAATGTTTCTAGGTCACTGATAACAAATTGCATTCCTAATACCACCCATCACATAGAATTCTTTCTATGGGTGGAATGTCCATTCAGGGACTGGGAAATCCCCCCTCCACCCCCCGAGTACAATGGAATATTTTGCTCATCCGTCGAATTGTCCATCCCAATCACAATGATTCCCACCACGTTCTTTTTTAAATCCTATTTATAAAACATTGATGCGATGTTATGCTTTGTATATTGATCTTAGAATGCTCAATGATTTGCAAAGTTTCACCCATTGAAGTAATTTTTGAACCCTAGTGGGTTTTCTTTCCAGAGAAATGATTTTTCCTCATTGCGTGAGGAAGAACAGGTCTCTGATGTGTGAGGAAGGAGGGGAGAGGGCAAACATTGATGATCCTATCCCTATAGAGGTAGAAAGTTTACACTACGCTGCACCTGTTCAACCATTCTACACCTGAAACCAACTTCCTCGTTGCCAGGCAACCGACACGTGTTACTTGTAATAATGCCACTTCCTGCTTCATTCTGGTGAAACACAGTAAGAAGTCTGTCAACACCAGGTTTAAGTCCAACCGATTTATTTGATAGTAAATTCACCAGCTTTTGGGGTTTGTCCCTTCGGCAGGTGAATGGAGAGTTTTGGCCTCAGACAGAGCATATAACAGCACAGACACAGGTGTAATCAGACTTCTTACTGTATTTACCCCAGTCCAACGCCAGCATCTCCACATCATTCTGGTGAAAATCATACGGCCTACTTAGATCAAAGAAGGACACCTGTTTGAGGATATGTTTGGTCTTGATGGTTTGAGTTTTGTTTATATTCCCTCCTCCATTTTAAATTCTCCTTGCAGGACAGAAATGGAGAAGGAATTGTAAATTACCATGAATGAAGCATGCAAAGTGCATTTTTCAAAATAATTCCATGTATACAAACTTGGACATTTCTTTTCTGACTGTAACGTTTTTGGCTATGGGTCAGTCTCTCCCATGTTTGCAGATAGGAGGAAGAGTTTTCAGCGGAATGGTAATGTTGATCACCCAGCAAGGAGCTTTCTCAGACCAGACTGAAAGAGAGGATATAGTTACTTGAGAGGAACAGCAGTTGCTGGGGCAGATCTGGGAATGAGTCCATATTGATTTATTTTGCAGGTAAAGCTGCAAGTAATCCTGAGGTTTGAAAGGTGCTATATACGTTCTTGGAGATTGAAATGTTCCAGGAATTAAGAATTGATGGGGACTGTGAAGTTTGTCGTGCATTGTGTTCTGATAATAATGTGCCATCTTCTAAATCAATAAGTGAACAGAGCAGGTGTCATCTTCTGGAATTTAGACAGTTAAGGAGTGCAAGTCAATCTTTCAGGAGAAGTTAAGAATGACTTTCAGACAAGGAGTTTGGAACTCTTGTCTACAAATGGCAATTGATGCTAAACCAATTGTGAAACTTAAATTTGAGATTGGCGAGCTTTTATGTGGGGCTGCCTCATGGAATTGGGTCACGGCTGTGGGATCTGACTGGTTAAACAGCCTTTTCCTGTTCCTCTGCCAGAGTGGTGTGGCCTATTGTAACAGAGACAAATAGGGAAATTTCTAAGATAAATATCAAGAAAAATATTCAACTTCAATGAAATTATAAGATGAAAATCGGATTGATTTTGTTGGGGGGGTGGGGTGGATGAATCCAATTGGTTCCTAACCACACAGCCTAGTTGCAAATTATTCCTATTAACTGGGACTGTTGCTGCAAAAGCATTGCCTCACAAATTATCAACAGAAAACGTGCATACAGGTGAAATGTTTTGATAGGCTGGAACCAATAGCTGTGGGAGATGCCCAAGGCAATGTGATTTGATATTATGTTGGATTCTGGTACAAAGTCTTTAAGATTGGCCTTACCCTGTATGAAGGGAAGTGAGGATCATGTGCTATTTGTCTTACACTTGTACTGCCATCTTGTTCTGATTTCTGGATTGAAAGAGCTGGTTGGGAAGTACATGATGCTTTCTGTCTGTGGTGATAATCAGCGCAGCAAGGGGCAGTTTGCTAAGAGAATACTGAGCCAGGCTCCTGTGGAATCACTGTAGCACAAATGTGTAAAAGAATGAACTGCCTCAATGCATTCAAGAAACTCTCCAGCTGATGAGTGGGAGGAACTGTATCTGGTCATTTCACATTTTACAAGCATTGTATCGAGCAAGATAAGTTTGTACTTATCCTTAACCTTTAGGCCGAATGGTCTGATTCTGTGCTGCAGATTCTGTGATTCACTTGATCCGTAGCCTTTTACACTGTGGTGTTTCAAGCTGTCATTAAATACTTCTTAAATGTTGTGTGGGTTTCTACTCAGGCAGGAGTTGGTGATGGATTAATTATGTGTGGGTATGTCTACAAATTGATATCCTGTCAGTTTGTTCCAATTTGTGATTAAATAGAGCAGGCACCATCCTGAAGGTTCACTCACTAGAGCCTTATCTTCATATGTTAATGATCAACTTAAATATCCTCCACTCTATTTTTTCGCTCTGATAGTGAAATGTTTGAACTCAAAGGGACTTTGGACAGGTACATGCATTGTGGAAAGTCAATATACAGTGACAGCAAGCAACACAAAAGCAAAGAGAGTGCGAATGAAAGCCAAATGCTGCAGATGCTGGAATTCTGAAACAGAAATAGAAAATGTTAGAAAGTTTCTGCAGGAGCATCTGTGGAGAAAGAAACAAAATTAGCATTTCGAGATCGTATGACTTCAAAGCTAAAAAGGACAAGTCATATGTACTCAAAATATTAATCCTAACCCCTGTTTCCCTCTCCACTGATGCTGCTTGATCTGGTGAGTTTTTGCAGCATTTTTCTACTCCAATTTTATAGAGCATTTGTGACTCTGCACCTGGAATTCTCTGTGCAGTTTTAGCCTTCTTACCTAAGCAAGGATACACATTCCTAGGAGGTAGTGCAATGAAGGTTCATTAGACAGGTTCCCAGGATGAGGAAATTGTCCTATGAGGAGAGGTTGCATGGACTGAGCCAATATTCCCTGGAGTTTAGAAGGTTGAGTAGTGATTTCATGTTTAAAAAGAGGAGCTTCACAGGATAGAAAATGTTCCCATCATGGGAGAATTTAGGACACGAGGCCATAGTCTCAGGACAAGGCTTTAGGCAGTTTCAGATGGAGATGAGGAAAAATGTTTTCTCTTGAGAAAGGAGCAGCGCTCCAAAACCTCATAATTCCTAATAAACCTGTTGAGCTTTACTCTGGTGTTATGAGACTTCTTACTGTGTCCACCCCAATCCGGCATCTTCATATCAAAAGTTGGTGGAAGCAGAGTCTGAATATTTTGACAGCAAATAAGATATACAAGGAAGTGAGGGTGGTGGGTGGGGGTGAAATGTTATTGGGGGTAGGTGGACATGTGGGGTTGAAGTTACAATTAGTTCAGCCATAATCTAATCACTAGCTAGAGCAGGCTTGAGGGACCGAGTGGCCTACTCCTGCTCCTAATTCATCTCAGCCCCTACCTCCAACTGTGCTGCCCCCATCATACCACCATTTAATATGCTGAACCAATTGGAAATTCCTGATCATCAGTCAAAAAATCATTGTACTCAACTTAACCATCTTTACAACTACAAACAAAAGGATTCATAGAAAAGGCAACCATAGAATCCCTGTAGTGCAGAAGGAGGCCATTTGGTCCATTGGGTCAGCTTCTATCCCCATAACCCCATTGATTTTCCCCTAACCTATACATCTTGGGACACTAAGGAGACAATTTAGTGTGGCCAACCCGTCTAACCTGTGGGGAGACCTCAGAATTTTTTTCAAAAACTCCACACTAGTTTTTACCTTGCATTGCTTCAGAAAATTAATCTTTCATTTTTGGGGACTCTGGGACCTGTTGTCATGTGGATTTTAATCACTGAGTGTAGAAATATCTGCTGATATCCAGGATAAGGAAGGCAGACAGAGAGTCATGCATTTACCAGCACAATACTCTCAATACTCCACAGATTTGATCTTATCTCCTGCCTGCTAATTGTATTACTACCAAGACAATAATATTACCCAATTTTAAAAGCCATCCAACCTATTAAAGTTAATAATGCTGTGGTGCACTAGTGCGTATGTTTGTTTGTGTTGCCTTTTATCAAACAGATTAACCAATAAAAATAAATTGTGTTTGAGTGAAAGCCATTACTACACTGTATAACTAACAATGCATTTTCAATTAGTTGCCTGACCGAGACATTAGTACATCTCACTCAGACAATTGTTTAAATTGTGCGTGCTAGAATAGGTAAGAGACAGTGTGTTCCGAACTTTGTCATGGAAATGCTTTCAAATGCAATAGAGATGCTGCTAATTCTGATTGGACCATAAGACATAGGAGCAGAATTAGGCCACTCAGCCCATCGAGTCTACTCCGCCATTCAATCACGGTTGATATTTTTCCCATCCCCATTAGAACATAGAACATAGAACATTACAGCACAGAACAGGCCCTTCGGCCTTCGATGTTGCGCCAACCAATATAAAAAGCAATGCCCCTCCAAACTAAACCATTCCCTTCTCTTCCATATACTTATCAACTAACCTCTTAAACGCCACCAAACTTGGCGCATCTACAACTGCTGCAGGCAGGGCATTCCACTCCCGAACCACCCTTTGGGTAAAGAACCTACCTCTGACATCCGTCCTATAACTATCACCCCTTAATTTAAAGCTGTGTCCCCTCGTGCTAGCTTTCTCCATCCTAGGAAAAAGGCTATCACTGTCCACCCTATCTAAACCTCTAATCATCTTATATGTTTCGATTAGGTCCCCTCTTAGCCGCCTCCTTTCTAACGAAAACAACCTCAAATCCCTCAGCCTCTCCTCATAAGACCTGCCCTCCATACCAGGCAACATCCTGGTAAACCTCCTCTGTACCCTCTCCAATGCCTCCACATCTTTCTTATAATGTGGGGACCAGAACTGCACACAATACTCCAAGTGCGGCCGCACTAGAGTTTTGTACAGTTGCAACATGACGTTGCGGCTCCGAAATTCAATCCCTCTACCAATAAAAGCCAAGACTCCATATGCCTTCCTAACAACCTTCTCGACCTGACTGCCTACTTTCAGGGATCTATGCACATACACACCAAGATCCCTCTGTTCATCTAGACTACTAAGAATCCTACCATTTGCCCTATACTCTACAATTCTCCTGCCTTTTGCCCATAGTCCCTGGTTCCCTTATTAACCAAAATCCTATCTATCTCTGTCTTAAAGATACTCAATGACCAGTGCTCCACAGCTCCTGTGGCAGAGTTCCACAGATTCCCTCTCTCTGGCTGAAGAAATTTCTTCTTTGTTTTAAAGAATTGTCCCTTTAGCCTGAAGTTGTGCCCTCTGGTTCTAGTTTTTCCTACTAGTGGAAACATCCTTTGTTGTTTCCAATAACTTTGCTGGGTGTATTCTATAGACTGCCCAACAGCGGCAGGGAACTTGAGGTGCAGATAGGGAAACTGATCGTAGACAGATGTAGAAATAACAGGGTTGTTGTGATGGGAGATTTCAATTTCCCAAACATCGACTGGAATATCCCAAAGGTAAGGGGTTTGGATGGTATGGAGTTTGTTAGGTGTGTTCAGGAAGGTTTCCTGACACAGTACGTGGAAAAGCCGAGAGGAGAGGCTGTACTTGACTTGGTGCTTGCTAATGAGCCAGGGCAGGTGTCGGATCTCACGGTAGGTGAGCATCTTGGGAATGGGGATCATAATTCTATCTCTTTCATGATAGCGATGGAAAGAGATAGGATCAGGCAGGCTAGGAAGGTATATGTCTGGAGTAAGGGGAAATATGAAAACATTAGGCAGGTAATTGGACGTATAAACTGGAAGGAGGTGTTCTTGGGGAAGAGTACAGAAGGGAAGTGGCGGTTTTTCAAGGAATGTTTGTCTAGGGCACTGCAAGACAACGTCCCGAGGAGTCAAGGAGGTTCAGGTAGGACGCGAGAACCGTGGTGCATGAAGATAGTGGTGAACCTAGTTAGGAAGTAAAAAATGGTATATGAAAGGTTCAGAGAGCTAGGGGATGTTAGGGATCTAGAGGAGTATAAGGTGTGTAGAAGGGAACTTAAAAAGGAAATTAGGAGAGCCAGAAGGGTTCATGAGAAGGTCTTGGCAGGGAAGATTAAGGAGAAGGAAGGGCGGTGGATTTAGTGTACATGGACTTTAGTAAGGCGTTTGATAAGGTCCCACATACAAGGCTTCTGGAGAAGGTGAGAGGGCATGGGATCCAATGGGCTTTGACCTCGTGGATCCAGAACTGGCTTGCCGGCAGAGAGTGGTTGTGGATGGGTCTTGTTCTGCATGGAGGTCGGTAACCAGTGGAGTGCCTCAGGGATCTGTTCTGGGACCCCTGCTGTTTGTCATTTTCAAAAATGACCTGGATGAGGAAGTGGAGGGATGGGTTAGCAAGTTCGCCGACGATACAAAGATCGGTGGTGTTGTGGATGGTCTGGAGGGATGCCAAAAGTTGCAGCGGGACATGGACAGGATGCAAGACTGGGCAGAGAAGTGGCAGATGGACTTCAACGCAGATAAATGTGTAGTGGTCCATTTTGGTAGAATAATGGGATGAAGGAGTACAATATCTTGGACTTGGACAAGTTGCAGAGCTGGGCCGAGAGGTGGCAAATGGAGTTTAATGTGGAAAAGTGTGAGGTAGTGCACTATGACAGAAATAATAAATGTGTAGAGTATAGGGCTAATGGTAGGATTCTTAGTAGTCTTGATGAACAGAGGGATCTTGGTGTGTATGTGCATAGATCCCTGAAAGTAGGCAGTCAAGTCGAGAAGGTTGTTAAGAAGGCATATGGAGTCTTAGCTTTTATTGGTAGGGGGATTGAATTTCGGAGCCGCAACGTCATGTTGCAACTGTACAAAACTCTAGTGCGGCCACACTTGGAGTATTGTGTGCAGTTCTGGTCCCCGCATTATAAGAAAGATGTGGAGGCATTGGAGAGGGTACAGAGGAGGTTTACCAGGATGTTGCCTGGTATGGAAGGCAGGTCTTATGAAGAGAGGCTGAGGGATTTGAGGTTGTTTTCGTTAGAAAGAGGCGGCTAAGAGGGGACCTAATCGAAACAATATAGATGATTAGAGGTTTAGATAGGGTGGACAGTGATAGCCTTTTTCCTAGGATGGAGAAAGCTAGCACGAGGGGACACAGCTTTAAATTAAGGGTGATAGTTATAGGACGGATATCAGAGGTAGGTTCTTTACCCAAAGGGTGGTTCGGGAGTGGAATGCCCTGCCTGCAGCAGTTGTAGATGCGCCAAGTTTGGTGGCGTTTAAGAGGTTAGTTGATAAGTATATGGAAGAGAAGGGAATGGTTTAGTTTGGAGGGGCATTGCTTTTTATATTGGTCGGCGCAACATCAAAGGCCAAAGGGTCTGTTCTGTGCTGTAATGTTCTATGTTCTATGTTCTAATATAAGGGGTAGGAGTCTTAGCTGTGTTGTAGAGCAGAAGGATCTCGAGGTCCGTGTCCATAGGATTCTTAAGTCGGTCTCGCAGGTGGAGGAAGTGGTCAAGAAGGCGTACGGTGTACTGGCCTTCATTAATCGAGGAATAGAGTTTAGGAGTCAGGAGCTAATGATGCAGCTCTATAAGACTCTTGTCAGACCCCAGTTGGAGTATTGTGCGCAGTTCTGGTCGCTTCATTATAGGAAGGATGTAGAGGCTATTGAGAGAGTACAGAGGAGATTTACAAGGATGCTGCCTGGATTGGGAGGCAAGCCTTATGAAGATAGGTTGAGGGAGCTGGGACTCTTCTCACTGGAGAGACGTAGGTTGAGAGGCGACCTGATAGAGGTTTATAAAATGTTGAGAGGAATAGATAGGGTGGACTCTCAGAGTCTATTTCCCTGAGTGGAAATGGTCAATATGAGAGGACACAGATTTAAGGTACAGGGAAGCAAATACAAAGGAGATGTCAGGGGTAGGTTTTTCACTCAGAGGGTGGTGAGTGAATGGAACCGACTGCCGTCGGAGGTTGTTGAGGCAAACTCACTGGGGTCTTTTAAGAGACTTCTGGATGAGTATATGGAAAAGAATAGGATAGGGGGTTATAGATAGGTCTGTGGATTGGTAGATGTGATCGGCGCAACTCGTGGGCCGAAGGGCCTATTTGTGCTGTATTGTTCTATGTTCTAACCTCTCCACATTCATTCTATCCAGGCCTTGCAGTATCCTGTAAGTTTCAGTGAGATCTTCCCTCATCCTTCTAAACTCCAATGAGTACAGACCCAGCGTCTTCAACCATCCTTCATACAATAAGCATCTCTGATTAACTTGCTAAAATGCTGGACTTGCTTTTATCTTTTTGTCCTGACTCACTTATTCAGCCCTGAAGTCAGGAGATTTGGGCTGATGTATGCAGGGGTGCCAGGTGTTTGTGCTTAAAGGCAGGTTATCAGCAAACTGTTGAACTGTAGGTGGGAAGTGTCATAACAGCCTCCAGCCAGCAAAGACAGTGTGTGTAGAGGTTGTTTGGTAATCGAGTGCCCACTGAGATAGATGAGAACATTGTGTGAGGTCGACCTTGCTCCCTCTGCAGCATCACTCTCATTGTATTGGTCAGCTGAGCACAGATCGGAGATCCAATCCTGGGAATTTCTTCTACCAAGAGGATCGATTCCATACTGAACCACTGGAAGCTCAACAGCTTCTCTGTGGAAACTCCTGTTTCTAATACCAAAAGAGGAAATGCTGGAAAATCTCAGCAGGTCTAACAGCTTCTGGAAGGAGAGAACAGAGTTAATGTTTTGGGTCCAGTTCACCTGCTGTCAAAGCTAAAAGATAGTCATGATGTAGAGCTGCCGGCGTTGGACTGGGGTAAACACGGTAAGAAGTCTCACAACACCAAGTTAGAGTCCAACCAATTTATCTGATAGTAAACTCGCAAGCTTTCGGAAATGGAGTTCCTTCGTCAGGTGTGTGGAAGATTCCAGAACCTGACGAAGGGACACTGTTTCCGAAAGCTTGTGGGATTACTATCAAATAAACTGTTTGGATTCTAACTTGTGTTGTGAGACTTCTTACTGTACAAAGCTAAAAGGCACAAAAAGTGTGAGATATTTTCTACTGTAGGGTGGGGGAATGTAGATGAGTCACAGCCACAAAACAAGGAGAAAGGCTAATAGCAGCCCATCGAGAGAATCAAAGGTGTAAACAGCCAAATGGCAGAGAAGCTGAAATCAAGGTAATGTGATAAATGAAGATTGGGGGGGAGGGGGAGATGGGTGGGAGAGATAAAACTGAGAAAAGAGGGGAGAAAAAGTAAGAGGTGATATAATAGGGGAAAGAGTGGAGGTGGGAAGAAAGACAATAAAAGGTGGAGAAAAAGAATTTAAAATTAAATAAAGCGAAAACAAGAGGATCTTATCTGGCACTGTGACTAACACGCTTGATAAATGCTCAGCAGGTTGGTGTGTCATCTCTCAATGTCTATAGTCGTAACCCTGTTAATATTGATGGCTTTGTTGACATCTGGTTTGAAATCATGACCAAAGCAGTTTCAGACAGACAAATTACAAAGCGTTCCTGTGGCACAGTGGTTAACACTGCTGCCACAGTGCCAAGGTCCTGGGTTCAATTCCAGCTTTGGGCCGCTGTCTGTGTGGAGTTTGCATGTTCTCCCCATATCTGTGTGGGTTTCCTCTGGGTGCTCTGGTTTCCTCCCACAGTCCAAAGCTGTGTAGGTTCGCTGGATTGGCCTTGTTAAATTATCCATTAGTGTCCCAAGATGTGTCGGTTAGGGGGATTAATGGGGTTATAGGCATAGGATGATGGATTTGGGTAAGATGTTCTGTTGGAGAGCCGGTGCGGACACGATGGGCAGAATGAGCTTTCTGCACTGTACAGATTCTTTGTCCCTGTGTAACCATTTTGAGTTAATCTCCTCACTCTAACCTCCCTTGTTTCTGGATGCTGCTCCATGTCCTAATTTGCCTGTTTGTGGGGAATCTGCACCCAGTATGTCACAGATTAGACCCAGAGATGATCATTCATTTCTCATTCTGATTGACTTCTTTATTCTTCCCCTCGTTCAGTCAACGTGAAGATAGACAAACAATAATGTGAATAATCAGGGTAGCCACTTAGGGTGCTAAGGGGCCGGACTAAAGTAATTGGGGAGAGACGGCAATTTGTGAACTGGCCTTTATCTGGCACATTTCACAACTTCAACTCGCAGTCAATGAAATACTTTACAAACAAAAAGAGAAAATGCTGGAAAAGCTCAGCAGGTCTGACAGCATCTGTAAAGAGAGAATAGAGCCAGCGTTTCAAGTCAGAATGACCCTTCATCAGAGCTGGTACTTTAGAAGTGTAGCCACTGTTGTAATGTAAGAAACGTGGTAACGAATTTGCACACAGCAAGATCCCACAACAGGTATGTGATAGTGACCAGATTAGTTGGCCAATGGATAAATATCTTCCAGGACACCAGGGAAAACGCATGCGCTTTTCTTTGGAAAAGTGCTGGGAGTTCCTTTAAATCTACCTGAAAGAGCAGCCTTTATTCTGCACTGAGTTGCCCACCTGGATTCTGTATCTAGATCTTGGCAATAGGATTTGGTCTTTGAGTGTCTTTAAGACAGAGATAGTCAGGTTCTTGATTAATAAGGGAATCGGGGAATATGGAGAAAAGGCAGGAGAAAGGGAATGAGAAAAATGTCAGCCATGACTGAATGGCAGAGCAGACTGGATGGGCTGAGTGGCCTAATTCTGCACCTATGTTTTATGGTCTAACCATAAGATATAGGGACAGGAGTAGCCTGTTTGACTCCTCGAGCCTGCTCTACCACTCAATAGGATCATGGCTGATCTGAAAATCCTCACTTTCCTGCCCTTTCCCCATTACCCTGGATTCTCTTAATGATCAAAAATCTATCTCAGCCTGAAATATACACAAGGACTCTGTCCTCACTGCTCTCTGTGGCAAGGACTTCCAAAAACTCTCAACCTTCTGAGAGAAGAAATTCCTCCTCACCTCAGTCTTGAATTGACGTTGCTTTATTTCAAAGGTCACACCCTCCAGTCCTAGACTCTCAGTAAACATCCTTTCTGCATTTACCTTGTCAAGCCCCCCTCAGAGTCCTATATATTGGGTGGCACTGTGGTTAGCATTGTTGCCTCACAGCGCCAGGGACCCAGATTCAGTTCCTGGATCACTGTCTGTGCAGAGTCTGCACATTCATCCCGTGTCTGTGTGGGTTCCCTCCGGGTGCTCCAGTCTTCCTCCCGCAGTCCAAAAGACATGCTGGTTAGGTGTATTGGCCGTGCTAAATTCTCCTGCAGTGTGATGACGAGGGGATTTTCACAGTAACTTGACTGCACTGTTAACGTAAGCTTACTTGTGATACTAATAAATATCCACATTGCAATGAGATAAACCTGTAACTGTCTCACCCGGAGGTGAGGGTCTTACTGTTGACCCTCTGGTTTTAGTGGCCTCAGTAAGGATGTTTAGAGTTCATGTTTGTCCATGTTCTTGGGACCAGCACAGTGAGGTGAGAGTCTCTGACTGATGTGGTGAGATATTTGAGATGAGAGTGGTGGCAGTTTCAAACCAGTTTCTGATTAGTAGAAACTTGGTCACAATTTGATATTAGATGAGTAACTTGATCCCAGATTACAATGTTAATTGGTGATTGTACCGTTGTGGGGCCGGGAATGATATACTTCTGTAAGGTGGGTCTGGTTACCTTAAAATAGAGTCATAGAGTTTTGCAGCATGGAAATAGGCCCTTCAGCCCAACTTATCCATGCTGCCTTTTGTTTTAAACCCCATAGCTAATGCCAATTACCTGCATTTGGCCCATATCCCTCTATACCCATCTTACCCATGTAACTGTCTAAATGCTTTTTAAAAGACAAAATTGTATGCATCTCTACTATTACCTTTGGCAGCTTTTTCCAGACACTCACCACCCTCTGTGTGAAAAAAACTGCCCTGGTCGTCACTTTTGTATCTCTACCCTCTCACCTTAAGCCTCCACTACATCCAGGAAAATATGTTGACTAGCTAGCTGAACTAATCCCCTCATTATTTTACAGACCACTTGCCTGGGTTTCTGTGTTGGCAGAATGAGGTTCCATTTGAAGTAAATTGCTGGGGAGACAAAAATAGGAGAGTTTACTCCGCTTAGATTTGGAAGTGGGAGTGGCAAAAGCAGGAAAATGTTTCATGAGCAATGCGAACACCCATAAAGATTTATTCAATCCTTCCTGGTCTCCATAATGAGCTGTATCTGTCTTTCAGGTGAAACATGAAATGAAGCCTCGTTTGTTCCCTCAGGTGGATCTGGAGGTACCAATATTGGAAGAAGAACAGGGGAGTCCTCTCTAGCTAATACTTACTCCTCAAAGGACATCACTAAAACAGATTATGCGGCTATTATCATATCACTGTTTGAAATATTTTGTTCAGTGCAAATTGGCTGTCATTTTTCCAGTCTACAACAACAAGTAGACTTCAAACATTACTGAATTAATTGTGGGGCACTTTGAGGCATTTATAAGGTCAAGAAAGGCTCTATATAAATGCAGGTTCTTTGTTGTTGTATGTACATTTGAGCTCCCTCTACTGGCGCAGACAGATACTGCTGTATTTTCAATTCCTCCTGGTGCAGTGAGGGGGGAGGGAATTCTGCAGTATGGAGCAACCTGTGTTTACCATAAACCCTCTTTATAGGATTAAACAGATGGAAAAAAAAAGAGGAGATAGAAAGAGGGACTGGATGGAGGGGGAGGTTGATCCCCGGATAACTTGTGAGTTGTCTCTGCTTTGTCCAGTCTGGCTTCCCACTTGACCAGAGTTTGTGACAAATTGGAGAAGGATATCGCAGCGTGGAGTTGTTAAACTCAACGTTGGAAGTTTTGGGTCAACTGAGATCACAGCGACAATGAGTTGCCCCTGTCCAGGATCGATGCCACCATTTCCTGACACATGGGTACTTGTCCAACCAGTAACCATGATAAAATAAGGAGGCTGTTGAGGCTGACACCAGGGGATGCATGATTTTTGCCAGTTGGTGACCCCCAATGAATCTGATCACTTAGTTGTAGCTGCCACAAAACACACATTGGTACTCAGTGCCGGTGAAACCCCGGCTCAAGTTTGATATTCCACTGCAGGTGACCCTTCGTTTCCAGAATACGCTTCCTTGCTCAGAAATATCTGAGGATAAAACCTGTTGAAACACCTTGAGGAGTATTCCAGTCTTTTGCAACAGAACTTGGGTAAATGGATTATTTTATCTCCATTCCATTCAATTCAATTGTGAATCTTAACTCCACCTCAGCCACTTTGGTTCTGTAACCCTTTAATCTCATTATTTTGTAAAGATCCTAGCAAGCTCAGATTTTCTCAGTCGGGAAAGGTTTGCACAGAGCAGCCTATCGGCTACAATTTGAGAGTCGTCCTCATGTTAACATTCCCTGCTGAATTGTTATTCTTGTCATCGTTGCAGAATGAGACGTGAACATGAATGATCAGCAGTGAACATTCTAGAGGGCCATGTGCTCTCTTTGTGCTTTCAGTGCGTATGTACCAATGCCAGACTAATCTCTGATCTGTACTTTCAGTTGCCTCTCTCGTACGGTTCACAGGAGCTTCTGAAATGGAGATCAGGCAAGATTAAAAGCATTTTAGATCCTCCCCTCAGCCAGTCTATTTCTCATCTAATTTTAATGTTAAAGCAAATTTGGCTGCAGAAGACTTGCTCACCACATCTGCAAAGATGCCTTTTATAATTAGTGTATTTGCGTCTCAACCACAGAGTGACTCTCCACACTCTGTAGCTGAATCTACTAATTCTTAGTGCTCTTATATGGAATGGAATCCCTACAGTGCAGAAGGAGCCATTTGGCCCATTGAGCCTGCACTGGCAACAATCCTGCTCTGGGCCATTCTCGTAACTGCTTGTATTTACCCTGCTAAACCCCCTTGATACTGAGGGGCAATTTAGCATGGCCAATCCACCTAACCAGCACGTTTTTGGACTGTGGTAGGAAACCGGAGCATCCAGAGGAAACCCTCATAGGAATGTGCCAACTCCACACAGACAGTGACCCAAACTCGGAATTGAATCTGGGTCCCTGGTGCAGTGCTAACTACTGTGCTGTCCAGTGAAGGTCCCATATGTGACCGACCAAAGCTCTAGTGGGTCAAGTGAAGAAATGATGATTTTTTTTGCAGATTTCAGTTTTAAACATTGTGGACTATAATTATAGTTTAGGGAGATGAGGTCATTTAGAAGGAATTGGTTAACCTCAAGTGACCAAAAAGGGAAATTTGTTCTCACTGGGTGGTACTTTCTGCTTCAGTCTTTAGAAAGGGTAGAATCATAGAATCATGAGAGTGTAGAAGGAGACCATTCTGTCCATCGAGTTTGCACTGGCCCTCTGATGCAGCATGCTACCCAGGCCCTTTCCTGTAGCCCCAAGCATTTACCCCACTAATCCCCCATAAGGCATATAAAATAAGGCATATTTTACCTTGGCCAATCCATCTAACCTGCACATCTTTGGACAGTGGGAGAAAACTGGAAGCCCACACAGATACAGGGAGAATGTGCAGACTTCACACAGACAATAACTCAAGGCCAGAATCAAATCCAGTCTTGGGTGCCGATGGGTAGTTGGAACATGTTTGGCCAGTTGTATTTTAATGATTGGCTTATATTAAGAAAGGAACAGCACAACATAGGAAATTAGGAGCAAAAACCAGCCTGTTATTGGGTATCACCGTAATAACTTTAGGATTTCCAAACCAACTCGCAGTCGATGAGATTGTTTTGAATTATAATCTCTTAATACAACGATAATAAATGAGACAGCCAACTTGTACATAACTACCACAAACAGCAAAGGCCAGAGGAGCTGTTAATATGTAATGGTGATATAATAGGAGCAGGAGTAGGCCACGCAGCTCCCTCACACTTGCTTTGCAATTCTATATATCTTGGCTGATCTTCTCCGTCCACACCACTTTTGTGCTTTACTCCTGTATTGCTGAGGGATGATTGCTGACCAGGACAGTGGGAAAATTCCCAAGCTATTCCACAGAACTTTTTCCAAGAGGGCAAACAGGATTTCAGTTCACACCACATGTGAAAGACAGCACGTCTGATGGAGTCAAAAAGGGGATTTATGTCAAAATACTTTGCATCTGTCTTTACTAATTCACGGTGGCACAGTGGTTAGCACTGCTGTCTCACAGCTCCAGGGACCCTGCTTCGATCTCTGGCTCGGGTCACTGTCTGTGTAGAGTTTGCACATTCTACCCATGTTTGTGTGGATTTCCTCCGAGTGCTCTGGTTTCCTCCCAAAGATGAGCGGGTTAGATTGATTGGTCATGCTAAATTAATCCTCAGTGCCCCAGGATATGATAGATTAGAGGGATTGGCAGGCTAGCTAAGTTGGGATAGGCCTGGGTGGGATCGGTGCTGGTGCAGATTAGATGGGCCACGTGGCCTCTCTCTGCACTGTAGGGATTCTATGATAGTGAACTAGGCGGTGGAAGGGAAAGGGTGGAAGGAGGGGGCGGGGGGGTGCGTTAGCTCAGATGCTTTAATGGTTTAAAATTGACGAGGGGGCACTGGATAGACTGTCTGTAATTAAAGCTGATCAAGTAGCAGGAATGGATCCACCTAAAAACATTGGGAAATGAGTGGAAATAGCAGAGACACTGGCAATAAAATTCCAATCTTCCTTAGGCACTGGATGTGGAATGCACGGCCTGAGAGTGTGGTGGAAGCAGCTTCAACTGAAGCATTAAAAATAGATTGGCTCATTATCCTCAACAGGAAAGAAAATGCATGGCGACCGGAGAAGGGCAGAGGGCTGGTACGAACACAATGGGCCGAATGGCTTCTGACTGTGATGAGGCCATTGCATAGACTCTACAAAATTTTAAAGTTTCTAAAAATTATTTAAGGTGCAGAAATATAACAAAGGTGACATCTCTAAAATAATAGAGAAAGTGCAGTGAGTATGAGAAAATAATCAGTGGATTTGGGAGATGTGTAATTCACCAATGAGCGACAATGAAGTTATAGGATTGCGTGGCTCAATATAGTAGTGTCAATAATGCTCGAAAGAGTCAAAGAGGACAAACATTTAGAATCAAAAAATCCCTTCAATGCAAAAGGAGGCCATTTGGCCCATCAAATCTGCGCTGATTCTCTGACTCTTACTGTCCTCGTGTGTTACTCAGGCCTCTCCTCCACTTAGTCTCCGTACCCCACACATTCCCCCTGGCTAATCCATCTAACCCCACACATCTTCAGAAACTAAGGGCATTTTAGCGTGGCCGATCCACTTAACCCACACATCCTTTGTGTGTGGGAGGAAATTGGAGCACCTGGAGAAAACCCACACAGAGGAGAAAGTGCAAACTCCACACTGATAGTGACCCAAGGCGGGAACTGAACTGGGGTCCTTGGTGCTGAGAGTCCCAACAGCCAGCAATATGGGGTTTCTCACCTTATAGAATTCAGCAATTTCTGGGCGAGAGCCGGAAGTTAATCTCTTGTATACTGCTGTGTACATGCCAAAGAGCAAAGACAATGATAAGAAGAAAGGCATGATTAAAACAAATCTCTTTCATTTTCTTTGAAGACTTTTTGTAATTCTATAACCATTTTGAGTGGGAGAAGGCAGACTGTCTGACTGATGGGGAAGATACATCTGTTGGGGGTCATGAACCTGTTGGTTTCCCAGTTTGAGGTGGGAAGTGGTGATGATGGATGTGTTGGTGGCCAACGGCAGCAGCGAGTTGATTGTTGGCAGAAGGACATGTGACATCTTCAGGAAGATGTTAAAACAGAGTTGGCAAGTTTCCACAAAGGTTTTCTATAGGCCAGAGCATCACTTCCAATAGCTTTAAAACTACCCAATCAGAGACCTTTCATTTCCTTCTTGAAACATAAATATTCCTGCAGTACTTCCTGCAGACTCATGGATAGGAATCTGTATCCTATCTGTTAAAATATAAACTGAGAACATGATTAATAACGCATCAGTTGACTTTCTTCTATTTGAACTGAGGGAATCAAACTAGTTATTTATATGTTGGTCAGAAAATGGCTGTCTCCAAAAGCTGTCAAATTTTGCGTGTTTTTTTTGAAGTAATCCTACCGCTAGGAGTGGAAATATCTGTAAATCTCCACGAGGCAATTTCCATTCCAACTCTGTGTGGATTCCTTTTATTCTTATGTTAAGTACAAGCTCAGCTAAAGAAGCAATGTCTCGCAATGGCTTTCATATTGTCTGAACACTTTCCACTAGAGTGGGTTAGGCAATTAACTGGAATCTCTGAACGAAGGCAGGGCTGCTCTGCTTGACCTAAGCCACAGTGTCTGATGAATGTGCAGGTATGCAGCTTTTTTCCCTGGTGTTCTTTAGCATGCCGGTGCCAATGTGTCACAGGGAAAAAAATAAATCTCTCTTGATCTGCCTTAATGCTGAGTGATGCTTTTAATCTAAAGTGAGGAAGTTATGCAAAACCTTTCCAGAACACTTGCTTGGCGCCAGCTTGAATCATACCGAGAACCACTCTGTAGAAAGCTTGGAGAGGGAGCAGAAGTGATTTACTGTATTGGTGGCAGGGACGAGGGATTTCTGTTAATATGGAATGGTTGCAGCATAGAGGAGGCTGCTTGCATTTGGTATTTACAAGGGAATGTTACATGGGATAATGGAGAACTGACCCAGTTGTTCTTTGAGTATGGAAGGTCTGGTAAGAGGTGTTCATAATCATCAGTTTTTGATACAGTAAGTAAGATGTTTCCAATGACAGGAAGATTGCCAACCAGAGGACACAGATTGACTGGCAAAAGGACCAGAGGTGACACAATTGCAGAGAAATAGACTTGGAGCAGGACTGCTTCAGAGTTTTCTTTTTTATTCATTTGTGGGACATGGACGTCACTGGCTGGCGAGCATTTATTGCCCATCCCTAGTTGCCGTAGGGTAGTTAGAGTTAACCACATTGCTGTGGCTTTGGAGTTACATGTAGGCCAGGTAAGGACAGCAGATTTCCTTCCGTAAAGGACTTTAGTGAACCGGATAGGATTTTCCAACAATCGACAATGGTTTCATGATCATCAGTAGATTCTGAATTCCAGATATTTTTTATTGAGTTCAAATTCCACTACAGGGGATATGGCGGGATTCGAACACAGGTCTCCAGAACATTAGCTGAGCTTCTGGATTAGTAGTTGAGTGCTAATACCACTAGGCCATTGCCTCCCCTATGTTGGTGGAAGCAGCTACAATAATAACTTTCAGAAAGAGATTGGGTAAGTGCTTGAATAGGTGAAGATTGGAAGGTGCTGTGGAAAAATGAGGAGTGTGGAACTAATTACATAGCTCTTTCAAAGAGCTGGCACTGCCACAGTGGGCTGAAGGGTCTTTTTCTGTGCTGAATTATTCAATAGTTCTGCAATTCATGACTTCCAATTACTTTAAGCAGCAGGACTTCACCCATTGTGTCTGCCTCCAGACATGGCCTGCATTGAGAAGAAGAAAATCTCTTAATTGGACAAAATGTTAAAATTCCAGATTTGGCATTGTACTTTACAGCATTTTAAGTGAAAGTACAGTCACAAGCCCAAGGCTCTCAGTCATTTCTTCCTTGGAACATCACCAAGGAGAGCTTAATGCTCTATAACACTGTATCAGGTGAATGGCTAAACTTTCTGTCAGTGGGAGAGAATTGGGAGGGAATTCCAGAGCTTAAGTCAGGAATTTTACCACCTCGTCTGCCCAAGCCTCATAAAACCCCACCCAAGGTCCATGGAGAATGCCTGTGAGGCAGTAGAATTCCGGCCTAGGAGTCAGTGCAGACTCGAACAGCCTTCCTCTGCATTGCAGAAATTCTTTGGATTCTGTGGATTGAGGTGCAGAACTGATGTAAAATTGCCTGTGGAGCTGACCTGATATCCAGTCTGAGGGTCGGTGGGACCTCCTTGCAGAGGTAACCTTTGTTACTTGATGATGGTAGTACCACAGTGGGATGGTTGAGGGCAGGATGTGTCCGTTGAGTCTGCTCTGATTCTTCGACAGAGTATCCCACCCAATATCTTACTAATTGGGATGTAATGGGATTGAGGGTTATAGATAGACCTGGTAGGTATGGATATGATAGGCACAACTTGTGAGCCAAAGGGCCTGTTTGTGCTGTAGTGTTCTTTGTTCTATGACATCTCTGTAACCCTACACATTTACCCTGTTAATTCTCCTAACTTATACTTCTTGGAACAGTAAGGGTCCATTAAACTTGGTCAATCAGCCTAACCAGCATGCTACTCTATTTCCAGTTTCCTTGTGCTTCCCCAGTTTCCTGGCAGCTGCACTGAAGTTGAATCTGGAATTGGTTCTTTCAGCTTTTGCTACAATGGGTTGAATGAGTCTTTTTGATCTCCTGTGACCTTTCTGCAGTTGAGTTAAAATGTTTGGGTGGTGTGGATATTGCGGACTACGCTCTCAAAAACAGTCTCTTTTGGAAAAAGATCTAGTGTGAGAGGACACATGTGCAGGCTATCTCTCTGAGCTCTGGCCAAACCGTGTAAACTGGCCTGCAACATGGACTCCACATGAGAGCCCTAAGGGTGCTTTCAGATGTTCAGCTGCCCATTCAATAAACGCATAGCCTTAACTCCCCCTGACCAATGGCGCAGCAACACTCTCCAGTGAGTCACTGAGCTCTAAAGAACTGGAAGATCCTGGATTCAATCCCAGATTCCTTCCAATTCTTTCCCAAAGGTGCTGACTCATACTGGCAGTCATCCAGTACCTCATTCATGTAGCCATTCTTTCTTTGTAGTTACACGATCTGGACACAACATTAGTTTTTATGGTCAGAGAGAGAAAGTCTTTGCTTATCTCCATTTCTCTGTCAGTCTGACAGTCCTCCAAGATCTCTACACTGCTCCATCTCTGGTGTCAATCCTGATCCCCAATCAGTAACCTCTGCTGGTAAAGCCACTACGATAGATGTAGGGTACACATACCACCCACTTTCGCTCTGATGACCCACACTGTCCAGGCTCACAAATAAATAGCACTTGGACAAACTCATCCACAACCTTGAAGTCTTTGGTGAATATGGTCAGTGTATGGGGGGGTTGCAGAATGGGTGGAGAATAAAATGATAATATCTGGGGCTAATGCCTGGAACTCCTCTCTGGGAATCTTTCAGTCTTGTTCCATCTTCAAACAGAAATCGTTTTGTGGGAGGGCACCAGAGGAGAAATTCTTCAGAATAGTGGTGATTATAACTAAATAAGAAATTTAGTTACATTCACTAGTTGCCTCTTTTAGATAACCTATGGAAGTTGTGTAAGAAAGTGCTTTACATTGTGGTTGCAGTGTTTCAATGTGCTGTCTTGATTTTTTCCCCCTGTATATGGCAAAACCAGGATTACTGTTGGTCATTCAAATGCAGCGAGATATGTGGATAACCAGCCTCTCTCTGGTGGGGCTTAAAGGATTTTATTAACCATTGTGGAGGAGATGAGGATAGCAATGAGTGTGTTGAAACTCTCATTCAGCTGTGAAATTTAATTCAGTCACTGATGGAGCAAAGTATGAGTTTAGACCCAGAGAATTAATAAAATCCATAAAGTGTTCCCTTCTTAGACGTGTTATCGCTGCTTGACATGGTGCGGATGCTGGGAACAGGATTTGCATATCTGTCACAGACTGTGCTTCCGGACAGGAGTTGCCATGGTTGTCTGTAATTTCATACGTCAGTGGATTTCCCAGGGTGTTATGGGATGTCGGAGACTCTGATGTTGAATGCTGAGCTGCCCTCTCTCTTTGAAAAGAAATAAATGGCCAAAGCCAGGTAGTTTTTGCCACCCTTACCCAGTTTGACTTACACGTGACTCCAGACCAACAGGAATGTGATTAACTCTTAATTGCCATCAGAAATATGCATAGATCAGCCAGGGGTCATCGATCAGCTAGATAGTCAATATCTTTTCCCAAGGGGAAGCGAGTCTAAAATGAAAGGGGATAGGTTTAAGGTGAGAGGAAAGAGATACAAAAGGTTCCCAGAGGGGCAATTCTTTCATACATAGCGTAGGTGAGTGTTTGGGACAAGTTGCCAGCAGTAGTAGTAAAGGCGACTACAATTATACCTTTTTAAAAGTGTTAGACAGTTACATGGGTACAATGGGTATAGAGGGATATGGGCAAAATGTGGGCAATTGGGACTAGCTTAAGGGGTTAAGAAGAAAGAGGCAACGTGGACAAGTTGGACTGAAGGGTCTGTTTCCAAGCTGTAAAACTCTTATGACTCTAAATGGCTGAGCGAATTGCTCAGTTCAGGAGTAATTTGGATTTAGCAATGAATGCTAGCCCAGCCAGTGAAGCCCACATTCCGTGAAGGAACTAAAAAAAATACTGCTGACTCAACCCTGACAGCAATGTGACAACAATAACCTTTTCAAAACTGATTGAAGCCTAAAATGTGGGCCTCATGTACCATGTCCAAGTGCTGTTTACTTGTTAGCCTGCGCAGTGAGCTTTCCAACTGTGTGGGTCATCATAGCTGAATAGGGTGCCCTGTGTAGCCTACATCTACTGCAGTGCCCTTACACAAGAGTTGGAACATATCACTGCCCAATCATTCTATCGCCAGGGAGATAACAAACACATCCATCGTTTTTATTTGGATGCTGTTCATAGGAGTGGCAACAACTACTGTTACCTTCAAGGCAATAAAACATCCCGAGACCCTCCTCAGGACGTGCATCAAGAATTGACTCTCTGAGTTTATAAGATGACCAGAAGTCTGGCCAGAGAGGTAAGTTTTACAAGGTGTAAGTGAGGAGAATAGAGAAGGACCCAGGCATTGGGATGCATGCCTGCCAAGGGTGGAGCCATTAAAATGGGTATGTTGGTGGCAGGGGGGGAGCAGAATTCCTTCAGTTTGTTACTCTGAGTGGGATCACAATGGCACAGTGGTTAGCACTGCTGCCTCACAGTATTAGGGACCTGGGTTTGATTCCTGGCTTGGGTTACCGTCTATTTGGAGTCTGCATGCTCTCCCCATGTCTGTGTGGGTTCCCTCTGGTGCTCTGGCTTCATTCTCACAGTTCAAAAGACATGCTGGTGAAATGCATTGGTCGTGCTAAATTCTCCCTCAGTGTCCCGAAAGGTGCTGGAGTGTGGCGACTAGGGGATTCTCACAGTAACTTCATGCAGTATCAGTGTCAGTTTCCTTCTATGCCCCTTATTATTTTACAGATCTCTATAAGGTAACCCTCAGCCTCCTACACGCCAATTCCCAGTGTATTCGGCCTCTGTTTTGTACCATTGTCTTATACAACTTCAACAAGAATCCCAACTCATGTACTCAATGTTCTGACCAATGAAACTAAGCATGCCAAATGCCTTCTTCACCATTCTGTCCATCTGTGACTCCACGTTCAAGGAGCTATGAACATGTATCCCTGAATCTCTTTGTTCTGTAACCCTCCCTAACACCCTACCATTAACTGAGTAAGTCCTGCCCTGGTTCAATCTACCAAAATGCATTATCTTGCATTTATCTAAATTAAACTCCATCTGCCATTTGTCAGCCCACTGGCCCAATTGATCAAGATCCCGCTGCAATTGGAGATGACCTTCCCCACTATCCACCATGCCACCAATCTTGGTGTCATCTGCAAATTTACCAACCATGCCTCCTATATTCTCATTCAAATCATCAATATAAATGACAAATTACAGTGGGCCCGACACTAATCCCTGAGGCATATCACTGGTCACATGCCTCCAGTTTGAAAAATAACTCTGTACAACCACCCTCTGGCTTCTGTCAAGAAGCCAATTTTGTATCCATTTAGATACCTCACCCTGAATCCCATGAGATTTAACTTTATGCAACAATCTACCATGTGGTACCTTGCCAAAGGCCTGGCTTAAGTCCATGTAGACAACATCAACTGCACTGCCCTCAACTACCTTCTTAGAACTTTGGAGGATAGCCATGCTAAGTCTTCTGTTATTTCAACTCCATCAGTTACAACACAGACTGATCTGATTTGAAGTAGCTTCACAGACCAGGAGCTAAGGCCGCAATCGGAGTGACTGAAAGCCAGACAGTAAAAGAGCACAGCTCTACTGATACTCATGGTACAATCTTCCCAAATCTACCTTGAAGATCAAGCTGTGTATCAAAAAATCTGATAGAAAGTTACAGCCAAAAGAAAATCTCCTCTAGACATGAAAATTTCCTGGGATGTGGAGCTTCAGTTACAGGCTGGAGATGTGGGAGT
The DNA here is from genome assembly GCA_024679065.1 of Sphyrna mokarran. Classification (NCBI taxonomy): domain Eukaryota; kingdom Metazoa; phylum Chordata; class Chondrichthyes; order Carcharhiniformes; family Carcharhinidae; genus Sphyrna; species Sphyrna mokarran. Next base: position 79,104,764 of record JAGIQG010000014.1, on the reverse strand, counting down.
TGTTCTGCTTGAAGAGAAGGTTAAGAGGAGATCTGAAAGAGACATTCAAAATCAGGGTTTGGCCAGAGTAGGTAAAGAGAAACTACTTCCTCTGGTGGAAGGATTGAACTTTAATGTTCACAAATTTAAGGGAATTGGTAAAGGAACCAATGGCAAGATGAAGATAATCATTGTTATATTATGAATGGTTGTGATATAGAATGAATTGCCTGAGAGTGTGGTGGAAACAAATCTACTTATGGTTTCCAAAAGGAATTGAATGAACAATAAAGGAAAAGATTTGCAGGGTTGTGAGGAAAGGTCTGGTGGTGTTGGAGGGGGCGGGGGAGGGGGTGCGGGGGAGGGGGTGCGGTGATGGCGGCGCAGTGATGGCGGCGGTGGGTAGCAGGATTCAATACCTTGCTGTTGCAGAGAGCCAGTATATAATTGACATGCCACCTGGTCCCTCTGAGTGTAATTCTATTCTGTGATTGTGAATAGAATCTTTGGGACTTATTTCACTCTCCTACATTTACAACTTTTGCTGTCTCCACATTGGGACCAGGATATTCTGATCCCACTGCAACATTTCCACCCAAAGTCAATGAACCTTTGGCTGGTCCATCAAATTTTCCATCCCTCACCTGGCCTGAGTCTTTGCTCTGGGGATTAGAATGGAGCAGTGTGTGAGTTTAAAGTATCCTTTTGTTCATGTTCGTCCCTTCATCCCACTCTCTCCTATATCTTCCCTGTCTGAAGGTGCTAACTCATTGTTCTGGAGTTGGAGTACAAGGAGTCTGTCCATTACTATACTCAGATAGTCATCTTTTAGCCCATGATCCTTGATAGAATCATCTGACCATTGAGGTCAAGGGTTTGACTTGTCGATGAGAATTGAACGTTATACCTGTTGGTAGTGTCAGTAGTTTCTCAAACTCCAATGGCCCTGCCCAGTTTTATACTCATGAATCCAATATAACTAATAATCTAATGTGAATTTTCTCTCAGGTCTAGTTTGAAGCAGTGCAAAGGAGATGAATCTTAATTCCCGGTTTTTCCAGGATAATCCTGGAGAGTTTGCGAGCTGTGATAACTAACGGGGAAAGAAGGACTGATCGTGGATGCACCACACACTCTCACACAGGGTCCCTGAGTAGGAATCACTGAACCTGTACAGTGCAGAAGGAGGCCATTTAGCCTGACAAGTCTGTACTGGCTCTCTGAAAAACCATTCTAACTAGTCTCACACACAATCACAGGTGAGAACATGCAAACTTTCTGTAGCCCAGGGAGGTTCAAAATAAATCCCAACATTTTTGCTGTTGTCCCAATTAAACATAAAACGCTAATCATTCTAAAATCATGTTTAAATTTCTCCGCCGATATGAATTTAAACAGAACTTTTCTTTTTAACAATACCACATCAAACAACTCAGCAACTCTTTCCTAATACCTTTATAATGGACAACATGGTTTTAAACAAACCCCTCTACTTAAAGACTGAACTTCCATTTATATAGCATCTTTCATGACCTCACTACCAAGCACTTCACAATCAATGAAGTAGTTTTAAATTATAAGTTAAAGTTTATTTATTAGTCACAAGCAGACTTACATTAACATTACAATAAAGTTACTCTGAAAATCCCCTAGTCGCCACGCTTTGGCACCTATTCGGGTACACTGAGGGAGAACTTAGCACAGCCACTGTACCTTTCCAGCATATCTTTCAGAATGTGGGAGGAAATTGGAGCACTTAGAGGAAAGCCATGCAGACACGGGGAGAATGTGCAAACTCCACACAAGCTGTGACCCCAGCTGGGAATTGAACCCTGGTCCCTGGAGCAGGGACCAGGCAGCAGTGCTAACCATTATGCCACCCATTGATATGCCTGTACAGCCACTGATAATTCAGGAAACATGCACAGCAAGCTCCCAAAAACCATGATGAGATTTTTTTTAAATGATGTTGGCCAGATTTTAGGGAGATCTCTTCTTCCCACTTTGAAATAGTGCCATGGGATTTTTTACATTCCCCCCAAGACAGAGCAGAAGTATTGGTTTAATATAGCAGCTGAAAGGCAGAGGGTGAAATGGGAGCTCTAAAGATAGACTCTGGGTTTGAGGTGCAGAAGCTGCCAACTGCTGCTGTTGAATGTATCTCCCTCAGTATCAAAACCGGTCATTTCACCCACAGGAGGTAAGGATGTTCCTGACCACAAGTGATGTCTGACTGAAGGAAACGGAGAGTAACTGAAGCAGAAGGAGCAGCTCAAGGGAATCGAGAGATTGATGGGCTAACGAAACACTGAGAGCGAGGGAAGAATGGAAATCCAACTCAAGAGACCGACGGAAAACTGAGGGTCCTCTTGCACTGGCAGCTTTGGGAGAATGGACAGTTCTGCTAAAATGACCAGATTTTAAGACTGCTGCGTAATGCTAATATTCATAGAGCTACACTTGGGGTGCAGCACAGAAACAGGACATTTGACCCAACTGGTCTTTGTCAGCATTTATGCTTCACACAAGCCTCCTCCCACACTACCACATTGAATGCCACTGATGTAATCTTCCACTTCTTACTTCCTCATATACTTATTGAATGCTCCCTTCATACCACTCACCTCAAACATTCCCTGTGTCAGGGAGTTCCACATTCTCACCACTGTCTGGGTAAGGAACTTTATCCTGAATTCCTGTTGGATTTATTGGTGACAGAGTTGCATTTGATGTCCTGCTGACCCGCCACAATCTCCATAGTATCTCCGTCAAACCCCTTCGCAATTCCGAAAGAGGTCCAACTTCGTTCCAACCTCAGGTTCGATTGTCCGAACAAACATTGTCTACACTCTCTGAGGGCGATGGGATGGTTTTGTTTTCCTAAATGAAGCCAATGTTTCATTCTGTTTGTCATGTGTGAATTTTTTCTTAAATTCAGGTGATGTTCCCTTTCCTGAGAGTGCTGACTCTTTAACTGGGGTAACGTCCCAAGGCACGAGTGATGTTTGTACCCACCCACCCCCCGTGAATGCCAGTTGTTGGCATATTGGACTGTGACAAGCAACATGGACAATCATGCTTTTTGAGGGGACTGCCATCAGGAGCAAAAACTTTATCCCATTTATTTCCTCCTCCTGGTTCTGAAGTTGAACAATATCATCCTGTAATATCACTTTGGTGCTGCTCTGCTAAGTTGACACAGTTTGGCATCATGCTGGACAGCGACCGGATTGTTTTTATTTAATTGTTGGCTGTGCAATATTAAATAAACCGTGTCCTTTTGTAGTATTTTTAGTCCTCGTACTATCCTGGAACTCCCTGCCCAACAGCACCGTGTGTGTACCTGCATCTCAGGGACCGCAGTGGGTTCAAGAAGGCAGCTCACCACCACCTTCTCAAGGGCAATCAGGGATGGGCAATAAATGCTGATCCAGCCAGCAATGGCCATGGCTCGTGAAAGGATTAATAAAAATACAAGCAAGTGCTGGCACATTCTTTGAAAAGTCAGGTAAAGAGGAAGGGCAGTAGAGAATAGTGCTACAGCCATTCATCTGACTAACACACCCAACCAGAGAAAGACTGGGAATTATAGCCACAAGAAGTTGACCAAATGTGTCACATGACCATGAGCGGCCTTGACAAATGAAACCTCTCCCTTGTCATCAGGCCCCTGGAGTGTGAACCATCCCACACTCGCAGCGGGAATCTATCAGGGGCTGAGTCTATAAGTTAGACATTTCTCCACCTCTTTCCTCTTTACCACCAACCTCCTTAACATATCCTTACCCAGTTTGGTATCAAACTTTTCTTACAATCCGGTGAAGTGCCTTGGGATATTAGAGGCGTCACATAAATGCAAGGTGTTGTTGATTGTGATGAGTCTCAGACTGGAGTGATAAACATCTGAGGAGATGACCGCCTCTTGGCTGATTGTAAGTTGGCTGTGGGTATTGGAATGTTTTAGAAGAAAAGGAATTATGCAGTAACAGTACTTGTGTATAAAATGCTCACGTTAGGTTCCTCATTCAAATAAAAAGCGACAGATGAAATTATGTAATTTGCTTCGAGTTAGTTTATTTTAAAACGCAATTTGAGAGTTATTAACGCTTCAGTGTGTTGTGATGGGGCTAGCTCAATGTACACAAGCCTAACCTCAGTGGAAGGATGTGGATAAGGGCGGATGATGGAGGAGACCAGTAATGCCAGCTGATTCAACAAAAAAGATAGAGTCAATGTGTCAGACTCAATACACATCCTGCTAATAACGCAATGAATGTGTCAAGTAATATCTGAAGATGAAAGAGAAGATTAGAAAGCAGTTGCTGTAATGAGATCGGCTTGCTTTGTTTCTATTTCATACATTATGTCGAGTTTACTGTTACCCTTTGAGTCGATACCACAACACCATCTACCCCTGTGTCTTATATCCCTCCCTCCCCCCAATCCATTGTTCCTGCACTGATTATTGCTGAAGTTTAGCTCTATCATCGTCTGCTGCATTCCACTACGTCAAGAGGTCAATCTCCCTGTTTGAGCTGAGATAAATGCATAGGCTATTTGACTGTGGAGACCATCGCAAGTCAATCTCTAAAAGTCTATTTCTCGACAGGGATTACGGGAGGGCTTCTTGGCTGATTGTTTCTCGACCCTGAGATATTGAAGACATTAGCTGCATCCTTTCTGCTGGTTCTGCTACACCCAGCTTTGAATACTGAAACTGTGCCAAGCGCAGCAGGATCAACCTTCCCTATTACGTCCAATCATATGGCACTGACTGAAGATGCCAAACTCAGCAACAACATTGCACAAAAGATGGACCTGCATTAATGTAGCACCTTTCACGACCTCAGGACTATCCCAAAGCACTTTGTTCTCACTGTAGTATCTCACTTTAAAATGCAGACATTGTTCTGATGGAGGAAATATGGTTGCCAGTTGGTGCACAGAAAACTCCCACAAGCAGTAGCATGGTAACGCTTAGAGTGTCTATAATTAAGGATGTTGATTGAGAAGTGGATAATTGAACAGGGCACCAAGATGTTTTCCCAGTCTTTGAAATAGAGCAGCTGTGGGAGTGTGTTCATCCACCAGAGAGGGCAATGGGACCTCAGTCTACCATCTCACCTGGAGTCCGGCACTTCCAACAGTGTAGCACTCAATCACTACTGCACTGGCAGTTCACAACACTCTGGGTGAAACTGGCATCCACATCTTCTGTCTCCGAGATTAGAGTGCGACTAATTGAACTGTTTCAATGCCAAGTCTTTCTTCAGAGAGGGTGGGTTATGTTTCTGTATCATAAATAATGTGAGGTACACTAATCTCAGCTTACATTAAAATCAGCTTTGACAAAGAGTTACCTGGACTCAAAACATCAGCTCCTTACAGATGCTGAGATTTTCCAGCATTTTCTCTTTTGGTTTCCTATCCATTCACATTATCTTATGTTGGTAATTGGAAAATGAAATCATAGAATCCGTACAGTGCAGAAGGAGACTATTCAGCACATCAAGTCTGCACAGACCACAATCCCAGCCAGGCCCCATGCCCACATGCATTTACCCTAGCTAGTCCCCTGAAATCTGTGGGCAATTTAACACAACCAATCCACCTAACCCACACACCTTCAGATAGTGGGAGGAAACCCATACAAACACAGGGAAAATGTGCAGACTCTGCACAGACAGTGACCCAAGCTGGGAATCGAACCCAGGTTCCCAGTGTTGTGGGGCAGTAGTGCTAACTACTGTGTCAATATCCTCCCACACTCCAAAGATGTGTGGGCTAGCTGCATTGGCCATGCTGAATTGCCCCTTAGTGTCCCAGGTTGTGTAGGTTAGAGGGATTAGGGGGTAAATATGTGAGCTTATGGAGATAGAATCACGATGGGATTGTTGTTGGTGCAGACTTGATGGGCTGAATGGTCTTTTTCTGCACTGTAGGATTTTTAATTGCAGCTGAAGAATGAAACCTTTTTTAATACATTCTACTTTCATTATAGGATTCATTTGTTCTTCAGGGTGTATCGTGGGTAAAGGCATGAGGGATCAAGCAGGGTGGGGTGAAGTGCATACCTGGGACCATTGGGTGGATGGGTGTGCATAATGTGTCGTGGATGGGGCCTAAGGTGTTTGTGGCAGGTGAAGCCTGGAGGACTTTTGTGTTTTTAACTGACATAAACTCCCATTGCACTGAGCCTTTCAAACAGATCGCCTTGGCAGGTGGCAACTCACATTGCTCTCAACCTGAGCTCATACTGTCCCCCTTCCCACTATGAGAATCCCATCCTTATTGGCTCTTTCTCCCTGGGCTGGTGTGTAGATAAAAACAAGTCACTGGAAATAGCAGCTGGCAGCATTGCGGAGATGGAAACAGAGAAAAGTATCTGGTGGAATCCTCTGGCCCTGCTGGGGGCACATCCTCTGCCATGCTTGGCATGGTTTCAATGGGAATTCCCCTTGATAGTGATGCAACCAGAATGTTCTCCCTCCTTCCACCAAGGAAAGCCCTGAGGGGAGGCCAAAGAATCTCACCCAGTGTTCCAGCTTTGTGATGACTCTTCAAATCCAATGTCAGTTACAGCTGATCTTTGAGACTTCGAATCATACAGCACTGAAGAGGCTCTTTAGAAACACCTGATCTTCCACCTAATCCCATTTCCTAGCACTTGGCCAATAGCCTTGAATGTTATGATCTGCCAAGTGCTCACCCAAACACTTTGTAAAGGGTGTGAGGCAACCTGCCCCCCCCCCCCCCCCCCCCCCCCCCCCCCCCCCCCCTCCTCTACCCTCCCAAAGGAAGTGCATTCCAAACCCTCACCACCTTCTGGTTTGGCTGGGGGAGGGAAAACCAGCTCCTCCTGGCTGTTGTCCAATACTCAACCATGGGTGCACAGTTGCACAGCGGGTTAGCACTGCTGCTTCACAGCTCCAGGGTCCTGAGTTCGATTCCTGGCTCGGGTCACTGTCTGTGTGGAGTTTGTACATTCTCTTCGTGTCTGAGTGGGTTTTCCCTGGGTGGTCCGGGTTTCTCCGGCAGTACAAAGATGTGCGGGTTAGATTGATTGGCCATGCTAAAATTGCCCATAGTGTCTTGGGATGCGTAGATTAGAGGGATTAGTGAGTATAAAAATGTAAGGATATGGGGGTAGGGCCTGGATGGGATTGTGTTCAGTGCAGACTCGATGGGCCGAAGGGCCTCTTTCTGCACTGTAGGGTCCTAGAATTCTATGCATATGTCAAGTGCTGAATAGCCTATTCCGATTGCCATTACGCTGAATATAAATTGAATCATCCACAACGTATTCCGTTCACATGAGAGAGGTAGAGGCAGCTAGGTTCCCGGATCATACGAGAGAGAGAGAAAGAGAAAGAGGGAGACATCTACAGAGAAAGAGAGAGGAGAAACATGCGAAAGAGAGAGAGAAAAACAGGGAGTGTATGTGAGAGAGAGAGACAGACAGACAGACAGACAGACAGAGGGAGACAAATGTAGGGACATATGTGAGATTGGACAGAGAGAGGACATGTCCTCATTTCTAGACAGTGAGAGAGGGAAAGAAAGAAAGAGAGAGAGAAAAACAGAGATAAGCGTAGAGAGAGTGAGAGATGGAGAGAGAGAGTGAGACAGAAAGACAGACACACACACAGACAGAATGAGTGAAAGAGAGAAACACAGAGAGGGAGAGAGAGAAGCTTCCTTGAAAGCACTATCCAATGAGTTCCACTTCCCTGATGTTCTCCTGTGATCACTACCCCTCCCCCTGATGTAGTGGAGGTGATTGTATTTGCCAATGATTTCTTCAATGATGCAATAAAAAGATTCCCCTCATCCCCCCCCCCGGCCAGTGAACTGAAATCTATATCCTTTGCTCTCTCTGATTCTTCAGACCGTGGAGATGGGGTGAAATTACGAGAATACTTGTTGATTCCGAGGCTTGTATTAAATGTCCCCATGGCCTATCCTGCTGTAAGGAGATCGACCCCAACCTCTCCATTCTCTCCACAGAACTCGGGACCTGGAAAATATCTATTTCCAGCATTGGACACGGTGCTTTAGCTGAGGCTGAACGATTGATTTCGAATGGTTTCGCTATTTTGCCCTTTTAATTCTAGGTCAGTTTCGGAATTGCAGGAATGGCTGCACAGTGAACCCTGGCTAATATAGGCCATCATGCCTGGATTGATCCAATCGGAATTACATCTGACTTTTTAAAGGCACATCTAACAGAGTGAAGTAGTGCTGGATTCAATAAGGAACCCAGGCAGCTAAATCTAACTTCATAATTTACAACTTCAGCGACTGCGACTAAAATAAGTACACAAATATGAAAAGATAAGCGGTGATGACTTTAATTGATTGACAGGCCAGCATTAAAATTATCCGCCTTAAACTCGGCTTTGCTTCTCGGTATGAGCGGGAATTTAGCACTCTCGTGTCTGACAGTTGTCTTTGTTGTTGGTTACTGATTTAATTAATTTTTCGCATGACTGTTGATACAGAGATGCTCTCTGTCTTGTGGCATCACCTCACTGATCTGGCTTTGGTTTTCTTTGCATTTGGGTTTGCTAATAGGGTGCTGGCTGAGGGCATTGTTCCAGAGTGAATTGAGGCTGGGAATTAATGAGCTGATAGGACATGGTTTGATTGGGTGCAAAAGTGTCACCATTAATCTGGCTGCACTGCGGTAAATAATTCTTTGTCTGCATTTTAAACCCAGAGAGGGGTTATAGATGAAAACTAATTGTACAAGTGGAATCTTTGGAATTTAAATCATTTCCTCTGCCTCTCTCTCTCTTTCTTTCTGTCTTTTTCTCTTCTCCCTCTGTCTCTTTCTCCATCTATCTGTTTTTCTCTCTGTCTGTCTCTCTCTGTCTGTCTGTCTCTTTCTGATGCTGTCTGTCTGAATCTGTCTCTGTCTGTCTCTCTCTTTCTCTCTCTCTTTCTGCCTGTTTCTCTCTCTCTGTCTGTCTGATTCTCTCTCTCTCTGATTCTCTTGGACTCTCTCTCCGTCTGTCTGATTCTCTCTCTTTCTGACTCTCTTGGACTCTCTCTCCATCTGTCTGATTCTCTCTCTCTCTGACTCTCTTGGACTCTCTCTCCGTCTGTCTGATTCTCTCTCTCTCTGATTCTCTTGGACTCTCTCTCCATCTGTCTGATTCTCTCTCTCTCTGATTCTCTTGGACTCTCTCTCCGTCTGTCTGATTCTCTCTCTTTCTGACTCTCTTGGACTCTCTCTCCATCTGTCTGATTCTCTCTCTCTCTGATTCTCTTGGACTCTCTCTCCGTCTGTCTGATTCTCTCTCTCTCTGATTCTCTTGGACTCTCTCTCCATCTGTCTGATTCTCTCTCTCTCTGATTCTCTTGGACTCTCTCTCCATCTGTCTGATTCTCTCTCTCTCTGATTCTCTTGGACTCTCTCTCCATCTGTCTGATTCTCTCTCTTTCTGATTCTCTTGGACTCTCTCTCCATCTGTCTGATTCTCTCTCTGACTCTCTTGGACTCTCTCTCCATCTGTCTGATTCTCTCTCTCTCTGACTCTCTTGGACTCTCTCTCCATCTGTCTGATTCTCTCTCTCTGACTTTCTCTTTCTGTCTGTCTCTCTGGCTGGAATTTTACCATCCCACCCACCATGGAAACCTGAGCAAGCCAGGGGCGGAAAATGGATTTTATGATTTTGGAACAAGCGAAGCTGGAAAATTGCTCTCTGTGTGTTTCTCGCTCTTTTCCTCAATGTGCCCTTTCATCCTCTTCATTTTCGCTCACCCCTCCTGAGAAATAGGAAAGTGCGAGAGAAATAACTAAAAAAATGACAAAGATTTCTACCTTGCTTCCCATCACTGGTGAAGGCAGAATGAGTTGTGGTTGGCCAGCAGAGTGAGTGATAGTAAAGTTTAAAAGATATAAATTTTGAAGGTATTACCTACTAATGGAGTAATAATAGAAGGGCGGAGTGGGGGGGGGGTTATTTGGGGGCTGGTAGCTTATTTTTAACTTCTTTCTTTCTAATAAGAACATTAAGGTGAGGAGTTAGGGGAACAGCCAGGCCTCACAAACTTCCTCTTCCATTTAGAAAGATCACAGCTAATCTCTGTTAATTTTACTTTCTCCACCATTGGCCCATATTCTCTCATTGTCTCTGTGTCAGTCTCAGCGCTGTCTCCTGGTACAACAGAGGAGCAATTTTATTCATTGAAGGCTCATGGTCTTGGTGCCCACGGCTGAACTGTTATTTCCATTTCTGTCTACTTTCAGAAGAAACAGATTCCCAGTTAGCTCATTGGGTGAATGTATTGCAGAACCAAGAGGCTGAAATTTCTGGCTTTGTTGGAAGTGGGTAAAGGGAGAGTGGGTACCAGGAACAGGTAAGGACAAGGGATACCAGCCCATCACTTTCCCTCCCATCCTTCCCCAGCTGTCCCCCATAATTTGGTAAAGGAGCAAAGTCAGCAGCCCACCCACCATTTTAAATAAATAATTAAGGGTCAATTGAGTTCATTAACAAACCAATTGATTCAAACCAGCTTCCCATCCATTGACTCTGTCTACAATTCCCGCTACCTCGGCAAAGCAGTCAGCATATTTAAAGACCCCACGCATCCCAGTCATTCTCTCTTCCATCTTCTTGCATCGGGAAAAAGATACAAAAGTCTGAGATCACGTACCAACCGACTCAAGAACAGCTTATTCCCTGCTGCTGTCAACTTTTGAATGGACCTACCTGGCATTAAATTAATCTTTCTCTAACTCTAACTGTAACACTACATTCTGCACTCTCTCATTTCCTTCTCTGTGAATAGTATGTTTTGTCTGTGTAGTGTGCAAGAAACAATACTTTTCACTGTATGTTAATACAAGTGTCAATAATAAATCACATCAAATCATACAATATACTGCCCTTGCTGTAAAATGGTTGGCATGGGAAAATGGGCAGAAGTGGGGAGGCTGTTTTAAATCTAAATTTGTGGAAGGAAGGTGATGGGGGGTGGGCAAAGCATTCGGTGGGTGCCATCTGTGCACGGAGTTTTCCCTCCAAAGATATTACCCTCTGCCATCTGCTGCCCCCACCCCCCACGCCTCTCCCGAGCTTTTTTCCTCCACTCCTGATCCCCAAAATGGGCTCACTCAGCTCTCTGACCCCCACCCTACTCTGCCCAATTCCTTCCCGTCCAATATCTTCTTACCTGACTCCAAAAGCCAGCACTCTCCCACATGGGCTTGCTCACTCACAGAAACCACACCCTCCCCCCACCCACTGAGTTCTGGCAAAGGGGGCATTGCTGGAACTGCAGGCCAATCAGATTGGCTGGCAACTCCCAAGGGTGGGATTTCCTCCCACTGCAGGTGGGAGTGAGGCCGGATTCTCTCACCCACTGGCAGCAAAGAGTGGGTGCAGACTTGGGTTGTCAAATGTGATTAAATGTACTCTGGAGATTTGATTACATGACACTCTTTCATTCTCTACTCGTCCCAACCATTGACCGACCAACATATCCAATCCCTGTGACGTATTGCCTGACATCATTTGGAAAGCAAGCAGGCTCATTATCCAATCAGATGGTGCTTGATTGTTGGAAACGTTGGACCATTTCTGAGAATCTCTGGTGAAGTGAAAAGTTTGAAGAAAGTGAGAATAAACTACAATCTATTTTCCTACCCTGATTATTTTTCTCCAGTATTCAGATTAATCTTCAATCGGCGAGATTTGACAACAACACCTCCTTCACAATCAGGTGGGAATTTCCAGCTTTAGACCAGCACAGCCGGAAAATTCGGCCGGAGAATTTGGCCCGATATATTTACAAGTCAGGATAATATGTGACTTGTGGGAGTTGGGGCTTGCACGTAGTGGTGTTCACATGTAATAGCTGTCCTTGTCCATCGAGGTGGTAGATGTTGCAGGTTTGGATGATGATGCTGGAGAAGTTATTCATTATTTGTATTACTTTTGCCCCTTTAGCTTCTCTGCTCTGATGTATACAGCTCTGATCAGGAACTATATCCTTTGTCCCATTCTAATAAATCTATTCTGTATCTGTCCCATGGCTCCAATATCAAGGATGCCCAAAACTAGTCTTGGCCACCATTGGCACCATTTTGGGCGTCTACCTTTCCATTCTGAAGCTTAAGGACAAAATCTTTGGAGGAGGAAGGAATGCGGATCAGGAAGATCCCAGTTCCAATTGCCATCCTGTTGTGAGCAAGGAAGTTTTGGCTGACACACATGTACAGTTTGATGGAGCAGCCATTGCCACTGGGATCAAACCCCAAGCAGGATTCTGCATTGTCAGGAAGGGAAGTGAAGACATGGGAGCAAACAGAAATAAGTTTGTGTGTATGGTTGTTACTGAGCAGACATTGAGTTGGGAGTGGCTACGTCAGGAGTGGGTCAGACATTGGACAGAATGTAAGCCTTGCATTTATGTACGCCTTTCAAGACTTTAGGACATCCCAAAGAGCTTTATAACAAATGGCGTTCTTCAGAAGTGTGGTCATTGTAGTAGGTCATGTAGAGACACAATCACAGACAACGATGTGATAATGAGAAAAACAGATCATCTAAGTTTTTAGTAATATTGATGGAAAATATTAGCCAGTGCAAGTGGAGTAATTACCTCACTCCTCTCTAAAATAGTGCGTTCAGAACTTTTACATCATAAGACAATAAGACACAGGAGCAGAATTAGGCCACTTGGCCCATCGAGTCTGCTCCGCCATTCAATCATGGCTGATATTTTTCTCAACCTCATTTTTCTGCTGTTTCCCCATAATCCCTGATCCCCTTATTAATCAAGAACTTATCTATCTCTGTCGTAATGACATTCAATGATCTTACCTCCACAATCTTCTGTGGCAACGAGTTCCACAGATTCACCACACTTGAGCTGAAGAACTTCCTCATCGCTGTTTTAAAGGATCATCTCTTTAGCCTGAAGTTGTGCCCTCTGGTTCTAGTTTTTCCTACTAGTGGAAACATCCTCCCTGCATTCATTCTATCCAGGCCTCACAGTGTCCTATAAGTTTCAATAAGATCCCCCCCGCCCAACCTCATTCTTATGAACTCCAACGAGTACAGACCCAGAATCCTCAACCATTCCTCATATGACAAGCTCTTCATTCCAGGGATCATTCTTGTGAATCTCCTCTGGACCCTTTCCAAGGCCAGCACATCCATCATTAAATATGGGGCCCAAAACTGTTCACAATACCCCACTGCGGTCAGATCGGAGACTTATATAGACTCAGAATTACATCCCTGCACTTGTATTCTAGCCTTCTCGACATGAACGCTAACGCTGTATTAGCCTTTTATCAGTGAGGTCAGAGAAGTCCTTATTTTAACAGACCCTCTGACAGTGCGGCGCTCCCTCTGCACTGACCCTCTGACAGTGCGGCGCTCCCTCTGCACTGACCCTCTGACAGTGCGGCGCTCCCTCTGCACTGACCCTCTGACAGTGCGGCGCTCCCTCAGTACTGACCGTCTGACAGTGCGGTGCTCCCTCAGTACTGACCCTCTGACAGTGCGGCGCTCCCTCAGCACAGACCCTCCGACAGTGCGGCACTCCCTCAGTATTGAACTGGAGTGTCAGCCAAGATTTTTGTGCTCTAATCTCTGGGACTTGAACCCTGAACAGTTGGATTCTGAAACCAAAATGAAGCACAGTGAACACCTTGAGAGCGTGTAGCAAGCATTACCTGTGTTTGCTTGTAGTTGTCAGCCATTAACCGAGTTCAAAGCATTCCTGGGTAGTGGCAACTGTCCACTGTTCGATATTGTTTTATAAACGTCTGCAGTTACTTGGGCTCCTTAATCCATTGGCCTTAAAGGACATGCTAGGCCTGGCTTACTGCTAAGAATCTTACTGTGCTTCAGTTTTATTTTCAATAAAGGACTTTACTAATCTATGTCTGGTACTGTGCCAAAGGAAATCCATTTATTGTTGTGCAGTGCGAGTTTTGGCGTACTTTTCTTTAATTATTTGTGACATTTTATTTTTCGCTCAGTTTTGTCCCTGTAGATCCGTACACAGCCACAGACAGATAATGTGTGAAGTGCAATGGGCTCCTTGGGATTAAGTGCAAAATCTAAATAAATAATTAACTACTGCAACAGCACTGGAAATCCTGGTCTGATTTTGTCTTCAATCTTTTGAGGACACAGTTTTGACATGTTTATTTACCGTGATGCATCTTAAGAGAAACACTCTGCCAACTGGGTCACAGCACACAAACCCCATGACTTAGCTAGCTTCGAATTGGATGCTGCAACGCTTAAAGGAAACATTTTTCCTGAATGTTGCCCTTATTTGCAGTTCTGGTCCAGGGGACCACAGGTTCAAACATCCAACATCAGGAGTTGGAATTTTATCATCGATTTTGGAGTATTTGAGGCTCGCAGAACGGAATTCTCCTTTTGTCTTTGGGAGGGATTTCACAATCTCGCTTGAGTGAAATCATAAACTCCCACCTGCAGAGTTTGAATTGATGGCTTAGTTTGGCAGTGGCACTCCAGGGCACATCAGAAAGGGCAGCATGCTGGTACAGTGGTTAGCACTGCTGCCTCACAGCGCCAGGGACCCGTGTTCGATTCCAGCCTCAGGTGACAGTCTGCGGAGACTTTGCACATTCTCCGCATGTTTGTGTGAGTTTCCTCCGGGTGCTCCAGTTTCTTCCCACAGTCCAAAGATGTGCAAGTGAGGTTGATTGCCATGTTAAATTACCTCATAGTGTCAGGAGGACTAGCTAGGGTAAATACATGGGGTTATGGGGATAGGGCTTGGTTGGGATTGTGGTCGCTGCAGACTCGATAGGTCAAATAGCCTTCTTCTGCACTGTAGGATTCTATGGGTGCTGCACCATTTCAAGATTCACTAAGCGGTGAATGAGATATTTAGTTAGGAGGCTGTTACTGCTTCCTGCATGCTAGTCAAAAACCACAAAACAAAGAGTGACTGATTATACAGCTTGTGCACAAAACAACTGTCGTAACTTTCTATCTATACCTTTGAAGCTACAAAATAAATGGCAGAACCATGAGGAGCATAGAAACACAGGGAGATCTGGGAATACAGTTCCATAGCTCCTTAAAAGTGGCAGCTCATATGGAAAAGATGCTGAAGAGAGTATACAGCATGCTTGCCTTTATTGGCCGGGGCATTGAGTATAATAAAAGTTGGTAAATTATGTTACAGTTATATAAAACATTTGGAATATTGTGTCCAGTTCTGGTCACCACATTAGCAGAAGAATGTGGAGGCTTTGGAAAGAGTACAGAAAAGTTTTACCAGGATGGTGCCTGGTATGGAAGGTATTAACTATAACGAGAGGTTGGATAAACTCAGTTTGCTCTCCCTGGAAAGACGGAGGTGACCTGATAGAAGTTTTTAAAATTATGAGAGGCATGGATAAGATGAACAGTTGGAAGCTTTTTCCCAGGGTCGAAATGGCAATTACAAGGGAACGCAGGTTCAAGGTAAGTGGTGGGGGGGGCGGGGGGAGAGTGTACAGTAGAGATGAGTGGGAAAGGTCTTTTTACACAGAGGTTGAGGGGAGCCTGGAATGCACTGCCCAGTGAGGTGACTGAGGCAAATACATTAGCGACATTTAAAATGTACCTGGAAAAGCACATGAACAGGTGGTTATTGAGGGATATAGGCAGTTGGCCTAGATAGGACAATATGATTGGTGCAGACTTGATGGGCCAAAGGGCCTATTCCTCTGTTGTATTGTTCTTTGTTTTAAGCCATTGCATTTAATAGCAATTGACTTGCATCTGAAGGTTTTTGTGAGATGTTAGTTGGTAAGTTAACGCACTTCCCTCCCTTCCATCTCTCACTCTGTATCCAGCATAATGATGATCTGATTGGTAAAGAAAGACTTGCATTTATATTACAGCATTCATGACTTTAGCACTTTACAGCCAATGAATTACTTTGGCAGTGTGGCCTCAAAGAGAAGCAGCAGCCAATTTATGTAAATCCAGCTTCTGCAACAGCAATGTGGGAGTGACCAGATACAGTCACTTTGTGATGCTGATGGTGAGATAAATATTGGCCAGGACACTAGGGATACTGGCCAGAATTCTCCAACCTCGCCTGTGGCTGGGATTCCCCAGTCCCACTACAGGGAATGGAGATTTGGCTGAGCACTGGATTCTTTGTTCTTGTTGGCACTGGTGTCAAGAGGTGCGAGATTGGAGAATCCTAGCATTCATTTCTCCAAAATGAAATTGTTCTGTCCATTTGAGAGGGCACTCAGGTCCAAAAGTGACCTCTCTAATTGTGAGTGCTCATTCAGTGTTGTACTGATAGGCAGAATATTTTGTTAACTCATAACCTTCTGAGTTTGAGATAGAATGCAGCCTCTTAAACCATGGTTGCATCTGACACAAAGACTTGTGGTACTGTATTGATCTTCACCTTAGCCTGTGAAATTTGTGTGTGCTATTTTACGATGCAGAGGGAAGAAAATTTCATCCTTCCCACATGTCTGTAAGTATATTTTACCCAGATTGGGCTATCAGATGGTGATTCAGAAGAAGTCCAACTGAATTTTCCATGAATACATAGATTGTCAAAGCCACTTACAACACCATTCCTAATTCTCAAAGGAGATTGGCTATCTCAGCATGGACTTGGACCATTTCTCTTCTCCGTGGACAGACTGTTTAAGATCATTGGGGAAATTTCTCTGATTTGAAATGGCTTCCATTAATGGTGATTGAAATCTGAATTGTAAAGTAAGGGAAAAAAGAAGCAGGCAGATAGAGAGCAAGAGGAAAGAAACCTTATGCTTCACTGGACAAAGTTTCAATTGACCTTCATTTGTAGAAACTATTTAAAATGATTCTGTAAAAGTAAAATGCTGTGGATTCTGGAATCTGAAATAAAAACAGCCTAAGGGAACACTTCAGCGATCACAGACATTCAACCTCTGATCTTCGGGTAAATGTTCTCCAAGGCGGCCTTCACGACACACGACAGCGCAGAGTCGCTGAGCAGAGACTGATAGCCAAGTTCCGCACACGAGGACAGCCCCAACCAGGATCTTGGGTTCATGTCGCACTATCTGTAACCCCCATGACTTGCCTGGGCTTGCAAAATCTCACTTACTGTACTGTCTGGAGACAATACACATCTCTTTAACCTGTGCTTAACCCACTCTCCACTCACATTGTCAGCACCTTTAGACCTGACTACCTGTAAAGACTCACATTTCAACCTTTATTTTGTAAATTGAGTTTGTGTTTTTATACGCCCTATTTATGAGCAGAACTCTTACTTCCCTGGTGAAGGATCAGCTTTCTGAAAGCCAGTGGCTTTTTCTATTAGGGGGCACTGGTTTAAGGTGTGAGGGGTAAGGTTTTACAGAGATATACAAGGCAGATTGTTTTAAACAGAGTAGTGGGTGCCTGGAACTCGTTGCCAGGGAAGGTAGTGGAAGGAGATATAGTAGTGACTTTTAAGGGACTTCTTGACAAAAACATGAATGGCAGGCAATAAAGAGATATAGTACCTGGAAGGATAGGGGTTTAAGTAAAGTTGGGCAGCATGGTTGGTACAGACTTGGGGGGTGAAGGCGGGGTGCGAACAGCTTGTTCCTGTGTTGTAATTTTCTTTATTCTTTGTTCTCTAAGTATTTTCCCAATCCAACACATTGAAGTTGCCCCTCATGCCTCTGTAATTTCCTTTCTTCAGATTTAGTTTCAAGATGGAATATATATTACGTATGAATTTAATGCTAAATTTTATCATATTATGGTCACTTTTTCCCAAAGATTATTAATTCACCTTTACTCATTACACAACAATAACTTCAAAATAGCCCGTTGCCTAGTTGGCTTCTTGATATACTGCTCCGGGAACCCATCTTATACAGACTCCAGGATTTTCCTGTCCATGGAGTTTGTGCAGATTGGCTTCACCCAGTCTGTGTGTAAATCAAAGTCACCCAATATTTACTGTGTTACCCACATTACAGGAATCTCAAATTTCCTGATTTATCCAATGGCTTTCTCGCTGCCGGGGGAGGTAGTAGAAGCAGATACAATAGTGATTTTCTCCGGATGAATTGACAAATACATGAACAGAATAGGGATAGAGGATATGGTCCCTGGAAGGGGAAAGGGTTTTTCGTTCAGTCAAGTAGCGTGGTCAGGGTAAGCTTGCAGAGCTGAGGGGTCTGGTTCTGTGCTGTAATTTTCTTAGTTCTTTGTTCTTAAACAAAGAATCCCATTATTTGGATCCCGTAACAGAGAACCCAAGAGCGTTCTCTACTTGTTGCATCATTAGACAGTTTTCTGACAGTTTTACGAGACTGTTTCCCAGCTTCACCCAAACTGATTCCACACCTTGACCTATCAATCTAAAATTCTCTCTTTCAGACACCAGCTTTGAAACATCAAAGCCAGCAATTAACATGCTTTATTGTCTGTTTTACGATGTGAATATATAGGGCTGAACAATTGAGTTTGCAGTTCAGAATTTGAGCTCTCCTCGTGACCTGCAATCCAAGTTCTGTTGTCAATGACAATCTGATCAGAGAAATGGGCAATGGATCTCTGTTTAAGAACAAAGAAAATTACAGGCCCTTCAGCCCTCCAAGCCTGCCCGACCATGCTGTCGGACTGAATTAAAAACCTACCCTTCCGAGGACCAAATCCCTCTATTCCCAACCTTTTCTTATAATTGTCAAGATACTCCTTGAAAGTCAATATCATATCTGCTTTCACTATCTCCCCCGACAGCGAGTTCCAGGCACCCACCACCCACTGCGTAAAAAACCTGCTTCACACATCTCCTTTAAACCTTGCCCCTCGCACCTTAAACCTGTGCCCCCTCATCATCGACTCTTTCACCCTGGTAAAAAGATTCTGACTATCCACTCTATCCATGCCCCTCATGTTCTTGTAGACTTCGATCAGGTTGTGCCCTCAACCTCCATTGTTCCAGTGAGAACAAACCAAGTTTCTCCAACCTCTTAATACACGAAAGTGAAGAGTAGAGCATGTATTAGATCTAGACTATAATGTTGGCATAGAGCAAACATTCCTCTAATCGGATGGTTCTCCAGCTGAACATGGCTCAGATTGTATTAGTTTTACCACACCAGTACACCAACCACCTGTCACTGCCCTTTGTTTTCTCATTCATGGACTGCAGGGTTCACTCACAAAGTCAGCATTTATTATCCGTAGAATGTAGAATCTATAGTTCTTTGAAGGAGGCCACTCGGCTATCAAGTCTCCTCAATCTCTCTTTCTAAATCAGTCCCATCAATCCAGAGATTAGTCTGCACTGATTCTTGACAACAGTATCTTACCCAAGCCCAGTCTCCCCCACTCTAACCCTATAACCCCATTCATTTGCCATGGGTAATCCACCTGACCTATGTATCTGTGGACACTAAGGGACACTAACTTAGTATGGCCAATGCATGGTGACAGAGTGGTTAGCACTGCTGCCACACAGTGCCAGGGACCTGGATTTGATTCAGGCCACTGGTCACTGCCTGTGCGGAGTTTGCACGTTCTCCCCACGTCTGCGTGGATTTCCACCGGATGCTCCGGTTTCCTCCCACAGTGCAAAGATGTGCGGGTTAAATGGATTGACCATGGTGAATTGTCCCTTAGTGTCAGGGAGAGTAGCAGGATAATTGCAAGGCTTCCCACATGCAAGGCTTCTGGAGAAGGTGAGAGGGCATGGGATCCAAGGGGCTTTGGCCTCGTGAATCCAGAACTGGCTTGCCGGCAGAAGGCAGAGAGTGGTTGTGGATGGGTCTTGTTCTGCATGGAGGTCAGTAACCAGTGGAGTGCCCCAGAGATCTGTTCTGGGACCCCTGCTGTTTGTCATTTTCATAAATGACCTGGATGAGGAAGTGGAGGGATGGGTTAGCAAGTTCGCCGACGATACAAAAATCGGTGGTGTTGTGGATGGTCTGGAGGGATGCCAAAAGTTGCAGCGGGACATAGACAGGATGCAAGACTGGGCGAAGAAGTGGCAGATGGACTTCAACGCAGATAAATGTGTAGTGGTCCATTTTGGCAGGAATAATGGGATGAAGGAGTACAATATAAGGGGTAGGAGTCTTAACTGTGTTGTAGAGCAGAAGGATCTCGAGGTCTGGGTCCATAGGACTCTTGATTGTTCCATTGGAGCAGCACAGAGAGGCAGCGATTTGGGAGAGCGAGAAGTTCGATTGTTAAGTAGTTTTTTAACTTTTCTCTTTGTTTAAAACAGCGAGCGGGAGTAGTTTTTGCCGTTTTTTATTTAAACTAACTTGTAACCGGAAGTTGTCACTAGGAGGCTGCCGGTAGTTGTAGTTTTTAAGCTATATAAGTACTAACCTCTGGGTATCGGCCTCATTGTTCCATTGGAGCAGCACGGAGAGGCAGCGATTTGGGAGAGTGAGAAGTTCGATTGTTAAGTAGTTGCTAGCACGAGGGGACACAGCTTTAAATTAAGGGGTATGAGTTATAGGACGGATATCAGAGGTAGGTTCTTTACTCAAAGAGTGATTAGGGAGTGGAATGCCCTGCCTCAGCTGTTGTAGATGCGCCAAGTTTGGTGGCGTTTAAGAGGTTAATTGATAAGTATATGGAAGAGAAGGGCATGGTTTAGTTTGGAGGGGCATTGCTTTTTATTTTGGTCGGCACAACATCGAAGGCCGAAGGGCCTGTTCTGTGCTGTAATGTTCTATGTTCTATGTTCTATGTTAAGTCGGCCTCACAGGTGG
The DNA here is from genome assembly GCA_024679065.1 of Sphyrna mokarran. Taxonomy (NCBI): domain Eukaryota; kingdom Metazoa; phylum Chordata; class Chondrichthyes; order Carcharhiniformes; family Carcharhinidae; genus Sphyrna; species Sphyrna mokarran. The sequence goes on along the minus strand of JAGIQG010000014.1, from coordinate 79,084,050 downwards.
AGGAAGTGGTCAAGAAGGCGTACGGTGTACTGTCCTTCATTAATTGAGGAATAGAGTTTAGGAGTCAGGAGGTAATGATGCAGCTCTATAAGACTCTTGTCAGACCCCAGTTGGGGTATTGTGCGCAGTTCTGGTCGCCTCATTATAGGAAGGATGTAGAGGCTATTGAGAGAGTTCAGAGGAGATTTACAAGGATGCTGCCTGGATTGGGAGGCAGGCCGTATGAAGATAGGTTGAGGGAGCTGGGACTCTTCTCACTGGAGAGACGTAGGTTGAGAGGCGACCTGATAGAGGTTTATAAAATGGTGAGAGGAATAGATAGGGCGGACTCTCAGAGACTATTTCCCCGAGCTGAAATGGTCACTACGAGAGGACACAGATTTAAGGTGCAGGGAAGCAAATACAAAGGAGATGTCAGGGGTAGGTTTTTCACTCAGGGTGGTGAGTGAATGGAACCGACTGCTGTCGGAGGTTGTTGAGGCAAACTCACTGGGGTCTTTTAAGAGACTTCTGGATGAGTATATGGAAAAGAATAGGATAGGGGGTTATAGATAGTTCTGTGGATTGGTAGATGTGATCGGCGCAACTCGTGGGCCGAAGGGCCTGTTTGTGCTGTATTGTTCTATGTTCTAATTACATAGGGCCTGAGTGGAATTGTTATCAGTGCAGGTTTGATGGGTTAAATGGCTTCCTTCTGCACTGAAGGGATTCAGATCCACCTAACCTGCACATCTGAGAGGAGCAGTGTTAACCACTGTGTCAAAGGCCGATCATTAATGACTACATCAATGTTTTATTGCAGATTAGCAAAGTTGGAGAGAGTAAACAGCAACAGTGACATCAACCTTAGTCTGCCCAGCCCTTTTTTGCACTGGGTGTGATTTCTGTAAAAAGTCTGACCACACCAGGTTAAAGTTCAACAAACACCACTAACTTTTGGAGTGGTCATCCTTCATTAAGTGAGACCACTCACCTGACAAAGGAGCGGTGCTCCGAAAGCTACTGGTGTTTGCTGCCAAATAAACCCATTGAACTTCAACCTGGTGTTGTGAGACTTCTTACTGTGTTTACCCCAGTCCAACACATCTCCACATCATGCGGTTTCTCTACCAAGGTCATTTAGAATGCTAATTGGATGCAGTGTGTCAACAGGTGGAAGCTTTTAACAGTTCCTTAATAGGAAATCATACATCAACACATCTGATTGGCTTCACTAATGACATAGTCAACTCAAAATCACAACCCAAATTCTAAAGATACAGAGACATAGCCCACCCTGAACAGAACACACACGCAGAAGCATTGTTTGTGTATCTACCCTCTTGGGTGAGGTTGTGTGTGTATGAACTGTCTGAGGTGGGGTTGTTTGTGTATGTACTGTCTGGTGTGTGGTTGTACCTTTGTGTGTGTGTGTGTGTGCACGCGCGCGCTGTTTGGGGTGTGTTTGTGTCTTTATGTGTGTGTGCTGTTTGGGGTGTGTTTGTATCTGTGTGTGAATGCGTATGTGTGCTCTTTAGGGAGTGTTTGTATCTCAGAGTGTGTGTGTGTACTGTTCCAGTGCAATTTGTCTCTCTGTGCCAGCGTAGTGTTAAATTTATTCTACACTTCTATTAGGAGCCTGTGAAAACCATTTTAATTTGTTCCAGTCCTGTGGTTACCTGGGCAACCACAACTAAATTAAGCCTTGCTTTTTCTGGCTGGAATATTTTATTTGTATTTTATTTTTAATCTGTGAAGCACTGGTTTGGAAGAAACAGTCCATCCTTTCAATCCTATTAAGTCACAGACACTATTTGTAAACTGAGAATTTTGAGGAACACTTTTGCAGATTGGGAGCTTGGGAGAGCTGGTTGCAAATTAAATGTGTGGTTGATGCAGTTCTTCTTTGGCTGGGGTGTTGATGAACTTTGCAAAATTATCATGAACAAAGCGGGCAAATTTTGCTAACAGACTTTGGTACATCACGTCACTGTGGACTGTGCTGTGCAGCACATTACTAGAATTCATTTCTACATTTGGTTCATACTTGCATTGTCACACCAGTTCTGTCTTGTCTGAATATTCTTAGATCTCACCTCAGGGCAGCAGCTGAGTTCCCAGAACTGAGTTGGGTGTCCCCTGGGCTAAAGAGGGGCAGGTTTACTGAGGAGCAGACTTACTGCCTCTCCTGTTGTTGAGAAGCATATGTTTTTGGTGAAAACAGGGCCAGTTTGAGCAATGATACCCCGTCTGCACCTCTATGGGGGAAGGTGCATCTTCCTGGCACTCTTTGTGCAAGCTTATTCGGAATATTAGTCATATAGTTTACAGCAATGGAGGGATGATTGACATAGAACATAGAACATTACAGCACAGAACAGGCCCTTCGGCCTTCGATGTTGCGCCGACCAATATAAAAAGCAATGCCCCTCCAAACTAAACCATTCCCTTCTCTTCCATATACTTATCAACTAACCTTTTAAACGCCACCAAACTTGGCGCATCCACAACTGCTGCAGGCAGGGCATTCCACTCCCGAACCACCCTTTGGGTAAAGAACCTGCCTCTGATATCCGTCCTATAACTATCACCCCTTAATTTTAAGCTGTGTCCCCTCGTGCTAGCTTTCTCCATCCTAGGAAAAAGGCTATCACTGTCCACCCTATCTAAACCTCTAATCATCTTATATGTTTCGATAAGGTTGTCGACATTGTGGGAATACTGGTTTTCCTGTCATGAAAAGGGCAGGAATGTAATGGAGAAGGTAGAGAAACTGAATGATTGTACTGACCAGGAATCACCTTCAGGGTATTGGAGCAGAGGGACCTGGGGATATGTACAATCCTTATAGTACAGAAGGAGGTGAATTGGCCCATCAAGTCTGCACTAACAAAAATCCCACCCAGACTCTAACATCCCAACTCTGCACATTTGCCCTGCCTATCCCCATGGTGGTAAGGACCAAATTAAAGTTTGAAGTTTTAAGTTTTTTTTATTAGTGTCACAAGTTGGCTCACATAAACACTGCAATGAAATTACTGTGAAAATCCCCTATTCGGTACACTCCTGTGCCTGTTCGGGTACACTGAGAGAGAATCTAGCATAACCAATACACTAACCTGCACATCTTTCAGACTGTGGGATGAAACCAGAGCACTGTAGGAAACCCATGCAGATATGGGGAGAATGTACAGAATCTGCGCAGTGACCCAAACCAGAAATCAAACCTAGGTCCCTAGAGCTATGAAATGTTATGATCAATCAACCTAAACCTTATATCTTTTGATTGTCAAGAGGAAACTGAAGCATCTCGAGGAAACCCACGCAGACATGGGGGACATGTGCAAACTCCATACGAGCAATGATCCAAGCCGGAATCGAACCCTGGTCCCTGACGCTGTGAGGCAGCAGTGCTAACCAGTGTGCTACCGTGCTGCCCAAATGGTCAAAGCATAAATGATTGACATTGGTAAAGTAGATTGAGAATTCTGATGTATAGCATTCTGAGGTTTTTTAAATTTGAGACGTAGGGTTGGAGTTTTGCCAAAACAGAGTGTCTCGCCATGGTAGCAAAAATCCTGGAAATACCCGAAAGCTCTAAGCCCTGTCCATGAACCCATTGTTTCGCACTCCTAAGGGTGGGAACGGGATTGAGCTGGGATTTGCAAATATACAATTTGTGAGTGCAGCTGGCCATTTAAATCACTGAAGTGGAAAATTGGAAGTATAGGATTGTGGAATCTGAAGTGTGTGGATTGGAATAGGTAAGAGAAGGTATAAACTTGATGGATTCTTACAGATAGCCAGGATACCCCTTTGGATATGGTGTCAGGGCATCTTTGGGAGAGCTAAGACATCCTTTGGGATTGTTAAAAATGGACATGGTTGTGCAATTTTTACACACAAACCAACTGGGACTGTCCAGCTGTCAAGGAAATGTTTAGAAGTTGTTTAGCTGTCAAAGTTATCAAGGAAATACCAAAACTATCAGAAAGTTGCCCAAGGATACTAGGTGAGTTGGCACGGAGAGAGTAAGGGCAAAGGATCGGTGGGGCATGGATTGGCATGAATTATTATCATAAGGGTCTGGGAGGTCAATGAGGTGGGTAAAGCATTTCATTCACTTTGGGTAAGGGGCAATGGGGGGGTAGAGGAACATTAAGTTGATATTTTGGCATTGGGCATTGCGGGTCGGTTAAGGTATCTAAGATGGCATGGCAAAGTGAGGACATTGTGCACAGTTAGAGGGAATAGTTTGGCACAGGTGGGACACGGAGATTGGGCTTTCGACAGCAACCAGCTCTTAGGCACTCCTGAAAATCAGACAACCTGAGAATGGGATGGAGAATCCTGGAACCAGAACCTGCAATCATTCCCAGTTCGGTGAAACTTTCACCCATATTCAAGACCATGTGGATCTAAAAACCCTGTTTCTATGCTTGTAAATAATCTATAATGCTTCATAATGTTGCTCATCAGATTTCCACAAATTTCATGGAAAAGGAGACAAAAAAAGCCACAATGTGAAACTGAAGTGTCAGCTGCAGCTTTTGCTGAATCCTGTGTGTTTTTTTTTTAAATGTTCTGGATTTATTTTTGCTCTTGTGATGAAGTGATTAACTGACCATCTCTGCTTAATTACAAATCCGGAAGGAAGTTTTGGTGATGATTTATTATTTTTACACTAATAATTTCAGAGATGGACATGTGGGAAAGATCTTTCCCAAGAGGGAATTCTGAGAAGTATGTGCTAATTACGGAGGCACAGTGGTTAGCACTGCTGCCTCACAGCGCCAGGGTCCCAGGTTCGATTCCTGGCTGAGGTCACCCCTTGTGCAAAGAGTGCACATTCTCCCCTTGTCTGCATGGGTTTTCTCCAGGTGCTCCAGTCTCTTCCCACAGTCCAAAAGACGTGCTGCATTGGCCATGCTAAATTCACCCTCAGTGTACCTGAACAGGGGCTGGAATGTGTGGCGACTAGGGGATTTTCACAGTAACTTCATTGCAGCGTTAATGTGAGTCTATCTGTGACACTAATAAAACTTTAAAATAATTTTCATCAAACTTGACAAATGTTTGAATAATTTGATGCTATGAGATTACTGGGTCACCTAAGTCCATTTGTGAGAGGGAATCATAATCATGCATGAGGCACAACAAAGACATTTTACATTTATATAGCACCCATTTTTTGATGGACACTGTCTCACTGCCAGTTAATGCCATATTCCTGCTACAATGAAGATAGAGATTTTGGTGACAAGCCAAATCTGTTCACTTCAGTGGGATGGGAAAATTCTGTCGGTGTGAATGGGCGGAAAATTCCGGCCATTATGTCCCAAGGTACTTCACAGATGCAGCCTAGTCATTGAGCAAGGTACCCTCAGAGGAACAGTTATGACGGAATTGTACATCAGCTGAAATATGTGGCTTCATGTTTGAAGAGGAAGAGAATCATTGAGATGAAAATAGATTGGTCAGAAGTTTTTTTTACCTTAATCCCTCCTCCCAAGCCAGATCAAGATGATAATATACCTTTGGAATGATGGCTCAGTCTCCTCAGAATTACCATTTTTATTCAATTGTGACAGGATAAATCTTGAGAAAATATTTCCTCCTGGCTGGAAAATATGGACCGGGGTGAGGGTCATAACGTCCAAAAAAGGAAGAGGTCTTTTTGGGACTGAGACAAAAGGAAATTTCTTCATTCAAAATCATTGGAATTCTCTGTCCCAAAGAGTTGTGGATGCTCAGTCACTGAGTGTGTTCAAGGTAGAGATTGATAGATATTTGGATATCGAGAATGAAAGGATTTGGGGCTATTGCAAGAAGATGAAGTGGAGATAGACAAACAACCATAACCACATTGAGTGTTGGAGCAGGTTTAAAGGGCCAAGTGGCCAACTCCAGCCCTGTTTCTTATGATTGAAAAGTTAATGAAAGAGGCATCATTGTCAATTAAAGAGGATAAGCTGTTGCTTGTGATTATCCCTCCAATAGTGGAAAACTGTTGGGTGTAATTTGGAGGTGTGGTGCGGGGTGTGGTGGATAGATTTAAGATAAATCACAGGAGATTTAGAGAGAACTTGAAGGAAAACATTCTCAGTTAAATTTGGTGAGAATTTGGAACTCACTGCCTACAAGGGTGGGAGGGGCAGGAATCCTCACAACATTAAAAGAGACGTATTTCGATGAGTGCTTGAAATGCCATAGAATCCAAGGTTATGGACCAAATGCTGGAAAATGGGATTAGAATAGATCGATGCTTGATAATCAGTGCAGACGTGATGGGCCTCTTCCTGTGTTGGAAGACTTTATTACACTACGTGAGAGACAAAGGCCAAAATTTTCCTATATCGCCTGATGTGGGAATCGTAGTGAGCGTGACCGAAAATTCGGCAGACCATTTAAACGTCCGTGGAGTTCAGGTGGGACCTTCCAGTCTTGTCTTGCTGGAGAATCCCACCCAATATATTGACCAGGACATTGGGGATAACTCTACCGGTTTTCTTTGAAATTTTGACTTTGAGTTCATTTCCCTCCATCTACAAGGGCTTGGGTTAACATCTCAATTATCCAGAACATCCAGTCCAAAGATGTGCAGGTTCGGCTGATTGTCCGTGATAAATTGCCCCTTAGTGTCAGGGGGATTAGGACTGTAAATATGTGGGGTTATGGGGACGGTTGGAATTATTGACAGTGCAGGCTCGATGGGCCAAATGACCTTGTTCTGCGTTGTTAATTCTGTGATAACACTTTGAGACATCTTTCATAATGCACTCGCTGCCTTACTTACAACTCAGTACAGGAAACATTGCTGTGGCCTTCCCTACGAAGTTTTTCTAAACTTCAAAGTGGTGATCTCTGTATGGGATTTGCAACAATATCTTTTAAAGAAATCAGTAAGCCCCGTGGGGAAAGGCTAACATGGGATCGAGGGAGACGTGCCAAGATAAAATTAGATTTGAGAGTTACTGCCAGAGAGTGAGGAAAGTCCTCAGCTGCAAATAGTTAATGAATAAAAACAAGAGAAAGAGGATTGTAAGTGCTATAACCGAGTCCTCGATCACTCTGAGAATCAAATCAGGCCTCAGTCTCCCAGATCTGAAATGTAACAGTAATTTTACTTCCAGCTGTTCAGCAAGAAATCCATATTAATGTTAAAGGAGACATTATGCATGGAGCAGGTTTTACTATCCGATTATGGAAAGATAAATGTAAGCCTTATGGGAGGTTTTAACTATCTGATCCGGCTTACCTTTAATGTTGAGAATCCGATCAAATTTGAATCAACATCTCAGGATTTGTTACAGACCGACAACATGCCAGACTGTTTTTTTTTCAATTGTTATCTTTTTAAAGGAGAACATTGAACAATAATGCCAAAGCTGAACTGACATTACAATAAGAGGTTTAACACATTGCGTATTCTAGAGCATTGGACTGATGGGTAATGTTTTGAAGTGACAACTTTCTCTTATGTAAACTCGACATGGATGCTACCCTCTCTGTAAGGTCACAGTTTGCTAAGCTCTGGTTTAAAGTGGTTGATGCCTGTGGGAGTGTTTATAAGTGACCATGAGCAATTTTGGGAATCTTACCCTTTGACCTTTGAGCCTTCATTGCATGTTTGGATAAGATGGAGAGAAGAAGGAAGGGATTTGATTGGAATGCCTTAATCCACAGTTTTAATTCTTTTCATTTCAGTATTTTGTCCTCTTCCGGATGGTACTGACTTTATCCTAGGATATGGTTCAATATGTCAGCCAACCATCAAATTTCTGAGTTAAGGGGGCATTTATTTTTGCTTGTGTCGTGGTGAGTGAGAACAAGCAATTCAACTGTGGAAGTATCAGACTGAGACAGATTCTCATCCTTGTTATAAGTGTATGTACTCTCTGGCACTGCATTTTTCTCCACCGAACCACCACAATGAGATTCTTATTGACCTTGAGCTGAAATGAGTGGCGACTTGAGAATAAAACTGAGGAATCTCTAGATCAAAATGACTAATTTACGCATTTCCCTTACCAACTGAGTGAGCTATCTGTGACAAGAATAAACCATCGATGCTGAACTCTTTTTGTTGGAGTAAATACCTGTGCCAAGAACATGTGATTTATTCTATTTATTGGAATTGCTGTTTATTTAGTGCACGGAGACCAGAACTTAATGTCTTCCATCAGCAACTGGAAATCTCAGGCAGACTGGGTCTCAAGTTTATTTTTTGAGATTTGCCAGGACAACACATGCTCCCATGCCAGGGATCCCATTGTACGAAGGAACAGAATGCTGTTATCTTGGATTTTACTACAGAGAAATTCTTTGTAAACCACTGAAGTTGATTGGAGAATTGAAGAGTTACTTTGGAATGTCAGTGCGAATGCTTCATTTGCTGTGTGTCCCGCCTGGGTTTAATTAGGATTACCAGATGTGTTCTCAGGACATCAGTTCCACTTTGGGACATATGAATGTTGGCAATGCTTCAAGCCATGCAGCTGAGAAGTGGGATTGACCATCATGTCTCTTGTGTGCAAGTGGGGGGGATCCATTCATGTTTAAGCAATGGAAACTTTACCATTTTCTGATTCTTCCTTTTTACTTAGTGTGACTGCACAAGAAAAAGAGTATCTCCCATCCAAATACTAAAGATAGAAAATTTTAAAAAGTAGGGAAGTTGGTGGAAATTCGTAACAAAGACTTAAGAGACAAAGATGGAATAATTGAAAGGTGAACCACATTGAGGGGGAAACTGGAAAGACTTGAATCTTATGTAGAAAGATTCATTGAAACTAGAAGTTCTTCGAGCCTCTCTGCTGTTCATTATAATCATGGCTAATCATCAAGTTCAATAGCTTGATTTCCGCCCCCCGCCGCCCACCCCACCCCACCCCCAAACACATACCCCACCATATCCCTTGGTTGCTTTAGCCTCAAAGGAACAAAATAATGGTTCTTGTAATGGGTTTGGGAGGAAATACCATTTAGAATGCTTCGGAGTGATGTTAAACAGGATTGCAGGATCACTATGTGCTATTGTTTCTGATTGCCCAGGATTCATTGAAAGGAGTATTGTAACCATTGACTACAATGCTGTGGTGATAGGATGATCTTAATTTATATCATGCCTGCTGAAGGGGAGGCACTGCCATAGTGGCATTGTCATTGGATTAATAACCCAGAGAGCCAGGCTAATGTTCTAGGGACCCGGGTTCAAATCCCAACATGGCAGATGGTGAAATTTCAATTCAATAAAAATCTGGAATCACAAACCTACTGATGACCATGAAATCATTGTCGGAAAAACCCATCTGGTTCACTAATGTCTTTCAAAGGAGGAAATCTGCTGCCCTTATCTTGTCTGGTCGATATGTGACTCCAGAGCCACAGCAATCTGGTTGGCTCTTAAATGTCCTCAGGGATGGGCAATAAATGCTGGTCTAGCCAACAACACACACATCCCGTGATGAATAAATAAAGGTCATTCCAAAGTGCTTTACAACCAGTGAAATACTTTGTAAGTCTAGTCACTGTGTCAATGGAAGAAATGTGAGAGAGCCAATTGATGCAAGGTCACACCATAACTGCAATGTGTGAAGACTAGATTTCACTGATGTAGGTTAAGGGATAAATATTAACCAGAACACCAGGAGAAACTCCATCACCGATTGTGATGGTAGAAATTGAAACCTCTGACTCCACATTTTCAGTGTTGGTTTAACACCTCATCCAGAGATGGTACCTCCAGTGGCACAGCATTCCCTCTCGACTACACTCGAGCATCAGCCTGGGTTTCCATCTCTGCATTGGGAGTCGAACCCAATAAGTTTAATGTGCTAGGAGCTAGGTTTGAAGGAGACGTACGAGGCAAGTTTTTTAGATCGAGGATGGTGGGTGCCTGGAACTCGTTGCCGGGAGAGGTAGTGGAAGTGGATACAATGGTAATTTTAAGGGGCATCTTGATAAATATATAGAACATAGAACATAGAACATTACAGCACAGAACAGGCCCTTCAGCCTTCGATGTTGCGCCGACCAATATAAAAAGCAATGCCCCTCCAAACTAAACCATTCCCTTCTCTTCCATATACTTATCACCTAACCTCTTAAACGCCACCAAACTTGGCGCATCTACAACAGCTGCAGGCAGGGCATTCCACTCTCGAACCACCCTTTGGGTAAAGAAAATATGAATAGGAAGGAAATAAAGGGACATACTCCCTGGAAGGGAGGGGGCGGGATTTGGTTTAGTCAGACAGCATGGTCAGTACAGGCTTGGAGGGCTGAAGGGCCTGTTCTGTGCTGTAATTTTCTTTGTTTTTTGTTCTGTTACTTACACAGCTGAGAGTGAAAGTAAATCCGGTATTTCTCCTGATGCCAAAGCTCCATTCGGGACAAAATAGTGCTCGTCTGTGATGCCTCTCACAGTTGAAAAGCTTATTGAATATGATGGAAGAAAAACTGCTTAGGTGCTGCATAGGAGGATGCCTGATATTGCAGCAACCTCTGTATCCCATCACCTTCAAGCCAATAGAGGAGGAACAAATAGATTTTTTAATGTGAGCTTTTGTTTTGCCTTACATTCTAGCCCTCACATTATCCAAGCTGTGTATCTTTGCATATCTACAGTTATTCATTTCTGTGAACCTCCCTGCATCCTACACGGTTCAGAGAGAATCTGTTACCTCGAAAGCAGATCCTGGTGGAATTTCTCTGCGTAGAAATTTATAACATTTCTCGCCCTCTCCCCTTGGTGAGACAGGAAGTTCCCTGATGTAAGGAGATAATTAGCTCGGAATGGGCAAAGGCTGCAATTGCCTTTTTGAGAGATGTGGAAAACTGTTGCTATCGATTTCAACCCATCAGTGCGGAATAAATTTCTCAGCTGTGAAGTATTGGAGAGCTGGGGTTTTTTTTTGCTGACTCTGGGATGTGGAGTCCAGTCAAGTTGTGACATTAATATTGTGCCCGTGTTTTATGAGTTTTCTTGGCGGCAGAGTGGGATGGAAGAGAGAGATGGCAGAAGAAATAAAGGTCCCAGTTCGGTTACAGCATAAATAATATGTCCGTGATTTTTATCAGTTTTCTATGAGCAGGTCCGTCCTGCTCACAGAACTACCACTGCTGGAGAGTGAATTATTAGTGCAGGTGATTAGGATATTTGCAGTCTCTTTATCACAATGTTGAACACTTCAGATGATGAATTCCAGGGAAGTGCTGAACTGGTGACTACAAAATGGATTGCAAAGAAGCATTTCCTTCATTTTCTGCCAATTTGTGATCACCTGTTGTCTGTTTGATAGTGCTCTGGGTCATCATGTTCCACGTCAGAGATTCTCAGCAGGTCATGTAGGTTAACACTTCCAGTGAGGTACTGAGGGAGTGCTGCGTTGTCAGAGGACATATGGGGACATTAAACTGAGTCCCTGCCTGACCTCTCAGCTAGTGTAAAGGATGCCCCCCCCCACCCACCATTTTGAAGACATGTGGGAGATTTATTCCTGTTTATCCTTCAATCAACGTCACAGAAACACAACAAAGAACAGCACAAGAACAGGCTCTTTGGCCCACCACGCTGACACATTCTGCCTTTCTAAACTCAGGACATCTTGCCTCTACATGTTCCAGATCCCTCTCTTCGCTGCCTTTTCATGTATCTGTTAAGATGCATCGTAAACATTGCTATTGTACCTGCTTCTACTTCCTCTGGCAGCATATTGCAGGCACTTAACACCCACTGTATAAAAAAACTTGCCTCTCACACCTCCTTTAAACTATCCTCCTTTTACCTTAAATCCATGTCCCCTAGTAATTGGGGTGGCACGGTGGTATAGTGGTTAACACTCCTATCTACAGATACAACCCTACATTTATCATGGCTAATCCACCTAAACTGCACATTTTGGGACACTGAGGGAGCAGTTTAGCATGGCTAATGCACTAACCCATGTATCTTTGGACTGTGGGAGGAAACTAGATTACACGGAGAAAACCCACGCAGACACAAGGGAGAGAATGGAATCTCAGCAGATAGTCACCCAGAGTAGGAATTGAGCCCAGGTCCCTGGAGTTGTGAGACAGCAGCGCAAATCACTGTGCCATTATGCTGCTTTCAAAGAGCCAGAAAAGGTGCAACTGGTTGAAGGGTCTCCAGTGTGATCTTAAATCACACCACACCATTAGGTATGGAATGTTATAAAGGTTATAATAGAACGTGTATAATACATCTTAATGGAAGAGAAACCTTCCTCCACGCAACTCTTTATGATTAATGGAAAATTTATGGGATTTGGTGCCTTCTTCCTCTGATATACGTACAGACACGTACAGAAATAAAGGCGAGTTTAAGACATGCTTTATTCACTAAGAAATTGTAATAGTAAATTTGCAAGGAGAACACTGTCTTGTGCACTTGTGAAAACTCTAGCTGATAATGGTGATTCAATGTAGAAAGTTTAATTTCAGGCACAGCAGAAATTGAAATGTGTGACGAGAACTATAGGACTTACAATACATCATACATTGGTGTTGATTGGAGTCTAGCAACTGCTGAAATAGGTGTTAAACTAAGACCCATTTTTGGATCACATTAACTGAGGCAATAAAACACTCTGGGCTTTCAGTTTATTCGCCGAAGTGTGTTTGACCTTTATGATGCCAATCTGCTGAATGACTGGAAGAAGTTGTGAAGCAGAGTAGACTGAAGCTGTGCTGATGAAGTAGGATGCCTGAATTTGCAAACTTTTCCATTGTCTTCAGGACACAGATAATCCCGTTATGCAAAATAGCTTCTGATACATTATGTTACCTTTTTGGCTTTTGATTTGGTCCCTTGGTTGTAAACTAAATTCCATTCTGAAATGCCTCGGGATCCCTTTCACATTTGTTCTTCCTTCAATGCTTGGGAAATGTTCCTGCATTATTTATCATGAGGTAACCAGCTGCCACATCACCACCCACCCCCCCCTCCACTTCCTGTAGGAACACATTGATGTTGTAACCTGTATGCCTGCATATGCTTTTCCTGTCATCCAGATAGTGCACCTCCTGTGTCACAGTGCAGGTAAATTCATTTCTACCAGATCAAACTCCTGCTATAATTTCAACACAGAAACAAGACAAAATCACTTAACAAAATCAATTTCTTGATTCACATTCTTCTGGACAAAGCTCTTGCATAAACACCAGCCTGAATAGCATTTAGATTTGAATGAGTTTATTTTTGGTTTTCTGAGTATCACTTGCCTTCAATAAATGCACCATCATCTTCAATGTGCAATGATGCATCACCTCGTGCAAGTTTTGCTTACTGTCTGACTCTTGAGAAATAGCAGTGCAGAATGTTGGAACCTGTGCATTAGAGATTTCAGTTAACTTAACTCTTTTGGCGTTAACAGGTAACGGTGGATTGGGTTTTCCTTTAAAACATTTAAATTATGTTAAAATCCAAAGAGTTTCACTTCCTCAAAGTCTATCCCTTTCCTGACTGTACATCCCCATCAGGGAGAATCACCTCAATGTGCACATGTGGAAAATCGTAAGAACATGAGAAATTGGTGTTGTAATCAGCCAATTGGTCTTTCGAGCCTGCTGTGCCATTCAACAAGGACTCATTGATCATCAACTATATCTTCTCGCGCTATCCTCATATCCATTAGTTCCCTAGGTGACCAAAAATCTCCCAACGTCCATAGAGAATTCCTAAGATTCATCATGTGAAGCAATTTTTTTTTCATCTCTGCCCCAAAGGGCTGACCTCTTATTCTAAGAATGTGACCCTTTGTTCTAGATTCCACAGCCAGGGGTCACATTTTTTCAACATCCACCCTGTGAAAATCTTTAAAGTTTTACATGTTTCAACGAGATCAACTCTCATTCTTCAAAACTCAATAAATATAGACCTAACCTACTGCACCTCTCCTCAGAAGGCAATTCTCTCATTCCAGGAAGACCACAGTAATTCAGGTTTGGCCTCACCAAGTCCATGTATGCCATGGGGAGAAAGTAACTCAGTGGTTTTGTGACTGGATTAGTAGTCTAGAGACCCAAGTTAAAATCTGGGGACGAGGGTTCAAATCCCATCAAAGCAGTGGTAATATTTAAATTCAATAAAAAATCTGGAATTCAAAGTCTAATGATGACCATGTTGATTGTTGTTAAAAACCCATCTAGAACATAGAACAATACAGCACAAACAGGCCCTTTGGGCCACGTGTTGCGCTGATCACATCTACCAATCCACAGACCTATCTATAACCCCCTATCCTATTCTTTTCCATATACTCATCCAGAAGTCTCTTAAAAGACCCCAGTGAGTTTGCCTCAACAACTCCGACAGCAGTCGGTTCCATTCACTCACCACCCTCTGAGTGAAAAACCTACCCCTGACATCAAATTTGCAAAGGCTATGCAGGGGGCTTTAAACTGATTCGGGGGGTGGGTGGGATCCTGAGTAGTTTGGATATTAAGAGGGGCGAGAATAGGGGGGTCATAGATGAGAACTGTAAAGCACAGCAGCATACTGCATTTCCAGTGCTGGAAATGTAGCTGTGGAGAGCACTGAGGTACAGGGTTGCAAATTGGGGAGTATTGTAGTAGATAGGGAGGATGTGTTAGAAATTCTCGAGGGTTTGAAGTTGGATAAGTCCCCTGGCCGGACGGGATTTACCCTAGGATTCTCTGGGAGGCAAGAGAGGAGATTGCAGAGCCTCTGGCTCTGATCTTCAGGTCCTCGTTGGGTACGGGTGTGGTTCCGGAGGACTGGAGGATAGCGAATGTGGTCCCATTGTTTAAGAAGGGGAAGAGAGACCTTCCTGGGAATTATAGGCCAGTGAGTCTTAATTCTGTGGTGGGCAAGGTATTGGAGAGAATTATTAGGGATAGGATTTATAGTTATTTAGAGAGAAATGAATTGATTGGGGATAGTCAGCATGGTTTCGTGAAGGGTAGGTCCTGCCTTACTAACCTCATTGAGTTTTTTGAGAAAGTGACCAAAGAGGTGGATGGGGGTAAGGCGGGTGATGTAGTATATATGGACTTTAGTAAGGCGTTTGATAAGGTGGCCCATGGAAGACTTCTACAGAAAATGCAGATGTGTGGAATAGAGGGTGATTTAGCTAATTGGATTAGGAATTGGCTGGCAGATAGAAGACAGAAGGTGGTGGTTGATGGGAGATATTCATCGTGGAGTTCGGTGACGAGTGGTGTGACTCAGGGGTCTGTTTTGGGGCCCCTGCTGTTTGTAATTTTTATAAATGATCTGGATGAGGGTATTGAGGGATGGATCAGTAAATTTGCAGATGATACTAAAGTTGGTGGTGTGGTAGATAGTGAAGAGGGGTGTTTTAGTTTACAGAGTGACTTGGACAAGTTGCAGAGCTGGGGCGAGAGGTGGCAAATGGAGTTTAATGTGGAAAAGTGTGAGGTAATGCACTTTGGCAGGAAACATAAATGTGTAGAGTATAGGGCTAATGGTAGGGCTCTTAATAGTGTTGAGGAACAGAAGGATCTTGGTGTATGTGTAATAGATCCCTGAAAGTAGGCAGTCAAGTGGATAAAGTTGTTAAGAAGGCTTATGGAGTCTTAGCTTTTATTGGTAGGGGGATTGAATTTAGGAGCAGCAGCATCATGTTGCAGCTGTACAAAACTCTAGTGCGGCCGCACTTGGAGTATTGTGTGCAGTTCTGGTCCCCACATTATAAGAAAGATGTGGAGGCATTGGAGAGGTACAGAGGAGGTTTACCAGGATGTTGCCTGGTATGGAGGGCAGGTCCTATGAAGAGAGGTTGAAGGATTGAGGTTGTTTTCGTTAGAAAGGAGGCGGCTAAGAGGGGATCTTATTGAAGCATATAAGATGATTAGAGGTTTAGATAGGGTGGACAGTGATAGCTTTTTCCTAGGATGGAGAAAGCTAGCACGAGGGGACACAGCTTTAAATTAAGGGGTATGAGTTAAAGGACGGATATCAGAGGTAGGTTCTTTACTCAAAGAGTGATTAGGGAGTGGAATGCCCTGCCTGCAGCTGTTGTAGATGCGCCAAGGTTGGTGGCGTTTAAGAGGTTAGTTGATAAGTATATGGATGAGAAGGGAATGGTTTAGTTAGGCGGGGCATTGCTTTTTATTTTGGTCGGCACAACATCGAAGGCCGAAGGGCCTGTTCTGTGCTGTATTGTTCTATGTTCTATGTTCTATACGGGTGGAGTAGGGCATGGTTTGAAATGCGTATACTTTAATGCAAGAAGTATTCGCAATAAGGTGGAGGAACTTGCAGCTTGGACCAATACCTGGAAGTTCGATGTTGTGGCCATTTCAGAGACTTGGATGGAGCAGGGACAGGAATGGTTGTTGCAGGTTCTGGAGTTCAAATGCTTCAGTCAGAGTAGAGAAGGAGGTAGAAGGGGGGGAGGAGTGGTATTATTAGTCAAAGACTGTATGACAGTGACAGAAAGGAAGTTTGATGAGGACTTGTCTGTTGAGGTAGTATGGGTTGAGATTAGAAACAGGAGAGGAGAGGTCACCCTGTTGGGAGTCTTTTATAGACCTCCTAAAAGTTCTAGAGAGGTAGAGGAAAGGATTGCAAAGTCGATCCTGGACAGGAGTGAAAGTAATAGGGTAATTGTTATAGGGGACTTTAACTTTACTAATATTGATTGGAATAGCTATAGGTCTAGCTCGTTAGAGGGGTCAGTTTTCGTACAAAGTGTGCAGGAAGGTTTTTTGACTCAGTATGTAGATAGGCCAACTAGAGGTGAGGCTACATTGGATTTGGTGCTGTCAATAGAACATAGAACATAGAACAATACAGCACAGAACAGGCCCTTCGGCCTTCGATGTTGTGCCGACCAAAAATAAAAAGCAATGCCCCTCCTAACTAAACCATTCCCTTCTCATCCATATACTTATCAACTAACCTCTTAAACGCCACCAAACTTGGCGCATCTACAACAGCTGCAGGCAGGGCATTCCACTCCCTAATCACTCTTTGAGTAAAGAACCTACCTCTGATATCCGTCCTATAACTCATACCCCTTAATTTAAAGTTGTGTCCCTCGTGCTAGCTTTTTCCATCCTAGGAAAAAGGCTATCACTGTCCACCCTATCCAAACCTCTAATTATCTTATATGTTTCAATAAGATCCCCCCTTAGCCGCCTCCTTTCTAACGAAAACAACCTCAAATCCTTCAACCTCTCTTCATAGGACCTGCCCTCCATACCAGGCAACATCCTAGTAAACCTCCTCTGTACCCTCTCCAATGCCTCCACATCTTTCTTATAATGTGGCGACCAGAACTGCACACAATACTCCAAGTGCGGCCGCACTAGAGTTTTGTACAGCTGCAACATGATGCTGCGGCTCCTAAATTCAATCCCCCTACCAATAAAAGCTAAGACTCCATAAGCCTTCTTAACAACTTTATCCACTTGACTGCCTACTTTCAGGGATCTATTGACACATACACCAAGATCCTTCTGTTCCTCAACACTATAAGAGCCCTACCATTAGCCCTATACTCTACACATTTATTGTTCCTGCCAAAGTGCATTACCTCACACTTTTCCACATTAAACTCCATTTGCCACCTCTCGGCCCAGCTCTGCAACTTGTCCAAGTCCCTCTGTAAACTAAAACACCCCTCTTCACTATCAACCACACCACCAACTTTAGTATCATCTGCAAATTTACTGATCCATCCCTCAATACCCTCATCCAGATCATTTATAAAAATTACAAACAGCAGGGGCCCCAAAACAGACCCCTGAGGCACACCACTCGTCACCGAACTCCACGATGAAAATCTCCCATCAACCACCACCCTCTGTCTTCTATGAGCCAGACCAGGTGTTAGGCTTGGAAGTTGGTGAACATTTTGGTGATAGTGACCACAATTCGGTTACGTTCAACTTAATGATGGATAGGGATAGGCATGAGGCTGGGGGCAGTAGTTATAGCTGAGGGAATGGTAATTATGAGGCCATAAGGAGGGAATTAGGGTGCATCGGTTGGACTAGGAAACTACAGGGACTGGGAACATCTGAAATGTGGAGCTTATTTAAGGAGCAGCTACTGTGAGTCCTTGATAAGTATGTCCCTGTCAGGCAAGGAGGAAATGGTCGAGTAAGGGAACCATGTTGTACTAAAAAAGTTAATTCGCTGGTTAAAAGGAAAAAGGAGGCTTATGTCAGGATGAGGCTTGAAGGCTCAGTTATTGCAATGGATAGCTATAGATTAGCCAGGAGGGAGCTAAAGAGTGAGTTGAGGAGAGCTAAGAGGGGACACGAGAAGACTTTTGGCTGATAGGATCAAGGAGAATCCTAAAGCTTTCTTTAGATATGTTAAGAATAGAAGATTGGTTAGGGCAAGATTAGGGCCAGTCAGAGACAGCAGTGGGAAGTTGTGCGTGGAGCCTGAAGAGATTGGAGAGGCACTGAACAAATATTTCTCTTCGGTATTCATGCAGGGAGATGTAAATGTAGTTGTGGAAAACACTGGGATACAGGGTTGCAAACTGGAAAGTATTGAAGTAGATAAGGAGGATGTGCTAGATATTCTCGAGGATTTGAAGTTAGATAAGTCCCCTGGGCCGGACGGGATTTACCCTAGGATTCTCTGGGAGGCGAGAGAGGTGATTGCAGAGCCTCTGGCTCTGATCTTCAGGTCGTCGTTGGTTACGGGTATAGTGCCGGAAGACTGGAGGATAGCGAATGTAGTCCCATTGTTCAAGAAGGGGAATAGAGACTTTCCGGGGAATTATAGGCCGGTGAGTCTTACTTCTGTTGTGGGCAAAGTATTGGAGAGAATTATTAGGGATAGGATTTATAGTTATTTAGAGAGAAATGAATTGATTGGGGATAGTCAGCATGGTTTTGTGAAGGGTAGGTCGTGCCTTACTAACCTCATTGAGTTTTTTGAAAAAGTGACCAAAGAGGTGGATGGGGGTAAGGCGGTTGATGTGGTATATATGGACTTTAGTAAGGCGTTTGATAAGGTGGCCCATGGAAGACTTCTGCAGAAAATGCAGATGTATGGGATAGAGGGTGATTTAGCTAATTGGATTAGGAATTGGCTAGCAGATAGAAGACAGAGGGTGGTGGTTGATGGGAGATATTCATCGTGGAGTTCGGTTACAAGTGGTATACCTCAGGGATCTGTTTTGGGGCCCCTGCTGTTTGTAATTTTTATAAATGATCTGGATGAGGGTATTGAAGGATGGATTAGTAAATTTGCAGATGACACCAAAGTCGGTGGAGTGGTAGATAGTGAAGAGGGTGTTATAGTTTGCAGAGAGACTTGGACAAGTTGCAGAGCTGGGCCGAGAGGTGGCAAATGGAGTTTAATGTGGAAAAGTGTGAGGTAATTCACTTTGGCAGGAATAACAAATGTGTAGAGTATAGGGCTAATGGTAGGACTCTTAATAGTGTTGATGAACAGAGGGATCTTGGTGTATATGTGCATAGATCCCTGAAAGTTGGCAATCAAGTCGATAAGGTTGTTAAGAAGGCATATGGAGTCTTAGCTTTTATTGGTAGGGGGATTGAATTTCGGAGCCGCAACGTCATGTTGCAACTGTACAAAACTCTAGTGTGGCCGCACTTGGAGTATTGTGTGCAGTTCTGGTCCCCACATTATAAGAAAGATGTGGAGGCATTGGAGAGGGTACAGAGGAGGTTTACCAGGACGTTGCCTGGTATGGAGGGCAGGTCTTATGAAGAGAGGCTGAGGGATTTGAGGTTGTTTTCGTTAGAAAGGAGGCGGCTAAGAGGGGACCTAATCGAAACATATAAGATGATTAGAGGTTTAGATAGGGTGGACAGTGATAGCCTTTTTCCTAGGATGGAGAAAGCTAGCACGAGGGGACATAGCTTTAAATTAAGGGGTGGTGGTTTTAGGACAGATGTCAGAGGTAGGTTCTTTACCCAGAGGGGGGTAAGGGTATGGAATGCCCTGCCTGCGTCAGTTGTAGATGCGCCAAGTTTGGTGGCGTTTAAGAGGTTAGTAGATAAGTGTATGGACGAAAAGGGAATGGTTTAGGTTAGAGGGTGATTGCTTTTTCCTAATTGGTCGGCGCAACATCGAAGGCCAAAGGGCCTGTTCTGCGCTGTAATGTTCTATGTTCTATGTTCTATCACCTTTGTATTTGCTTCCCTGCACCTTAAATCTGTGTCCTCTCGTATTGACCATTTCCGCTCGGGGAAATAATTCAATAATATCTGTTAGTGAATGAAACCTGCTGTTCTTATACAATCTGGTCTACCTCTGACTCCAGACCTACAGCAATGCTGTTGACTCTGAGTTCAAAGACAATTAGAGAATGGCAATAAAATGTTTCCAATCTCTGCAATGGAATCAGCTGTACCTGGAGTCGCGTCATGTGTTTCCCTTAAATGGCACTGGTGTAAATGAAAAAAAACCTCAGGAATGGGATCAGGAAACCTGGATTTGTGTCCCAGCCAGGTCACGACTCTATAAATATCCAACCCGATGTAACTCTTTATCTCCTGACCTGCTCCCTATCCAGTTACGTGTTGGTAACATTGGACCTCACCTTAGTTTCTGCCAGCTAAATCTGTAGCTGTGCCCTTGAGGTGTTTTTCATCTTTAAAATATTTATGTTTGATTGCCAGATATTATTTACTAATTGAAACATTAGTTTTAACAGGACACCAACACAAAATCCTTCTCTCAGATCTATTCTGCCCCATTGCTGTTTATTTCCATTTTGCAAATGATGTTGGGTAAATATGCACAACACTGTTGACATTTCAATTAAGGAAGCCTCTCTTTGCAATCATTTAGTTTGTTTTTTGGTCAGTTTTTTGGACAAGTAACATTCATTCTCTCCATCACGCATGTCTGCAGCATCTACCCTCTACAAGATGCCCTGGAGTAAAACTCCTTCGACAATACTTTCCAAATTCTGGTCTTTACCATAGGGCAAGGTCAGCAGTTGCTTGGGAACACCATCATCTGTATTCTGTCCTCAAAACCACTCACCATTCTGATTTGGAATTATGCTGTTGTTCTTTCAGAATTGTTGTGTTGAAATCCTGGAACTCCCTCCCTATGTTACATGGACTGTAGCGATTAGGTCATCTTCTCAAGCGCAACTAGAGATAGACAATAAATGTTGACTTTGCCAGTGACTCATAGCGAGAGGATTTGAGTATAGGGATAGGGAAGTTTTGTTGCAATTGTATAGGACATTGGTGAGGCCACACCTGGAGTACCATGCACAGTTTTGGTGTCCTTAACTGAAGAAGGATGTCCTTGCTAAAGAGGGAGCGCACTGAAGGTTTACCTGGCTGATTCCTGGGATGACAGATCTGTCATACGAGGAGACACTAAGTTGGTTAGGATTGTCTTCACTGGAGTTTAGAAGAGTGAGAGGGGATCTTATAGAAACTTATAAAATTCTAACAGGGTTAGAGAGGGTAGATTCAGAATGAACGTTCCCAATGGTGGGCGAGTCCAGAACTAGAAGTCATAGTTTGAGGATAAGGGATAAACCTTTTAGAACCCCTAGTGAGGAGAAATTTCTTCATCCAGGGAGTGGTGAATGTGTGGAATTCACTGTCACAGAATGTAGTCGAGGTCAAAATGTCTGATTTCAAGAAGAAATTAAATATGGCTCCTGGAGCTAAAGGGATCAAGGGAAGTGGGGGATCAGGATAACAAATTTGATGATTAGCCATGATCAAAATGAATGGTGGGGCAGGCTGGAAGGGCCTCCTGCTTCTAGTTTCTATGTTTCTATTCATTACAGCTGATCAGATGTTAGAAAACATCTCCTCCAGACTACAAAGTTATACTTCCAAATGCTGCAGTAACAAATGTTCCAAATGTTTATCCAAAACATTTCTCTAATACATCAATTGGAAATTCCTTGCTTGGACATGCATGGAAACTATGGATCATGGCTCCCCCATTTTCATTTTTAACAAGGGCACCTCCAAACTGCAACACCAATCACCTTTGAGTTAATTCACAGAGCTGTTAAGTTAGAAAAGAACAGGATAAATTTTTGAGGCTATGTAGATTGGTTATTTTAATCAACAAACATGTCCTCACGATAGCCTTATCCAGCAACATAATCCTTACATTGGAAACCAACATAGACTGCACTTCATCATCAGTTACAATGAAACTAATGCATGTTTCCGAGCATTATGAGTTACCAGGTGTGTCCATTTCCTCCTTAGAATTCTTTTCATTGATCTCTGTTGATCATAACTTCAGGATGTTTTAATGTTTGAAGTTTATTTATTAGTGTCACAAGTAGGCTTACATTAACAATACAGTGAAGTTACAATGAAAATTCCCTAGTTACCTCTAGTGCCTGATCGGGTACATTGAGGAAGAATTTAGCACGGCCAAATGTGCACGTCTTTCGGACTGTGGAAGGAAACTGGTAACCCAGAGGAAACCCATGCAGGCACAGGGAGACTGTGCAATTCCACATAGGCAGTGACTCAAGCCAGGAATCAAACCGGGTCTCTGGTGCTGTGAGGCAGCAGTGCTAACCATTGTGCCACCATGCCCCCTCCCAAGCCTCATGCACTACACGTCCAGTATCTTTGAAATATGAACAATTGTTGCAGAGAAATGGAATATCCAGTGGATGCGCAATAAGATTCCATAATCAGCTGTGCAATAAGTATATGATTACTTGATTTCCTGGTGTGTGTTGGCTGTGACACTGTTGAGAGCCCCACCCCCCCCTTGCTTTTGCTTGCAATACTGCCCAGGATCTTTTCTACAGTTGATTGAGAGAGACGTTGGATCCTTGGATTAGTCCTTCATCTGAGTAACAGCATCTCAGACAGCACAGCACTCCCACAGTACAGCGCTGAAGTGTGTGCTCAGGTGATGGATTTGAACCCATTATTTGCTGGCGCGAATGAGATGTCTACTTGTTTGAGCCATGATTAACAAACCAGAAGAGAAAGAGAAGCTGTTTAATTATCAGGATTTGGATGAAGTTGCTGAGATGACAGGTACAGATATAACTATTGGATCATTAAATGTATTGAATAATAAGATATGACAGTGAGCATAAGTTCAATTCCCCCCACAATACTATACAGATGATTGTGGGAAAGGGTTAAGCAACACGTTTTAAATGTAATCAAGATTCTGCATAACTCATCATACCTCATTATATTTTAATGAGCAGTTGAATTTTAACATTTTTCGGATTAGATGTTAAACCATTTGTCTTCCCAGGTGGATGTAAGTGTTCCTATAGCAACATATGAGGAACAGGAAGCATTCTCCCCAGTGTCCTGGTCAATGTTACTCCCTCAACTTAAAACAGATTTTCCATCATTGTCTGGTGAGGTTTGTGGGATCTTGCTATGTTATCTACATTGCAACACTGGCTCCATGCCAAAATACATCATTCCTTTAGACTGTCACCAAAGGACTATACACATGAAAGTTTCTCTTTCACACAGTTGTGAACTGTTTGGGGACTCCAGGATGAATTGAAACCAGAGTTGTGTTCATCAAAGACAAAATAATATGTTTCTAATTTTGGGTCCCTCATGGGCGGAGTCATAAGTTTAGAAAAAATGAGCTGAAACATGAAAATTTAGCTTGCTTCATCCTGATGGGTCAGAGCTTTGTGGTTTAAAAGACCACATGAACTGAAATGTCAGTGTGTGAACCATTGATTTTGTTGCACTCATTTGATGAGTATTTTCAATCAGAAAAGCAAGGTCTGCTGGAAGACACACTTTTTAGATTAATTATGTCATTAGGGAAGGAGGGTATCTGCTTAAAAGAGATTTCTTAAAGCAACAACGAGCTCCAGCTTCTTCGACTCATTACCCCGAGCACTGTGTTCAATCAGACAATATTCCACCATTTTGCTACAAGATTAGTTGAACTCCTTTAAGTTCAAACACATTGAAACTACAATTTATCACTCCCTAAAAAGTCACCTCAATTGATGCTGGTTCGATTGCTTGATCAACGCTGAATGAAAACAGGGATAATGTCCATTTCTCTCCTTCATGCAGAATATCACCCAACTAACCAGCCTCTCAAGTACAAATGTGTGCAGGGAACTGATTGAATTGAACTTCCACGCAAAATACCTTTCAAAAATACTCGTACAAATATAGATCAATGTCAGTTCCTTAATTTACATTCCTTACAATTGACATTTCACTTTCTGTTGTAGTATGAGGCATTAATTCTAACTATGTAAAATACAAATGAGACTCGATATATATCATCACAGGAAGTGATGCAATGTCACTTTTTTATATTCATTCATGGGCAATGGGCATAGCTGGCTGGCCAGCGTTTATTGCCCATCCTTAGTTGAAGAACAGAGGGATCTTAGTGTATATGTTCATAGATCCCTGAAAGTTGGCAATCAAGTCGATAAGGTTGTTAAGAAGGCATACGGAGTCTTAGCTTTTATTGGTAGGGGGATTGAACTTCGGAGCCACAACGTCATGTTGTACTCCAAGTTGTGGCCGCACTTGGAGTATTGTGTACAGTTCTAGTCCCCGCATTATAAGAAAGATGTGGAGGCATTGGAGAGGGTACAGAGGAGGTTTACCAGGACATTGCCTGGTATGGAGGGCAGGTCTTATGAAGAGAGGCTGAGGGATTTGAGGTTGTTTTCGTTAGAAAGAAGGCGGCTAAGAGGAGACCTTATTGAAACATATAAGATGATTAGAGGTTTAGATAGGGTGGACAGTGATAGCCTTTTTCCTAGGATGGAGAAAGCTAGCACGAGGGGACATAGCTTTAAATTAAGGGGTGGTAGTTATAGGACGGATGTCAGAGGTAGGTTCTTTACCCAGAGGGTGGTAAGGGTATGGAATGCCCTGCCTGCTGCAGTTGTAGATGTGCCAAGTTTAGTGGCATTTAAGAGGTTAGTAGATAAGTTTATGGATGAAAAGGGAATGGTTTAGGTTAGAGGGTCATTGCTTTTTCTTAATTGGTCGGTGCAACATCGAAGGCCAAAGGGCCTGTTCTGCGCTGTAATGTTCTGTGTTCTTAGTTGCTCTCTTTCAGAGGGCAGTTGAGAGTCAACCACATTGCTGTGGCTTTGGAGTCACATGTAGACCAGACCAGTAAGGATGGCAGATTTTCTTCTCTAAAGACATTGTGAACCAGATGGGTTTTTCCAACAATTGACAATGGTTTCATGAGCAGATTCGTAATTCCAGATATTTTGTATTGAACTCAGATTCAACCACCTACCATGCCAGGATTTGAACCCGGATTCCATAGAACATGAACTGAGTTTCTGGATTAATATTCTATGTTAAAAGCACTAGGTCATCACCTCCGTAAGCTTACTTTCTCTTGCAGATCTCAGGGGCAAGGAAGCTCTAGTCAATGATGTTCCAATGAAGTTTGTATTTTACTCACTGCTTGCAGACTCTGTAAATATTCTGTGTTAGCACAATAAGACAAAGATTATTAAATGGTGACAGTGAGTGAAATAACAAGAATGGAAATGTCTCTATCTTTGCTGGAAAGCAGGACTCAGTCAAGCATAAGCATGGTTGAACTGGCATCAAAGATTATCAGGTGTCACATCACATTGGTCTTGTGGCAATGCTGAGCAGTGGGTAGGTCAGCACATTGTCATACACAATGGATGGCTGAGCGCACGATACCCTAGCCAGTCAATGAGTTGAAGAAAAAGCCATACCCAATGAAATCATTCATTGACACTTGTGTCAGGGAATTGGGAGGGTAAATATGTGGGGTTACAAGTATAGGGCCTGAGTGGGACTGTGATTGGTGCAGATTCGATGGGCCGAATGGCCTCCTCTGCAACATGGGCATTCTAAGATTCTATGACCTACTTGATGTCTAATTCAATCTGCAAAAGAATAGCATTGTCAAGCGGGCTAAATTTACCAAGCCATACCCAACAACAAGGGGGCAAGTATTGATACATTTAGAAATGATTTGTATAGACTTACAGTGAACTGTAAATGTGGTTGCTAAGAAGATGAACTGTTCAGGGACAGAGTTTTCAGTGTAGCACCAGCGAATCACTTGTTGCCAGTGGATAAGCTGATGGCTATGTTCAAAAACGAGCGTGAATTTTCACAGCTAATGGTCATGTTGCTTGGCACACATTGTAGATGCAGCTGGTGTCAGGGCTGATCCATAGAAGACAAGAGCAATCAAAGAGTTTCCAGCTTCTCACAACTTGACTGAGCTCTAGAGATTCACGGTTATGGTAAAGAAAGTTGAGAAGTTTCTGCTGAGCCTGGCTGTCGTCAATGAGGTCACCAGTTCCGAGGAAGCAATACCTGGAAGTGGGAGGAAATATAACAAAGGGCTCTTGAGAAAATTGGAGAGATGCTGATTATGACCTGATGTTTCAGGTCACTGTCAGCTACCCATTAGCATTGCTGCAGATGCATCTTCTGCAGGATTAAGCGCTATTCTCTTAAAAGATGCAGACAGATGGAAAATGTAGACCAGCTTACTCTGCATCCTGTTTGCTGACAGACTGAGCAAAGATATGCAGTGATAGAGAAAGAAAACGTGCAGTGACAGCTGCTGCGTGGCTTGTAAGAATTTTACAGATGATGTTCCTGATCTCAGTGTCAAGGTAAAGAGAGGCCACAAACTCTCAGTGATACTCTTAAGTCCGAGGGAGTTAGCAAAAAATGTCTCCATGGATACAATTGAGGATAATGGAACTGAGGATTCAGATTGAGGATAATGGGGCTTGATACAAAGATAGAGTATAATCAAGAAAAAGAGTTGATGCTTTGTCCTGTATCCCAGTGGCAAGAACTGAACAAGGTGATGTAGCTCTTACTAAGTGATAGAATCTTTTCATTGATAGCAGTTACACTTGTACCATCTCTAAATGGAATGAAATCAGAGCTGCACAAAAGTTTGATGAAGAATGTGCTCAGACCAGAGAATACTCTGCCAAAGGATGGTCAGCATGCGTGTCTCATAATCCTACTACAACTGCGAGATTATTCCTCTGGATAGACAGAAATAAGTCAAGCAATGGTAGAGTCAACACTTCTGACGCAGAATTTACATGGAGGGAAGAATATTTATGCAACAGATGGATGCAAAAACATTGTAATCTTAGACATAAAGCTGCAATCTCCAAACTCTGTAGCCTGGGCCTCGGCACCTCACTCTGCGGCTGGACCAGAACTTCCTAACTCACAGACCACAATCAGTACGGATAGGCAACAATTCTCCTCCACAATCACCCTCAACACTGGTGTATCACAAGGCAATGTTCTCAACCCCCTACTTTACCCCTTATACACCTATTAATGTGTGGCCAAATTCCCCTCCAATTCAATTTTCAAATTTGTTGACGACACCACTATTATTGGTCGGATCTCAAACGATGACAAGACAGACTACAGGAATGAGATAGAGAATCTGGTGAACTGGTGCAGCGACAATAATCGTTCCCTCAATGTCAACAAAATGAATGAGATTGTCATCGACTTCAGAAAGTGTAAAGGAGAACTTGGCCCTGTCTACATCAATTGGGATGAAGTAGAAAGGGTCAAGAGCTTCAAGTTTTTAGGTGTCCAGATCACTAGCAACCTGTCCTGGTTTGCCCCCATGCTGACACTATAGCTAAGAAAACCCACCAGTGCTTCCGCTTGCTCAGAAGGTTAAAGAAATTTGGCATGTTAGCTACAACTCTCATCAACTTTTACAGATGTATTATTGAAAGCACTCTTTCTGGTTGTTTCATAGCTTGGTATAACTCCTGTTCTGCCCAAGACTACAAGGAACTACAAAACATCATGAATGTAGCCCAATCCATCATGCAAACCAGCCTCCCATCCATTGACTCTGTCTACACTTCCTGCTGCCTCAGCAAAGCATCCAGCATCATTAAGGACCCCACATATCCCAGACATTTTCTCTTCCAACTTCTTCCTTCAAGAAAAAGATACAAAAGTTGAAATCACACACCAACCGACTCAAGAATAGTTCTCCCCTGCTGCTGTCAGACTTTTGAATGGATTTACCTTACATTAAGTCGATCTTTCTCTGCACCCTAATTATGACTGTAACACTACATTCTGCACTCTGTCCTTTCCTTCACTATGAATGGTATGTTTTGCCTGTGTAGTGCTCAAAAAAACAATACTTTTCACCCTATGTTAATACATGTGACAATAATAAATCAAATTTTAAAAAAATTCAATATTCATCTTCTTTCCCCCTAATCTGGTCAAAAGGTGAGCCAATAAGTACTTTAAAAGAGTTAATCGCATCAAATGAATTTATCCATACAACCAAGTCAGCAAGATGGCACTGTAACAAGGTGACTTCTTGCAAGCTGTGCCCTGCATACCTTCTACATTTTACTTTTGTTCTACGCTTCTAAAAATTGATTCCAACTCTTTTAAACTCTCTAACAATGCTTTAATACAATTTCTGACACTACATTCTGCACTCTCTTGTTTCCTTCTCTATGAATGGTATGTTTTGTCTATATAGCGTGCAAAAAACAATACTTTTCCCTGTATGTTAATATATGTGACAATAATAAACCAAATCAAGTCAAATCAAAACTAAGATATCTCCAAACCAATAGGGAAGTTGAAGTGTGTACAATGAAAGCATTGCTGAGGAAGAGCGGTGACATCCAACTTGCACTCCTGAGCCATTGTGTAACTCTACTTCAACATGGTTTGGCACCATATAAATTCTGACAAAGACTGAGAATAAAACTCCCTACTCCCCCACACACCCTCATGTGGTATGGCAGTATACAAACTGATGACTTGGGCAAGATGAGGGGGAAACAGGGTGAGTATTGTTCCAACCAGATTTTGAACAATAACAAATATTACAAAGCGCCTGCCTGATCTCCAACCAGGAGAGAGATAGTTTGGACTCGAGACTAAGTTTTTCAGGTTGAAAAGATATCATATCCACAGTCTTACCTTATCCAAGCAGATATTGTATGTGAGGTGAAATAGATGTTGTTTCATGGAAGCAACCTTCTACACAATCAAAACAATCATCTACATGACCAAAAAAGCCAGCGATGCTGCATTTATCAAGAGATCTAAATGACAATCAGATTGGTGAATCTACAAATCCTCCTTCTACGCAACAGAGCCTGAGATAATGTACACAACACTCAAACTCCATGGGAATGGGGGATTTTAGTTTCTATAACCAATGCATCTTGCGATACCGAGGGGCAATTTAGCATGGCCCATCAACTTAACCTGCAAATCTGTGGAGTGTGGGAGGAAAGCATAGCACTCGAAGGAAACTCACACAGATACAGGGAGAACGTGCAAACTCCATGTTCCAAGAAAGTCCACATTCTCTTTATTTCTCTAGACTTAGTAAATGTTTTTCTTCTGTGTTAGCCTAAGACCATTTGTCACAGAAAAAAAAGATGAAAATTTGGGCGTCTCCTCTTGAGCTTTTACATGGAACCTGAAACTTACATGCAGATGCAATTAGCTGGAATACTGTGTGTTAGTGAGAGAAGATTTAGACAATGTTGGTAGCAGCAACAACTTGCATCTATTGCTGTCTTTAGAAATTTGTGTATGTATGTTGCTGGGGTAAGGAATAGTGGATTATAGTTAATTGTTTCTTGTTTATGAAATATACCTTCAACATAGTGAAATCTCCCAAGAGTTATCAAACTGAGTTGATGCTGAGTGACATGAGGAGGAATTCAGAGAGCTGGCCAGAGGGTCAGAGAAAGGAGTAGATTTTAGCAGCTCCTGAAGAGTCTGAGAAGTTCAGGGAGGAAATTCCAGAGTTTAGCAGATGTTCCTCAGAATCCCGGTCCAGACCCTTGAGAGCAGCTTGGGAGATGGCTCAGTGTTCAAAGGAAAATCCAGACTTGTGTTTGGAGAAGGGGGAGTGGTTGGGAAACATTAGATGGGATTTTTCTCCCTTTCTGCAGCATGTTGGGTGGTAGTGGAAGCTATTGTGCCCCTCACGGGGGGTGGGTGCGATCTTACAGACATGACGTTGTCAAAGCGGTTTCTCATGGAACACACCCTTCATCAACAGAAAGCTCACGACAGCGGGTACGGCATCCACAGGACCATAACATCCTACTAATGTGAATAGCAACAAGGTTTCAGCAAATATTTCAATTGTATCTGAACTCAGTAATTATTTGCTGAAATCATGGATCGTTCAGAGTGTTTTCATACCGCGTAGTGCACAGACTGTTTCCATAACTAGTTTTTCCTGCAACAGATCACTAACCTGTCGCCAGAGGTTTATAACTTGAGGGACTCCATTCCCGCAACAAGCATGGTTGACCAGGAGTCTCTGCTGCTCTTTACTATTTGCTATTGGCTCAACCAGTTACGAGCACACCTTCCTTAACCATCAAGGGTGGGAATCGACCTGGAACTTCTGGCTGAGAGAATCATACAGTGCAGAAGAGGCCGTTCAGCCCATTGGGTTCGCACTGACACATTAGTGGCAGAGACAGAGACACTAATCCACTGTGCCACAAAGCTTCCTCTGTTCAGAGTGTAACGCTGCTAATTTTCCAAATTAGGTAATGCGTCTCATTTTAAAAGATGAAACATGTTAAGCTTCACACACGGAAGCGGAATCTCAATGAGGATGATATTTCAATCTGGGTGGGCTGAATAAACAATAGCCGTGTATTCACATCTGCAGTGCCTGACTCATGTACGTGGGACAGTCATAGACACAAGTGGCTCACTATTACATCCAAGCTTCAGATGATTTGAAAGAAGATGGGACTGAGTGGGTTAGGAACCTTTGGGAAGAATTTAAGAAAATCTCTTTAACCCGTGTAAAACCAACAACCCATTTCTCATTTTTATGGTGACTCGATTCAGCGATTTAACACACTTTTTGATTGCTGTCTCCAGACTTTCTGTCTCAAAAGCTTTACTTACTCTCCCTTGTGTGTCTCTTTAACCCTTTGACATCGTAACTAAAAGTGACAGCAGTTTTTTTTCTACTATTTTAAACTCTGTTAATGAAAGAATGACTCTATTTTTGTGGCTTCAGTCTAGCCCAATGCTGTTAGATTTTGAGGAGATGTAAGCGGATTTACAGCAACTTATTAATTTGTAAGACCCTGGTGTGGACGTCAATTTCCGTCATTGCTTTATGACAATGATCGGTCTGTGGCCAGAATCAAAGATTATTGTCAATTGACCAAGTATTTCAACCCAAATTTTTGAAGTTTAAGACACTTAAAAGATTCGTTAAGCACCTCCTGTCGAGAATCTTAAGTAGGACTACTCAGATGAATAAATCCTTGGGAGGCAATTTGTTTAAACTTGTTCAGTCCAGATGCTTTCCCAATAGGGATGTAAAATTTCAGTGTGAGCTCCCCTGCCCTCTCCCTCACACACACACACCCATATTTCACAATTTCTGCAAAAAGCCACGAGAGACTTCCCCCATACTTTCCCAAACATCCTTGAAACCAAAGCATTGCTACTTCACAGCTCCAAGGACCTAGATTCGATTCCCAGCTTGAGCCACCTCGAGTCTGTGGAGTCTGCACATTTTCCCCATGTCTGAGTGGGTTTCCTCTGGGTGACCCCATTTCCCGCCAGAGTCCGAAAGATGTCCTGGTTAGGTGCATCGGCCAAGCTAAATATTCCCTCGGTGTAACCAAACAGGCACCTGAGTGTGATGTTTAGAAGATTTTCACATAACTTCATTGTAAGGTAAAGTTTATTTATTAGTCACAAGTAAGACTTACATTAGAACATAGAACATTACAGCACAGAACAGGCCCTTCGGCCTTCGATGTTGCGCCGACCAATATAAAAAGCAATGCCCCTCCAAACTAAACCATTCCCTTCTCTTCCATATACTTATCAACTAACCTCTTAAACGCCACCAAACTTGGCGCATCTACAACTGCTGCAGGCAGGGCATTCCACTCCCGAACCACCCTTTGGGTAAAGAACCTACCTCTGATATCCGTCCTATAACTATCACCCCTTAATTTAAAGCTGTGTCCCCTCGTGCTAGCTTGCTCCATCCTAGGAAAAAGGCTATCACTGTCCAAGGCTATCACTACATTGACACTGCAATGAAGTTACTGTGAAATTCTCCTAGTCGCTACATCTGGTGCCTGTTTGGATCAATGCACCTAATCAGCGTATCTTTTAGAATGTGGGAGGAAACCAGAGCACCCAGAGGAAAACCACGCAGACACAGGGAGAATGTCTGTGCGAAGTTTGCACAGTGACCCAAGCTAGGAATCGAACCCATTTCCTTGGCACTGTGAAGCAGCAGTGCTAACCACTGTGCTACCGTGCCATCCCAGTGCTACCGTGCTGCCCCTTCATTGCCATGTTAATATGACCCTACTTCTGACATGAATAAATAAAACTAAAAAAAAAACTTGCTCTTTGAGTATTGAAGCAGATGTCATAGAGCACAGAACATAGAACACTGCGGTACAAACTACTACCTCTGGCAGCTTAATGTAGAGATGTCGGCGCTGGACCTTCCACACACCTGACGAAGGAACAGTGTTTCCGAAAGCTTGTGGGATTACTATCAAATAAACTGGTTGGACTTTAAACTGGTGTTGTAAGACTTTGAGCAGCTTGTTCCAGACATTCACCATCCTCTGATCATCTCGTTATTATCACATTTCCATTTGTGGGAGCTTGGTCTGTGCAAAATGGTTCTATTCTATAAATTACAACAGCGACCACAGTTCAAGAACACCTCATTGGTTATGAATTGTTTTTGAGATACTCTGTGGTCCAAAATGAGCTGTAAAAATACAAGTCTTATTTGTCCTTTCAAACCTGGGCCTCAATGAAGAGTCAATTTTGATGGGGATTTTGTCTTTTCCACACATTTCCCTTGACTTTGGGAAGGTTTGTGGAAACCTGGGATAATTCAGTGAGTTGTTGACTTGTTTTTCCAGGGTTTCTGCAGCTTTTTCATTCTGAAGCTGGGAGTTGGGTTGAAGAGTAGCAGAGCCTCTCCCTCCTCCCCCACTCGCTACCCCCAAACCCACCATGTTCAAGCAATTTATTTTCTCAGTCCAGGCTAAGCTATGAATACAGATTATGCATAAATCAGAGATTCAACAAAGTGCTCGCACTGAAGGAAGAGACATTTAAAGGGTTTGAATTAACTGTTGTCATTTTTATTAAACACTTCACTGGGAAATAAAGATTTTCCCTTTCAGCCCAAATAGAAATCAGTTTGGCAAAAAAAACTTAGATTTGAGTACTGAATTAAGTTTAGGGGTGACACTGTAGTCTCCCAGCACCAGGGCCCCAGGTTGAATTCTGGCCTTGGGTCACTGTCTGTGTGGATTTGCACATTTTCCTCTTGCCTGTGTGGGTTTCCTCCCATAGTCCAAAGATGTGTGGGTTAGGTCGATTGGCCATGCTAAAATTGCCCTTTAGTATCCTGAGATGCATAAGTTAGAGGGATTAGCAGGTAATTATGTAGGGATGTGGGGGTAGGGCCCGGGTGGGATTGTGGTTAGTGCAGACTCAATGGGCCAAATGGCCTTTTTCTACACTGTAGGGTTTCTATGATTCTATGACGTACGGATGCAGGAATAGTTCCTGGGTGGGATTGTGGCTGGTACAGACTCGATGGGCTGAATGGCCTCCTTCTGTACTGTCACGATTCTGTGATTAACAGTTAATCAAACGGTATGGTCTTGAAACTTATTGCCTGGAGAGAATGGTGTTCATATTGGTTCTCTTGTTGTTTGAAGAAGGACTTTTTGAATAGAACTTCCAATTTAATATCAAAATAGTCCAACATATTTGCCCCAACCTTTATCTGTGCAAAGTACCAACACTAACAATGTAGCTCTGCTGCTGGGGTGACTGCAGTAACTGATGGATATCTTCGTCCCAAATCTCTTTGGGACCTCTTTTTCCGCAAGACTTCTGCATTGTTTAGCAATGAAGACTGATGGAGGGACACTAGCAGGGTCAGAAATCTTTCTTGTCAGCTTCCTTGTCCTCTTAATGCAACTATGACTTATTTATTGGTCCTTGTGTGTTGTCATCTCAGTACTTGTGGCTGTGAATTGGCTTCGTGTTAACTTTCTCCATCACATACAGCTTGAGGGCTTGAGTTTGTAGTTTTTTAATTGTTGGATTATGCTCCAATAGTTGCTTCATGGAACACCAGCATCTTTAATGCCACATCTACAACTGCGGAGAAAGAATTTGCCTCCTTTATTTGATTTTTATTTTAAAAACGAGATTTATGAATATAGCCTCTAGTGTAAGTTTTTAACATCAAAATATTTTAATATATTTCCCCCATCATTTGTGTACCTAGAGTACTGTATCTGAATCTGTGGGTTTGTTGCTTGTATGATTACAGTAACAGATGCAACATCTTTGCCCAGATCCTTCTGAGACTCTTTTTCTTCAGTTACATTGTATTTCCCAACCTCACTAGTTAGTTTTCTCCTTGTGAGAAAAGACTTGCATTTCTATGGCATCTTTCAGGACATCCCAACCACTTCACAGCCAATGTAATATCTTTGAAATGTTGCCCATACTGTAACAGTGGGTGACATGGTAGCACAATGGTTAGCACTGCTGCCTCACTGCGCCAGGGACCCAGGTTTGATTCCAGCGTGGGTCACTGTCTTCATGGAGTTTGTATGTTCCCCCTGTGCCTCCATGGGTTTCCTTTGGGTGCTCCGGTTTCCTTCCCACAGTCCGAAGATGTGCTAGTTAGGTGTTTCGGTCATGTTAGTTTCTTCTTCAATGTACCTGAACAGGTGCTGGAGAGTGGTGACTCGGGGATTTTCACAGTAACTTAATAGCAGTGTTAATGTAAGCCCATTTGTGGCACTAAAAAATAAACCTTAACTTAAAACATTGGAAACCTGGCATCCAATTCCTGTGCGACAAGTCCCCACTAACAGCAATACCGGAATACTAGATAGTCTGTATTTAGTAACGTTGGTGTGGAGTGAACATTGGTGAATACTAATCGAGACATCTTGGGTAGAACTTCCTAGTTCCTATTTGGAATAACAGCCATCGGTTTATATCCATCCACCTGGGAAAGCAGTGGTGGGGGTGGCGGTGGAGGGGGTGGCGGTGGAGGGGGTGGCGGTGGAGAGGGTGAAGGGGTGGGGGTCACAGTTTTCAAGCACCAACAGCTCTCAACGCTACACCTGGAATGTCAGCTTGGCTCCGAGAGTGGAACTTGAAACCACAATCTCCTGACTCAGGCATGCGTGCTGCCCCTTGTGTCAACTGTTTGTCCTTTTTCTACAGCGTTGGTAGTTATAACGAAACTTGCCTTTTTCATCTTTTCTCGCCGAAACTACAATTTGGAAAATGTGATGGCTGAATTGATCAAATTACATCCAGTATGCAGTGACTCTGGTTACTGTTACACAATCACAGAATGACACAGTCTAAAACTGGGCCATTTGGCTCACTGTGTCTGCACAAGCTCCTTTTCCGGAGCTATCTAATTAATCTCATTCCCCTGCCCATGGCTGTTCTCTTGCTCTGGAATGATGGTCCTCACATTGTATGTACTGCAGCTTCTCCAACCAGAGATGGCATTTCAAGTAATATTGGGTTGTCTGCTTTTATAATTGCTCCTTAAATCACCCTTCTGCAATGTAAACACTAAACACTACTTGTTTTCAGTGATATTTTAAGGATCCGGTTAGACATTGTGGCCTAATAAAATAAATTGAATTCCAGCCTGTAAAAAGAAAGCAGTGATCCAGGGTACAAAATGATGCCTGTTCATTGTTTGAAAGTGTATCCTCTGAGTGGAAGTGTATTCTTCTACCTCTGCTCTCCAGCTGGATCTCAAACTAATGTGATGGATCCATGTTTTATTGACCAACGCAACTAAGGTTGTCAACTTTGGATTGATTTCTAGTGGATACAGCGTGTGCCCTTTCACATTCAACCACCTCACTCTTGCTATTAGACATCCAACACATTGATCCTCATTGGCAAATGGATTATTTTACCTTTGATTGAATTTTTGGAGGAGGTGACCAGGTATGTTGATGAGGGTAGGACAGTCAATGTAGTTTATATGGATTTCAGCAAAGCCTTTGACAAGGTCGCACATGGGAGACTTATGAAAAAGGTAAATATACATGAGATACTGGGTAACTTAATAAAGTGGATTCAAAATGGACTCAGTTGTAAGAGGCAGAGAGTGATGATAGAAGGCTGCTTTATTGATTGGAAACCAGTGTCCAGTGGTGTGCCACAGAGATCTGTCCTGGGTCCCCTATTATTGATCATTGATATAAATGAAATTGATGACGATGTGGGGCGTAGGATTAGTAAGTTTACGGATAACACAAAGATTGGCCAAGAGGTTAAGAGTGAGGCAGAGTGTCTTGGGCTACAAGAAAATATAGACAGAATGGTCAGTTGGGCAAGTAAGTGGCAGATAGAATTTAACCCTGAAAACAATGAGGTGATATACTTTGGAAGGAGTAAATTAACAAGAAAGTATTCATTGAGTGAAAATCACTAGGAAATTCTGTAGTTTTGTTTATTGGATGTTGGTTTTGATTGGAACATCTGACACATGTATATTGCTTAAGGATTAGACATTATAGTGGTTGGTTTGTTTTTGCTTGCAATTGCTATAAAGTTCTTTGCTAATTTTCTTACTATACATGTTGGCTATATCTTTAAGTCAACTTTGTTCTATAAAAGCTCCTTAGTGTTTCATTTGAATCACACCTGAAATGAAACATCTCATGCTTATCCTGGCCAAAATTTGTGTATCAGGTGGGCTCCAATAAAACACTTTGGAATTTCTGACCTGAACTACAGTAATCTTTATGAAGAGTAGATTGAAAACCTGGGGCTTTAGTAGAGGTGTTCCTGTTGTTAATTTCTGTGCAGTAAGTGGAATTGACAACAAAACCCCAGAGTGAAATAGAACAGGGACCCGAGGAACAGCAGATATAAATTAGGGAATGGGAAATTGAAAACAGAGCTCACTTGTGGTCTTATTTGTACAGAGTGATGAATATTTGAATTAATCATCCAGGCAAAAAATATTTGAGGTCATGCAAAGTACAATGAGCTGCACTGGGGCAAGACCACATGGCATTATGTTGAAGAGGTCTCTCTGGTGGACTGACCAACATTTATCCTTCAACAAACTTTAGAATTAAAGCAGATTATGTGATTATCATCACATTGCCATTTGTGGGAACTTGCTGTGTCTAAATTGGCTCTTATGTTTCCAACAATTCGAGCAGTGATTATGTTTTACTGATATTTAATTGGCTGTAAAGGACTCTGAGAAATCGTGGGGTCATGAAAGACAGAATTGAAATAAAAATACTTTCTATTGGGACTGTGTCCAAGAGTGAAATGGGAGAATTTTCAGCTTCAACACTAAAGTCAGTGTTCACAGTACCTGCTTTTCTGTCTGGGGATGAAGGCAAAGTGTAAACTCATCCTTGGTTGCACTGTGATATCTGATCACAAGGAGGTCTTGTGGTACAGTGCCTGATGTCCTTGTTTCTGAGCCAATAGCATTGGGTTTGAGTCACACTTAAGGACCCATTGACTATGGAACTTGCCTTCACAAAGCTTAATAGTCCCTAACTTGTAAATCCTTCCAACACTAATGTCAGGTAGTAACAGTATGAGAGACTCCTGATCAACCATGTGATGGAAAGAAAATTAGAGCCTTGATCATCACTATCAGAGCTCCAGACAACAGCATCAGGCTTGAAGGGCCGAATGGCCTACTCCTGCACTTAGTTCCCATTTTCTATACACGGAAAAGTATTTGTTACCGCAGCAACCTGGACTCCTGGAGGGTGGCTGAAGCAGATCCCTGGGAAGATTTCATGCCTCCATGCCCTCTTATGGTGAATGGTATTATTTGTTTATGGGATGTGGGCATCGCTGGCATTTATTGTCAGTCCCCGAGGGCATTTAAGAGTCAACCACATTGCTGTGAATCTGGTGTCACATGGAGGCCGGACCTTCTCTAAAGGACATTACTTACAACGATGCTGCCTGGATTGGGAGGCAGGCCTTATGAAGATAGGTTGAGGGAGCTGGGACTCTTCTTCCTGGAGAGACGTAGGTTGAGAGGCAACCTGATAGAGGTTTATAAAATGTTGAGAGGAATAGATAGAGTGGATTCTCAGAGGTTATTTTCCCGGGCTGAAATGATCGCTACGAGAGGACACAGATTTAAGATGCAGGGAAGAAAATACAGAGGGGATGTTAGGGGTAACTTTTTCACTCAGAGGGTGGTGAGTGAATGGAATCGGCTGCCGTCGATGGTGGTAGAGGCAAACTCACTAGGGTCTTTTAAAAGACTTCTGGATGAGTATTTGGGAACGAATGGGATAGGGGGTTATTAGATAGGTCTGTGGTTTGGTAG
The DNA here is from genome assembly GCA_024679065.1 of Sphyrna mokarran. NCBI lineage: Eukaryota > Metazoa > Chordata > Chondrichthyes > Carcharhiniformes > Carcharhinidae > Sphyrna > Sphyrna mokarran. The sequence continues at coordinate 79,045,694 of JAGIQG010000014.1, read as the reverse complement.
GTATAAATGTGATCGGCGCAACTTGTGGGCCGAAGGGCCTGTTTGTGCTGTAGTGTTCTATGTACATGAAATAAATAGATCGATAATGGTTTCATGGCCATTATAAGACCATGCCATTCGAGTGGCACAGTGGTTAGCACTGCTGCCTCACAGTGTCAGGGACCAGGGTTCGAATCTCGTCTTGGGTCATTATCTGTGTGGGTTTCCTCTGAGTGCTCAGGTCTCCTCCCACATTCCAAAGATGTGCACCTTAGGTGGATTAGCCATGCTAAATTGCCCCTTAGTATCAGGGGGATTAGGTGGTAAATATGTGGGGTTATGGGGATGGGGCCTAGATGATTGTTGGCAGTGCAGATTTGATGAGACAAATGGCCTCCTCCTGTACTGTAGGGATTCTATGATAAGACTTCTAATTCCAGATTTTTATTCAATACAAATGTCACCATTTCCTGTGGTGGGATTTGAACCCCAATTCCAAGAATGTTACACTGGATGCCTGTATTACTAGTCCAGTGATACTACCCCTATGCCACCACTTCCCCACACTGCTGGTGGGGATTTGCAATTGTTCAGAAAACTGAAGAAGATTTCTTCGCGTCCGTAATTAGCTCATTGAAACTGGACCTGGTACATCACAAAAATTGCTACCAATAAAAATTATTTGTAATAAGTTATACAGGAAACTATGGCCTAATCTAACTCTGCTATCATCCCCCGTTCTGACAATGGTCACTGAATCTGAAACATTGACTTGGTTGGATTCTGCACATTTCCACTTAATTTCTGTCAGACAAAATAGTTATAATTGGTGAGATGCTAATTATAATAGGACCACCATCTCCATAGGTTCTTGGTGTTATCTGGACCTGTGTGTTTTTAAAAATGTTATATTCCAATTAGAATAGAAGAAATCATCGATTTCCTACAATGCCATAGGAGGCCATCCGGCCCATCAAATTATCCAGGCCCTATCCCCAAAACCTGATGTATTTTACCCCATTAATCTATATATATCTTTGAACACTAAAGGGCAATTTAGCACGATCAATCCACCTAACCTGCCCATTTTTAGAGTATTTGAATTATTTAAATGTGAGTGTGGTGATGTACGCACACTGACTCATGAAGGGATTTCATAATCGTCGGTACTGACTAAACGCGACAGGAACAGTCTTTGTGTTTATTTAAGGCTTTCACGAGCTTTTAAAATATCATGATTTATTTTTTTCTTTCCCAAACGTTACTGCAATTAACTGAATAAAAGATCTTAAGAGTGTTGCACATCTTGAAAGCTGTTACCATTAGTACAATTTCACACCTGATGCCTGGATTGGAACCAAAAACTCTGCCATTCTCACGCATTGATGCAACATTTTACCCTTGTAATTATTTTTAAATTCACATTTCTTCCTGTGAGGTTACGGGAGCTCTTTGATTATCAGTAAAGAGATAATTGTGGGGCTGCTAAGGATCAGATCTCCTACTCCCTACGTACACTGGCTAGGAAGTGACCATTCTATCTCTCTGGCCTGTACCACTATTTATACATGATATGCAGATGAGGTATACACCATAGCTGTTCTGTGTCTTCACTCCATTTGTAAGTTCAGTAACCATTCATAGCCTTGCCTTCAATCATCTATTCTCCCCAGTTCTGATATTTTTAACTCACTCCCAGCTTCAACCTCATTTTGGGGAGGAGAATGTTCTGGAATCTAACAACTCTCAGTATCAAATAAAGTTTCCAGTTTATTTATTAGTCACAAGTAAAGCTTACGTTAAGACTACAATACAATAAATGTAAAATTCCCCTGTGTCATCACAGTTTGGCCCCTGGACCTAAGCATTACGTCTTTCAGAACATGGGAGGAAACTAGAGCACCCCGGAGGAAACCCATACAGACACGCGGAGAATGTGCAAACTCCATACAGACAGTGGGTCAAGCCAGGAATCGAACCCAGGTCCTTGGCTAACTGCTCTGCCACCTGGCCACCCCAGTGTTGGCTGAATCTGGCTGCTGGGCCACATGCACATCAACCAACTGTGTATCTAGCTGCAAATCCTTTTGCCAGCTTTGTCTCACATTATTCCACAAAACACTTTTGTTTCAAAGTTATATAAAAAAAATCAGTGATGGAAAGAAAGGATGGGAGGTCAGAAGTCATGTGATGAAACTTTCCAGGAATTCACCCAGTCAGATTGGAAATCTTATTTGAAGTAACAGGTATAGGTGCTTGATGGCCAGCACAGACCCAATGGGATAAAGAACTTTTTGTGCTATAAAACTTTACGGCCAGAATTTAAATGCCCTGCGGAATCATAGCAGGCGAGGGGCAGAGCATAGAAAGGTCCGTTGACTTCAGGCGGGATTTTGCAGTTTCCGGATGAGAAAGGCTGCAAAATCCCGACCTTTCTATGGTCTGCCCCTTGCCCACTACGATTCCCATGGTGGATGGAATGGAAAAATCTTCCTCTGTGACGCCATTTGTCACAGCCGTCCATTCAGAAACACACCCTTCCACGGCTACATTCTGTCTTCTTTGTCTGAGCCAGTTTTGTATCCACCTTGTCAGCTCACCTCTGATCCCAAGTGCTTCATCTTCTGCATTAGTTTGCCATGTGGGACCTTGTCAAAGACCTTACTGAAGTCTATGTAGACAACATCCGCTGCCCTACCTTCATCAATCATCTTCATCACTTCCTCGAAAAACTCGATCAAGTTTGTGAGATACAACCTCCCCTTCACAAAACCATTTTGCCTCTCACCAATACATCCACTTAATCCTGTCTCGAAGAATCCTTTCCAATAATTTCCCTACCACTGATGTAAGGCTCACCGGCCTGTAATTACCTGGATTATTCTTGCTATACTTCTTAAACAAATGAATGCACTGGCTATTCTCCAAGGTTCTGGGACCTCCCCTATAGCCAGTAAAGATGCAGAAATTTCTCTCAAGGCCCCAACAATTTCTTCCCTTGCCTCTCTCAGTGTTCTGCGCTATATCCCATCAGGTCCCAGGGGCTTGTCTACCTTGATGTTTCTCAAGAACCCCAATACCTCTTTTTTGATCTCAACATGACTCAAATTATCTTCAAATCCTTTCCCAGACTCATCATCCACCAAGTCCTTCTCTTTGGTGAATGCTGATGCAAAGTATTCATTTAATACTTCCCATTTCCTCTGGTGCCACGCTTGGATTTCCTCTCTTGTCCTTGAGTGGGCCAACCCCCTCCCTGGTTATTCTCTTGCTCTTTACATATGTATAAAAAGTCTTGGGATTTTCCTTAGTCCTGTGGGCTAATGCTTTTTCATGATCCTTTTAGCCCTCCTTACTCTGAAGTTTCTTTCTGCCTACCTTGTATTCCACACTTGCTTTGTGTGTTCCCAGCCTCTTAGCTTTGACAATTGCTTCCTTTTTTCTTTGACTTAGCTCACAATGTCTCCCATTATCCAAGGTTCCCAAAACTTGCGATACTTATCCTTCATCCCTTACAGGAATGTTATTAGGAAGATCTGCTGGGGTTTTCACTCCTGATTCACACGTCTGCTGGTAGTGACTGTCTGAACTCACATAAGGATAATCACATGGAGAACTGCCAGTGGTCTACCTGCCCCAGTATAAACCTGGTCTTTGAAGGACATGATGTAGATATACTGGCGTTGGACTGGGGTAAACAAGTAAATCTGACAACATCAGGTTTAAATCCAACCGATTTATTTGATAGTAAACTCACAAGCTTTCGAGCATCTGGTCTTCGTCAGGTGAATGAGGTGTTCTGGTCTCAAACAGCACATATAACAGCACAGACAGTTTACAGATTACTGATTAGAATGCGAATCTTTACACCTAACCTGCTATTCAAGTCTTAAAGTGGCTAACAATGTGAGTGAAAGGAGCATTAAGCTCAGGTTAAAGAAATGTGTATTGTCTCCAGACAGCACAGTAAGTACCCCCTTCCAAGCAGACACTGGGGAGTTCCCCTCTAATTCATGTTACACTATCTGTAACCCCCATGACTTTTGCTTGTAAGTTTACTGTCAAATAAATCGGTTGGATTTAAACCTAGTGTTGGTCAGACTTCTTACTTTGAAGGACAGACAGAAGAGGGACAAAAGTGCAAATTATTAAATGTCTTCAGGAACTGAGATGAGATTTAATGAAGTCACTTGGTCCTGGTGTTCTGTTCTTTCCTGTTTGCTTTTTGTTCATGTTGCATCATGCCGTGATTTTCCTGGGCTGTGGCAGCCAGCTTTAACAATCAGTTAATTGAAGCATAATCTTCACTGAAGCAAAACAGTTCTTGGCAAACTAATTGTGTATTTTATCTGAGTCTACCTGCCTTACTTAACAACACATTTGAAAAGCATTTTCTTCTTTTCCTTTTAAATGACAATGAAATGAAGTTAATGTTTAATGAAAGTGAGTAAACAGGAATAGAAACATCTCCCATAACTGCGTCATCTCTTCATTACTGAACTTACTCCAGGCTTTCTACCCGCAGTGTACGTAAGCTCTCCAGACAAGCCTTCCATGTTATACCTTCCCATCGCCTTGAGTTCATCAATATCCCTGCTGCCCATATCCTAACTCACCTTAGGAGTAAGAATCTCCAACCACACACACCTCAAAAAACTGGAAATTTCTGTCCAATGGACCTTTCAATTATCTGCCAAATTCACTATGATTCCCATGGCGGACAAAATTCCACCCCTGTCACTCCTGTACTCAGTGACTCCCAGTTGTCTCCCACTTCACTCACGCTTTACTTTATAATTCTTACATCTATTTTCAAATCCAGATGTGGCCTGATTCCCCCCTATCTGTAGTATCAGGAATGGAGAACAAATGCCAACCTAGCAAGTGATAGCCACATCCCGTGAAAGAATAAAAATAAAATCTCCTCCAACCACACTTCCTGCAAAATAATAACCCCCGACACTCTGCTATTGGTACTCTTGTTTCCAGAGCCTGGACCCTCAGTTCTTCAAGTCCTTCCTGATACCTCTTCATCTGTCCCATCTCACTTTCCTTCTTTGAGCTGCTCTTATCAGAGGGTCAGTACTGAGGGAGTACCGCACTGTCAGAGGGTCAGTGCTGAGGGAGTACCGCACTGTGAGAGTGTCAGTGCTGAGGGAGCGCGGCACTGTCAGAGGGTCAGTGCTGAGGGAGCGCGGCACTGTCAGAGGGTCAGTACTGAGGGAGTGCTGCGTTAATTTGTAAAATTTAATTTCTGGGATGTGGGCATTGTTGGCTAAACCAGCATTTATTACCCATTGCTAATGCAATTTGCTTTTGATGTGACTGTTGGCCGAACATCCTAACCAGGAAATAAACTGAAATCCTAACCATTACTACATAGAGTCATAGAGGCTTACAGCATGGAAATAGGCCCTCTGGCCCAACTTGTCCATATCACCCTTTTTTTTAAACCCCTATGCTAGTTCCAATTGCCCACATTTGGCCCATATCCCCCTATACCCATCATAGCCATGTAATTTTCTAAATGCTTTTTAAAAGATAAAATTGTACCCACCTCTACTACTATCTCTGGCAGCTTATTCCAGACACTCACCACCCTCTGTGTGAAAAAATTCCCCCTCTAGATCCTGTTGTATCTCTCACCTTAAACCTACGCCCTCTAGTTTTAGACTTCCCTACCTTTGGGAAAAAATAGTGACTATCTAGCTGATCTGTGCCCCTCATTATTTTATAGACCTCTATAAGGTCACCCCTCAGCCTTTTACACTCTGGAGAAAGAAGTCCCAGTCTATCCAGGTTCTCCTTATAACTCAAACCATCAAATCCCAATAACATCCTAGTAAATCTCTTCTACACATTTTCTAATTTAATAATACCCTTTCTATAATACAATGATCAGAATTGCACGCTATATTCCAATTGTGGCTTTGCCAATGTCTTGTATAACTTCAATAAGATGTCCCAACTCCTGTATTCAATGTTCGACCAATGAAACCAAGCATGCCAAATGCCTTCTTCATCACTCTGTCCACCTGTGACTCCACTTTCAAGGAGCTTTGAACACGTACCCCGAGAGCTCTTTGTTCTGTAACTCTCCCCAGTGCCCGACCGTTAACTGAGTAACTCCTGCCCTGGTTCAATCTACCAAAATGCATCACCTTGCATTTCTCTAAATTAAACTCCATCTTGCATCCGTCAGCCCAATGGCCCAATTGATCAATATTCCATTGAAATCCAAGATAACCTTCTTCACTGTCCACTATGCCGCTAATCTTGGTGTCGTCTGCAAATTTATTAACAGTGCATCCAAGATTCTCATTCAAATTATTAATAATAAATGACAAATAACAATGGATTCAGTGCCAATCCCTGAGGCACACCGCTGGTCACAGGTCTTCAGTTTGAAAAACAACCCTTACAATCATCCTTTGGCTTCTGTTGTCTAGCCAGTTTTAGCTACGTCACCCTGGATCCTGTGAGATTTAATTTTATGCAACAACCTACTGTGTGGTACCTTGTCAAAGGCCTTGCTAAAGTCCATGTAGACAAATCAATTGCACTGTCCTTATCTACCTTCTTGGTTACCCCTTCAAAAACTCATTCAAACTTATGAGGCATCATTTCCACTCACAAGGCTATGCTGACTGTCCCTAATCAGTCCTTGCTTCTCCAAATGTCTTGTCTCTCAAAATACCTTCCAACAACTTTCCCACCACAGATGTGAGGCACATCAGCCTGTAGTTCCAAAGCTTTTCCCTGCTACCTTTTTTAAACAAAGGCACAACATTTGCCACTCTCCAATCCTCAGGCACCTCACCTGTGACAATCGATGATTTAAGTATCTCCACCAGGGGACCTGCAATGCCCTCCCTAGCCTCTGACAATGTCCTGCGAAAAACTATTTCCTTGGGACACCTCTGATTCTTTTGCCAATCACCTCAAACATGTGTCCGCTGGTTAATTAGCTCTTTACCCATTAGAAAGAATCTGCTTCTCTTTTATTCCAAATTAGTTCAGAACAACATCATGTGTTGGTGCAGGATCATTAGGCTGAGGGGTCTGTTCCTGTGTTGTACTGTTGTTTGGAACGCTTGATGATATTAATATAGAAGATCAGAAGGAGTTTGGGTTAATTATGTGTTCTGGAATCATTGGAGTAGTTTTGTATTTCTCTTTTCCTGTAGAGTACTGAAAATCAGTAAATGAGCATGGATTGTGACTGGTATATTGAGCAAACAGTCAGTGAAACCCTTTTACTCAGTGACAGTATCTGAAAGACTAAACTAATTGAATGTTAATCTGCATTTCATAGTAATCGCATTGATGCGGAAGTTTGCTTTTGAGGCGACAGTGTAATACTTGGTCATGGAGCTTAATTTAAAATACAAATGCACCTCTGCCAACAACCATCAATCTTCTTTTTTTTGTATTGGCAGCTGGGAAAACTCCAAGGAGTTTCTGAAAATCTGTGTTTAAAGGCACTTGTAACTGTAAACTTCCAGCGAGTGAGTTATCACAGTGAGGTGCACATTTCTGCTCTGTTCCTTTGTGTTCTTTGCTGAAAGAGGTTGTGGAGAGAAGCCTGGGAGTGTCTTTAAACTGGGAGGAAAGGGAGCAAAGGGGACAGAAAGCGGGACAGGGGGGTTGGACTTGTTCTGGTGATCTGTATCGAAGGAAACAACCCTTTTCTAAACTGTACTTTTCACTTTGTCTTCTTTCATTATGTGGTTTGGGCACGTGCCAAATCTTCCATACATTACCAAACATGAAGAAAGGAATCCAGAAATTATAACCTGTGTTTCTTTGAGCCCTTAAATAATTTATTAATCTCCACTTCACCTCCACAGAACTTACATACCTACCGCATTTAGCTGGCCTAACAAAAGGATAATTTCTCAAAGGGACAGGATACAAGGAGGAGCCAGCTCAGCTCCAAGGCTTTCCTGAAGGTTTGACCATGTGACATTCTGATCACATGATACTATTATCATCATTAGCATCCCTCATGCTGAAGATGGTTTGTTCTCACAGGCTTTAGATTAAAAAAGATGATATATTGATGTGACCTTGCTACAGATTCCTCTCCCCCTCAACTGGCCAGGTGTAAAAAGAAATGTATCAAGAGAGGGGAGAGGCACCAGGACTGGTGGAATGGATGAGGATGGGGGGATATTGTTGGGATGATGGGTTTCCTTCTCAATATTGCTGGAGCAGACCAGCTCCATTCAGCAGGTACCTTACACACAGGGCAGGAGAGGTTGTGGGAATTGGGGTAGGGAGTTGGGTGGGGATGTTGGGGTGGGGTATTGGGGTATTTAGTGGCATTTTGGGGTGGGGAGTTGAGGGTGTTGGTGGGAGTTGAGGGGAACTGGGGGAGATGTTGGGGTGGGGAATTGGGAGGAGTTGGAGGGAATTGGTGGTGTTGAATCGGGAGTTGGGGGGAGCTCTGAGGAAAGTTGGGAGGATGTTGGGGAGTATTGAGGTGGATCATTGAGGGGTGTTGGGTATTGTTGGGGGGAGTTGGGGATATTGAGTGGAGAGCTGGGAGGGAGCTTGGGGGGGTACTGGGATGGGAAGTTGAGGGGATGTTGGGGGTTTATTGGGGTAGGGAGTTGGGAGGTGTTGGGGGCAGTAGGGGGCATGTTGAGGGGTATTGGGTTAGGGAACTGGGAGGTGTTGGGGCTTGTTGGGGGGAGTTGGGTGGAGTGTTGGGGTGGAGAGTTTGGGGGAGTGAGGTGGGAGAGTTGGATGGGGTGGGGGGGGAGTTGCAGCTGTGCTTCCATTGGTAAATTGTCAGAGGGCTCTCTGAAATCAGCCAGAATTGGCACCTTCATTATTTAAATGGATTGCTTACACCCAATCAAAGTTGAAGTTTATTTAAGAGTCACAGTTAAGGTTTACATTAACCCTGCAATTAAGTTAGTGTGAAATTCTCCTAGTTGCCACACTCCAGTGCCTATTCGGATCAATGCACCTAACCAGCACATCTTTCAGACTGTGGGAAGAAACTGGAGCATCCGGAGGGAAACCCACGCAGACACGAGGAGACTGTGTAAATTCCACACACGCAGTGACCCAAACCGGGATCGAACCCAGGTCCCTGGAGCTGTGAGGCAGCAATGCTAACCACTGTGCATCCATGCTGCCAGGGGCATGTCCCACCTTCCCTAGGAAGCTCCCTCGAGTTTGGGATTTCATAACGGAGCTGTCCCAATGTGACACCTTGTCCCCTCCTCCTCCTGCCATCCCCTACCCTCCTGGCTGTGATTCCTCCAGCCCTGATGTGCTGGGCTTGAACAATTCAGTCATTCGAGACTGTGACATAGACAGAAGAGTCAGCCCTCTGTTAGATAGATGAAGTGATGTTTTTCGAGTTATGAGTAATTCAGTTTCTCTTACCTAATGATCCTGATCATGACTGCATTTTAATTAGACTCTGAATTGCACAGTGGAAATGTTTTACTTTCGTGGCAATGGGTCACTCTCATCTTTCTACTGAATGTGGCCTTTGTCTGTCACAAGAGATCCTTTCGAGCAGATCTCTCAGTTATTTAAATGAAGATACAGTCCTGAAGGATCTTGCTTTTTTGTTAATCCAAGAGGTAGGTTATTCTACTTTAATTATTTCCCTTGTTTCTGTAATTGGTTTTGCTGAGAGCGAAGAGGGAGAATTAATTGGGTTGCATTAGAAGACGGTTCACGGAGCCAGAGCTGGAAGCGCAACCTTAACCCTTAAGGTACTTTGTCCTGCAATTCTCCCTCCCCCTCCAGTAGCCTTGAAGGAGGAGGGGGAGGTGTCAGCACATACAGGATCCAGTGGGTGGCCAGTAGCTTCCCACTTGCCTGTCCCTGTCCCACCACACCTTTCATTAATGGTGGGGTCACTTCAGAGAGCCTGCTTGTCCATCCACCAATCACAACTGTTAAATGGGCAGTCATTACCCACTTAATGTGCCTCATTCTGCTTTCATCACGATTTAACCAGCGGCAGGGGAGGCCCACACTCGATGGTAGCTGGGCAGGATTCCCTGCGTAGGCTGGTAGCAGCCGGGCATGTTGAGAGGGGCATTGTAACAGACCCACTGAGCCTATCGGAGGGTATTCACAAGGTGTTACTCATCTTGATCCATGGCTTCAAACTAAGACCTCAATTTCCTCACTGGATCTTGCCAGCTCCGCACCCAGGGAGAACCCTGAAGCACTTGCTGGGCTGACTCCAGCACTGAATATCTCCTCCACCCCTGGGTGCAGTGTAGGCAGTGGCCACTGCTCCCAGTGATACCACCGGTCTAGGAGGCTGCAAGTTTCTGACTGAGTGGAGGATCTGTGAGGTGGGTCTTCCTGTCCCCGAGTGACAGAAGCTTCCCTCCGTCCATTAACATCCTGTCAACCTGCAGCCACATGATTCTCTGCTGAGTGTATTCCTCCCCTTGACCTTTCATCTGGGGAAGGAGAGGCATCTGGGGACTTTGGCATCCCAAAAAAATCAAATCTTTTACCTCTTGACTCCCCTGGACGGAGTAGAAATGTTTCAGTGGATCAGACTTGCCAACTGAGCGGCCATTTCTCATGGGCCCATCTTGATGACAAGACTAAGAAACAGTGGGAGATCCTTAACTACCACGTCTCCGAGGGCCAAATATGCCACAAAGTCTCACCGTCACAATCCGCCTTGAGGAAAAAGAGTGCCCTGGGGCTTGAGCTTCATGTTGTAGTGTTTAAATATGTGAATTCTTGAACAAGGCTGCACTCATACCAGCCTTGGTAACTCTGAGTCTGTCTGGTGATCTTTGCACTGTTCTTACAATTCTCCATGGGTGCTCTCCTCTGAGGTGAGATGGCCAGTCCTACTCTGCACTGTGCATGTGACAATTGCAGTCTGTCCCCTCCTCCAGCATCTGTACCCTGGACCAGCACCCTCCCACCATCCCCCTGGCCATGACACCCTGGGTAGACTCCAGTGGTACCTGAACCCGCCCTGCTTGGTACAGAACTTTCACATCATTCTGCTTCACTGAAGGTTTGTGCAGAGTCCAGTTGGAGAGACTATTGCACAAAGCAATAGTGTAGCCCATGTAAAAGAAGGGGGGGATAATTTGGGGAAGGAGAAGAATTTATTAAAAGGAAACACGTTTTGTGTGATAAAGCTTGATCAACTGAAGGATGTAATGAGTCATAGTTGGGATTTAATTAATAGGAAAAGAAACTTGTTTTTGAAATAGTGACGTATCACATCCTGAGGCTCTCACTGTCACTTTGTGGGTTACTGTGAATGCAAGTTGTGTTCAGCACCAATAGAATCATAGAATCCAAACAGTGTAGAAGGAGACCATTCAGCCCATCAAGACCATAATCCCACCTAGGCCCATATCCTTGTAATCCCACATATTTACCCTGCTCGTCCCCCTGACACTAGAGTTAATTTAGCATGGCCAATCAACCTAACCCACACATCTTTGGATAGGATGGGGTTAGTGGGATGAAGAGTTTGTGGTATATTTTTTGAACAGACCATCAAGAAAACTCTCTTCTCTTGCAGGACGAGGAATTTTAGCTGTGTGGATAGATTGGAGAAAATGGGGCTGTTCTCCAGAGAGAAGGGAAACTGGAGAGGAGATTTGTTAGAAGTGTTCAAATTCATGAAGGCTTCAGACAGAATAGGCAGCAAGATTCTTTTTCCCATTGGCAGAAGTTCCCAGTTTAATGGTGACACAAGGAAGAATTCTTTAGGCAGTGAGAGGTCAGGATGTGGATTATAGTATCTGATAACATGTGGAGGCAGATTCAATCATGGCTTTCAAAAAGGAATTGGGTAATTACCTGAAGGGCAAAATAATTGCAGGGCTACTGAGGGAAAACAGTGGAAGAATGAGATTACCACAGTTACTCTTGAGGAGCTAGCACAGACATGATGAGCTGAAGGGCCATCTTCTATGATGCAACCATTCTGTAGCCTGAAGTTTTAGGATGGTGGGGCCACAGCCCTTGCTACCCAAAGTCATTAGTGAGGGGGAGAGCGGGGTGAGGGGTTGAACAATGGCATTCCCGCTGCCTCCGAGAGCCACTTTACACTGCAACAAGCTTTCTTTGGCGAAAGACGGGTTTCACTGCAGAGGAAGTCCCTTCTTGAAAGCAACCAGCCAAGTCTGATTGGCCAGCAGCTCTCCAGTCCCTTCAGGAACAGCGCTATTGTGGCTGGAAGAGACATTGCATGAAGCACTCTGAGCAGAAGCTTCAGGAAGAGAGTAAAGTGGAAACCCTATCATGCTGAAGGAGACCATTCAGCCCATCGAGTCTATACCGGCAACAACTCTACCCAGGCTCTATCCCCATAACCCCACACATTCACCCTGCTAATCCCTCTAACCTACATATCCCATGACACTAAGGGGCATAACCAATCAACCTAACACACATCTTTAGAGTGTGGGAGGAAACTGGAGCACCCAGAAAAAATCCACGCAGACACAGGGAGAACGTGCACACTCTACACAGACATTGACCTAAGCCAGGAAGTGAATCCAGTTCCCTGGAGCTGTGAGGCAGCAGTGCCACCCACTGTACCACAGTGCCACCCCAAAAAATAGAACAGCTCCCCGTTGGAGAATTGATCCCCAGTTTGTCATGTGACAGGCAGGGATACTAATAACTATACTAACGAGGAATACTGCATTCCAAAGTATCAAAAATCTGGTTGGAAAGGGTAGGCAATGTCTAATGGGTTACAAGGATGGGGGACTGTGGTATTAGGGTGTCTGAGGGGAGGTCAGGCAGTGATAGAGGTCTGGAGGCATTGGGCCACAAGAGGAAGCATCTTCAGTCAGAGGGGACCTTCTGCTGGACGCCTGCCCAACCCATCAAGATCTAATTTCCAGGACCCTCTCCCCTGCCGAGCTCTCATCCCACGCCAGCCGAAACATCTAGACAAAGACAGCCTTCCACTCCGAGGCCCAGTGTAACATCAGTGTTAGGTTGGCATGAGCAAGAACTTGGGGGGCAATCTTGTCTATGCAATCTAGAGCTTCACTCTCACGCTCAGTGTGTGCCGTGGTACTCGGGGGGGAGGGGGGGGAACATTCCAGCTGATAGAGTTATCAGTTCACAGGGATCTGCCTCGGGAAGTGACTGGGAAAGCAGTCGAGAGCCTGTGTTCAGTTTCAGGAATGACATCAGCAATATTTAATATGCCATCAGCTGAGTAAAGTGTCCTGACCAATTCTTATGCAAAAAAAAACAGCATCATGGCAACATAGCAACCGTGATAACAACACGGTGCTTTATTAACTATTATTACCTTTCCTCAGGCCAAGAAAGATCTATATATAAATGCAAGTTCATCTTTCTTTTAATTGCTTTCTTCAGCAAGCCAGTGGAAGTGGCTGCTTTATCTGTTTATGCGACCTTGCTCAACTTAATCACATGAATTGATGCATTCCTTTGGTGAGTAATTGTGTTGAAACCTTTGAAGCTATTCCTGATTGGTGCTATGTAAACAAAAATCTTTTACTTTCATAAATTATTAACTGCCAATCAGTGCAACTAGTTCAAATATTTGACCCTTCCCTCCCGATCTTGTTTACCCCGCCCTGACATTTTTCCTGAAGTGGTGACTCATGCTGGCGTCTCATCGCGTGCCTGCCCCTGCGATGATGTAGAGATGCCGGCGTTGGACTGGGGTAAACTCAGTAAGAGTCTGGCAACACCTATTTTAAATCCAACCGATTTATTCCAACCCTCAGGCAGTAAGGAGAGGCGAGCAGAGGCTTTGGAGGATTCACAACACACACCTCCCAGGCCATAGAGCAGCCAACCAGACGTCGGTACTGAGGATAATGCTGGGGTGAGGGGGGGGGGGGGGGAGGCAATGGAGTTTGCTGATTAAAAGTCTAAAGGTGTTGAACTCGATGTCGAGACTGAAAACTGTAAGATGGCTAATTGGCTGATGAGATATTGATCTCTCACTTTGCATTGGGCATTTATCATCTCCAGGAAACGGTGTTTCATTAACAACATCGGGTAGTCACTCTTAATGGATTTAGAAATATTGTTTCACTCACTGCCCCACAAGCTGGAGGAGCAGAAATTCTCCCTGGAGGTTGTACTTCTTGTCCATCCATTTTCCCCTTTTGATCTAGCGTGGGCACCTTCAGACCATACACAGGCAGGACAGTGTAGGCACACATTAACAACACACACACAGGCTGTATTCAATTGGCTATGAAAAGTCCAATGGGAAAGTGATATATGAAGCTTTGGTCTCACACGGCTCTCCCAGGATCCAGAATGCTATTTAAAACAGCCTCTATATGATTGCTTCCAGTTTGTGTTACGAAAACCTTACTGAATACAATTGCTTTGAGGAAATGCATACCAGCACTGCAGCCAGTGTTAGACAGAAAGGAAACTTATTGTTAAAGCAGGGGGGGGTTGCTCAAAAGGCACAATGACAGACTTTTTTAAATGGGGTCTTTTGCATTCAACAACAACAGTTTGTATTTATATAGCGACTGCAATGCAGTTAAAAAAACTCCATGGCATTTAACGACATTAGTTTAATACTCTATTGCAACACTAAGAAGATACAGTCCTGTTGTAGTGCTGCCTTTAGAAGGCGACTATCCTGATGGTGAGACATTAAATTAGTTCCCTCTGGCGAATATACCAACAGATTCAAGAACAGCTTCTTTCCACTGACTTTTGAATGGACTTTGAAGTGATCTTCTCTGCACCTTGTCCGTGGCTGTAACACCAAATTCTGCACTCTGTTTCACTACCCTGATGTACCTGAGGATGGTATGGATTTGTAAGGGTAGCATGCAAACCTTTCACTGCATCTCAGGACATGTGACAATAATAAAGCAAATCAAAAATCAAATATGTTGTGAGATTCTACCCCACTATTCAAAGAAAAGTAGGGAATTCTCCCTGCTGTCCTTGTCAATATTTATTCCGTAAGAAGTCTCACAACACCAGGTTAAAGTCCAACAGGTTTATTTGGTAGCAAAAGCCACTAGCTTTTGGAGCACTGCTCCTTCATCAGGTGAGTGGAATTTCAGTTCACAAACAGAGCATATAAAGACGCAAATTCAATTTACAAAATAATGGTTAAAATGGGAGTCTTTACAGGTAATCAAGTCTTGAAGGTACAGACAATGTGAGCGGAGAAACACTTCTTACTGTGTTTACCTCAGTCCAACGCTGGCATCTCCACATCAATATTTATTCCCCCAGCTAACACCTGAAAAACAGATGACCCCGTCATTTGGTTGTGGGAGCTTTCTGTGCACAATCTGAGTTGTTTTTCCACATATCATGACACTGACTGCACTTGAACGTTTATTTATTAGTCACAAGTAGGGCTTACATTAACACTGCAATGAAGTTACTGAAATATTCCCCTAGTCGTCACATTCCAGCACCTGTTCGTGTCAATGCACTCTAACCAGCATGTCATTCAGAATGTGGGAGGAAACGAGAGCACCCGGAGGAAACCCAGGCAGACATGGGGAGAACGTGCAAACTTGAGAACGTGCAAACTCGAGAACGTGCAAACTCCACACAGACAGCGATCTAAGCCAGGAGTCGAACCCGGGTCCCTGGCACTGTGAAGCAGCAGTGTTAACCACTGTGCCACCGTACCACCCACAAAGTGGCTCAGAATTTTGGGATGTCTGTTAGCCATGGAAGATGCTGCATCCATGCAAATCCCATTCTAATTGACACCGTCAGTGTAAAGGGACCTCATGACCTTTCCCCTCAGAGGTCCAGTAGCCAGAGGTGAGGAAGTCCTGTTTATCCTTTTGTGGCTTTGTAACCTGTGTGGACGAATATAAGAGAGGGCAAAGTTCGGAGCCGACATCCGACCAATTTCCATTGAACTCCCTGAAGCACATCAGCTGCAGATTAGCCACAAACGTGAATTTACAGCCTCTGGACGATGTATTGGGTCAGACAATGAAGCTATTCAGGGCTAGAACTGTGTGAAATGATTCAACAGTGGAGAGCTGATGGATGTGGAATGGGGGGGGAGGGCTCTTAGGGACAGGGCGAGCCCACATACATAACTGTTCATTGGTGTGGCTGGGTGGAAATATTTGTTGCCCCAGGCTTGCTCTTCTCATTGTCCGTGAGGAATCCTGAAGGGAGAATTCATGCTGAGAACAGGAGACAGGATGGATGCAGACAGGAAATTAAAGAGACTTGTCCTTATTAGTAAAGAGCAGTGTGAAAAAAAAACCCATAGTTTGCCGCTATAACTATTTGAAGTTTCACAGAGCTTTGATTAGACCCTGTTCTGTTGAGGCCACCTCATGTCAGGAAAGCTATATTATCCTGGGACACCAATTTAATTTAAACGCTGAGGACAGTCTGCATCAACTTGGCTTAATTGTATTTCCCTGAGTGGAGGAGACTTGAGGGCTCAATGCGATCTCAGTGTTTGAAGTTTGATACAGGTGTTAAAGAGAGAAACCTCGAAATCTTGCAAGCTTACTATCAAATAAATCGGTTCGGCTTAAACCTCGTGTTGTCAGACTTCTTACTGTGTTTATTCCAGTCCAACGCTGGCATCTTTACATCCAAAGAGTATTGAGCCAATGTTTTGGGCTTGGATGACGCTTCGTCAGAGTTGAAGACGGTAGAAAATGGAGTGAGATTTATGTTGGAAGGAGGTGAGGAAGCAGTTTGAGCTGGAAAAGGGAATGATTGGCAAAGGCATTGCCATTTTTGTTGGATCAGGTACAAATCCAGCATGATCCAAAGGATTTGACTAATTCCTAAAGTTCCAACATTTAAAATTTAAAGTTTATTTATTAGTGTCACAAGTAGGTTTGCATTAACCCTGCAATGAAGTTACAATGAAAATCTCCTAGGTGCCGCACTCCAGTGCCTGTTTGGGTACACTGAAGGAGAATTTAGCACGGTCAATGCGCCCTAACTCACGTCTTTCAGACTGTGGGAGCAAACTGGAGCACTCAGAGGAAACCCACGCAGGCACGGGGGCTGGGAGGGACACGCAGACTCTGCACAGATAGTGACCCAAGCCAGAAATCAAATCTGTGTCCCTGACACTGTGAGGCATCACTGTGCCACTGTGCTGCCCAGGCTCTGAGTTAGATCTCGATGTATTATTAATACGTTTTGGAAAAATAAGATAATTAGTTTCAGTTTGTTCTGACTTTCACTGCCAACACAATAATGTTTCTAGGTGAGACTTGTCTTCCCCTGACAATCTGGTAACAAACATGGTTAACTAGGTATGATTAAGCATCGCTAAGTATAGCAGCATCATAGACAAGATTCGCACAGGCACTGCATGCAGAGAAAGAGAGCAATTCATTAAAGCCGGGCAGATTGACAAGCTGTGTTGTGAGTTACGTTGCACTTGAGTGCCTTCCCCTCCTGCCCCCTGCTCAGTGACCCCAGTGGTGCTTCCTGGACCCCTCCTGATGAATTTCATGGCCCAACAGGTTTGAGTCTCTCTTGGCGTTTTGCAAGCTGCAGCCCTTTTCATTAACACAGTTGTTACTAAATGCTTCCTGCAAATAAATGTCAGACAGCAGCATCTTGCTGAGTCTGCCGGTGAGCACCAGTGTTCAGGAATGACAGCTACCATAACTCAGCAAGTCACTGATCGTGAAACACTTTGCGACGTTGATTAAAGGCAGCAATCACTGTGCAGCTTTTCATTAATAAATCTGACGATTTGTACAGAATCAGAATTGCATTCTGATTTTTAATATTTGCACATATCATGTACAAGATCCAAGCTGATCAACCTTTGGGGCAGCATGCTGGCACACTGCTTAGCACTGTGCCAGGGACCCGGATTCATTCCAGCCTTGGGTCAGTGCCTGCAGAGTCTGCACGTTCTCTCCATGTCTGCGTGGGTCTCCTTCAAGTGTTTCGGCTTCCTCTCACAGTCCAAAGATGTACAGGTTAGGTTAATTGGCTAAATTGACAGTAGGGGATTAGCAAGGTAAATTTGTGAGGTTATGAGAACAGGGTCTGGGTGGGATTGTGGTCTGTACAGAGTCAATGGGCTGAATGGCCTCTTTCTGCACTGTCAGGATTCTATGATTGAGGAGTTGTGCAAAAACGGAAAATACTGGAAATTCTCAGTGCATCTGACAGGATCTGTGGAGAGAGAAACAGAGCCAATGTTTTGAGTGCCAGGGCATAGTAATTTGCTTTTATATTGAGGATTGGGGGACATCTCAGGATAGAATGAGAGCCGCTTTGTGAGAGAATTAAAATACACAGAGAAGATTATTTGATCCATTGTTCATGGTACAACTATCCATTCATCCTCGGGCCCTGTTCTTTCTGAATTGCCCTATAAAATTTTTCTTTGAAGTGAAGTTAATTAATTAGTCATAAGTAAGGCTTACATTAACACTACAATGAAGTTAACGTGAAATTCCTCTAAGCGTCACACTCTGACGTCTGTTCAGGTCAATGCACCTAACCAGCATGTCTTTCAGACTGTGGGAGAAAACTGGAATATCCGGAAGAAACCCACACTGAAACAGGGAGAACATGCAGACTCCATACGGCAGTGACCCAAGCCGGGTCTCTGGCGCTGTGAGGCAGCAGTGCTAACCATTGGGCTACCATGTTCCTTCATGCATTTATTAATTCCTTTCTTAAGAATCACCTTTCACCATTCAGACCCCAATAACTCACTGGAAAAGGACATTGCCTCATGTCCCACTGCCTATTTTCCCAATCATCTTCACTCTCTGTGTCCCTCTGGTTACCAACACTGGAAATACCTTCTTTGTGGGACAGGTAATCTATCCAAGATTTTAAACACCTTCCTTAAAACTTCTCTTAACCTTCACTACACTACTGGGAAACAGTTTTAATCAGTCTCTCCACAGAATTGAATTCTTCACTGAATGTTCAAAAGCAAAAAAATGTTGGAGAACAGAAAGTGCTGGAAAAAGCAACCGTGGAGAGGGAAATGGAGTTAACTTCTTAGGTCAATGACCCTTCCTTATCCCTAGTAACATGCTCATGAATCTCTGCATGCTCTCCCAAGACCTTGACATCTTGCCTATAGTCTGATGCTCAGAATTGCGCATAGTAATTTAGCTGAGGCTGAATTAGTGTTTTAGAATGATTTAGGATAACAAATTAAATTAGATGTAAATGGTATCCACACTGACCACCTCAGGTGGATGTAAGTGATGGCACAGTACAATTTAAAGATTAGGCCAACATTCTTCCTTCAAATAAAGAACCATCAGCAAATAATGCTATATTTATTAAAAACAGGGCTGAATTTTACTGCCCCCCATGGGAATCAGAGCGGGCGAGGGGCAGACCATGGAAAGGTCTGTTGACCGTAGAAGAGATTTTCGGGGTGAGCCAGGTCAGAAAATCCCACCAGTAATCTATGTTATCTTATATGTTGCCTTTTATTTTATTGATGGATTCTTTCTAGTTGCTAAGTTTGCCTACAAACAAATGAATTGACTGTGAAGTGAAGGACACATTGAGCTTCCAGCTAAAATCTTACTTATTACCTTCAAGAAAAATGTAGTTTGCCACACAGATCTTGCGTAACAGAAAGCTCTCTCTCCCAAAAAAAACCTTTTCTCCTGAAGGCTGAGTGTTCCAAGGGCAAAATTCTGGATATTTGTACAGTGTGATTGTGATAGTTTTGTTTCGGAAACAGGAGGGTAACGTTTGAAAGGCAGAACCTGACCTTTTGGTCTTTTCCTCCAGTCAACGAAACCAATCTCTATTTGGTGCGACAGGAGGCACATGCAGCAGTTATAGCTTAATTATTGCAGTTGGGACCAAGTAAAATTGGCTGATGGATGACCGAATATTTCATCTCAGTGACAGGTTTGACTTTTAACGGAGCAGTGCTGTCAATAGAAAAATGTGTGGAGGAAAATGCCTTTTTCGCTCAATAATTAGCAGACTGTAAGTTCTGGCACTTTATCGCTAATGAACTAATGTGTGGGTTTTATGCAAGGAGAGAAATCATTCACATTTACGTTAATGCAGGTAACTCAAAGCTGCTGTGACGATATCTAAGCCACACATAGATGCCAAAAGGCTACTTCCCTGTCAAGCCCAACACATAGACTTCAAAATTGCTGATCCAGAACTGTAGATAATTAAAGGTTGGTAATGTATCATATACAGCATGCACTAAACTGAAATCCCCATAGGACATGTTGCTAGAATATCTGCTTCATAACTTGAGAGAAAGCTTGATCATCAATACGCACTGAATGCCAAGAAAAGATGGAACTCATTGCCGGAAAGGAAGGTGGAAGCAGAAAACAGCAGTGCATTTAATACATTCTTAGATATGCATTTGAGATATTGGGCAGCACGATGGTTAACACCACTCTTCACAGCCTCAGGGACCGGGGTTTGACTCCAGCCTCAGATGAGGTCTGATTGGAGTTTGCATGTTCTCTCCGTGCCTTCGTGGGTTTGCTCCAGTTTCCTCCTAGATTCCAAAGATGTGTGTGTTAGGTTGATTGGCCAGGCTTATTTTCCCCTTAGAGCCCTATTTTACTGTTTTGATTCTAAGTGCTGGGTGGATTTGAAACTCGGGGTTTTTCCGATCTGACTTTTAGACCCGTTCTGAGATGCCATCACACACACACCGTGTCTGCAAAAATATCAGTGAGTCCGAGTCACCCTGTACACGCCTGTGGGTGGTGCTTAACCGAAAATCCTGCAACTCCGATCAGTCACTCAAACTACGCATGTGCAGAAAGAAATGATAAAATGCTGCTCCCCTGCCACATCTCTCCCTCGGACTGGGTAATGCCTCCCCCCCTCACCCCACAGACATTGCCTCACCTCCTATAACATTACTTACCCCTTATTCTCCCATCACCCCCCCCAATCACCCAGAGTAATTGCAGACGCCTCCCCCACTTCCCCTCACCGATTTCAGGAGCGTGAGAGCACTCTTCCCCCCTCCACTTCCCTGTCCATTAACCTCAAGCAGAGTGGTAGCAGACCCCCCTTTTCACTCCTGCTGATCTCAAACAGAGAGACATCATGTGATGTGCGTAAGAGGGAGTATGAACAGTTATGGGTCATGTTGGATCATCGTTCGGCACCTTCTTCCTCAGTAACTGCCTCCAGGGCATGGATCAGACTTCCATGGAGCATGTCCATTTTTGCGCTGATTCTGGATGAACAAACATGGTAGCAATGAGGGATGTGTCGGTAAAGTTGGGCGTGCAGCCCATTAAGTTTAAATGCATGTGCCCATTCTGGTGCGTTCCCGACCGTGGCCATTTTTGGGCCTTGGTAAAGGGGAATCAGCACAGAGGCGAGTGCGGATCTTGCCAATCGCCTCAAGCACGACTTTACCAAATTTTCGTGCCCAAAAACAGGCGCAATAAGTAAAATCGGGCTTTTAGTATTGTTAGTTGGGTTAGCCATGGACAATGTGGGTGGTTGGGCAGGACCGAGGGTCTGGATAAGATACTCTGTCAGAGAGATAGTGTAGACTCAAATGGGCCGAATGGCCTCTTCTGCACTGGGACTCTGTAACACTGTGAGCTCCAAGGCCACAGACCCCAGACCTGGAAGGTGTATTGAGAAGGGGAGAAATTGGCTGCTGTAGCAAATGGAGTGAGTGCCAGATCCCCATCTCTCTCTGACAGCAGCACTGGGACCTGAACAACCAGAAAATTCCAGACAATTTCAACTTATCTCAATCCTAAATGATCAATCCCTTAATCTGCAACTGTATCTCTGTGTCCTAGATTCCTAACTGCTCAGTGTCTAGCTACCTGTCAAGTCCCTCCAGAATCTGAGATAATTCAATGACAAGGCCTCTCATTCTTTGAAATTCCAGAGACCCAATTTACTCTCCCTCTCAGCGAAGGCTCAATGCAAGTAAATGGTTTGTGTGCTGCAGTTCTCAGGAATAATGCTGTGACATCTCGACCTATCTTGATGGCAGCCTTTCACAATGACCCTCCACCACTTATACTCACACCAGCTGTTTATCAGATCCTGACAGTGTTTATGGAGAAAGCGGTTAGCGGAGATGACTTAGGTGTGGTTCAGAATAATGCCAGTCTCTGTTCTGGCTGAAGTAGGGAGACCTTCTCCTTACCCTGCTCCATCCTTGGTGCAAAGTGGGTCCCTCCCCCTAAGCTTATAACTAGTTGTCACTCTAATCAAGTGAAATGTCTACAGCCCCTCATAAGCTTAGGCTCATTATTGATCTGCCCACTGTCTTTGTGTCCACAACACGTGACAAATGAGTGGCATGGTGGCACAGTGGTTAGCACTGCTGCCTCACAATGCCAGGGATCTGAGTTTCATTCCCAGCTTAGGTCACTGCCTGTTTGGAGTTTGCACATTCTTCCCGTGTCTGCATGGGTTTCCTCTGGGTGCTCTGGTTTCCTTCTACAGTTCAAAGATGCGCGTGTTAGGAGGATTAGCCATGCTAAGTTGACCCGAGTGTCAGGGGGGCTAGATAGGGTAAATGCACGGGGATAGGGACTGGGTGGGATTGTGGTCAATGGGCCAAATGGCCTCCTTCTGCATTGTAGAGATTCTATTCTGTGTTTACTAAACATAATTATAATAATTATATAATTATAAACATAATTATAATGGTAGAAGTTATCACTTGCTGAATCCTTTTTTGTGCAAACACTTACTAAGTTACGAGGAGCGATTAGAAAATTAGGCCTTTATTGTCTCACAGTCAGAAGGTTGAGGGGGGGGGAATCTGATAAAATTCTCCAAAATATTTCCAGGGAAGGACAGTGCAGATAAGGACAAACTGTTTCCACAAATGGAAGATTCTAACCAGGGACCATAATCTAAAAATTAGAACCAAACCATCCAGAAGAGATGCCACATTCACAGAGCATGGAGAGAGTGGTGAAGGTTTGGAATTCTCTTCCTCGAACGGCAGTGGATGCTCATTCAATTATTAGGTTTAAGTCTGAGGCGGACAGATTTTTATTGAACAAGGGTGTCGAGCGATATGGGCCTAGGACAGGTACATGGAGTTAGGCCACAGATCAGCCATGGTCTTATTGAATGGTGGAGTGGAGTCAGTGGGCTGAATGGCCCACTCCTGTTCCAATGTTCCTACTTCCATCATCCAGATACTGGGAGGATTTTGTCAACATGGCCAATACTTGCTCAGCTCCTTTAACTTTATTGCATGTGTCGAATTCTGGGCACTGTACTTCAGGAAAGATTTCTAGGCCTTAGGAGAGGCAGATGAGGAGATTTAAAGTTTATTTATCAGTCACGGGTAGGGCTTACATTAACATTGCAATGAAGTTACTGTGAAATTCTCCTCATCACCACACTCTGTTGCCTGTTTAGGTTAATGTACTGAACCAGCACTTCTTTCAGGGCACCTGGAGGAAACCCACACAGACACAGGGAGAATGTGCAAACTCCACACACGCAGTGGCCCAAGCTAGGAATCAAATCCTGGTCGCTGATGCTGTGAGGCAGCAGTGCTAACCACTGTGTCACCCCTGAAAGATATCAGCGATGCCAGGTTTCAGGAATGTGGGGAGACTGGAGAAGCTGGGATTGTTCTGCACATGGCAAAGACAGGGAATCCTAAAGCTTTCCTAAAGCTTTCTTTAGATATGTTAAGAATAGAAGATTGGTTAGGACAAGATTAGGGCCAGTCATAGACAGCAGTGGGAAGTTGTGCGTGGAGCCTGAAGAGATTGGAGAGGCACTGAATAAATATTTCTCTTCGGTATTCACGCAGGGTGATGTAAAGGTAGTTATGGAGAACACTGAGGTACAGGGTAGCAAACTGGAAGGTATCGAAGTAGATAGGGAGGATGTGCTAGATATTCTCGAGGGTTTGAAGTTGGATAAGTCCCCTGGGCCGGACGGGAGTTACCCTAGGATTCTCTGGGAGGCAAGAGAGGAGATTGCAGAGCCTCTGGCTCTGATCTTCAGGTCCTCGTTGGTTACGGGTGTGGTTCCGGAGGACTGGAGGATAGCGAATGTGGGCCCATTGTTCAAGAAGGGGAAGAGAGACCTTCCAGGGAATTATAGGCCAGTGAGTCTTACTTCTGTTGTGGGCAAAGTATTGGAGAGAATTATTAGGGATAGGATTTATAGTTATTTAGAGAGAAATGAATGATTGGGGATAGTCAGCATGGTTTTGTGAAGGGTAGGTCGTGCCTTACTAACCTCATTGAGTTTTTTGAAAAAGTGACTAAAGAGGTGGATGGGGGTAAGGTGGTTGATGTGGTATATATGGACTTTAGTAAGGAGTTTGATAAGGTGGCCCATGGAAGACTTCTGCAGAAAATGCAGATGTATGGGATAGAGGGTGATTTAGCTAATTGGGTTAGGAATTGGCTAGCAGATAGAAGAAGAGGGTGGTGGTTGATGGGAGATATTCATCGTGGAGTTCGGTGACAAGTGGTGTACCTCAGGGGTCTGTTTTGGGGCCCCTGCTGTTTGTAATTTTTATAAATGATATGGATGAGGGTATTGAAGGATGGATTAGTAAATTTGCAGATGACACTAAAGTCGGTGGAGTGGTAGATAGTGAAGAGGGGTGTTATAGTTTGCAGAGGGACTTGGACAAGTTGCAGAGCTGGGCGAGAGGTGGCAAATGGAGTTTAATGTGGAAAAGTGTGAGGTAATGCACTATGGCAGAAATAATAAATGTGTAGAGTACAGGGCAAATGGTAGGATTCTTAGTAGTCTAGATGAACAGAGGGATCTTGGTGTGTATGTGCATACATCCCTGAAAGTAGGCAGTCAGGTCGAGAAGGTTGTTAGGAAGGCATATGGAGTCTTGGCTTTTATTGGTAGAGGGATTGAATTTCGGAGCCGCAACGTCATGTTGCACTGTACAAAACTCTAGTGCGGCCGCACTTGGAGTATTGTGTGCAGTTCTGGTCCCCACATTATAAGAAAGATGTGGAGGCATTGGAGAGGGTACAGAGGAGGTTTCCCAGGATGTTGCCTGGTATGGAGGGCAGGTCTTATGAGGAGAGGCTGAGGGATTTGAGGTTGTTTTCGTTAGAAAGGAGGCGGCTAAGAGTGGACCTTATCGAAACATATAAGATGATTAGAGGTTTAGATAGGGTGGACAGTGATAGCCTTTTTCCTAGGATGGAGAAAGCTAGCACGAGGGGACACAGCTTTAAATTAATGGGTGATAGTTATAGGATGGATATCAGAGGTAGGTTCTTTACCCAAAGGGTGGTTCGAGAGTGGAATGCCCTGCCTGCAGCAGTTGTAGATGCGCCAAGTTTGGTGGCGTTTAAGAGGTTAGTTGATAAGTATATGGAAGAGAAGGGAATGGTTTAGTTTGGAGGGGCATTGCTTTTTATATTGATCGGCACAACATCGAAGGCCGAAGGGTCTGTTCTGTG
The DNA here is from genome assembly GCA_024679065.1 of Sphyrna mokarran. Taxonomy (NCBI): domain Eukaryota; kingdom Metazoa; phylum Chordata; class Chondrichthyes; order Carcharhiniformes; family Carcharhinidae; genus Sphyrna; species Sphyrna mokarran. The sequence continues at coordinate 79,020,333 of JAGIQG010000014.1, read as the reverse complement.
CTGTAATGTTCTATGTTCTATATTTAATAGAGGGGTTTTCATTGAGTAAATGTTCCCATTAGCTGAAGGCTTGGCAATGGAGAACACAGATTTTAAGAATGTTGCAGGAGGAGGTGAGTTGAATAATTGGCTAATTCGCTTGCAATGTTCAAACAGATCCAGTGGACTGAGAAGCAGTGTGTGCAGTATGATCCTGTGCTGTGGTTCAGCTGTTGAATTAAGTTCCTTCTCAGATCCAGGAATTCAATTGTTTGAAGTTAGCTGGATTTTAGATTCATACTATAAGCGACTGCTTAGTTCTTTGTTCTAACATCAGGAGCTGTCATCTATCTGGTGTGATTTTACTGTGATGAATATATAGCCTGTTGTCTGTGTGGGGGTGAAGATGGGCACATTTGTAATGCAGTTATTTTTAGCTTTGTTTATCCTTTCTTTGTAACCTGTTTTTACTTTCAGTATTCTCTCCTGTCTCCCCATTTCACTTTGTTTCTGGATTTAGAGAGTACCCAGAGTTGGGGGGAGGGTTGTGGTGGGGGTAGGGAGAAAGATGGATGGCATAAATGAGGCATTATTGAATGAATGTTATTCATTCTGCCTTTTTTCCCCCAACAATTAGCTTTAATAAAATTGAGGGAGATGCAAATAATGGACAGGTGATTGGAACAAAGTTAAAACGACCTCATAGACTTTGGGGAAGGGGAAGAGCTTTGTAGGCAGGAAATGCAACAGATACTCAAGTCTTCCCATTGTCCAGCACATTCCACTGATTCCACATGAGGTGACAGTCCATCCATTTCACTCTTAACTCTTTCCCCCTCCCCATGTTGATGCTGAGGACAACTGTGAAAGCTTACCTGAGCACCTAGGCTGACATTTCCAGTGCTGAACTGAAGGAGTGCTACATTGTCAGAAGCACCACTCTTTGTGGGAGATGCTAAATCCAGGGCCCTGTCTGCCATGATCTTGGGTTCGTATCACACTGGAACATGTAACCTCCAGCATTTTGCTTGGGCTCGCAAAACGCTACTAACTGTTCTGGCTTGAGACAATTCACACCTTTTTAACATGTAATTATCCACTAATATTATCTGTACCTGTAAAGACTTGATTACCTGTAAAGTCTCGCCATTATCTTGCGATTAAATCTCTGTCTATTTGGGCCGTGTTTATGAACCCACCTCTTCACTCATTTGTTGAAGGAATGGCACTTCAGAAGCTTGTGATTCCAAATAAACCTGTTGGACTTTAACCTGGTATTGTGAGGCTTCTTACAAAAATAAATGATCTCAGCTGATTTGTATGCATCAAATGCGTAAACAGCAAAGAGATTAATGTCTAAACTATCTGAGTTATTAACTGAAAGATATCTTCAAATTGCATGTTGAGATCTTTTTAACTCCAATTTAGGGAGAGCAGATATTTAAAAAGTTTCAGCTGAGAGCCAATGCACTAGGGAGGCAGTGTTCCTCATTACTGCCATAAAGTATCAACCCAGATTATACAAGTGTTAATTGAGTGGAGTTTAATCTGGCACTTGAACTGAGATCAAGCTACCACTGAGGCCCATCACAACACCTTTGGTATCATAAACACATAGATCCAAAGATCTATCCCTCACTCAACTGTTGCAAACAATTTTTTTAATTATTTATTTGTGGGATATAGGTGTCACTTGCTTAGCCAGCATTTATTGCCCATCAAAGAAAATACTGGAAAATCCCAGCAAATTTGGCAGCATCTGCAGAAAGAGATTTGAACTAACATTTCAGGTCTGGATTACACTTTGTAGGAGTTTGCATCATCGAAGCATTGGCTCCATTTTCTCTTTCTGAAGATGCTGTCAGACCTGTGAGATTTTCCAGCATTTTCTATTTTATTTCAGATTCCAGTTTGCAGTATTTTGCTTTTATTTATTGATTGCCCATCCCTAATTGTCCTGGTGAGGTGCTTTCTTTAACCTCTGAAGTCCCTGAAGTGTAGGTACATTCACTGTACTGTTAGGGAGGGAATTCCAGGATTTTGACCCAGTGATGGTGAAGGAACAGCGATGTATTTCCAGATCAAGATGCTAAGTGACTTAGAACGTAGAGCATAGAGGAAATAGAATAGTACAGCACAGGAACAGACACTTCAGTCCACAATGGTGTGTAGAACATGACATCATCAAGTTAAACTGATTTCTCCTGCCTGCCCTTGGCCCACATTTCTCTATTTCTTGCATATTCATGTGCTTATCTAGAACCTCCTTAAACGCCCCATCATATCTGCCTGCACCACCACCTCTGACAGTGCGCTCCAGACACTACTCACTCTCTGTGTAAAAAACTTACCCCTCACATCTCCTCTGAACTTTCCCCCTCTCACTTAAGTGCACACCCCCTTGTATGAGACATTTTAACTCTGGGAAAAAGATTCTGACTCGGAGAAGAACCCCCAGGCAATAGCAAGTGTAATAATTTGTTCAGTGCAGTTTGAAACAATCTGATTATTGGTCACTTTGCCGCAAATTACATGTTGCCCCCACAATCTGGAATAAAAATGTTTCATTCATTTTAGTTGGGAAGTAATGTAAATAGTCTGAAGGCATGTAGATGAGGAACATTTCTTTTTCATAGGGAATCTCTGTCAACGACTTTTCTCCTTGTTAACAACCTTTGCCAGTGGGGAATCCAGGGTGAGGGAAGGGTCGCTGTCATTGAGACTGGAAGATCCCACCAGTGGGAACTGTGAGAAAACCTTGGCCATAGTTTTTGAACTGGATGAGGTAGGTAGCTGTGTGTAATTTTTGATTTGTAATATTGCCAAAATTTTGGCAGTGTGCCTCGGAACATGACAACTGGCATCCGAAAGTAATATCTTATGCTAATGAGCTCAAATTTGTCCTTTCAGTAAAAGAAACAGGGAAATTTCTTAATTTAGATTGTTCGCAGTCATCCTCCCTCCTGACAGCCCATTTAATAAATACTCTATCATCCCTCCTGATTTGCATTCTGAGTTGCAATTAACCACACAAGTTTAAAACCTCTTCAAGTTTTTTTCAGTTGAGTTCATGGAACCATAGAATCTCTACAATACAGAAGGAGGCCATTCAGCCCATTAAGTTGGCACTAATTCTCCAAAACAGCTTCTTACCCAGGCTCACACCCCAGTCCTATTTTACTCTACACCCTAAGTAGGGACTGTAACACTACATTCTGCAGCCTCTCCCTTCCTTCTCCCCTTTGTATTGGGTGGCATAGTGGAAGTCTTAGATTTCCACTGACTTAGACTTCTTACTGTGTCTACCCCAGTCCAATGCCGGCATCTCTACACCATGGCACAGTGGTTAGCATTGCTGCCTCACAGCGCCAGCGACCCAGGTTCAATTCCAGCCTCGGCGTGGCTTTCCTCTGAATGCAGACCAAAGATGTGTGCATTAGGTGGATTAAATGCCCCTTAAATGCTAAATTGCCCCTTAATGTCAGGGATTAGTGGGGTAAATACGTGGGATTGAGAGAATAAGTCCTAGCTGGGATTGTGGTTGGCACAGACTCGATGGGCTGAATGGCCTCCTTCTGCACTGGAAGGATTCTATGTGCTCTGTGAATGGTATGCCTGTATAGCAGACAAGAAACAATACTTTTCAGTGAATACTAATAAATGTGACAGTAAAAATTAAATCAATCAAATCAAATCAAAACTCCCCAGAACCTGCACATTTACATCTTTGGATGCTAAGGTATAATTTAGCGTGGCCAATCTGTAACATGAGGTTCATACTATTACCAATACCATCACCATCAAACCTCGTGGAGATCCAGGTGAACACATTCCAGAGGTCAAAGGCATGAAGAGTTTTGTGAATTAATTGTCTGTGCTAGTTTCCAAAGTCCTTTCTGCAGAACCCATACTGGACTTTATCTAATCATATTTACTGCAATGTGCTTGAAATAGTTGCCAGATCTTTTCACATGTTGTACTTTCTCACCAACGTAGGGATAGCACATTTCTTAAAGAGGACAAAATGTCATAAGCTGCTTTGAAAATGATGGATTGAAAGTTAATCTCCATCCAGGAAAGATTGGATAGATTATGAAGAGTAATTGAGGACTGAGTTAACCAGGAGGTTTTTGCAGAAAGAGAGCAGAGGGCCAGAGAGAATTCCAAAGAATCATAGAATCATTATGTTGCAGGAGGCCATTCACCCCATTGATTCTGCACCACCACACCCCAGGCCCGATTCCTATAACCCCATAATTTATCCGATTAATACCCCTGACACGAGGGTCAATTTAGCATGGCCAATCCATACATCTTTGAAATGCAGGAGGAAACCGGAACACCTGGAGAAAACCCATGCAGATACAGGGAGAGCATGCAAACTTCACATAGACAGTGACCTGAGGCCTAACTCCAAAGGTTGGGAATGAAGATCTGACACCATTGGTGGATAGCATTGGCAATTTTGATTGGATGTATTGGGAGTTTCATCATGTGATCTCCAATTGCCCATCCTATCAGTCTTTCCCATTTCCAACATAGAACATTACAGCACAGAACAGGCCCTTCGGCCTTCAATGTTGTGCCGACCAATATAAAAAGCAATGCCCCTCCAAACTAAACCATTCCCTTCTCTTCCATATACTTATCAACTACCCTCTTAAACGCCACCAAACTTGGCGCATCTACAACTGCCACAGGCAGGGCATTCCACTCCCGAACCACCCTTTGGGTAAAGAACTTACCTCTGATATCCGTCCTATAACTATCACCCCTTAATTTAAAGCTGTCCCCTCGTGCTAGCTTTCTCCATCCTAGGAAAAAGGCTATCACTGTCCACCCTATCTAAACCTCTAATCATCTTATATGTTTCGATTAGGTCCTCTCTTAGCCGCCTCCTTTCTAAAGAAAACAACCTCAAATTCCTCAGCCTCTCTACATAAGACCTGCCCTCCATACCAGGCAACATCCTGGTAAACCTCCTCTGTACCCTCTCCAATGCCTCCACATCTTTCTTATAATGGGGGGACCAGAACTGCACACAATACTCCAAGTGCGGCCGCACTAGCGTTTTGTACAGTTGCAACATGACGTTGTGGCTCCGAAATTCAATCCCCCTACCAATAAAAGCTAAGACTCCATATGCCTTCTTAACAACCTTCTTGACTTGACTGCCTACTTTCGGGGATCTATGCACATACACACCAAGATCCCTCTGTTCATCAACACTATTAAGAATCCTACCATTAGCCCTATACTTTACACATTTATTATTCCTGCCAAAGTGCATTACCTCACACTTTTCCACATTAAACTCCATTTGCCACCTCTCGGCCCAGCTCTGCAACTTGTCCAAGTCCCTCTGCAAACTATAACACTCCTCTTCACTATCTACCACTCCACCGACTTTAGCGTCATCTGCAAAGATAAACATCTTTATCATCAACAACTTAAAGCATTCAATGAAAATGAAAGAAAGAAAAAAATTGCACAAGTTTTTAAAAATGCTGTCTGTGATTTTTCATGGGTCATGCTTCGAGTCCTCGCTTGCAGAATAATTTTTAATTTCTGTAAACCCCAGGGCACTCCTGAAAAGTTTGCATCATGAATCCTTTCACTTCCTCATCCAGGATGGGTTAGTAAGTTCGCCGGTGATACAGAGGTCAGTGGTGTTGTGGATAGTCTGGAAGGATGTCAGAAGTTGCAACAAGACATAGTTAGGATGTAAGAATGGGCAGAAAAGTGGCAGATGGACTTCAACACAGATAAATGTGTAGTGGTTCAATTTGACAGGATCAATGGGATGAAGGAGTACAATATCAAGGCTAGGAGTCTTAGCAGCGTTGAGGAGCAGGAGGATCTTGGGGTTTGAGTCTATAGGACTCTTAAATCGGCCTTGCAGTTGGAGGATGTGGTCAAGAAGGCGTATGGTGTACTGGCCTTCATTAATCGAGAGATTGAGTTTAGGAGTCGGGAGGTAATGCTGCAACTTTATAAGATCCTTGTCAGACCCCACTTTGGAGTACTGTGTGCTGTTCTGGTCGCCTCACTATAGGAAGGATGTGGAAGTTATTGAGAAAGTGCAGAGGAGATTTACAAGGATGTTGCCTGGATTGGGAGGCAGGCCTTATGAAGATAGGTTGAGACAGCTAGGTCTGTTCTTCCTGGAGAGACGAAGGATGAGAGGCGACCTGATAGAGGTTTATAAAATGTTTAGAGGAATAGATAGGGTGGATTCTTGGAGGCTATTTCCCAGGGCTGAAATGGTTGCTACAAGAGGACACAGCTTTAAGGTGCTAGACAGCAAGTACAGAGAAGATGTTAGGGGTAAGTTTTTTACTCAGAGGGTGGTAAGTGAGTGGAATTGGCTACCATCAGTGGTGGTGGAGGCGAACTCGCTGGGTTCTTTTAAAAGACTTCTGGATGAGTACATGGGATTAAAGGAAATTAGGAGTTACAGATAGTTCTGTGGCCTGGTAGGTATGGATATGATCGGTGTAACTCGTGGGCCGAAGGGCCTGTTTGTGCTGTAGTGTTCTATGTTCTATGAATCGTAGAAGCAGATGAAAGCAATGGGTCAATGTAAGAATTTTGGAATCAATAGAATGAAATGCAGGATGTGGAACAAGGTCATGGAGGGATTTACACAATTCCATCTAATTGTTAAAAAATTATTTAGCTTGTAAGATATGTTTAGTATCTGGTCAATCCAATGGTATAATTGTGTAAGATTACTGTAAATCCAGTAAGCAGATTACTCTTGAGTATGGGTAGCTGTTAATCCTAACGTCTGTGAAAGACAGATTATTACTGATTTAAAGCACAGTTTCCAGATTTCCGAGGATAAGGTTTACTGACAGGAAGTGCTGTGAATTGGTTGAAAGAGAAATAAAATGATTTGAAGAGTGAAAATAGAGACATTACCCAAGGTTTGAAGAACTGTATTATAGCTGTAGTGTTGGCTATTCTGTATTCAAGAGGAGATTGTATTAAAATATAACAGGCTTTAATTACACTTGGTTAAATTGCCAGTGGAAATATTACTGAATAATCTTTCATAGGATGAAGGCTTTTCCAGATCTTCAAGAGGAGCATCTGCTGAGTAGAAATTACTTGGAGAACATACAGATGTCTTTGTAGGCCACTGTCTGTCTTCACCCCAGAGTCAACTCAACTGCTAAACCCTTGTGCCTGTGATACCTCCAGACTTGACTATTTCAATGCACTCCTGGCTGATCTCCCATGTTCTACCCTCTAGAAAGTTTTTCTTAAATTTTGTTTGTTACAGTAGGCATACATTAACATCGCAGACTGTGAAAATCCCCTAGTCATCACACTTTGGCCCCTGTTCAGGTACACTGAGGGAGAACTTAGCATGGCCAATGAACCTTAACCAGCACGTCTTTCGGGAAGAAACCAGAGCACCCAGAGGAAACCCTGCAGACATGGGGAGAATGTGCCGACTCCACAAGATAGCGACCCAAGCCATGAATCGAACCCGGGCCCCTGGCACTGTGAGGAAGCAGTGCTCATCACTGTGGCACCATGCCACCCCATATATAAGTCATTCATATCTCTACCTTCCTTCTTTATGAATCTTCAAAACCCATCTGTTTAACCCAGCTTTTGGCCATCTAACATGATATCCGAGATTTTACTTTGAGTTGTGGGCATATCCAAAATGGTGCTTCCAGATCTGGACGACACAACCTCATTTTCAACAGATTCTGTTTTTGATTTCAAGAAGAAATTAGATTTTGCTCTAGGAGTTAAAGGAACCAAGGAACCTGGGAGGAAGGGGGAATCAGGAGATTGAATTTGATGATCAGCCCTGATCAAAATCTGCTCGGGTTTATGCTCCACACAAGTCTCCTTCCACTCAACTTCATCTCACACCATCAGCTTAATGCTCGATTCCTTTCTCCCTCATGTACCCACACAGCCTTCCCTTAAGAGACACACAATCTGACTTAACCACTTCTTTTGGTTTCAACTTTCCCATCCTCATCACTCTCAGGATAAAGAATTCCCCATTGGCCTTACTATTTATATTTTTTAAGGCTCAAACTTGGAAAATCTTTCATCAGTTTCCTAACCCTGCAGAACCCGAGAGATGCTTCTGTCATGTCCTCGTTCACAGCAGGATGTTAATTTAATCCCATTTTGACAGGGCTCACTGATTTAGCAAAATAATGAATGTTTGTTTCTCTGTTGTTGGTCTATGTTCTAGTCATTAACAGAATTCTCTGCCAACATATTTTGGAGCCTTGTGTCAGCAGAACAGGAATTGATGTTCATTTGGAGATTGCGACTTATTCACAGTCTCATTCTGATTGCTCAGTAACACATGCCTGACTGGTGAATACTAGCCTATCATTGAAGTCCTATTACTAAGGTTGGAATACCTTTCAACAACGTAGTAGGATGTCAGAGAGGTGTCCAATGGGAACGTTACAGGGTGAAGATTGATACAGAACCAAAGCAGGTGATATTGGGGAGAGTAACCAAAAGCTTTGACAAAGTAGAATGTTTGAAATGGGGTCTCAAAGGGAGAGCAAAAGGCGGAGAGGTATGGGAAGAGTGAAAGATGGGGAAATGTGGGAAGAGTGAAAGACAGAGAGGTATGGGAAGAGATCACAATGTTTGGGGCCCAGACAACTGAAGGCAAGGTCAATGGTGGAGCAATTGGGAAATGTGCAAAGGCCAGAATGGAAAGAAGCTGGAACTAATGGAGTGTTGCAGAATGCTCCAGAGTCAGGGAGGTCATGGAGGAGTTTCTGGTCACCACGGTTATGGGAAGCTGTGAGGGTTCCTGAAAAACTGCAGAGGAGATTTATCAGAACAATTCCAGGGTGAAGGATTTCAACAAGTTTGTTGGGTTACAGAAACTGGGATTGTTCTCCTTGGAGCAAAGGAGACTAAAGTGATGATTTGATAGAACATAGAACATAGAACATTACAGCACAGAACAGGCCCTTCGGCCTTCGATGTTGCGCCGACCAATATAAAAAGCAATGACCCTCCAAACTAAACCATTCCCTTCTCTTCCATATACTTATCAACTAACCTCTTAAACGCCACCAAACTTGGCGCATCTACAACCGCTGCAGGCAGGGCATTCCACTCCCGAAACACCCTTTGGGTAAAGAACCTGCCTCTGATATCCGTCCTATAACTATCACCCCTTAATTTAAAGCTGTGTCCCCTCGTGCTAGCTTTTTCCATCCTAGGAAAAAGGCTATCACTATCCACCCTATCTAAACCTCTAATCATCTTATATGTTTCGATTAGGTCGATTAGATGTTCAGAAGATTACAATAGATTTAGATAAGTTTGATAAAGAAGGAAATATTCCTAATGGTACGGGGGCTAGGGAGACACAGATGTGGGAAAGAACTTTGAAGTTAAAATTTATTTATTAATCACAAGTAACGTTTACATTAACACTGCAGTGAAGTTACTGTGAAATTCCCCTCATCACAACATCTTGGTGCCTATTGGGTCAACGCACCTAAACAGTACATCTTTCAGAATGTGCGAGGAAATTGGAGCACCTTGATGAAACCCACGCAGACATGATGAGAACATGCAAACTCCATGCAGACAGTGATCCAAGCTGGGAATCAAACCCAGGTCTCTGATGCTGTGAGGCAGCAATACTAACCATTGTGCCACCATGCCACCCCTCTAGTTACTTCAGAACTTCAGTTACAAGCATAGATTGGAGAAGTTGGGCCTGTGTTCCTTGGAGAAAGTTGGCAGGAGACTCACAGTATTCAAGATAGTGACACATCTGGACAATGTTGATGGGGAGAAACTGTCATCCCAGATTGAGAACCAGAGGTTGCATATAATTGGCAAAAAAACCAATAGCAACATGCAAAAAACTGGAGTGCAGTGCCAGAGAGATAGTGAAGGCAAATTCAATTGAGTTTTTCAAAAGGGATTTAGGGCTGGAATGCTCTGACCTTGCCCACGCTGGGATTCTCAAGTCTCACTGCAGTGAACAGAGATTCGGTACGCTTTGTCTGTAGAGTGAGCAAGAAATAATACTTTTCACTGTTTACTAATACATGTGACAATAATTAAATCAAAAATCGAATTCTCTGTTCTCACTGGCAGCGCTAGCGGGGTGTGAATGGCAGAAGAATTCACGCCCTTTGAATGTTGTCAATAAAGGAAGAACGCACAAGGTTACGGGAAGGAGTGGGAGAATCAAGTGAAGTCTCTTGATTCTTCACTGAGATTGATTGCTGATTTGGAGAGCAGGTCCAGACGATGGACCGAATGGCCTTGCTTCTGCGCTTGAACAAATCAGTGATTTGGGGGCAGCACATTGGCACAGTGATTAGCACTGCTGCCTCACAGCACCAGGGACCTGGGTTTGATTCCCAGATTTGGGTCAGTGTCTGTGTGAAGTCTGCACTTCTCCCTATGTCTGTGCGGGTTTCCCCAGCTTCGTCCCAAAGTCCAAAGATGTGCAGGTTAGGTTGATTGGTCATTTTAATTGACCTTAGTATCAGGGGGATTAACAAGATAAATGCGTGGGGCTAAGGCATTAGGATCTTGCTGGGATTGGGGTTGGTACAGATTCGATGGGTCACAAGACTTCCTTCTGCACTGTAGGGGTTCACAAAGATCGAGGTTGATGGCTGAGTGAGACTTGACGTGAGTTAAGATGCAGACAACAGAGGTTTGGACTAGCTCAAGGTTATGGTGGGTGGAAAGTGGAAGTCCAGCCAGGACACCATTAAAATAGTCAAACCTGGAGGCAGGAGAAGCATTGATGAGAGTTTTAGCGGTAGATGGACTGAGGGAGGGGCTGCAGTCTCCCTGCAATCCATGTTGACTTCTTTTCGAAGGTGGGAGCCACATACTTGCTGATTCATTTCCTGGAAATGACCCCTTGTTGACCTGTATAATGTCACCACAAAGAACCCTGAAGAAGAGGGAGGCAGATGCTTTTATCCAGCTCCATCCCCAGTGTGGATACCTCGGTGCCCATGGCAACCCTGCGTGGGCCAAGAAATTTCAGTGGGTTAAGACAACTGCGCGAATTTCTGTCAAATCACGATTATTAATAATTCCACTAGCATCCTGCACTACATCCCTAAATAATTATGAATTCCCGCAAGCAAAGAGTGCTCACCTGAAGCGTTAGTCTGATGTTACGACACTTCAGTTGCAAAGATTCCTGGGGTTTTGTTTGGCGTTGGCCAGGATCCAGTGAATGAAGGTTCCAGCATAATCCTTTCAATTAGGTTTGCTCATTCAGCATTCTGTGATGAGGTTTTAAAAAAAACTTGCAAAGCGCAGGGGAACTGAGTGATTTGTTTGTCATTTGTCACCCTGGAATAATTAACAAAGCGGCTCAGGCTATGGTTTGGCAGGATAATCCCAGCAGCTAAATAACAACTGCTACAGACACGTATGAAGTTTGGAATTGCTGACAGTTTATTAAAAAAAATATACAACTGCCAGAGTTATTGATTGAGATGATATAACCAACAATATTCTTCCTCAGGTGATGATATTGAGCAGCTTTGTGACATCTCTGATGAGGGCTTGATGTGACAGGACATCGCTGCGCTTTGAAAGATGCCCTAAATTTATATATAAAAAAAAGGAAGAAATATACTGGCAACAGCAGCTGGATTCTTGCATAGAGGCATGTGGGTGGTGGATATCATGCATTTGAACCACTAACAAAAACTTACTTTTATGTACTGCCTCTTATCACCTAAGGACACAATAAATCACTTTTCAGCCAATTAAGGGCTTTTTGAAGTGAAGTTGCTGTCATAATGTAGGAATTGCGACAGTTTGAGCATGGCAACATCCCACAGGCAGAACTGTGATAATAACCAGATTGACGGTCTCTCAGTTGTTAATTGAAGGATAAACATTGGCTGGGACAACAGGAGAACCCTGCTTGTCTTCTTCGAATATGAACATTCCCATCCTCCTGAGAGGTCAGGCAGGTTTGCTGTCTCATCCAGTAGATGGTGCCTCCAGCAGTACAGCCCTTCCTTCAGTGCTGCACTGGAGTGTCAGCCCATATTGTGTGTTCAAATCGCCAAGGCAGACTCCTGACTGAGTGGTGAAAACACTAACTCCTGAGCCAAGAACAAAATTAACTCTGCAATAAAGTTGACTGCTTAATAGTTGCAGGTTTTAATGAGAATTAGGCCAGTGTTCTGTGCATTAATTGTTCAGGTTGCCAACATTTAACCAATCCTAAGTATTGATTTTCGCACTATAAGCTGCGGTCGCAAATAAATTGTTGGAAGCATCTCAGGAATAAACCAAACAATTTTCTTTCAAATCCATGAATAGAATGGGAATGGAGAAATTTGGTCTCTGGAAGGGTAAGGGGTTTTAGTTCAGTCAGGCAACATGGTTTGTGCAGGCTTGGAGGGCCGAAGGGCCTGTTCCTGTGCTGTAATTTTCTTTGTTCTTTTTTGTTCTTTCAATATTCATGCATTTTCCCCTGCCTCACTCTCCTAACCTTTATTCCACATCTTCTGGAATTGGCGTCAGGCTAGTTGCAGGATATCTACATGTCTCTTGAAAACAAGATCACAATGGAGAAGAGATAACCCAGTATCCGTTGCTTCAGTGACAGCTCTCTACTAAATCAATAAAACCTGTCGATTTAACGGTTATCTTTCGCTGCTGTTATGGATGTTGGGACAATCTTATTTCCACGCCAACCTTGTGCTAGTTTTCTCTCACTCTGTGTGAGGAGGTAAGAGTGATTTTGGGAAGTACAGATGCATCACTGACTGGACATGATTGGTTGTGTGAAACCCTTGCTGAAGTTGTAAGAACTGTTTTGAGTTTATGATGGATCTGGATAACATCGATAGAGAGAAATTGTTTTTGAAAGATCGAGAACCAGAGGACATGTGGGGAAGACTTTGTGACCAGAAGTGGTTAGGATCTGGATTGTATTCATAAAAGAATTTGAATTACTTCTGTTGTGGGCAAGGTATTGGAGAGAATTATTAGGGATAGGATTTATAGTTATTTAGAGAGAAATGAATTGATTGGGGATAGTCAGCATGGTTTCGTGAAGGGTAGGTCATGCCTTACTAACCTCATTGAGTTTTTTGAGAAAGTGACCAGAGAGGTGGATGGGGGTAAGGCAGTTGATGTAGTATATATGGACTTTAGTAAGGCGTTTGATAAGGTGGCCCATGGAAGACTTCTACAGAAAATGCAGATGTGTGGAATAGAGGGTGATTTAGCTAATTGGATTAGGAATTGGCTGGCAGATAGAAGACAGAGGGTGGTGGTTGATGGGAGATATTCATCGTGGAGTTCGGTGACGAGTGGTGTGCCTCAGGGGTCTGTTTTGGGGCCCCTGCTGTTTGTAATTTTTATAAATGATCTGGATGAGGGTATTGAGGGATGGATCAGTAAATTTGCAGATGATACTAAAGTTGGTGGAGTGGTAGATAGTGAAGAGGGGTGTTTTAGTTTACAGAGTGACTTGGACAAGTTGCAGAGCTGGGCCGAGAGGTGGCAAATGGAGTTTAATGTGGAAAAGTGTGAGGTAATGCACTTTGGCAGGAACAATAAATGTGTAGAGTATAGGGCTAATGGTAGGGCTCTTAATAGTGTTGAGGAACAGAAGGATCTTGGTGTATGTGTCAATAGATCCCTGAAAGTAGGCAGTCAAGTGGATAAAGTTGTTAAGAAGGCATATGGAGTCTTAGCTTTTATTGGTAGGGGGATTGAATTTAGGAGCCGCAGCATCATGTTGCAACTGTACAAAACTCTAGTGCGGCCGCACTTGGAGTATTGTGTGCAGTTCTGGTCGCCACATTATAAGAAAGATGTGGAGGCATTGGAGAGGGTACAGAGGAGGTTTACCAGGATGTTGCCTGGTATGGAGGGCAGGTCCTATGAAGAGAGGTTGAAGGATTTGAGGTTGTTTTCGTTAGAAAGGAGGCGGCTAAGAGGGGATCTTATTGAAGCATATAAGATGATTAGAGGTTTAGATAGGGTGGACAGTGATAGCCTTTTTCCTAGGATGGAGAAAGCTAGCACGAGGGGACACAGCTTTAAATTAAGGGGTATGAGTTATAGGACGGATATCAGAGGTAGGTTCTTTACTCAAAGAGTGATTAGGGAGTGGAATGCCCTGCCTGCAGCTGTTGTAGATGCGCCAAGTTTGGTGGCGTTTAAGAGGTTAATTGATAAGTATATGGAAGAGAAGGGAATGGTTTAGTTTGGAGGGGCATTGCTTTTTATTTTGGTCGGCAGAACATCGAAGGCCGAAGGGCCTGTTCTGTGCTGTAATGTTCTATGTTCTATGTTCTCTAATTCTCATCTGAAGAGGAACTTTGCAGGGAAAAGGTGGTTTCCCCTGTCAGGAGCAGGTAGAGATAACACTGGGCTGAATGACCTTCTCTGTGCTGTAACCATTCTGTAACTCTATGAGTAATTACTAAAGTATTTCAGTTTCATTTAAAAAAAAATTAAAAAATCAAATTCATTGTATTTAGCTTCTTGAGATTTATTTTAACTGGATAAACTTACAATATTGAGAATAAATTCCTTTTGCCTGAGAGCCAAACTATGGGAATGTAGAACTTTGCCTCCAGAGCTTGTTGAAAAGCACAGATTCCCTAGACATTGTTTAATATGTTTAAGATGTTTTGATGAGATAAGCGTGCTGAGCGGAGAGTTTAGCTTATTTAATAGTCACAAATTACCTGATAATTCTCATGCTTTATGCCTGATTTATTATTAATCCATATTGTTGTTTGAGATAAAAGCAGAAAATACCGGATAAGCTCAGCAGGACTGGCGGCATCTGTGGAGAAAATGTTAATGAGTGGGGTTCCGCAGCCATTCACATTGCACAGTCACTGCTGTCGAGAATGGAGAATGTGGCGCTCAGCCAAATCTCCATTAATTGCAGCGGGACTGGAGAATCCCATCTGCAGGTGTGATTGGAGAATTTGGCACAGTGTTTTGGATCTGAATGACCCTTCCATGGGGAGCTCTGCAGTGGTGAAGGCTCCCTCATGCTTTCATCTCAAATGGCAAAATTCCAAAGCAGGTGAAATTTACAAAGATTATATGAATGCAGCTGGATGATCCGGGAGCAGGGAGTCATTTTTGCAGCCGAGAGCAGGATCTAATATTGCTTTGTGTGGTGATGGATGGATGAGCCAGATATGCACCATATACATCCAAGCTTACACTTCTTCAACTGAAGGAAGTGAGGGGGAGGTCTGTACCACGGGGACATTAGTGGGTCAGAGGACAGGATTTACTGGGAATGAGGCTATCAGAGCCAGAGCCATAGAACCATAGAAGGTTGTAGAACAGACGGAGGTCATTTGGCCCTTTGTATCTATTCCAGCCTGAGGACACACAGGTGCCCTCTGTAATCCCATCTTCCTGCACCCGACCCATCTGCAACAATTTGGCGACTTTTTACAGGAGTTTAGGGTCTCTGCCTCCACCACCAACTCAGGCAGCGAATCCCAGACACCCACCACTCTCAAATAACAAAACAGCAAAGAAAATTATAGCACAGAAACAGGCCCTCCAACCCTCCAAGCCTGTACTGACCATGCTGCCTGACTTAACTAAAATCCTTCCCCTTCCGGGAACCATATCCTTCGATTCCATCTCACTCATGTACTTGTCAAGACACCTCTTAAAACTCACTGTTGTATCCACTTCCACTATCTCCCCCAGCAACGAGGTCCAGCCCTCACCACTCTCTGTGTAAAAAGTCTGCCTCGCATATTTCTTTTAAACCCTGCCCTTCACACCTTAAACTTGTGCCCCCTAGTAATTGGTTCTTCCACTCTGGGAAAAAGCTTCTGACTATCCATTCTGTCAGTACCCCTCATAATCTTATAGTCTTCTATCAGGTCTCCCCTCAACCTCTGTTGCTCTAAAGAACAAACCAAGTTTTTCCAACTTCTCATAGCGAATGCCCTCCAAACCGTTTTGGTAATTTTTTTCTATACCCTCTCCAAAGCCTCCACATCCTTCTGGTAGCCAGAATTGAACACTCTATTCCAAGTACGGTCTAACTAAGGTTCTGTAAAGTTGCAACATGACTTGCCAATTTTTAAACTCAATGCCCCGGCCGATGAAGGCTAATGTCGTATGCCTTCTTGACTTCCTTCTCCACCTGCATTACCAGTGACCTGTGTACCTGTGCACCCAGATCCCTTTGTCTATTAATATCCTTAAGGGTTCTGCCATTTACTGTGTATTTTCTATTTGTATTAGACCTTAAATCACATTTGTCTGGATTAAAATCCATCTGACATCTCTCCACCCAAGTCTCCAACTAATCTATATCCTGCTGTATCCTTTGACAATCCTCATTGCTACCCGCAAATCCATCAACCTTTGTGTTGACTGCAAACTAACTAAGCAATAAATTTACATTTTCCCCCAAACCTACTGTTTGTGATATAAATAAATGAATATCAATGTAAAAGATTTTCTCCTCATGTCCCCTCTACACTTCTGCTACTTGTCTAGAATCTATATTCTCCGGTTTTAAAACTCTCCACCAAGAGAAGCAATCTTATTCTGTCCATTCTACCTCTTCCCTCATAATTTTTAATTATGAGGAGGTGGAGGAATGACACTGTATGTTGACAGCTGCAGGGCTATTGCGGTGAAGAGAAGCAAATTGTCAGTGGCTCAGGAAGAAATTTGTTGCCGAATGGTCACAGAAGGAAGTGGGATTTGGAAAGTATAGGAATACTCATGTTGAGTTGGAGGATGTGTAATGTAACACTAATGCCATCTACCTGGCATTGTCTGGGTTAATGATGGTGAAATAAGTGCAATTCTGACATGCAAAATCCACAGGATAATGCAGAAAGGTTCGGAAATAGCAAGTGCTGCATTCGGAATATCCTCCATAGGAAATTTCCAACACATTATTTTTGCATGTGATGAAAATTTCCTGTGATATTGCTTCCTGAAAGATTCAGTGCGAGGCTACGAGGTCTAATCAGAAATGTTTTACCATGTCGAGGCATGTCAGAGCTTGTAACGCACAATGAATTAATCAACTGCTAGGGAGCTGTTGTTTTTATTAAATGGCTTTTTCCTTGAAGGCCACAAAACCTAAATACTATGAGCGAATTCATGCTGGGATGGACGGCTGTCTGGGGATGTTAACATAGTGGAACCGCATGCTTACAGCCCTGGTAACATGATGCTATCACCACGCGTAGACTGGCTCTCTGTTTCGACAATGCAGAGCGTGTTTTCTAAATGACAATGGGCACGAGATTCAGAATCAAGAACAAAACTGGATATCTCCAGTAAACAATACTCACAGAGCTGTAAGTCTGATCCTGTATGCTGCCAAATACTTCCAGCAGTTTTGACACCCAGTGTTTCTTGGGGGCAGTGAGGGCAGCATGGAGTAAATTGGGCCATGATTAAAAATCATAATTCTATAAGTTAATAACTCAAAATGCTGTCACAGTTCTGTGACCCAGGTCTCCATGATGAATATTAAACCAATTTTGCAACTGGACTAGCAACTTGAGAGATTGCGGATCAGATTTCCACAGAGCTGGGAAGTTGCCCCATCTCCAGGGGAAATAAGTTGTGCATTTTTACTGAGACGGTTACAGCAAGTTGGGAAGTTTACCAAATTGAGTTTCCATCTTGTGAGTCAAAATCCCACCCAATGGGTTCAAACCACATGCTGGAGAATTACAATATTTTATTGATTAAATGTGATCATTTGTGCCTGTATGAGAAGGGAGGCTAGTGGCATTATGACTTAATCCAGAAACTCAGTTAATGTTCTGGGGATCTGGGTTCGAATCCCACCATGGCAGTTGGTGGAATTTGAATTCAAAACAAAGTATTTGGCATTAAGAATCTACTGATGACCATAAAACCATTGTTGATTGTTGGAAAGCACCATCTGGTTCACTAATTTGCTGTCCTTACCTGGTCTGGCCTATCTGTGACTCCAGAGTCACAGCAATGTAGTTGAATTTTAATTGCCCTTGGGCAACTAGCGATGGGCAATACCTGCTGGCCAGCCAGTGGTGCCCATGTCCCACAAATTAATTTAAAAATGGGAACCGGACCTCACATGGTCTGCTCCACACTTGTCCTTGAGTTCACCTTACCTGGCTGAATCTTAATGCCCAAAGTGGCCACATGTTTTAGCCAATTACTGTTCAAGATTGCTGTCAAAAAACAAAATTCAGGTGGGGAATTTTAGGGGAATTTTTTTAAAATGCTACGGGTTGTTATGATCTGGATCATGTCGCTTGAATGGAAACAAATTCAGCCGCAACTTTGGGAAGATTTGGATAGATAAATGTGGGAGGAGCAGTGGATCGTGACTTCTAAGGAGGTAGCACCAACACAGTGGACTAAATGGCCTTGTGTGCTGTCTGATACTAGAGATCTTCCTAAACAACCTGGGCAGTATATGCCACATCCTAGGAAGAAATTAATAAAGTAATTGCACAACAGCATGAGAGATGTATTAAGCTGGAGTTGAGTAATTAGAGAAAAAATTCCATTGGCATCGCTAAGCAAACCTGGCTTCCTGGAACATTAATCCACATGTTGACAACCTATTAAAACTTTAACAGATAATACCTCGTTTGCCTGCTTCCTCATGGCGAGGAATTATATATTTTGCATAGTTCCTGAATTCCATTCCAATCACCCATTTAACAATTTACTTCATGTGAGAAACATGTTCTGTTTAAATATTGGTAAACGAGCTCCCCCCTCCATGATCCCACCCTCCCTCAGCACTCCTGTCTGCTGCTTAATGATTAAACTCATTATTGCAGACTGTGGTCCCACTGCTTTAGTGGAATGTCTGGTTTACTAATGCTCCCAGACATATGAAATGGGAGTGTGTGGACATTCGGCCCCTTGAGCCTGCTCTGCCAGTCAATAAGATAACAGCGGATCTGTCAGTGTTGAGCTCCACATTCCCATCTATTCTCGTTTATCCTTGATTCCCTCACCTAACCAGAATCTACCACCTCCACCTTAAAAAATTCAGTGACCCCACCCCCCCCAAACCTCCACCGTCTTCCGAGACAGAAAGTTCCAAAGTCCAATAACCCTCTGAGAGTGAAGAAAGCTGACCCCTAATTTTAAAACAGTTCTCCCTAATTCTGGACTTCCCCACAAGAGGAAACATCCTTTCTCCATCCACACTTGTCAAGACCATTGGGTAATTATTCGCAGATTCCTGAAGGCGGTAGAACAATTCAATAAGGTAGTTAAAGGCAGCATGTGGGGCACTTTTTAATCATTCGTGACCCAGAATATAAGAGCAAGGAGGTAATGTTGGAGTTGTACAGAGTATTGCTTAGGCCACAGCTGGAGCACTGTGTGCAGTCCTGGTCATCTCGCTATAGGGAGGATGTGATAGCACCAGAGAGGATGCAGAAGATGCTCACTAGGATGTTCCTGGATGGGGTATTTGAGCTATAAGGAGGGATTGAATAGAATTGCATTGTTTTCCTTTGAGCAGAGAAGGAGACATGATTGAAGTGTATAAGATTATGGGGTGTGAGTAGAAAGCAGCTGTCCCCCTTGATTGAGAGGTCAATCACGAGGGGGTAGAGTTTTAGGGCAGGAGATTCAGAGAGATTTGAAAAAAAAATTCAATTTTTTGGTGGTGAGAATCTGGAATGCACTGCCCGGGAAGGCCGAGGGCAGAAACCTTACAGCCTTTAAAATTTATTTAGATGGGCATATCATAACATTCAAGTATATGGGACAAGTGCAGGAAAATGGGATTTGTGTAACTTTAATGGGAGATATTATCGATACAAACTAGATGGGCTGAAGGGTTTTTTTTGCACTGTATGACTCCATGACTCTCTGACGCTTATATGCTTCAATCAAGTTTCATGAACAGGATTTGGTGATGGTGGTGAACACTTTACTCAGTGAGTCTTGAATTGCTATGGGAACATGGACTTTCCCATGCATGCTATTGTCTGGAGCTATGGATAGTGATGGTGGAGACTCCAATTTCTCTCCATCACGTGGTTGGCCAGGAGTCACATACTGATTGCCATTGGGTGCGTTGACACTCAACCTGTTTGGCTGCATTAGAAACACACCTTCCTTGGTCATCAAGCCCTGAGCTGACATTCGAACCCAGAGCTTCTGTCTTAGCTGCAGGAACGAACCAACACGCAACTACAAGGTTTGCTGACGAGCAGAGGGATCTCAGGCCATAATGACGCTTGTATTCACTGAGTTGACCAGAGCAGGAACAGAAGCTCAAGTGTCACCTTGGACCTCTATTCACAAGTTTAGGGAAAGTTGGGGGAATTCACTCGCCTTTGACGATCCGTTATTGGAACAGATGAGTTTTGTGCAATCTTTGTATGTAAAGATTGACTTCTTGTTTGGGTTGCCAGTTTGATCACATGACCATCCTGCCATTGGTCACCCTGGCACATTTTTTAACTGGAAAGTCAACAGAATGCTGCCTGATTGGATGATTCCAATTCAGTTGAGTGGCCTCTTTCTCCCATATCTCCAATATTTTAAGAATGTCATAAAAGTAAAAGACTTCCATTTATATAACACTTTTCACAATCTCAGGATGTGCCAAAGCATTTTATAGCCACTTTCAAAGCATTGCCACTAGTATAAGGGGGAAAAAATGCTAAAAGGAATAAATGGGGAAATAAAACACACCATTTGTTTTAACAGCTGGTGATGTCTCTCCCGGGTTACTGTCTGCTGTGACCAGGCGGTGAATCCATCATTACTGTGGACTCCTGGGCAATCCTGGAGAGTTAGTCACCTTACCTTTGTTCCTGTGGCATGGAGCCATTCGAGGGCCGGGATGTAAAAAGAACTGCATTTATACGGCATCTGTCCACAACCCCCAAATGTCCCAAAGCAGATTACAGTGACTGAAGTCAGAATAGTCACTGCTGTGTTCATTGATCTGAACTGGCTCCCTGTCAAACAACAGCGGAGATTTAAATCCTTATCCCTGTCTTAGATTCTCTCCCTAGATCACATTTCACTGTCTCTGGAATTGTCTCCAGCACTACAACCCACTACCCAGGTATCAGCACTGCTCTAATTCTGGCATCTTAGGCATTCTGATTTTCATCACTCCATCATTGGTAGCCCTGCCTGCTGTTGTAATATGTCTTCAAGAGATATCGGCAAGACATCACCAGAAGGGAAATGTGTCATGTGATCCAGTGCACACACCCACACCCACACACACGCACACACACACACAGAGCTCTGATGCCCTCATGCTTAATATGACATATAACTGTTCTTATGTACCTGGTCTTAGTAAATAAGCCCACAATGTATTTATCAAATCCCTTGTGAGTGATTGGTGTCTTGTGTCTTGTACAGTAAATAACTATAATTATTGTAATAACACAACACCTTCAGCTACCTAAGCTCTGATATTCACTCCCTAAGCCATTCCATTTCCTTGTTTCCCACTCCTTTGTCAAAGAGGAAAGGTTTAAGGAACAAATCAAAGTATTTGGCCATCAGCCAAAGATCTGTGTGTGTGGCTCATTGCCACGTTTTATTTTCTAATGCGCCTGTGATGTGCCCTGGGATGTTTCATTCTGTCAAAGGACAAGATGTTGTTGGAGGCACAACAAGCAATTTTCCCATAAGCAGCAAGGTGATAATAACCAAATAATATCATCCTGTGTGGCTGGTAGATAACAATTGGCCAGGACACCAGGAATACCCCTCCTGCTCTCTGATGTATTGTCATGGGATTGCTTACATCCTGATGGAGCAGTCACCGTCTCAGATTAATATCTCTTTCAAAAAACAGCACCCCTGACAGTGCAGCACTCACTCAGTACTGCCGGAGAATGTTAGTATAGTCGAGGTTTTTGTGCCCATGTCTCAGCATCAAAAGTGCTAAAAATGGAGCCATGAGTGACATGGAGGTCAGGACTTAATGTTGGGGATGGGAGCCACCCAGTTGGAGGAGTGGGGGCAGAACCATATTGCTTTACTTGAAAAGGACCAACACTATTTTCATCCAATCGGCACTTAGCTGGCAGCATCAAGTCTCCCGTCCAATTAAACCCTCAGTAGGTTGGAGATGTTCACTCAACACAACTATCAGCCAATCAGAAGCTGGTAGCTGCCAATTCCTATTGGGAGCAGTGACCGGAGTGGGGATGGGGAGGAGGAGTGAAGGGGCTGCTGGAGAAGGGATTGGTGATTGGTCTCTAAATGGCGAACCCTCTACAAAGAAATTAGACATAACTCTTGGGGCTAAAGGGATCAGAGGATGTGGGGGGAAGGGGGCAATCAGGATGTTGAATTCAATGATCAGCCATGATCAAGAGGAATGGTGGAACAGGCTCAATAGTGCACTCCTGCTTCTAGTTTCTGCAGAGGTGAACATAGGCAGGATATGGGTCATGGATAGGGAGTCACTGGTGATGATGGTGAGGGGGGATTTGGAAGCAAGGGAATTGGACTCCCAGTAAGAAGGTCACCTGAAAGTCTTCCTATCCTCGAGGTTGTCACATAGAAGCAGGAAATGGGACTGGAAGCTCTATAATGTGTGTGGGGGAGGGGGGGGAGTGGATTTTAATTCTGCCCTGATTGTGGGAGGTGATGTAACGGGGAAGGGGAAGGGGGAGGCAGGCAATGAAGTGGGAAAATAAATGTTTTCAATTAAAATTAACCCTTTAGTTCGCACAACTTTGCTCAAAGATATGCAGGCCAGGTGAATTGGCTATGCTAAATTTCCTCTTAGTGTCCTAAGATGTCTGGTTCAGGGGGATTAGCTTGGGTCATAGGGATAGGGCGGGGGTGGGGGGGGGGGGGGGTGGGGGCATGAATAAGATTCTCCATTGGAGAGTCAGTACAGACTCGATGGGATGAAGGGCTTTCTTCAGCACTGCAGGAATTCTATGATTCTCTGATGCCCAGAATGACGATGCCATCAGTGAAGATGATGTTAAACATAGAACATAGAACAATACAGCACAAACAGGCCCTTCGGCCCACGAGTTGCGCCGATCACATCTACCAATCCACAGACCTTTCTATAACCCCCTATCCTATTCTTTTCCATATACTCATCCAGAAGTCTCTTAAAAGACCCCAGTGAGTTTGCCTCAACAACCTCCGACGGCAGTCGGTTTCATTCACTCACCACCCTCTGAGTGAAAAACCTACCCCTGACATCTCCTTTGTATTTGCTTCCCTGCACCTTAAATCTGTGTCCTCTCGTAGTGACCATTTCAGCTTGGGGAAATAGTCTCTGAGAGTCCACCCTACCTATTCCGATAGGGTGGACTCTCTATGTTCTGCTGGATGGTATCTGAATGTTGTCTTTGCAAGTTGGGAACATGTGCATTTTGTGGAGAGATGTTTGTTTTTCTACATTTCCGTTGCCAGCGATTGTACAAACACACATAGTCTGTCAGTGAAGCCTTTTCTCCTCATCACTGCTGTTTGAGAAAAATCCCAAATGTCATTTGTTGCCATGGCGACCTCTGGAGATTAGTGACCTACTGGATGATTGAACAGAACCATGTGGTTTCACAGGAGAATAGGTGTCAACATGAAATGGCCGTCTTCCTTTTACAAGGCTGTGCAAAGTTCTGAGTGTTTGGTTTGGGAAGGGGATATGATTGTACTTTCATGAGAAATCCAATAAAGAAAAAGCAAGAATTCTGCCTTTAGTTTTTTTTATTGTCACAAATGAAGTTACTGTGACATCTGGTGCCTGCACAAGTACACTGAGGTAGAATTTAGCTCGGCCAATGCACCTAGCCAGCAGGTCTTTCGGACTGTGAAAGGAAACCAGAGCACCCGGAGGAAATCCATGCAGACACGGGGAGAATGTGCAAACTCCACACAGACAGTGACCCAAACCCAGGTCCCTGGCATTGTGAGACAGCAGTGCTAACCACTGCGCCACCGTACTATCCTTAGTCTCAACTTCAGCATGTCTAAAAGCACTTTTCATATAATTAAGCACAGCCTGAAGTGCAATCACTTTTGTAGACTAAGTGGCAATTTGTACATAGCAAGCTCCCACAAACATCAATGTGGTAAATAAGCAAGTCATCTACTTGCAATGAGGTTGATGGTGGAATGAACGTTGCCCAAGGCTTTCAGAAAAATTCCCTTGCTCATCTTCAGAATTGTGACATGGAATCTTTTGCACACATGTGCAAGGGCAGTCAAGGTTAACAGAGAGAGTTAATCTTTAATATTCAGAGAGAGAGTTAGCCATTGAGCTACAGCTGACGTCTTTGATGGACTATCTGGGAAAATTAGTTAAGGCAACAATTTGTTTTCCAATCTGAAAGGTACAAAGAGTTTATTATCGATACTCACTTTCTCGTGTTGGTTAAAAGCTGGACACCCCTTCAAAGTATCTTTGCATGTGATCAATGTAATTGACCAGTTTTGAAATAGAGAATTCGAAATCTCCTACTTAGAAACCAGGAGGAAATTTCCAAATCCTTTTCATAGAATCCCTACAGTGAAGGAGGAAGCCATTTAGCCCATTGAGTCTACACCGACCACAATCCCACCCAGGTCCTATCCCCATAACCCCTTGCATTTACCTTAGCTAGTCCCCCTGGATACTAAGGGGCAATTTAGCATGACAAATCCATCTGACTTATACATCTTTGAACTTTGGGAGGAAACCCTCACAGACACGAGGAGAATGTGCAAACTCCTCACAGACAGTGACCCAAGTTGAGAAACAAGCCCAAATCCTAGCGCTATGCTAACCACAGTGCCACCGTGCCACCCACAGGCATTAAGTAAACAATAGTGAGGATAAGTATGGTGATTGGCAAATTAACCTAAGGAGTTGGGACAGGAGAAGTCTTGCCATGATCTGAATGCACTGACAATAGAACTTGAAAGTCCAATGTACAGAAAAGAGAATGAGAAGGGTTGTGTAGCAGCAGCGTACAGGGGGAGATACATTCCTCTGTGTGTGGGCTGCATAGAGAGAAGGCAAAAACATAAACTCAGATCCTACAACAGTAACCACAAATCATTTTCATGTTTCTTGTGGCCAAAATAGAAGCCACAAGATACAGTAAGAGTAATATTTACTGAATGCCCGAGAGAGTTTTAGCTGTAGGCAATACTGGTCCGCATGGCTCCCACTACATTTAGAACATAGAACATAGAACAATACAGCACAGAACAGGCCCTTCGGCCTTCGATGTTGTGCCGACCAAAATAAAAGCAATGCCCCTCCAAACTAAACCATTCCCTTCTCTTCCATATACTTATCAACTAACCTCTTCAACGCCACCAAACTTGGCGCATCTACAACAGCTGCAGGCAGGGCATTCCACTCCCTAATCACTCTTTGAGTAAAGAACCTACCTCTGATATCCGTCCTATAACTCATACCCCTTAGTTTAAAGCTGTGTCCCCTCGTGCTAGCTTTCTCCATCCTAGGAAAAAGGCTATCACTGTCCACCCTATCTAAACCTCTAATCATCTTATATGCTTCAATAAGATACCAATAATTTGTACCAACCATTGTCATGTAGGCTGATGTTCACAGGTTGTCAGGGATTTATCCCCATCTCCCATCCAATGAAGTCTGCTGCACCTTTTTGAGATAGTTCTGCCCAGGGCCTAGCCAATATTGATCCCTCAGCCAATATTAAAATCATAGAACCTCTACAGTGCAGAAGGAAGTCATTTGGCCCATCAAGACTAGTATCACCAAACCCCATGCATTTACCCTAGCCCCCCCGACAGTAAGGGACAATTTAGCATGGCCAATCCGCCTAACCTGATGTAAACATTTATCTCACATTCTTGTGTGGAAACTTGCTGTGCATAAATTGGCTGCTATATTTCCTCGTAGCAGTATCTTTGCTTCAAAAGTATAGATCAGCTAGAAGGGCATAGATCAGCTAGTCAATATCTTTTCCCAAAGGAGGAGACGTCTAAAACTAGAGGGCATAAGTTTAAGGTGAGAGGAGCAATATTTTCTCTCAGAGGGTGGTGAGTGTCTGGAACAAGCTGTCAGAGGCAGTAGTAGAGGCGGATACAATTTTGTCTTTTAAAAATTAGTTAGACAAGTTACATGCATAACATGGATATTGAAGGATATGGGCCAAATGTGGGCAATTGGGATTAGCTTAGGGGTTTAAAGAAAAGGGCAGCATGGACAAATTAGGCCAAAGGGACTGTTTCTATGCTGTAAACCCCTGTGACTCTATAAGTACTTTGCTGTGTCGAGGGATTGTGAAAAGCACTATATTAGTAAAAGTTTATTCTTTGTGTTTAGGAGCCAACTGTTTGGCAACATTTAAGCAGAGCAGACTGGTGTTATCAGTAAGTTTCGTACATTAAGTAAACTGATTCGCCAATGTAAAAGCAGTGAAACTGGAAAAAAAAAATCATTGAATTAGAGAAGTGCAGAAGTGGCCATTCAGCCCATCAGGTCTGCGTCAATCCTCTGACAGAGAAACTTACCAGACCCAAACCCTGTCTCATCTTCGTAACCCCATGCATTTGCCCCACCGCTCCCCTAACCCACACATTTTGGGACACAAAGGATTACTTGCCAATTCACTTAATCTAGATAACTGGTGTTAAATTCTCTGTGAGGGATGGCACGGTGGTACAGTGGTTAGCACTGCTGCCTCACAGTGCCAGGGATCTGGGTTCGATTCCCGGCTTGGCTCACTATCTGTGTGAAGTTTGCACATTCTCCCCGTGTCTGTGTGGGTTTCCTCTGGGTGCCCTGGTTTTGTCCTACAGTCCAAAGGTGTGCAGGTTAGGTGGATTATCTGTACCAGATTCTCTCTCTGTGTACCCGAATAGGCGGTGGAGTGTGGCGTCTGGGGGATTTTCACACTAACTTCATTGCAGAGTTAATGTAAGCTGACTTGTGACTAATAAATGGTGTTTAAAAAAAATTGCTCCTGAGATACATTTTAGAATGTTGTTTTGCCCCTGTAAGGTGAAATGTAAACACAAGTTGTGATGTGAATCTCGCCAATCCAGTTTCTGCCAAGACTGAATTGCATATGAAACAGTAATTTGATCAGAGTTGAATACAAACATTGAAGCCAGCTTAAGTCTGCAGTGTAATGCTCACCCGCATGATCAGTTTATGTCCAATTTTATTTCTCTCTGTTTTCCACCCTTATTCCCACGTTATGTGTATAAATGCTAATTGATCCATGGAATGTTCATCTTTCTCTCAGTATGTAATAGGCCAAGGTTTGGCTGACTCATTCGAAGAGAGAGATGTTTTCATTAAAATGCCCTAAAGGAAAAACAGGTGCCTTTGCAGAAGCTACCTGTCACCATCATTCTTCCTGAAATTTGTCTGATAAAAGATGCATCGTAAGAAGTCTGACAACATCAGGTTTAAATCCAACTGATTTATTTGATAGTAAACTTGCAAGCTTTCGGGGTTTGTCCCTTCGTCAGGCGAATGGAGAGTTCTGGCCTCAGGCAGAGCATATAACAACACGGACAATTTACAGATTACTGATTAAAATGCGAATCTTTATGCCTAACCTGCTATTCAAGTCTTAAAGTGGCCAACAATGTGAGTGGAAGATGTTGTTGTGAGACTTCTTACTGTGTTTACCCCAGTCCAACGCCGGCATCTCCACATCAAAAGATGCATCTGCAGAGATATATGTGGAAACGCAAGCTTTGTGAATTGAAGTTGTATAAATAAGATAAAATAGGCAATGTATTAATGTGGAGTTTATCACCGCAGATACGAGACAACTCCAATTTAAAGAAGATTTGCGTTGGATAGCAATGTTCAGCAAAGGCAATGTTTGAAGTTTCAGTGAGAGGAGACTGGCTCAGTTACTGCCTTGTTTCTGATCCTTGAGGTCAGAACAAAGAATTCCCATTAAAACAACACCATCCACACCCTCAGCATGCTGTAGAGCATGTGACAGCTTTTCAAGTGTCATTGTTGTAATGTGATTACAAGGTTTGTTTCAGGATATCGTCCAGGCTGACACTTCAAGAGGGTCCTATGATGTTCTTGGAGGTGCCATCACTTGGATGAGAAATTAACCAACGATCTCCTGCGTTTGTTCAGAATGATGTGGAGACTCATCTGATGAAGAAGCAGCATTTTGAAAGCCAGGACTTTTGCTACCAAATAAATCTGTTGGACTTTAACCTGGTGTTGTGAGACTTCTTACATTGTTCAAAATGCCAGAGTACCATGCAAGACACTTTCCAGATCTGCTAGCCAGTGAGCATTCCCCAGCCATTACTTGTCACGGGATCTTGCAGTGTACAAAGCATTCATAGAATCCTGGCAGTGTTGATGGAGGCATTTGGCCCATTGAGTTTACACCAATGTCTGAAAGAGTATTTTATCTGGACTCATCCAGTTCAACCCAGTGATTTAGCATGGCTAATCCCCCTGACCTGCATATCTTTGTGACTTAAGAGGCAATTTAACATGGCCATCCACCCAACCTGTATATCTTTGGACTTTGGGAGGAAACCCATGCAGACACGGAGAAAACATGCAAACTTCATACAGACAGTGACCCAAGCCAAGAATCAAACCCAGGTTCCTGGCGCTGCGAGGCAGCAGTGCTAACCACTGTGCCAACATACTGCCTGGCATATTCCCTGCATCTTTGGATGTGATTAAAGGATTTGAAAGTTTCCCTGTACCCCGCCTATTTCATCAGAAGGGAGGAATCAGAACACGGGAGATACTTTGATTAAATCAGAACGAGGCCAATCAGAAGTCACCTCAGGTAAAAAGGAAGGCAGTGCCCCCTTTGAGCTGTGTGACTGAATGGCTGCATAGCAGTCGAGAATGTGCCACACAGGGAACAAACTGGTCACATACAAACATAAAAAAAACAGAGTTAAAAATGATTCTGGAAGATTTTATTGGATGAGGTACCGAGGGATATGATCCTAAGGCAGGTAAATGGAGTTCAGACATACATCAGCCATGATCCAATTGAACAGGCTTGAGTTACTGAATTGTCTTCCCTAGAGATTGTTAAAGAGCTTAGAAAATACATCGGCAAAAATAAAACATTGTAAGCAAGTGACAATAATGTAACTTGTGACAAATGAGTTACCCGTGTTTAACATCAGGATGAAAATAACACATGGTTCATCTCCCTTTACAGCAGGTAAATGCAATTTATTTCACAAACATGTTAGCGTTCTTTCAGGCCCTGAATTTCTCCTCTCCTGGAGATGTTTACCTTATTGGGTTACAGCTTGGTGTTAACTGCTAATACTCTGGTGCATCATCTCCGAGGCAAATTCTAAATTGCATCAGGCCCAAGGGAGTATCACAGGCCAGTCCTAACATGGGGAGTTTGATATCAAGCTTAGCCTTGTCCCTGTCTATCTACATTCCAGCTGGCATCGTTGGACAGTCATCTTGTTTTTGGGTTTTTCCTTTTTAAGCTATCAAGTGTTTAGACCAATAATAAGAAATAAGAGCAGGAGCCTCTTCAGTTTCTTCTGCTCTCAACATGATCATGGTTTCAGGGTAGCATGCTGGTTAGCACTGCTGCCTCACAGCTCCAGGGACCCGGATTCAATTCCTGGCTCACATTACTGTGTTAGTGGAGTTTATACATTCTCCATGTGTCTGCATGGGTTTCCTCTGGGGGCTCCGGTTTCCTCCCACAGTCCAAAAATGTGCGGGTTAGGTTGATTGGTTGTGCTAAATTGCCTCTTAGTTTCCCTGGGATATATAAGTTAGAGGGATTAACAAGGTAAATATGTGGGGTTACAGGATAGGGCCTGGGTGGGGTTGTTGTCAGTGCATTCTCGATGGGCCAAACGGCTTTGTTCTGCTTCTGAAGGATTCTATGATCTTCAACTTTGTTTTCATGTCCCATTCCCACATTCCCTGTGTGCTCAAAAATAGATATTCTTGAATATTGTCAACTGATTGGCTGATCACATAGCATCTCAACCTCTAACATGGCTCAAGCCAAGAAGTGGCACTGATCTAACTATCACTGTGCTCCAGAGTTAATAGAACATAGAACATAGAACAATACAGCACAGAACAGGCCCTTCGGCCTTCGATGTTGTGCCGACCAAAATAAAAAGCAATGCCCCTCCTAACTAACCCATTCCCTTCTCATCCATATACTTATCCACTAACCTCTTAAACGCCACCAAACTTGGCGCATCTACAACAGCTGCAGGCATGGCATTCCACTCCCTAATCACTCTTTGAGTAAAGAACCTACCTCTGATATCCGTCCTATAACTCATACCCCTTAATTTAAAGCTGTGTCCCCTCGTGCTAGCTTTCTCCATCCTAGGAAAAGGCTATCACTGTCCATCCTATCTAAACCTCTAATCATCTTATATGCTTCAATAAGATCCCCTCTTAGCCGCCTCCTTTCTAACGCAAACAACCTCAAATCCTTCAACCTCTCCTCATAGGACCTGCCCTCCATACCAGGCAACATCCTGGTAAACCTCCTCTGTACCCTCTCCAATGCCTCCACATCTTTCTTATAATGTGGCGACCAGAAATGCACACAATACTCCAAGTGCGGCCGCACTAGAGTTTTGTACAGTTGCAACATGATGCTGCGGCTCCTAAATTCAATCCCCTACCAATAAAAGCTAAGACTCCATATGCCTTCTTAACAACTTTATCCACTTGACTGCCTACTTTCAGGGATCTATTGACACATACACCAAGATCCTTCTGTTCCTCAACACTATTAAGAGCCCTACCATTAGCCCTATACTCTACACATTTATTGTTCCTGCCAAAGTGCATTACCTCACACTTTTTCACATTAAACTCCATTTGCCACCTCTCGGCCCAGCTCTGCAACTTGTCCAAGTCACTCTGTAAACTAAAACACCCCTCTTCACTATCTACCACACCACCAACTTTAGTATCATCTGCAAATTTACTGACCCATCGCTCAATACCCTCATCCAGATCATTTATAAAAATTACAAACAGCAGGGGCCCCAAAACAGACCCCTGAGGCACACCACTCGTCACCGAACTCCACGATGAATATCTCCCATCAACCACCACCTCTGTCTTCTATCTGCCAGCCAATTCCTAATCCAATTAGCTAAATCACCCTCTATTCCACACATCTGCATTTTCTGTAGAAGTCTTCCATGGGCCACCTTATCAAAATCACTGTGCGATGTACACATAAAGATTATAATTTAATATACGAATTATGTGACAAACAAGTACCAAAGACTATTGCATTTATCTCCTACAACTCCAGATATAAAGATAGTGCTGTTATTGACTGAGCATAGCAATCAGCAATATTAACTTTACTAATATTGATTGGAATAGCTATAGCTCTAGCTCGTTAGAGGGGTCAGTTTTTATACAAAGTGTGCAGGAAGGTTTTTTGACTTAGTATGTAGATAGGCCAACTAGAGGTGAGGCTACATTGGATTTGGTGCTGGGCAATGAGCCAGACCAGGTGTTAGGCTTGGAAGTTAGTGAACATTTTGATGATAGTGACCACAATTTGGTTACGTTCACCTTAGTGATGGATAGGGATAGGCATGAAGCTGGGGGCAGTAGTTATAGCTGGAGGAAGGGTAATTATGAGGCCATAAGGAGAGAATTAGGGTGCATAGGTTGGACTAGGAAATTACAGGGACTGGGAACATCTGGAATGTGGATCTTATTCAAGGAGCAGCTGCTGCGAGTCCTTGATAAGTATGTCCCTGTCAGGCAGGGAGGAAATGGTCGAGTAAGAGAGCCTTGGTGTACGAAAAAAGTTGATTTGCTGGTTAAGAAGGAAAAGGAGGCTTATGTCAGGATGAGGCTTGAAGGCTCAGTTAGTGCAATGGATAGTTATAGATTAGCCAGGAGGGAGCTAAAGAGTGAGTTGAGGAGAGCTAAAAGGGGACACGAGAAGACTTTGGCTGATAGAATCAAGGAGAATCCTAAAGCTTTCTTTAGATATGTTAAGAATAGAAGATTGGTTAGGGCAAGATTAAGGCCAGTCAGAGACAGCAGCGGGAAGTTGTGCGTGGAGCCTGAAGAGATTGGAGAGGCACTGAACAAATATTTCTCTTCGGTATTCACGCAGGGAGATGTAAATGTAGTTGTGGAGAACACTGGGATACAGGTTGCAAACTGGAAAGTATTGAAGTAGATAAGGAGGATGTGCTAGATATTCTTGAGGGTTTGAAGTTAGATAAGTCCCCTGGGCCGGACGGGATTTACCCTAGGATTCTCTGGGAGGCGAGAGAGGCGATTGCAGAATCTCTGGCTCTGATCTTCAGGTTGTCGTTGGTTACAGTTATAGTGCCGGAAGACTGGAGGATAGTGAATGTGGTCCCATTGTTCAAGAAGGGGCATAGAGACTTTCCTGGGAATTATAGACCGGTGAGTCTTACTTCTGTTGTGGGCAAAGTATTGGAAAGAATTATTAGGAATAGGATTTATAGTTATTTAGAGAGAAATGAATTGATTGGGGATAGTCAGCATGGTGTTGTGAAGGGTAGGTCGTGCCTTACTAACCTTATTGAGTTTTTTGAAAAAGTGACCAAAGAGGTGGATGGGGTAAGGCAGTTGATGTGGTATATATGGACTTTAGTAAGGCGTTCGATAAGGTGGCCCACGGAAGGCTTCTGCAGAAAATGCAGATGTATGGGATTGAGGGTGATTTAGCTAATTGGATTAGGAATTGGCTAGCAGATAGAAGACAGAGGGTGGTGGTTGATGGGAGATATTCATCGTGGAGTTCGGTGACAAGTGGTGTACCTCAGGGATCTGTTTTGGGGCCCCTGCTGTTTGTACTTTTTATAAATGATCTGGATGAGGGTATTGAAGGATGGATTAGTAAATTTGCAGATGACACCAAAGTCGGAGGAGTGGTAGATAGTGAAGAGGGGTGTTATAGTTTGCAGAGAGACTTGGACAAGTTGCAGAGCTGGGCCGAGAGGTGGCAAATGGAGTTTAATGCAGAAAAGTGTGAGGTAATTCACTTTGGCAGGAAGAACAAATGTGTAGAGTATAGGGCTAATGGTAGGACTCTTAATAGTGTTGAAGAACAGAGGGATCTTGGTGTATATGTGCATAGATCCCTGAAAGTTGGCAATCAAATCGATAAGGTTGTTAAGAAGGTATACGGAGTCTTAGCTTTTATTGGTAGGGGGATTGAATGTCGGAGCCGCAACGTCATGTTGCAACTGTACAAAACTCTAGTGCGGCCGCACTTGTAGTATTGTGTGCAGTTCTGGTCCCCACATTATAAGAAAGATGTGGAGGCATTGGAGAGGGTACAGAGGAGGTTTACCAGGATGTTGCCTGGTATGGAAGGCAGGTCTTATGAAGGAAGGCTGAGGGATTTGAGGTTGTTTTCGTTAGAAAGAAGGCGGCTAAGAGGAGACCTTATTGAAACATATAAGATGATTAGAGGTTTAGATAGGGTGGACAGTGATAGCCTTTTTCCTAGGATGGAGAAAGCTAGCACAAGGGGACATAGCTTTAAATTAAAGGGTGGTAGTTATAGGACGGATATCAGAGGTAGGTTCTTTACCCAGAGGGTGGTAAGGGTATGGAATGCCCTGCCTGCTGCAGTTGTAGATACGCCAAGTTTGGGGGCGTTTAAGAGGTTAGTAGATAAGTTTATGGATGAAAAGGGAATGGTTTAGGTTAGAGGGTCATTGCTTTTTTCTTAATTGGTCGGCGCAACATCGAAGGCCGAAGGGCCTGTTCTGCGCTGTAATGTTCTATGTTCTATGTTCTATCAATCTCTATCATTTGGTTTACAAAAGACTCAAAGTTGAACACTAGATTTTCAAACATGATTCAGGATCACTGGCGAGTGTGCCTCACTTCCAAAATTCCTGGCCCCATTCTCAGGCTACCTGTCTAATTTTCGAGAATGCCTTCAAAGGGCATAAACTGGTTCCTGTCAAAGGTTTGCATCCAACACTCCCAACCTGACTGGCTCCAGTGGAGGTAGGTATACCCTAGTCCTCTACAGTTTTCATGGAATCAGGGCTAGGTTGTAGTCCACAGCCCTTCAGAGGAGTCTTGAACCCTAATCCACATGTGGATTCTTTTAAAGAGCTTAATTCAAAAGGCTCTTCTCATTTCCTAATAGCAAACTCTACCCTTCCAACTGGGGCTCAGGTGTTCAGCACTCCAGGCGATATCTGGGCTGTCAGTGAGCCCAGACACATATAATTGTCATTTCAGTGTTTATTGGGTCCATACAATGATGGATCACTGGCCATGGAAGTGATACAGGCGAGGACATGAGAGATGATGGATGTCGGGTGGGCAACACATGGTAGCGTGGATGGGGGCATCGAGAGTGCTTGGAGTTTGAGTGAGTTGGAGGGCCTTTGTGTTTTTATTTTAACAATTCTGAAGATCAGCCAATTGTACTTGACCCAGCTGTTTGTCCCAATCACTATAATAAAAACAGAATCCTGCGGATCCTGGAATCTGAAATGAAAGTAGAAAATGCTGGAAAACCTCAACAGGTCTGACAACATCTGTGGGGAGAGAACAGAATTAATGAGCTCTGATGAAGGGGAATCCAGACTTGAAACGTTGGCTCCATTCTCTCTCCACAGATGATGCTGAGATTTTTCAGCACTTTCTATTTTTGAGTCCCGCTTATTAGCTGTTTTGTGACATCCTTGTAATTCTTCTAATTCCTTGTCGAAAGTTAGTGTTGGCTCTGCTACCAGCATCTTTCAAATTAGAACACTCCAGGTCCCAACAACATGCTGTGGTTTATTTCCCTCTTCCTTCTTGTTTTTTTTTAAATCTGCGTCCTTTGGTTACCAACTCTTCTGCCAACAGAAAATTGATTCACCTTATTACTTTGTCAAAACCCAAGATGATTTTAGACATCAGTATTAAACCTCGCCTTCACCTTATCTACTTTAAAATAACTATCTCAGCTTAGTACCTCATGCCTTGTTCCATTTTAATAAAACCCCTGTGCACCGTCTCTAGAGCTTTGATATCCTTGTTAAGGGGTGGTGCCTGATTGAAACACAATACTCCAACTGGGTCAAGCCAGTAATTCATAACTTCCTCACTATTGTACTCTACTTCCTTGCTCACAAAGCCAAGCATCAATGATTTTCTAATGCACTTTAACATTGACACTTTTTGAGTGGAGCTACTGTTGCAAGACATACATATTGGAGATTATTTATGAAGGCCCCCACCTTCTCAACCTTGCCCTTGCCTGAGGTGTGGTGATCCTCAGGTTAAACCCACCATCAGTCATCTCCAAGGGGAGAACGGCCTATGGCCATCTGGGACAATGGCAACTTTATCTTTTGTTTAGCTATTGGAAAGCATGAGGCAATTGAATGATGCTGCGCAGGTTCTATATCATTGCCATTCGGGAAGGATGTCTGAGTTTCCATAGTTCGTTCACAATTCCCCAGCAAGTGTTTGCAACTTTACTTTTGAGCTGGAGTCGTGGAGAAATCCCTGCCGGCAGTATTAGCACAACCACACCTGAGGCACACCTAGTGAATGTTCCTGTGTGAGATCAGGACTCTGTGTAGCCTGTACTTTCCATGATTATAAATAGCAAAAGTCAGCAGGGACCTGTTCAAAAAGGGATTAGAAGGTCCCACAAGGAATTGATGAAATCACCAAAGTGGCAGATTTACTGTGAATATTGGGAGGTGTGTAGGAAATTGCTTCTTTCCAGTGAACGTTGAGCCTTTCCCAAACCAAAATTAAATTATCTTTACAAAAAAAAGGACATTGGTGATGTGACTCTATTTTTAAGGATATTTTACTTGGGCTTGATAT
The DNA here is from genome assembly GCA_024679065.1 of Sphyrna mokarran. Classification (NCBI taxonomy): domain Eukaryota; kingdom Metazoa; phylum Chordata; class Chondrichthyes; order Carcharhiniformes; family Carcharhinidae; genus Sphyrna; species Sphyrna mokarran. The sequence goes on along the minus strand of JAGIQG010000014.1, from coordinate 78,984,548 downwards.
CAAGACTCCCTCTTTATTTCTCTTTATTTCTATCCTTACTCTTCCTATCTCTTCTTCTTTCATCCTCCCTCCATCTTTCTCTGTTCCTTGTTTCCTTTTCCTTCCTCTCAAATTCCAGAAAACCCCAACTTATGATGAGTCTTTTATTTCTTTGATTTTACCTACATGCAGTTCACAACTTAATGGAATTATTGATTGGGACCTTGAGGTCTATATCTTTCTTCACACTTTTGAACACCTTTCTAAGGAGTTTATATTCTCATTTTCATTGTCTACTCAAGATACATCACCTCATAGGTCATCATTGTATATTGCATTTACCACATGCCAGACATCCTTTTAAACTGACCTTTTGAAACCTTTCCTTTCAATTTTTTCAAAACCAGTTAACAGATCAGTCACATTCTTGAGTTGTACCCCTCAATGTGTATAACACAGTGTGATTATCCACTCAACTACTGCATACATGAGGCTACATCTTGTCTGAATGCAGAGCAAGTGCAACCATAGCTAATCAGAATGTCACATGGTTTATTAGTCAAATAATAACACCACAGATTAATGTATTTGCCTTTATTGGCAATCCAAGTCCAAGTATTAAATGTTCCGGTCACAAACAAGTCCCCTAACCTGACCTTCACTATCGTGTCTACAGAATTTGACATGTTATGGTCAAATCGCAGGCACATGGTGACTTCAGAGCTCCATTATTGCTCTTGCGTTGCGAATATTTACTGTAATTACAGGGAAACGCTCATTATCTTCCAGAGATTTAACGGGAGCAAAGCAAAACTTCAGCATGACATCAGAGCTACATAAAGAATGACAGTGAAAATTTTACTGTCCAGCGTGCATGGGGAATGGGCGGTGCTGGTTAATCAGAACTGCCAGTTAATGCTGAGATCCATTTATTGATGAAATATAGCAGAATACTTGTAGCATGAATGAACATGCAAGCACTTAGGCAATAAAGAACAGTAATTCTGTTACTTCTAATCTTCAACAGTATATTAAAACATAAATCAAGGTACGAAATATTATGGTGTAAAGGTATGGGCTCCAGATATCTTGTTAATGGTTTGTGAAGTGATGAACTCGCATTGAGCGAACATCAGAAATATTGATGAGAAGAGAATTTGACTTGGACAACACAATGTTTACTGAAATTGTCCAAGTGGTGTTATTGAGGAAGCTTGCTTTTTTATAGAGAGAGTTATTATAATTTGGAATGCACTGTCTGAAAGAGTAATGGAAGTAGATTCAATTGGATCAGTGTTCGAAAGGAAAATATTTACAGGACTATGGAAAAAGAATAGAAGAGTGAGATCAATATGCAACACCCAGAAAGAGCCTATACAGTCACGTTGGATTAAATGGTGGGCACTTGTGCTGTATCAACCCATAATTTAATGAAAAGTTAAGATGTTCTTGCTACATTCTTCAGTTCTTTCACAATAAGTTGTTTAAAAAAAATATTGAGGCCTGGCCATCACAGTCAGAGCCAAAATGTATTATCCAATGGTAACTGCCCTTGAGAAGGTGGTGGTAAACTGTCTTCTTGAACCGCTGCAGTCTGTGTGTTGTAGGTGCAGCGAAGTGATGATAGGAAGGGAATTCCAGGCTTTGCTCCAGTGACGATGAAGGAACAGTGAGTAGCTTGTGCCAAGTCAGGATGTGTGGGGCTTGGAAAGGAACTTGAGCTGAGCTTCTTGGCACCTACTGCCTTCTGCTTCTAGGCAGAGAAAGCCACAAGTTGTGGGGAGTGCTGGCTTACACAACTCAGTGTAAAACTCAGTAATTAAAATTTACAAAAATGGTTTGTGATGAGAAGCTGTGTGAAGAATTCTGGTCTGAGTGTGCTAAGCCTTTCTTCTCTGGTAGAAACCTTTACATGACTTTATTTCAGGTGGGAATCTTGGGGTGCCATCATTGGCCACATCTGCTGCTGACCAGAATTTGATGTCACGTTGAGACACAATAACTGTGACTGGCCTATAGCTGAAACATTCTTCCATCTTTGCAGCTGGTGAAATGCGCAGTCTCTCTTCTGTTGGCCTTGACAGATCTGGGTGGCTCTATCAGGGGCAAGGAGTTCCAAAAACATTGCTGAAGTGATTGTCAGAAAACACACAATCCTCTGCAACATGTCAGGTGGCAACTCACATTGGGACCCACATCCATATAAAGTATCACAGCCTGGAGCCCAGAAGATAGGAGTTCAAACCCAACGGTAGACTTTTTACGGAAACAATTTTGGAAGCAAGTAAACTGGTGCGGACATGATGACCCAGAACCAACAGCCTGGATACTGAGGCTGTGACGATTTCAAATCTTGCTGGATTTCGCTTGGTTGTGGCTGAGCAGGTGGAGTGAGATCAAGGGCCTCTTGGAGCAGAGGGATAGATTGAGGACAATCAGCGAAGGGTGTCATAAGTCAGCTTCCACACCAAGGCCTTCACGTTGTAGCTGTACAAAACTCTGGTATGTCCGCATTTGCAGTATTGTGTATAATCCTGGTCGTTGTGTAAAAGGAAGGATGTGGAAACATTGGAAAGGGTGTGGAGGAGATTTCCCAGAATGTTGCCTGGTATGGTGGGAAGGTGTTATGAGGAAAGGCTGAGGGACTTGAGGCTGTTTTCGTTAGCGAGAAGAGGGTTAAGGGATGACCTAATAGAGACATAAAGGATGAACAGAGGATTAGTTTGAATGGACAGTGAGAGCCTTTTTCCTCGGATGGAGATGGCTAGCACAAGGGGATATAGCTTTAAATTGAGGCATGATAGATATAGGACAGATGTCAGAGGTAGGTTCTTTACTCAGAGAGTAATAAGGGCATGGATTGCCCTGCCTGCAACAGTAGTGGACTAGCCAACATTCAAATAGTTATTGGATAAACATATGGCTGATATTGGAATTAGATTAGATGGGCTTTAGATTGGTTTCACAGGTTGGCGCAATGTCGAGGGTGGAAGGGTCTGTATTGTGCTGTAACGTCCTATGTTCCACGTTCACTAATTGTCCAAGGGAGCTTTTCTTTAGCAACTTCTTTCATCCCTCATGCTGCTTTTCAAACTTCATTTGTCTTGTGTCAATGACATCTTTGTCAGCGTCTCCTTAGCTCCAATCTTTCCCTGATCTTCGATTTTGCTTCACCTTCTCCCTGCCCCCACTCTCCAAATGTTTAACTTTACATATAGAGGAGACTGAGGGGGGGATATGATTGAGAGATGTACAGTTATGTGTAACATAGATAGAGTAGACAGCAAGAAACTTCATTGAGGGGTCAGTGATTGGCAGCATAGATTTAAGATAGTCTATCTATTAGTGTTAGGAGGCACAGTGACACAGTGATTAGCACTGCCCGCCTCACAGCACCAGGGACCCGTGTTCAATTCCTGGGTTGGGTCGCTGTCTGTGTGTAGTTTGTGCATTCTCCCCGTTCTGCGTGGATTTCTTCCGGGTGCTCCGGTTTCCTCCCACATTCCGAAGGTATGTAAGTTGGATGGATTGGTCATGCTAAATTAGTGTCAGGGGGACTAGCTAGAGTAGAACATAGAACATTACAGCGCAGAACAGGCCCTTCGGCCTCCAATGTTGCGCCGACCAATTAAGAAAAAGCAATGACCCTCTAACCTAAACCATTCCCTTTTCATCCAAAGTAAGTGCATGGGGTTATATGGTCGAGCCTGTGTGGCATTATGGTTGGTGCAACTCAATGGGCTGAACGGCCTCCTCCTGCACTGTAGGATTCTATAAATGGCAGGAGATTTGGAGGGAAAAACTTTTACAACTATCGGGTGGTGGGAGTCTGGAACTCACTACCTGAAAGGGTGATGGAGGCAGAGACCCTAATTACATTTAAAAAGTATTTAGATGTGCATATGCAATACCAAGGCAGAAGGCTATGGGTCACTTGCTGGAAAATGGGATTACAATGCTTAGATGGTTGTTTCTAACCAGTGCAGATGCGATGGGCTGAAAGTCCTTTTCTGTACTGTATGCTCTCTGTCCACTACATTTCCACCTTTCCTCAGCTCTGAAGAAAAGTCACACAGACCAATAACATTAACTCTGATTCTCTCTTCACCAATGCTGTCAGACCTGCCGAGATTTCCAGTATTTTCTGTTTTTGTTTCAGATTTTCAACATCTGCTGTATTTTGCTTTCATTTAGATTTTTTTTCAAACTGATGCTTGGTCAGTCGAAGAAATCCAGTTTTTCAGATCACTCTGGCTTTTGGGTAGTTGTATTTGAGAATCCGTACTCTTCTCAGTGCCCCCACAATGAGCAACACAATAATGACTGGATAATCTATTTCTCTGATATTAATTGGGGAATTAATATTGCTGTGACATCAGAATAACACTTACTTGAAATCGTGCCATGAGATCTTTTTACACCTGTTCTGAGAGTAACTTTGATGTGAAAGAAACCCTTCAGATAGATTTCTCACGATTGAGTTGAACTCACTCACTGCACTGGAGTAACATCCTGGATTTATACTCAAGTTCTAGGCTGTATTTTGTGTGCCGCTGCCAGGTATGTTTTGGGCCAGCGAGGAGGTGCCCATCCCCACCACCTTCACACCAACCATCCGAACTCATCCCCAAAATACAACCCAAAATCAGCAGCACAGACTGGTGCATTCAAATAAATCATCAGTATCATTTTGCCAAGAGGCCCTGATAGTGTGATGTCCATGCTGTGTAATTTACATTGTGAGCAGTAGGACAGGAGCTAGCAGCCCCGGAGGTTTTAACAACGTTCTTCAAAGAATAGGATTGGAAGGGGAAGTTCAATTTCTGGGGATTGCGCTTGGCCACCCCCTCAAGATCTAAACCTCTTTCTTTCAAACCTAACTGCTCCAGCCACCCCTCCATGCCTAAGCCCCTCAACTTGCCAGCTCTGGGTCTTCTTCCTTCTTCTACTACAGTCCCAGCGGCTGTCGGTTGATGCCACCATTGATTGGCCGCCAGCGCCAGGGGATCCCCCCTCACCCCTCCACTCCCAGGGAGAAGTTCACGCTGCTTAATGACTTGATAACAATATGCATTCCCTGCACTGAGAGCTGAAACCACAGCCTCTGTGAGGTTGAGAATGTTCTAACTCAGTTACCCCAATACACTCTGAAGTGGCCCAGAAAACTACATTACTATCATGGCAACAATGGATGGACAATAAATAGCCAGCCATGCCTATCACCTGAAAATTGACTCTTCTTTTTAAAACAAAATAGAAGATTGTTTGGGCTAATGTCTTTTTTTCCTGACCAAAACAACAGAAACCATGACACTTTTGGACTGCTCCCGTATACACTGAAACGACCATTCAATTCAATTCAAGTCAGTGTTAACAACAAATAATGTCTCCTTGTACTCTGTGGTTTGTCTATAGATATCCCCAGAGAGTACTGAGGTGCTTTGTTTTATTTACGATGACAAAGGAAGCCTTTTAATAATATATTAAGCTAAAATTAATTTTGAATTGACATTGTTTTGGGCTTCTAAACATTAATGTGAACACATGAAGCAAAGGTTTTATAATCTGCAGTGAAATTGTTTTTAATTGGTATTCAATTTATGTTTCACACTTCAGTAAGAGAAATTAAATTCTTCATTATATTTTGATTGTACCTAGGTTTAGATTGAAACTATTTAATATTACAAGACTACCTTGAATTGATTGTCATATATATTAAGTATACAGCGAAAAGTATTGTTTCTTGTGCTATACAGACAAAGCATACCATTCATAGAGAAGGAAGTGAGAGAGTATAAAATGTAGTCAAAGCTAGGGTGTAGAGAAAGATCAACTTAATGCTAGGTATATCCATTCAAATGCTTACTATATTTATAGCACTTTCTTCTTGCTGAAAAGAGAAATATGTTGAAGATTTTCATCTGGTACTCATCAGGGCAAATGCAAGAATACCCAACTTGAAATTTTAAGTTTAAGGGTCTCTTGGACAGCCACATGAGCGGTATGCAGATAGAGGGATATATTAGGACTGTTTAACTACGGCTTTTTTCCACAGCTAATTCGGTCCATACTTGACCAACATTGAGCATGCATTCGGCAGGTGGTGCGGGTACAGCTCTTGGATGTTGATTCATGGGTTGCCTGGTACCTCATGTCGTAAATGAGTGCTCTATGTGGACCATCTGAAGGGCACCATGACAGCTCAGAGACTATCGATGTGGCTGTGCAGACACTTGGAATTGGGCCGGTGTCTGCGGGAGTTTGCGCGTTCTCCCCGTGGTTGCGTGGGTTTTCTCCGGGCACTCCGGTTTCCTCCCACAACCCAAAAATTCGCTCTTAGGCTGATTGGGAAACAAATTGTCCCTATGGTGAGAATTTTCCATATTAGGAATAATATATATATTATTATATAGGAATATTAAAATAGGATAATGGATTTGCTACTATATAGTATGACGGCGGCGTGGGCTCGTTGGGCCGAAGGGCCTGTTTCCCGTGCTGTGTTGCTTAAAAAAAAAGAAATGATCACAACACTTTATACTGCTGGAGAAAAAGGTGCTGATTGATTGGCAAGCCAATTCTCACTGAGGCATTGCTATGGAGGGAGTCAAGGGGAAGTACAAGCTTCCCAAGCTCCAGGGTAACTCAAGAAAGGCAAATGCTTGAACAAACTCCTTTGTTTGCAGAGGGGTGAATGACAAGGGACTGCTTTTTAATTTTTTTTTCCCATTTATTTGGGTGGATGGATTGGTCATGTTGAATTGCCTCTTAGCCTCCAAAAATGAGTGGGTTAGATGAATTGGCCTTGCTAAATTGTCCTTTAGTGTCCAAAAATGTGTAGGTTAGGCATATTGGCCATTATAAAATACCCCTTAGTGTCCAAAAATGTACAGATTAGGTGGAATGGCCAGGCTAAATAGCCCCTTAGAGTCGGGGCGGGAGGGGTAGCTATGGTAAATACATGAGTTGTGGGGACAGGGCTGGATGGAATTAGAGATGGAATTAGAGTCAGACTTGATGGGCTGAATGGCCTCATTCTACACTGTCGGCGTTCTAGATTTCAACACCATGCTGGAGGAAAGGCCGCCTCTCTGCTCCGCCTGTCACATCGCACCCGGCAGCCTCTGCACTCATGCTGGGGGCAAAGAGACCCCACTTCTGATCCAATCTAGAATGTTCCAGGATGCTTTCACAGTCCCAGCAGTGTATGTATCTTTATATTCTTTGGAGTTTACAAGGGTGAGAGGGGATCTCATAGAAATTTATAAAATTCTAACAGGGTTAGACAGGATAGTTTCAGAAAGAATGTTCCCAATGTGGCGGGGGGGGGGGGGGAATTCAGAACTAGGAGTTATAGTTTGAGGGTAAGGGGTAAACCTTTTAGAACTGAGGTGAGGAGAAATTTCTTCACCGAGAGCGTGATGAATGTGTGAAATTCACTCCCACAGACTGTAGTTGAGGCCAAAACATTGTCTGATTTCAAGAAGGAATTAGATGTAGCTCTCGGGGCTGAAGGAATCAAGGATATGGGGGGAAGGGGGAATCAGGATATTGAATTTGATGATCAGCCATGATCAACATGAAAGATGGAGCAGACTCAAAGGGCTGAATGGCGTGCATCTGGTTTTGATATTTTGACATCTTGAAGTGAAAATGTTTCTGATGCTGCTTGTTTTGCATACTTCTCCAGTAAGATACTGTGGAACTACATGCCCAGGAAATTGGTACAGAAAGGCCTTTAAATCCTTTGACTGATCAATAAACCTTGAATGCAAGAAGGGTATTTTATTCTGGAGGCTGCTTTTGTGAAACTTGAGTTTTAGCTTTATGGAGAACGCTCTGAATCGGGGAGGTACTTTTAAGAATGAGCTTGCCTCTGGATGTGAAATGATGAGTGGGTAGGTTTGGACAAGCTTGGATGTTTTGAATTTAAAGTTAAAGTTAAAAGTTTGCTGACCGCTTGTAGCAAATGTTTTACATTTAAACTAAATTAAAAGTAATGTTTATTTATTAGTCACAAGTCAGGTTTACATTGATACTGCAGTGAAGTTACTATGAAATTCTCAGTCTCCCCAGTCCAGCGACTGTTTGGGTCAATGCACCCTAACAATCACATCTTTCAGAATTCAATCTTTCAGTCCTTCAAAATGTATTTATTCTTGTCATAAGTACGCTTATATTAACACTGCAATGTGCTGGCATGGTGGCACAGTGGTTAGCATTGCTGCCTCACAGCACCAGGGACCCAGATACAATTCCGGCCTAGGGTCACTGTCTGTGTGGAGTTTGCACATTCTCCCCATGTCTGCATGGTTTCCTCGGGGTGCTCCGGTTTCCTCCCTCACTCCATAGATGTGCAATTAGGTGAATTGGTCATGCTAAATTACTCCTTAATGTCAGAGGAATGAGCTAGGGCAAATGTATGGGGTTATGGGGATAGGCCTGAATGAGATTGTGGTCAGTGCAGACTTGATGGGCTGAATGGCCTCCTTCTGCACTGTAGGATTTTATGAAATTACTTTGAAAATCCTCCAGTCGCCACACTCCGGTGCCTGTTCGGGTACACTGAGGGAGAATTTAGCATGGCCAATGCACCTAACCAACACATCTTTCAGACTGTGGGAAGAAACCAGAGCACTCAGAGAAAACCCACACAGACATGGTGAAAATGACCAGACTCCATACAGTGACCGATGCCAGGAATCGAACCCGGGTCCCTGGCACTGTGTGGCAGCAATGCTAACCACTGCATCACTCTGCTGTCCAGTTCTCACAATTACAATGTAGCAAAGGTGGAGATTTAGGAAAATAACATGGCATTCACCTTATAAAAGCCAAGGAAGATAAACTCTTGCAAAGAAATGGATGATAATTATGGTTATCAGTCAATTTTTGTACAGGAGAAAAAGTCCTAAATGAGGATCAATGAAATGTATAAAATTTTGCCTGCTTGCCTTGAGCTAAATCTGGTGGTCATGCAGACCTGTGTCAGGAATTATAACTACACTCTGAATGGGGTTCAACATGATTTAGTTTTGCTGTGGGTCAAATCTCAGCAATTTTATTCCTCGTGTAAATCAATTTGCAACATTCCCAGCGTAGTTGTTTCTTCGCAGCTTCATACCCCTGGGTGTGAATGCTTAATGGAGCTGCTCCTGGAAGCTTCAATCTGACTTCTAGGGGAGAAAAAATTTTAAGAGGACTCTCCACTTTCTATAAAATGAAATACTGTCAATTGTACAACAAACCTGCATTGAGTTAAAGTTTATTTATTAGTCACGAGTGGTTTTAACACTGCAATGAAGTTACTGTGAAAATCCCTGAGTTGCCACACTTTGGCACCTGTTCGGGTACACTGAAGGAGAATTTAGCATAGCCAATGCACCTAACCAGCACAACTTTCAGACTGTAGGAGGAAACTAGAGCGCCCGGAGAAAACCCACGTAGACACGGGGAGAACGTGCAGACTCCACACAGACAGTGATCCAAGCTGGAAATCAAACCTGGGTCCCTGGTGCTATGAGGCAGCAGTGCTAACCACGGTGCCACCATGTCACCCTCTCTTCCTCCCTCTCTGACTGCCGGAGGTTGTTGAGGCAAACTCACTGGGGTCTTTTAAAAGACTTCTGGATGAATATATGGAAACAAATGGGATAGGGGGTTATAGATAGGTCTGTGGATTGGTAGATGCGATCGGCGCAACTCGTGGGCTGAAGGGCCTGTTTGTGCTGTATTGTTCTATGTTGTTCTATGCGAATGATCCTGTGCATTTTTAAATGACTGTAATGCAAAAACAGCGCTGCGTAGTGTTATTAACCCGGGCTGGTTACTCTTGGAGTAACACCCTCCTGAAATCATCACATCTTACTCACTAGCACTGCTGCCTCACAGCATCAGCATCCAAGGGTCGATTCATAGATTGGAGACTGCACATTCCCCCCATGTCTGCATGGGTTTCCTCTGGGTGTTTAGGTTCCCTCCCACAGTTCAAAAGACATGCTAGTTAGGCGCATTTGCTAAATTCTCCCTCAGTGTACCTGAACAGGTGTCTGAGTGTGGCGACTAGGAGGTATTTCACAGTAACTTCATTGCAGTGTTAACGTCAGCCTACTTGTGACATGAATAAATAAACTAAAACTTATTAAACAGAAATATTCAAAGTAAATTGAAAAATGATTTTTTTGCAGCCATCAGTAACTTATCTTCTGAGTTATTGTGCATCAGTATCCGGGAAATTAATATCCTTCAGATCCTGGAAACTCCAGGGCAATCCTGGAGACTTGGCAACTTGGTCTAACTTGAGGAACAGTTGTGGAATCACTCAGTGCCAGAGAATGCAGTTTAGTTGGGAGAATTGGCATCGAGCCAGCAGAATCGTTTCATGGTTAGTTCCCAGGCTGGCTTGAGTTCATGGCCTTCAGTCCTAAGAGTTTAATTGATTCAGGATGTTCTACGCAACTATCCCCAAAGCAGTTGAACAGACAGGAAGAGACTACAGCAAGACATCCTTTCAGGTAACACTGAATTCTTTCATCAGAACTTTCAGAAAGCTCGACACAGTCGGAGGCTGTTTTTCAGCTGTGCCGTTCCTAAGCTCTGGGATTCCTTTCCTACGATTCTCCCTCTCTCCTTCCTTAACATGCTCCTTGAAACCTATCACACCTCAAAGCACCTGTTCAAATATTTCCTTACCTGATTCAGTGCCAGTTTTATCTGATTACACTACTGTGGAAAACACTGGGATGTTTTACAACATTCCCCACTAGTTGTTGTCCTAATTGACTCAAGCTGTCAAACAAAAGTTTTACTCATTTGCCAGCATTAGAAGAACGGATGTCTACACAACAGGTGATGCCAGATGTTCAGGCAGCTGCTGCTGGATTGTGTTTGTTTGGCTGTTCTACAATCTGACTTGTTTGTTCTAAAGGTATGAACTGAATCTGAGGATTAGTTACTGACTGACTTTAAGTTAGCTGTCTGTTGGCCTGGGTCCAGCTTGTAAGCTTGAACATCATAAAGGGTTTTCTTCTTCCAAAACTGTACTCCCAGTAATTTCTGAATGGAGAGTGGGTATTCTTGCTAGACTATTAATCCAGAAAATCTGCTAATGTTCTGGGGACTCAGGTTCAAATCCCATCATGGTGGAATTTGAATTAGTAAAAAAATCTGGAATTAAGAGTCTATTGATGACCATGAAACCATTATTGATTGTTGAAAGAACCCATCTGATTCACTTATGTACTTTAGGGAAGGAAATCTGCTGTCCTTATCTGATCTGGCCTACATGTGACTCCAGAGCCACAGCAATGTGGTTGACTCCCACCCACCCTCAGGCAACTAGGGATAGGCAATAAATGTTGGCCAGCCAGCAATACCTGTATCCCACGGATAAATAAAGAAGTGTTTGAAATGAAAGCAAATTAGGTCTATATTTGTTTGTTACTCGTGATGTCCCCTTCTCAGTTTAATTAGGTGATATATTTTTCACAAAATAAAATTTCTCATTGCAGTACTGTTAGGGACTAGATTGGAAATTCTGGAGTATATTATGAAATTAGACTTTATTGATTATATGAAATTGGATTTTTGATTTTGACAATTAGTATGAAGATAGGTTTTTGCTTTGATTTGATTTGATTTATTATTGTCACAAGTATCAGCATAGAGTGAAAATTATTGTTACTTGTGTGCTATACTGACAATGCATACCGTTCATCAAGAAAGAACTGAGAGAGTGGAGAATGTAGTGTTACAGCCATAGCTAGGCTATAGAGAAAGATCAAATGAATGCAATGTAGGTCCATTCAAAAGTCTGATGACAGCAGAGAAGAGTTGGTTTGTACGTGACCTCAGACTTTTGTCTCTTTTTCCCAATGGAAGAAGTGAAAGAGAAAATGTCCGGGGTGCATGGGATCCTTTATTATACTGGCTGCATTTCCTGAGGGAAGTGTAGACAGAAATCAGTGGTTGGGAGGCTGGTTTGTGTGATGGATTGGGTTACATTCATAATCTTTTTGAATATCTGACATTCCAGGTATAATTCTATTGACACATTTGGAAACTTTTATCAAACAAATACAATGCAGTTTAAATACAATGAGTGAATTAGCTTAACTATTACCAGCTGAAATACTTGAACATGACAAGATACAATTCTTAACTGCTTACCTATGTCTATTAGTACCAATCTAAGAAATATTCCTCCCCTTTAAAATCAATTAAAAAACAATAGGCTTCTGTTCTGGGTAGTCCTCAAACCTTTGAACAGTTCTGGAGACAGAAAAATAGAGCGACACCTGTCTACTGACACTCAAACAGCAACCTCCAGACTGAGAGAAAGAGAAACACAACTACTCCTTACAGATCCAAGCAGAAAATACTTGCTTTTCCCTTGGCTCCTTGTCTTCACATGACTTTGTCTTTTGTCAATCAACCTAATCAAACCCTACACTAAAACCCCAGGACGAGGCGGGGGGCGGGGGTGAAATTCAAAAAAATAAACAAAACACCATTAGCTCAGATTAAGATAAACACTCCATTCCCTAGATCAATTATTCTTCTGCATTTTCAGCATTTTGATTGCCTGGAGCAAAGAAATTAGCACCATAAATAGAGCTGAAACTGAAACATACACCTCACAAGGCCTATGATCAAAATATATTTCTTAAAGGCACAGTATCATCACACTGCTCCATAGAATGCATTTTCTCTTAATGTTGAATTTAGATGATAATATTCAGACAATTTATATATTTCCTCCTTGTGGGGTAAAACAGAGCTTAGATGTGAATAGATGAGGGCAGTACTTTATCTCATAAAGGTTGTGTCACTCCAGGAATTGAGTAGTTAACCCAACAGGACACTCCAGTGCAACTATAGGAATGGGAACATTGTATGGCTTAAGATGTTGTACCTTGCCCTCATATTCTAATAATTTTGATAGATGTTGAGGTACCATAGTGCTTTCTGAATCAAAGATAGAAGTTTCAGCTGTATCGGACGATATTCTTACTTCCTTCAATCATTGTCAATCATTGGTTTTGTTGCTGTTTTACAGAATTTTGCCTTATGCAAAATGGCTGATGCAAAATTAAAATTGATCAACTTTTAATTGTCACTTGTGGAAGAGAATTACAAACTTCTCCCACCTTTCACATGTTGGTGTTTCCCAATTTTGCTTTTGAAAGCTCACCACTCCAAGATGCTCCAATCAGTAGAAATAGTTTTTCTTTATTTATTCTTTTAATGTCAAAAATCTTCAATCAAATTGTCTCTTAATCTTTTGCATTCCAGGGAACACAGCCCTTGCTTATACAATCTCTCTGTGTCAGTTAGTATGTGGAGCCCAGCTCTCATTTTGGTCAGTTTGTATTGCATTCCCTCTGGATCTGCTTTCTGAGATGTGGTGCTCAGAGCTGCTCACAAAATTCCTGGTGTGGTCTAACCAGAGCTTTGTTTAGCTGAAGCCTGAAATGTCTGCAATGTCAAGACTGAACTAAAAATGACCCATCGTTGATCTGTGGTTGTAAATCTCATTTCCCTAATTTTTAACTGTCTCTGAACCACTTCTGCTAATCACAGGTTTAGACAGTGTTCAATTTCATGCTGACTCTTTCGTGAAGTCATCCAGTTAAAAATTCAAAGTTCATTCATGTCACATGGAGGCTTACATTAACATTGCAATGAAGTTACTGTGAAAATCCACTAGTGCCACACTCTGGTGCCTGTTCGGGTGTACAGAGGGAGAATATAGTAAGGTCTTTTGGACTATGAGAACACTGAGTGGTAGCCCATGCAGATATGGGAGGAATATGCAAACTCCACATAGACAGTGACCCAATCCGGGAATTGAACCCACATCCCTGGCACTGTGAGGCAACAGTGCTAACCACTGTGTCATCATGCCAGCCACTCACACCAAAGTTAGTCCCCCTTCCTCATTCTGTCCTGATGTCTGTATAATGCTTTTCCTCCTTCATATATTCATCCTGATTTTACCATTGAAAAGCACTGAAGTGAATATGTGACAATGTTTCCTCCTGAGGTTATTGTTCCATGGCCCTCGAGCTATGGGATAGCTTTGACTCGCTCAGCTTTTCCCTTCCTCAGACTGTCAACAAACTTTGAGTTTCACAACTCAAGACATCAGCTAAAGATTCCGATTTGCGCCGTCCTCCTGTGCAGGAAGTATCTCCATGTCTTTTAAATTTCTCAGTGTGAAAGACTTGAATCCTGATATCATCCTGATATCTCCCACTGGATCTGCAGGTACATGTCTGGAACTGGCAAAGGGCCATTGTTGGGGCTTTGTTAAATCTGTTACACATAATCAATATGATAAGGAATTTATTACCAGTAGTAAGTACAACAGTTACAGGAGGTGTTTACACTACTGAACATTCTCAATATAATTTGCATTTTTATATCTGGTGCGCATTTCTGTGTTTTTGTTCTCTGATTGGTGCAGTCCAGTGATAGGCTGTTTGCATTCCCAGGATTATTGTAAGTGTGTCGGACGCAGTAAGACACACGGTCCGGTATTCCATTGGAATGGTGCAGTTGAAGTGTCCTGTTCCTTGAGGGCCATGAGTTGAAACACTGGATGGATCCTGACGTTGATTTTTGTTGCAGAAAGTTTAAAATATTTAGCCCAGGGGGTTCAAGCTATTGATTATGCTACATATCAGCTTCTTCTTAGCTGCTCTTCAAACTCCATCAATGTATGGTCCTGTTCCTTTCTCCCACATGTTTATCTAACTTCTCCTTGAATGCATTAATACTAATTGCATGAATCGTGTGCGCGAGATGGACATAGTACCTGCTAGTAATATCCTATACTCAACAATGGATGCATGTACATGCACACACACACACCCAACCAGACATGCACACAAACAGACACGCACACTCACACACACAGACACACTCATACGCACATACAGACACACATATGCGCGCACACACACAGACAGACACACTCATACACATGCACAGACACACATATGTGCACACACGCACACGCAGACACTCATACACGCGTGCACACACACACACGGATGTGGAATCACAGAGACAGATGGCCATTTAAACCACCAGCTGTCTCCACTGATGTCAGATTTTTAAACACCGACTACATGATTCTATAAGTGCACAGAGGAGACCAGATACGATGTGGGCTGAACTTTGTGGATTCTTTGCACAGGGTCTCAAGACACCATTAGGAGAGATAAAGGCTGGAATTTTCCTGTCCCACCTGCTACAGGAATTGTTATAGGCAGAGGGTAGAGTGTGCAAAGCTCCATTGAACTCAGGCAGGATTCTCCAGTTTTGGGGAGAGTGCGGCCACAGAGATAGGTTACAGAAGGGTCTTCCCCGAAAGAGATGAGGCATCTTTTGGAGTTGTTAGAATCAAACATTGTGCACTTTTTACACAATCTCATTGGCTAGGATTTTACAGTCCTGCAGCATTCCCAGCTTCCAGTTTGGCTGGTTCATCAAATTTTCCATCCCGCTGCAGAGATTGTAGCCATGTGCAGGAGCACAAAATCCCAACCATTGGAACTGTCCAGCTGTCAAGGAACTGTCCAGCTGTGCAGGAAGCGTCTAAGGAAATAAGGCAAATTGGCATGGGGAGGAGGTAAGGCCAAAGGGTGGTGTAAGGAGCATGGGTTAGCACTAAGTTGGCACAGGAGTTATGAAGCCCAGTGGGGTGGGGAGAAGGATCAGCGTAGGTTGGCGTGGATGGGGCACAGGGAGGTTATGAGGGTTTAGACTGGAGAGATTTTTTGGGCTCAGTGCTGGAGGACAGAGGCAGGTCATCACAGCTGGCAGCATCTGCCCAGGTTCGGGGATCACCCATTCTGCCTCTTGTTTCAATCTCTGACCCAGCTGAAAACCTGAGTTACAGGGCAACTTTTTAAAAGACTCTGTTCACTGAGTCAAGGAATTCTGTCACTCTGAGCACTTGACCTGTGTTGAAAACCTGAGCCTTGGTGTCTAACAGTATTCCATAATGCTTCTTTGAAGTGACTTGGGATGTTTGATTAAAGATGCTATGTAAATGTAAATTGTTGTTAATATTGAGTGCCTGGATGTTGTGGATGTAGATTTCAAACTAAAATCTGTTGCTCCCGATTGTTCAGACTGGGGATAATTTGAGCAAATCTGATGAGATATTAATCAAGAGCAGGAATATTCAAATCCTTGCCCTCCAGGCTCAGGCCAATTGTAGCAATTCAAACACTCTCCGCATGACTCTCAGTTAACTTCCCTGAAACATTCCCAACAGGAGTGCGCCTTGTCACTAACTTGTTAGTTATGGCACAGTAAGCCCACTCCTGGTTCTGAACTATGGATTCCAGTTCCACTCCAAAGTCTGAAACACAAAGGTGGCAAGGTGGCACAGTGGTTAGTACTGCTGCCTCACAGTGAACACCTCATTCGCCTGACGAAGGCTACAAAGGCCGAAAGCTAGCAAGTTTACTATCAAATAAATCGGTTGGATTTAAAATTGGTGTTGTCAGACCTCTTACTGAGTTTACCCCAGTCCAACGTCGGCATCTCTACATCAGCGCTAGGGGCCAGGGTTCGATTCCCGGCTTAGGTCAGTGCCTGTGTGTTGTCTGCATGTTCTCCCCGTGTCTGCATGGGTTTCCTCTGGCTACTGTGGTTTCCTTCCACAGTTCAAGGAAGTGCGGGTTAGCTGGATTTGCCATGAGAAATTGCCACTTAGTGTCAGGGGGATTAGCATATGGTTATGGGGATAGGCTCTGGGTGGAATTGTGATTGGTGCAGTCTCGATGGGCCAAATGTAAGTAAAGTTAAAAAAAAAGTGATGTGTTTATTAGTCACAAGTAAAGTTTACATTAACACTGCAATGAAGTTACTGTGAAATTCCCCTAGTTGCCACATTCTGGCATCTGTTCAAGCCAATGTACCTAACCAGCACGTTTTTCAGACTGTGGGAGGAGTGTGGGAATAGTCTCCTTCTGCACTGTGGAATTCTATGATTCAGTGATAAAACTGCAGTGTAGATGGCATACCGCACTGCTGGAGCTGCTTTTTGGAAGAGATGATAAACCGAGATTCAGTTGGCCTTGTCGGGGGACTGTGAAAAGATCCCTTGATGTCATTTTGAAGAGGAACAGTCTCGTTCTCGTCAGTGCCCTGACCAGTATTGATCTCTGTGCCAAAATTATCATGTTGCTGGTTGGAGGAGTTTGTTGTGTGAAGGTTGGTTGGCATAAGAAACATCTTACATCATAACAGTCAGTATGCTTCAAAAAAATGATTCATTAGCTGTGAAGCACTTTGGGATGTCCTGAAGTTATGGGAGGCACGATAAAAATGCAAATCATTCTTCTGGTCAAATTCATGTCATAAAACACCTAGTTTTCACATTCCAGAGATTAATTGGTTTAACTTAACAGGGAAAAAGCAGTGTGCTTCTTGTAACTATGTACCTTACCCTCATTATTTCAGCAGTTACCTTCACAGTTACCTTCCCCTTCACTTCCTCCGATACCCTGACTCCTTCATACCCAGCTGTTGTACATTTCCATATCGTGGTGTTATTTACTTCAATATTGCCTCCAGCTATTCCCGTGTCAGTGCCGACACTGGAAATACTACAAGAAGTCATGCAGCAATGATGAGTTTTCCACCTGTTTTGTTTTGAGTTGTCACCATTTATTGCTTTTTTCATTCAGACTTTTCTTTCCTGTCTGGTTGTTGGAAGGAAGGTGAACAAGACACAATGAACAATTGTCATTTCCTGTCATTGACTGGCCTGAACTCTGCCACAGGAAAACAACTAGGAACATCCTCTTGATTTAATTGGGAGCTGCATTCCAATCTGCTGTGTGTGTGTTTTCATTAATGTGTTTCTGGATAAAAGCAAATTACTGTGGGTGCTGGAATCTGAAACCAAAAGAGAAAATGCTGGAAAATCTCAGCTGGTCTGGCAGCGTCTATAAGGGAGCAAAGAGCCGATGTTTTGAATCCAGACGATCCTTTCTCAAAGCTAAAAGGCACAGAAGTGAGAGATATTTATACTGCAGCGTGAGGGAATGATGATTGTCATAGCCACAGAAACCAGATGAAAAGACTATTAATGGCAGTCCTTAGAGAGAATAAAGAGTGTGAATGGCCAAACAGCAAAGAAGCTGAAGGCTTTGACAGGTGGCGGTGTTGGGAGAGGGGGAGATGAGAAAGAGGTAGAATGTAGAAAAGAGGAAGCGGAGTGGGGAGGAAAGGTAAGGGAATGGAATGAATTAGAGGGAAAGAATGGCGGGGAGGGAAGAATGAAGAAAGACAATAAAGAAATAAAAAGTAGACAGCAGTAAAAAATTAAATAAAATAGAATGAAAATAAAAGAGGTGGAGGTGGCTTGAGCCAATCATCTGAAGTTGTTGAATTTGATGTTGAGATCGGAAGGCTGTAAAGTGCCGAGTCAGAAGATGAGATGCTGTTCCTCCAGTTTGTGTTGAGCTTCACTGGAATATCGCAGCAGGCCAGGGACAGAGACGTGGGCAATGGAGCAGGATCGCGTGTTAAAATGGCAAGTGACCAGAAGGTCAGAGTCCTGATTGCGCACAGACTGAAGGTGCTTCAGCAAAGTGATCACCCAGTCTACACTTAGTCTCTCCGATATAGAGGAGACCACACTGGGAGCAGCGAACACAACAGACCAAATAGAAAGAGGTGCAAGTGAAAGGCTGCTTAAGCTGGTCCTGCTTTCACTGCAGCAGGACCAAAAAATCCCAGCATAATTTGAAAATATATCCCTGTTCCTTCCCTGTCATTGGGTCAACATCCTAGAACTCTCTCCCTAGCAGTGCCATGGGTGTACGTACACCACACGGGGACTGCATCAGCTCAAGAGCCAGCACCTTCTTCAGGGCAGTTAGGGATGGGCGATAAATCTTGGCCTAGCGAGCACGCCCACATCCCATGAATGATTAAAGAGAAAGGAGAATGGAGGAAGGCAAAATGAGTTGGTAATAATCCAAGTCAAAAAAAGGTGACAACAGCAGAATCACCACCAAAAGTTGTTTTCTGAAAAATGATTATGACCTGAAAATGTTGCAATCAGATAAGCCCTAATAAAAAGATGAGCTACTGTACCTGAAGCTTTTGTTGGGTTTCATTGAGTATCTCTTGTTGGCTGACTCTCCAAGGTAATACTGAAGGAACTGTGATTTTTCAGGAGAAATGTTAGACCAAGGTCCTGTCTGCTTGTTCAGATGGACGATGATAGAATCCATGGCACTATTTGTATTTTGAATAGCGTTGAGGTCTGGCTGACTTTTACTCTCTAATAATCGTCATTCAGACAGATTGATCCTTTATGCTGTTACTTCTTTTGTGTGGTTTTGCTGAACCACATTTATCTACAAAACATTAACCAATCCAGTTCAAAATGAATTTATTAACTCTCAAGCACAATGGGCACAATAAGAAATCTCACAACACCAGGTTAAAGTCCAACAGGTTTATTTGGAATCACAATCTTTCAGAGCACTGCTCCTGCACCAGGTAAGTGCACGTTGGAACATCCTAGGAATATATAGTGTGTTGTACGAAATCAAGGTTTTTTGTTTAAGTTATTCAGTGCTTTCGGGCAGCACAATGACACAGTGTTTAGCACTGCAGCCTCACAGGGCCAGGGACCTGAGTTCAATTCAAATCATTGTCTGTGTGAAGTTTGCACATTCTCTCCCTGTCTTCCTATGCCTCCGAGTTCTCTAGTTTCCTCCCACAGTCCAAAGATGTGCAGGTTAGGTTGATTGGCAATGCCATCGTGCCTCTTAGGGTCAGGGAAATTTACACGTTAAATTTGTGGGGTTATGGGGATAGGACCTGGATGCGATTGTTGTCTGTACAGATTTGATGAGTTGGATGGCCTCCTTCTACACTGTTATAGAACATAGAACATAACAGCACAGTACAGGCCCTTTGGCTCTCGATGTTGCGCTGACCAATGGAACCAATTTTACGACCCTCTATCCTAAACTATTCCAATGCTATCCATATGCCTATCCACTGCCCATTTGAACGCCCCTAAACTTGATGAGTCCACAACTGCTGCAGGCAGGGCATTCCACGCCCTTACTATCCTCTGAGTAAAGAACCCACCTCTAGCGTCTGTCCTAGAACTACCACCCCTTAATTTAAAGCTATGTCCCCTCATGCTATCCATCTCCATCCGAGGAAAAAGACTCTCACTATCCACCCTATCTAACCCTCTGATCATCTTATATGTCTCAATGAAGTCACATCTTAGCCTTCTTCTCTCTAATGAAAATAACTTCAAGTCCCTTAGCCTTTCCTCATAAGACCATCATTCCAGGCAAGGTTTATGAGGACAGGCTAAGGGACTTGAAGTTGGGGTTCTATGATTCAGCAAGTAACAAGTATGTCTCTGACAATGCTGCTCCAATACCTGCATTAATTTCAGTAACCCTGACTGTAACAGCAATGGTTATAATACAGACCAGGCTGTGTCTCTGGCAGCAGAAGCACCATTTGACCATCTAACTGCCCACTGGCACACAGCTGGCCACAAACTGGGAAATCAGCTGATGATGGTTGCCATGTTGTTCTGACTAAGAGGCACATTGCACATTTAATGACCCTACAAAAGTCCAACACTTACTTTGCTTGGCTTATACTCAACTCCATTCCCACCCCTGCTATTCTCTGGGACATTCAGGATGTTCTAATCATAAATATAAAAGGCGCTGATGTGATTCTTCTAATATTGTGATTGTGTGAACACCATATTACCAAAGGTCGGGGAGTCTAAAACTAGAGGGCACAGGTTTAAGGTGAGAGAGAAGAGATACAAAGGGGTCCAGAGGGGCAATTTTTTCACACAGAGGGTGGTGAGTGTCTGGAACAAACTGCCAGAGGCAGTAGTAGATGCAGGCACAATTTTGTCTTTTAAAAAGCATTTAGACAGTTACACGGGTAAGATCGATATCGAGGGATATGGGCCAAACGTGGGTAATTGGGACTAGTGTAGTGGTGAAAACTGAGCGGTGTAGACAAGTTGGGCTGAAGGGCCAGTTTCCATGCTGTAAACCTCTATGATTCTATTATTGTATTATTCCTGCTTCACTGATGTTGCTGATATTCGACTTTCATTCCATTATTTCATCCTACAGGGAAGGAATACATTGAGAAGCAGCTTGAGGTCAGGAAAGTTCTGCAAAATTAGCTCTTTTAAAGCACTGACAAGTTCAAGATGGCTGACAGTATTTTTTGTGGTATTGCATGGTGCTGTATACACAGTTGAGGCACTGAATTTACATTCACAAGTTTCTATCGATTTGAAAGGATGAGCCAACATAGTTTTACTAGGGCTGTGTAAGATATATCAAAATCCACTATCAAGATATTTAATCTACTGCTGCTTTTTCCCGTTGATGGAGTTTATGTAAGTTATTGAAAAAATATTGTTTGTTAAAGGATCTTGGTTTCCAAAAATTGCATGCTCAGTTTTCTAAATATTGCTGCATTTGGATTATAAGTGTCTCCACACAATAGCAAATGAAGGCTTTTCACCATTTGTCTTTAACTATGCGTGACTTAAGTGTCCCATTGTGTCATTTAAGCTTATAAATCAGTACTTAATCCTGCTGAAAATCAATTGAAATGGAAATTGAATAGTTTTCCTTGATGATACGGTATTCTGGAAAGAAAGCGAGTTAAAGGTGCACCTTAGTCTCTTTTTATCTGAATGAAGAAATAGACCGTCATTGAAAGAATAACACTTTCTTCCCCTGTGCCTTGGAGCTGAGACTAATTCAACATCTGCGTGCAGTATTTTGGGGCGTTAACATTAAGGAAGCACTTTTCTCTCAATGCGGAAAATTTCTCCAGGGACATGGGCCGGTTTTAACATGTAGACATCATCATTTCTGTCGTTGCTTGTTAGCTGCTAGTGAAGAAACATCTGCAAGCTTGTTCCTACTGCTCCACTGTGTACATGATACAGTGCTGCAAAGGAGGTGTTACAATTGCAGCAGGGGAGTGAGTTGCAGCGAAGGTGTTAATTGCAGTGTGTGTGTGTTAGTTGCAGCGAGAGTGTTAGTTGCAGCAAAGGTATTAGTTGCAGCGAGGGTATTAAAAGGGTCCCACTTAGTCACACATTTCATGGCAATCAGGCTGAACTGAAGCTTGGATATTGAGTCAAAGAGATCTACAGCATAGAAAAAAATCCCCTCAGCTCATCACGTCTCTGCCAATCAAAGACAAATCATCCAACTATTCTAACCCCAGCATTTGATCCGTAACCTTGTACGCCTTGGCATCACAAGTTTGATTTGATTTGATTTATTATTTCACATGTATTGGAATAGAGTGAAAATGATTGTTTCTTGCATGCTATACAGACAAAGAGCATGCTGTTCATAGAGTACATAAGGGAGAGAGAAAGGAGAGGTGCAGAGTGTAGTGTGACAGCCATAGCTAGGGTGCAGAGAAAAATCAACTTAATATATGGTAGGTCCATTCAAATGTCTGATGGCATCAGGGAAGAAGCTATTCTTGAGTCATTTGGTACATGTTCTTAGAATTTTTCCCCGATGGAAGAAGATGGAAGCGAGTATCGGAGGAGAAGTTGAAGGAGTTTCAAGGATCATTATTCAAAATGAGATTTATCTCCGTTTGATGGTCATTTCCATTGAGGGTTATTAAATAAAGATTTGGAACAAGAAATGCTGACTGATTTTAGACCCGGTCTTACCCCCTGCACACAGGAACAATTGTAGCAACATTCCCCACATCAGCTCATCGATAGATTGGGGAATGTGGAGTTTAGATGACACATTCCAAGAGCTTACTTATCACCAGTGCCCTGGTGAATATTTATTCTTCAATCAACATCACAAAAATACATTATCTGGTCACATTGCTGTATGTGCGAAGTTGCTGTTAACAAATTGATTGTTGCATTTTCTACAAACAATGACAACGCGTCAAAAATTATTGAATCATAGAACCTCTAAAGTACAGAATGAGGCCTGGATAGTTAGTCAGGGATTCTTCTCAGTAGTAAGTTTATAAGACTGAGTAGTTAATGTTTTGACAACACAGAAACTATTAAAACCATGGCCACCAGCAGTGCTCATAGGTGGAGGCCACAGATCCCAGGGCATGGTTTGAAAGAGTAACAGGAGACTTCTCCCCTGTCCACTATTCATTCCTCAAACAGTGTCACAAAAAACATTGTCTAGTCATTACCATTGCTGTTTGTGGAGTTTTGCCAGGATATTTAAAAGCCAAAGATGAAGCACTTTTGAAGTGTGGTTGTTTTTGACATGAGACAGCAGGAGGCCATTTGATCCATTGAGTCTCTACAAGCTCTCTGTAGAGCAACTTAGTCAGTTCCATTTCCCCAGTTTATCAGTTAGATATAACACTTGGAATGAGATGAAGAGGATCAAAGGATATGGGGGAAACTGGGATCAAGCTATTGAGTTGGATGATCAACCATGATCATAATGAATGGAGGAGCAGATCAAAGAGTTGAATGGCTTCCTCCTGCTTCTATGTTGTATGTTTCTATTCCTGTGGTCCCTGCAAGAAAAATTCCTTCAAGTGCCCAACAATTTCCTTTTGAATCATTCACTGTCTCTACTTCCTCCATTATTCTAAGCAGTGAGTTCCAGGTCATCATTGCTGATTAAATAAAGAAGATTTTCCTCATATCTCTCCCTGAATCTCTCGACCATGAATCTTAAATCTGATTGTCCCTTGTCTCTGTACTGTCAACCAATGGGAATTACTTTCCTTTATAGATCTTATTCAAAGCTGTCATAATTTTGTACACCTCCATTAGATTTTCCCTAAATCTCCGTCACTCCAAGGCGAATTAGTTTGAAATTTTGTTCAGCCTTTACCTGCAACCTCTCAAAAGTCCTCATTTCCTCAGGTTTGGTGACCAGAAGTGGATGTGGCTTTCTGTATGCAGCCTAATTAGTGTTTTATACAGTTTCAGCATGATTCCTTCGTTGTAATGTTAGAAGCCAATTTGTACGGTGCAAGCTCCTACAGACAGTGAATAGTTTATTTGTACATAAATCACAAAAAGCTCGCAAGCAGGTGAACAAGAAGGCAAATAGCATTTTAGCCTTTATTGCAAAGGAGTGGGAGTTTAAAAATGAGCAGGTTTCATTGCAATTGTACAGAGGCCTTCCCTGGAATTCTGTGTACCGTTTTTCTTTCCCCCTTACTTTATAAAGGACACAGCAACATTGGAGGCAGTCCAAAGGAGAGTCACCAGGCTAATTCCTGGAATGAGAGGGTTATCCTATCAAGAGAGACTAAGTAGTCTGGGTCTGTATTCCTCTGAGTTTAGAGGAGTGAGGGATGATCTTATGTAAGATTCTGAGGGGACTTGACAGGGTAGATGATGATGTTTTCACTAATCGGAGATTCTTGAACAAGGGGACATTGCTACAAGATAAAGGGCCGCTCATTTCAAACTGAAATGCGTAGAATTTTTTTCCCGCAGATCATGGTGAGTCTCTAGAATTCTCTGTCCCAAAAGATGGTGGAGTGAATCATTGGAATTATTTAAGGTGGAGATGGATAAATATTTGATGGATTGAGGAACAGAGGGCTATGGGGAAATGGCACAGAAATGGAGTTGAGGCTGACATAGATCAACCATGATGGCATTGATTGGCAGGCTTGAAAAGTCTGGTGGCCTAATCCTGCTCCTATGTCTTGTGTTCCTGTATTTTTCCTAATGTTGACAGGACCAGCGTTGGACAGGAACCCAAAGAAGAACGGCAACTCTGGAGTCTTTATGTCCACTGGAGAATCCAGACATGGTCTTGGTTTAACTAGCAAAAGATGGCACCTGCAACAGTGCAGCACACCGTTTATACTTCATTGAAGCGTTAGGCAGGATTATATGCTCAAGTCCATAGAATGGGAATCAAGCAAGTGGCTCCCCACAACCGACTTTCACACACAAAATAACAAATAGCAGGAAGCTCCATAGAGAGCAGGATGTGGAGCCTTGAGCTGCCCTGGGCTTATCTGTCTCTGCTTCTCACCAAAGCAGAGCGGAGCCTGAACAATTTTCGTATTACAGTTTGAATACTCTGGAAATGGAGATTGGTCAGCCATTCGACACTAATTGGTCAATACAAATGCTACTTTGAAATGCTGAACAGTGTGTAGAGAGATAGAAGAAGAAGCGTGAGCCCTGTAAAAAAAAATTAAGAGGCGGTGTTGAGTTTTATGTGCTGCTCATTTGCAAATGTGATTTGTGGAGCAGCAGCTGGCTCGAATGCAAAAATCCATTCTCGATCAATGACTGGCAGCCAGATTCCAATATGTGCAAACACGCAGAGTCTGTTTGGATTGACTGAACAAGTCCCATTTGTTCAGAATGGCATCTACTGAGTCTGGCAGAATGTTCAAGTAGCCTCTCAGGGAGTGTCTCAAAATTGTCCATGCCTCTTTGCACAGGGCCTCAGGGAGTGTCCCAAAATGGTTCATGCCTCTTCACGTGGCTGAAGAAGGGTCAATAGCTACAACAAAAAAAACTCCCCTATTTTGAATTCTGTGATTTCTGTTTAATTTCTTTCAAGAAAAATCCAAAACATCTTTGGTTTGAGAAAGGAATTGGTAGCATGGTTTCCTGCTCCTGACAATTGCAAGAAGACCTTGAATCCATAAAATGCCTTTCATACAATAATAGTCTCAAACTGCGTGTGTGGGGATGGCAGTGCGACCTGCCCTGAGCATGCCCTCTCCAGTTAACTAACATTTTCCAGCAGAGTCCCACTTGTTTTTGCTCAGGAACCAGGAGCTCTTATTGACTCCCCTCATTTCTGTTCCAGCATGGGGACTGAGACAATTGGGGCTGGATTCGTTTTGTCCAGGTTCGGATTCATTCAGCCTCACTGCTGTTGCAATCTTTTTATCTCAGGCATTCCCTCAGGAATGAGGATGTTTAGTGATGGCTGCTAAGAACAATGTGTGATCAGCAGGGCTGCCACGTGTGGGGCAAATGGTGCGTAAAGATTCGAAGAGTCATAGGTCAGAATTTTGCAGCCTTGCTCGGGCGAGACCGGAAATTCCCATCCGAGGTCAATGGAGATTTCTGTTATTGGACCCTTACCTGAGCTGATTTGTGGTAGGCAAGGTGGCAGAGTCCTGGCCAAAGAATCATAGAAGCCCTACAGCGAAAGGAGAAGACCATTCAGCCCATCAAATCTGCGCTGATCTCTGACTGTGTATTCTATCCCCATAATCCCACACATTTACCATGGTTAATTCATCTCATCTCCAGATCTTGGAACACTGAGGGCATTTTACCATGGCCAACTACCTAACCTGCACATCTTTAGATGGCTAGATTGGGTGTTTGAAGGTCTGTGTTTTCCCTTCAATGTCTTGAGTTTGTTCATCATGAAGTCTTGTGATGCTTTTGGTACTTTCCTGAATCAATTTTCTCCATTTTGATCAGCAAGGGTCTGGATCTCCCGTGATGTTTCATCTCTTCTGGGAAGCTTTGAGGAATTCCTTAAATTGTTTTTGCTGCCACCCTGGTGGTCTCCGACCAGAAGGAGTTTTAAGATGAGCAGTTGCTTTGGGACTCTGGCATCAGGCGTACAAATGATGTTACATTTCTTCAGGCAAAGCACGTCCCAAGTAGGCCACTGGGGAAGTGCTTTGTTATCCAGGCATTGCCTGAACAGATTTTAAAAGAAAACTGATTTTTATTCACTTAATCTTATTTACCAAGACTAAGATTTATGAAGACTTTGAGCAGATGGTTTATTATTGTTGTATAGTTTATATTTACAGTAATTAAATAGGAAAATTAACATTAATAAAGTTACCACAGGTGATTCCATTGTGATGAAGGACTATGTTTGACTCTTTAATTCCCAAGCATTCCATATAAACATTGTGTGATTGGTAGGATAAAATTCCTCTCTTCGTGTTTCGATAAGTCCTGTAGTGATTGTCTTCTTTGACTCATTCCTCACGAGAATATTTTAACCCCTTCATTCCCTCAGTCCTGCACTGCGAGGCTCTGCCTATGAGGTAATTGTCTGAAGTTGGATTTGAACCCAAAGCCTTCTCACTCAGAGGCTGACCATTGATGATAGTACAGTAACAAAAACTTTTTTTTAATTTGATGTATTATTATCACATGTATTAATATACAATATAAAGTATTGTTTCTTCCATGCTATACAGACAATGTTCAGAGAAAATGAAAGGAGAGAGTGCAGAATGTAGTGTTACATCCAAAGCTAGGGTGTAGGGAAAGATCAACTTAACGTGAGGTAGGTCCACAAAAGTCTGACAGCAGCAAGGAAGAAACTGTTCTTGAGTCGATTAGTAATAACTTCAGACTTTTGTATCTTTCTCTCGACAGAAGAAGGTAGAAGAATGTCCGGCATGTGCGCATATGGGTGTGCGTGCATGCATGATGTGTAGGTGCGTGCATGAGTGCATGCATGTGTGTGTGGGTGTGTGGTGTGTGCATTGTGCGTGTGTGTGTTTGCGTGTGTGCATGTACGTGCGTGCGTGTTTAAGCTGACCGTTTTTCGGAGTCAGTGGGAAGTGCAAAGTCAATCTTGTGACCTACAATTTAGAGATGGATTTTGATGTCAAGTAATTATTATTTCTTCATTTACAATTACAATCTTTTTAACCCTGTTGTTATCCTGCGATCTGCATCTTGGATTTTCCCTTTTGAACTTTGCCACTTGGCCCATTTCTCTCAATGGGAAGAAATTATAGAACAGCTGTATGATTTTCCTTGATTAGTTTTACGTTCAACAAGTAAAGTTTACTCTCAATAAAGGCATTTGTTACCAAAGGCAAGTATTAACATATTTACCCCACCCTCAATTATACCTTTCTTTATAATTTCTGAGTATAATGAGTGATTAATATTTGTATGTCTGTGTGTCTGCACCCTTGTGTCTGAAGAGCTTGTTTGCACACTGAGATTGTTGCCTTGTCTTGCCTCTTATCGTTTTTCTCAGAGTTTCAGCATGTGGACTTGGTGGGTAGACTGGGTAGAAGTAGAGCTAAAGGAAAATCTAAGATTGTCACATGAGGACAGCTCCCTTGTCGGGGCTGGAGGGGTCCGGTTGTTGGCAGTTCAGTGTGTTAACACCACTTTGGTTGGTCCAGTGTTCCTTAGAGAGATTGCTCTTAGCACCAGATTCCTGAAAGAAAGAATCCTATGACTCGTCTGCAACGAGTAGGTGTTGCACAATGAAGAATATTGGCACTGTCTCGTCTGAATCAAATTGAAACTATGGGATTACTAACTGAGGCCATTTAAAACATGTTATATTGTACAAATAGTTCGATGTCATAAGATTACCTAATGCATATAAACGTTTACTTATTAGTCACGGTATGCTTATATTCACACTGCAATTAAGTTTCTGTGAAAATCCCCTAGTCGCCACCCTCCGTCGCCTGTTTGGGTACACTGAAGGAGAATTTAGCACCTAACCAGCACATTTTTGGACTGTGGGAGGAAATCAGAGCACCCAGAGGAACCCCTCGCAGACATGGAGAATGTGCAAACTCCGCGCAGACGGTGATCCAATCCAGGAATTGAACCTGCGCCCGTTGCGCAGTGAGGCAGTTATATTAACCACTGTGCCACCGTGCTAATGCATCTTATCTGCCTACTGTTGCCCTTGGTAGAAGATGGGGGAGCCATTCAGCCATGTGAGCATGTTTGGCCATTCAGTTGGTGAATATGGACTTTAGCAAAACGTTTGATAAGGTTTCCCATGGTAGGCTACTGCAAAAAATGCAGATGCATGGGATTAAGGGTGATTTAGCCATTTGGATCAGGAATTGGCTAGCTGATAGAAGACAGAGGTTGGTGGTTGATGGGAAATATTCAACCTGGTGTTCAGTTACTAGTGGTGTACCTCAGGGATCTGTTTTGGGGCCACTGCTGTTTGTCATTTTTATAAATGACCTGGATGAGGGTGTAGAAGAATGGGTTAGTAAATTTGCTGATGACACCAAAGTCAGAGGAGTTGTAGACAGTGAGGATTGATGTTACAGTTTGCAGAGGGACATAGATGAGCTGCAAAGCTGGACCGAGAGATGGAAAATGGAGTTTAATACAGAAAAGTGTGAAGTGATTCACTTTGGTAAGTGGGGTACAGAATATAGGGCTAATGGTAGAACTCTTAATAGTGTCATGAGCAAAGAGATCTCGAAGTACATGTGCACAGCTCCCTGAAAGTTGGCACCCAGGTTGATAAGGTTGTTAAGAAGGTGTACGGTGTGTTAGCTTTTACTGGTAGAGAGATTGAATTTTGGAGCCGTGAGGTCATGTTGCAACTCTGGTGCAGCCGCACTTGGAGTACTGCGTACAGTTCTGGTCGCCACATTATAAGAAAGATGTGGAGGCATTGGAAAGGGTGCAGAGGAGGTTCACCAGGATGTTGCCTGTATGGTGAGACAGTCTTATGAGGAAAGGCTGAGGGACTTGAGGTTATTTTCATAGAACATAGAACATAGAACATAGAACAATACAGCACAGAACAGGCCCTTCGGCCTTCGATGTTGTGCCGACCAAAATAAAAAGCAATGCCCCTCCTAACTAAACCATTCCCTTCTCATCCATATACTTATCAACTAACCTCTTAAACGCCACCAAACTTGGCGCATCTACAACAGCTGCAGGCAGGGCATTCCACTCCCTAATCACTCTTTGAGTAAGAACCTACCTCTGATATCCGTCCTATAACTCATACCCCTTAATTTAAAGTTGTGTCCCCTCGTGCTAGCTTTCTCCATCCTAGGAAAAAGGCTATCACTGTCCACCCTATCCAACCTCTAATTATCTTATATGCTTCAATAAGATCCCCCCTTAGCCGCCTCCTTTCTAACGAAAACAACCTCAAATCCTTCAACCTCTCTTCATAGGACCTGCCCTCCATACCAGGCAACATCCTGGTAAACCTCCTCTGTACCCTCTCCAATTCCTCCACATCTTTCTTATAATGTGGGGACCAGAACTGCACACAATACTCCAAGTGCGGCCGCACTAGAGTTTTTGTACAGTTGCAACATGACGTTGCGGCTCCGAAATTCAATCCCCCTACCAATAAAAGCCAAGACTCCATATGCCTTCCTAACAACCTTATCCACCTGACTGCCTACTTTCAGGATCTATGCACACACACACCAAGATCCCTCTGTTCATCAACACTACTAAGAACCCTACCATTAGCCCTATACTCTACACATTTATTATTTCTGCCATAGTGCATTACCTCACACTTTTCCACATTAAACTCCATTGCCACCTCTCGGCCCAGCTCTGCAACTTGTCCAAGTCCCTCTGCAAACTATAACACCCCTCTTCACTATCTACCACTCCACCGACTTTAGTGTCATCTGCAAATTTACTAATCCATCCTTCAATACCCTCATCAGATCATTTATAAAAATTACAAACAGCAGGGGCCCCAAAACAGACCCCTGAGGTACACCACTCGTAACCGAACTCCACGATGAATATCTCCCATCAACCACCACCCTCTGTCTTCTATCTGCTAGCCAATTCCTAACCCAATTAGCTAAATCACCCTCTATCCCATACATCTGCATTTTCTGCAGAAGTCTTCCATGGCCACCTTATCAAACGCCTTACTAAAGTCCATATATACCACATCAACCGCCTTACCCCATCCACCTCTCTAGTCACTTTCTCAAAAAACTCAATGAGGTTAGTAAGGCACGACCTACCCTTCACAAAACCATGCTGACTATCCCCAATCAATTCATTTCTCTCTAAATAACTATAAATCCTATCCCTAATAATTCTCTCCAATACCTTGCCCACCACAGAAGTAAGACTCACTGGCCTATAATTCCCAGGAAGATCTCTCTTCCCCTTCTTAAACAATGGGACCACATTCGCTATCCTCCAGTCCTCCGGAACCACACCCGTAACCAACGACGACCTGAAGATCAGAGCCAGAGGCTCTGCAATCGCCTCTCTTGCCTCCCAGAGAATCCTAGGGTAAATCCCGTCCGGCCCAGGGGACTTATCCAACTTCAAACCCTCGAGAATTTCTAACACATCCTCCCTATCTACTACAATACTCCCCAATTTGCAACCCTGTACCTCAGTGCTCTCCACAGCTACATTTCCAGCACTCTGCGTGAATACCGAAGAGAAATATTTATTCAGTGCCTCGCCAATCTCTTCAGGCTCCACGCACAACTTCCCACTGCTATCTATTACTGGTCCTAATCTTGCCCTAACCAATCTTCTATTCTTAACATATCGAAAGAAAGCTTTAGGATTCTCCTTAATCCTATCAGCCAACATCTTCTCGTTGGTTTCATTAGAGAGAAGAAGGTTAAGAAGTGACCTAACTGAAGCATTCAAGATGATCAGAGGGTTAGATAGAGTGGATAGCAAGAGTCTTTTTCCTTGGATGGTGATGGCTAACACGAGAGGACATAGCTTTAAAGGTGGTAATTAATGGGATGTCAGAGGTAGGTTCTTTACTCAGAGGGTAGTAAAGGCATGGAATGCCCTGTCTGCAGCAGTTGTGGACTCACCAACTTTGAGGGTGTTCAAATGGTCAGCTGATAGGCATATGGATAACATTGGAATAGTTTAGGTTAGAGGGTCATTAGGTTAGTTCCATCGAGGACCGAAGGCCCTGTACTGCACTGTAACATTCTATGTTCTATCTTCTAGTTGAAATGTGGCTAATCTGCATCTTAACCCTATGTTCTGACTTTGTTAAGTATCGTTTAATATCCTTAGAGAGATTGGTTTTGAAATTTTCAATTGTCCCAAAGCCTCAGCAGTTTTTTGGGCAAGATCTGTGAGATTTATAAGGACAGGAAATAGGAACAGGAATAGGCCATTCAATGCTTCATACCTCCATCACCACCCAATAAAATCGTGACTAACCTGATTAAAGCCTGAATTTCCAGTAACCCATGTAAACAACACACTTCCTGACATCACTCCTGAATAGTTTATTTATTTGTCATGAGCTACTGGTATCACTGACAAGATCATCATTTATTGCCCATCCTGAATTGCTCTGGATCGCCAACTTATTTTCAATTTATGCCTTCTTGTTTTGGATTCCCTGCCAGAGAAAACACTTTTTTTTTTAATCAACATTACCAAAATTTTTAATTTTTTTTTTAAAGAGCAACACAGCACGGGAAACAGGCCCTTCGGCCCAACGAGCCCGCGCCGCCGTCATAACTATATAGTAGCAAATCCATTATCCTATTTTATTATTCCTATATAATAATATATATATTATTCCTAATATGGAAAATTCTTACTATAGGGACAATTTGTTTCCCAATCAGCCTAAGAGCGAATTTTTGGGTTGTGGGAGGAAACCGGAGTGCCCGGAGAAAACCCACACAACCACGGGGAGAACGCGCAAACTCCCGCAGACACCGGCCCAATTCCAAGTGTCTGCACAGCCACATCGATAATCACCTTACAACATCTCAATCAGATCACTCCTTAAGAAAAAGATCTTAATCTAGGCCCTTAACATCAGAGTAATGCTGACTGAATGTAACATGAAGGAATGCTGGCAAAATTGAATCAATGAGAATCAGGGGAGAAGCTCTTCATCGTGTGGAGTCATACCTAACACGTAGGAAAATGATTGTGGTTACTGGAGACCAATCATCTCAGTCCAAAGGCAGCACTTGCTAAACAATCCCGAAGGTGCTGATGCCTACACTGATAACCATTTAGCGTGGTCAACCTATCTAACCAACATACCTTGGAATTGTGAGGGTGGAAACTGGGGCACCGGAGGAAATCCACACAGACACAGGGAGAACATGCAAACTTTGCACAGAAAGTCACTCAAGGCCAGAATTGAACTGGACTCCCTGGGGCAGCAGTGCTGAGCACTATGCTGCTGTGCTGGCTCTACTTCTCCAAAGCAATCAACAATTTAAAAGACACTATTTGGACCATCATTCCTGCATCAACCATTGAAATACAGCCTCTGATTCAGCTACAGTTCAGTTAGATTAAACCAATGATTACAATGACCTCATGAAGGGGAGTTGATGGCCTAGTGGTATTGTCATTAGACTATTAATCCAGAAACTCAGCTAATGTTCTGGATATCAGGTTCAAATCCCACCACGACAGATGGTGGAATTTGACTTTAATAAAACAAAATCTGGATTAAGAGTCTACTGATGACCATGAAACCATTGTCGATTGTCGGAAAAACCCACTGGCCTCACTAATTAATGTCCTTTAGGCAAGGAAATCTGCTCACCTGATCTGGCCTCCAGATCCACAGCAATGTGGTTGATCAGAGCTGCCCTTGGGCAACTAGAGATGGGCAGTAAATGCTGGCCAGCCAGCGATCCCCATGTTTCATAAATGAATAAAAGAAAGAAGAGCCATGACCCATATTTAACCTGAGACAGGAATATTTCACTCTTGCCAGCCATGCCACAAAATGTAGAGGAATCCAAACATCCTTCAGGATACAACTGGGTTCTTCCCCATTTTGGAGCAGAACTTAAGATCCATCCCATCTTCGGTATCTGCTACTTCTGATGTGTGGCAACATCTGGAAGTTAAATGGACTAGGTAGGGGTTCTTTTGACACTGTGATTGTTCCTGGAGCACTGGAGACTTTTGCTTTTTGTTTTTTGGTTTGAGCTTTTTAAGATACATTTTTGGGCATATTTTAAAAATTCATTTTCAGGATGTCATTGGTTAGGCCAGCATTTATTGTCCATCCTTGAGAAGGTAGTGGTGACCTGCCTTCTCGAACTGCTGCAGCCCTGAATGTGTAAGTACACCCACAGTGCTGTTAGTGTGGATTTTGACTCAGCAACAGTGAAGGAACAGCAATAAATTTCCAAGCCAAGTGGTGGTGTTCCCAGATGTCCCTGCTTTTGTTCTTTCAGATGGTAGCAGTCATGGGTTTGGAAGGTGCTGCTTAGGAAACCTTGGTGAATTGCTGTAGTCAGTCTTATTGATAGAATACACAGCTGCCACTGTTCGTGGATGGTGGAGGGAGTGAGTGTTTGTAGATTTGGTCTCAATCAAGCATGGCTGCTTTGTCATGGATGCTGTTAAGCTTCTTGAATATCGTTGGAGCTGCACTCATCCAGGCAAATGGAAAGTATTCCATTACGCCTTGACGTGTGCCTTATAGATGGAGAACAGGCCTTGAGAAGTCAGGAGGTGAGATACTTGCCACAGGATTTCTAGCCTTTGATCTGCTCTGGTAGCCACATTATCAAAATGGCTAGTCCAGTTCAATTTCTGGTCAATGGTAAATGCCAGGATTTTGATAATGGGGAATTCAGCAACAGTAATCCCATCAAATGTCATTGGACCATGATTAGTTCTTCTCTTGTCAGAGATGGTCATTGCCCCTGGCATTTGTGTGCCGTGAATCTTACTTAGCACTTGTCAGCCTGAGCTTGGAAATTGCCCCAGCCTTGCTGCATTTTTACATGAAGCACTTCAGACAACTTCGGAGTTGAGAATGGTGCTGAACGTTGTGCAATCAACAGGGAAATCACCATTTCTGACTTTATGATGGAGGGAAAGTCTTTGATGAAGCAGCTGAAGATGGTTTTGCCCATCACTGAGGGACTCCTGCAGTAATGTTTTGGAGCTGAGATGATTGGCCTCCAACTACCACGGCTATCTTTGTGCCAGATATAACTCTAATCATTGGAGAGTTTTCCCCTGATATCCATTGATTCCAGTTTTCTGAGGAACCTTGATGCCACATTTGATCAAATGCAGCCTTTATGTCAAGGACTCTCATCTCACGTCTGGCATTCAGCTCTTTTGTCCATGTTTGAACCAAGGCTGGAATGATGTCAGGAGCTGAAGATTACCCAAACTGAGCTTCTGTGAGCAGATTATTGCTCAGTCAGTGCTGCTTGATAGCACTGTCAATGACCCCTTCCAATCACTTTATTGATAATTAATCAGGAGTAAGCTGATGGGGCAGTAATTGGCTGGGTTGGATTTGGCCTGTTTCTCATTTATGCTCCATTCCCAGGCAATTTTTCCACATTGCCAGGTAGATGCCAGTGTTGTAGCTGCACTGGAACAGCTTGGCTGGGGGCACATGGCAGGTTCTGGTCACAAATCTTCATGTTATGGGAAAATTAAATTTGCATATGCATGTGCAATATGTGGAATCTCCTTAGCTATCTCTAGGGAGCATCAAACTTTCTTTTGTAAACGTAATGGAGGTAATAGCAGACAGTTCTATTTTGTCAGACAAATAAAATACTTCTAATAATTACACCACGGTGAAAAAATGTGCCTTGACATCTCAGGGCCTTGTGAATGCTGCAGTCAGGAGTTGATTTATTTCTCAATTCTCTCCCAATGTGTGATATGGGTTGGAAATCCTATCCTTAAATGTGTGTTCTGCAGGGTGTAGATTGATTTTTTTTTATTCAGGCCTATTGTGACTATATTTTAGCAGGTATATTTAGACAGCACCTTTCATGATCTCAGGATATCTCAAAGCATTTTGAATCGAATGGCATACCTGTGAAGGTCAGATTCTATTGCAGTGTAGAAAATGCAGCAGCGAATTTGTGCTCTGAAAACCCCCCACAAACGGCAATGAAATGGGTGATAGGCTGATCTGTTTCTGACAACGTCCGTCCTAATATTGGCAGAACAGAACTCTATTTCTCCCCCTTGAATAAAGTTGTATTATCTTTTACACTCAACTTTGAGATGTGGATCAACATTTCATCCAAAGCTCTGCCGTGTCTGCACTCCTTTTGTGCTTCATTGAGAGTATTAGCCGAGGTTTTCTGTTCAAGTCTTAGACAGGAACCAGAGCTGATATTGCAAAGGTGCCTCAGCCATAAAGGGGTCCTGGAATATGACTTGTGCAGCTGCAAAAAGCAGCAAATTAAGTTGGCTAATATCCTGCAGCACAAAGCATGAGGTGGTGGTGAATTATGTTGCTTTTCATTTTAACTTCTAAACCTATGTTTCATTTGAAGTTCCCCAAACATCGGTTTGTGTTCCAGAGTTTGCATCAATCACCAACCAAATCCCCTCCCTTTGTACATTATATTAAAGATTAATTGTCACCATGTAAATTAAGTTTTGTCATGAAAACCTATTATGCAAAATTTAATTATAATCAGAAGGTAAATGGATTATCCTGTGAAATGAGGAAGACAAGATTCAGAGCACTTTCATTTCAAATTCCTTTCGTCTGAGACTATTCAAGTTTTTAGATTCACTGACGTTTCCAAGCCGTATAATCATGGCCGACAAAAATGTGTTTGCTAATCTCGGCCAAATTCTCTCCTTTTTTTTTGACAGTCCACAAAATGAGCTTTATCTTTTTTCCTATTTTCTGAAACATGCTGCAGAGTGAATTGAATTACGGCAATGCTTCTACTGCAGTTCTCTAGGCTTTCCAGCTGTTGGTGCCTGGAAGTATTTGCACTCAGTGAGAAGGGAGACTGAAGATGGGCGGACTTGGGGGGGGTGTGGCGATGTGCAAGGTGAAAAGATATTTCTCTTTAAATCAGCAGTCCATTATAATACAATTTAAATCAGACAAATCCATTACAACACAATTCCAAATGGTACAGAAATCCCAGAGCACTTACAGTTGGGTGTCAGCATTTAATCTATAAAGAGATCCAATGAGAAATGTTAAAATGTATTCTCACATTGATCAGTTCTGTATGTGGTGTAACCATTTAATGGTTGGTGGGACATCAGCCTTGTATTGCTGACACAGTAGGCTTTGTGACTACCCCTACCTGTGAAGGTGAGGTATCTAAAGTAGAAGCTATTACCCTTCTCATCATGAGGTGAGTTTTGTGAATCAGTCAGTGGATAGTGACGATTTACCCAACATTTCTTTGCCCTTGTTTTCTCCTTTGGCTCAGTGCGCTTCACTAAACCGAGGACTGTTGAGGTTCCAACCTCACCTTAGAAAGTTGAGTTGTCATTGTCGTTCAGTGTTCCTTGATTCAAGGGTGATGTGACCTCAGCATCATGTGTTTCCGCAGTGGGTCTTCATGTGACAGATATTCATCCTTCAGATCTTTGTGCACATGGGGCAGAGTGTCCCATGAGGTATTGGGACTTAGAATGCAGTATTTGTTTCCTTTCCTTCCCTCTCTGCCCCATCATTAAGATGTTGGTTTTTCGGGTTCCCCATTGTCTGTATACTCTTAGTTCTTGGTTACTGTCATGGATGACCTGTCTGTAATTGTAGTCTTGAACCTGCTTTAAACCACTTACTAACAC
Organism: Sphyrna mokarran; assembly: GCA_024679065.1. Lineage (NCBI taxonomy): Eukaryota > Metazoa > Chordata > Chondrichthyes > Carcharhiniformes > Carcharhinidae > Sphyrna > Sphyrna mokarran. The sequence continues at coordinate 78,947,251 of JAGIQG010000014.1, read as the reverse complement.
TCCAGGTTACAGAGCAGTTTGCTGCTCCTGAGCAAAGTGCATTCCATCTTCTCTCTCAAGAGTCTGGCATAGGACTGACAGATATCAGTGACTCATCATCATCTACCTCACTCGTTCACATATCCATCCCATTAACCATTCACATGACACTTGGGACTCAAATTGATGTCCAAGCTGTCGCCATTTTAAACAAATGGTAGCAAGTTTCTCCTTGTCATTAATGTCGATGTTGTTGCACTTCAGAGGAGCTTCCAAATTGTTTTGAAGCATTTTCTTTGTCCTTCTCTGGAATGTAGGTCATTTGAGATTTGAGAAATTGGGACCGGAAGGGGAAATGATTTTCAGCCATCTAATGACAGTTCATTGAAGTTGGATTTGAAGGGGTTTAGCCTGAATGTTTGTGCAGTTGGCTTCAGGAAGGACACTCGTATTTTTAAATAATCCTCCTGTTGAACTGGGAAAGTATGGTGGAGGTATTGCTGATGGAATTTCTCTTACATGTGGCTAATAACAAGTCCAGTGCTGCAGTACAGGAATGTGGTGCTAACAACTGTGTTGTACAGCTCAAAATATCCAAAAGAATCCATATCCATCCTCTGATATCCACTGAGTTCACTCATCAGTGAAGCTAAAGGCCACATTGAACTGAGGCTTTTCATTTCTGAGGTGAAGAAGATAGGACCATGAGATGTGAATGGTCCAAAAGAATGTTTAGACCATTGTGTCTGCGGTAGATTTCTCCCATTCTGCTCTCTGCCTCTCTTCCTCTGCCCTTAACATCCAATTCATTTTCTCTTTGAAAAGAATGGCTCTATCTCAGGTACTTGCTGAAACAATGTACTCCATGTTCAAACAACTCGCTGGAAATAGAACCTCTTACCAGCCTCCTTGTCATTTTTTTGTGACTGTTTTGAATTACTGAGTTTCTATCATTGACTTTTCAATCAGAGCCCTTTCTTGTTAACTCGTCAAAACCAGTCATAAGCTTCCTTGAAAAAAATCTCTATTACCTTTCCTGCCCTGGCTGATTAAGCCTGATCCTTATCCTTTGATCCATTTGTGCATAAGAACAGAACACTAACAAACGAGGGCGACCTTTATTAAATGACTTGCCAATGTGAATAACAAGCATTTCGGTAGGATGCTAGAGGTCACGGAACCACGTCCCAATGAGACATCAATGCCTTCAGGAGCTGGAGTTAAAAGAAAGCTTTAATTTACATTGCAATCATTCCCCAAATCTTTGCTTTACACTTTTAAAATACAAGTCACTGTTACAATGTTGGAAAATACAGCAGCCAATTTACACATAGCAAAATCCCACAAACAACAATAACATCATCTGTTTTATTGATGTTGATTGTGGGTTAAATGTTGAACTAACACTCTGGAGCAGAGGGGCATAGCAATACCATTTTGAATGAAGGACATGATAGCAGTTAAATGTTACATGGTTTTGATGGCCATGTAAGACATGTCTTTCTAACCAAATGAGCGAATGATTAGAAAACCATTAATATCAAACACTTTTAAATTTAATAAGGTCTTTTACAAAATGTTTTTGGCAAAACTGAAAGCTCAGGATCAAGAGAGTGAGCGAACTTGCTGCACATTTGATATTGGAAGACACTTCTCAATGGGAACAGTTGGAGCTTTGCAACAGTGACCAGTTGGAGCCTCAGAGGAATAAGTATTGAGACCTCTGCTCGTCATAATATTAATGGTCCACAGCAGGATACTATAAGCAAGAGGGTTAACTAGCCTTGCTGGTATCAAACTGTTCAGTAAAGCAAACTGTGACAAAGATGAGAGATGTCGTTGAAATGAACTCATTGAGATTTGGGTGAGGATTGATGGCCCTGAGCATTGAGCGCTGCAGAGTTTGGTCAGTCACACCAAAGATAAACTGCAAAGGCACTAGAATACACTCCAATAGATTTTAATTTGTTTTAGAATGGAAGCGAATGTGAAGGAGATTGAAGTTACAGTGACAAATACAAAGCCCCCAACATGGTGCTGAGTAATTCATCCAGGGTTTATTGATGGTACTCAGACAATCTTTCAGTTCATGAAATAGAAAATGTTCTGTGACTGACAGGAAGCCTCTTTTATAATCACATCTACTATCACCTTCACCTTCAGACAGCTCCTTGTCCATCGTAACTCTATCAAGGAGGAAAACACCTAAATCATTCAAGAGACAGTTAAAGTCAGTGATAGAAAAATCCAACATTTTCCATTGAAGGAGGAACAGGACATGCTGAATGGCCTCTCTCATTCAGATTGTCCCTTTGTGTTAACATCTGAGCATTAGAACAGGAACAGGAACTGGAAGAAACCATTTAGTCTCTTGACCCTAATGCTGCCATTCAGACAAGTGACAAGTGTATTTTTGCTCTTGCGGGACCACCGGATGTCTCCAAGTGCTTCATAGCCAGTGAAGTTCTTTTTAAAATGTAGTTACTGTTGTGATGCAAGAAAGCAACCCCCTCCCCCCACTCCATCCCACCCCTACCCACCTACAACATGTGCTTAGACACAGCCTGCAATCTAAATAAGCTGAGAGTGGGATTTCCACTCCTTGGTGGAGAGATGTCCCATCCTCAATAGTATCTGGGTAGCACATTGTCACAATGATTGGCAGTACCAGCCAAGTTCCCAGGTTCAATTCTGGCCTTGGGTGACTGTGTGAAGTTTGCACATTCTTCCCATGTCTGCATGGGTTTCCTCCTGGTGCTCCTCCTACACTCCATAGATGTGCAGATTAGGTTATGGCCATGCTAAATTGCCCTGACTGTCAAGATGATTAGCAGGTAAGATACATGGGGTTATGGGGATACAGCCTGGGTGGGATTGATGGGCCAAATGGCCTCCTTCTGCGCTGTAGGGATTCTGTGATTCTAATCTGAATGGAGTCTCATGACAAGCATATCAAATTAAGGATGAGGGACAGGACTAGGCCACTCGGTCTCTTGAGCCTGCTCTATCATTCTAAGATCACAGCTGGTCTGATTGTAATTTAAATGCCATATTCATGTCTGTACCCCAATAACCTTTCATTTCCCTTTGTTAATCAAGAACCTGGCTGAGCTGTAAGATTATTCAAAACTTCAGTTCCCAATGCCTTTTGAGGAACAAAGTTCCAGAGACATGCCATCCTCTGGGACAAAAATATTCACTACATCTCCACCTTAAGTGAGTGATGCCTTATTTTTAAACAGTGACCCCTCGTTCTAAATTCTCTAACAAGTGGAAACATTCTCTCTACATCCACCTTGTCAATGCTTTCAAGATTCTCTTTATTTCAATCAAGTCGCTTCTTACCTTTCCAAACTCCAGTGGACACAAACTTAATCTGTCCAACCATTCCTCATAAGATAATCCACCCATTCCTGTGGTTAGTTTGACAAAGCTTTTCTGAGCTGTTTCTAATGCATTTACATCTTTCCTTAAATAAGGAGATCAATACTGAACACAGCACTCCAGATTTTCTCCAATGCCCTGTAAAACTGAAGCATAAATTCTCTACTTTAACAATCAATTCCCCTCACAATAAAAAAATTTCTATTTGCTTCCCTAATTATTGAAGATCCCAGAGAATCAGGGAAGTTAACACGGAACATAGAATATTACAGCACAAACAGGCCCTTCAGCCCACAAGTTGAGCTAATCATATCCCTACCTACCAGGCCTATCTATAACTCTCAATCCCACTAAATCCCATGTACTCATCCAGAAGTCTCTTAAAAGACCCCAAGAAGTTTGCCTCCACCACCACTGATGGCAGCCGATTCCACTCACTCACCACCCTCTGAGTGAAAAACTTCCTCCTGACATCTCCTTTGTACCTACTCCCCAGCACCTTAAACTTGTATCCTCTCGTAACGACCATTTCAGCCCTGGGAAATAGCCTCCGAGAATCCACCCGATCTATACCTCTCAACATCTTATAAACATCTATCAGGTCGCGTCTCATCCTTTGTCTCTCCAGGGAGAAGAGACCTAGCTCCCTCAGCCTATCTTCATAAGGCATGCCACCCAATCCAGGCAACATCCTTGTAAATCTCCTCTGCACCCTTTCAATAGCCTCCATATCCTTCTTGTATTGAGGCAACCAGAACTGTACACAGTACTCCAAGTGAGGTCTGACAAGGATCTTATAAGCTGCACCATTATCTCCCGATTCCTAAACTCAATCCCTCGATTAATGAAGGCCAGTGCATCATACGCCTTCTTGACCACATCCTCCACCTGTGAGGCCAATTCAAGAGTCCTATGGACCCGGATCCCAAGATCCTTCTGATCCTCTACACAGCTAAGAGTCCTACCCTTGCTATTATACTCCTTCATGGAAAGATTGGGCACACTGAAGAGGGGTCTTGTGAGGGAGTGAGAGGTGGGTTTTGGAGGGAGACATAGCTGAAGAGGGGTATAATATTGCAGCGGGGGTGAGGGCTGACAGGTGCCCCGATGTGCTTCCGTTCCTGCTTTCTCCGCCCAGATGGTGGAAAGGTTAATTCTCACCCGCTTGCTCATGCCAGCTACCTTGTGTTATGGGTAGTACAATATTCGGGTCAATTTGTTTGTTAATGAGCTCAATTGCCCGTTAATGATTTACTAAAATGGGGTCTGGCTGCTGCGTTATGTCCTCTGTGAGAAACTGATGTGTTAATGCTGGATGTGTGATGCCAGGTTTTGCACACACGTGGGACAACAGCAGTCCAAACTTGTAAACGTATAAAAGATAATTACTTGAATGGGTTTAAATCGAGAGAGCCGGATACTCAGCGAGACTTTGGTGCCCTCGTGCTTCAATAGCTGAAAGTAAGTGCGCAGGTACGGCAAGGAAGGCAAATGGTATGGTCTTCATAGCATAGGAATGTTATGCTGTAATTGTACAAGCTATTGGTGAAGCCACACCTAGGGTATTGCGTGCAGTTTTGGTGTCCTTATCTGAGGAAGAATGTCCTTGTTATAGAGGGAGGACAGCGAAGGTTTCCCTAGCTGATTCCTGGGATGGCAGATCTGTTATATGAGGAGAGACTAAGTCGATTAGGATTCACTGGAGTTGAGGAGGGTAAGAGGGGCTCTCATAGAAACTTACAAAATTCTAACAGTATTAGACAGGGTAGATTCAGAAAGAATGTTCCCAGTGGTAGGGGAGCCCAGAACTAGGGATCATTGTTTTAAGGATAAGAAGTAAACCTTGTAGAATGGAGGAGAAGAAAAGAATTTTCACCCAGAGGTTGGTGAATGTGTGGAATTCACTCCCACAGAAAATAGTTGCGGCCAAAGCGTGATCTGATTTCAAGAAGAAATTAGATTTCACTTTTGGGGCGAAAGGGATCAAGGGATATGGAGGAAGTTAAGATCAGGACATTGAATTTGATGATCAATAATGATCAAAGTGAATAGTCTGCTGCTATTTCTAGTTTCTGTGTTTCTAAATCCCAGTCTCTATATGTGTCTGTATCCATTTTCCTTGATTGAGTTCTGTTTGTGTACAGAAAGTTGTTTGGAATTTCATTCCTGCAAGCTCCAGCAATAATTTTCATCCGATACTGCAACAGTCACCAGTTTCTGCACAAGCAAACTTGGAATTGCTTTAATCCCTCCTGCTCTGTATTCCATCTGCTCTTTCTTCTCATTCAGTGCTGAGTCTTTTACCTTCATCTCCACATCTCCCAATAATGCAAAAAGCATCCCAAAAATTGAATATAAAATGAACCAGCTGGAAGCAGTGAAATTGAACTTTCTATCAGTAAATGGGTTTTTGATACAAATCCCAAGAATTAAGTAATCTTTAAAATTATCCTCACCAAACTGTTTCTTGCAGCCGGTTTGCTTGCAACTGATCTTCATACATAGGATTCAGTATTCAAGCCCTCAAACATAGGTTAAATACTCCTGCTTAAAAGGAAGATCTTGCATTTATGTATTATCATTCACAATCTCAGAGAGTCCCGAAGTTCTTCCCTGGCAGCACAACATCCCTTTGAAGCACACTCACTGATTTAATGTCGGGAACATGATGACAAGGGCAAGATGTGTTGAGTTAGGGGTGCAAGGAAAATTCCACAGACCTTTAAAAATGGCAGGTGGGACCTGGGATTCGGAAATCCTGCACCCATTTTTACAGGTAAAGTAGGTGTGACCTGACAGAAACCCAAACTCAGCAGGTCAGTTGAACTCAGTGCTGAGTTTAAATATACCCGTTTTCTGCTGGAGCAAAGATGTTATTCCTCGATGTGGAATTTCCTGCTGGAGCAAGGAATTTATCCCTCAGTGCGGGTGTCACAAGTTTATGGTGGAATTATAATTTTTTTTTAATTGACTCATGAGACATGGGTGTTGCTGGCTGGCCAGCATTTATTACCCATTCCTAATTGCCCTTGAATTGAGGGGCTTGCTGTACCACTTCAGAGGACATTTGAGAGTCAACCACATTGTTGTGGCTCTGGAGTCACATGTAGGCCAAACCAGGTGAGGACAGCAGATTCCTTTCCTAAAGGACATTAGTGAACCAGATAGATTTTTCTAACAACCAACAATGATTTCATGGTCATCAGTCAGTTCTTAATTGCAGAATTTTTTTATGGAATTCAAATTCTGTGAGCAGCAAGGCAGCACAGTGGTTATCACTGCCGCCTCAAAACATAGAGTATAGGGTATATAAAACGTAGAGTATAGGGCTAATGGTAGGGCTCTTAATAGTGTTGAGGAATAGAAGGATCTTGGTGTATGTGTCAATAGATCCCTGAAAGTAGGCAGTCAAGTGGATAAAGTTGTTAAGAAGGCATATGGAGTCTTAGCTTTTATTGGTAGGGGATTGAATTTAGGAGCCGCAGCATCATGTTGCAACTGTACAAAACTCTAGTGCGGCCGCACTTGGAGTATTGTGTGCAGTTCTGGTCCCCACATTATAAGAAAGATGTGGAGGCATTGGAGAGGGTACAGAGGAGGTTTACCAGGATGTTGCCTGGTATGGAGGGCAGGTCTTATGAAGAGAGGCTGAGGGATTTGAGGTTGTTTTCGTTAGAAAGGAGGCGGCTAAGAGGGGATCTTATTGAAGCATATAAGATGATTAGAGGTTTAGATAGGGTGGACAGTGATAGCCTTTTTCCTAGGATGGAGAAAGCTAGCACGAGGGGACACAGCTTTAAATTAAGGGGTATGAGTTATAGGACGGATATCAGAGGTAGGTTCTTTACTCAAAGAGTGATTAGGGAGTGGAATGCCCTGCCTGCAGCTGTTGTAGATGCGCCAAGTTTGGTGGCGTTTAAGAGGTTAATTGATAAGTATATGGAAGAGAAGGGAATGGTTTAGTTTGGAGGGGCATTGCTTTTTATTTTGGTCGGCACAACATCGAAGGCCGAAGGGACTGTTCTGTGCTGTAATGTTCTATGTTCTATGTTCTATTAGGGACCCGGGTTCGATTCCTGGCTTGGGTCAGTGTCTATGCAGAGTCTGCACATTCTCCCTATGTCTGCATGGTTTTCCTCAGGTCCTCGAGTTTCCTCCCACAGTCTGAAAGATGGGCTCGTTGGGTGCATTGGCCGTGCTAAATTATCCCTCTCTGTATCAGAACGCATGCTGAGAAATAAATTGCACCATTTGTCACGGCGGGAATCACACTTGGGACCTTAGCTGAGTTTCTGGGTTAATAATCTAGTGATCCTAGCACTGACACATTACTTACTCACCCTGAGGGAGGCAATGAGGAAATGTCAAGCTGTCAAGGTATTTCAATCCACAACCCTTTAATAATTAACAAAAGCCTGAGAGTTGTAAGGAAATTACAATCACTGTATATTCACATCAACCTGAGGCCTATCATTGGATCATTATTCAGATTTGGCTGCTTTCCACAACCTACAATTATCTCAGCATGGTTTTGTAAATTCATAGTTTGATTGACAACTCAAAAAGATTATTAAAAGGTTAGCTATCTTTGATGTGAAGTCATGAATGCAAAAATGTTTGTTTCTCTTAGGGATTAAATAATTGAGGACTTTTACAGTTTTGAATGTGATTTCATGAATGGGAGCATTTTAAGACTGTAATAGATGTTTAAATCTTTATTTTGTTTCATGTCAATATGGCCCCCAATCCTTCATGGTGGAAATTGAGTGGATCAGCATGGACATGTAAAAGAAAAGATTGGATTGGGGGCGTGCGTTATCATGAATTGGCATTTACTTGCCATGAGGATTATAAGGACCAAGACATAGGTTGGGGGGATGCATCATGAGTTCACATGCATGGGGCATGGGATTGGGGGGGGTTGGGGATGGTGGGAACGGTTTGTTGCTGATCAAGCAACAACAGGCAAATGCCAAGTCCCATATGTTTGCTAGTTTGTGATCACTGATGGCTACCTTGAAGTGAACTCCCACTGTCACACTTACACAGGAAGTGACAGGCAACCCATCCCATTGTCCTGATTTTTTTTTTTAACTCCTGCCATCTGTCAGGAGTGTGCTCCCATTTTCCCACTTTTATAGTCTTTGCTCCAGTGTTGATACAAAGACCCAAAAGGGGAAACCAGCAAGGTCTGGCTCCCTGTGCTTTGCTTAGAATTGTAACTATCCAACAATTGAGGTGAGACATCTATGATTCCACACTCCTCAATCTTGTTGACTCATGTTTGGAGGCTTGTGTATGACTAGCAGTGGGTGGGAGTGCTGAACGGTAAGGAACAGCTGCTGAAGAGTTGGCAGTGACCACAGGAGCCATTGTTAAGAGAGAATGAGAGGAATGGCAGAACAGGACAGGAGCTCCTCAAACTAAAGCCAAACCATGGGATCTATAATTCAAAATAATGGCAGTGGAGACGGGAGGGGGAGGGGTGAGGGGTGAGGGGAATGACAGTGGGGTCAACAGGTGAAGGGGAGGAGTTGAACTTTTTACTGGATGGTCCCATACCTTGTAAACATTCACTAACTGGGCCCATTGATATGTAACCATTAAGCTGAAAAGATTTACTAGGATGCTATTGGGACATAATAGATTAATTTATAAGGTGAGGCAGGATAGACTGGGATTTATTTCTCTGCAGCATAGAAGGCTAAGGGTGATTTTACAGAGGTCTGTAAAATAATGAGAAGCACAAATTAACTAGATAGTCGATATCTTTTCCCAAAGGTAGGGGATTCCAAAACTATAGATTGAAGGTGAAAAGGGAGAGATAAAAAAAAAGTGTTCAGAGGGTCAATTTTTTCACACAGAGGATGGTGAGTGTCTGGAACAAGCTGTTAAAGGTGGTAGAGACGGATACAATCTTGCCTTTTAAAAAGCGTTTAGACAGTTAGATAGGTAAGATGGATATAGAGAAGTATGGGCCAAATGCGAGCAATTGGAATTAGATTGTGGATTTAAAAAAAAAGGGCGGCATGGACAAGTTGGGCTGAAGGGCCTGTTTTCAGACTATAAACTTCTATTACTCTAAGCTGATGGGATGCCACAAATCTTGTTGGAACAATTACTCCCTCCCTTTCACTGTCCCACCCCAACAGCAGTGAAAAGAGCAGGGAGAATATTATTCGGGTAAAATAATGCTGTAAAATCATGGAATCTCTACAGTGCAGGTGGAGGCCATTCGACCCATAAAGTCAGCACTGACCACAACGCACCCAGACACTGTGACTCCACATATTTACCTGCTAATCTCCCTGACACTAAGGGGCAATTTAGCATGATCAATATAACTAATGCCCACACTGTGGACTGTGGAAGGAAACCAGAGCACCCAGAGAAAACTCACGCAAACATGGGGGGGAATGTGCAAACTCCACACAGAACACTCACTCAAGGCCAGAATTGAACCTGGGCCCCTGGCGCAATGAGGCAGCAATGCTAACCAGCATGCCACTGTGCTGCCCCAAGAAAGAGACATGTTACAATTCTGGATTTGCAAGTCACACAGGATGTCATCCAACCAGATATAGTTGGAAGCAAGGAGAGTGTGAAGTAAATTTTAATAAGGTGCATTAGCACACAAACACAATTGTTCATGGATCAGAGAGTGAGAAATTGATCTTTAGGTTCCCTCTAATGAGAGAAACTCGGCAGGCAGGTGCAATAAAAAAACTGAGAGGTGGTTTGTATCCAAACACTCATCCGTTAAGCAACTTCATTGCAAGTTATCAAAGACAAACCACAGGCTGTGTGCCCTCAAGTCATATCCAATAACAAGGGAACTGATGTGTGCTATAGGATCAGTTTTCCTTGTACAGGTTTTCTCAAATTTGTTGAAGGCTTGAAAATAAAAAAGATTTTTAAAAAGGGTTTATTTTTCATCGCCCATGACTCAACTGATGCCTTAGAAATCTCTGCATTGCACTGCACTACTGCAGTGTACCACACTATTATACTGCGTGTATCGTTTTGTACCTCTGCACTACTGCACAGTACTGTACTGCACTGTATTGCTCTGCACTGCACAGTATTGCTCTGCACTGCACTATACTGCACTCCACTGTCTTGCACTCCACTTGTCTGAACTGTATTGTATTCCACTACACTGTGCTGTACAACACTGTGCTGTACTGCATTGCATTATACCCACTATACTGCACTGCACTACATTGCACTGCAGTGCACTGCACTGTACTATGCTGCACTATGCTGCTCTGACCCAGCCTGAGTTGGGAGGTTGAGAGTGAAGGGTATCTGTGTTCCAGTGGATGTAAATTATAGCAGAATTGGCAGTTCCACTGTGAGTGCCACTCTGCTGAACCTTTAATCCATTTACTGCAATTCCTTTTTAACTGCCTCCTCCAGGAAATTGGGAGGACCAAACGGTGAACTTTAGCATCACTTTGGGTGCTGGCATTATCCAGCATATTATTCGAGCAGTAACCAAAACAGAGGGTGATGGATAAGCCCAGTAATTCTGGCAGTGTTTGGGAAGCAATGTGATTCTTCCTCAGAATCCGGGACAATAGTTGTTATTTTTCACACACGTTGTAACTGACTCTCTGATGTTTCTCGAAAGTCTTCCTGAATAAAATAGTTCCTGCTCCTTTCCTATGGTTTACCTGGAGTTTTGGTAACATGCAAAGCAGCATTGTATTAGTATTCAGTGTCTGCCTTTGCTGGATTTGCATTTCTGTGCTGAGATATTGTGAAATCCTTGTTCCATACTTCTAAAAAAGCCAATTCAAATGTTGTGGCATTGCACACTACCTGAGGTTGTCATGTGTTGTACAGACTCAGTGAATGTGTTGCCTTTTCCCCTCTATTTGCTGATTCTGTTCAAACCACTGCAGTGAACTTCGATTGTACGATGACAAACATTCAAAGTCAAAAAAAAATTTTGATCTGTGGCTGTTTAATGAGGATTGATGTGTGGGCATTTGCAAATGAATGGAAAAATGACTTGCATTTTCATGGCACATGTCGTGCCGTCAAGATATTGCAACGTGTTTCACAGTGGTTTGCACTGCTGCCTCACAGCGCCAGGGATTGGGTTCGATTCCCGGCTTGGGTCACTATCTGTGCAGAGTCTGCAAGTTCTCCCCATGTCTGTGTGGGTTTCCTCCAGCTGCTCCGGTTTCCTCCCAGAGTTCAATGATGAGCAGGTTAGATTGATTGACCGTGCTAAATTGCCTCTCAGTATCAGGAAGATTAGTAGGAAACATACAGGGGCTTTTGGGAACAGGCCTGCGTGGGATTGCTGTCAGTGCAAGCTTGATGGGCCAAATAGCCTTCTTCTGCACTGTAGGGATTCAACGATTCTATTCTGTGATTTAAGTATTTGTAAAATATGGTCACTACTGAAATGTAAGAAACATGACCAATGTCTGCATAGTAAGATCTCACATACATTGATGTGATAATGAACAGATAACCTGATTTTGATGATGTTGGTTAAGAAGAAAAACATTGGCCAGGACATGGGGGGAGAACACCCTGGCTGTGCTTCCAAATAGTGCCAGGGAATCCTTTGCCTCAATATGGGACATAAGAACAGAAGGATACTTATCCCTGAAAGTAGGCAGTCAAGTCGAGAAGGTTGTTAAGAAGGCATACGGAGTCTTAGCTTTTATTGGTAGGGGGATTGAATTTCGGAGCCGCAACGTCATGTTGCAACTGTACAAAACTCTAGTGCGGCTGCACTTGGAGTATTGTGTACAGTTCTGGTCCCCACATTATAAGAAAGATGTGAGGCATTGGAGAGGGTACAGAGGAGGTTTACCAGGATGTTGCCTGGTATGGAAGGCAGGTCTTATGAAGAGAGGCTGAGATTTGAGGTTGTTTTCGTTAGAAAGAAGGTGGCTAAGAGGAGATCTTATTGAAACATATAAGATGATTAGAGGTTTAGATAGGGTGGACAGTGATAGCCTTTTTCCTAGGATGGAGAAAGCTAGCACGAGGGGACATAGCTTTAAATTAAGGGGTGGTAGTTATAGGACGGATGTCAGAGGTAGGTTCTTTACCCAGAGGGTGGTAAGGGTATGGAATGCTCTGCCTGCTGCAGTTGTAGATGCGCCAAGTTTGGTGACGTTTAAGAAGTTAGTAGATAAGTTTATGGATGAAAAGGGAATGGTTTAGGTTAGAGGGTCATTGCTTTTTCTTAATTGGTCGGCGCAACATCGAAGGCCGAAGGGCCTGTTCTGTGCTGTAATGTTCTATGTTCTATGTTCTCTACTTGTTCAGGCCCGCAAGTATGTTTGTCTTTCAGTTAGATCAGTGCCGATCTGTATCTAAACTATGTTTACCTGCTCTAACCTTGTGACCCTTCAACACACTTGTACAACACAAATTGTCAATTGACATCCGAACTCAGTAACTTTCAATGGGGAGAGGTTTGCGAATGACTTTGTGCTCCCTGACTTCACCCCGAGATAACTTTGCAGAGTTATTACACCCAGAATATGAAGTTCAAACCTGCAATCACTGCACCCCACGCACTCCGGACATTCTCTCTTCCACCATCTCCCATTGGGAAAAAGAATATAAAAGTCTGAGGTCACGTACCGACCGACTCAAGAACAGCTTCTTCCCTGCTGCTGTCAGACTTCTGAATGGGCCTGCCTTGCATTAAGTTGATCTTTCCCTGGACCCTAGCTATGGCTGCAACACTACATTCTGCACTCTCTCCTTTCCTTCTCTATTAACAGTATGCTTTGTTTGTATCGCATGCAAGAAACAATACTTTTCACTCTATTTTAATATACGTGACAATAATAAATTAAATCAAACTTTAGGTGGATCATTTGCACCCTAGACCATGAATTTAAAAGCATTGGATATATCAGTGTGGCTATCAGTTCCAATTAAAACATCACAGGCACACAAATCTACAGTAGCCTAAAAATGACCTCTGAGCTTCTTGGGATGGAAGCATGACCCCTAGATTGGGTTACAGTCATGCATTCCTTCCCAAAAGCCACAAATGTTTCAAGATGGATTTGCCTGCCCCATTGCTGTCAAGATGGTTGTGTGCACTTTGGTTTGCATAGTGTTATAGACAGGTATCGCAGAACTGTCCACAACAGAAGTAAACCAGAAGAAAGTAGAAAGTTATTTCAAAAACATGTGATGGATACTTTTATTCTCACTTCTGCATTGTAGTCACAAAGCAATTATAAAAGGTTAATATACATCCACAGGTTAGATCCAGTTCATTTAAACCTCCTCTGACCTCTTCCTGGGAAATAAATGACCTGGTTTGTCCTATCAAGTATCCAAATTGCATTCAACTTTTCAACAGCTAAAGATTAAGCTCTGGTTACAAACAGTAGCCAGGTATTTGTAACCTAACTAGATTCATCCAAACTTATACTGACTATGTAACAGTTGATTAATATGTGTTTGGTCTGAGCTGAGTTGTGATGAGACACAGCCACGCTGAGAAATATGTTGAACAGTTTTTGTCACAACTGTTTGGCTTCGCTGAGAAGGTAATGATAAGTCACTGAATCACAATGGGACTGGAGTCACTTGGAGGTTAGAACAGTTACAGAGCACAATTCCCCTTCATCGATGAGCTTCAATGAACCGGTCGGATATTTATTTAGGAAACACAAGTGCTGATTCTCTGTTTTGAGAGATCTTTACAAAGAAAGACTTGCATTTGTATAGCACCTTTCAAAACCTCAAGACATTCCAAAGACGTTAACAGCCAATGACCTATTCTTGAACAATTGTAAAGTAGGAAACATTGCAGCTATTGTACATAGCAAGTCCACACAAACAGCGATGTGATTACGGACAGATATTTTTTGTGATGTTGATGGTGGGATAAATATTGATCAAGACCTTGGGGAGATCTTGCCCTTTTTTTCAAAATAGTTTTATTGATTTGATTTGATATATTATTGCCACATGTATTAACATACAGTGAAAAGAAGTATTTCTTGCTAGTATACAGACAAAGCAGACCGTTCATAGAGAAGGAAATGACAGAGTGCAGAAAGCAGTGTTATAGTCATAGCTAGGTGTAGAGAAAGATCAACTTCTTTTACATCAGTCTGTGCACGCAGACAGACTCTCTGCCTAATGTCTCCTCTGCCTGGTGGCACCTCCAACAATGCAGCACTCCATCATTAATGAGACCGGTATGTAAGCCTGGATTTTGTGCTTAGGTGCCTGGAGTGGGGCTTGAACGCATAACCTTCTCACCCAAAGACAAAATGACACTAACTGAAGCATGGCTGACACCCTTATAGAGTGCACCCCAAGGTGAAGAATAAGAGAAGTTGAGGTGAAGAGATTAAGTTAGACTAGACTCTAAGAATCCACAGGATATTGGATAGTTACACTGAGCAGGTGAGCTGTCAAACAATTTTGATATTTTGGAAAAGAATGAATCAAAGTGAGAGATTGGTTGACTTGAGAAGGAAGAAATTACTTTTCTTGACACTGTTCTGAAATGATCTCACATTTTGCAAAGTTAAATTATTTGTAATGTTATTGCAAATAAAACAAGAGGTGTCTGTCTGACAGATACGTCAAGATACTGGCAATGAAACATGAACAAAAAGACTTCATTTAAAATATTCTGTAAGAGAAAAAAAAAATTTGGTCAAAGGCAGTACACTGGCACTGCTGCCTCATAGTACCAGGGACCAAGCTTCAATTCCTGGCTTGAATCACTGTCTGTGTGATTTGCACATTTTCCCCATGTGGTGTTGGTTTGGGTGCCTTCGTTCCCTCCCACACTTCAAAGATATGCAGGTTAGGTGGTTGGCCATGCTAAATTGCCCCTTAGTGTTGGGGGACAAGCTAGGATAAATGCATGGGGTTATGGGGATAGGGTCTGGGTGGGACTGTGGTGGGTGCATACTCAATGGGCCAAATGGCCTCCTTCTGCACTGCAGGATTTTATGATTCTAAAAAAAACTGGGACCGACTGAGATAGGTTGGGTAAAATGACTTTTTCTGTGATGTGGGTTTGATGTGAAACAACAGCAGCAATTTGCATTGATGTGAAATATGTCTAACATCGAGGAACGTCTCACAGTGCCTGATGGAGATGGAATGAATTAGTGTGGGAGAAAAGGCTGCTGTGCCAGCCAGTGTAGGTGCTTTGCCCATGCAGCTTATAAAGATGAAACAGAATTCGAGCCAAATGTTTGTGTTGCCAGTGCTTCTGTAAAAGGGTCTTTGTCCGTTTAGATCTTTTGGAACTGACGTCTTGTAAAAAGGTTACTGGTTGTGGGTCAATCATCCTCTCTGTTTCTGACTGTAAATCTTCAAAGGTGCGACCTTTGCCAAACCTGTGGGAATGCTCCGACACCTGATCACCTTGACTGCTGTGCGGTCAGTTTCAGTCTACAGGCTGAGATGAACATTTCTTCTCTTGCTCTTTCATTAACTCGGTAACCTTGGCAACCATGCCGCAGATTGTTCTCTTTTGTAGAGTTGGTTTTGTTTGAATAACCCCTCTTTGCGAGTGAGTTTTTTTTGTCGCGGTAGACACAATCTCATCGATAGATGTGAGAGGCACAGCAGGATTAAGGCTGAATAGATTGCTGCGGGGCAGGTATGAGGAAATGTTACCCCATCATGTTTTCTGGTAGGTTTTCATGTTCGGGGTCAGTCAATCATCTGAATCACAGAATACTACAATGCAGGAGAGGCCCTTCAGCCCATCGAGTCTGCACTGATACATGAAAGACCCTGGCCTATCCAACTAATCCCACTTGCCAGCACTTGGCCCATAGTCTTGAATGTTATAATGTGCCAAGTACTTTTTTAAAGGATGTGAGACATCCCAACTCCATCACCCTCCCAGGATCTGGATTCAAGATATGAAGGAAAACAGCATCAAGAGGATTGTACACCCTTTAGGGAGCATTCTGGGATTTTCCCAGACAATTGCACTTACCTACCTTGATTTATTAATAGTCCCATACAAATATTATGAAATTGTTTCTTTAAAGATTCTTTACTAACAGTGCATTATAGTGAAGATGTGGCATGGTTTTGGGACGGTTATGTCAATCTCATGTCCACTACCCAGGCAATGTCTGGTGATTGGACAGGAGGAGCTTTGGGAATCTCCCCTTTGGAGAGATTCGATGTTTGCTTGGCTCAGGGTTAGGCTGGAGCATTGCGGGCAGATTGCAGCATTTGGTAAAACATGTTAGACTGCTTGCAATTAAACATGCATGACTGGAATCCATTTTAAAAAGTAAAATAAACATGAATACAGCAGTAAATTTGCTCCTGTAGCTGAACCACGGCCAAATGGAAGTGAATTGATGCTTACTATCTCCGGGAGCTTTGTGTTCTTTGAGAGCAGGCAGTTATCCCCAATGGTTTCTAAGAGATAATGCCTGCTCCTTGCTTGGAGAATAAACCAAAGACAGAGAGGAGATGAGCACAAGAACCCAGTGGATCCGGCACACGTGATTAACTGAGAGTTTCCCAGAACTGATTTCATTCCTCTTCCCCTTCCGACTTTTCCAAAGCTGCACGTTCTCATTCTCAAATGGCCTTACTCTTTCTTTGTAGCAGGAGAAAGGCCATTCAGCCCCTCAAGCCTGCTCCACCATTCAATAGAATGGTAGCTACCTGATTTTAACTCTGATTCCATATCCCCCATATTCCTCATGACTGATACAATTCATCCCAAACTCCCTTCACCTCTCCACCTCAGGCAGCACAGTGGCACAGTGTTTAACACCACTGCCTCACAGCGGCAGGGACCCGGCTTCAGTTCCCAGCTTGGGTCACTGACTGTGCATAGTCTGCATGTTCTCCCTGTGTCTGCGTGCTATCCTTTATGTGTCTGATTTTTTCCCTCAGTCTGAAAGCTGTGCTGGATAGGTGCTTTGGCCATGCTAAATTCTCCCTCTGTATCCAAACAAGTGCCAGAGTGTGGCGACTAGAGGATTCATAGTAACTTCACTGCAGTGTTAATGTAAACCAACTTCTGACAACAATAAATAAACTTCATATGAACTATTGGTAGCTAGACCTGCCTGAGTCCTAAGCTCTGGAATTCCCACAGGGAATTTCTCTATCTCCCTCTTCTATTTTTAGACTCTCGTTTAAACATAATATTTGACCAGAATTTTGGTCATCTGACCTAATAGCTTCTTTGTGTCAAATTCTGTTTGATAAAGTTCATGTGAAGCAACTTGGAATGATCTAGGATGGTAAACATAGAAGGCAGGAGAAGGTGGAGGCCATTTGGCCCTTCAAGCCTGCTCTGCCATTCATTACAATCATGGCTGATTGTCCAACTCAGTGGCCTAATCCTGCTTTTGCCCCATAACTTTTGATTTCATTCTCTCCAATGCTACATCCAGCTGCCTTTTGAACACAAGCCACCAGACAGTTACAAGTTACTGTTTTTGGTGTGATGATAGGGTCAACGAAGGAGATTGCAAAGAGGCTTCACTCTGACATCGACTAATTGTGTTGAATAGCTTGTTCTGTAGTGTTGACATGTCTCAATGTAAGAAATGATCTCCTTTGGATTTGTCCACGGAATATGTGACCAGGTTGGGAATCAGAGGATGGATTTCAGAAAGGCCTGAGCCCAGCACTGGTGCTCACTGACTGTCCTATAGCAAACTGTGCATATGTTTCACAAGTGGAGAATGGAGAGGCAGATATCCAAATTGTGAATGACCTACTTCCCCTCCCCAAACATAACCAGAGAAGTGGCTGCACGAGAACGTGGAGAATTGGTGTGATCTAAATTGAGGGGTGTTGGCAGAGAGGAGAGGAAATGATACCCCTGGCACGAGACTGGGTAATTCGATGGTAGAGAGTTGAGATAATTGGCAAACAAACAAGACAGTTATTTTGAAGACACACTGAGCTGTGATGTGGAATGAAAACAAATTGAAATCTTAATTTTCAAAGAACAATTACAGAATGGATAGTCAGAAACTTTTTTTCAGACTGGGAGAGTCAGTTACTGGGGAGAATAGGTTTAAGGTATGAAGGCAAGATTTAAAGGAGATGTATAAGGCAAGTCTTTTATTCAGATAAGTGCCTGGTATTCGCTGCTGGTGGAGGCAATTGAAGCGGATACGGTAGTGACTTTTAAGGGGCTTCTAAACAAATACATGAATAGGATGGGAATAGAGGGATATGGTCCCCGGAAGGGTAGGGGGTTTTAGTTCAGACGGGCAGTATGGTTTGTGCAGGCTTGAAGGGACGAAGGGTGTGTTCCTGTGCTGTAATTTTCTTTGTTCTTTGTTGTTTTTTGGATGAATACGTGAACAAGAAAATTGTTGAGTTATTGGGAGCAAGCAGGGGTGTGAGGCTAATTCCACCACTCTCTCAAACAAACTGGCATAGCAACGATGGGCTGAATAGTCTCATTCTGTGCTGTGAGATTTTGAGAGTGGTTCAGTTATCCAATCTCTCCAGGGATCCAGCTGGGACACAATGACAGCAAAATTAAATTTGAAATGTGGTAGATTGCAAGTAAAACATTAGAACAATTAAAAGTGAATCTATCATTGCTGCTTAGTAAAATGATTCATCAATTTTAATCGCAGTCCCTGTCAGACATAACGAGGTGTGAATTTTTGCAATCTGATTTAAATCTGGAAAAATATAACAGTCATTGGGGAAAAAAACACAACAAATGCAATGTTTATTTGCAGCCATTGCATTTAATAAACTTGAAAAGGTTACGATTTGTAAAGAGGGCATTGTGACACCAGATTAACCCTAAGAGATTAAAGTTTTAATAAAGTCTTGCTTTCATTTTGCACCTTATTCTATGTTAGAATCCTCTCCACCCTTCACCCTCTGTGAATCACTTTAAAACTCAGCCACATGTTGATTGGCAACACTGGCAGCCAACTCCCACACAGCAAGATCCCATAAAGAGTGACAGGATGGATGACTGGTTAGTTTTCATGTTGCTGTTAGTCGGATCCCATTGTTACTCAGTCAAAACGACCTCAGGAAAATATGCAAAGCCACAGAACGGGATCACTTCAAAGACCCTGATACAGTTGTAACTTGGATTTATAGGGTCTGTGAAACTCAGTAAGTTAAAAGATCAATGAGGCGAGGTGACCTGCCCACATTTCGTGTCTCCAAAGACATATTAAACTCTGTTGTAAACTGCTTCAGAACAGCCTGGCTTCTCACCCCAGGCCGGCACCGCTAACCGAATCCAATGCAATCCTGATGGTGTGGGCTGCAGTATTTCATCGATATCGGTTGGTGCAGCAACTGGGTGGGTGGGATGGTGTGAACTGTCTAACCGGGATTCTCCATCTTCTGTACCAGACCATAGGCCAGGCTGGGGGGGGACTTTATTTTAGTTACTCTGTGAAGTCATTGGGAAGGGATTCTAGGAGTTGGTGTTTGTTGACTTAGTTAAGGAGCAGTCTGCCGCCTGGATCTGATCTTACATTAAAGTACACTTCATGCTATAGCTGCTGACCTATATTAGCCCCTGCATTGACAATGACACGATTTGGGTTTTGGGGAATAGGCAGGTGAGGGGACTGCAATCAGCTGATTTGCTTATGCAGAGGGCTAAGATAGACATGATGGACCAAATGGCCTCCTCTGTGCTCAATTCTACGATTCACCTTTGTTCTCAAATCTGCCCACGGCCTCAGCCTCTCTCTCTGTAACCTCTGACAACCCTTCCCCTCCACCCTGACTGCTTTGCACTCCTCCACTTCTGGCCTTTGCTCTTTTCCGATTTTCACAGCTCTACCATTCTGCCTTGCACTGCCATTGCCACAAACTGGGATACCTTCCTTAAACTTCCCTGTCTTTCCCACTCTCTTCCTTTTCAGACACTCCATACAATCGACCCCTGGCTGAAGGTCTCAGTCCCCCCTTAAGTGGGCCGAGTGTCAGCTTTTGATTGATATAGCTCTTGCAAAGCACTTTGGGATGGTTTGTCACCGTAAGGTGCTGTATAAATGCAATTTTGGGATGACCTGGTCAACATAACTTAACATTACTCTGAGGTTGGGGGAAAATTCACCGCCAATTGACAGAAAAAGATTAAAACTTCCAAATAGTTTCCTGTGTATAATTACGTGTATTCTAAGGTGTAGAGATTAGTTGGATTAGCCATGGTAAATGCACAGGTTACAGAGTAAGGAACAGAGAGGTGGGCCTGGATAAGATGCTTTTTCGGAGAATTGCTGCTGATTAGATGGACCGAGTAGCCTCTTTCTGCACTGCAGAGATTCTGTGATTCTATTGAATGTTTCCTGCAAGAACAGAATGAACTGAGATCACTCCATTTTATAATCCAGAGTATCGTATCTTCGAAAAGCAGTAATGGAATAATATCCGAAAACACTGTTGAGTGTACATTACAGGGAGATAGCTGGATTGGGGAAAAACACAGATGAACAATTTGTTGAGGCGGAGAGGTGTTGGGAATTCCAAAAGGTTGGTCATTTGAAAAGGTGAAGAAAAAGATGTCTGTAACTCAAAATGAAGAGGAGTATAAATTACACACAGCATCAGTGTCCTCTCAGAGTGAATTTGCAAGGAAGCCAAGCTAAAGTCCAGCACTATTAACACGTATTAACGTTTCTCCAGAGGTATAGCCATGGAGACGCCAGCATTGGACTGGGATGGGCACAGTAAGAAGTTTCTCAACACCAGGTTAAAATTAACCTGTTGGACTTTAAACCTGGTGTTGTGCTTCTTACTGTCCCCAGAGTTTAACTGCCCCTGTGAATGAGTTACATGATGGTAATTTAATGGGGGGAGGGGAGTGGTGGCTTGTTTTAACTGACAATACTGTGAATATTTGTTAAAGTCATTAGAATGGCACAGTCAGGGCACAGCCCCTAACTCTTTACCAGCTCTGGCAGCTTTATCTGCACCAAGTTTATGGTTAATAATTCTTGCTGGAGAAATTGAGCACAGTGCTGACTGTGGTAATGTGCTCATTGAGGCAAGAAAGCTATTGCAGGATAACTGGTGAATAATTTGTAGTTCCTTTCAAGGAAAGTCCACATCCAATGAATATTGCTGTTTTTAATTAACTTGTTGCAATGGTAAAGTCTATTAGTTTTTTTCAAATGTTGCATTTTAAATTGTCATGTTATAGATTACATCAATGGGTTTCATCCCAGCAGTCATGTTGATTTACATTCCCGCACTTTTCATCTGTTCTGTTCACTTCCTCTGCAGGAGTGTGATTCCAGAAATGTCAGCAATTTATCTGCTAGCCTCTGATTTTTCACCCTTCATCCAGCCCTGCAGTCTTGCTGCACTCCTCCAATTCAGGCTGTGATTGGACTGTGCTGTTCCAATGACTTTAACAAATATCCAGAGCATTGTCAGCTAAAACAAACCACCAACTCCATCCGTCTCCTCCCCTCCCACAATTAGATTACCAACTTGTAACTCATTCACAGGGCATCTAAACTCTGGGGACAGCAAGAATATAACACCAGGTTTAAAGTCCAACAGGTTAATTTTAACATGGTGTTGAGAGACTTTTTAAAATGCCCACCCCAGCATCTCCACATCATGGCTACACCTCTGGAGAAATGTTAATACACTTTAATCATGCTGGACTTTAACTTGGCTTGCTTATAAATTCATTCTGAGAGGACACTGACGCTATGTGCAATCTAAGCCCCTCTTAATTTTGGAGCACAAACCACCTCTTCCTTCTCCTTGGCAAGTGACCAATTCTTGCCTTCTGGAACTCCCAACACCTCTCCATCCTCATTTTCCTTTGCCTCCCTATTGGCAGCTGGTGAGAACCTAAGCACTATGGTGCCTGCTATAAAACTCTCATCTCTTTCTGTAATAAGTCCTCAGAGGCAGAAGTCTCTTTCCCAAATGCCTTTGTTTACAATATCTAACAACACTACACAAAGCACTCACAGTATGCAGTCTATATCCAGAGGGCCAAAGCTATTGGCACTCCTATTTAAATACAGAGCACAGGGCTCCCTGATTGGACCATCAATTTGGCCCTTAATCAGTGAGTTCATATTCAGGCTGGCCATTTCAATTGTCTGATTAAAATCATCACAATCTCTCTCCCTAAAATCTATCTTTTTGACTAAACATTCCCATGCAGCACCTTGTCACAGTTTTACACAGTTAAAGGCAGAATATAGAATGGTGATTAATGTTGTAAGTGCTGAGTGTCTGCCTTGTGATGCAAAGGATCTTGTTGAGTATTTGTATAGTCTATGAACCAACCACCTCCCCCCCCCACCCCCACCCCCTCGACACACATCCTGCTCAGCCTTTTTGAAGGTATTTACACATTCCTGGGGGATGGTCCCATTGGCTACAAAGAACAGTTGCATGGTCGACACAGGAACTCTGAAGGGAAAATGAACAGAAAATGCTGGAATTACTCTGCTGGATTGACGGTTTCTGCTGGAGGGAGAAACACTGAGTTAATATTTCAGAGCAGTGACCTTTTAGCAGAACTGAAACAAAGGGTAGGGATGGTGAATAACTTTTGTTCTGTCCACATCACACACGCTGCCAGACCAGTTTTTTTTGATAGGTGCCCAAGTGACATGTTTGAGTCATTTTTGTGACCATTGTTGACATGAGGTTCAGCCCTGGGAGGAACAGGGTGAGCAAATGGCCCAGGTTTGAACAGAACAGTGCTGTAACTGGGCTGTTTTTCTGAATTATTCTAGGCCAGAATTTCTGTATTTGCCACTCGCATACGTACGTACACAGTTATTTACGTACAATATTTCTTCATCTCCGATCTTCCCTTTGCTACTCCCAACCCAATGAATGAATCATTCAGAAGCATTCCATGTTCTATGTTCTATTCCACACACAGATGGAAGGGGCAAGAGGGAAAAGAAAACAACTGTTCCCCAACATCTTTCCCATCCACACACCTCTCATGCAACCCACAACATTAAAACAAAATGCCAGTGGATTTTATTTTCCATTAATTCCAGGATGCAATAGTGAAGCAAATAGATGGAGATAAATATAAAAGTTGTGGTGGCAGAGGCTGAAATATTGAACTCTCTTTCCTACCCACTCCCCTCACAAAATAATAAATCCTCCAACTCACACCACTCTATCAAAAAAAAACACACAAACATAGAACATAGAACAATACAGCACAGAACAGGCCCTTCGGCCTTCGATGTTGTGCCGACCAAAATAAAAAGCAATGCCCCTCCAAACTAAACCATTCCCTTCTCTTCCATATACTTATCAACTAACCTCTTAAACGCCACCAAACTTGGCGCATCTACAACAGCTGCAGGCAGGGCATTCCACTCCCTAATCACTCTTTGAGTAAAGAACCTACCTCTGATATCCGTCCTATAACTCATACCCCTTAATTTAAAGCTGTGTCCCCTCGTGCTAGCATTTAAAGCTGTGTCCCCTCGTGCTAGCATTTAAAGCTGTGTCCCCTCGTGCTAGCATTTAAAGCTGTGTCCCCTCATGCTAGCAAATGGGTGAGCCAATGCCACAATCATCAACACTGCTGTCTCTCGAGTTCGATTCCTCGCTTGGTCGCTGTCTCTGTGGAGTTTGCACATTCTCCCCAAAACTGCATGGGTTTTCTCTGGATGCTGCAGTTTCCTCCCACAGTCCAAAGATATGTGGGTTAGGTGGATTCATAGAAATCATAAAATCATAGAAATCCCCAATGCACAGGCAGGAGGACATTCAGCCCATCGAGTGTGCACCAACTCTCCGATGGATCATTCCCATCTCGACCCTCTCCCTGAAACCTCATGTAATTACTCTGCTAATCCCCCCTGACCTACACACCTTGGGACACTAAGGGGCAATAAGCAGAGAAAGCTATTGCATTTTCACAGCACTTTTGACTACCTTGGGACAGCCCAGGCCATCTCACAATCAAAAAGGTACTTTCAATGAGGTTTTTTTTTAATTTAAAGTTTATGTATTAGTGTAGGCTTACATTAATACAGCAATGAAGTTACTGTGAAAATCCCCTAGTGACTGATGTAATGTAAGAAATGTGGCAGTCATCATAGGTGCACAGCAAGATCCCACAGTCAGCAATGAGATTGGTGAACAGGTTTTTGTGCTGTTGCTTGGAAGGCAAATATCAAAATGACGGTTGGGTGATCTTTTCTGTCCATTTGAAAATGTAGGTGCACCTTGACATTTAAGTGTCATCTCTGACCAAGCTGTGCTCCCTCGGTACTGCACTGTGAGATCTCGGTTAGATATCTAGGCTCAGATTACTGAGTAGGCCCGGAACCCGAAAGTATCTGATGAGAGGTGAAGGTACTGACTAACTGAGCATCGGCTAACAACTTAGTACTGAATGGTGAATCCCGGTCTCATGTGGCTATTGGCTGAACAAATCATGAAAACTGTGAAACCAGGTCTTTCATCACACCCAGTGTGGTTAACCTCACAGCACTTGAAGTGTTTGTTAATGACAGAGTGTAAAGTGTAGCATTTTAATATATATAATAGGTTTGTAAAAATATGAAGAATTTAACCTTCTGAAACATTCCTGGTGGATGGTGTTTCCAGACAAATGGGTTTTTTTTGGGGAATTTTCAGTTCTTATATCTTTATACACACCACATGATCTTTTTTTAAATATCTGAATATCTGCACTCCAGATGTTGATAGATAATCTCCATTTTGTGATGTGAGTGAATGATTCCTGTCACATTATACTCTTATCTGGTATGAACTTTGCAGAAATAGTTAAATATCTCCCTTCGATGTGATGTGTGTCCAATCCTCACTGACAATTACTGTCCTAAATGACGGCTATAGTTAACAGTGTTTATATATTATGCATACATTGACATATATATATATATATTCACAGCCTTAGCAAGTGTAACCTGGTGAGCCACAGTGTGAGAGAGAATATGAAAACCTGATATCGGACTGTTTGGGGCAGCACGTTGGCACAGTTGTGAGCACTGGTACCTCACAATGCCAGAGACCCGGGTTCAATTCCCAGCTTGGGTCACTGTTGTGTGGAGTTTGAATGTTCTCCCTGTGTCTCTGTGGGTTTCCTCAGGTGCTCTGCTTTCCCCCACAGTTCAAAGATATACTGGTTAGATGAATTAGCCGTGCTAAATTCTCCTTCAGTGTACCTGAACAGGTGCTGGAGTGCGGTGACGAGGGGATTTTCACAGTAATTTCATTGCAGTGTTAATGTACACATATTTGTGACTAATAAATAAACTTTATAACTTTTATAAAAACCTGTGTTCTCTTCAAATAATATTGGGCAGTTAAGAGTGCAGGATATCGTACCAGTGTGTGGTAGAGGGAAGGAGAGGCAATATAGTGGCACAGTGGTTAGCAATGCTTCCTCACGGCACGAGAGACCCAGGTTCAGTTCCAGCCCTGTGTGACTTTGTGGAGCCTACTCATTCTCCCCGTGTCTGCCTGGGTTTCTTCTGGGTTCCACAGTTCAAAAATGTGATCGTGCTAAATTGCCCCTTAGTGTAAGAGGACTAGCCAGGGTAAACATGTGGAGTCATGGGGATAGGACCTGGGTGGGATTGTGGTCGGTGTAAACTTAATGGACCAAATAGTCTCCTTCTGCATTGTAGGATTCTATGGATATGGAGGTGGTGGTAAGGTGGGTGTGTGATGGGGATAGGGGGTGTTTGGTGAGGGTAAGGAGGGGTGTGTTGTGAGGGTGAAGGTGGGGTAAGGAAGTTGGATCTTGGTCAAGAATGCTATTTAATTATCGGTGGATTCTCTATTCTTCCTTACAATGCTTCTTAAACCCCGACCTCTTTGACCTGACCTTTGACCGAGCCCCCCACATCACTTAGTGTTGTATTTTCTTTTGACAATGAGCCTGCGACGTTTTACTGCATTATAGATGCTATACAAATGCAGGTTGTTGCCGGTGAGGTTGTGTGTGGGCAAGGAGCTTCCTGAGGGAGTTTCCTTTGTGGATTCTCATTAATTTTTCATATGGAATCTGTGAAATTGCTCTGTGTGTTCCCGTTTGAAACACAGGAATTCATGTCTCAGAAGTGAATGTGAATGTATGATTCTGCTCGTGTGCACTGGGTAACTTTGCAATATTCTGAGGCCATAAAAGGCGCCACATAAATGCAATTTATTTTCCTATGAAGATAAATTTATAATTTATGCGTTAAAATATGTTTCTTTCTTTAATAATTATTAGTTTGTCACATATGATGTAACCTCTTGCACACTTCCTGTTTGTGTCACTCAATTCCTGTAACAATTCCCTTCACAACATCCTGATTGTAAAAGCAGGCTTTGCCATCAGAAGCTGAAAATAGTTGCTGTGTTCTGCCACCACAGGCAGTGTTGCGACTGAATTCACCATCTTCTCTGACAGCTGACAATCAGATGTGTATTAAAATGGGGGAAAACATTCTGCTGGAAGGGTTTTAGGAATGAAAAGTAGTCCGACACACCACCCCCCACATCAAGGCTCTGTGCTCAATGTTTTGATAACTGCAGCAGCAGCGATGCTGTTAAGGGATAACATTTGTCTAGTTTTCTTTCCTGTATTAATGCCGAGACAACACAGACGAACATCAAGGTGGTACAATGGTTAGCACTATGCTGCCTCACAGCACCCAGACCCAGGTTCGATTCCCGGCTCAGGTCACTGTCTGTGTGGAGTCTGCACGTTCTCCCCATGTCTGTGTGGGTTTCCTCTGGATGCTCCGGTTTCCACCCACAGCCCAAAGATGTGTGGGTTGGGTGGATTGGCCATGCTAACTGGCCCCTAGTGTCGGGGGACTAGCAGGGTAAAAATGTGGGATTACAGGAATAGGGACTGGGAGGGATTGTGGCTGGTGCAGTCTTGATGGGCTGAATGGCCTCCATCCGCACTGTAGGGATTCCATGATCAAAGATACAGAACCACAAAGTGTGAAGCTTTAGGGTTCGATCTGATTTGTCATGTTTCTGCAGAAAGTACACACGAATTACACTTGTACGCAATAAACTCACACATCCACATGTGCATCTTGATTTGATTTATTTTTGTTACATGTATTAGTTTATAGTGAAAAACTATTGTTTCTCGTGCATGACCCAGGCAAAGCATACCATTCATAGAGATGGAAAGGAGAAAGTGCAGAGTGTAGTGTTATAGTCATAGCTAGCGTGTAGAGAAAGATCAACGTAATGCAAGTCCATTCAAAACTCTGATGGCAGCAGGGACGGAGCAGTTCTTGAGCTGGTTGAGTCATGACCTCAGTCTTTTGTATCTTCTTCCTGACGGAAAAAGGTGGAAGAGAGAATGTCTGGGATTCTGTGGGGTCCTTGATTATGCTGGCTGCTTTCCCGAGGCAGCCCCCCAGCAACACAGTACGTGCACTTACCTTACACGCGCACCTAATGTGTTGTCAACCTCGGCAGAGACCTTCTCTCATTGGAAAGTCTCTGGGACCCAAAGTACTCCTTCCCTGGAGGCCTTCATTCCCATGCAGCTGAGGCAAGGCATTGTTAGATTAATCAACCATGTGTGTCGCCACTCTGCGTGATTTGCAAGTTTTTGGCACTGACCCATAAACAAATTTGGTGAGAAACATGATTGTTTTAAATGCATTCTTGTACAAATGGAGAAATGTAACCTCCAACTGACACTGTAATGGATGTAATGGAATGAATTCCATCCGAGCACGTCTGTTGTCACATCAATGTGGCTTTAAGCAGATAAAGAATGTGCATTTCTATGGTGTATATTACAACGTCAAAACATCCCAAAGCATTTCACAGCGATTGAAGAACATTTGCAGCATCGACACTGTTGTAATATTTAAACATTGAGAACAAGATGATTTTAATAAAAGTTTTGGTCCTCTTGTAATCCTTTTAGTTGATAAGTATATGGAAGAGAAGGGAATGGTTTAGTTTGGAGGGGCATTGCTTTTTATATTGGTCGGCGCAACATCGAAGGCCGAAGGGCCTGTTCTGTGCTGTTATGTTCTATGTTCTATGTTCTATGTTCTTTCAGATTTCTGTATGATCATAACTGTAAAAACAGCATCCTGAGGGGAATGAGAGGATAGGGAGGTGGGTGGCTGGCATGAGTTAATATGAAAGACGCCTTGGGTATGAGTGGGGTTGGGGGTGGGGTGGGGCAAGAGGTGTGAGAGGTGAGGGCTTTTTCTTTGTTTTTACTTTTTTTTACAAGCCCCCAAACGTGAGATGGGCCATTAAATCAGGTGGGCCATGACCCCCACTCGTCCCATACCCCACCCCACTGGCCCAAGCAAGGGCTGTCTCTTAACACTTTCATGAGGAGTGACTCCAGGAAGCAACCTTTTCCCTAGAATGAAAATCCAATTATTCGGAGAACTTTCACTCCCCCTGCAACCATCCAGATTTGATATATTGGGAATTTTCCCAACTCTGACCTCCCGACCTGGGAGTGAGAATCCATCTCTATTTCTGCGTGTACCAATGCTGATTGTCTCTGCCCTAACTTATGTGCCATCCTCTTGTAGTAAGTAGAAGGAGGCAGATTTCCTGTGCTCTGGAGAGTGAGTTGGGTGTTGCCAATAACGGTAGACTCTCGGGAAGAAAGTCTCTCAAACTCCACAGTGTTTCAGATCAATGATGATGAGGCAATCCACAAAGAACAGAACTCCAGAACATTAAATGAATGATAAATGGAACTGAACACAGCAAGGGATCTGTCACTATATATTTCAATCAATGATCTAATTGTAATTTGCAGTGATTGGCACCCTGAGGTAATAGCTTCAAGGGACCTCTCACGTGTTTATCTGGAAATTCAGTTCAGACAGAGATCGCTGACTCTGATTAATCTGAGAAAAGCAGACAACTGCGGGAGGTTGCAATTTACCCCATGAGCACCACAGAAGCACACTCTGCCGATTGTACAAACTCTTCGCCAACTTAGTCCCTTGTTATTTTCCAAGCACTTCCTTGAGCCAAGTCTCTAACTCGTACAGCAAGCTCAGACATGACTTATTGGCAAATCAGCCAGATCTTTCTCAACAAGGTCCTGAGCTTATGGGGGCATTATGAAATCTGAGCAAACAGATGTGGAGTGAACTTTGACCAGTTTAAACATAATTGAATGTAAAGTACTTGCAGTGCAAATATTGAAACAAGTAAATGCCCCTTGTAAAGCATAAAGTCAAAAGCTTCACCCAAGGGCAGCTAAAGCAGCTCCTCATCTGCTCACCCACCCTGTTCCACCCCATTCCTCAGTGGCACATTTCAATCTTCCATTGATGGACGCTGCAGTCAGCTAATTCAGGTCCTGAGTTCTGCAATTGTCCCAAAACCTGTCTGATCCATCTGCACTATTCAGAAAATACTTAACATCTAATTCTTGGACCAAGGTGGAACAGCCTGCAAACACTCACTACCTGGACCCAATCAGGATTTGGGAAAGCACCTTTCGCGGTGGCATGTTGGCACAGAGGTTAGCACTGTTGCCTCACAGCACAGTAAGAAGTCTCACAACACCAGGTTAAAGTCCAACAGGTTTATTTGGTAGTACGAGCCACAAGCTTTCGTACATTGGGAAGACCATGCAGACGCTACAACAACAGATGAATGAACATCGCTCGACAATCACCAGGCAGGAGTGTTCTCTTCTTGTTGGGGAATATTTCAGCAGTCATGGGCATTCAGCCTCTCATCTTTGGGTGAGCATTCTCGACACCCAACAACGTAGCATCACTGAGCAGATTCTGATAGCCACATTCTGAACACATGAGGACGGTCTCAACCGGGATCTTGGATTCTTGTCACCCTGTCTGTAAACCCTATGACTTGCCTGGGCTTGCAAAAATCTCACTGACTGCCCTGGCTGGAGATGATACTCGCCTCTTTAACCTGTGCTCAACCCTTTCTCCACTCACATTGTCTGTATCTTCAAGACTTGATTACTTGTAAAAACTCACATTCCAACCTTTGAAAGCCTGTGGCTCGTGCTACCAAATAAACCTGTTGGACTTTAACCTGGTGTTGTCAGATCTCTTATTCTGCTTACCCCAATCCAAAGCTGGCATCTCCATATCATGGCCTTGCAGCACCAGGAACATGGGTTTGATTCCTGACTTGGGTCACTGTCTGTGTGGAATTTGAACATTCTTTCCGTGTTTGTGTGGGTTTCCTCTGGGGGATCCGGGTTCCTCCAAAGATGTCCAAAGATGTACGGGTTACGTGGATTGGCCATGTGAAATTGTCCCTTAGTGTCAGGCAACTAGCTAGGCGAAATGCATGGGGTTACGGGGATAGGGCCTGGATGGGATTGTAATCAGTGCAGACTCGATGGGCCAAATGGCCCCCTTCTACACTGTAGGAATTCTATGATTCTGGTTGGCTGTTGGTATCCACATTCCAATGTGTGTACACTCTCACAGAACCAAAAACAACTGTAACGCAATATCCAAGTGGGAAGTTTGATTCCTATAACATGGATGTTCCAGTCAGGCAGTGTAGAATGGCAAGCTCCAAATTGGTCTTGTCTATTTCAGCCTCTATTGTGATAACTGTGCAGGGGAGATA
The DNA here is from genome assembly GCA_024679065.1 of Sphyrna mokarran. NCBI lineage: Eukaryota > Metazoa > Chordata > Chondrichthyes > Carcharhiniformes > Carcharhinidae > Sphyrna > Sphyrna mokarran. Next base: position 78,916,336 of record JAGIQG010000014.1, on the reverse strand, counting down.
AATGATATCTGTGTAATTTTGCCCTTCAAGTCGCTAATTACTTTTGTAACTAATTGTATATACAATCCTTCTCTTTGTGCATTATGCCAACACTAAGACCTGCCTGGTGAGTGCTGAGCATTGTTTGTGTTTGTAATGAGGTGTGTTCTGTGGTAAAGGAAGATAATAATTCATTTGTTTGAAAAAAAGATGGTGTTTTCTAATGTAACACAGGTGCTGTTCACACACTCTGAACTCCACCAGGGGAATTTTACCTTTCAAACAGGAGAACAACATAAGATTTATAGCAGCAGCTTGCGTTGTTATAGCACCTCTATTGAAATAAATCTCCCCAAAGTCCTTTACAGCAGCACTGTAAGACACAAATCAATACTGAGCTACATGAGGAAAGATCAGGACAAGTGATCAAACATTTGGTCAAAGATGTATGTTTAAAGAAGTGTCTTCAAAGAAGAAGGTGAGATGGAGAGAAGTGGGGAGGGAGTTTCCTGATAGTGCTGATAGTGGAAAGCACAGCTGCCAACTGTTGAGTGATGATAATCAGGAGTTAGAATCATAGAGTAGAATCTCTACAGTGAAGAAGAAGGCCATTCAGCCCATTGAGTCGGCACCGACTCTCTGACAAAGTTTCGTACCCAGGCTACTTTTCCTGCCTTATCCTCGTGATCTCCATACATTTACCACGACTAATCCAGCTAACCTATAATTCTTGGGACAGTAAGGAGCAATTTTCCATGGCCAATGTAACGAACCTGTAATCCTTTGAAGTGTGGGAGGAAAGCCCAGAGCATCCAGAGGAAACCCCTGCAGACATGGGGAGAATGTGCAAACTCCACACAGCGCCGCCCCCCCCCCCCCCCCCCCCCCCCCCCAATGGATCTGAAATGAAACCCAGGCGCCTGGCGCTGTGAGGAAGCAGTGCTAATCTCTGTGCCACTGTGCTACCCTTTAGGAAGCTCTGGGGATCAGGGTGGGGTTACAAGATTGCTTATAATAGCAGTTGTGGGACTAACAACACATGAAGTCAGATGCATAGCACCTGTACCGGAATAAGACATAATTATATCATTCATCATAACTCTGATTCTCAGGAAAGGGCCATTATGGGGTTGACCTGTTTCGGATGGCATTGAGACAACTTGATGTTACCCCGACATGTCTAACAAAAATCAACAAGGATAAGAAGCTTTAGCGATTCATGAGGACAGTTTTACAATGCGGTCCTCCCCTTATCCCTTTTTTATGAGAAATACATCTATCTCCTTCTTGAAACTATTCAACGATTCAGACACCACTCGCTATGGGGCATCAAGTTCCATAAATTTACCCTCTCTACAAGAAGGAGCTCCCCCTCATTTCAGGTGCAATAATAACCTGGGTTAGTGGGGGAAGGGGAGGTGGGGGTGGGGTGGTTGTACAGGGAGACGCGCTGGTGGAATAGAGGAGGGAAAAGTATGCAGATGCTCCACTCATAAGGGAATGGATTTACTCATGTTCTGCTCGATAGGCAACTATCGGAAGATATCAGCGAAAGCCATGGGAAGTTATGAAAGGAACTTGCAACAAGGAAAGAGAGTGAAATGATAAGGTACAAAATAATTGGAGAACTAGGTGAAAAATTATTGTATGATAAACTTTTTTTTGTCCTGCTGACACATTTGCTGCTGAATTTTCTCTCTAGAAATCGTGAGCTAGCAAATTAGAGGAAGTACAGAGTCAAAGCAGCGAATCATATGATCTAATGTTTATCAATAAAATGGATCTTTGAGTGCTTAAAATGCTTGAGATTTAATTGTCAGAGCATTAGTATTAGGTCATGGCTGTATTTAAACAATTGGCCTTTGGTTTTGAGAAGCTTTGTGATGTGCTGCGTTTGAAAAGCAGAATTACAAGCTGGGTGTCTCGCGCAAAAGACCTTTTGGGGAAAAACATGATAAAAACTGGGATGTACAAATACTTGTCTGAACTGTATTCCATGTAAGGTGTACAAGAGCAGTTCAGACCAATACTGATTACTTCCTGTTTTTTTTACTGCTTTTTCCTTCTCTGAAACTGAGAATCTTGCGTAATCCACTAGGAAAATATTCGAAGGAGATATCATTTGTCAACAGGGACTCACAAGCTCAGGGAGATTTTTCAGGGATTTTTTTGGAAAATGTTTGTAATTCCAAATTGAGGAATAACAGGGTAGCTACATTCTCCAATAACACCATGAATAACTGAAGCTCATGGATTGGTACTGAGTTACATAAACAAGGGCAGAAACCAAAATTGATCAATGCGCTGAAATATATTAACAATATATTTAAGGGGAAAATAGAGAAAGTGGCTCAAGTGCTGGCCTCAAGGTATCCAGGCTGGGAAGGAAAGGAAGAATTGGTCTTGGTATTGGGCCATTCAAACCTAATCCCTTTTAATTAATGTACACTAGCATTTATCTTGCTCTGGTTTTCACCACAGCCTCAGTTTGCTGTGGATGTATGGGGTGAGTTCCGAGAATGGAATTCCTTCTCAATTTCATTATCTTATTGTTTAGGTTAAGCTGTCTTCACCTTCCTCTAACCCCTTCCCACATGACCTTCGTCGGAGAAGATCTTGTCCTGTTAAATATTATTCAATATTACTTTGAACAAAATCATTTGATTTAATGAAAAAAGATCTAATATCCAACTGTTTTCAAGAAGTTGGGCTGAATCTATCTCTGCCCTGTTGGTTTTCAATCCTGTCACCATTCAAAGCTGCCTGGGACTGAAAGTGGATAAATCTCCAGGTCCTGATAATCTTCATCACAGATACTTAAGGAAGTGGTCCTGGAAATAATAGATCCATTAGTGGTTATTTTCTAAAATTCTTTGGACCCTAGAATAGTTTCTGCAGATTGGAGGGTAACTAATGTAAGTTGCTATACAAAAAGGAGGTAGAGAGAAAACAGGGAACTATAGACCAGTGAGCCGAATGTCAGTACTGGGGGGAAGTTGCTCGAATCTATTATCAAGGATTTCATAATTCGACATTTGGAAAGCAGTGGTATAATCAAAGTCAGCATAGATTTACAAAAGAAAAATCATGATTGACGAATCTGTTAGAATTTTTTGACAATGTAACGAAGTGAGTTGACCAAGGAAAACCAGTAGATGTGGTTTATTTAGACTTTCAAGTTTTTCAACAAGGTCTCACATAACAGATTAATATGTGAGGTTAAAGCACACGGAATTGCAGGTAATGTCTTGAGATGGATAGAAAGCTGGCTAACAGATAGGAAGCAAAGAACTGGCATAAATGGGTCTTTTTCTCATTGGCAGTCAGTAACTGGAGGGGTTCCATAGAGATCTGTGCTAGGACCCCAACTATTCACATTATATATTAATGATTTGGAAGAGAGAACTAAATGGATTGTCTCCAAATTTGCAGATGCTACAAAGTTGGGTGGGAGGGTGAGCTGTGAGGAGGATGCAGAGATGCTTCAGCATGATTGGACAAACTGAAAATGTGAGTATCTGCATGGCAGATGCAGTATAAGGTGGATAAATGTGAGGTTATCCACTTTGTAGCAATAATAAGAAGATTATTACTTCAATGGGTGTAACTTGAGAGAAGTGGATACTCAGCAAGACCTTGGAGTCCTTGTGCATCAGTCGCTGAAAGTAAGTGCGCAGGTACAGCAGGCAGTAAGGAAGGCAAATGTTTTGTTGGCCTTCATAGTGAGAGGATTTGAGTATAGGAATAGGGATGTTTTGTTGCAGTTGTATAGCGTGTTGGTGAGGCCATACCTGGAGTACTGTGTGCAGTTTAGGGTGTCCTTGCTGAAGAGGGAGTATCGTCTAACTACCGCAGAACAGAGTCGAGGCCAAAACGTTGTCTGATTTCAAGAAGAAATTAGATATAGCTCTTGGGGCTAAAGGGAATCAAAGGATATGGGGAAAGGGGGGAATCAGGACACTGAATTTGATGATCGACCATAATCAGAATGAATGGGAGAGCAGACTCGAAGGGCTGGATGGCCTACTCCTGCTTCTAGTTTCTATATTTCCACATTTCTATCCATGTTGCCAGATATTCTACACTGAAGAAATTATTCTCTGCTGCAATACACAGTCTTATTTAACAATTCACTTTACATAAAGCCACTTAAACAAGCTGCTGCAATTTAGTTTTGAGCTGTCAGCCTGTCTGGTTTCCATTAAACCCTCGATCAGTATTGTGTCTCAAACCAGTTTTCAAGTTTTTGATCATGGAATCATAAAATCCTGACAGTGCAGATGGAGGCCATTCAACACATCAAGTCCTACTGACCACAATCTCACCCAGGTTCTATTCCCATAAACCCACATATTTATCCTGTTAATCCCCCTGTTGGAGGAATATTTCTCTGGCCGAGTTTATTCCAAATGTACAAGTCCCAGCTCCCTTCTGCCCTGCCACTTTTCTCACCCCAAAATGCTTTCGTACCAACAGATACTTTTGGCAACATAAGATTATTAACACAAAAGTGAGCAGTCCTTCATCAGTAATATTTCCCTTGAGATATCTGCACATTTTGCTTCATTCCCCCTTTCCCTTTTCTTTTAAAAGAAGTTCAGAATTGTTCAAATGAACTGGGCTTGTTTTCTGTGGGAAGGATATTTTGAGGTGAGCTGTTTAAAGTGTTTAAGATTACAAAGTGAACTTACAAACTGGAGACATAAATTCACCACAGTGAAGCTGGATAGAATATTAACAGAGAACAAGTTAAGGTTAAGTATAAGATGGAATGTTAGGCAACTTGCATCTTGCACAAAGGGCTTCAAGGTTTCAAAAATCTTACTTGGGAAGGTCAAAGTAGTAAAGCCATTCGAGTGGCGTCGAAATGAGTTTTTGCAGAAAGAAGAGATCGTAAGATATGGTGAGAATGTGAGTCAGGAGGGTCAGCTATCTGGGAGAGATGGGCTGGAACCTATCAGCCTATTCCAAAACCTTGTTGAAATACTTATCTTCTGATATTGATGCAAATTAAGAAACAATTGTGGAAAGAAAAGTAAATGATTCAGAGCGATCTAAATGTTTTCAAATCTTTTATGTATGGGACAGAGAAGAGATAAGAAAGGTGGAATGGTCAGATATCAGTTTGGTCATGTTGACATGTCAAAGTACTTGTCATATATCTCTGCAAAATACTGGCACATTGTAACACATCACTACAATAACATGTCTTCATGGCCAAGCCAAGTGTCTTTTGATTCACCAACTCACCATGAGTTTGTATATTTTAACAGAAGTCTCACAACACCAGGTTAAAGTTCATGTTTGATAACATGAGCTTTTGGAGCACTGCTCCTTCATCAGGTGAGTGGCGAGTTTGGTTCACAAACAAGGCATATATACACACAGACTCAATTGCAAGATAATGGTTGGAATGTGAATCTTAACAAGTAATCAAGTCTTTACAGTACAAACAATGTGAGTGGAGAGAGAGTTAAGCACAGGTTAAAGAGGTTACCACTCACCTGATGAAGGAGCAGTGCCCTGAAAGCTTGTGCTACAAAATAAACCCGTTGGAATTTAATCAGGTGTTGTGAGACTTCAAATGTTCTTCCCAAAGTCCAATGTCTGCATCTCCATATCTTGTATGTTTGAAAGAATGAAGACAGTATTCCTTTTAACTAATTTATTGGAATAGTTTATTTATTAGTACTACAGTGGGCTTACATTAACATTACAATGAAGTTACTGTGAGAATCTCCACAAGTCGCCACATTCCGGTGTCTGTTTGGCTACACTGAGGGAGAATTTAGCAAGGGCAATGCACTTAACAAGTGTGTCTTTCACACTGTGGGAGGGAAAAGGGAGCACCCGGAGGAAACCCCTGCAGACATGGGGAGAACCTACGGACTTCACACAGACAGTAACCCAAGCCGGAATCAAACCCGGGTCCATAGTGCAGTTAGGTAGGACTGCTAACCATTGTGTCACTGTGCTGCCACAGTAGAGAGGAAAGGGCTCAGTTTGTTGTGGTATGGGGTTGTGTGAAGGAGGGATGTTTGGTGTGGACCATTGAATGGGTATTTTTATTTAATACCAAGTGTTTGTCCAGTTGTTTGGTCACACCTTTGTTGACAATGGTTTCAAACTTAACTGGAAGAAGTTTCCTCTTTTCCAGGACTGAATGTCCAATAGCAACATGACAGCACAGTGACAGTGTATCTATCAGGTGAGCTCTTTGATGATGAGGTGAAATTGTGTGTTGGCAGCATGTTTGTGGAAACTGATACCAATTCTTTACAAGACATTGCAAAGGGACAACATATAAATAAGGAAGATGAGGGGAATGGAAAATCCTGAGTGCATCTCTGTGAGTATCAGTGTAGTGATATAAAGTGAAGTTATTCCTACATTTCTCCAGTTAGATCAGAAGGGACAAAGTGGAACCAAATTAGGGCAGATTTAATGAGCTGGATGGTGGGAGAGAGGCATTGGAGGCAAATAGTGTGGTAGACCATCTAGAAATATTTAACAGAAGCAAAATATTGCAGATGGTGGAAATCTGATATTAAAACAGAGAATGCTGGATAAACTCAGTGTATTTAAGATTTGTTCACTGCATTGTGATTAGGCACATAGAGAGAGGTCTTTATCAGCATTCACTGCCAGTGTGGAAAGGCTGAAAGAAAGAGAAAATAGTCCTTGATAATTTATTGGATTACTGGGCGAGAAACTGAAACATCATCTGCTGAAGGCATGCCTGAACCCTCATATCATTTCCCCCTCCAGCAGAGTTCAGCTCTGGGCAGGAAGAGCCATGATTAATGTTCCTGACCCACTACCAATTGAGGCCTTTAACTAATAAATTCAGAGGTTGGATAGAAGTGGGACTTTTTCCCTGGAATGTAGGAGGGTTAATGGGGATCATATAGAGGTCTATAAAATAATAAGGGGCACAGATCAGCAAGATAGTCAATATCTTTTCCCAAAGGTAGGGGTGTATAAAACTAGAGGGATAGGTTAAAGGTAGAGGGGAGAGATGCAAAAGAGTCTAGGGGGCAATTTTTTCACACGAAGAGTGGTGAGTGCCTGGTACAAGCTGCCACAGGCAGTAGTAGAGCTGGGTACAATTTTGCCTTTTAAAAAGTGTTCAGACAGTTAGATGGGTAAGATGGGTATAGAGGGATATGGGCCAGATGCGGGCAATTGGGATTAGCTGTGGACAGGCATATGGATAACTTTGGAGTAATTTAGGTTAGAGGGTCATTAGATTGGTTCCACTGGTTGGCACAACATCGAGGGTCGAAGGGCCTGTACTGCGCTGTTATGTTCTATGTTCTAGCTTAGAGGTTAAAAACTGGGCAGCACGGACAAGTTGGGCTGAAGGGCCTGTTTCCTGTAAACCTCTATGACTCTGTGACAATTCAGACTCCATTCTGCCAACGTTGGAATGAAGCCAGCTATAGGTCGACCTTTAACCACGTGGTGCGGTGATCAAGTGAGTTGTGCCACTCACTATCCCCACCCCAAGTGTGGCGAACTTCAATCACTCGATTGCCAAGCTGAGGAGAACAGAAACTAATCATCGAGTGACAACTGCTGATGGAAGTCGTTCAGCAATAAGTGCGGCTTTTCATGGTCTGGAAAGCTGCTTGTAGCCAATGGAGCTCGAGAGGCGCAGCAGGACATTGATCTCTGCTTAAGGATTCATCACAAAGGCTGATTCTGCTCTCAGTTCGAAATTCTGAGTGACAGTGAATGGAGACTTGAAGCTTGGATACCACAGGGGACAATGAAACTGTCAATCACCTTCTAACCAGCGCTGGGCAAACAGATTAACCAACTTCCCAGTGCAGGATGTCTGTGGTTTTGCCTGAAAATTAGCGAGAGGGGGAAAATATTTAAAGAAGGGATTAGATTGGGGTAACAGTGATGCAGGAGGTTCTTGCCGCAGTGCTATTTAATATGAAATAATGTTTTGTACTGACTAGCAACCTTGTAAGTTTGACTTTCAAGTGTTTAGAATGAATCACTTTTTAACTGAGTTGGGGAATGAATAGCAGCAACAAACATAACTCAAGGGTTCAACTGTCCTGCCTAAAGGAAGGGAGTAAAGCGTGGAGGATTTAACTTTTGGAGTGTGTTTGAGCAGTGTCAGAGCTGCCTGCATATTGAAATGATGTGTGATTTCACAATGGAGATAGCAATAGCCTTGGTATCTTTATCAGCGAGTCATCGAGCTTCCTAATGATTTTTTGGCTGAATAACCTGTTCAGGAGAAACAATGTAAGCTTGCGAAATGCATGTACAATTGGAACAATGTGTTGACAGATGCTTCTTTCAACACGACAGTTCAGAGTTTTTTTCAAGTTAAACTATGTGCAAGGGATTTAGCTATTGCTCCCCAACCCCACTCCCCCACACTCCACACAATCCCCCTCATACCCCAGATGCCTCTCTCCACACCCCAGACATCCACCCATCCCCCCTCCTCCACGTCCCAAGCAATCCCTCCATATTCTGGACTCCCCCTCCACACCCCAGACATCCCCTCTTCACACCCCACGCACCCCCTCCACATCCCAGGTCCACCCCCTATTCACACCCCAGACACCCTCCATCCCCTCCCTGCCCACCCTCCCCGACCACCAACCACCCTGACAGGAAAATTGATGAGCGATTCATACTGAAGTGTACAAGTGGGATGGGTAGGGTTAGTAAAACCAGCTGGAATCTCACTGTGTTAAACATTGATCACCCAGATACTGCTGTGAGCCAGTCATTGAGGGAAAACATTAAGGGAACGTTATGACGAAAGAGTGTTCTTCTTTGAACTCTTTCATTTATTACTTCAACAGATTTATGGAGGTACATGGCAGGGAGTGGCTGGAGACAATGTGATTAAAAACCTCCAGGGTAAGTCCAACTTGAGTTGGCAGCTGATACCGAGGAGAGGGTGTGATAATTCTTCAGTCAAGCAGGCACTTTTCTTTTTGAAAAGCTATGTGCTCCTAGGGCGGCACGGTGGCACAGTGGTTAGCGCTGCTGCTTCACAGTGCCAGGGACTTGGGCTCGATTCCCAGCTTGGATCACTGCACATTCTCCCCATGTCTGCATGGGTTTCCTCCAGTTTTCTCCCACAGTCCAAAAGACATGCTGGTTAGGTGCATTGACCATGCTAAACGTAACCCTCGTGTACCCAAATAGGAGCCAGAATGTGGGGACTTTCACAGTGGCTTCATTGCGGTGCTAATGTCAGCCTACTTGTGACAGTAATAAACAAAACTTTAAACTGAACTCAGGTTGTGAGGGAAAAGGAAACAGCGAATGGCCTTTAATTGACTTTACCAGATGCTGTCGACCATTCATTGCAGGATGTGCCCATCTTACACAATTAAAGTCCTTTGGCCTTGGAGGATCACGTGGAGCACTGTTTTTACCCCCACAGGATAAAATACTCTGGGAATTCCACTCATTTCCTTTGAAATGCCGCATGCTGTTGCCTGCCTGAGAGAGACACCAGGGTGATCCAGTTGTGAGGCTGCCCTGTCTTGTCTAACAATCTTTGTGAAGATTGGGCAATGTGAATTATTTGGGGAGTTTTAATAAGGAATTGCTCACAGCCGCACCCTGTTCGGTGCTGGGCAATGAGTAAATGTTCCTCTGTGTTTCATATCTGGTCAAATTGAGGTGCAGCCTTCATGAATTGGCCAATAGAACATAGAACATTACAGCACAGAACAGGCCCTTCGGCCTTCGATGTTGCGCCGACCAATATAAAAAGCAATGCCCCTCCAAACTAAACCATTCCCTTCTCTTTCATATACTCAGATGATACTCAGAATCTGGTAAATAAGCAGAGTGAGCAACCTAACCCTCACACAGTGAACCTTACCCAGTAAGAGGTGACTAATTCTTAGTGAACCGCCAAACGCAGGAGTGGTTGACGTTGTTCAGCCAGTTTGCTGTGTTACGGATGTTTCAGTTGTCATTCCACAATGATGTCATGTTTGCTCAACATTTTGTTTCAAAGATATGGTTCTCAGGTTCCCAATGCTGACCCTCTGACAGTGCAGCACTCCCTCAGTACCGACCCCCTGACAGTGCAGCACTCGCTCAGTACTGACCCTCTGACAGTGCGGCACTCCCTCAGTAACGACCCTCTGACTGTGCAGCACTCCCTCAGCACTGATCCTCTGACAGTGCGGCACTCCCTCAGCACTGACCCTCTGACAGCGCGGCACTCCCTCAGCACTGACCCTCTGACAGTGCGGCACTCCCTCAGCACTGACCCTCTGACAGTGCGGCACTCCCTCAGCACTGACCCTCTGACAGTGCGGCACTCCCTCAGCACTGACCCTCTGACAGTGCGATGTTCCCTCAGCACTGACCCTCTGACAGTGCGGCACTCCCTCAGCACTGACCCTCTGACAGTGCGGCGCTCCCTCAGCACTGACCCTCTGACAGTGCGGCACTCCCTCAGTACTGACTCTCTGACAGTGCGGCACTCCAGCATCTGATAAGGTCCAGTTATTGATCAGAATTGCTGGTGAGGTTTAACCAAACTGTCACGGGATATAATTTTTGAAAGCTATCTCAGTCTTTGGCTAAGATGAAGTGTCAGATTGAGCCCGGGAGGGTGTCAGTCCCTCATCCTGTCAGCTTAGATCTTGTTTGTCTCTCTCATGGAGACCATGAATTGGATTCAGTTTGAATTTGGTTTCTTGGATGGAATATAAAATGTGACAGAAAAGGCAGCAGTGGATAGGAAATAATTGTTGATCCTGTCAATGATGTCCATATCCAGTCAACGAACTTTTGAAAAATAAGCACCTTTTTAAGTATTCTACTATCGGAAACATAGAAATGAGTGACACACACCAAGCTGTCTCAAACAGGAATCCAAGTTGATATAGAAGGCATATAGAACATTACAGCACAGAACAGGCCCTTCGGCCTTCGATGTTGCGCCGACCAATATAAAAAGCAATGCCCCTCCAAACTAAACCATTCCCTTCTCTTCCATATACTTATCAACTAACCTCTTAAACGCCACCAAACTTGGCGCATCTACACTGCTGCAGGCAGGGCATTCCACTCCCGAACCACCCTTTGGGTAAAGAACCTACCTCTGATATCCGTCCTATAACTATCACCCCTTAATTTAAAGCTGTGTCCCCCTCGTGCTAGCTTTCTCCATCCTAGGAAAAAGGCTATCACTGTCCACCCTATCTAAACCTCTAATCATCTTATATGTTTCGATCAGGTCCCCTCTTAGCCGCCTCCTTTCTAACGAAAACAACCTCAAATCCCTCAGCCTCTCCTCATAAGTTGGACATCTTGGTTCAGCCACAAACAGTCAGCAACGCACAGGGAGAATTGTTACTTTCTAAATAATGCCCCATGTGGCCAGGGCTTAATTTTAACACATTTTCTAAAAAATGGCCCTTGTGACAGTGCAGTACTCCAACAGTCGGTTTTTGTGCACAATTCACGGGAGTGAGACTTGAACCCACAAGTATCTGACTGAAAGCTGCAAGTGCCACCCGCTGAGCAAGACAACACAGTGGAGGGCTTCCTGCTTGAAATGTGTGAGTGTAAACAATTGGTGCAAGTTGTCATTGACTGCTTGATGTTACATCTCAGAAGAAGTTGGGGATTGGCCAGTTGGGAAAAGGAAGTTAGCAATTAACAAAACAAACAAAGAACAAAGAACAAAACAGCACGGGAAACAAGCCCTTCGGCCCAACGAGCCCGCGCCGCCACCCCGATGTCCCCACCTCTACCCACGATCCCTGTCCATGTTTATAGATCTATGGATTAAAAACCAAATTTGAGATAATTTAGGCAGAATTTAGAACATAGACCATAGAACATTACAGCGCAGTACAGGCCCTTCGGCCCTCGATGTTGCGCCGGCCAGTGGACCCTCTAACCTAAGCTATTCCAATATCATCCATATACCTATCCACCAACCATTTGAATGCCCCCAAAGTAGGCAAGTCCACAACTGCTGCAGGCAGGGCATTCCACGCCCTCACCACCCTCTGTGTAAAGAACATGCCTCTGACATCCGTCCTATAACTACCACCTCTTAATTTAAAGTTATGTCCCCTCGTGTTGGTCATCACCATCCGAGGAAAAAGGCTCTCACTATCCACCCTATCCAATCCCCTGATCATCTTATACTCCTCAATTAGGTCACCACGTAACCTTCTTCTCTCTAATGAAAATAACCTCAGGTCCCTCAGCCTTTCCTCATAAGGCCTTCCCACCATACCAGGCAACATCCTGGTAAACCTCCTCTGCTCCTTTCCAATGCTTCCACATCTTTCTTATAATGCGGCAACCAGAACTGTACGCAATACTCCAAGTGCGGCCACACCAGAGTTTTGTACAGTTGTAACATAACCTCACGGCTCCTAAATTCAATCCCTCTACCAATAAAAGCTAACACACCTTATGCCTTCTTAACAACTTTATCAACCTGGGTGCCAACTTTCAAAGAGCTATGTACTTGTACCCCAAGATCCCTCTGCTCGACAACACTATTAAGGGTCCTTCCATTAGCCCTATATTTCATATTCCTGTTATTCCTACCAAAGTGAATCACCTCACACTTATCCGTATTGAATTCCATTTGCCACCTCACGGCCCAGCTCTGCAACCTATCTATGTCCCTCTGCAAACAGTAACATCCATCCTCGCTGTCTACAACTCCCCCCACTTTGGTATCGTCAGCAAATTTACTAATCCAACCCTCTACACCCTCATCTAGGTCATTTATAAAAATGACAAACAGCAGTGGCTCCAAAACAGATCCTTGAGGTACACCACTTGTAACTGCACTCCAGGTTGAATATTTCCCATCAACCACCACCCTCTGTCTTATATCAGCTAGCCAATTCCTAATCCAAACTGCTAAATCACCTTCAATCCCATGCATCTGCACTTTCTGCAGTAGCCTACCATGGGGAACCTTATCAAACGCCTTGCTAAAAGCCATATACACTACATCAACTGCCTTACCCTTACCTACCTCTTTGGTCACCTCCTCAAAAAACTCAATAAGGTTTGTGAGGCACAACCTACCCTTCACAAAACCGTGCTGACTATCCCTAATCAATTTATTTCTCTCCAGATGCTTATAAATCCTATCCCTTATAATTCTTTCCAATTTGTTTTGTCAATTAGCCTAAGAGCACATCTTTGGGATGTGGGAGGAAACCGGAGCGCCCGGAAAAAACCCACACAAGCACGGGGAGAATGCGCAAACTCCCAAAGACACAGGCCCAAATCCATGTATCTGCACAACACAGAGATAGTCACTGAGTTGTCACGTTGCACATCAGATGGTCCAGGTCAAGCATACACTAACGACGTGAAGCAGTAGGATACTCTCGAAAAAGATCCAAGAGCAGTCCTCTCACGACCTATCACGTGTACGCCCCTCATTAGACAACAAGGTTGACCAAAGCACCTGTAGGATAAAAACAAGTACATCAATATCATCATCTATTTACACACTTCCCAGGGACTCCCAAGGCTCATGATCCCTATTTTAAATCAGTTTTCTATACCCCTCCATTCCCATTCTGTTCATGTGCCCATCTAAGTATTTCTTAAATAACTTCAGACTACCTGCCTCCATCACTTTACTTGGCAGCACATTCCATACCCCCACCACCCTCTGTATGATAAAACTCCCTCTAGCATCCAAATTATACCTTACCCCCCTTACCCTAAGCCCGTGACCCCTCGTGCTATTTGAGTCCATCCTAGGAAAAAGCTTAACCCTGTTTTCTCTATCTATCCCCTTCAAAATCTTGTACACCTCTATTAGATCTCCTCTCAGTCTACGTCTTTCTAAGGAAAACAGTCCCAATTTGCCTAATCTCTCCTCGTAACTTAGACCTTCCATACCAGGCAGCATCCTGGTAAACCTCCTCTTCACTCTCTCCAGAGTCTCCACGTCCTTCCGTAGTAAGGCGACCAGAACTGGATTTGATTTACTTTGATATAAAAGAAGGAAAACATACAGATGCAAGTTATCATCCTGGATCATTTGATAATGGTTACAAAGAGTGATCTGACCATGAGATTCATCCCTTTCAAGGTGAGGGGAACAATTTTGAAACTTGTGTTTTTGATGGCGGACGTGAGCTAACTTGTCCTTGAGTTTTTGACATAGGATGTAGGAGCTGGAGTGGTCCATTCAGTCTCGTGAGCTTGCTCCGCCATTCAATGATGTGGCACGATGGCACAGTGCCAGTACTCATGCTTCTTAGATCCAGGGATCCAGGTTCAATTCTGGCCTTGGGTGACTGTGTGTGGAGGTTCCTCATTCTCCCCATGCCTGCGTGGGTTTCCTCCGGATGCTCCTATTTCCTGCCACACTCCAACAATGCATAAATTAGATGGATTGGCTGAGTTAAATTGCTCCAAGCTGTGTGGGCCAGGGGATAAATGAGGTAAATACATGGGGTTATGGGGATATGGCCTGAGTAAGATGCTCTGCTGGAAAGTCAGTATAGGGTTGATGGGCTGAATAGCCTTGTTCTGCACTGTAGGGATTCCATGATAAGATCATGGTTGATGTGGTTGTGGTCTGAACTCCATTTTTTTGCCTGCCCTCTATAATCCTTTACTCCACATCTCAATTTATCTAAGTCAGCCTTGGATCAATTCAGTGGTCCAACCTCGACTGTTCCCTGAGAAAGAATTCCATCGATTAATTACCATTTGGGAGAAAAAGATTCTCCTCATCTCCAGCTAAAATGGGAAGCTTCTTATTCTTAATCAATGTACTTTTTCTTCCAGTTTCCCCCAGATGAAAACATCCTCACAGTTTCCACCCTGTGAAGCTCCTCCACTAATTTCTTTGTTTCAATCAGAGAACGGCTCATTCTTTAAAACTCCAATGGGGGTAAACCCAACTTGTTTAAACTTTCTTCATAAAATAAATGTTTAAATCCAGGAATGAGTTAGAGAACGGTCTCTGAACTGCGTCTAAAGTGAATATTTTATTCAAACAAGGAGACTAAAACCATACACACTATTCCAGATGAATTAGCCAAGGTAAATGTGTGGGGTTAAAGGGATAGCAGGTCTGGGCAAAATACTTTGTCAAAGAGAGCCGGTGCAGACTAAATGGGTTGAATGGCCTCTTTCTGTACTGTAGGGATCAGTTGCAGTAAAATTTACCTACATTTATTTTCCATTCCCCTTGCGATGAACATAACATTCCATTTACCTTCCTAATCATTTCCTCTACATGCACATTAACTTTTGTAAATCATGTACCAGAAAATTCAAATTACTCTGTACGCTGAGTTCCTGACATCTCTTTCCTTTTAACTAGTAACATTTAATATGGACAACACAGTGGCATGATGGTTAGCACTGTAACCTCAGAGTGCCAGCACCCGGGTTCAATTCCTGAATTGGGTCACAGTCTGGGTGATGTCCCCTCGTGCCTGTGTGGGTTTCCTCTAAGTGCTCTGGTTTCCTCCCACAGTCTGAAAAATGTGCTGGTTCAGTGCACTGGCCATGCTAAATTTTCCCTCCGTGTACCCGAACAGGCAATGGAGTGCGGCAACTGGGGGATTTTCACAGTAACTTCATTGCAGTATTAATATAAGCCTACTCGTGACTCTAATAAATGAACTTTAAAAGTATGCTACTTGTCTATTTTTCTTGCCAATGTGAATAAGTTCACATTTTCCCAAATTATATTCTATCTACCACTCATTTAACCTGTCTATAAATCCTCTGTAGTCTTCTTACCTCGTCTAGACAGAATACTTTTCTACTTATCTGAGTCCTTGGCAAATTGATACATTCATTCTTTTCACCCAAGTTATTTACACAGATTTTAAATAATGAAGCACTGATACCTGTGGCAGATTTTGTCAAACTGAAAATGATCCACTTATCCCTATTCTTGCTTCCTGTCAGCTAAGCAATCCTTTATCCATGTTAACATGTTACCCCCAACACCATGAAGTCTTGTTCTATGTTGTAACTTTTGATGTGGCACCTTAATAAAAGCTTTATTTTTGGAAATTCAAGTACACCAATCTACAGATTCCCCTTCATGCAACTTGCTTGTTATTTCCTCAATAAACTGTAATAAATTAGCACAATGTGATTAAAAGTAATTTGGCTTGAATATGTTGAGAAGGTTAGCAGGAATATTAATAGCAATAGGTTACACGACAGCGCAATGACTATAGCTGTGCTGTGCAGATACATGGATTTGGGCCTGTGTCTGTAGGAGTTTGCACATTCTCCCCGTGCGTGCGTGGGTTTTCTCCGGGAGCTCCGGTTTCCTCCCATATCCCAAAGATGTGCTCTTAGGCTAATTGGCAAAACAAATTCTCCCTAAATTGTCTCAAATTTGGTTTTTAATCCATAGATCTATAAACATGGACAGGGATCGCGTGTAGAAGTGGGAACATTGAGGTGGCGGCACGGGCTCACTGGGCCGAAGGGCCTGTTTCCCATGCTGTTTTGTTCTTTGTTATGTTTTCCCAGATAGAATAGCAAGTATTCTAATACTAGATGGATTGTCCACAACACACTGCCTTCGGTGATAACTTTATCTTCACCAATATTTTGTGTTCAGATGCTAAATCTTGCCTCAGTGATTATGTGATTCTCACAATGCTTGTTCTGGGCTGGAGCTTTCTGGCTGTTCACACCAGCAGCATCTTCAGATCTGACCATGGATTTCACTGTCAATGTGGGTGAAGTCAGTGAGAAATCCCTTTAACAGCGACGGGAACAATAACTACTGGCACAAAAGACACCACAAGGAGGCTAAAGAATCCCGCCCATGGTGTCAGGTTCCTCCTCCAAAATTACCTGCCCCTCACTCTTTCCCCAAAACCTGGAATAACTTTTCTCTATTTTCCTTTGAACACGAAGCCCTGGCTTTGTCCCATGCAGGGAATTTCTCTGGGTTCTGCCATCTAGCTGCCTGGTGTAAACCCTATATACTCTTTTTATCCAGGATTCATGGTGAATTTCTGAAGGTTGATCAGAGTGGCAATCAGAGAGGGCTTAGCGTGGAGGATTTTTCTGTGCGCAGTAACTCATGGCACCGATGTTTTGGCAAACGTGATACTCTCTGTGGATTTTATCCTCTCATCAATGTCCCACCCACCTGCCCACACGCTGTGAGCTTCGCTGTAAACACTTACTCTCTGCACTCAACTTCTCATTCTTTTATATGAGCACATCATCCTTTCATACACAATGAGACCTGAGTGTAATCTTTTATCTCTTAAAGTAAAATAGAGAACTAAATGTGATTCTCCAGAGGTGTTGAGTTCAGGCACGAAAGCAGAGAGTGAAATGTGTTGTCAAGATGATGGTGGTTTCTTTTTGCCGTTGATATTTGTCTTGTTTGTTGTTCTCCACTTGCCAGATGTTTTTCCCAATACTAAGTTTAAACCACTCTGCACATAACCAGTAAAACAGAGGGACAGGTGGGCATTTTTATATTCTAATTTGATTTTTGATTTGATTTAATTTATTATTGTCACATACATTAACATATAGTGAAAAGTACTGTTTCTTGCGCGCTATACAGACAAAATGTACAGTTCATAGTAAAGGAAACGAGACACTGCAGAATGTAGTATCACAATCATAGCTAAGGTGCAGAGAAAGATCAACTTAATGCAAGGTAGGTCCATTCAAAAGTCTGACAGCAGCAGGGAAGAAGCTGTTCTTTGGTCAGTTGGTATATCTGGTCTCTTCTTTCTGTCATTCTCAACTTGTCAACATCTTGCATTTCAATCTTGCTTTTTTAACCATGGATTATTGATTTTAAAAGCATTACTTCCTCCTGAATCTTGGACAGTTCAAAACCAAGTCACTTTAGTCAGTAGTGGTTTGTATTTGTCATCTCCCAGCATAACTCTCTCCATTTGAATGTTGATATTTTCTTTGGTAATATTAACACTCAACCTGTCTGTTGATTTTGCAATGCTTTAGTGAAGCTACGTTAAATCAACACACAGAGGAAATGACAAAGCAACTCTGTTGAACAGTCATCCGTGAACATTTTTTGCCAAAGGATTTCTGAACTCTATGGAAATGTGAAGTTCAGGGTTGGAAGCTGTACTGTGGAGAGATCAAAAGATCTAGGCTTTAGCACTTCAAATGATGCTTGTATGCATAGAATCACAGCTGTTAACGTTTCATATCTGTACAGATGGAAGGATTTTCATTTATATAGCACCTTTTATGACCTCAAGATGCCCCAAAGCACACTGCAGCCAATTAAAAAACTTTGAAGTGGAGTGACTGCAGTGATGTTGGGAAATAGCACAGCTACATTGCGTGCAGCAAGATTCCACTGACAGAAATGTGATAAGAATTCTGAGCAAGCTTTTCTAATCATTTGTGGGTTGCTGTCAAGTTTCTTGAATGTTGTTGAGGCTGCACGAATCCAGACATTGGAGAGTAATTTAATCAATGTTAATAATGTCATTAAATGTCAAGAGAAGATGGGAGGTTGTCTCTTGTTGGAAATGGTCATTGCCACAAATGTTATTTGCTATGTTTTGTTCCAAGCCTAACGTTCAGATTTTGCTGCATTTGGGTGTGGACTGCCTCAGTATCTGAGGAGTTATTGATGATACTGAACATTTTGCACACATAAGGGATTGTCCCACTTCTGACCTTATGGCGGAGGGAAGGTCATTGATGAAGCAGCTGAAGATGACTGGGCTTAGGACACTCCCCTGAGGAACGCCTAGAGTGATATCCTGGAGCTGAGATGATTGATCTCCAATCACCACAACTACCTTCTTTGTGCCAGAAGTGACTCCAACTCGGGGAGGCGACGGCCAATGGCATTATCACTGGGTTGTTAATCCAGGAACTCCGATAAAGTTCTGGGGACTGGGGTTCGAATCCCACCTCAGCAGATGGTGGAATTTGAATTCAAGAAAATATATCTGGAATTAAGAATCAACTGATGACCACAAAACCATTTTCGATTGTTGGAAATACCCACCAGGTTCATAATGTGTTCTTTTGGAAGGAAATCTGCCATCCTTAGCTGGTCTGGCCTACATGTGACTCCAGAGCCACACCAATGTGGTTGACTCTCAACTGCCCTCAGGCAATGAGGGATGGGTGATAAACGTTGATCAAGTTCCACAAATTAATAAAACAAAATTTAAGTGAGAAATAAACCTTACTTGGAGCTTGGGGAAAATTTGTTTTAGTTATTTTTTCATGGGATGCAAATGTTAATTGATCAGCATTTGTTGTCCATCCCTAGTTGGCGTTGAAACTTAGTGGCTTGCTCGGACATTTCAGAGGAGCATTTACAAATCAACCAATTTATTGATTCTTTTTTGAAAGAGTGCTATGAGATATTCCTTGTTCATACGAAAGGGAATACTGAAGCTAAGTTTCAGTTTTCATCCAAAGGCCAGCATCTCTGGCACTGCTGGGTTCTCTCAGTTCTGCACTGAAATGCAAGTTTGAATAATGGGCTCTGTTCTCTGGAGGAGGGACCAAAATCCTCCAACGCAGAGCTAAGAATGATTGCAACAAGCCATTACTGACCTTTGTACAGTAAGGGTATTGCCTCTGTTACTTAATGGAAGCTAAACTCTCTTTGAACAGATCTCTGGTGAGATGGGACATAAAACTACCTACTTACAAATTCTCATCACGGTGATTTTTACTGCTGTAAAGTCATCTGAACAGTACATTTACTGAGAGCGAGGCTTTGAGCTGCAGCTGCATGAGTCTCTTGTGAAAATTTAAGTAGCAAGATAGATTCACAAGCATTAATATACTGACTGCAGTACACCAATGTGACTATCATTGCACCCCCATTATATAGATATTGGACCAGTGTACTCAGCCCACAGCTGCATGGTGGATTCACACATACCCAAGCAGCACTTTAAAAGCACAAAGTTCAGAGGATGAAACCTTTTCAATTGTCTCCCTTGAGCAATGATTGTAACGTTGGCAGAAACATGGAGAAATTTCAAGACAATCCCATCACCAGCATGTGAGCAGCGACATCACACTCTTGGAGCCTGACCAAATATTTACAGCAGAAGATAAACAATTGTTTAGGAAACTCAGCCAGCAACAGTTTGTGAATGGACACATAATGCATGTGAAAATAAAGACTCGGAAATAATGGCCACACACACAAAGCAAACTGCTGGTGTCTTTGGACTAGCAACAAGAAAAGGTCGATGCAATTATATAGTGCTTTTCACAATCTCGGCATGCTCCAACGCTCGTTACAGCCAATTAAGCACTGCTCATGAAGCGGTCACTGTTACAATATAGGAAACACAATAGTCAATTTGTACACAGCAAGCTCCCACACAAATAGCAATGAGATGAATGCTGGTTGAGGAATAATTATCGACCAGGACAGCAAGATAGTTTCTCCTGCACTCCTCTGAACAAGAAAATCAGGAGGCGAGTTATTCGCCACAGAATATCCAGACTCTTGACTCTGTGAGCTCCCTGCCTGAAATCTGTGCTGCTCTATGGGGTCTTTCTCGAAGTGAAGTTTCTGATCAGTAGTAGTACTCAGTTAGTGGTGGAGGATTCAGGAAACACCAATTGGTTAGATTCCCTTTTGATGGAGGTAGTCATTGCTTGGCATTGACAAGACCATAAGCTCAATTCTTTTGACAGTGAAAACCTCTTGTGTTATTGCAGGAAATGGCAATCCAGATTTGGTATTCAAATCTCTGCGTTAGAACTCAAACCTCCAATAATCATGACCAGCGGCAAGAAAGCTACACACTGAGCTTTGGCAGCTGCTCCATTAGTCAGCTGGTTATTCATGAAGGCCTCACCACCTCACCACTTGCCCGAGGTGTAGCGAACCTCAGGTAAAATCACCCAGTCATTTCCCCCCATCAAAGGGAGGGAATGAGGGGGAGGAGGCAGCCTCTAGTCATTTGGGACTCTTGATGACTATATTTTTACCTGTTAGTCAGTCCGTCCGAGTCATACATTCACCTGTAAGTCCATTCTTACAAGCAGTACTAATGTTCTTTCCAATGTGTAGCTTAGTTTAAGAGTGATTTCTGTTCTTATTCGCTATCTGTCAGTTGGACTCAGAAGACGATGGGGTCATTCCCAATCGATTATAGACTGAGGGCACAATTTAGCCAGAGATTCCTAGGTTGTGGAATCTATCTACACAATAGTGTGTTTGAGCGGGTGCTGTGTTTTGGATGAGGCCTCAGCCTAAGCACCTGTCAGCCTGTTCAGGTGGATGGAAGAATCCCCAGGCACCTATGTGAACAACAGTGGGGATTTCTTTGCAGCCCTCGCCAACACTCCTTGTTCAGTCGACACCACAAAGGGCAGATGAACCGATTCACTCTATTTCCACAACCCTCCAACATTCACAAAATCTTGACTGAGCTTCCAAAGTAATTTGTTGGCTGCTTTGCGATGTCTGACAGCACCAGAAACATTATAAATACACCATGGGCAGAATGTTTCCATCCTGCACACCATGGGAATTGTAGCTGGTGGGACACAGACTATGTGGAGGTCTGGTGACCGAGGGCAGGAGTTACCTGCATTGGGATCAGCACAGCGGTAAATCCCACCACACATCTATTGTTTTTTGTGCTCCTGTTCTTTGTTTTGTGCTGTCTCTCTCATTCTCTCTCCATCACTCAACTTGTACTTTCCATTCTTTCTCTCCTTTTTCTTTCTCTCTCTCTTTCTCATAGAATTGCATGGCGGTCTGTTCAGGTTGTTTAAGCAGTCCACGTTGGTGTTATTTTCCCTCACTGGCTCTCCTTGTGAGACTGAGAAAAGCTCTTCCAACAAAGAGGCCCTTTAAGACTTTTCTTTAAGGTTTTCCTCTGAGGCTAAGAAAGGATTCAGAGTTCTCCTCGTTGCCCCCGCAAGGCAAGTTGCAGCCTCCTCTGCTTAATGGCCTATTCCCCAGCCCCCTCTCTCCCTCACACGCATAAAATCCTTAAGGGACCCGATAGATTTGATGATGGAAGAATGTTCCCTTTGACAGAAAAATGTAAAACAGCTCCCAGTTTCAGAATAGGGGGTCAGCCCCATGCGCCCTGGACATTCTCTCTTTCATCTTCCATCGGGAAAAAGATACAAAAGTCTGAGATGTGTGGGATATGGTGGCACAGTAGTCAGCATTGTTGCCTCACAGGGCAAGGGACCCAGATTTAAATTGAATCTTATGTGGAGTTTGCTCCAGATGCTCTGGTTTCCTCCCACAGTCTAAAGATGAGCAGATTAGGTGATTCACTGTGTTAAATGTGTGGGTTTATGGGGATGAGGGGGAGACAACTGACCGACTCCAGAGCAGCCTCTTCCCGCTGCTGTCAGGCTTTTGAATGGACCTATTTGCATTAAGTTGATCTTTCTCTACACCCCAGCTGTGACTGTAACACTACATTCTGTACTCTCCTTTTCTTCTCTATGAACGGTATGTTTTGTCTCTATAGTATGCAAAAAACAGTACTTTTCACTCTATGTTAATACATGTGACAATAATAAATCAAATCAAATCAAAAACCAATGTAACACAGAGATGAAAAGAAACTTCTCTATCCCTCGGCTGCTGCACGTTTTAAAATTGTAACTCCACAGGATTATGGGTGCTCCTTCATTGAATGTAATGAAGATGATTATTGAAGATGAACCGGGGGATATGAGGCTGGTATTTGATGGTGCGCCCGAGGGTTGTGGCACCTGCATTTTCTGACAATATTCTTGCAGCCATTAGATGGCACCCCTCATCGCACAGATTACAACCTTTATTCCAGCCCCATTGCAGGTTTGGATTCCTTTTATGTTTTGTAAATCTATTTCTATTCAAAGAATTCCTGCAGTGCAGAAAGATGCCATTCAATCTATCAAATCTTCACTGTCAAATCTTCACTGACAGAGTATTCCACCCTCCAGCCTATCCCCATAAACCCACACATTTAACACAGCAAATCTACTTAATCTGCACACCTTTAGACCACATGAGGAAACTAGATCACCTGTAGCAAACTCCATCTAAGGCCCAAATTAAATCTGGGTCCCTTGCCTTGTGAGGCAACAATGCTAACCGCTGTGCCACTGTGTCACCACATCCCACACTTCCCAAATGACAACATCATCCTTCATCTTTCAGTGTAGCTTTGACATATGCAGTTGTTTACGCTTTCTTGTTGTGTTCTGCATCTGATTTTTTTTCTGTATTATTTATCCATGGAACGTTGGCATCGCTGGCTAGTCCAGAATTTGTTGCCCGTCCCTAATTGCTCTTCAGAGGTGGTAATGAGTGAACTGCCTTTTAAACAGGCAAAGTTCATGCACCCACAGTGCTGCTACGGTGGGAGTTCCAGGATTTTAATGAAGCAATGGTGTGTATTTCCAGGTTTGGATAGTGAGTGTCTTGGAAGGGAACTTGCAGGTGATGGTGTTCCCAATCGTCTGCTTGCTCTTATCCTTCTCGTAGGTGGCAGTTGTGGATTTGGAAGATGCTGTCTACGGAACCTTGATGAGTTGCTGGCAGTGCATCGGCTAGAGGGTACACATGGCTGCCACTGTGTGTTGGTGGTGGAGGGAGAGAATGTTTGCTAATCAAGTGGGTTGCTTTGTTCTGGACGGCGTTGTGCTTCTTAAGTGTGATTTGAGCTGCGCGCATCCATCTTGGAATT
Source organism: Sphyrna mokarran (assembly GCA_024679065.1). Classification (NCBI taxonomy): domain Eukaryota; kingdom Metazoa; phylum Chordata; class Chondrichthyes; order Carcharhiniformes; family Carcharhinidae; genus Sphyrna; species Sphyrna mokarran. Next base: position 78,892,673 of record JAGIQG010000014.1, on the reverse strand, counting down.
CCGTCCCTAAAAGCATTGTGGATGTACCTACACCACACGGATTACAGTGGTTCTCGAAGGCAGCTCCTCAAGGGTGACGAAGGATGGGCAATAAATATTGGCCAGCCAGCAACGTCTACATCTCATGAATTGATAAATTTAAAAAAATGGCTGTTTCTCCTCATGTGGTGTGGTGTTAAATTTTTGTTTGATAATATTTCTTTGAAGTGCCTTGACAAGTTGTTTTGATCTGCTGCAGATATTCTGGGTATCTGTACTGATCCAGTATTTCAGTCTGACAAGCCTCTCTTCTGCCCAATTTTTTTCAGGCAGTATAAACTTAACCTCCGTGTCTCTTTCAAATGAATTTCTGTAACTTCCCCGCTTCCACCAATACACATCTTCAACATGATTACATCCACACAGAGGGTGAGAGAGCAAGCACTCAGAAATGTGGCTGCCTTGTCCTGTTTCATCACAAAAACTGATCAGCCTGTAGCACTTAGTCATTTGAAACCTCAAACCCTGTCTTTGGGAGATAAGTGGCAATCAACCAACTCTTAAATGGTTTGAAATGAAGTCTGGGGAATGAGTTGATAGAAGAAGGGGAACATTAATGTGATTTTTTTTTCCCATGAAGCATCCACATGTTATGATGGGGAACCTGACCCTTCAGATAAATGGAAACCGTGCTGCATTAGCTGATGTTTTGTAAGGTTCCTGAGAGCCAAGTTCAAAGTCTTAGAACAGCCAGGTTGAGCTTAATTGATGTTTGATTGGCAGCTTATTGAACAGGGCCAAGCCAATCTGCTCCTCTGCCACATCCTGTACATATTAAATAATTATCCAGCACTTCTTATCTCTTTGTCTCCACTGAGAGTCATGTACCCCTGTTTGTAATTGATGGAAGGGGGCTTACTAATTACTGCTGAATGTGTATACTGCTGCCACTTTAATTGTCATCACCTCCGAACTTTGAAAGCCAGAGATGTCAACTTTGTGGCACCAGCTGTCAGTCTTAAAATGAGAGAAGCTATTTTATTCCATTAATGTTATTTTCCCAGTGCAGATGTGCCCCTGTCTCACATACAACAAAGGAAACTTTGATATCACTGCTAGTGTGGCGGGTAAGTAAAGTCACTCTCGCCCCAAATGACCATAGGCTGTTCTTCCCTTCGAGGGAGAGAGCTGATTGGTCGTGATTTAACCTGAGAAACACCACAGCTCAGGTGACAGGCAAATTTGAGAAGGTGGGGCCTTCGTGAATAACCTCAGCTGGTACGGGAATTGAACCTGTGCCATTGGCATCATTGCGCGTCACACAAACCAGCCATTCAACCAACTGAGCTCACATGTGACGGCTAAAGTCCAACAACAGCAAAGATGAGTTCTGGGCTGTTGAAGGTTGCTCCTCACTCCCATAGAAACTACAGTGCAGAAAGAGGCCATTCGGCCCATTGAGTCTACAATGACTGTCCAACAGAGCATCTTACTCATCTTTCCAAACAGGAATTGTCCACATGATCTCAATGTGACAGAACTACTCCTTAAGAAGACTTCCAGTCACAGTAGTGAGCAGTTGGTGCTGTTGAGTCTTTTCATTGCCATATGATGTAGACTGAAAATTCTTAACTTTAATTCTTTCACAGGGTGTGGGTTGGCATTGGATTGCCCAGCCCCAGTTGCCTTTAGAAGGTGCTGGTGGGCTTCCCTCTTAAACCAATGAAATGCCTTGCTAGATCACATCGGGGTGGGGAGGGTGCGGGGGGTGTAGTCAAGAGTCAACCTGTGTTAGTGTGGTGCTGGGTTGATATAAGGACCAAACCTCAGTAAAGATGATAAGTTTACATTCTAAAGAACAGTTTGCAAATCAGCTGTGTTTTTGTGATGATCCCAATAATTGGTATAATGTATAATAGACAGCGAGAAACCATTTACCTCAATGGATTGCTATTTTCTGGTCATTTTTACTGATATCTGAGTTCTTTAATTCCCAATTGTTTTCTTTAAACTGAATTCAAATTCTCAATCTACCAGTTACAAAATTTGAACACAGTGTTCCTCTGGATATGAGTTCAGGCTGCTGGGTTACTTATCCAGCAGTACAGCCACTGCACTGAAGCCTGTTTAGTGCTACCATTTCTCCTCCCTGAATCAGGATGTGACCCTCCCTCCCAACTCCAGACACTCCTGACGAGTGGATCTGTAGTTCTGGATCTGATATCTGGTTTGGCGCTCAGTGGGAATATCAGAAAGTGACAGATAAGCTCCCATTTGTTAAATTTTTGGTATCCTGATGTAATACATTGAATGCAAAGCAAATGTCAAACATTGAAAGTGACTGGAGTGAGGACAGATTCTCCAGCCCCCCTGTTCTCACCAGTTAATCCTGACTGGCTGTACTAATTGGTAATTATTGAATTACCTTATTGAAACATATAAGATGATTAGAGGTTTAGATAGGGTGGACAGTGATAGCCTTTTTCCTAGGATGGAGAAAGCTAGCACGAGGGAACATAGCTTTAAATTAAGGGGTGGTGGTTATAGGACGGATGTCAGAGGTAGGTTCTTTACCCAGAGGGTGGTAAGGGTATGGAATGCCTTTCCTGCTGCAGTTGTAGATGCGCCAAGTTTGGTTGCATTTAAGAGGTTAGTAGATAAGTTTATGGACGAAAGGGAATGGTTTAGGTTAGAGGGTCATTGCTTTTTCCTAATTGGTCGGCGCAACATCGAAGGCCGAAGGGCCTGTTCTGCGCTGTAATGTTCTATGTTCTATGTAATAATCTGCCTCCCACATCTCTCATGCATCTCTCATTTCTGATTTCTCATGCATCTCAAATTTAAATCGCTCCATCACGGGTGGCGGGCACTCGGTTACCTGGGTTCTAAGTGCTCGATTTCCTTCACTAAACCTCTCATCATCTTGCAACATTCCTCCACTTGTAAAAGGCTTCCTTGGAACTCAAAGTGTGGCCGCCTGTCTTTATCTCCCTGTCTGGTTTGGCGTTTGGTAACTCTCCTATGATGTACTTTGGAGAGTTTTCTACATTGTGACTGCGCCATCTAACTTCAAGTTGTTGTTGCAATGTTTCTGACAAAGGCAGAGCAGATTGGCAAGACGTCAGGCAATAAGAGAGGTCAAAGCGGGTGAATTTGTGTTCGCTGGTCGGGGGGTTGTGTCGCAGGCCAGAGTTAAGGAAGAAATATTTAGTTCAGACACACTGGGGACTCACCTTCAGTTCCAGCTCAACAGGGACTGAGAATCTGACACCAGGATTCACAACTCCTGAATTGCATACTCCTGATTTTCCACTCGTAAAATTGACCGAGCAGTAAATCTCTCTGTGTGACATTCCATTCCTGGAGCATATATATTATCCAACAATAACCACACCCAGTTCAGCAAAAAATAGCATTTGAATCATTAAGGAAATTATATAGCGTGGTGCCACTGCCTATTTATTAGGGAATACACAGCCGGAGTCACTTCAGCCCAGGTTTTTGAACAGTGCAAAGCAGTTTAATTAGGCGAGGTTTAATTATGCTATGGGTTCCACCTTTGCCTTTGCTTCCTCTTCAAACTCCCCTTAAAACTTTTCCTTTTTGATCGAACACTCAGTCTATCCTCCATAATAACTCCTATGATGTGTCTTTTGTCTGTTTGTGCCTCTGTTACCTTTTTCTATGTTCAAAACACGGTTAGAAATGTCAAAACCAAATGTCGCATTTGTTGGAAGGCTGAAATACGACCAGAAAATAAAATGCTGGAAATACTCAGCAGGTCAAGATGGAACGTTTTTTAGTTCCTTTACTTATCTCATTGACATCCTCTTTCATTGCCTGTTTCCTTGTTTAACCTCTCCCATCTCCTCCCCCCCTCCCCGCCCTCATCAGACACTTTCCCTTTTATCCTTTTATCCTCCCCTCACTTTTCTGCACTTGCTTTAAATCTCGAACATTTTCCTCTTCTGATGAAAGCTCATGGACCTGAAACATCCACTCTTATAAGAACATAAGAAATAGGAGCAGGACTCGGCCATCCAGCCCCTCGAGCCTGCCCCGCCATTCAATAAGATCATGGCTGATCTGCAGTGGTTCAGTATCACTTTCCCACTTTCTCCCCATAACCCTTAATTCCCTTGTCAATCAAAAATCTATCCACTCTTGACTTGAACATATTCAGCGAGGAAGCCTCCACCACCTCATCAGGCAGAGAATTCCAAAGATTCACCACCCTTTGCGTGAAGAAACCCTTCCGCAACTCCGATCATTTCTCTGATTATTTCTTTCTCTGCTATTGCTGCCAGATCTGCTGAGTATTTCCAGCATTTTCTGCTTCTCATTACCCTGAATGTGAGTAGTTCTTTTGGTCTAGCTCCCCTCTAGCTGTTTGAAGAAATGTCACTCTCTCTACTGCACTGATTGGGGGGGGGGGGGGGGGGGGGGGGTCTACTTTTTACTCCTGAAAACCTACTTATGTTGACCAGAATAAGTACAAGAAGTCTCTTTCCCAGTTGATGAGGAAGAATATTATGCCTTCCACTCCTCCTGTGTGTGTTTGTAATTCAAAGAGAAGAATAATTCACCTCCTGTGGTATCACATATCCCACTCAGTGAGCAAACTTCACTGTTTTCGACCAAGATCTACTTTCTGGATCTGTGTAATTTGACCCTGCTATACCAGCAGTGGAGTGAAGGATAAGGAGCACTCCGATAGTGGACAAGCAGATCTGGAGGGTGGCACAGTGGTTAGCACTGCTGCTCCACAGGTACAGGGACCTGGGTTCGATTCCCAGCTTGGGTCACTGTCTGTGTGGAGTTTGCACATTTTGCCCATGGCCGTGCGTGTTTCCCCTGCTGCTGATGTTTCCTCCCACAGTCCAAAGATGTGTGGGTTAGGTGCTTTGATATGCTAAGTTGCCCCTTGGTGTCCCTGACTGTGTTGGTTAGAGGGATTGGTTGGGTAAATATGTGGGATTAAGTGATAGGGCCTGGTGGGATTGTTGCCACTGCAGACTCATAGAACATAGAACATAGAACGTAGAACATTACAGCTCAGAACAGGCCCTTCGGCCTTCGATGTTGCGCCGACCAATATAAAAAGCAAAGCCCCTCCAAACTAAACCATTCCCTTCTCTTCCATATACTTATCAACTAACCTCTTAAACGCCACCAACTTGGCGCATCTACAACTGCTGCAGGCAGGGCATTCCACTCCCGAACCACCCTTTGGGTAAAGAACCTACCTCTGATATCCGTCCTATAACTATCAACCCTTAATTTAAAGCTGTGTCCCCTCGTGCTAGCTTTCTCCATCCTAGGAAAAAGGCTATCACTGTCCATCTTATCTAAACCTCTAATCATCTTATATGTTTCGATTAGGTCCCCTCTTAGCCGCCTCCTTTCTAATGAAAACAACCTCAAATGCCTCAGCCTCTCTTCATAAGACCTGCTCTCCGTACCAGGCAACATCCTGGTAAACCTCCTCTGTACCCTCTCCAATGCCTCCACATCTTTCTTATAATGTAGGGACCAGAACTGCACACAATACTCCAAGTGCGGCCGCACTAGAGTTTTGTACAGTTGCAACATGACGTTGCGACTCCGAAATTCAATCCCCCTACCAATAAAAGCTAAGACTCCATATGCCTTCTTAACAACCTTATCCACTTGACTGCCTACTTTCAGGGATCTATTCACACACACACCAAGATCCCTCTGTTCATCAACACTACTAAGAACCCTACCATTAGCCCTATACTCTACACATTTATTATTCCTGCCAAAGTGCATTACCTCACACTTTTCCACATTAAACTCCATTTGCCACCTCTCGGCCCAGCTCTGCAACTTGTCCAAGTCTCTCTGCAAACTATAACACCCCTCTTCACTATCTACCACTCCTCCGACTTTAGTGTCATCTGCAAATTTACTAATCCAACTCGACGGGCTGAATGGCCTCCTTCTTCATGTAGAGTTTCTACTTTTCTGTAACTGTGAGAGCTTCACTCACTCAAACCTCATGTACTTGTTGAGTGTTAAAATTGGGTTCTATGTTGTTTTAGAACCTTAACAGATTTACAGCACTTTGTGATAAAATACACTTGTAAACCAAGACTGAAACATTTGAAGCACAGTTATGTGAAAGTGCAGCAGACATTAATGAGCAAAGTGAATGAACATTGCCTCACGTAGTGACAGTAGCAGCCTATTGACCCAGAGTCAGAGGTAAATCGAGAGGTCGGTCAATGCTCCAGCTAATCTCTGTTCCCTTTTGTTTCCTCTCCAGCTCCCTCACAGAAGAGTGACTTTCTCCACAGCCAATCAGTCCCAGGATCTGCAAGATCCGTCCCAGCACAGTTACTATGACAGCGGGCTCGAAGAATCAGAAACACCCAGCAGCAAGTCATCTTCAGGACCACGGCTGGGACCGCTGGCACTGCCCGAGGACCACTACGAACGCACCACCCCTGATGGGAGCATTGGCGAGATGGAGCACCCAGAGAATGGTAATCCATGTTTCATGTTCTTGTATGAGTGAAATCTGTCCTGTCGATTGGAGGGGACGGGAGGGGGGCTTCGGTTATGAACAATTCATTAAAAATACAAATCGGAGGTGAAATTAACCTGGGGTTGGGAAGGAGGGAGGGAGAAAATTAGACCAACTTAAAAGGAAAAGATTCTGACTGGAGGCTCAATGGAACAGAGCAGAAAGGCCACTGATTGTCTGACCTGTTTCAAAGTAACTGGTCTCTGAAAATGAAGCTTAAACAGACTTGTGGATGGCCTTGAGTGAAGGCAATATTAGCTTTGCGCTGCTCCCAATCATTACCACATACCATTTAGGAAAGGAAGCCTACCATCTTTATTCAACCTGAGCTATGGGTGACTCCATCCTCACACCGGCATGGCATTCTTAGCTGCTTGTGAACAAGCTAGACAATTGTATAAACTACAACAGAAAAGAAGAACTCTCAGCTGAAGATCACTGTTAGACTTCCTGTTGGAAGGAGGCAGTGATCCAAAAAGGCGGCTTCAACACAAACTTCTCTAAGGCAGTAAAGGTGGGCAGTACATGCTGGACATGTTGTTTCACTTTATATATTCATTCATGGGGTATGGGCATCACTGGCTGGCCAATATTTATTGTCCATCTCTAGATGCACTTTTTCAGAGGGCAGTTGAAAGTTAATCACATTGCTGGAGTCGCATGTTGCCCAGACCAGGTAAGGACAACAGATTTCCTTCCCTGAAGGAGATATTCCAAGAATTAATTTTGTTTCAGAATCATCCATTCCATCTCGCTGCAGTGAGTGTTTAGATATAATATCAGGGTAGAATGATATCTGGTTATGATTTCCTCCCTCCCTTTAACTGGTTAAAAACCTTGACAGAAAGATTGCTAAACCATCACATGAGTGATCACCGAGATGAGTGATTGGCAGGGGTGGGTTGGGGGAGGAGGGAGAGGCTGCATTGCCCAGGAAGGAGGCAGGGTGGGAGAAGTGGGTGAAGTATGTTTTATGAGTCATGTCAGAACATTGAGCAGAGCAACTCTGTGTACATGTGGAGCAGTAACTGCATCACACCTGGGCCAGGGATCACAAGCTCTTTATTAACAATTGTAATTTTAGCCAACTTTCTCTCTTGGATAAAATCACCAATTTCTTCTTTGGCACTTTGATCAAGTGCCAGTTTTAATTTAATCAATTTCTTGTGTGTGTGCTCCCACTGCAAGTGGTGGGAGGTGACTTGAATGTGTAAAGTTTCACAGCTGAGCTCAGCTTTTGTTGGCACGGACTCACTTCCCAGCGTCATTCACTGGACATTCATCAGGAGCAGAGATCCTGCTGGATTTATACATTCTGATCTTCTCTAACCTGGGGCAGCTGAAACAAATTGAAGCAAATCTTCTGCTCTCGCTGGTGGTGAGCTTAGAGGTGGGAAGAACATCTAATTGGACAGCAGCATGGGCCAGGACTCTTCCCCCCCCTCCGGTGACATGTTTTCCTGTGGCAAAGGTGGGATTTTCTGGTCACGCCAATATCTCTGTGCCCTGCACCCTCTGCCACTGGGGAACCTGCCACAGAGGATTGCTACGGGCAGGGACCAGTCAATCCCGCTGGTGAGAATGGCTGAAAAATTCCAGCCTTTGTTTTTTGACTGGAATCCAGCAGTGCCACCCTACCGCTAGAGATGAGGTCTACAAAGCAGCTCCCTGTTTCACCCAAATATCTATTGAGCTTCCCATACTCAGAAAAAAAGATGGAACGAGGAGATGGAACATTTGTAGCCTGGTGGGATTTGACAATCACAGTTATTGAAAGGCGGAAATGAAGTGGAGAGGTCGAAGTGTAGAAAATGTTCCAGTAGTTTAATCAACAATAACCAGTCTGAAGAATGATGGGTGTCAGGGTGATCTCTGTGCTGGAATAAGGCAGTAAGATTATCAACTACACCTGTTTGAGCTGATAAACAAAAGTGCTGAAAAAAATCTGGAATAAATATTTGCAATGTTTTAACATTCCCTGATAGTTTTTCCCTCATGATGCTTCCTACAGTATCCAGGTAATTTTTGGAGATTCCAAGGCAGGTCCTGGATGGCTGGTAACCCATAAGAATTTGAAAAGACTTGTGTCCAAGTCTCTGGGCAGTCAGGACAGTTCCACAATGGCAGGATCCAAACCTCCAGACAACATCTGGAAATGATGCAGCAGCATCTGTGAATGACCAGTTACCAGGGATAAGGGGAGAGAGGGAGTGACACACACACACACACACACACCAGATAGAAATTTAGATTTTTGTCTCTTTTTAAATAAAAGATTTTGTGGTGCCTCATTGATATTGTAACAATTCCTGGGCTGTGTGCATGTGTGTGTGTTGTATGCGTGACTGTGTGCGTGAGTGTGTGTGGGTATGAGCATGTATGTGTGTGTGTGTGTGTATGTGTGTGTCAGAGCGTGTCTGTGTGTGTGCATGTTTGTAAGAGCATGTGTGTGAGTGCATTTGTGTGTACGAATGCATGTATGTGTGTGTGTATGTGTGTGAGTGTGTGTGTGTGTGTGTGTGTGAGTGTGTATATGTGTGTGTGTGTGTGTGTGTGTGTGTGTGTGCGTGCATTCATACACATGCATACACATCTACACACATGTTCACATCTGTCTGATTCAGATCTTTCCCTAAAGTGTGTGTTTGCATTTCCAGCTCATCCGAAAATGGAAGCAGGGAGCTTTGATTTAAAAAAAGACTTTACAATGGAATAGCAGGTGTGCTAAAACTAAAGGAAATGTTTCCTTTCTCTCAATGTGTGGTGAGGCACTGCTGCAGTTCTCAAAGTTGTTGTGGTGGTGGAACCCTTTTCCAGCACTATTGTTTCCTCCACTGCAGGTGTACAGAGACAACAAAGAATAGAGAGAACAATGCAGTTTACAGACAATCTCCGCTGGGACTAATCTCAGCTCCTTTGCTGGCTGGTTTGCCGGGGATATTGGTGGGTTTGATCCCCTGGACTGGCTTCTGACTGTCGGAACTGGCTCCTTCCCACGCTTTACTTTGCTTTGTTTCATTTCCCTCACTTCTCAAACTGTCAACTATTGCTTTAAAGTTCGTGATTAATCTGAAATTCCATGCTTCGAACAAAGTATAAAAATCCTAGTCCACTTCCTTTTCCCTCAAATACTGCACATTATTAAAGAAATGCTTTGCTGGATTTTCCTTCCCCATCATTGCCGGGGCTCTGTCCACAGTCTTGGTGTTTTCCTGACCCAGAGATAATCTTCCTCTGATATCTATCATGCCAATGTGAAATCTACCTATTTCCAACTCTGTCACATTGGCTGACTTTGCCGCAATCTCAACTGTTTGTGCTTTTAGCAACATTACACTCAACTATTCCAAAACATTCTGGACTTATAGAATCACAGAAAATTACAGCTCAGAAACAGACCTTTTGGCCCTTCTTGTCTGTGCCGAACCATTTTTTGCCTAGTCCCACTGACCTGCACCTGGACCATTTCCCTCCACACCCCTCTCATCCATGAACCTGTTCCAAGTTTTTCTTTAATGTTAAATGATCTCCCAGTTCATTAAAAAACTCATAAGGAAAATAGATCTGGGCCTATCCAGAAGGGTCATCCAGAGTCGAAATGTTCTCTCTCCATGGATGCTGTCAGACCCGCTGAGATTTTCCAACATTTTCTGCTTTTGCATCAGAAAACTCTGCTACCTGTGCCCTAACTCATCATGCCATTTGCTCACCAACTCAATGCCTGTTCTCCTCCATTAAATCCCTCAGCTGACACCTTACAGAGCAAACTGGTAGTAAGTGTGGCTGAGCTCTGGGAGCAGGCTGAAGTTTATGATGATGTGATAGATTAATAAACATTAGAGAGGATAGAAAGGGTGAGGCTTAATTTAACATTTCATTGCAGTAGTACCAAGGAAGCAAGCTCTGAAAGACAGGGTAATTTCAACAAAATCGAAGGTTTTGGGGGGTCAGATGAGAACGTAGAGTTGAGGTCACCATCAGATTGAATGGTAGAACAGGCTTGAGGGGCTGAATGGCCTTATCCAGCTCCTAGTCCTGTGTTCCTTTCAGCTGAGGTCAGGTGAGGGGGAGAGAGAGCCTGAGGCTCTTCCAACAAGTGAACAAACCGTGCCGGTGTTGTATGTTTTTAACTAGAGTCGGGAGGGGGTGACTTCTGCAGCCTGAATTTGGACGCTCTGGTTTAAACAGTGCCGTTGTTTTGACAGGAAGACTGCATTGTTACTTCAGTGTTTTCTGGTAATCCGCTTTTGCTCCAATTCCTGAATAATATCGGTGGTGGAACTTGCTCCGAGTAATCCACGTCTCTCCTGTTTTATATTCATTGTGTAAAATGTCAGGGAAGCTGTTTGATTCTGCGGCCTGGCGAATTTTGTCCTGAGATTGTAGCCCGGAGCATTCTGTTGTTCAATAACGCTCCCACGTGCCCCGATTTAATATTTGATGGTTTTTGCCAGCCTTGCTGTCACATGAGGGTTTGATATTGTTTGCGACTGTGTGAGTAGTTCTTGCACTTGCCCCAAGGTAATTCTTGAGGAAGTAATCAGAATGTTTAGTGCATCAGGCATTTTTAGCTTGTAAGTGGAATAGAAGGGAAACTATTATGTTCCCGGCAGTGACAGCACCGTGAAAAGGTCGGAGATTATTGCATTAGATTGCGGAGATTTTGTCTTTAGATGCTTGCCGTCCAGCCGGTATGGAAATAAGTCAGACCGGCCTTGGAGAGGCCTGGTGCTAATATTGGCCAGCGCAGAGCTGATGGTTTGCAGCCAGTGTCAGGGATAGAAGGGCTCAGAGTCACTGAGATGGGGACTGAGAGGGAAATACAGATTGGTTCTGTCCCCGGTGTTGACCGCACCTCACCACCTTTGGGACCTGTGCCTGGATTAAAGTGGGCCCGGGACAGGAACAGTGCTTCATTTCTCCTGATGCCCATCCCAGAAAGTCTTTCATCCCGCTCGCCCACCGCCTCAGAGGCCACACTAGAGAAAGGGTTTCTAGGATTAGCCGTAGAGTTGGATAAGGAAAACTGGTGGGAAGTCTGGCATGAACTTTGAACCTGACGATGTCTCAAAGCAAATCCCAGCCACCAATAAAGCACCATTGACATGGTGGCTGGGATTCTTCGACCTCGCCTGCAGTTGGGATTCTCCGATCTCGCCCGTGGCTGGGATTCTCCGATCTCGCCCGCGGTTGGGATTCTCCGACCTCGCCCGTGGCTGGGATTCTCTGATCTCGCCCGTGGCTGGGATTCTCTGATCTCGCCTGTGGCTGGGATTCTCCGATCTCGCCCGTGGCTGGGATTCTCCGACCTCGCCGTTGGCTGGGATTCTCTGATCTCACCCTGGGGCTGGGATTCTCTGATCTCGCCTGTGGCTGGGATTCTCCGACCTCGCCCCTGGGTCTGGGATTCTCTGATCTCGCCCGTGGCTGGGATTCTCTGATCTCGCCCGTGGCTGGGATTCTCCAACCTTGCCAGCAGCTGGGATTCTCCAGTCTCCCTGCAGTGAATGGAGCTTTGACTGAGCGCCAAATTCTCCGTTCTTGTTGCCAGTGGTGCTGGGATGTACAAAGTTGGAAAATTCTGGCCATTATCTCAGATGTAATGTCAGAAACATAGCAACCAATTTATACACAGCAATCTGGTAACAGTCACCCAATCTGCCTGTAGTTTTTTTTTGCATGAGTGATAAATATTGGTTAGGACACTGAAGAGAATCACTCTGCTCCTTTGGGATGGCTTTAAGGCAGGTCTCCTGTTGTTAGGAAACATGGAAGCTGGGTCCACTTTGGTGCAGGAAAGGCACATTTCAGTCTCCTAGCAGTGTGAGAGTTTCCAATGATTAAGGTACAGGCTGAGGGCCCTGGAAAACCTGCCTGATCATTATGGGATGTCTGTTAGGATCAGAGCTGAGCAAATTGACACCAATTATCCCTGAACCCGTTGGAATTTAGTGGAAGTTTTGGGATTACATGTGAGTGCCTTCCCTATCACCTAAATGGCAATGGGGTTTACCCTTGGCCTTCTTGGAGGGGAAACACAGTCAGAAGTCTCACAACACAAGGTTAGAGTCCAATCAGTTTATCTGATAGTAATCGCACAAGCTTTTGGAAATGGTGTTCCTTCATCAGGTGTGTGGAAGGTTCTACACACCTGATGAAGGAACAGCATTTCCGAAAGCTTGTGGGTTTACTCGCAAATGAACTGGTTGGACTTTAATCTGGTGTTGTGAGACTTCTTATAGTCTCCAGTACTGCAGTGGGAATAACAGCTAAGGTTACATGCTGATGTAGTTTGACTGGGACCCCAACCCACAACATTCCCAGTTAGGGACAAGAGGGCCACTATTGAGCTATTCCTCACTCTTAAATCATATAGGGGAGAGTATCTGAAATACGAGATGTGGATGGAATATCCTGGATGCTTATCCAGACTCCCTCTGTTAGGACAACAAGTGAATTGAGGAAATTCTCAACCTTTGGCCAATGGATTTGAGAACTCAATCATTGCTGTTGTGCCTTTCCAAGAACTGCAAATACAATCAACAATATAATGAACTAATGAGTCATTTTATTCTGCTAAAACAATGTTCAGGTTTAATGTGAAGCGCCTCGAGAGACCATTCAGTAATAAGATTCAACTATCTTCTGCTGTAGTCTGGCACTGGGGAGAGTGGTGGCAAAGCAGCTTTGCTTTAATACATCGGTGAATTATTTATTGGAAGTTAAAGTCTATTGATTGTAGTGGAACACAAACGGCAGAAATTTGGTTGGTTTTCAGAAGGATAATGACTATAGATTGACTGTAGTAATGAGTTGTTGGTGCCATCTGTGCCTGGGTAGTTGCATAGCCTTACAGTGAATAAAGAGGCCATTTGGCCCTCTATGCCTTTGCCAGCTTTTGATGATGTTAATCCCACTCCACTCCCCCTGGCCCCTTGTGCTTTCCCAGTAGCTTTACATTTTCTTTTTACCCTCCCAAGCATTTACAAATTTCTTGCTGTTGAAGCTGCTTTCAATGCCCCTTCAAGGTTCAGATTGGTGTAACCCATGATGTAATGACATTGCCAGGTTACCAGACAGCTGCTTTCTGATTCAACCCATCGTTCAACCCATACAAACAACAGGGCTACATTGGACAGCAATGTTTATCACTAGCCTTTCTGTCAAGCCGTCTTCGATGTTTTCGACCTGTTGAACAAACTCCTCCGTTTTGCTTACTTAATATTTTTTTGTTTGGTCAATTTTGTAATTGTTTTGAGATGGTGCTGTGCAGTACTTCAGGAATCCTTCATGCTAAATCTTCAAAATTTCCTGTGTCTCGACATGAGTCAGAATATTCTAAAGTCCAGCTTCCTGAGCACGTGACTTACCCAAGCTTTGATGCCTTTCCATTTCAGATCTACTCGCAAGCAAGTAGAGAGAGGGGAAGGCCATTCAGCCCCTCGTGCCTCTTCAACCATTCATATTGTAGAAAGAATATTATTAAACAAGAAAGAGTGCTGAAAGGATTTTCCAGGATGCTATTGGGACTTAGTTTGAGTTATAAACACAGGCTGGATAGACTGGGACATTTTGCTTTGGACCATAGTAAGGTGATCTTACAGAGGTCTGTAAAATAATGAGGGTTATAGATCAGCTAAATAGTCAATATCTTTTCCCAAAGGTAGGGGAGACTAAAACTAGAGGGCATAGGTTTAAGGAGAGAGGGAAAAGGTACTAAAGTGTTCAGAGGAGCAATTTTTTCACACAGAGGGTGGTGAGTGTCTGGAACAAGCTGCCAGAGGCAGTAGTACAGGCTGGTACAATTTTGTCTTTTAAGAGTGACATGGCTAAGACGGGTATAGAAGAATATGGGCCAAATGTGGGCAGTTGGGATTAGCTTAATGGTAAAAACTGGATGGCATGGACAAGTTGGGCCGAAGGACCTGTTTCTTTACTATAAACCTCTGATTCTGTGTAGATCAGAGCTGAGAAACATCTCAAATCCCATCTACCAGGCCATGGATTTGTAACTCTATTTACCCAACACAAATTCGAAACTCAGTCCCAAACTCAGCGATCTTCTGAGAGAGAGGGTGTGCCAGATTTCCAACTTGAATTGTATGAAGTAGAGCTTCTCCCCTAAACAATCTCACTCCACCTTTAAGGATATGTATGTCCTCCTGTTCAGGATGCTTTTGTGTAATTAGATCATTATTTTCAGGATATTTTGGTGTTTCTCTAGCTGTTATTCAGCTTGTGAGAAGGTTTGCCTCAGCTTTATTGTTAATGGGTACAGGATGGATTTCTCCAACCTGTAGGTTCACATATGATTTGAACAAGGTTTTAGCCATTTCCCACTCTTATTATTCTTGCTCTGTTTTCTTATTTTCCATGATGCTGGATGTTACTCCTGTCTGATCTTTTCTCCTTTGCTAGAAGTTGCATTAATATATCACTCACAATCTCATGATGTTGCCTATCCCTGCAAGGTCGATGAAATCTGATTCCAGCTTCTTGTGTATCAACAATTTTAATCACCTCACCATTTGTGCCTCTATTTTCAACTTCCCTGGCCCTAAACTGGAATAACCTCTCTACACCCCACCATCTTCCTCCCCTACATTAAGAAACTCGTAAGGATGGTATGGTGGGACAGTGGTTAGTACTGTTGCCTCATAGCGCCAGGGACCCAGGTTCAATTCCTGGCTTGGGTCATTGTCTGTGTGGAGTTTGCACGTTCTCCCCGTGTCTGCTTTGGTTTCCTCCCGGTGCTCTGGTTTCCTCCCACAGTCACAAAGACATGCTGGTTAGGTTCATTGACCTGACAGGCACCAGCATGTGGGGACTAGGGGAATTTCACAGTAACTTCATTGCAGTGTTAATGTAAGCCTCACTTGCAACCAATAAATAAAATTTACTTCAGAGAGAAAAACATACAATCCCCAACAGTGCATTCAGCCCAACGAGTCTGCACTGACTAATTAATTACCATGGATAATTCATCTAACCCTTTGGGTACGAGGGAGCAATCCACCACAATTATATATCCTTAGATTGTGGGAGGAAACTGGAGAACCTGGAGAAACACACACAGACATGGGAAGAAGGTGCAAACTTCACGCAGTCACCCAAGGCTGGAATTGAACCTGGGTCCCTGGAGCTGTGAGGCAACAGTGCTGCTCTCAAAACCTATTCCTCTGAGCAACATCTTTGGCTATACGTCCTAATATCACTGATATTGCAATGTCACATTTCATAATATCATGTGAAGCACCCTGGGGTATTTTGTTATGTTAAAAGCACTATAAATATTTTTGTAAAATGTTTCCCAGGCAACTGAAACTATTTGAAGTGATACTCTTGGATGTGCTGTTGCCACTTTGGTTTGATGTAATACTGGAGGTTTTATCATGTTCGATCATTTTTCATCATGTACTCATCTCAAGACATTCTCTTGCTCAAACTAAAATTTCACTCCATTCTTCACTAATAATATTTTTTGTGTGAATAATAATCAAAAGTGCCCTGAATGATTGTTCTACTAAATTGTCCCATTTGGGGAGTTAATCCTGAATTCCTGCAGACCCCAAGACATTGCTGGGTGGTTGGTCACACTTAGTTGACTACGAGGTTTTGGCCAGAATATTACTGTCAACCCTGGTCCGATTAAGAGGGTGGGAGAAGCTTGGGGAATGGCACTCTGCGTTGTTCTCGAGCGGGATCGTACGAACCTCAGGTGGATGTGACGGTAAAACATCTTTCCCTGAGCACCTTAATTCTTCTCAAAAAGAAGCAGCCGGCTTGCTTTCCTAGCTGTTGACCAAGGAGTTACACTGGCCTATTGAATCCTGGTTTCCACCCGTTTCCCAAAGACATCAGTCTCCTTCAGGAACAGCTTTGTTTCTGAGTGCTCATTGATCTTTTTGTTTTGATTATCTGCTTCTGTCTCTGTGGTTGCCTTCTACTAGAGTTACAGATGGGGGATTTCACTTGCATTCCACAGGTGCATCATCTTACTGGCTGTGTTTCCCTCTCTGTCTTATGAACGTGGCTATCTGCCAAAGCTGTTGAGGACCTGGCATTGTTGGACGTGTGGCTCTGACGTAAGCTGTCAGCTTCAGTTTACAGTTTTGCTCTAATCACAATGAAGCCTAAACCGTTTACATTACAACTCGGTTATCCAGCAGCACGCTGGCAGTGGTTAGCAATGCTGCCTCACAACGCCAGGGACCAGTATTCGATTCTGACCTTTGGTGATTGTGCGGAGTTTGCACATTCTCCCCATGTCTGCGTGGGTTTTCTTCACGTGCTCCAGTTTAGATAAGAGCATAAGAAATAGGAGCAGGAGTGGGCCAGCTAGCACCTCGAGCCTGCTCTGCCATTCAATACGATCATGGCTGATCTGATAGTGGTTCAGTCCCACTTATCCACCTGTTCCCCATAATTCTCTTACTGGTCAGAAATCAATCTACCTGTGAGTTAAACACATTTAGCGAGGTAGCCTCCACTGCTTCAATGGGCAGAGAATTCCAAAGATTCACCACTCTCTGGGAGAAGAAGTTCCTCCTCAATTCTGTTCTAAATTGACTCCCCTTATTTTGAGGCTGTGCCCTCTAGTTCTGGTTTCCTTTCTGAGTTAAAATAATCTTTCTACCTCTACCCTGTCTAGGCCCTTCATTATCTTATATGTCTCTATAAAATCTCCCCTCAGCCTTCTAAACTCCAACGAGCACAATCTACTCAATCTTTCCTCATAAGCTAACCCCCTCATCACCGGAATCAACCCAGTGAACCTTCTCTGCACTCCCTCCTCTTTTCACAAATAAGGGGACCAAAATTATATACAGTACTGTGGTTGCGGCCTTACCAATACCTGATACAATTGTAGCAAGATCTCCCTGCTTTTATACTCCACCTCCCTCGTGATAAAGACCAACATTTCAGTTGCCTTCTTGATCACATGCTGCACCTGCAAACGGAGTTTTAATGATTCTACCCCAGGTCCATCTGCACAGTAGCATGTTGTAATTTTTCACCATTTAAAATCATCTTTCTACGTTTCTTTCGAGTTTCTTTCCACGCTCCAAAGATGTGCAGGTTAGGTAGATTGGCTAGAATAAAATTGCCCTTCATATCCAAACATGTGTCTGTTAGATAAATTAGCCATGATGAATGTATGGGATTACAGGGATAGGGCAGGAAAGAGGGCCTGGATAACAATACCCTGTCAGAGAGTCACTGCCTTTTCTGCACTGTAGGGATTCTGTGAACTCCTTTGCTACGACTGAGTGTTGTTAAGTTTTGTAAAAATCAGTTTGCGTTGGAGGCTGACTTTGACAATATCAAATTCCACCCCCCCACCTCCCCCATCCCTTTATTTTTATTTATTTACAGTATGTGAGCTCCTCAGGCCAGTATTTATTGCCCATCCCCTCTACATACATATGCCATGTTGGAGATGGAAAGTGCCTGGCACGTGATCCTGAATTTCCAACAGGACGATATCACTATTCCATCGAACACTCTGCTGGAGCTGGGAAAATCCAACCCTCCCTCTTTTGATTTTTGCCTGTGCTTTCAATAAAAACAAACCACCAGCTCCAACTGTTGGCCGAACAAATAGGAACATTGAGATCTGGGCTGATATCCATTTTTCTCATCGACCCCACTTTCCTGTCTGCTGCACGTAACCCTTGACTCTGTTGACGAACAAAAGTTTGTTCAAAGCTGCCTTAACTAAATTCAATAACTGTTCTAAAGTTCATTCTAATACCGCCCTTGTATTGTTTACTTGTTATTTTTAGATTTTTATAGAGGTGACCACTTGACTTAACTGAGCAATAATATATATTTACATAAATATCTTCTAACTTAGGAAGCAGCCAAAGCACTTTATAGAGGATTAAGAAAATAGCTGGCTACTGAGGTGAGGCAAAAATGGAGTGATGTGACAGATTAAAGGGGTGATTGATGAGGTGAGTTTTGAGAAGTGTCTTAAGAGGAAGAGAATGAGTGAGTGAGGGAGGGAGGTGGTGAGATTTGGGGATGGAAATGTAGAATACGGCTGAGTGAACGTAAACAATAAGGTGAGAAGTGGAGACAGGAATGCGCAAAGTTCTTCAGTTATTGGGATGGAGAGCTTGAGATTTGTAAGGACTATGAGGGATTTATGGATATTAGATATTACAGGCCCAAAAAAGGCCATAGAGATAGGGAAGGACACGACTAAAAGAGATTTGAACAAAGCTGTGACAATTGTAAATTTGAGACGTTACCTTTTCATTCTCACTGGACAGAAAATCTATTAAAGATCTTCTTTGTGACAGACCTGATGCTGGTCTAATCATTGCTTCATTGTTACTATCCCACTGCATCTTGTCTTCAGCTTCATCCCATTTTTTTTCATTTATTTGCATTGTTCTCTGTCATGTCACACATCGGCACCGTCTGTTGTAGCAGAGAAACAGACTCTTCAGCCCATCAGCTTTGTACTGTCACTTCTCTTCCCATAAGCTACTCAATACAATCTCACTAAGAAGAGTATTTCCTCACACTCTTGACTTGTAGATGGAGAGGCTTTGGGGAGTCAGGGGATGAGTTACTCACCGCAGGATTCCTAGCCTTCAGCCTGCTCTGGTAGCTAATGTATTTGTGTGGCTCATTGAGTTCAGTTGGTCAATGGTAATAAAAGAAAACAAATGAATAGGAAGGGTTGATATGTTGTCTTACACATTGATGCTGTTGGAATGTTTAATTGTCAACTTCATCAGCAAGGTTGACCTGACTTAAAAAGAAAAATTAGATAATTTCTTACAAAACAACAACTTACAAGTATATGGTATCTTTCATGTAATGAAACTTAGTAAGGCATTTTGCAGAAAACTTGCTGATCTTCCAATTGAAAGAACTGTCCCCCACCCCCCAGCCTGTACATAGTGGGGGATTCAATGATGCTAATTCTATTGAATGTCGTGGATGGTCAGATCATCTCTTGTTACATAGAACATAGAACAATACAGCACAAACAGGCCCTTCGGCCCACGAGTTGCGCTGATCACATCTACCAATCCACAGAACAGACCTATCTTTTTTTTTCTATTACAACACAGAACAGGTCCTTCGGCCTTCGATGTTGCGCCGACCAATATAAAAAGCAATGACCCTCCAAACTAAACCATTCCCTTCTCTTCCATAAACTTATCAACTAACCTCTTAAACGCCACCAAACTTGGCGCATCTACAACTGCCGCAGGCAGGGCATTCCACTCCCTAACCACCCTCTGGGTAAAGAACCTACCTCTGATATCCGTCCTATAACTATCACCCTTAATTTAAAGCTGTGTCCCCTCGTGCTAGCTTTCTCCATCCTAGGAAAAAGGCTATCACTGTCCACCCTATCTAAACCTCTAATCATCTTATATGTTTCGATAAGGTCCCCTCTTAGCCGCCTCCTTTCTAACGAAAACAACCTCAAATCCCTCAGCCTCTCTTCATAAGACCTGCCCTCCATACCAGGCAACATCCTGGTAAACCTCCTCTGTACCCTCTCCAATGCCTCCACATCTTTCTTATAATGTGGGGACCAGAACTGCACACAATACTCCAAGTGCGGCCGCACTAGAGTTTTGTACAGTTGCAACATGACGTTGCGGCTATAACCCCCTATTTGCTCTATATTTGCTCTATAACTCCCTATCCTATTCATTTCCATATACTCATCCAGAAGTCTTTTAAAAGACCCCAGCGAGTTTGCCTCAACCATCTCCGACGGCATTGTTTTTGCCTCAACCATCTTTGACGGCAATGATCATTGTCTGGCATTTAGAAACTACAGAAAGCATAGAAAATTACAGCTCAAGAACAGGCCTTTTGGTCCTCCTTGTCTGTGCTGAACCATTTTCTGCCTAGTCCCACTGACCTGCACTTGGACCATATCCCTCCACACTCCTCTCATCCTTGTATCCATCCAAGTTTCTCTTAAATGTTAAAAGTGACCCCGCGTGTATCATTTTATTCGGCAGCTCATTCCACACTCCCACCACTCTCTGCATGAAGAAGCTCTCCCAATATTCTCTTTAAACTTTTCTCCTTTGTGTGGCATGAATGTAATTTGCTACTTGTCGATCCAAGTCTGGATATTGTCCTGGTCATATTCTATTCGGATATCAACTGCTTCAGTATCTGAGGAGTTGTGAATAGTGCTGAACATTGTATAATCATCAATGAACATCCCCACTTCTGACCTTATGATAGAAAGAAGGTCATTGATGAATTGATGAAGCAGCTGAGGATGGTTGGGCCTAGGACACATCCCTGATACAAAGATACAAAAGTCTGAGGTCACGTACCAACCGACTCAAGAACAGTTTCTTCCCTGCTGCCATCAGACTTTTGAATGAACCTGCCTCACATTAAGTTGATCTTTCTCTACACCTTAGTTATGACTCGAACACTACATCCTGCAATGTTTTGTTTCCTTCTCTATGAATGGTATGCTTGGTCTGCATAGTGGGCAAAAATATAATACTTTTTACAATATGCTAATACAATAATAAATCAAATCAAATCTGAGGAACTCCTGCAGTGATGTTCTGGAGCTAAGATAATTAACACCAACCACCACAACCATCTTCCTTTGTGCCAAGTATGACTCCAACTAGTGGAGACTTTTCCCCAATTCCCATTGACTCCAATTTTGCTAGTGATCCTTGATGCCATTTCTGGTCAAATGCTATCTTGATGTTAAGAGCAGTCACTCTTACCTCCCCTCTGGAGCTCAGCTCAAAACCTGAACATTGCAAAACTCTCCCAGCTAGTCTCTCACTTTCAACCCCGTGTAACATTGAAATTGTCCAAAACACTGCTGTCCACATCTTAACCTCAGTGAATCCCATTCTGTTGTCAGTCTGTGCACACTGACCTGCACTGGCTTTTGGCCACACAGTATCTGAACTTTAAAACTCTGATCCTTGTTTTCAATTCCCTCGATGGCCCGCCTGTTCTTGTAATCCCAAACCCCACAACTCTCCAAAGTATCTGTGTTCCTCTAATTCTGCCTGCTTATACATTCCCATCATTGCTCCACCATTGGTTGCTATGCTCTCAGTTCCAAGCTCTGGAACTCCCTCTCTAAGCCTCTCCACCAAGTTTTTCTCCTTAAATACACCTCTTAAAACATACATCTTTGATCAAACACTTGATCATCTGCTATATGACTCAGTGTTGTATAATTTTTAGTGTTTTATAATGCTCCTGCAATTTTTTTTATTTCAGAAATATACTTTATTCATAAAAATCTCAATTAAATTATTGCAAATCTACATGTCTAAAAATTGCAAACAGTGCAGAGTAAAGACATTTTTACAGAAGTATACAAATTACAGTCATTACATTTCAAAACTTAAAACTATTTACAGGCCTCAAAATTTACTGAGTGCCGTTATTTATCAGATTGGTACACAGTTACGCAGGCCGAGGATATTCTGCAGTTCCCGGGCCCTTGGTCTGCCTTCATTATAGTGTGGCCTTTCTCCATTGGGCCTTTGTGGCGGCTGCCCCAAGCTTCAGGGTGACCCCTCAGCATGTAGTCCTGGACCTTGGAATTTGCCAGTCTGCAACACTTGGTCGAGGACAGTTCTTTCAACTGGAAGATCAGCAAGTTTCCTGCGAAATGCCTCACTATGTTTCATTACATGAAAAATGTCATATAATTGCAAATTGTTGTTTTGTAAGAAATTATCTAATTTTTCTTTTTAAGTAAAGTCAACGTTGCTGATGAAGCTGACAATTAAACATTCCATCAGCATCAATATATAAGACATGTTTGTCAACCATTCCTACTCATTTGTTTTCTTTTGATCTCTTAGATTTGTGTCTTTTGGTTTCCCCAACCCAGTAGAAATATATATAGGCAAGATTTTACAGCTTCGCTTGAGCAAGACTGGAAATTCCTGTCCGAAGTGAATGGAGGTTTCCATTGTCAGACCCTCCCATGCTCCAATTCTGGGTGGGGAAGGTGGTAGAGGCAAACTGATCTCCCAACCCCTTCCTCCATTTTGAATTTTGGCTTCCGCTTCTGGACTTCAGTGAAACCTCAAGGTTTCTCGAACCTGTCTTCAGAAACTTGACTTTCAGTTTTGCTCCAGTAAGCATGGCTTTTGTTTCTGTGCTCTCTATGTGTTGTCCCAGTGATGCAGCTTCTAAACTACACATAACATAGTTAATAGAAGTTTTGCAGATGTTCAGTTTTAACTTATTATTAATAACTTATTATTTTAACTTATTATTATACAACATGGAAAGCAGCTATTCATCCCTTAATATCTCTACTAGATTTTTGTAAGACTTATCTAATTATTGCTAATTCCTTGCTCATTCCCCATACTCCTGTAATTTTTATTCTAATTGTCTATTGAAAGTTATTATTGAACCTGCAGCATAATAAAAACTCTAAAAATGTGCTGTGTAAGAATTGTTATCCTCAAGTCATCTCATAAAGTCATAGATAGAGTTTTGGAGGTTTACTGCCTGGAAACAGGCCCTTCAACCCAACTTGTCCATTCTGCCCTTTTTAAACCACTAAACTATTCCCAGTTGCCCGCATTTGGCCTATATCCCTCAATACCCATCTTATCATGTAACTGTCTAAATGCTTTTTAAAAGACAAAATTGTGTCCGCTTCTACTATTGCCTGTGGCAACTTGTTCCAAACACTCACCACTCTCTGTGTGAAACAATTGCCCCTCTGAACATTTCTGTATTTTCCCCTCTCACCTTAAATCTATGCCCTCTAGTTTTAGAATCATCTTTAGTTGTTTTGCCAATCACCTTTAATCTGCCTTCTTGCGTTACTTATCAAACTTCCTGCCAGTGGAAACAGCTCCTCTCTATTTACTTCCAAAACCCTTCAAGGCTCACCATTCACATCAGACTATGTCTCTACTCTGAGAGAACAATTTCTCCAGTCTCTCTACATAACTGAAGTCTCTCATCTCTGAAACATTCCAGAACATCTCTGTATCTTCGGAGACCTTTGTTGTTCACAAAATTTAATCTCTGGAGGCCTAGAGGTTGAATCTAAAAAATGATTGGAAAAAGCTTGGTATAACTCTCTACATCTGGTTCTGAAAGCCAGGATCTCAATCTGCCTTTTTATCAGCCATTTCTCTCTGGGTCTCTCAAAATTTTACCCTTCATTTTGTTGTCTCTCCTCATTCTCCCTATCAAAATGAGTGACTTTACATTTTTCTGCTTAAGTTTCATTTCAGACCATAAGATAATGCAGTAGAGTTGGACCATTCAGTCGTTTGAGTCTGCCCCGCTATTCAATCTCGCCTGACAAGTTTCTCAACCCCATTTTCCATCTATTTCCCCATAACCTTTGACCTCCTTACCAATTCATCCACCTACCAATTCATTCTCGTGAAACCTCTTCTGAAACCTCTCCAAGGCCAGCACGTTCTTCTTTAGAAATGGAGCCCAAAGTTGCTTGCAATACTCCAAATGAGGTCTCACTGGAGACTTGCTGTCTTCCTGTCTATTCTACCAGCCTGGCTACGCTTCCCTTGAAATCTGTTACTCTTCTCATTTTTTTATTACATTCCTGAGTTCGATATTCGCTGTAAACTCTGCAGTTATCCTCTCTACACCCAGCTTCAGATCATTGATATAGATCAGAAAGACCATTCATTGATCCTTATGCCAATGGGGGAGACACACATCGAAACGTAATAGAAACTTGAAGCGGAGGAGACCATTTGACCCTTTGGGCTGCCCGGCCATTCATTATAATTGTGGCTGCTCATTAAATTCAATACCCTGATCCGCCCTCCGCCTTCCCCCATATCCCTTCATCCATTCAACGCTCATCATCAAGACTGAAAAACAAGTATTCACTCTTTGATTTCCAACCCTATCTCGCATCATAACCAGGCTGCCAAGCTCCCTTTAATCCTTTGGACTTCAATCGCTTTTATGTTCCAAGCCCCGAGATGCAAATCAAAAGATTCCATATGTTTTTCTTTATGTCTCTACCTATCTGCACTGCCACTTTTAAAAATCTGTATATATTTTAGGGATAGATAGAGCTTGCATTGATATAGTGCCTTTTCATGACTTGAGGAGATCCCAGAGCACTTTACAGCCAACAAAGTAGTTTTTTCAGCGTAATTCCTGTAGTAATGTAGGAATCACAGGAGCCAATTTGCACACAGCAAGATCCCACATGCAACAATGGCTCAGTATACACTAAAGCTCTTCAAGCAAAAATATACAATTCAAAATGTATTTGTTTTCCTCAAGTTAACGATTTCTTTCATATTTTTGTTCGATAAGTCAAACAAGGAAGGTGTTTCCAGCAGCTCCGATTTCTTGATAGCTCGATTTCCTGTCGCAACATTTCTCCATCTTATTTTCTCAGGGATAGACACGAGGATATGCAATCTTTAGTACCTTCCCTCCTGAGTTTGATCTTAACATCAGTATCTTCAATCCCAATTGTCCTATTTAATTCTAGTGAGTTTGTAGCTGATTTGTTGTTTAATTTAGCTGCTGCTTCTCTTGCCGACTGCGTGCATGGAAAGGAGCAGGGGTCAAGTGGTTCATTCTCTCCAATGGAATGGTGATGTAGGTTTGTGGCAGTGCTGGTTGAATGGGACAGAGTGCAGGCTTTAACAGAGATGTAGAATCCTAGAAAAGAACATTACGCTCAGAAAACTGAAATCCCAATACTTGTAATTGGACACGTAACACTGATATTGCAGACTGGTCTGGGGTTGGCAACTCTGGTTGGTCACATTTCTGGAGCTGTTACATGACACCTTGCCCCTACACCCTTGCAACTGACTGCTCACATGCCCCGTATTGATACTTAGAAGTAAGAGATCCCACTCCAGGCACCAAATCCATTGGTTGGAATCTACTGTCCATTCTGCCAGACACTTTACAATTGGATGATTCGTAATAATCAGTCAGGAATAGTCTTTTTCCCCCCTGTCCAATATTTTAAAAACAGAAGTGTTTAAAACTTTCTTAAACCCCTCCCATGACGTTACCTTGGACAATTACTGGCTACAACACCCTAAAAATTAATCTTCAGCCTCTAGAGGTGCCAGGGCAATCCTGGATTGACTGAAGCACTGAGAAAGTTTGTGTTCAGATTGCTGCATTCTGCTCACACTGGGATATACATGGAGTCAGTTCAGACCCAAACCCATTTGCACCTTTCCAACAATGACAGGTCCTGCTCTCTTACACTAACAGCAAGACGAAAGCTGAAGTCCATCATCCTTTTGTCCCTATCGCAGTATGGTGAGGCGACAGAGTGTTAGATTGTACAGGGATGAATACAAATATTCCATTCACCTGCTGCTTTCTCTATTTGCACTGGGTTTTGGTTGGTGTGAAGCTGCAGTTAATTTGTTCTGAAAACAGTTCTCAATGGTTTGTTAAAAATATAAACTTGAGCTTGCTGGCATTTCACTCTGCAGCACACTTGCTAATAGCTTTTGTCTCAGTGTATTCTGGTGTTTGGGAACCTCCATACCCTTCACTTTGTTATTCCCTCATTCCACTCCATCTTTCAGTCCTGCTCTTGCTGAGTTTTGGGATCCCTTGAAGCCATTCTCTGCTTGGCAGTCTACCTGAATGACCATTCTGTGTGGCAACTCCAGTGACTGTTCACATGCTTGAGTTCCAAGTCAAATCCTCACTGGCTGTGTCAGCACTTCAAATTTTCCTGTGGAATTTGCGTAGAATGGGAAATCTTCTATCCTGGTGGCAATGTCGCTACTGCAGCTTGGGTCATTGACAAACCAACTCAGTATGGAGCTTCCAGTTCATCACAGCAACGATTGGCTCATTAACCAATTAAATGATGCTTTGTTTATTTTTTGCTTACAGCAACTGCTGCCAAGTGCCACATTTCTTCATGCAAATTGCATGACGGCATTGAAGGAGAAGCTGGATGACTACATGAGAGAGAAAGGGATAACAGCATGAGCTGATTGAATAGAGTGGGTGAACACTGGTATAGAGCAGAAACACTAGTGCTGAGCCATTCTGTATTCTTGATGCAAATGGCATCGCTTTTTCAGAGAATCATAGAATCCCTGCTGTGCAGAAGGAGGCCATTTGGCCCATGTAGCCTGCACTGACAACTATCCCACCCAGGCCCTATTCCTGTAACTCCAGAGTGCATTATATGGAAAAACTGAAGAAACTTGTGATTTTCGCTGCTGAGAGGTGGCAATTGAGCTGCTGCAGGTATATAAGCTGGCAAATGATACAGATAGGGTAAAATTATAGTGTTTGCACACAGACATACAATGGAAAATGATCCATCAGTCTTATCAGCGGCTAATACCACCCATTAGATAACCTTACCTCAATGCTCCATCATCCTCACATTCAGCATTAATCATCAAATAACCAACACTCTCACCACAATGTGTTTGATGCAGGAAGCCACAAGCCACTTTATAGGAAACATACCAAATAAAATTGACACATAACCACATGTGATATGAGGACAGATGATCAAAATGCTGGTTAAAGAAATAGCACCTGGCCTCAATGCAATTCATCAAACAAGTTTCTTTCTCTCTTCGGTCCACAGTTAATTTCTTCCATCTGATTTATTATGCTCAAAAATTTAACTTGCTTTTTCCAAATACATCATATGTGTGAAAAGACTTCAGATCTACAAGTGACCATGTTCAGTATTTCTCACATTTAAAGTTGACATATTATAAGCACTTTACCCAATTACACTTTGAACAAAGTCCATACTGTAGGGCAGCACGGTGGCACAGTGGCACGCACTGCTGCCTCACAGAGCCAGGACCCAGGTTCAATTCCTGGCTTGGGTCACTGTCGCAGAGTCACAGAATTCCCACAATGCAGAAGGAAGCCATTTGGCCCAATGAGTCTGTACTGACAACAATTCCACCCAGACCCTATCCCCATAACACCACGCATTTACCCTAGCTAGTCCCTCTGACACTAAGGAGTAATTTAGCATGGCCAATCCACCCATCCGCATATCTTTCGACTGTGGGAGGAAACTGGAGCATCTGGAGGAAACCCATGCAGGCATGAGGAGAATGTGCAAACTCCACACAGACAGTGACCTAAGCCAGGAATCGAACCCAGGTCCCTGGTACTGTGAGGCAGCAGTGCTACCACGGTGCAACCGTATCACTTCTGTCTGTATGGAGTTTGAATGCTCTCCCTGTGTCTGCATGGGTGCTCTGGTTTCCCCCCACAGTCTGGAAGACGGGCTAGTTAGGTGCATTGGCCTTTCTAAATTCTTCCTCAGTGTACTCAAACAGGTACCAGAGTGTGGCGACTATTGGATTTTCACAGTCGCTTAATTGCAGTGTTAATGTAAGCCTACTTCTGACACTAATAAATAAATAAACTAAACATTCACAGGCTGACTGATGTGTGACATTCAACGAACAGTTTAGAGAAAGCTGTGTTTAGAAATGATTCTTTTTCTTTTGCCCATGTGAGTGCAGTTTATTCAAATCTAAATGTGGATTTGTGCCATCAGGCAAAGGGAGATCTCCCTGCGTTCCTGCAGCATTCTCACAGCAACACAAACTATTGAATCTGTAATATCTGCACGCTGCCATTCCTCTCTCACCCTGTTTAAATCTCATCAATAAGATTCATAACTCCTGTTCCCTTCCCATCCCACACAATACTACACTGAAAGCTTGCTTGAAGAGATTGGTTTGAAGGAAATCTTGAAGGAGAATAGAAAGACAGAGAAGTTTAAGGCTTTAGGAATTCCAGGGCTTATGGCGCAGGCAGTCAAAGGTATGGTCACCAATATATAATGTATAAGAAATCAGTATTGGAGGAAAGCAGATAGTCGAAAGTATCCTTAATTGCAGTTTTAAAAGTGTATTCAGCTGCACTTAAAAGCAAAATGGTTATAATAATCTTAGTAGTAAGTTGACACAAAATATTGCGTTGCACCTGATTAGTGTCTTCACCCATCTGCTGTGTGATGATAGACCCATAACTTCTTTAATTAGGGACGGCAATTAAAATGAGGACTGGTCTGATGGCTGACCAGAGCCGAGGGGGTTATCAACCCGCCAGGCACATCCTGGAATCTCCGGTAATTAAAGATGAAAATCTCCTGAATACTGCCTCGAGCGGTAACCAGGAGAAAAAAAATCAAATGATCTGTAGATTTTCAGCATTCAGCTTTTTCCATTCTTTCGTACCTGTGTAAGAAAATCAATGTCGGAATTTATATTTCCACAACTGGGAAGCTGGAAGACCGCTGCTTTGTATAATTATTTTGTCTCAGCATCCAAGCTTTAACACGGTCTGACTGCTGTTTGTACACATGGGCTTGAGTTAGCTCTTTTGTTTAACATGCTATTTTTGCATTGACAACTGCATCAGGATAATACGGCAGGAATTTAACACCATTGACTCTAAGTAAATCACACCCATGAAGTTTAGCCCTCCCACAGTTTCAGTGATGTGTGTGACATTTTTCACAGTGATTCGTTTTCACTGGGAGAAAGTACTCAGCAACATAAGTTTCTTTTTATTCATTCGTAAGAGAGACATGGGCCTCGCTGACCGGCCAGCATTTATTGCCCATCCTTAACTGCCCTTGAGAAGGTGATGATGAGGGTGAGTTGCCTTCTTGAATTGCTGCAGTCCATGGGCTGTGAATTGACCCACAATGCCATTAGGGAGGGAACCCCAGGATTTTGACCCAGCGACTGCGAACGGACGGTGATATATTTCCAAGTCAGGATGTGGTGAGTGACTTGGAGGGGAACTTGCAGGTGGTGGTCTTTCCAGGTATCTGATGCCCTTGTCATTCTAGATGGACGTGGTTGCGGGTGTGTTACAGATTGTCAATCAGATCGGGATTCAGAGATGGTCGCTGAAGAACAGTGAGCAATACATTCAGGAGGGAGTGTGTGTGTGTATACATGCGTGTGCGTGTGTGTATATGTGCGTGTGTGTCTGTGTGTGTGCGTGTGTTGAGAAGGAGGAAGGTCAGTGGGGTGAGGGTTGGTGGTGTGAGTTGGGGGGTGCAAGGGGGTGGGAGTGTTGTTATAGAGCCATAAAATGCAAAAAAAGCCATTTTGGCCTCCTGAGGGGACATCTATTCTGGGCTCTCACCAATGGACATCCAGGGGAATAGTCATGCACATTTGTACCTCTAGTCTATGGGGTGGGGCGGAGAGGGGGGAAGGGGGGTGTGTGTCAGCAGGTTCTGGCAGATCAAGGATCATCCTGTACTTTTAAGTGTGACTCTCTGTTATGCCGCCTGCAATGGCATTTTAGAAATCTCAGCCAAGTAACAACACTGTTTTAGAATTATTACATCAGCAACCTCCACATCATCTAAATGCATTCTGAAGGAGCCGCTTTAGATGAGTGATGTATGGATGATGATAGTCGAGTCTCGCCGTGGATCGGATGTGCTGGAATGATTTTTCTCTGAAAGCCATGGGAAGGACAGTAAGAACTGACTGCAGCAATTGCAGTGTTGTAGCCAACGAGAGCAGAACGGGTGAATGGGTTCCCTTGTCATCACATGGCTTATGTTCCACATCAGGGCAGGTTGCCAAGTCTAACACAGGGTCGCCTAGTAAGCTATCAATGAAAAGGAAGAGGTGGAGGAGAGAAATGAGAAGAATTAAGAATGAATTTTCCCCTGAACGTAAGATTTGCGATAAACAGCTCCCCCTGTGGTTAGGTTATAATGACAGATTAAGATGAACCACAAGTTGTCTTTTTTCTTAAATTAAGGCTAAGTTGGCTGGTCTCAAGCAGGACAGCAGAGAGTTATTGCAATTACTGCTCAGTTAACAACAGAAACAACAACTTTGAACAAAAGAAAATTAACAGTGAAGACCTCAGAAATCCCACCAAGGGACCCCTCCTCGGTCAGAACATCCAAAAACGTCAGGAGTCACAGTCTGCTTGCTGGAACCTAAACTCCAGCATAACAAGGACCTGCTCAGAGCTTTGTGATTTACCAATAAACATGATGACTGAATTGACAAAAATAGCCAAGAGATGCATGATCTAATCAAGCATAAATGTGAAACTTTTGCAACATGCAAATGTCACCATAGCTCAAGAAAAAAAAGCAGCAGCTCCACAGATGTTTGAAAGGAAGGATTGAGAATAAAGCCAGTGACATCAAATCATAGAATTTTACAGCACAGAAGGAGGTCATTCAGTCCACCACGTCCGCACCAGCCTGTATCAGTTGTGGATAGAAAAAGCATGGGAAGATCCCAATAACTCGCAGACACTAATGACATGAGCCATTCCCTGAGCTTGGTCAAGAGCATTCAAATGTTCACCTCATTGAGAGTCAGGCATGGAGAGGAGGCTGGAAGGATGGGGAGGGCAGTTGATGCTCACTTTGCAACACTCTTTAAATGCCCTCAACTCCTTTCCCCAATCCACTACCGGCTCAATCTCATGGAGTAGGAGGAGGACAGTTATAGATTTCTGAGTAGCTTCAACTGCTTGACTGTGCAGGGAATTCCACAGATTCACAACCTTTTGGGTGAAGAAGTTCCTCCACAACTCAGTTGTAAATCTGCTCCCCCTTATTTTGAGGCTATGTCCCTTAGTTCTATTTCACCTGCTGGTGGAAACAACCTCCCTGCTCCCTATTCCCTTCATATTTTATATGTTTCTGTAAGATCCTCCTCATTCTTCTAAATTCCAATGAGTATAGTCCCAGTCTCCTCATAAGCCAACCTTCTCAACTCCAGAATCAACCTTGTGAATCTTCTCTGCACCCCCTCCAGTGCCTTTCTCAAGTAAGGAGACCAAAACTGTACACAGTAACTCCAAGTGTGGCCTCACCAGCACCTTATACAGCTGCAACATAACCTCCCTGTTTTTAAATTATATCCCTCTAGCAATGGAGGCCAAAATTCCATTTGCCTTTTTAATTACCTGCTGCATCTGCAAACCAAGTTTTTGTGATTCATGCTCAAGGACATCCAGGTCCCTCTGCACAGTAGACTTGGACAACCTACGGGTTTCTTGTTAAACACCCAGAACAGCAAGATCTGTCTCCAAATGCTGCCACAGCCAAACACCTCTCCCACATTTTTTAAGATTAAGGGTAAGATCTTGACAGCACTTGGGAGCCTCTTCTGACAGAAGACAACATAGACAATAAAATTTGTCATCATTTCCGGTGATGCAGCTCAGTCTCCAGCTGGCTAAGGATAAGTGTATCTGAGGAGCAGGACCTAAGATCATGGCTATGAGGCCACAGTGAGTCCCATGCTCCAATCTGCTTTGGAGACTTGGACAACTTCCAGCAGACACCTCAAGCACTGGAGAAATATCATCAGCACTGAGTGAGCAAAATCCTCCAAACATGGTAGAAAAGTGGTTCAACAAAGGCATTCACTTCAAAAACCAACATTCCCAGCATCAAGGTGTTAATCACTCGGAACCAACTCCACTGTGCAGGACATATTGGGATTGAATTCTTCACTCCAGGCTGTTCGTAACTTGTTTGGGGCAGCAGGCCACCAGGAGGATGATGGAAGCACTGTAGAGATCTCCCCAAAGCATCCCCAAAGAGGTCAAATATCCCGCTGACTTCTAGCTTGTGATGTATCAAAATGTGGGAGGCTCATTTGGAAAGACACACAACACATGGGGAGATTTCATCAAAGGCAGATAGAGGAGAGATCCAGGCACCAGACATCCCAACAACTCATTAAACTTATTAACCTCAGCATCACCCGCCCCGCCTGTGGCAATGTCTACATTGGATTCATCAGCCATCTCAGTACCCATCGAATCGGAAGGGAAGCAATTCTTCCTCCATCCCAAGGGATTGTCTGAGGAGGAAAAAGACTGAGTTGATCGCTCTCAGGAAGGGCAGTGATGAGATGTGATGGTTAGTACTCAGCAACAGGGACAATAACTTATAGTTATATGTTGCAAAATATCCAATCTATTTAACAGGATTGTTATCAAACAAGACCTGACACCCATCTGTATAAGGAGATATCAGGATGTAATCAAAAGCTGGGTCAAAGAGATAGGTTTTAAGGAGTATCTTGAAGGAGACAGAAGAGGGGAGTAGAGGTTTTGAGAGGAGGGGACAGAGAATTCCCTCATCCTCAGATAATTTGCCCTCAGAGAATGTCCTCATTTCTCAGAGAATTCCCCCTCAGAGAATTCCCTCATTGTACAGAGAATTCACCCTCAGAAAACTCCCTTTCAGAGAATTCCCCTCACAGAATTCCCTCATCCCTCAGAGAATCCTCCTCAGAGAATTCTCTCATCCCATGGAGAATCCTCTTCAGAGAATTCTCTCATCCCATAGAGAATCCTCTTCAGAGAATTCTCTCATTCCATAGAGAATTCACCCTCAGAAAATTCTTTCATTCCATAGAGAATTCACCCTCAGAGAATTCTCTCATTCCACAGAGAATTCACCCTCTGAGAATTCACTTGTCCCACAGAGTGCCGCTGCCCTGTGGAGAATGCAGAGGCAGAAGTGAGGGAAACAGTAGTTTTCCCCACCTCCTGTTACCGTTCTCCAGCCTCACCCAGACCATTGAGGCCAAGCTGGTAACTCAGCTGTGACTGGTTCATCCAGCAATGGATCAGAGTAGCTGCAGGGTAATGATCAAGCTGCAGCTGGATGTCTGTGCAAGTTTGGCTCAAGCCGTTGTGAATGAGTAAGTCACGAACATGTCTCATCATACTAAAGAAGGAGAAATGGAAATCGTGGTATTTATAGCACATTTCATCTCATCTTTAAAAAATGTTCACCCAGATGTTCCTCCCTCAAATTAACACCATGAAAAGAAATGAAGGAGATGCTGTTGAGTTTTTTTTTGTGGTTTGTGGCAGCTTGCTGTGTAGAGATTGGGGGCTGCATTCACCAATGTAACCACAAAGGCAGGGCATCAAGCATACGCCTTAGTGGGAGTTTCCTTGGAGCTGAGCAGTTGTTGATTGGTCAGGCATGTATCAGAACTCTTACTAATGTTCCTGCACCACTGCTACTTATGGTGGAACATGGCAAGGTGGCACAGTAATTAGCATTGCTGCCTCACAGGGCCAGGAACCCGGGTTCCATTCTGGCCATGGGTCTGTGTGGAGTTTGTACATTCTCCCCGTGTCTGCATGGGTTTCCTCTGGGTTCTCTAGTTTCTTCCCATAATCCATACTCTAATGATGTGCAGATTAGGTGGATTGGCCATGCTAAGTTGCCCTTTAGTGCCAGGGGGACTAGCTAGAGTAAATGAATAAGAACATAAGAAATTGGAGCACGAGTAGGGGCATTTGGCCCCTCAAGCCTGCCCCGCCATTCAATAAGATCATGGTTGATCTGAAGTGGATCAATTCCCGCTTGCTCCCCATAACACTTAAAAATGCATTGGGTTATGGGAATAGGGCATGGGTAGGATTGTGGTCGTTGCAGACTCAATGGGCCGAATGGTCTCCTTCTGCACTGTAGGACTCTATGATTCTCTGAGCTGTGAGGAAAGTCAGCCCTCTCTTTCTGAAGCACTTGTTCAGCACAGTAAAAATGAAAGTTCTTTTGTTCCTTCCGGCTGCTCTTTCTTCTTTTTATAGTTCCTCTCCCCCCATCTTTTCTAAAAAAACCAAAAAGGTTTCTCCAGTGAAACAATTTTTGGTAATGTTTTTTAAATGAAGGCAGATGTTAACTGAAGAAAGGACTGTGTTCTGATATGCCAGAATATTATGTCTTTGACTGTGAGGAAAATTGGCATTAATTTAGCAAATTCTGCATTTTGAAACACAAGCTTCTGAAACTCTCCCCTCCTCCCGCACACTGAAAGGAATCACGACTTAGAGCTCTTTCAGTGTCAGACAGCAGTTTAACAATGAGATTTTTGCTGACCTTTAGTTGGAGATTAGGCTTTTGAAATGGGATCCCCTGCTGTTTAACTGACACCTGGATGTCAAAGGGAGCTAAAAGATTCTGTAACCTTATGTGTGACAGATCTCAGGACCGAGGCCCTGGTAACCAGGCATTGATTTTCTTAGGGACGGAGTTCTCAATCTACGAGTTAAGACAGAACTTGCTGTGATATTGTGTGTGTGTGTGTGTGTGTGCGTGTCTCATGTATGTGTGTGTCTGACTGAGTGTGTGTCTGTCTGAATGTATATGTGTGTCTGTCTGTGTGTATGTGTGTCTGTGTTTGTGTCTCTAAATGTGTGCCTGAGTGTGTGTGTATATGTGTGTGTGTGTGTGTGTGTATTTACCTGAGTGCATGTGTGTCTATCTGATATGTGTGTGTGTTCAACTCTGTCTGGTTCACAACAAGATACATAGACCATTCAGTTCCCTGGCTGAATCCTCGAGGATGTGGAGATGCTGGCGTTGGACTGAGGTGAACACAGTAAGAAGCCTGACAACACCAGGTTTAAGTCCAACCGATTTATTTGATAGTAAACCACTGTCAAATAAATAGGTTGGACTTAAACCTGATGTTATCAGACTTCTTACTGTGAATCCTCGAGGGTTCCGAGGTCATGTTCAGATTAAAGCCTCCCTGATACTTGGTTGCAGTAGCACAACATCCTGATACATAAGTTTATAACTGTCAGGTTTGTGAAGGGAGTGGGGGTTGTGTGGAACGGGGAGGTGCCGTGGCTTTGGTGAGCTTGCAGATGTCCCAGTGTGCTGTTGGCTTGAAGCTTGATTTCTTTTTGCCAAATTCAATCCAATTTTGGATGGGTAACGAACAGAAAGAGTGAATAGACAGTTTACAAGAATGTTCAAAGCTCCTCAGTGCCAATCCCATACTTTGGGGATCAGTCAGGCTTCTTTTTTTGGAAGCAGATGTGCCAACAAATTTGCAAGTTGTAAGAACCCACAGCAGCCAGTCAGATGAATCATCAGTTCAGCTGCACTGGGGGTCGGGGGTGGGGGGGCGGGGGCCGTGGCATTGAGTTAACTTTGAAGTGTTCCCTGATTTTGGGAATTTTTCCTCTTGGATAAAAAGCAGCCTGGGATTTGTCACCTTCCTCTGCACAAAAAGGCACAGCCTCAGTTCAACATCACATCACAGAACACCTCTATCTTCTGCTGGCACTGAACTGTGACATGAATATGTCCTGGTGACCAATGGTGGATGAATCTTTCCTGTTCTTTTCATAACCTGGCCTCCTGAGGATATTTGGGAAATTCATTGTGTAGTTCACCCACGATGTAAAGATGCCGGCGTTGGATTGGGGTGGTAAGAACTCAGTAAGAATTTAGCAACACCAATTTTTAATCCAACCGATTTATTTGATAGTAAAATTGCGAGCTTTCGACACTCCGTGTCTTCCTCAGGCTGAGGAAGACACGGAGTGTTGAAAGCTCGCAATTTTACTATCAAATAAATCGGTTAGTTCACCCACACCAAGGGAGGAAAACCCCTAGTAGGCCCTGTGGTTTTACCGAGTTGATGACTCAGTGATTAGCACGGCTGCCTCACAGCCCAGGGGCCCAGGTTGGATTTCTAGCTTGGACCACTGTCTGTGCAGAGTGTGCATGTTCTCCCCGTGTCTGCATGGATTTCCTCCCACAGTCCGAAAGCCGTGCTGGTTAGGTGCATTGGCCAAATTCTCCCTTGGTGTACCCAAATAGGCACCGGAATGTGGCGACTAGGGGATTTTCACAGTAACTTCATTGCAGTGTTAATGTAAATCTACTTGTGAGACTAATAAATAAACTTTTAAACTTGATTGCTTAGTGTAAACACAGCTGATTTAAGCTCAAAATTGGAAAAGGATTGTGAATCTTGAATACTGACTGACCTCTTGCTGAGTGAGACCTGGAGGCCAAGATTAAAGAACCACAGCCGACCTCCTCATTAAACTTTGGGCAGGGTGGAGATTGAGCTTCAAAAGAAAGACTGCAATCTATATCAAATTTCAAATCCTCAGGATGGCTCAGTCAGTACGTCTGGATTGTGTTCATTGTTGTAGGAAACATGGCAGCCAATTTGTGAACAGCAAGCTCCCACAAACAGTAGCACGCTTATTGCCCAGTTAACCTGCTTTGTCAAAGAGTTAGATATTCACCACCTGAAAGTGCAGGTGGGCTTCTTTCCAAAGCTGGCACCTTTGGCAGTGCAGCACTCCATCAGTACCTGTGCGGGGAGTGTCAGCCTGGCCTCACGGAATTTAATCCTGGTCTGTTTGAGTCGATAAATTCAGTGAGGACGCATGATAAGAGGTTCTATATTTCTCTCTTTTAAGATAATTTGTAAAATGAGGATGAATTGACATCAAGGTTTTGTGGAACTGTCAAATCTGAAATATAACCCTATGCAAACATGTTTACTCTCCATGGCAACCCTCTTTTGCAGTCCGAATGTTTTTGTGCTAATCAGTGATTTATCTGTGAGTTCTAAAGTTATCTTGCTGCTGGATAGACACAGTGCTGTGTAAAAATGAAAGGAGGATGTTGATCTTAGAGCAGCTTCTTGGTTTGGATGCTAAGTCTCCGAAGGGTCAGGTATTGGGATTTAAGGGAGTGTCAGCCTGGCTCAATAGCAATGTTTTCACCCTGACTGCGGAGAGGATTAGGGCGTCATCCCGTTTCAGACACAAATATCTCAGCTTACACACTGAGGGAGTGCAATGCATGAATGCCGCACTGAGGGAGTGTCACACTAAAGGAATGTACTGAGGGAGTGTCACATTGAGGGAGAGCTGCAGTAAGAGAGGGCCACACTGAGGGAGGGCCACACTGAGGGAGGGCCACACTGAGGGAGGGCCGCACTGAGGGAGGGCCGCACTGAGGGAGGGCCGCACTGAGGGAAGGCCGCACTGAGGGAAGGCCGCACTGAGGGAAGGCTGCACTGAGGGAGGGCCACACTGAGGGAGGGCCACACTGAGGGAGGGCCACACTGAGGGAGGGCTGCACTGAGGGAAGGCCGCTACGAGGGTATGCTTTATGTTCGAGGACAGGGAGCTGAAATCACATCCAGTCAGATGTGATTATTGTGCGATGGTGAAACAGGGAAGAGGAGTGATGAGTGTGACAGCAACCTTGCTCCTACTTTGATTTTATTTTGCCATGACCTGGTGATACAAATAGGCATTTTACACTGTGGAGGATCACCTCTTTGACAAGTTTTAGTGATCAAACAGGACAAAAGACATTTACACCTGAATGGAGTAACCACCCTCCCCACCCCCGCTGATCCCCGCCCACTGAGTCTCTCTGGTATCTTTACAGTGGAAGATAATGGTGAAAAAAGATTAATATCAATAAAGTGCTAGCCAGTCACAATCAAAAGATATGAGAGTAAGGGGGCGACTTCACAAGTAACATCTGTGGAGAGAGAATAGATGTGGAGATGCCAGTGTTGGACTAGGGTAAACACAGTAAGAATTCTCACAACACCAGGGTTAAAATCCAACAGGTTTATTTGATAGCAAAAGCCACTAGCTTTCAGAGCGCTGCTACTTCATCAGGTAAGTGAAGTTTTAATCACAAACAGGACACAAACTTAATTTACAGAATAATGATTGGAATGTGATTTTTTACAGGTAATCAAGTCTTAAAGGTACAGACAATGTGAGTTCAGCACAGGTTAAAGATATTTGTATTGTCTCCAGACAGGACAGTTAGCGAGATTTTGCAAGTCCAGGCAAGTTGTGGGGGTTACAGATAGTGTGACATGAACCCAGAAGCCATCCTCGTGTGTGCGGAACTTAGCTGTCAGTCTCTGCTCGGCGACTGCGCTATTATATGTTGTGAAGGCTGTCTGGGAGAATGCTTACCCGAAGCTGAGTGCCCGTGATTACTGAAACACTCTTACCTGATGATTGTCGAGTTGTGTTCATTCATCTGTTGTTATGGCGTGTGCATGATGTAGCTTCTCACATAGAACAACATCCACCAGGTACACGGTATATTTTCTTGCAACTCAGCCAATGTTGTCTACCTGATACGCTGCAGGAAAGGATGTCCTGAGGCATGGTACACTGGGGAGACCATGCAGACACTCTGACAACGGATGAATGAACATCGCTTGACAATCATCAGGCAAGACTGTTCCCTTCATGTTGGCGAACAATTCAACGATCACGTATTCAGTCTCTGATCTTCGGGTAACTGTTCTCCCAGGCGGCCTTCACGACACACGACAGCGCAGAGTCGCTGAGCAGAGACTGATAGCCAAGTTCCACACACATGAGGACGGTCTTAACTGGATCTTGGGTTCATGTCACACTATCTGTAACCCCCATGACTTGCCTGGACTTGTAAAATCTCACTTACTGTCCTGTCTGGAGACAATACGTATCTCTTTAACCTGTGCTTAACCCTCTCTCCACTCATGTTGTCTGTACCTTTAAGACTTGATTATCTATAAAGAATCTCATTCCAACTATTATTTTGTAAACTGCGTTTGTGCCCTGTTTGTGATTCGAACTCCCACGCGTCTGATGAAGTAGCAGTGCTCTGAAAGCTTGTGGCTTTTGCTACCAAATAAACCTGTTGGACTTTAACCTGGTGTTGTGAGATTTCTTACTGAGAGAGAACAGAGCCAACATTTTGAATCAGGATCACTCTCTGTCCTATTTGCATTTTGATTCTGCTACATGTTTTTTTGAATTGTGACAGGGGCTGGAGATTTTCATCAACAACAAATTACTTTTAAATAATGCTTTTAACAGAATGAAACATCCCCAGGCACTAGCCAGGAGCATTAGAAAATAAAGAATGAGCAACAGAGGGAGATAGTGGCCAGAATTGTACCACATCACCCTCTACGGAATCGGAGTGCACGAGGGTCCAACAGTGGAAATCTCCGTTGACCTCGGGCTGGGATTTCTAGTCTCACCGGAGCAAGAAAGTTAAACCCTGCCCTTAATTCAGGTGATCAAAAGCTTGGTTAAAGGGATTGGTTTCAATAAGTGTCTTCAAGGAGGAGTGTGGGATAGAGGTGGAGAGGTTTAGGGAAGGAATTCCAGAATTCAGGACATCATTGGTGAATATTCTGAACACAAAGATCTGCAGCTTGTGGGATATGCAAATGAACAGGAATGTAGATTTAATATTCATTTTTGACCTGCAGGTCCCCTTGGTTTCCATCTATGCTACGTGCCAGATACAATGCCTCATTGTTTATTCAGGACAACTTGTAAAAGCCTTTACCACGACTGACATTTTGATCAGTATATTAGATACTTGTCCGTCCTTAAGCTGAATCCTGTGCAGTAATCCAGAGGGTTGGATTATTAATACAAAGATCATGAGCTCAAATCCTCACAGGATAGTTTTTTCATTCAGATCAGTAAAAGTGTCCATGGAACTGAGATTGTTGTAAAAAGCCAATTGGTCAGTAATGTCCATCAAGGAGCAGAAATCCGCCTTCCTTGCACACTCTGGACTTCTTCTTAGACAGTTCCTCAGAAGTGAAGATGACTCACTCCCATTCCCACTCCAAATCTAATGCATGAGCTGTACGATCTATAGAACATAGAACATAGAACATTACAGCACAGAACAGGCCCTTCAGCCTTCGATGTTGTGCCGACCAAAATAAAAAGCATTGCCCCTCCAAACTAAACCATTCCCTTCTCTTCCATATACTTATCAATTAACCTCTTAAACGCCACCAAACTTGGCGCATCTACAACAGCTGCAGGCAGGGCATTCCACTCCCGAATCACTCTTTGAGTAAAGAACCTACCTCTGATATCCGTCCTATAACTCCTACCCCTTAATTTAAAGCTGTGTCCCCTCGTGCTAGCTTTCTCCATCCTAGGAAAAAGGCTATCACTGTCCACCCTATCTAACCTCTAATCATCTTATATGTTTCAATAAGGTCTCCTCTTAGCCGCCTTCTTTCTAACGAAAACAACCTCAAATCCCTCAGCCTCTCTTCATAAGACCTGCCTTCCATACCAGGCAACATCCTGGTAAACCTCCTCTGTACCCTCTCCAATGCCTCCACATCTTTCTTATAATTGGGGACCAGAACTGCACACAATACTCCAAGTGCGGCCGCACTAGAGTTTTGTACAGTTGCAACATGATGCTGCGGCTCCTAATTTCAATCCCCCTACCAATAAAAGCTAAGACTCCATATGCCTTCTTAACAACTTTATCCACTTGACTGCCTACTTTCAGGGATCTATTGACACATACACCCAGATCCTTCTGTTCCTCACCACTATTAAGAGCCCTACCATTAGCCCTATACTCTACACATTTATTGTTCCTGCCAAAGTGCATTACCTCACACTTTTCCACATTAAACTCCATTTGCCACCTCTCGGCCCAGCTCTGCAACTTGTCCAAGTCACTCTGTAAACTATAACACCCCTCTTCACTATCTACCACAAATATACCATAATCTATATTGATTAGTCACAGGCCAGGAATCCCATACATCAATGGGGACATTTGACCTCTTTAACCATTCTCTGAGGACAGAAACAAAATTGCAGAGTATTATTTAAATGGTGATAGGTCAGGAAATGTTGACACAGAAAGGGACCTGAGTCTAGTCGCTGGTCATAGAACAAAGAACATACAACACTACAGCACAAACAGGCCCTTTAGCCCACAAGTTGCACTGATCATATCCCTACCTACCAGACCTATCTATAACCCTAAATCCCATTAAATCCTATGTACTCATCCAGAAGTCTCTTAAAAGATCCCAATGAGTTTGCCTCCACCACCACCGACGGCAGCCAATCCTACTCACTCACCACCCTCTGAGTGAAAAACTTACTCCTGACATCTCCTCTGTACCTGCTCCCCAGCACCTTAAACCTGGTCCTCTCGTAGCAACCATTTGAGCCCTGGGCAATAGCTTCTGAGAATCCTCTCGATTTATACCTCTCAACATCTTATAAACCTCTATCAGGTCACCTCTCATCCTTCGTCTCTTTTGGTCATTGAAAGACAGCATGCAGGTACAACAGGCAGATAGTTACACAAACGGTGCATTGGTCTTCATTGTAAGAGGATTTGAGTAGGGGAGCAAGGATGTTTTACTGCAGCTGTACAGACTCTTGGTGACATTTGGAGTGTTATGTGCAGTTTTGGTCTCCTTATCTAAGAAACCATATAGTTCTTACAGAGAGAGTGCAACAGAGATTCACGAAACTGGTTCCCGGGATGGCAGGATTATTGTATGAGGAATGATTGGGTTGACTGGGCCTTTATTCAGTGGAATTTAGTAGAATGAGAAGGGGTCAAATTGAAACGTATCAAATTCTGACAGGGCTGAACAGACAGGATGCAGGAAATTTTGTTCCCTCTGGCTGTGGGTCCTAAAATAACAGGTTACAGTCTCAGGGTACACGATAGACCATTTAGGAATAAAATGGAGAGAGATATTATCACTCAGAAGATGGTGTACCTTTGGAATTCTCTACCACAGGAAGTTGTGAAGGTCCAATCATTGAATATATTCAAGAAGGAAATGGATTTCTAGACTCTAAAGGCATTATGGATTATGGGCAGGGCGGTGGAGTACAGTGTTGGATAGAAGATCATCCATGTTCATACTGAATGGCAGAGCAGGCTTGAGAAGGCAAAATCCTGATTTGGTTTATTAGTGTCACATGTATACAGTGAAAAATATTGTTTTTTGTGTGCCACACAGACAAAACATTCCATTCATAGAGAGAGAAATGAGAGAGTGCAAAATGAAGTGTTATAGCAATAGCTAGGGTGTAGAGAAAGATCAGTGTAATAGAAGGTAAGTCCATTCAAAAGTCTGATGGCAGCAGGGAAGAAGCTATTCTCGAGTTGGTTGTTGCGTGACCTCAGATTTTTTTCTGAAGATAGAGGGTGGAAGAGTGAACGCTCTTGCTCCTTTTCTCTTTGTTTCTACCCCTAAAGTATTCCCACTGTCTTCCTGAGAATCTCTGCTATGACCAAGCTCTGTGTAAAAGTTGGCTTGTAGGTGACTTCTGTCCCACAACCAAAATGAACAACTTGCATTTAGAACATACATAGAACATAGAACACTACAGCACAAACAGGCCTTTTGGCCCATAAGTTGTGCTGAACACATCAAAACCTACCCAGCCTTAGACCTATCTATAACCCCCAATCGCATTGGATCCCATATACTCATCCAGAAGTCTTTTAAAAGACCCCAGCGAGTTCGCCTCGACCACCACCGACGGCAGCCGATTCCATTCACTCACCACCCTCTGAGTGAAAAACTTTCCCCTAGCATCCCCTCTGTATTCGCTTCCGTCTGTGCCCTCTCGTCGCGACCATTTCAGCCCTGGGAAATAGTCTTTGAGAGTCCACCCTATCTATTCCTCTCAACATCTTGTAAACCTCTATCAGGTCGCCTCTCAACCTTCGTCTCTCCAGGGAGAACAGTCCCAGCTCCCTCAACCTGTCTTCATAAGGCATGCCTCCCAATCCGGGCAACATCCTTGTAAATCTCCTCTGCACCCTTTCAATAGCTTCCACGTCCTTCCTATAGTGAGGCGACCAGAACTGCGCACAGTACTCCAAGTGTGGTCTGACAAGGGTCCTATAAAGCTGCAGCATTACCTCCTTACTCCTGAACTCAATCCCTCGATGAATGAAGGCCAGTACACCGTAAGCTTTCTTAACCACATCCTCCACCTGGGAGGCCGATTTTAGAGTCTTATGGACCCGGACCCCAAGATCCCTCTGCTCTTCCACACAGCTAAGACTCCTACCTTTGATAGTGTACTCCTTCATCCCGTTGGATCTGCCAAAATGGACCACAACACATTTATCCGCGTTGAAGCCCATCTGCCACTTCTCCGCCCAGTCTTGCATCCTGTCGATGTCATGCTGCAACTTTTGACATCCCTCCAGACCATCCACAACACCACCGACCTTCGTGTCATTGGCGAACTTACTCACCCATCCCTCCACTTCCTCATTCAGGTCATTTATGAAAATGACAAACAGCAAGGGTCCTAGAACAGATCCCTGGGGCACTCCACTGGTGACCGACCTCCATGCAGAAAAAGAGCCATCCACAACCACCCTCTGCCTTCTGCAGGCAAGCCAGTTCTGGATCCACAAGGCCAAAGCCCCTTGGATCCCATGGCCTCTCACCTTCTCAAGACGTCTTGCACGTGGGACCTTGTCAAATGCCTTGCTGAAGTCCATGTACACCACGTCCACTGCTCTTCCTTCGTCAATGTGTTCGGTCACATTTTCGAAGAACTCAATTAAGCTCGTAAGGCACGACCTGCCTTTTACAAAACCATGCTGACTATTTCTAATCAACCTAAACTTCTCCAAATGCTCGTAAATCTTGTCCCTCAGAAGCCTCTCCATCATCTTACCAACCACTGAGGTCAGACTCACCGGTCGGTAATTTCCAGGACTATCCCTGTTCCCTTTCTTGAAAATAGGGACCACATCCGCAATCCTCCAATCCTCCGGAACCTCTCCCGTCTCCATCGATGACGCAAAGATCATCACCAGGGGCTCTGCAATGACATCCCTCACTTCCCACAATAATCTGGGGTACATCCCATCTGGTCCCAGAGATTTGTCTATCTTGATAGCATTTAAAAGTTCTAACACATCCGCTTCCTTAATATCTACATACTCAATCTTTTCAGTCTGTCGCAAACTTGTAGTGCATCCTCCCAGATCACTTTCCACCGTGAATACTGAGGCAAAGTACTCATTAAGCACCTCTGCCATTTCTTCCAGTTCCATACAGACTTTTCCCCCTTCACCTTTTATAGGTCCTATCCCTTCTCTTCATTTATATATAAATGTGGTTATACATTGCATTAATGCAGGATATTTCAAAGCATGGTACAGCAAATGATGTACCTTTTGAAGTACATTTACTGAGATAATGTAGAAAACGCAGCAGCCAGTTTGTGCTCAGCAGACTCCCACAACTAGCAATGAGATAATGATTAGATAAGTTGTTCTTTTAATGATAGGTTGAAAGTTTTGAATGAGCTCAGAGGGTAGGGTGAACTCTCCTGTTCTTGTGCCATACAATGTGAATATTGTGCAGTCTTTGATGTCTGTTGGAGAGGGCTTATCAGTTTTTATATCTCATTGAAAAGATGTCACGTCCCAAGATAAGCCTTTGATTGTCATTAGGGACAGGGATGTCCTGGAAAGATGTCCTTTGCAATCTCTGTTACTTAATCTCCCTTTCACCCATCAACCACTCTTAAAATTCCCACTGCATGTCCATGCATGTTCGAAGTTG
Source organism: Sphyrna mokarran (assembly GCA_024679065.1). Lineage (NCBI taxonomy): Eukaryota > Metazoa > Chordata > Chondrichthyes > Carcharhiniformes > Carcharhinidae > Sphyrna > Sphyrna mokarran. The sequence continues at coordinate 78,847,943 of JAGIQG010000014.1, read as the reverse complement.
CAGTTGATTCCTTAGGAAGCAGAGTTTTCTGTCCTCTCATATTTGAGGCAGGTGAGGATTTGCATTACACACCTATCTAGTTAGGTTTCGATGTGAGCCAGTAAAAACTATTAACAAGCCAACTGTGTGCCAAATCTACCTTGACAAGCCATGAGATTTATTGCCTGTTTGTTAAAAAAACCCTCAAGAATTGCATTCATGTAGCACCTTTCATTATCTCAGCATGTTTCAAAGTGCTTTACAGCTGATGAAATATTTCTGAAGTATCATCACAATCAGACTGTAGGGACAGTAGCCAAGTCACACACAGCAATGTGAAAAATACCTCACAGATCTGTACAACCAAATGGAACTCTGCTACAGGAAATATCAGATATTAACGACACAAAGAGTTTCTCAGTTTGTTGATGGGATGTGGGTGTCACTGGCTAGGCCAGTATTTATTACCCATTCCTAATTGCTCTTGAGAAAGAGATGGTGAGTTGTCTTCTTGAGCCACTGTTGTCCCTCTGGTGTTGGCACACCCACAGTGCTGTTGCAATGCAGTAATGAATGCCAGATAATGTATTTTTAATTATGTTGGACAAGGAATAAATATTGGTCCAGGGCACTGGGGAGAAACCACTTTCGCAAAAGTTTTTGGGATCTTTACCTTTTGAGAGACCAAATGATCTGATGAGGTGTAAGACCAAATGGTCTTACACCTTATCAGGCAAAAGAACCTCTGACAGTGCAATAATTATGACATCCCCCGGGTCGCAATCCATCTCTGTCCTGATCTTGTCCCTTTATCTCTGTATTTGGGCATGCTGTCTTTTTCTCTATCTCACCAGGTTCACATATCCCTGCTTTCCTCGATCCTCTCGTTCACTATTTCTGCCAATGTGTCTGTTCTATTCCCTAGGCCTTTATCAGCAGTGGTACCTGTCACCCTTCTCTCTTCTGCAATTTAAAAAAATTGATTAGTGTATTCAAGTTGTGATTTCCCACTCCAAATCTCCCCCTAATTCAAATAACTTTCTTGCATTGTTTAGTCTTGTGTCTGTAATTTTCTTCCTTCTCTGTTACCTTTGCTCTGTAGGACGTGAAGATTCTTTTGATTTTGTATCGACTCTACAGATAATCTCCTTCTCGATTTTAAACTCCAGCAGTAAATAACTTTCTGGAGGAAAAGCTTTGAAAGTGAAGTGCTGCCTGATGTTACACTTTGAATGTTTTTTGGGATTTAATCCAAAACTGCAGCTGTAAATGTTTCATGGTTCTCATAATTGAATCTCGAAGTGGTAGCACTTAGAGCTTGTAAATGTGATTGCAATATTCCAGAGCTGGAAGAAGGAGGAGAATTTTAAAAATCAAGGTGATGGCAGAGCAGGAGCCAGTGTTGATTGGCAAGCACAGGGGATGTGAGGGAACAGGACCTGGCACCAGTTAAAATACAGGGAGTAGAGATTAGAATAAACTCAAGGAGAAATGTGGGACGCCAGTCGGGAGAGTGTTGGTGTTATCAAAACTAGGAGAAAACAAAGGCATGAGTAAGGGTTTTAGCTATGCAAGATGATTCAAGTTGAGAAATAGGGATGCCTTATTGCAGTTTTTCAGAGCCTTGATTAAAGTTTAAAATAAAGTTGACTTATTAGTTTTGTGTAGTCTCACATTAACACTGCAATGAAGTTACTGTGAAAACCCCTCGTCGCCACATTCTGCCACTGTTCGGGTACAGTGAGGGAGAATGTGCACACTCCACACAGACAGTGACCCAAGTCAGAAATCAAACCTGGGTCCCTGGCACTGTGAGGCAGCAGTGCTAACCACTGTGCCACCTTGCCACTCCTGCTGAGATCGCATCTGGAATACTGTGTGCAATTTTGGTCTTCCTGCCTGAGAAAAGATATACTTGCCATAGATGAAGTGAAGCCGGGATTCAGTAGGCTGATATCTAGCCACTGTCCGATGAGGGGAGATTGCTTCGATTGGGTCTGTATTCACGGGAGTTTAGAAGGAAGAGAGGAGATCTGATTGAAAGCATAAAATTCTCACAGGGCTGGACAGGCCAGATAAAGGGAGGATGTTTTCCCTCATTGGGAAATCCTGAACCAGGGGAAACAATCTCTGAGAATGGAGTGGACAATTTAGGATTGAGATGAGAAAAAGCTTCTTCACTCAGGGAGTGGTGAACCTGTGGAACTCTCTCCACAAGGGACTGCAGAGGCCAAATCATGGAATACATTCTGTCTGTGTGAAATTTGCATGTTTTCCCTGTATGTGCGTGGCTTTCCTCTGATGGTCCGATTTCCTTCCACATTCCAAAGCTGTGTGGATTAGGTTGATTGGCCGGATTAAATTGACCCTTACTTTGTGGGGGATTAGGGTAAATATGTAGGTTACGGAGATAGGGTGAGATTGTCATTGGTGCAGGCTCAATGGGCCAAATGGCGTCCTTCTATACTGTATGGGTAATAGTGATGATGTTTTTCTGGATTTTAATGGCATCAAGGAGTATGGGGAGAACGTAAGGATATTACATTGAGATCGAGGATCAGCCATGATCATATGGAATAGCAGAGCAGGCTCGAAGGGCTGAATGGCCTATCTCTACTTCTAGTTTTTATGTTGAAAGAATTGAGTTAGGAGTGGAGTCTGGAGCTACACAGGTGGGAGTAGATGGATGGTGATGGAATGGGGATTTGTGGCTGGAAGATTATTACATACATCACCACGGTTGCAAACATGTTGGTTCAACTTCAGATAGCTTCCAGTGAGAGGGACTGGGTTAATAGTACACTTTTACTATGTTTAAAGTGCTATGTCAATGCACGTTGATCCTATTGATGAATTGGAAAGCTGTCACTCTCTTATCACATGTCGGCAACTTCTTCAGTCGAGGGGAGGGGCGGCGAAGGAACAAAGATGATTAGAGAATATTTGCCTCTGAATTAAGCTGGGATGATGGTTGGAGTGAGGAAGACTACAATGCAGTAGAAGCTGGAACAGAATCTTCACTTGGCATTTCTCCATTCAATGCAAAGCTCGATTGTGATTTACACACCAGATTCAATGAGACTGAAATGAGTTGTCTTCTCTTAACTGGAAGTGAATGGAAGGGTAGAGGATACTTTTATCAAAGGGAGAACTGTGAGAGGAATGTGGCACCTTGTGGAGGGTGTGGGCCAGTGCTGAGTTATCTTGAATACCTATTCTCTGTCTTTCAAAGAGACACTCAAATATCAAGAAAGAGTTGTGGCATTCTGCTAATCCGGAAACAACGAGGTGCTTTTATTATCCCAAGTCACTGGGTATACAGACTCTTGAGCAATTCATCAATCAGAACCATTGTGATCTGCATGAAGGAGGCCTCTGGGGACAGGGCAGACACAAGGCTGGTGAACTACTGGCTGTATACAGGTGGCTGTTGAATTGTTGTGTTAACTCCTAAGGGGCTCTATGTCTCAGGCTAACAGACCGTGCAGTTCACAAATCAGATTCCTCATTTATCAAAGTTGGATACTTGAAGAACTATCATTGCACCCACCCTCCACACTGCTCCCATCACCCCATGGCCCTGAAAGTGTTCTATCAATTATCATTAATTTATTTATAAAATCCAAATAACGATGAGGCCATCCACAGGGTTTTCGCACCTCATTGCTGTGGGACATGAAAAGTAGTTATTAAAAATAATCCAGTTTTCACCCTTTTATTCTCTAGTCATTCACACAGGTGGATTCTCAGTCCCACTGCAACTAACAGAGATTTGGCTGAGCGCCAAATTCTCCATCCTGGCTGGCAGCAGTGGCTTTTGTTCCCAAATAAACCTGTTAGACGTTAACCTGGTGTTTATCCCAGTTTAATGCCGACATCTCCACATCAAGACATGAGTAGCCAGAGTTCTAGTCGACGTCTCAATGTGGCATTGTAGTGACTTCCTCATTTCTGCATCTATGAACTGTGAGGGTAGATAGTGGTGAGTAGTCAACTATGAAGGGCTTCACCTGTCTACTCCTGCTTTCCAGTGCATCTATTTTCCAGTGGGTGTAACTCAAAGAACTGTAAGACCATAAGACATAGGAGCAGAATTAAGTCACTCGGCCCATCAAGTCTGCTTCGCCATTCAACTATGGCTGATTTTTTTACTCATCCCCATTCTCTTGCCTTTTCCCCATAAGTCCTGATTCCCTTATTAATCAAGAGCTATCTATCTCTGTCTTAAAGACACTCAATGACCCGGCCTACACAGCCCTCTGCAGCAAAGGGTTCCACAGATTCAACACCCTCCGGCTGAAGAAATTCCTCCTCATCTCTGTTTTAAAGGATTGTCCCTTCAGCCTAAGTTTGCCCTCTGGTTCTAGTGTTTCCTACTAGTGGAAACTTGCTCTCCATGTCCACTCTATCCAGGCCTCGCAGTATCCTGTAAGTTTCAATAAGATTCTCCCTCATTCTTCTAAACTCTGAGTGCAAACTCAGAGTACTCAGCCATACCACAAGCTCTTCATTCCAGAGATCATTCTTGTGAACTGAAATATTACTATATTTCCCTGTCTTCTCAGCCCAGGGATGCTGTGTCCCTTTGCAACATTTGTCACGCTTCCTTGGCTGAGATTTTTTTGACCATTTGTGCAGAAACTTACCTTTAAATACATTTTATTGAGCTTTGTGGAGAAAAAGGATATCCTGCCTCAGCAAAGCAGCCAGCATAATTAAGGACCCCGTGCACCCTGGACATTTTCTCTTCCACCTTCTTCCATTGGGAAAAAGATACAAAAGCCTGAAATCACATGATCAACCAACTCAAGAACTGCTTCTCCCCTGCTGCCATCAGACTTTTGAATGGACCTACCTCTTACAAAGTTGATCTTTCTCTACACTCTAGCTATGACTGTAACGCTGCATTCTGCACCCTCTTCTTTCCTTCTCCATGACTGGTATGCTTTGCCTGTATAGCAAGCTGAAGAAATAATAATTTTCACTGTATACTAATACATGTGACAATAATCAAAAATCAAATTAAGGGAATGAACAGCAAGTTAATCAATTTTTAATTGGGATTGGTTGAGAAAAATAAACACGGAAGCTGATTTTTTAATAAATCAAATCAAAATCTTTGTCATTGAACTTTTAACATGAAATTGGGACTGGATTCTTGGGGCTTAGTTTGGGATCTGATCCAAAGGAATTCTCTTCCCTCATTCCCTATCTTTTTGATCCCTGGTTTTGATGACATGTTAGACACATAGCTAAAATTCCAACTTTCTTCCATCCATGTTACTCCCAAATCCAATTCTCTTCCCACATCCAGTGGTGTGTTAAGGCTGACTTTTAGCTGTTTTCATTCCTCCAGGAAGATTATGGCTTAAAGGACACCATTCCATATCAAGTGCAACTGACCAGGAGTCTTTCCCCTTACCACCTGCCATTGACACATTTAGAAGGATTTGTAGATTGACATGCAAATTGCTTGACCATATTATGAACACAGCTTCTTCTCTGACCATCAAGTCCTGGGAAGGGGCTCAAACCCAGAGTTTTTAGTTCTGTGGCAGCGTCACCAATCCACTGCACCATAAGACAATATTGCTGTTAACCTTTAATCAAGGTATACTAAAACAGAAAATGCTGGAAAATCTCAGCAGGTCTGACAGCATCTGTGGTGAGAGAATGAAGCCAACATTTCCAGTCTGGATGACCCTTTGTCAGATCCAAGAGCAAAGAGAATCAGAAAAGATTTATACTATGAGGATGGGAGTGTGGCAGGGAGGGGGTGTGGTGTGAAGGGTGGTGAACACTGAGTTCAACAGCTTCAGAGCATGAACTCTCCCCTCCACCTTCTCCCCATTTCCAGTTATTTTATTCTGTTTCTTCATCTCGTTCATCCATTTTAATCATCCTTCTTTCTCACTTCAATTTTTCCACTTAGTTGGTTGTGTATTTGTCAGTAAAGCACAATTTGATTTGATTTATTATTGTCACATGTATGAACTTATCGTGAAAAGTATTGTTTCTCGTGCGCTAGACAAAGCATACCACTTAGAGAGAAGGACAGAGTGCTGAATTCAGTGTTACAGTCAGAGCTAGGCTGTAGAGAAATATCAAATTAATGTGAAATAGACCTGTCCAAAAGTCTGATGGGGGAGATAGGGGGTAGGGGTGGGAGAAGCTGTTCTTGAGTCAGTTGGTGTATGACCTCAAACTGTTGTATCTTTTCCTTGATGGAAGAAGGTGGAAGAGAGAATGTCCGAGGTGTGTGGGGTCCTTAATTATGCTGCCTGCTTTTCTGAGGCAGTGCAGAGTATAGGCAGAGTTAATGGATGAGAGACTGGCTGATGGATTGGTCTACAGTTATGACCTTTTTGTAGTTCCTTGCAGTCTTGGGCAGAGCAGGAGCCATGCCAAGCTGTGATACAAGCAGAAAGAATGCTTTCTATGGTGCATCTGTAAAAGTTGAATGATTGAAAAGAAAGGCTTCAATTTACATAGCATCTTTCGCAACATCTGGATGCTCCAAAAAGCTTTACAGTCATTGAAATATTTTCAAAGTGCTGTCACCATTGTAAAATAGGAAACAAAGACCATTATTTCAAAAAGGAAGAGTGGATTAAAATGAGAAAGAATTAAAAACCCAACATGCCTCCGGGGTAGCTACGCTCCACACAAACTCAATACTTAATTTCTCTCACTCTATCAGTGTGGCCTCTCATTTTCTTCTCCCTATATAGTTGCTACACTTCCCTTGAATAAACAGAATGTGATTCATTTCAATCTTACTGGACTATATCACATTCCACATTCTAACCAGCGTCAGGGTAAAGGGGTTTTCCCTGAATTGTCTGATGGATTTATCAGGGATTATTTCATATTTATAGGCATTTGTGGGATGATATCTAACATGTAGGTACAGCAGGTAATAAAGAAAGTGAATAAAGTGTTGGCATTTATAGTGAAAGGAATAGGAAATAAGAGTAAGGAAGGATTATTGCAACTATACAAGGTATTGGTAAGGCCGCACCTGGAGTGTCGTGCACAGTTTTGATCACCATATTTGAGGAAAGATGTAATGGCATTGGAGGCAGTCCAGAGGAGGTTCACTGGATTGATTCCAGAGGAGAGGAGTTTGTTGTCTGAGGAAAGATTGAATTCTGGAATTTAGAAAAATGAGGAGAAATCAAGTTGAGCATAGAACATAGAACATTACAGCACAGAACAGGCCCTTCGGCCTTTGATGTTGCGCCGACCAATATAAAAAGCAATGCCCCTCCAAACTAAACCATTCCCTTCTCTTCCATATACAGTTGAGGTGAACAAGATGATAAAAGATATGGATAAAGTAGGTGTGGGGCGGATGCTTCCTCTTGTGGGCATTCCAGGATGAGAGATCAAAGTCTTAGGATAAGAAGTAGCAAATTTAAAACAGAATTAAGGAGGAACTACTTCTCCCAAAGGAGTTGTGAATTTGTGGAATTAACTACCCTAATGTATAACAGGTATTGAGACAGTGAGTAAATTTAAGGAGGAGTTAGGCAGATTTTTAATTGCTAATGGGTTAAAGGGTTATGGGGAGAAGGAAGGAAAATGGAAATAAGGAGTATATTAGCCATGATCAAATGGGAGAATGGACTCAATGGGCTGAATGGCCTAACTGTTCCTGTATCTTATGAATTTATAATGTCATTACATAGTTTTAGTCTCCTATCTAAGAAAGGAAACACTTGCCATAAAGAACAGCAAAATATTGGCAAGAATAAAGCAGGAGAGGCAGTGTCTGTGCAGACATCACGTTCCAATGGGTGTGGCAGATATTCACTAGATTTCCTGAGATTAGAGAGTTGCACTAGGACCGTAGGCAATGTAATATTGTTGTTATATTGTCTAGAGTTTAGGAGAATGAGTGGTGATCTCATTGAAATGTTCAAAATGTGGAAGGGGATTGACAGAATAGTTACGGAAACTGAGACTAACAGATGTTTCGATTCAGGGAATCAGAGCAGTTGGCGAGGAGATGAGGTGGAAGATTAGCCACAATCTTATTGAATGACAGCAGGGAGTGGGGAGTGAGGGGGCGTGTCGTCTACTGATGGCCCCTATTTTTGCTCACCCCTCATTCCCCCTGACCCAAGTCTATCCCGGCAAACTTCTTATCATTTCAAAAAACCTTTCAGTTCCTCTTTCAGTCTCCTTTCTAGAGAAATTAGTTCCAAACCACTGCATCATAACCTGTGCCATAAAATGAACTCAGTGCTTGTTTGATATCTCTATTCTTTTTGCTTTCATTAAGCTGATTTTGGTTTGCGTGCGTGTCCCATAACTTATAAACATCTGTATTTTCTCTCTGACAAATGGCCCTGATTAACACTGAGGGCTTGTTAAGGGTACGTACAATGAGCCTGTTTAATCAAAATAGAATGAGTAGAAATTACAGTGCCGTGAATTCAGTCTTACTGTCACTGATTTGATTAACAGTTCACATCATCACAGGGAACTGGGTGAAAGGAATGACTTGCACGAAACAAGCTACTTCCTGAAGTACTCTCCAAGAACTTCAGAGAGAGATAATTAGAGTGATTCCATTGAAACCAAATTACAGTTAGATTTTATATCCTTCTATTCTGAATTTTCATGCTGCGATAGGAGATGATATATTCATGCCCGCAGAATTAACTCTGCGCATCAAAGAGAATAAGCACATCTGTTTTTCATCCACCAACCCAGCCAGTGGATCTGCTTGCACCCACTGCCACCAGATCTCCCTCCAGAATGTCCATTCGTGTGTGAACAAACCCCTCACCATCCATCTGCGTATAGTGTGATTATATCAACACCGTGGCTTTATAGGAAATCTGGTGGGAGATGTTTCTGGAATGTAATCGCAAGAGGCTCTATATTGTGCCTTGCGTGACCTCAGGATGTCCTAATGCTTTGCAGGCAAGTTGGGATTTTGTACATTCTCACCGTGTCTGGGTGGGTTTCCTTCTGGTGCTCCAGTTTCCCCCCATAGTCCAAAAACTTGCAGGTTAACTTGATTGGCCGTGCTAAATTGCCCCTAAGTGTCTGGAGATGTGTATGTTAGAGGGATTAATGAGATGAATATGTAGGGTCTCGGGGATCGGGCCTGGGGATTGTTCAGGGATTGTTGCCACTGTAGCCTCAATGGGCCAAATGGCCTTTTTCTGAACTGTTGCGTTTCTGTGATTCAGTGTAGCCCATGTGCAGTGCAGTCACTGTTGTGTACATAGAACATAGAACATAGAACATTACAGCACAGAACAGGCCCTTCGGCCTTCGATGTTGCGCCGACCAATATAAAAAGCAATGCCCCTCCAAACTAAACCATTCCCTTCTCTTCCATATACTTATCAACTAACCTCTTAAACGCCACCAAACTTGGCGCATCTACAACTGCTGCAGGCAGGGCATTCCACTCCCGAACCACCCTTTGGGTAAAGAACCTACCTCTGATATCCGTCCTATAACTATCACCCCTTAATTTAAAGCTGTGTCCCCTCGTGCTAGCTTTTTCCATCCTAGGAAAAAGGCTATCACTGTCCATGTGTAGGAACTCATTAGTGAATTCATACATCCCACAAATGGTGATGTGACAATGGGATTGGGATCCAAATGGGGTTGGGAGTTACAGATAATTCTATGGCCTAATAGGTATGGTATGATCAGCACAACTTGTGGGGCGAAGGGTCTGTTAATGCTGTAGTGTTCTATGTTCTGTGTTCTATAATCTTAGTAAGAAGTCTCACAACATCAAGTTAAAGACCAACAGATTTATTTGGTAGTAAAAGCCACTAGCTTTCGGAGAGCTGCTCCTTCGTCAGGTGAGTGGATAGTTTTGATCACAAACAGGGCATATGAAGGCACATGCATCTTGTCCGGTGTCTTCAACATGTCATTGATGAAGACAAGCATCTCACTAAGACCATCCCCACACCCCCACTTCTTGCCTTCAAACAACCGCACAACTTCAAACAGACCATTGTCCGCAGCAAACTACCCAGCCTTCAGGAGAACAGTGACCACAATACCACACAACCCACCACAGCAACCTCTGCAAGACATGTTGAATCATCGACACAGATGCCATCATCTCACGTGAGAATACCATCCACCAGGTACACGGTACATACTCTTGCAACTCAGCCAATATTGTCTACCTGATACGCTGCAGGAAAGGATGTCCCAAAGCTTGGTACATTGGGGAGACCATGAGACGCTACGATGAATGAATACTACTTGACAATCACCAGGCAAGACTGTTCTCTTCCTGTTGGTGAATATTTCAGTGGTCATGGACATTCGGCCTCTGACCTTGGAGTAAACGTTCTCCAAGGCGGCCTTCATGACACAGAACAGCACAGAGTCGCTGAGCAGACACTGATAGCCATGTTCCGCACACATGAGGACGGCATCAACCTGGATCTTGGGTTCATGTCACACTATCTGTAACCCCCATGACTTGCCTGGGTTTGCAAGATCTCACTTACTGTTCTGCTTGGAGACAATACATATCTCTTTAACCTAGGCTTAATGCTATCTTCGCTCACATTGTCTGCAAATTTAAGACTTGATTAGCTGATTATCTGTAAAGACTCACATTCTAATCAGTACTCTGTAAACTGTGTGTGCTTTTATATAACCGGTTTGTGATCAGAACTCCCCACTCACCTGACGAAGGAGCAGTGCTCTGAAAGCTAGTGGTGTTTGCTATCAAATAAAGCTGTTGGACTTTAACCTGGTGTTGTGAGACTTCTTACTGTGTTTACCCCAGTCCAACATCAGCATCTCCACATTGTGATAATCTTGACCAGGACACTGGGATCACTCCCTCCTCTTGCAGCTGACACAGAGCTGGGGGGAGGGTGAGCTGTGAGGAGGATGCAGAGATGCTTCATTGTGATATAGACAGGCTTGCTGTTTGGGCAAATGAATGGCACATGGAATGTGTTTGCAGAGTATCCACTTTGATGTCAAAAGCAGGGAAGGAAGGTGCTGTCTGAATAGCCTGTCAGAATTTACCATCCGTGCAATGCCTAATGCCATCTGTAACATGGGCTGAAACTTACAGGAGTGGCAGCATAACCACCCTCCCCCAAACCAACCCTCAGAAACAACGTCAGTCTGCCAATGTTAAATAGGGCCACTGACCAGCCATAAAATACTCCTGGAGCGGAGGATGAGAATTTTATCCCTTATTGGGAGGAGATCCCACTTTTCAGAGTTTCCAGCCAATCACAGAGCCAATGGTCAACAGTGGGGGTGAAACTTTGGGTATTGGACAGCGAGGGGTTTTCAGAAGGGGATCACAGGTGAGCTTTAGAAGGGGATGGGACGGGGGAGAGCTTTGGTGTCCAGGTGGGAGTGACAAAGGATTGTTGGGTCCCTGATATCACCCCAAAAGGAAATACCCCTCTCCTTTCCCAGATTTTAACCAGTTGGGTTAAAAAACTGTTTTAAACTCCCATCCAGCTTCCCAGTGCAGGCAGTGTAACATTGGAGTCAGTTGGATTGTTAAAAAGGTTAAATGTCCATTAATTACATTTTGTGAATGATGGATTAATCAACTGGAGGTGGCAAGCTGGTTAACTGTCACAATTTACACACCATCCCCTCGCCTGTTGCTTTGAAAACACACCAAACATCGACACACAAAACCCAGCCTCGTGATGCAAATCAACTCCAGGTCAGTTACTGAACTGTTCCTTCTCCCCAGCCAACCCCAACTCATCTTTGGCCTCTGACTGGAGCCACCAGTTTGTGCTGGTATCAAATACAAAACCTGATGTGAAACATTGAACTGAGGACTATTGTCGCTGAGGAATTCTGAGCTGAGGTTTAATATTTAATGAATATAGGTGAACATCATAGTTAGCTAACAGCAACCCAATTGGCTCTAGACATTCTAATCCAATTCTTGATCGGTTTCCCCCAGGGATTTAAACAGCTTCACCTCCTCATGTGGGTGACCTTTTCTAACCATGTTCCCACATTACAGACCTGTCACTGCAATCCTGTTTCTCTTGTTGGTCTAGATTGTAAATGTATGAAATGGAGCGATACAGAATAGGTCTAAATTCTGGTCTGTATTTGTGGTAATTTATCCCAGACAGGACAAGGCAGCATCCGCGGCAATGGTACTCCATCTTAATTATGCTAAAAAATAAATTAAATCCCCTAAATAATCAATAATAGGACATTGTGTTTGAGAGCTTTGTTCAAGGTCCCTGCTTATGAATAGTATTCCACATTCAAAATGGCCTCAGTGGGTTTTGATGTTGGCCATATGCCAGATGTCAACATTGCCTATCCATCCATCTTAATCTAACAGCAATCAATAAAATCACCATGATTTAGCTGACAATTTATCATTTTGGGTCCAGATCCACTTGGCCAATACTTCCATCGTTCAATCTTTTCTACTCTTTACCGCTGGTTTCTCTTGCAGATGGTACAGTCCCACAGAATACAGTAACTGTTGACACAATCGAACAGGATATGGTAGATGCTGGTACAGTCGTGCAGGGCACTGTAGCTGTTGGTACAATCCCAATGGGTATGGTAGTTGTTGGTACAGTCCCACAGGTGCTGTAATTTTTGGGATAGTCCCACAGGGTGCAGTAGTTGATGGTACAGTCTCACAGGCACCATAGGTGTTGATTTGATTTATTATTGTTGCATGTATTAACATACAGTAAAAAGCATCGTTTCTTGGCACTGTACAGATAAAACATACTGTTCCTAGAGAAGGAAAGGAGAAAGTGCAAAATGTAATGTTACAGTCATAGCTAGGAAGGAGGAGAAAGATCAACTTAATGCGAGGCAGGTCCATTTAAAAGTCTTGACAGCAGCAGAGAAGAAGGTGATCTTGAGTCGGTTGGTACGTGATCTTTTGTATCTTTTCCCAATAAAAAAAGGTGGAAGAGAGAATGTCCGGGGTGTGTGGGGTCCTTACTTATGTCGGCTGCTTTGCTGAGGTTGCAGGAAATGTAGACAGAGTCAATGGATGGCAGCTGTTGGTACAGTCCCACTGAGTGTGGTAACTGTTGGTACAGTCCCACTGGGTGTGGTAACTGTTGGTACAGTCCCACTGAGTGTGGTAACTGTTGGTACAGTCCCACTGGGTGTGGTAACTGTTGGTACAGTCCCACTGGGTGTGGTAACTGTTGGTACAGTCCCACTGGGTATGGTAACTGTTGGTACAGTCCCACTGGGTGTGGTAACTGTTGGTACAGTCCCACTGGGTGTGGTAACTGTTGGTACAGTCCCACTGGGTGTGGTAACTGTTGGTACAGTCCCACTGGGTGTGGTAACTGTTGGTACAGTCTCACTGGGTGTGGTAACTGTTTGTACAGTCTCACTGGGTGTGGTAACTGTTGGTACAGTCTCACTGGGTGTGGTAACTGTTTGTACAGTCCCTGGGTGTGGTAACTGTTGGTACGTCCCACTGGGTGTGGTAACTGTTGGTACAGTCCCACTGGGTGTGGTAACTGTTGGTACAGTCCCACTGGTGTGGTAACTGTTGGTACAGTCCACTGGGTGTGGTAACTGTTGGTACAGTCCCACTGGGTATGGTAACTGTTGGTACAGTCCCACTGGGTATGGTAGCTGTTGGTACAGTCCCACTGGATGTGGTAGCTGTTGGTACAGTCCCACTGGGTGTGGTAACTGTTGGTACAGTCCCACTGGTGTGGTAACTGTTGGTACAGTCCCACTGGGTGTGGTAACTGTTGGTACAGTCCCACTGGGTGTGGTAACTGTTGGTACAGTCCCACTGGGTGTGGTAACTGTTGGTACAGTCCCACTGGTGTGGTACTGTTGGTACAGTCCCACTGGGTGTGGTAACTGTTGGTACAGTCCCACTGGGTGTGGTAACTGTTGGTACAGTCCCACTGGGTGTGGTAACTGTTGGTACAGTCCCACTGGGTGTGGTAACTGTTGGTACAGTCCCACTGGGTGTGGTAACTGTTGGTACAGTCCCACTGGGTGTGGTAACTGTTGGTACAGTCCCACTGGGTGTGGTAACTGTTGGTACAGTCCCACTGGGTGTGGTAACTGTTGGTACAGTCCCACTGGGTGTGGTAACTGTTGGTACAGTCCCACTGGGTGTGGTAACTGTTGGTACAGTCCCACTGGGTGTGGTAACTGTTGGTACAGTCCACTGGGTGTGGTAACTGTTGGTACAGTCCCACTGGGTGTGGTAACTGTTGGTACAGTCCCACTGGGTGTGGTAACTGTTGGTACAGTCCCACTGGGTGTGGTAACTGTTGGTACAGTCCCACTGGGTGTGGTAACTGTTGGTACAGTCTCACTGGGTGTGGTAACTGTTGGTACAGTCTCACTGGGTGTGGTAACTGTTGGTACAGTCTCACTGGGTGTGGTAACTGTTGGTACAGTCTCACTGGGTGTGGTAACTGTTGGTACAGTCCCACTGGGTGTGGTAACTGTTGGTACAGTCCCACTGGGTGTGGTAACTGTTGGTACAGTCTCACTGGGTGTGGTAACTGTTGGTACAGTCTCACTGGGTGTGGTAACTGTTGGTACAGTCCCACTGGGTGTGGTAACTGTTGGTACAGTCCCACTGGGTGTGGTAACTGTTGGTACAGTCCCACTGGGTGTGGTAACTGTTGGTACAGTCCCACTGGGTGTGGTAACTGTTGGTACAGTCCCACTGGGTGTGGTAACTGTTGGTACAGTCCCACTGGGTGTGGTAACTGTTGGTACAGTCTCACTGGGTGTGGTAACTGTTGGTACAGTCCCACTGGGTGTGGTAACTGTTGGTACAGTCCCACTGGGTGTGGTAACTGTTGGTACAGTCTCACTGGGTGTGGTAACTGTTGGTACAGTCTCACTGGGTGTGGTAATGTTGGTACAGTCTCACTGGGTGTGGTAACTGTTGGTACAGTCCCACTGGTGTGGTAACTGTTGGTACAGTCTCACTGGGTGTGGTAACTGTTGTACAGTCTCACTGGGTGTGGTAACTGTTGGTACAGTCCCACTGGGTGTGGTAACTGTTGGTACAGTCCACTGGGTGTGGTAACGTTGTACAGTCCACTGGGTTGGTAATGTTGGTACAGTCCCACTGGGTGTGGTAACTGTTGGTACAGTCTCACTGGGTGTGGTAACTGTTGGTACAGTCTCACTGGGTGTGGTAACTGTTGGTACAGTCCCACTGGGTGTGGTAACTGTTGGTACAGTCCCACTGGTGTGGTAACTGTTGTACAGTCCCACTGGGTGTGGTAACTGTTGGTACAGTCTCACTGGGTGTGGTAACTGTTGGTACAGTCCCACTGGGTGTGGTAAATGTTGGTACAGTCCCACTGGATGTGGTAACTGTTGGTACAGTCTCACTGGGTGTGGTAACTGTTTGTACAGTCTCACTGGGTGTGGTAACTGTTGGTACAGTCTCACTGGGTGTGGTAACTGTTGGTACAGTCCCACTGGGTGTGGTAACTGTTGGTACAGTCCCACTGGGTGTGGTAACTAATGCAAAGATGAGAGAATTGAGAGGAGATTTGATAGTACTGTTCAATGTCTTCATGAGTTAACAGATAGAGAGAAACTCTTTCCATTGGCGGAAGAATCAAAGTGAATCACAAATGAAGTAAAGGCAGCTTGAGGATAGGATTTTTATTTATTCAGGAGTGGTTAGGATCTGGAACGTTCTATCTGAGAATGTGGTGGAAATAGATGCACATAGTGAGTGGTTAGGATTTTTGATTTAATTTGATTTGATTTATTATTGTCACATATATTTATAGTGATAAGTATTGTTTCTTACATGCTATACAGACAAAACATTCCATTCATAGAGAAGGAAATGAGAGAGCACAGAATGTAGTGTTATAGTCATGAAGAAAGATCAACTTCATGCAAGGGAGGTTCACTCAAAAGTCCAACAACAGCAGGGAAGAAGCTGTTCTTGAGTCGATTGGTACGTGACGTCAGATGTTTGTATCGTTTTCACGAAGGAAGAAGGTGGCAGAGAGAATGGCTGGGGTGTGTGAGATCCTTAATTGTGCTGGCTGCCTTGCCAGTGTAGTGTAGACAAAGTCAATGGATGGAAGCCTGGTTTGCATAATGGATTGGGCTATATTCAAGGCCTTTTGTAGGTCCTTTAGGCAAAGCAGGAGCCATACCAAACTGTGATCAAAACAGAAATAATGCATTTCTGCCAAATTTCTGCCAAAGACATGCCAAATGTCCTTAATATTCTGAGAAAGTAGAGACTTGATGAGCTTCCTTAACTATATAGTCTGGAATCTACAGTCTGAAAATGTGGTGGAGACAGATTCACACAGTGAGTGGTTAGCATCTGGAAGGCACTATGTGAGAGTGTGGTGGAGACAGATTCAATTTTGGTTTTCAAAGTAAAATTGGAGGATTATCTGAGGAGAAAATATTGACAGGATTACAAGTTGGGAGTGGAGGTTGGGTTTTGTCAAGTTGTTCTCAAATGGAGCTGGCACAGACATGACAGGCCAAACGATTCTGTACTGTAACCATGTCGTCATAATGGGGCATGCCTTGCCTCAAGTGGGGCATCAGTGCCCGAATGAGCTGGTTAGACCGAATGATCTGATCCTGTAGTATATCTAATTTGACACAATTATAGAACTTGAGGCAAATTAATGGATCTATTTCCAGTCTTTGGGAGTTTTTTTTTTGTGCTGCCTCTTTCAATTGGAACCGATGGCCTCTCAGAGTAGAATCTGAAATCAGGTTCATGACAGTGTGATAGTCAGATAGCAAGAACTTGTCATGGGAATTCCTGATCAAGGCACTTTGCAGAAGCATTATCGAGTAAAAAAGTTGACACCTCAGCCAAATAAGGGCAAACAAACAAAGGTTTATTAAAGAGGAGGATCTGAAGGAGCCTTTTAAAGGTGGAAAGTGAGGTGGAGAGGTTGAAGGAAGGAAGGCATAGAAGGCCAGATAGTTGCGAACACGGCTGTCAATGGTGGAGTGATTCAAATGAGAATTCTTATGAGACCAGGACTGGAGGACGCGAGATCCATCGAGATCCCTCCCTGTTCACAATAAATAATAGAGAAAAGGGCAGCATGAACCACCTGTACAGCCACTAACACAAGAACAAGTGTCTTTAGTTAATGACTTCAGCCAGTCCCCGGTGCAGTTTCACCTGGAGATAAGCTAGCAGGCTATTGCCTGTGAGAGTCAGGGCTGTGCTCTTGTATATGAAAGATGCAGCCTATTAAAGAATGGAAAGTGGTTTTGAAATGCAGCGAGCTTAAGGAGATTTGCAGTGAAAAGGCCAGACGCAAAGTCAAGAAAAGTAATGGAGACGCCTGTACACGGATTATGGGATGTGAGAGGGCCTGTTCCCTTCATAAATTTCTGTGCAAAATGTTGGCATGTAATGTGGAAGAGGAAGTGCTTTCATAATATTAGATCAATACCTCAGTGCCGATGATTAATCCCTGTTGCAGAGTCCGAGAAATATGGAACAAATTTATACTGCAATTTAACAGAATTCCACTCCCCCCTGCTCCACAACCTCTCCACCACAGCAACGAACATTCTTTCCCGCAGCTAAGGATATTGATTCTCTTTGAGAACAAACTTTTCTAACGTCCATTCCTCTTCACCTTGTTCCCAATCCTTCTGGCTTCAATATCATTGGCATCACAACCCTGTCCTCAGAGTGGGGAAGGCTGTGGTAGGGAGTGGGAAGGAAGTGCAGCCGCGCACTTGGAGCCACTCAGGTGTGTCCCCCTGATGATTTTTCAAAGACCACCAAGTTCCTAAGTCAACTTGTGGGATCCTAAATCATGTCAGCCATGGGTCTGGTGAGTTTGCACTTTACGCCTCTGCATTAGAAGTCCTGAGGTCAAGTTCCACTCCGATGAATTGAGTGTGCAATGTGTACTGACATTCTCAGGGTAGTATGAGGAAGTGCTGCACTGTCAGGAGCACTTGTCTTTCAGATAAAGTTAAATTAAGGCCTCACTCAGCTTGCCATGCAAGATCTCATGGTGCAGCAGGTTGGTAAAGGCTCGGAGGGCTGAATGGGCTTTCCTATGCTGTAATTTTCTTTCTTGTTTGCTGTTTCAAATGGAAGCTGTTCCTGCTGTCCTCACCAATCTTTGTCCTTCAACCAATATTGAAAAGACATAATATCTGGTCATTGTCACCCTGCTGATTGTGGAGGTGGCTATGGACAAATCAGCCTCCACATTTCCTATATTGCAACAGTGCCTACACTTCAAAATGTATTGTAAAATCATAGAATCCCTATAGTACAGAAGGAGACCATTCGGCCCATCCAATCTGCACTGCCTCTCAGATCTGACTCAGGACATCACCTCCACCCTATCCCTATAAACCCATGCATTTACCATGGCTAATGTCTCTAACTTACACATCTTTGCGTATTAAGAAACAGCTTAACATGGCCGATTCACCTAGCCCACCACAGCACCCAGAGGAAACCCGCGCGGACGTGACGAGAACATGTAAACTCCACACAGTCTCCCCAAGGCCAGAATTGAACCCAGGTCCGAGGTGCTGTGCGGCAGCGGGGATAACCACTATGCCACAATGTTTTGGTCTTTGGACAATCTTAGGTTTATGATACATGAGAGTACCGGCAGGATAAATAGGTGTGGAACCCAACAGACATTAGTGCACATGTTAGCAAAGCCTCAGAATCTGAGCTGTGGCAGCTGCTCTGTGTAAGCAGTTTTTGTGATCTAAGAACCCGGGTCCAGTAGTTAATGGGATGTGGTGGGTTATTACCATTTAGATGGGATAGATCACAGAAGCCAAAGTTAAATGGGGGTTGCAGCAGAGGACTTTAGATATTAAATGAATTATTCAATTTTATACAAATTCATGCCAAATAAAAATCTGTTGCTTACAGAAATATATTTTTATTTTAAATTATCATGTGCTTTCATTCCCCTTGTCGCTGCCCTTCAGAAGTTGCCGATTGTTTCTATGATTCCCACATCCACAGGCTAAACCCCCACTCTGTAAAGTCCATGGGAGCCCAGACAGTGACGGTTATCATGGGCTATTGGGTGAGGCTGGGGGAGGGAGAGGAGGGGAGGCTGGTTTGGAGAATGGGGTGGGGGGGGGGGGGGTGAATTGTCATCAACACTAATCATGCCCTCACACCTGACCTCTTGGCACACCTGATTGGATGCTGCTGGGTACTGGAATTGCTGGCTTTATTTTCCAAACATTTTATCTCCCTTTCCCACCCCTACCCCACACTCACCTTCATCCTAGCTCCTTCCCCTCAAAGCCTCGCCATACCATATCCTGAGGTTTTCACAAGCCCCAAGGCCAATAGTGGCCGCCTCCCTTTTGCCCAGACTAAGCACAGACTGGGGACGCTGGTTTATTTGGTTCATTTGGCCAGCTTCTCAGCTATTTCCTTTTCATCCTCCGCACCCCACCCACCCCGACCCTTCCTTTTCCAGTCAGTCTGACAAAACTCTAAAACTTTGAACCTTATTCCCCTCTTCTCTTTCTCTCTCTCTTTTGATTTTTTTTTCTATATATGCAGTTACCGCCAGCAAAGCCTTCTGAAACCGACAGCTGGGTATCGGGAGATGGTTGCAAGACTGCCACTTTCACACAGTAAGAACGGGGCAACCGAAAATCATACTTTTTCACATGGGCGTTAAACTGCAGTGGGGTCTAGTTCATTCTATAGTTCCTCCAACCAGAAGGCCCAAACAGTAACGATAGGAAACTGGAATGATACCAGAACTGTTTCACCTCAAAGTTCTGATCCCGTTTTTGTTCCTGAGCTCAGAAGGCGTTTCCCCCTTACCTGCCCTTTCAGTCAGTAGGAGGAGAGTCTAACCCAGTTTCGAACACACCTAGCAACCTTTTTGCTGGTTGTAACCAAAAATAAATAACTGTCCTAATGACTGTGTTGACTTGTTGCCAGAGACCGTTCTGAAGTAGCAGCTTTCACAAGTGGGAAAGGGTTGGGCCCTGAGACAGGAAGTTGTTCTTTTGGCTGGTTATCAGTTCTTGGCCGTGTACTCAGTGTCTCAGTAGAATTTTTTATGATGCCGTTTGTCAAAATCACTTTTCTTTCCTCATCCCTGTTCTTCCCATTGTGGTATGAGGGCTTTGAGTGATGTCACTCACGATTGACTAAGTTCCCGTCCTGTGCCTTGTCGGTGAAAGCCAGGAGACTTGGTAACCTTTCCAATAACAGTTTTGCTCGCTGCCCGAATCCCGCTGGCCGTTCCCATTGTTAACCGGGGATGTTGTATCAAACCGCAGACCTGCCATTGCTCCAGTTTAGCAGACACCTCTCCTGCTGTGTGTTATGTGACTGTGTGTTTCCGTGTGATGTAACCAATGTCCAGTCTAACCTGGGGACCAAACACATGGCGCCTTTCTCAGCAGTCCAGCTCGACATTATTCTGTGGGGAGGGGGCAGGAATTGGGGGGTGGGGTGTTGGATACATTTATATATTTGATGTACATTGACCAGAACTGGGGATCGGGTTTTTTTTTGGCTGTTGGTTTGACTCTGGAATGAACTAACCAGCTCTGTACATGGATATTTCTAAGTGGGGATTTTTGAATGAGTATCTGTGACTGGGTATCTGTAAGTAGGGATTTTTGAATAGATATCTGTGAGTGGGTGACTACAGTATACTGTAGAAATGAACACCTTTAAGAAAGAGTGAATGCTTGAGTAAGTGAAGAATGTTTCTATGTGGTGACGGCTTCCAGTGTTGTCTCATTGTGTCCACAGAGACATTGGAGAAGCCCACCCTTCATAGGAGTTGCAAGTACCCAATAAAGAATTGTCGGCCTACATTACACACAACACAACAGAGAATCAGTTAGCGTGTAAAAAACAGCTTGCTCATTTTCCCTTGATAATTTTATGCTGTTGGTTCTCGATGAATTTCAACATCATACCAACCACCTCTGCCCCAACACCCACTTTCACCCCACTTTCCCCAACCTGCAAGGAGGGTCAGCCTGGGGAAGGGGTAGAATTAAGTGCTGTGTCTCCACAGTATTGGTGATGTCAGTATTGTCTGTTCAGCTATTACATTTTATATTTTATTCAGTTATTTTCAACGTAATCTCTCCAGGAAGGATACAAAACATCTCTGCAGTTGTGTCCTGGTCCCTCTCAAATGATTGGCAGATGAGAAATTACTTTGTTTCAAAATATTTTAACAGTGTGATGAGCAAATATCAAGATCTTCTTTTAACCATTCTGTGCATTCACTGGCAAGTTGACCTTTATCACGGAAAGAATTTATTATGTTCTCTTACTGCCCATGATAGGTTATTTTAGAAGAAAGAGATGCATGTTTTATTACCCTTGGGCATGTGAATGCCAATTAAATAATTCAGCAGCAAGTTTTTGTGAGTTTGATAATAAAGCAACATTTCCCATACTCAGTCTCGCTCACATCGTCATATACACGATACAGATAAACGTTGTGCATTTTTACAGATTATAGTTATCCAGTACCAGAATTCTCCAGTCTCGCACACCCACTACTGCTGCCAACCAGAATGGAGAATTTGGCACTCAGCCAATTCGCTGTTCACAGCAGCAGGACTGGAGCACCTCAGCCATGGGAGAGATTGGAGAATCCAGTCCTAAAGCTCAGATTTACATTTCTGTTTCTCTATGTGACAGGCCTATTGTCCTTCCAAATGAACAAGATGATTTAAAGTTGAAGTGAGGTTCTTATAAAGCAAAGGTTACGAGGATTTTGTAATCAAATAGCTAGGTAGTTGGTTTCAGAAGAGGTTTAAATGGAACTGGTTGAATATCCTGTCTCTTTGAAGTCTTCCAGCTTGTTTTCACATCTGGTTCACAGACCAGTTGAACTAATACTTCAGATGGCTTTGCTGAAGTTGCCTGTAACTGCTCCTAGCTGACCTTTTAAACAAAGAAAAAAGTAGCTCTCTCTGTGTAGCTTTTCACAATTTCATTGTTTTTTTTCCCCAAAAAAGCATGTTGGTTCCACATCCTATGCTGTGAATTAACACTTCTGAGGATCACCCAGTCTATCTTCCACAATGAGGGAGTCATTGTAATCCAATGGGAAGATGAAGGTGACCACTCCAATCTATCTGTCACAGAAAAACATTCAAACTTTACTTTTGTCCCAAGTGAGACATGTAGAGAGGTAGCCTTGGGACTCCATTGTCATTTATGCTGGCCCATCCTTAAACACAGAGATGTGTGAATTCCCGGGCGGCTGGGATATCAGTTAGATATTCGACTGACAATTGCTGCTATCTGTAGCTCAGGTGCCTAATGTCACATGAATTGCAGCAACCATTTTAACAACTGGTTTGCATCCAATTTTTAAAAGTATTGACACAATGTTCAAGGTGTGAGATGCTGGTATGAAGCATGACAAATTGTTCAATTGTTTTAGATAAAATGGCTACTTGTTGTTGAACTTTCAGATGAAGACTGATAGCTGAATTGTTTGCAAAGATATTGGTCTTGTTTAAAAATGTCTGAATTCTCATCCTTTCATCCCCTGACCTCTTTTTAGTCAGAGGTTCAAGTCCATGTAACATGAAAGTAGGTGGGAGAACACTGCTTTGCAGTATCTAGAGATTCAGACCTTCAACTGAATGTAAAATAAGTTTAGCCCATTTGATCACATCCTTCCAGAATAGCAACTACTTGCCTCTAATTCACTGCATCCTGCTCACCGTTAAACGAGCTCCATGTCTCCCTGCTGCATTAGTTTATTCTTGTAAAGGTCTCTTGTGAAGGGGCAGGTGGTAGTAGGATGGAAACATGTCTGTCTTACCTAGGGATGGTTTATGTATTTCCAAAGCCCTGGTTTAAGTGTCTTCTTCAATATTTGGTCACTATAGCAATGATGAGCTGTCATTGAGGTCCTTAATGAAGTGTAGGCACTGTCATATCATCAGAAGATTGGTGGCCAATCTGTAGACAGTTTGCAGCACGTAGAAGTTGCAAACTTATTCTGTAGAGCTGTTGAGATATTGGTGACATTGTGCCCAGGAACATTGACGTGGCTGGAACAGACACAGATGATGCTGAATACAACACAGCTGGAGACACTGGTTAATAATGATCCATCGAGTATCATTCTCACCTGAATCAGAAGGAACCAGGGTCAGGTTACTGCGGTTATTGGATAGGCAAACAGAGCACATCAGAACGAAAGGGAGTGGGATTGCTTGATCTTGGATCGGACATATCTCGGCACAACATCAATGGGCAAAGGGCCTGCACTATGTTGTATTGTTCTACGTTCTGTGTTCTAAAACAGCTGAGCCATTACTTTGAGAATTTGTATTGTGAAGTTTTGAGTTTCCGAAATTCAAGCTGAAATGAAAGAGTTCTCGAGTTTGTCATAGTACACACAACCAGTGAGGAACATTGCCAGTTTCCTGTGCCTATTGGGAAGCTATTGGGCATCATGCCCACCTGCGTGGCTGGGTGATGAGATTGCCTATCAGCACTTCTTGTTCAGAAAATCAGTCATTCGTGGAATGATATCATGCACCCCCACTCCCACCCCCTTCATTTCTCACCTTCTCTCCTGAAGGCACTGACTCAGCGTGACAACCAAAGGCATCTTGAAGGGTAAAAAAAACCTTCTGGTGCAGAGTGCTTGGGAGTGTGGTGGAGGCAGAAACTATTTGTAGGCTGTGGAGAAAGGTTGGGGAAATGTAGCCAGCTAACTTGTTTCAGCAAAGCGATAGCATATGCTCACCAGAGCAAAATAGATTCCCTCCGTGTGGTAAATAGGCAATAGTTCTATAATTCTAGTTCCACGGATCCAGGACACACGCTTCGAAAGAAAGGACTTTCATTTTTACAGCAAAACTCCCAATCTCAAGATGCCTGTAAGTACTTTACAGCCCTTGGTGTACTCTTGAAATGCACTCGCTGTTCTAACATAGGAAACATAGAACATAGAACATAGAACATTACAGCGCAGTACAGGCCCTTCGGCCCTCGATGTTGCGCCGGCCAGTGGACCCTCTAACCTAAACTATTCCAATATCATCCATATGCCTATCCACCGAACATTTGAATGCCCCCAAAGTAGGCGAGTCCACAACTGCTGCAGGCAGGGCATTCCACGCCCTCACCACCCTCTGTGTAAAGAACCTGCCTCTGACATCCGTCCTATAACTACCACCTCTTAATTTAAAGTTATGTCCCCTCGTGTTGGTCATCACCATCCGAGGAAAAAGACTCTCACTATCCACCCTATCCGATCCCTTGATCATCTTATACGCCTCAATTAGGTCACCACGTAACCTTCTTCTCTCTAATGAAAATAACCTCAGGTCCCTCAGCCTTTCCTCATAAGGCCTTCCCACCATACCAGGCAACATCCTGGTAAACCTCCTCTGCACCCTTTCCAATGCTTCCACATCTTTCTTATAATGCGGCGACCAGAACTGTACGCAATACTCCAAGTGCGGCCGCACCAGAGTTTTGTACAGTTGTAACATAACCTCACGGCTCCTAAATTCAATCCCTCTACCAATAAAAGCTAACACACCGTACGCCTTCTTAACAACTTTATCAACCTGGGTGCCAACTTTCAAAGAGCTATGTACTTGTACCCCAAGATCCCTCTGCTCGACAACACTATTAAGGGTCCTTCCATTAGCCCTATATTTCATATGCCTGTTATTCCTACCAAAGTGAATCACCTCACACTTATCCGTATTGAATTCCATTTGCCACCTCACGGCCCAGCTCTGCAACCTATCTATGTCCCTCTGCAAACTGTAACATCCATCCTCGCTGTCTACAACTCCCCCCACTTTGGTATTGTCAGCAAATTTACTAATCCAACCCTCTACACCCTCATCTAGGTCACTTATAAAAATGACAAACAGCAGTGGCCCTAAAACAGATCCTTGAGGTACACCACTTGTAACTGCACTCCAGGTTGAATATTTCCCATCAACCACCACCCTCTGTCTTCTATCAGCTAGCCAATTCCTAATCCAAACTGCTAAATCACCTTCAATCCCATGCATCTGCACTTTCTGCAGTAGCCACATAGTAGAAACAGGGCAACATATTCCTCCAGCCTGTTCTGTAGAACAGTATTAATAATTCGAAGGGGAATGGTTCATTTCTGTTACCCTCACTCATTGGCTTGGGCTGACAAATGGCAAATAACATTCACACCACACACACGCCAGGCAATGGCTCTCTCGGACAACAGGGAATCTAAGCACAGTCCCTCGACATTCGGTGCAAGCAACTCACCTCCGGACTCCCCCAAAGTCTGTCCACCATCTACAACCAGGAGTGTGATGGAATACTCCCCACTTGCCTGAAGGGTGCAGCTCCAACAACACTCAAGAAACTTGACACCATCCAGGACAAAGCTGCCCCTTCCACAAACACTCACTCCCTCCGCCACCATGAACAATGGCAGTCATATGTACTATTTCCAAAAAAATAGAGCAGTAACTCACCAAGGGTCCTTTGGCAGCACATTCCAAACCTCCAACCACTGCCATCGAGAAGGACAAGAGCAACAGATACCTGGGAACAACCCTATGTGGATGTTCCCCTCCAAACAACACGTCATCCTGACTTGGAAATATATCGCTGTACCTTCAGTGTTACTGGGGTGAAATCCTGGAACTCACGCCCTAATAATATCTTGGCTATCATAGAATCATAGAAAAACTACAGCTCAAACAGACCCTTCGGCCCACAAGTTTGCTGATCATATCTCTACCTACTAGGCTTACCTATAACCCTCAATCCTATTAAGTCCCATGTACTCATCCAGAAGTCTCTTAAAAGACCCTATCGAATTTGCCTCAACCACCACTGACGGCAGCTGATTCCACTCACCCAGCACCCTTTGAATGAAAAACTTACCCCTGACATCTCCTCTGTACCTATTCCCCAGCACCTTAAACCTGTGTCCTCTTGGAGCAGCCATTTCAGCCCTGGGGATGAGAATCCATCTATACCTCTCAACATCTCTATCAGGTCGCCTCTCATCCTTTGTATGCCTACACCACGTGCACAGCAGTAGTTGAAAAATGTCCTTCCTTTTCAAGGTGTAAATAAAAATGGGCAATAAATGATGCCCACATAGAGTCATAGAATCACTATAGTGCAGTCAAGCCAGGTCTCAATTAGTATTGACAAAAGAAGGCTTAGAATTGTTCTAACGGAGTCCATTAAAATAATAAAAGATTTGAATAAAGTGGAATCAGAAAGAATATTTCCTTCTGTGGGAAGACCATAATTGGAAACCATCAATCTAAAATAGTCACAGATAAATCCAATAGGGAATACAGAAGAAACTTCTTCAGTCAATGAGGTGAAAATATGGACTTCTTTACCATAGAGAGTGGATGAAGTGAATAGTATGGATGCAATTGAGGAGACGCTGGGTAAATGGCCATTTCAGAGACTTGGGTAGAGCAGGGACAAGAATGGATGTTGCAGGTTCAGGGGTTCATATGCTTTAGTCGGAGTAGAGAAGGAGGTAGAAGGGGGGGAGGAGTGGCATTATTAGTCAAAGACTGTATCACAGTGACAGAAAAGAAGTTTGATGAGGACTTGTCTGTTGTGGTAGTATGGGCTGAGATTAGAAACAGGAAAGGAGAGGTCACCCTGTTGGGAGTCTTTTATAGACCTCCTAAAAGTTCTAGAGAGGTTGAGGAAAGGATTGCAAAGTCAATTCTGGTCAGGAGTGAAAGTAATAGGGTAATTGTTATGGGGGACTTTAACTTTACTAATATTGATTGGAATAGCTATAGCTCTAGCTCGTTAGAGGGGTCAGTTTTCGTACAAAGTGTGCAGGAAGGTTTTTTGACTCAGTATGTAGATAGGCCAACTAGAGGTGAGGCTACATTGGATTTGGTGCTGGGCAATGAGCCAGACCAGGTGTTAGGCTTGGAAGTTAGTGAACATTTTGGTGATAGTGACCACAATTCGGTTACGTTCACCTTAGTGATGGATAGGGATATGCATGAAGCTGGGGGCAGTAGTTATAGCTGGGGGAAGGGTAATTATGAGGCCATCAGGAGAGAATTAGGGTGCATAGATTGGACTAGGAAACTACAGGGACTGGGAACATCTGGAATGTGGAGCTTATTCAAGGAGCAGCTGCTGCGAGTCCTTGATAAGTATGTCCCTGTCAGGCAAGGAGGAAATGGTCGAGTAAGAGAACCTTGGTGTACGAAAAAAGTTGATTTGCTGGTTAAAAGGAAAAAGGAGGCTTATGTCAGGATGAGGCTTGAAGGCTCCGTTAGTGCAATGGATAGCTATAGATTAGCCAGGAGGGAGCTAAAGAGTGAATTGAGGAGAGCTAAGAGAGGACACGAGAAGACTTTGGCTGATAGGATTAAGGAGAATCCTAAAGCTTTCTTTAGATATGTTAAGAATAGAAGATTGGTTAGGACAAGATTAGGGCCAGTCATAGACAGCAGTGGGAAGTTGTGCGTGGAGCCTGAAGAGATTGGAGAGGTACTGAATAAATATTTCTCTTCGGTATTCACGCAGGGTGATGTAAATGTAGTTATGGAGAACACTGAGGTACAGGGTAGCAAACTGGAAGGTATCGAAGTAGATAGGGAGGATGTGCTAGATATTCTCGAGGGTTTGAATTTGGATAAGTCCCCTGGGCCGGACGGGATTTACCCTAGGATTCTCTGGGAGGCAGAGAGAGGTGATTGCAGAGCCTCTGGCTCTGATCTTCAGGTCGTCGTTGGTTACGGGTATGGTTCCGGAAGACTGGAGGATAGCGAATGTGGTCCCATTGTTCAAGAAGGGGAAGAGAGACCTTCCAGGGAATTATAGGCCAGTGAGTCTTACTTCTGTTGTGGGCAAAGTATTGGAGAGAATTATTAGGGATAGGATTTATAGTTATTTAGAGAGGAATGAATTGATTGGGGATAGTCAGCATGGTTTTGTGAAGGGTAGGTCGTGCCTTACTAACCTCATTGAGTTTTTTGAAAAAGTGACCAAAGAGGTGGATGGGGGTAAGGCGGTTGATGTGGTATATATGGACTTTAGTAAGGCGTTCGATAAGGTGGCCCATGGAAGACTTCTGCAGAAAATGCAGATGTATGGGATAGAGGGTGATTTTGCTAATTGGGTTAGGAATTGGCTAGCAGATAGAAGACAGAGGGTGGTGGTTGATGGGAGATATTCATCTTGGAGTTCGGTGACAAGTGGTGTACCTCAGGGGTCTGTTTTGGGGCCCCTGCCGTTTGTAATTTTTATAAATGATCTGGATGAGGGTATTGAAGGATGGATTAGTAAATTTGCAGATGACACTAAAGTCGGTGGAGTGGTAGATAGTGAAGAGGGGTGTTATAGTTTGCAGAGGGACTTGGACAAGTTGCAGAGCTGGGCCGAGAGGTGGCAAATGGAGTTTAATGTGGAAAAGTGTGAGGTAATGCACTATGGCAGAAATAATAAATGTGTAGAGTATAGGGCTAATGGTAGGATTCTTAGTAGTCTTGATGAACAGAGGGATCTTGGTGTGTATGTGCATAGATCCCTGAAAGTAGGCAGTCAAGTCGAGAAGGTTGTTAAGAAGGCATATGGAGTCTTAGCTTTTATTGGTAGGGGGATTGAATTTCGGAGCCGCAACGTCATGTTGCAACTGTACAAAACTCTAGTGCGGCCGCACTTGGAGTATTGTGTGCAGTTCTGGTCCCCGCATTATAAGAAAGATGTGGAGGCATTGGAGAGGGTACAGAGGAGGTTTACCAGGATGTTGCCTGGTATGGAGGGCAGGTCCTATGAAGAGAGGTTGAAGGATTTGAGGTTGTTTTCGTTAGAAAGGAGGCGGCTAAGAGGGGACCTTATCGAAACATATAAGATGATTAGAGGTTTAGATAGGGTGGACAGTGATAGCCTTTTTCCTAGGATGGAGAAAGCTAGCACGAGGGGACACAGCTTTAAATTAAGGGGTGATAGTTATAGGACGGATATCAGAGGTAGGTTCTTTACCCAAAGGGTGATTCGGGAGTGGAATGCCCTGCCTGCAGCAGTTGTAGATGCGCCAAGTTTGGTGGCGTTTAAGAGGTTAGTTGATAAGTATATGGAAGAGAAGGGAATGGTTTAGTTTGGAAGGGCATTGCTTTTTATATTGGTCGGCGCAACATCGAAGGCCGAAGGGCCTGTTCTGTGCTTTAATGTTCTATGTTCTATATTCTATATATGAGGGAGGAGGGAATAAAGGGTTCTGATTGTGGGTGGCATGTGGCACAGTAGTTAGCCGTGCTACCTCACAGTGTCAGCAAATTAGGTTTGATTCTAGCCTTGGGTGACTGTTTGTGTGCAGCTTACACATTCTCTCTGTGTCTGCATGGGTTTCCTCTCAGTGCTTTGGTTTCCTCTTTCAGGATGTAGAGATGCCAGTGTTGGACTGGGGGTAAACACAGTAAGAGGTCTCACAACACCAGGTTCGAGTCCAACCAGTTCATTTGATAGTAATCCCACAAGCTTTCGGAAATGGTGTTCCTTCCTCAGGTGTATGGAAGGTTCTGATCAGAGAAAGGCAAATAAAGTCACACACAGTTTACAGATTACTGATTAGAATGTGAGCTTTTACAGCTAATCTGCTATTCAAGTCTTAAAGATGCTGACAATGTGAGTGGAGAGAGGGTTAAACACAGTTTAAAGAGATGTGTATTGTCTCCAGACAGCACAGTAAGTGAGATTTTACAAGCCCGGGCAAGTCATGGGGGTTACAGATAGTGTGACACAAACCTAAGATCCCGGTTGAGACCGTGCTCATGTGTATGGAACTTGGCTATCAGTCCCTGCGCTGTCATGTGTCATGAATGCCACCTTAGAGAACGCTTACCCGAAGATCAGAGACCGAATGCCTGTGACCACTGAAATGTTCACCAACAGGAAGGGAACAGTCTTGCCTGATGATTGTCAAGCAGTGTACATTCATCCATTGTCGTAGTGTCTGCATGGTCTCCCCAATGTACCATGCTTCGGGACATTCTTTCCTGCAGCGTATTAGGTAGACAACATTGGCCGAGTGGCAAGAGTATGTACCTGGTGAATGGTGTTCTCATGTGAGATGATGGCATCCATGTTGATGATCTGGCATGTCTTGCAGAGATTGCTGTGGCAGGGTTGTGTGGTATTGCGGTCACTGTTCTCCTGAAGGCTGTGTTGTTTGCTGTGGACAGTGCTCTATTTGAGGTTGTGCGGTTGTTTGAAGGCAAGAAGTGGGGGTGTGGGGATGGCCTTGGCTTCATCAATGTTGTGTTGAAAACTCCGGAGAAGATGTAGCTTCTCAGCTCTGGGGAAGTACTGGACAACGAAGGGTATTCTGTCCACTGTGTCCCGTGTTTGTCTTCTGAGGAGATCCTCTTTCAGTCCAAAGTTAGGTGGATTGGCTGTGCTAAGTTACCCTTTAGTGTCTGTTCCAAGATGCATTGGTTAGGGGGATTAATGGGATAAATACGTTGAGTTACAGGAGTAGATTCTGAGTGAGATAAAAAAAAGTGGGTCAGTAAGGATTCAGTGGTCTGAATGGCCACCCTCTGCACTGTAGGGATTCTATGATTCTAGACTTAGATGAGAACAGTTGGGAATAGGCTGGAGTGGAGCACGAACAGCAGCATAGACCAGTGGGCAGGAAGACTTGTTTGTGCATTGTACATTCTGTGCATATCTCGCCTGCCCATTCTCTGCAATTCAGCAGGTATCAGTGGGCATGAAGTGAACAGAAGTATCCCACCAGCACAATCTCTTGCTGTTTGCATTGTACTAAGAAGATGCAAAATGGTAATCTCATGAAGGTTCGTGACTTGAGCAAAATTCTCTTGTCCTGAAAAGTGATTTTTTTTTAAATCACTTGAAGGAGATTTTCGCCAGTATTTGGTACACAAAGCAGAATGCATATTAGTTAGATTTAAAACTCGGCTTAAGCAGGCTGAATGGGCAGTTTTCCAATTGCTTTGTTGCACACATGGCCTCCGTGTAGCAGCCCGTGTCAGGGTTAGATGCAGATACGGTGACTGAAGAACTTCCACCCACTCGACT
Source organism: Sphyrna mokarran (assembly GCA_024679065.1). Taxonomy (NCBI): domain Eukaryota; kingdom Metazoa; phylum Chordata; class Chondrichthyes; order Carcharhiniformes; family Carcharhinidae; genus Sphyrna; species Sphyrna mokarran. The sequence continues at coordinate 78,816,916 of JAGIQG010000014.1, read as the reverse complement.
TGGTCATTCATTGTGAAGCCAGTCTGTTAAAAGCCTCATCACTGACGTGGAGTGATTGAGGAGGTGGGGGAGGGAGTGCGAGAATCAGCCATATAAACGAGAGAAGAGAAGCTTATGGGATTAGCATTCCAGCTCTGTATCACTGACTCAAGCCCCAGCTAATGCCATCTGATTAAAAAGTAATATTTGGGGTTGGTGCTGGAACATGCACGAGTTTCTCACACAGAGCAGTGTCTGGAACTCCAAAAGCAGGAACGGACATCTCCACAGGGACTGCTGTAATTTAATTAAAGAGTTGTGTGTTAGCACAGCACCGCGTAAATTTTAATCTAATTGTTTATTTCACGGATTGACCTCTGGTCTGCAAGGTGGAGAAGACCAGTTCCAGTTTATTTTGATCTGAGTCCAGATTTTCCCAGCCATCCCATTCTATTTTCAACTCCTCCCTCTGCACTGTTACCCATTCCTCTTTCAGAGTCACTAACTATCATTGAATCTGGAGTTTGCATCATGTGGCATCTTACAACCTAGTCAAACATCCCTTTTACTTCCCGATCTCGGATTATAAACAAAAGTGTCTGAGGATAAGAAACAATGTGTTTGCCCACAGCTCTATGCAAGGGATAAATTTTTAATTCCTAGAGACTCCAGGGTATTGCCGGAGGGTTGATAACAGCACCCCCCACCTCCTCCCCTGGCTTTCGAACCGCAGGCTGAAGTAAACATAGTGCATTCTTTGAAGAAAAGGCAGATCACAGAACCACATGTGACCTCTGACCCATGCCCCTTTCAAACATGGCTCACCGCTGGGTGTGTTATCTGCATCCTTCTCCGATCCTGGCAAAAACTGGGAGCCGTGGGAATGGAGGCTGGAATCCCAGAATCAGGTCCAGTCCACCATTTGTGCGGAGTCTCTCCCACCTCAGGAAAATCCAGCCCATTGCTCCAAGTCAGGACAATGTGTGCCTGATTTCAGGAAGAAATTAGATATAGTTCTTGGGGCTAAAGGGATCAAGGGATATGAGGGGAAGGCGGAATCAGAATATTGAATTTGATGACCAGCCAGAGTCCTAATGAATAGCAGTGCAGGCTCAAAGGGCCGAATGACCTCCTCCTCTTTCTAGTTTCTATATTTCTATCTCTACTGTGGGACTCAATCCTACAATCTTCTGCCTCCGAGTTAAGAGAGTGACTAACTGAGCTATTGTAAAAACATCAACATCAGATCTCCTCTCTCATTCCAACTCATGCCTTTCAATTCTCGTGCAAAAGTTTAGTTTTGATGTGTGGGAGGTGTGGTGTTATGTGACATGGTGTTTGTGTTGAATACTCTCGAGAGCATCTGTCTGTAAATTGTTGTGTTTATTGTGACGCACCAATCTTGTTTACAATCGCTAAATTACCAGTGACACACTGGTATTCACCTCAGCCATTGATGAGGCCTTCCCACTTGCTACAGAAGGTGGGGGGAGAAATCCCTCCCTGTGAAATCAGTAATGTTTTAACACGTTATTAAAAGAGACCGCAATCCTCAATAGTGTCAAATATTGAACAGGCCAGGGTTTATTATAGCTGCAAAGCAGAATGTAAAAATAGCGATTGAAGACACAAAGCCAAATGATAGTGACTCCTGCTGCTCCAGTTAGTGAAATGCAGATTGTTTCTGAAGGCAGTAAGCGTCTGAAGCCCCCTTTACCCCCATCCTTCCTCACCTTGTTTGAATGAGGAGAGAAGGGGACAGGCCCATAACTCTTTGGGGCTCATTTCAGCAGGAGTTAGTAGATTTTGTCTGCTTTGAAGGCCTTGGGAAGAAGGGAAATCCATGGAACATGGATCAGCTAGCCAGCATCTTTTCCCAAAGGTAGGGCAACCTAAAACTCAAGGGCACAGGTTTAAGGTGAGAGGGGAGAGATACAAAAGTGTCCAGAGGGGCAATTTTTTCACCCAGAGGGTGGTGATAGTTGTAGAGGCGGGTACAATTTTATCTTTTAAAAAACATTTAAATAGTTACATGGGTAAGGTGGGTATAGAGGGATATGGGCCAAGCGCGGGCAATTGGGATTAGCTTAGGGTTAAAAAAAGGGGCAGCATGGAGAAGTTGGGCCGAAGGGCCTGTTTCCATGCTGTAGAACTCTATGACTATATGGTAACTGGAGTAGGCCACTCAGCCCCTCAACACTGTTTCATCTTAGCTACTTCTAGCTACCTTAGCTTTGAGCTCTTATTACCTTTGACAAACAAAAATCTACCAGTCACAGTAAATTTTCAATGGACTCCCCAGACCCTCAATTTCTTTTGTGGAGAAGCTGAATCCAATCATTGAATGATGAAGTACAGAGGCCTTTCAACCCATCATGTGTGTGCCAGCTCTTTATAAAAATGATGACCGATTAGTCACACTGCCTTCTCTTTGCCTGTGGTCTTGCAGGTTCTTATCTGTTATGTATATATCCGATTTTCCTTTGAAACAGCAATTGAAGAGGAATTTCTTCTCTCAGAGGGGAGTGAATTTGTGGTATTCTTTACCACAGAGGACTGTAGAGGCTGGGTCATTAAGTACGTTGAAGGCCGAGATAGACTTTTACTCTAAGGGAATGAGGAGTTAATGGGGATAAGGTGGCGAAAATGGAGTTGAGGATTATCATTTCCGATCAGTCATTATCTCAGTGAATGGCAGAGCAGACTTGATGGGCTGAATGGCCTGCGTCTGCTCATGTGTCTTCTGGTCTTGTGGTCTAAGAAGTGTGTTGAAAACAGCATCCATATTAGAGAAAAGATAAGACACCATTTTTCAGATATGGCATTGCCAAGTTCTGCACACATGATGACGGCCTCAACTAGGATCTTGGGTTTATGTCACACTATCTGTAACCCTCTCCGACTGGACTTGCAAAATCTGGGCTTGCAAAATCTCACTAACTGTCCTGGCTGGAGACAATTCACACCTCTTTAACCTGTGCTTAACCCTCTGTCCACTTGCATTGTCTGAACCTGTAAGTTGATTACCTGTTAAAACTTGCATTATCTTGTAATTGAGTTTGTGTCTATATATGTTCTGTTTGTGAATCAAATCCTGCACTCACCTGATGAAGGAGCAGCACCGCGAAAGCTCGTGCTTCCAAATACACCTATTGAACTTTAGCCGAGTATTGTGAGACTACTTAATATACAATTCCCCTAGCTAGCAGAGTTTATGATTCAACCATAACAGACTGGTATCCCTTGAGTTTAACTCCACTCTTGGTAAGTAAGTGGCCAGAAGGTCCCAGCTTGATTTCTTTCTCTACCACAGAGCCACACAGGCTCTTTATGGGTCAGTTTTTACACAGGCGCATTTAACAAACAGAGGAAAAAGGCTCCTTGGAATTGATTTATTTTTGTCACATGTGTTAGTACATAGTGAAAATTATTATGTCTTGTGCACTATATAGACAAAGCATTCTGTTCATAGAGAAGGAAAGGAGAGAGTGTAGAATGTAGAGTTCCAGTCAGTTGGAGGTTGCAAAGCATACAGGAAGGGGTTAAATCTTCAAGGCAGTCAGTAAAATGGAGAATAAATACTGCGGTATTGCTGAGCTAGCGTGCTGCGTCTGACTGCAGCTATTGGCGAGCCAAAGATGTCAGTCGTAGGTGTACACTCATTACTTGAAACGGACCAACCAGCAAAATTTTCATCCCGACAGGTCATTTTATGTCCATTTAAAATGATGTTTGTTGTTAAAATGTGTAATAGACTCCATCAGTCCTCCGCTCACATCACCATTAAACTTTCAGCAGTAAAGTCCATCAGGTGCAGCCACTTTGATCGACTGTTTTCTTGTCTGAAGTTAACAGGGTCTGTAATGTCACTGTCCTTGCGTAATACGCACTAACTCACATCATAGTAAGTGAACTTCACCACTTCAAGATATGTATTCACCTTTGCGCGGGAGAGTGACTCAGCAATAATTTCCATTTTTTAAATAAAGATTTGCTTGGGAAGATCAGTATTTATTGCCCATCCCTAATTACTTTCTTCCTTGGTACTCCAGGGTGCTTACTATTTCTGAGGGCAATATAGAGGCATTCACATTGCTGTTTCTAGGTGTAGACCAGGTAAGGAGAGTAGGTTTTCTGCTCCAAAGAGGCATTAGAAAGACAATTGGAATAACTCCACATATTTACTCGGCTAATCCCTCTGATGCTAATGGGCAATTGGGCATGGACGATCCACCTAATCCGCACATCTTTGAATTTTTTTAAAAACTGATACCAGATTTTAATTTCCAGATTTGTTAGAGAAAAATTGAATTCAGATTCTCAAGGGGAAATAGAAACTATTTCCACGGGCTGGGGATTTGAGGGCCTGGATTCTGGGGAGCTCAACTGGGCACACAGCCCAATCTGAACCAAAATCGGTATTTCAGTTGGAGGGTGCATCATGCCCGCTGTCAATTAAAAAGGCGATTAAGTCTACGAAGAATGCAATTGACCCAGATTTAAGATGATTGATGCGCTGATATGCTTGGCCGGTTGGCCATTTGTCATTTATATTTCCCACCATGGTTAGAACTCCCCTCTGCATATTGATACTGGGTCAATTGTTCATTTTCACTCTGAGGTTGATAGATTTTTGTTCATCAGTCAAGGTTACTAGTTAAAGTACTTGTTAACAGATTCTGGAATTTTGGGTGTTGCTGATAAGGCAGGCATTTATTAACCATCCCTAATTCTCCTTGAACAGAGCTGCTTGCGAGGTCATTTCATTTGAGAGACAACAGAATATTACTGTAGCTCTGGACATGTAGGCCAGACCAGATAAAGCCAGCAGATTTCCTTCCCTGAAGGGAACCAGATGGGTTTTTTCTATCTCCCGTTGAGCTCAAAATTCACACCAACATTCTGTACCCGCAAAGGCAAAGCTATTTTTCATTCTTCAGATGCTTCATTGTTTTTAATATTAAATAAAAACCAACTGCCCTCTCAGGTGATTCCTCATCATCCATTGGAATGATGAACAAAGTGTTGTTACAGAACAATATATTATTCTGCTGCTTATCTGGGCATTTAAACTGCCTGCTCCTTTAAGAAAATATTTGCAGCCTAATATCTGTATACACACATGCTGTGAGGTCAGTTAGAGGTTAATTGCTTTCCTTTTCTTGGAATAGAATATTTTCCCAGTTTTATGACTAATCTCTGAAGAAGTCAGATGTAAGTGAATGACAGATTTTGCGTGTGTGGCACTTTCAAGTTTAAGTGCTAGAAGCTGTGATTACAAGTCTGCAAAGGCAAGCTTTATTATAAATGCAGATATAGGAATATCTAATGGAAGTGAGCACAGCTGACAAACTTTTAATGAGTTTATGAATAGTTTTCTCCATTTTATCTCAATGGTTTTTGTTTTAATCTTTGGCATAGGATAAATTGTTTCTCACTTTAAATTTGTTTGGAGTTTGTTTGATTCTTCTCAACTGATTCATTGTGAAACTGACAGAATAAACTTTCTGCTTTGATCTCTAACTTTATCTCAGTGTCATGGCAAAGAAGATTATTTATTATTACACATTTAGCCCACACATTTAAAATAAGACATCTTAACCACTCGTCTCACACATTATAAGAAAGATGTGGAGGCATTGGAGAGGGTACAGAGGAGGTTTACTAGGATGTTGCCTGGTATGGAGGGCAGGTCCTATGAAGAGAGGTTGAAGGATTTGAGGTTGTTTTCGTTAGAAAGGAGGCGGCTAAGGGGGGATCTTATTGAAGCATATAAGATAATTAGAGGTTTGGATAGGGTGGACAGTGATAGCCTTTTTCCTAGGATGGAGAAAGCTAGCACGAGGGGACACAACTTTAAATTAAGGGGTATGAGTTATAGGACGGATATCAGAGGTAGGTTCTTTACTCAAAGAGTGATTAGGGAGTGGAATGCCCTGCCTGCAGCTGTTGTAGATGCGCCAAGTTTGGTGGCGTTTAAGAGGTTAGTTGATAAGTATATGGATGAGAAGGGAATGGTTTAGTTAGGAGGGGCATTGCTTTTTATTTTGGTCGGCACAACATCGAAGGCCGAAGGGCCTGTTCTGTGCTGTATTGTTCTATGTTCTATGTTCTATGTTCTATACAACATCACACAGCCAAAGATTAGATATCAATGAAGGTAAAATAATTGTTACAATTTATAATTATTGCAAGCTCTTTTATGGCAGATGAACATAGAACATAGAATAGTACAGGCTCTTCGGCCCAAGATGTTGTGCTGAGCTATGTCCAAACCCAAGATCAAGCTATCCCACTTCCTCTCATTCTGATGTGCTCCATGTGCCTATCCAATAACCACTTGAAAGTTCCTAAAGTGTCCAACTCCACTATCACAGCAGGCAACGCATCCCACACCCCAATCACTCTGAGTGAAGAACCTACCTCAGACATCCCTCCTATATCTCCCAACATGAATCTTATAGTTATGCCCCCTAATAACAGCAGATGAGTTATACTTTAGCTCAGCTGAGTGTCTTCTGAAGCACCGGATTCTCAGTGAGTTGCCCTATTTTGAGTATTAAATTTCCAAGAAACTGGTTCTCAGATGAACTTGAAGTTGGAACAGGTTGGGATGAAGCTTTCGTGCACTTTGAAGTTATTGCTGTTTATTACCTTGGCTGCATGAATAACTAGCAGAAGGTTCATTGAGGATAGGGGAATCATATTTGTGAGTAGTTTCTTGCTAATTTTTAAAAATAGGCAATGAAATAGCCCCTTCAGCATGCGAGTTCCACCAGTTCCAGTCCTTTTTTCTAAAAAATATGGTGGTGTGTTGATGATGCATTCTGTGTTCTTGTTTGATATTTTGAGAGTTTGCGATAGCCATTGTTGTTCTGTTTGAATGATCCATTCAGTGTGAAATAACCTTTTTTGAATTAGTTTCAGGAAAGGGCATTGATCGGGGATTCTGAAATGTTTATTTTTTTCCTCCTTGGTTTTGATTTGATTTGATTTGATTTATTATTGTCACATGGATTAACATACAGTGAAATGCATCGTTTCTTGCATGCTATACAGACAAAGCATACCGTTCATTGGGAAGGAAAGGAGAGGGTGCAGAATGTAGTGTTACAGTCATAACTAGACAGACACAGAGGAATGGTTTCAACTCCTTAAGAAGTCAGGTGATTCTCACATAACCAGCTTCTCACAACCTTTCTGGTCAGTTGTAAAACACAAAATTGACTTTGGAATTCAAATAGATCAGGACATGACGATGGATCAGAGATAACATTCTCACCTTTGAATCTGAAAATCATGGGATTCTCACCACTTTCTGCAGACTCAAACACATAATGGAGGGTGATGTCTAAGTGCAGTGCTGAGGGAACATTGGGCACTGTCAGAGATACTGTCCCCAGTATGGAGGGATTGCCTTCTGCGGACTGGTTAAACGGGTTGGGAATTTACTCATTGGAATTCAGAAGAATGAGAGGTGAGCTCATTGAAACATATTGGATTTTTGAGGGACAGTATTGAGTTTGAGAGGATGCTTCCCCTCATGGGAGAGTATGGTCTCAAATTGGTACCTTTTATTCTGAAACTGAGATGGAAATTTCTTCTCTCAGAGGGTTGTAAGTCTTTGGAACTCCTTATCACAGAGAGCTGTGGGGACATAGAAAAATAAATCTTTTGGTTGTTGCAAAATCTGACCTATTGATGAACAGAGTACATTTTTCAATATCCTAGCCAATCATGTTTGAGAATGAGTGTGTCTCCTCGATGTTGTTTCAGATAAAACTGATAAAGAAGTTAGGCAGAAATCTCAGATGTGGTGTGTCCACCTACACTGGACAACTGGAAAATATTCTATTGATGTCTGAAATAGCTGGAACTGCAGGAATCATGGGGATCCTGTGACTCAGAATATATTCATCGCTGAGTCAGTTGGTGTAGGATTAAATTCCACTTCAGCACGAAAATCACCCTCTCCAGTGCAGTAATTTCTCTGTTAGAGATACTGCTTCCAGGCGAGTTGCTAATTGGAGGCCAGTGGAATTGTCTGCTTTTTGGGTGATTGTTAAAGATTCCATGTGACTATCTTGAAGATGTAGTAGAGTTTTTTTTAATTCAGTCTTGGGACATATTGGCTGGCCAGCATTTATTGTCCATCCCTAGTTGCCCGAGAACAGTTGAGAGTCAACCACATTGCTGTAGCTCTGGAGTCACAGGTAGTCCAGACCAGGTGAGGATTTCTTTCCCTAAAGAAAATGAGTGAAACAGCAGATGGGTTTTTCCAACAATCAAAAATCATTTCATAATCATCTCTCAATTCTGAATTCCAGATTTTTTAAAATTGAATTCAAATTCTCCTGTCTGCTGTGGTGGGATTTGAACCTTGGTCTCCAGAACATTAGCTGAATTTCTGGATTAATGGTCCAGCAATAATACCGCTCAGCCAATCGCCTCCTCTAAAGTTTATTCTTTAATCACTGTCACACAAATAGATTATTTGGACATTATCATATTGCTGTGTGTGGAGTCTTGCTTTGCACTTGTTGACTGGCACACTTCCTGCAGTACAGCAATGAGTACACTTCAAAAAATACTCCATTGTGTATAAAGATTTCCAGGATCTCCAGTGGTTAGGAAAGGGGCTATATAAATGTCTATAATCTTTCTGCCATGTCCTGGGTTCCAGACTGTTGAATGGTGTTCAATCATCTGTAAATGTGAGGAATCAGATATATGTCTGTCTGTCCATGAGCATAAGGCCAACTTTAGCAGACTTCCACAGGCTGACTGTCCTTCTGCAAGGGGAATTCTGAAGGTGCTCTTTAAGTTATCAGTTCACAGGATCGTTGACAAGGCCCAACATCAATCACCCTCACTGAGGGCACTGATTGGCTTCTTTCTGGGCCTGAATAAGTGGGTCGGTATATTTGTATTTTTAGAGAGTGAAGAAAACAACTTGGCACTGAGGGGTCAAGCTCAAAACCCCAACCACTACTTCAATTACAGCAGAAAATGCTGGACAATCTCATCACGCCTGGCAGCCTCCATGGAGAAAGAATAGAGCCAACGTTTCGAGTCTGGTTGTGACCCTTTGTCAGAGCTGCAGACCAAAGGTGTGACCTTACCAGCTGTTTATGCCATGCTGCTGCTGCAGGGAAATCAGAGAATTTAACTCTTAGCCAAATCTCTGTTTACTGCAGCGGGATGGGAAAATCCCACTGGCAATATTCCAGCCCAAGACTTCTAACGAAGGGCCATCCAGGCTGGAAATGTTGGCTCTGTTCTCTCATTAAAGTTACCGCAGATCTGCTGAGATTTTCCAGCATTTTGATTTCAGATTCCAGCATCCACAGTATTTTACTTTTAACTCACTTAAATGTTATCCAATTCAACAAAAAGCAAAGCTTTACACTCTCTTGTAACATTTTAGCTCATCGGCAGCTAATGTGACATTATCCTTTTCCGTAAACTTGAGGAAAAGTGGCAATTATAGTAAAGCATGCAAACTAAGGAGGTCAGAATGTGGAGCTGAGTTTGACAGCAGCATTAGAGACTAGCAACAATCAGGGTCCCTCTGATTTATTGCTACTATCTTAATCTTTGCATGATTCCGAAGCAGTGGGGTTGTTGACTAACCACCCTGACAAATCCTATGTAAAAATGCTGGGAGAATATCATGTGAGGATCGGGTCTAATGTACCAAAAACTGCTTGGTTTTATATCACGCATTTAAGATACTTGAAGGCTCCGTGACCTTCGCAGGAGCACTGTTAGCCAGAATTAGTCACTGACTCACAGGAGGAGACATTAAGACCATGGAAGTCAGGTTCAAGGAAGCCTTTTTAAAGGAGGAGATCGAGAGCCAGAACAAAACCCCAACCGCAGTCAACAGACTTTTGAATGTTCTGCTTCTCCACCTGCTATGATTCCAGTGGTAGGTAGGAAGGGAAAATCCCAGCAAAGAGATTTAAGGTGGGAATTCCAGAACCTAGAGGCCAGGCGAAGGTAGAGTCGGCAGTGTTGGGCTGAAGGAGTCAGAATTGGAGGAGTCCGGAAACTCTCAGGAGTGTAGGTGCACCATTTTCAGTTTTGATTCCAGTGCAGTGGATAATTTTGCAGTGATTCCTGAACCCCTGTAATGTTTCCGATAGGGACCGGCCTTTCAAAGTTCAGCTCAGTCTCCTCCATTTTATTTTTTTTGGGCGTGTTTTCAAAATGGAGTCAGAGTGAAAACAAACATAGAATTCAGTTTCTTTTGAAGGGCATCTGTTTCAAAGAATGTGTATCGAATGTTTCTTCTCCCACAGGGACTGGTCATAGAAAAAAAATCAACCTTATTTTTCCTGGCTTTCTTCCTTAAGCCTTTGATTCTCATCCTCCTCTATTAACATTTTAAAGCAGGCCAGGAATAGAAATCTTCACACCTTATCTCTGCTGGATGTGATGAAGTCTGTCTCACACTGTGTTTAGATTGATACTCACGCTGTGCTTGCTGCACGATCCCCAACAGATGGGTCTTGGTGCACTGGGCAGCAGACACACCAGCTTGGCTGAGCATTCTCCCACACACCATCCCGTTTGCTGAAAAGGAAAAGTTACAGTCAACTTTGGGAGACCTGAACTTCAGCAAGCTGTGGTACTGGCACATATTTAGACCAACTGATCTCACTTTGTCTTGTTCTGCATCTCTCTCTCTCTCTCTGCATCTCTGCTTCTCTCTGTCCCAAACTTTCTACAGTTCTCTGTCCCTCTATCCATTCCTCTATCTGTCTGTCTCACTTATTTTTTCGGCATCTCTTTCAATGTACATCTTCGTAATTAAATAATTGAATCCCTGCAGTGTAAAAGGAGGTCATTCAGCCCATTGAGTCTGCACTGACAACAATCCCATCCAGGCCCATCCCCATAACCCATCATATTTACCCTGCAAATCTAGGTTACTAGGTTACTAGGTTAACCGATACTAGGTTAATTTAGCATGTTCAATCAACCTAATCCACACATTGTTGGAAGGAAACTGGACTACCCAGAGGAAACCCACACAGACATGGGGAGAACATGCAGACTTCATACCTGACCTGAGACTGGAATTGAACTTGGGTCCCAAGCGCTGAGAGGCAGCAGTGCTAATCACTGTGCCAACATGTCACCCCTGTCCCCAGTCTCTCTGTATACCTCCAACTGTCTGGCTCCTTGAATCATTTTCTCTCCCTCAGCGTGGTTCTCTCCCTCCATCCCTCCATTCTTCTCTCTGTGACTTTCGCTCTGTGTTTCTCAAGACAAGGCCCCTATTTGTTGCTCGTCCCAAATTGCTCTCAAGATGTGACAGTTGATGAATGTGTTGTTGCTGCATTCAGACCTCCTCTCCTCTCCTCCAGTTAGTGCGTGAAGCCTAACTGCATATTTCCAATCAGCTTAAACCAGCTTCTGTTTTTCTCCCTGAATTCAATTGACGAATGGAAACTGGCATTGGACATCACATGGAACTGAGGGGATGATGTGAGATGGGAACAAAAAGAATTTTTCTCTCTCGTGTTTCCCCCTTATTCAGAAGGGAGAGAATGTGGAACTATGATGAAAATAGCATTGTTGCATTTAAAGAGGAGCGAGATAAGAAAATGAAATGAGGGAGAAAGGAACAGTGAATATAAACAAAGATCAGTACAACACAGGAACAGGCCCTTCGGCCCTCCAAGCCTGCAGTGATTGCATTGTCCTATCCAGACCAACTGCCTGAATCCCTCGATTTCCTTCTTGTTCATGTGTCTGTCCAGATAAGTCTTAAATGTGACGAGTGTGTCTGCCTCAATCACCTCACTTGTCAGTGCATTCCAGGCTCCCACCATCCTCTGTGTAAAAAAAAAACTTCCACCGAACCTTCCCCACCCCCCCTTACCTTGAACTTGTGTCTCCTTGTAATTGTCATTTCTGCCCTGGGAGAAAGCTTCAACTGTTCACCTATCCATACCTCTCATAATTTTATAAACCTCTATCAGATCGCCCATCAATCTCCATCTTTCCAGGGAGATCAATCCCAGTTTATTCAATCTCTCCTCATAGCTAATACCCTCCATAACAGGCAATATCTTCTCTGTACTCTCTCCATAGCCTACACATTCTTCTGATAGTGTGGTGACCAAAATTGGACACATTATTCCAAATGTGGCCTAATCAATGTATCATATAAGATTTTTTTATTTGTTAATGAGACATGGGCATCACTGGCTGGCCAGTATTTATTGCCCATCCCTACTTGCCCTTTGAGAAGGTGGTTCTTGAATCACTGCAGTCCATGTTCTGTAGGCTAACCCACAATGCTGGTTGGGAGGAAATTCCACGATTTTGACCCAGCTGTAACACACTTTGCCAACTTTCATACTTGATGCCACATCCGATGAAGGCAAGCATGCCATATGCTTTCTTTATTGGTGGAGTGAGATGGTAGGGCCAATCTTACCAAAACTTCTCAAAGTGTCAGGCTCAGACAGGAAACCAGCGTGACGCTGTGGCCTCATGGACCAGATCATGAGCTTCTACATCAAAGGAAAATGAATGGGTGTGGTTTACGCTATCCCTCTGGTGGGGCGGAGCCTTATAAAATTAGCAAGGTCCACCCCACTGAGATCGATCTGAACGAAAAGTTACCCCTCCCCCCCACACCCACTCCCACAACCACCCAGAGGTTAAGGGGGGGGTGTCACCTTCTCCCCACTCCATCTCCTCGAACACTTAGCCATCCCCACCCTCCCACCTCATCACCATCCCTGCTAAGTCATTGTGTTTCCTGATTCTGTCCGAACTTGGCTTCTGTACCTGGAGAGTGGGGGCTCAATCCCCCCTCATCCTAGTGAGGGAGTGGGAGGTGGCACATGTGGGCTATTAACATTGACACAGATCTGAGGGACTCCCAGCTTGTTTCTGTGCAGTTCATTCTCTGCATCTCTCCTTTATCTTCATGTTATATTTTAGTTTTTTGCCCTTTCCCAACACCCTCCAGCTCTGAATCTCTCCCACACACAAGTACATCCTTCATGCTCTTCACTTCCTCATGTTCTGAGCATTTTCTGTGTTTTTGAGTGGTTCCTTCTTCTGAGTATTTCTCCATTTATCCTCACTCTCTATCACTCTCTCCCTCTCCACACTCTGTCATTCTCATTCCTTTCCCCATCCTTCTCTGATTTGATTTGATTTATTTATTGACACATGTATTAACATACAGTGAAGAGTATTATTTCTCGTGCACTATACAAAGCATACTGTTCATAGAGAAAGAAACGAGAGAGTGCAGAATGTAGAATTACATTCATGTTGCTGCGTCCTTCTCTCCCAGATCCTTTTCTTCCTTTTCCTCCTGTCACTCTCCGCCAGACAACTTTATAAAACTGATCATTTTTCCTCGTTTTTCATTTCTTTCCCCTCCCCTCAACCCCGCCTGAGTTTCGGGAGTTTGATGAGATGTTGCAGACAGGGGCAGCAGATAGAAATTATTCAGAGAGGAAGAACGCGTGTCCAATGAAATAGTTTTATTTACATTAAAAAATGCTGCAGATGATGATTGCAACATCAGTCTGAATCTTCAGCAGATATTTAGACACAACCTGCTGAGCATTTCCACAATCATTCTCTCCTCCTTTAATGTTTCAAATTTGCAGCATTCCCAGTTCACAGGTCACAGTTCACAGTTTCTGATCGCCTTGCTGCAATTCCCCACCATCAGTAAATTCTACTTCTTACAGAATCACAGAATTGGAGCAGCACAGGAGAAGGTCATTCAGTCCTTGCTGGCTCTCTGCAGGAGTAATGCACGAGTGCTACTTTCATATCTTCTCTCACAACTCTACAATCATTTTTCCTTTTCAGATAACAATCCAATTCCTCCTCCAATGCCTCAATTGAATCTGTCTCCACCGCACTCTCAGACAGCACATTCCAGATCCCAACAACTTACTGTGTGAACCTCCATCACACTCACAGACAGAATATTCCAGATTTGAACCACTCGCTGCGTGAATTGGTCTCCACCACACTCTCAGACAGTGCATTCCAGATCCTAACCACTCATTGTGAGAATTAGTCTCCACCACATTCTCAAACAGTGTGTTTTACAGCAGCAGAAGGTGGTGTGTACAGGTGACAGGATCTTATAGAACATAGAACATAGAACATTACAGCACAGAACAGGCCCTTTGGCCTTCGATGTTGCGCTGACCAATATAAAAAGCAATGACCCTCCAAACTAAACCATTCCCTTCTCTTCCATAAACTTATCAACTAACCTCTTAAACGCCACCAAACTTGGCGCATCTACAACTGCCGCAGGCAGGGCATTCCACTCCCGAACCACCCTTTGGGTAAAGAACCTACCTCTGATATCCGTCCTATAACTATCACCCCTTAATTTAAAGCTGTGTCCCCTCGTGCTAGCTTTCTCCATCCTAGGAAAAACGCTATCACTGTCCACCCTATCTAAACCTCTAATCATCTTATATGTTTCGATAAGGTCCCCTCTTAGCCGCCTCCTTTCTAACGAAAACAACCTCAAATCCCTCAGCCTCTCCTCATAAGACCTGCCCTCCATACCAGGCAACATCCTGGTAAACCTCCTCTGTACCCTCTCCAATGCCTCACATCTTTCTTATAATGTGGGGACCAGAACTGCACACAATACTCCAAGTGCGGCCGCACTAGAGTTTTGTACAGTTGCAACATGACGTTGCGGCTCCGAAATTCAATCCCCCTACCAATAAAAGCTAAGACTCCGTATGCCTTCTTAACAACCTTATCGACTTGACTGCCTACTTTCAGGGATCTATGCACAAATACACCAAGATCCCTCTGTTCATCAACACTATTAAGAATCCTACCATTAGCCCTATACTCTACACATTTATTATTCCTGCCCCTATACGCTACACATTTATTATAGATACTATTACTATTACTATTACCATACTATTACTATTATAGATATTATAAATTACATATTATATGTAATATCTACATATTTATTATGGTCCCGCAATTAGTGAATCCGCCCTTCGCCACTGGGAAACCCAAAATACTCCATCAGCATAAACAACAGCATGATTTTGCACGTAGTTTGCTCTTTGATGTTCTTTTGAAGTGTCATCACTCTTGTCATGTGGAAATTAATTAGCCAGTTTGTGCACAGCAAGTTCCCACATATAATGACCAAAGGAACTGCAATTTTTGTGATGCTGAATGAGGGATTAGATATTAGACAAGACATCAGAGAGATCTCCCCTGGTCTTGTTCACACTAATGGCATCTCTGGTCAAGATGCTTAAATGCTAGCTTCCTTTTAAATATATTTATTGGACAAGATCCAGAGTCTGGCAGATCTTAAAAACACCGTATCATATACGAAAAACACTAATGCCTCTGCTGCCAGGATGTGTACACCTGACAAAGAGGAGAACCTCAAAAGTTTGTGTGAGTTTACTATCAAATGAATTGGTTGGACTTAAACCTGGTGTTGTCAGACGTTTTACTGTGTTTAACCCAGTCCAACACTGGCATCCCTACATCATGCCTGGATGTGTAACATAGGTTTGTTTGTTTTTGACTGAGCAGAGAGGCATTTTGTGGTGTTATCTTGATGAGGTGCCTATTTGGATTCTACCCACATCATGTTTGTAGATGGTATGGACCAAATATTAGCACATCATCTTCTGGAAGCAGAGCACTGGCTCCGGTCAATCATCAGGAGCCCTGATGAACCCATTTTGATGTGGCCCATTTCTCTCCTGCTGTGGAAATTGGCCATTTTGTAATCAGTGGGAGCATCAAGCTGACAATCATTCAGGTGTTTGCAATCAGATAATGCTGCGGCTTTGCACTGCTCCCAATGAATATGTGCTGAAGGTTTTAACTTCCCTGTTTCTTCTTTCAGATTGGCAATGTTTTGTAAGCTGTAATGAGCTCCTATTGTTTGCACCCAATTCTGCAATTTCACAAAATAGGCCAATTTCTATACAAAACATAACATTGTAGATTACTGAGTAATTTTGCCATGTTACATTCAATAGTACTCATTGACTAGATCAGTTAATTTGTAAGATTTGTAAGGATTTTCAAATGTAAGCACATTTCAGAAAATTACATTGGAGCTCCAGCAGAGGGACAGGCCATCCACCCCCATTGCTTTGTGACTGTGTTTATGTTTCATATGAGCCTCCATCTCACTCCATAAACATATCCTTTACTCCTGTCTCCCACATTGTACTTATCAGGCTTTCCCTCGAACGATATCTGTAACATTTGTCTCCGTTACGCCTGTGGGAGTGAGTTCCACATTCTCATCACTTTCTGGATAAATTTGATTTGATTTATTATTGTCACATGTATTAACATATGTTGAAAAGTATTGTTACTTGCGCGCTCTACAGACAAAACATACTGTTCATAGAGAACGAAAGGATAGGGTGCAGAATGTAATGTTACAATCGTAGCTAGAGTGTAGAGTGAGATCAACTTAATTCAAAGTAAGTCTATTCAAAAGTCTGACAGAAGCTGTTCTTGAGTCGGTGGTACTTTCTATTTTTTCCCAATGGAAGAGCATGGAAGAGAACACATTTGAGGTGCGTGGGGTCCTGAATTATGCTGGCTGCTTTGCCGAGGCAGCGGGAAATGTAGACAGAGTCAATGAATAGGAGGCTAGTTTGCGTGATGGATTGGGCTACATTCACAAACTTTTGTAGTTCCTTGCAGTCTTGGGCAGAGCAGGAGCCCATACCAAGCTGTGGTACAACCAGAAAGAATACGTTCAAAGGTGCATCTGTAAACGTTACTGAGAGTCATAGCTGACATGCTGAATTTCCTTAGTCTTCTGAAAGAGGTTCTCCTGAAAGTCCTATTTAATTGATTAATGAATATTCATATTCGTGACACCTAGTTTTGGATTTCTTCCAACAGGTGCAAACATCTATCTCCATACCATCCTCCTCAAACCTTTTTTGTAATTTTAAAAACCTTGATTCAGTCACTCCTCAGAGACCCTGCAGAGACACAGAGATCTCAGAGATTTTCCAAATCATTATAATCACTCAGATCTTGTGTTATTGTGAAGTATTTTATGCTTTTCACAAACTCAGTTGATCGCATATGTCCTTTGTTGCCAATGAGTTGGTTATAGTGAAACCAAATCGATATTAATGTAGAAAAACAGGCAAAGTTCATAAGATATAGGAGCAGAATTAGGCTATTCAGCCCATGGAGTCCGCTCCGCCATTCGATCATGGCTGATATGCTCCTCTTCCTCATTTTCCTGCCTTCTCCCTATAATCTTTCAGTAATCTGCCGTGTTACGTTTTGTATAGAAATTGGCCTATTTTGTGAAATTGCAGAGTTGGCTGCAAACAATGGGAGCTCATTGCACCTTATAAAACATTGCTAATCTGAAAGAAACAGGGACGTTACAACCTTGAACACGGATTCATTGGAAGCATTGCAAAGTTGCAGCATCAGCCCAGATTTTGATCCCCAGGTTGGGGATACAGAGTTGGGAGATTTCCTCACCCAATTAACCTGATCATTGAAAATATCTGCCAGCAGCTCTGAAGTATATTTAGGAGAGCAGCTGAAACAGGTTTAGGTGCCAGTGACTCTGCAGCTAATGCAGAGGTTGCTGGGTAGAGAGGTGCATTGTGTTCATATAGACTTTAAAAATAGTTCTAAAAAACTTCCAGCCCTCATTCACCCTACCTGACCCAAACAGTCCCTGTGCACCCCCCCTCCATGCTGAATCACGCCAACCTAATCTCCTCCATCTACCCCTCCATAGCCCCATCCTACTGTGCAAACCTAGTGTCAATCCATGCCCTCCACACCACCTTTGCAATTACTCCCATTGTGTATCCTTGGACACTTCTTGCACAGCTGTGACACTTCCTGGACAATTTTGACAGCTTTGAATGTTCAGGCGCTTCTTGGACTGCTGGACAGTTCTGTGACAGGATAGTAATGGCTGGATGGTTCCCCAGTAGCTGGACAGATCCATTAGGACAGTACAGTGACACATTGCCTCAGCACTGCTGCCTCACAGTGCCAGCTACCCAAGTTCAGCTCTAGCCTTGGTTACTGTGAGGAGTTTGCATGTTCTCCCTGTGGGCCTATGTGTCTCCTCTGGGTGCTCTAATTTTGCCCAAAGATGTGCAGGTTAGATGGATTTGCTATGGTAAACTGCCCCTTAATATCCAAAGATGTATAGGTTCGACGGATTTGCTATGGTTAATGCACACAATTATAGAGATAGGTGGGATGGTGTGGACCTGGGTAAGTTGCTGAACTGGTGCTGACTTGATGGATCAAATGGCTTTCTTCTGCACTGTAGGAATTCCATGATTCTATGATTCCAGCTGGATTAGTCCTTGATAGGTTGACAGTTCCTTGAATTGTGATCAAAAACCACACAATAATGTTTAATAGATAATCTCAAAGGATGTCTTAGCCCTGCCAAAGGGATGCTCTGATTATCCAAAGGATCTATCCAAGTTCAGACCTTCTTGTATCTGATCAGCTCTGCACAATTCTGTATTCACACAGTTAGAGTTCAAAAAATGGGACGTCAGTGGAGACAGCTGGTGATTAAAATGGTCCTTACAAATTGTGTACATGTGAACCCTGGCCCAATCCAATCCCAGCCCCGCAAAGATGGGAAGTGCCAGGTTCAGGAACAGGACAATATCTGGGATTTTCCTCAAGGACGTGGAACCCCGCCATCATGTTAAATTTTAATGCAAAATGTCACCTGCTATTCACTGTGTCTCAAATTTAATCCTTCCTCCCCAACCAAACATTATTCCTGACAAGGGGAACCCTGGCTATCATTTCCTCCTCTTTTGTTCAGAGTCACAGTGACCAAGTGTTGGAGGGATGTAGAGAGCTCAGAAGAAAGCCACTTACTTCATTCAGCTTTTTAAGAGAGTGATCCAATTTATCTCTCTCACCTACAGCTTCTCTACAGCCCTGCAAATTATTCCTTGACAAGTGTTTATCTGATTCCTTTTGAAAATTACTATTTAAACTGCTTCCGATTCCAGTTCATAACTTACTACATAACTTTTTTCCTCATTGCCCCCTGGTTGATTGGCCAATTACCTTAAATCTGTGTTCACTGATTACGAATGATTCTTCTGCCAAAATAATTTTTTCATCCTTATTCATTTTTATCAACACATTTCTTAGTCTTGTTCACCTTTATTAAATATCCCCTCAACAACCGCTGATTGAAATCAAATAATCCGTTTCCTGGAATTCTCCACATAACTGAAGTTCCCCCTTCCTGAGATGGTTTTGTTAAAACTCCTCCGTAATCTCTCTCCAAGACTTTGATCTCCTTCCTAACCAATGTTTTCTGAATGATTTTGCATCACATCTTTGCAGAAGTTCCTTCACCAAAATCCCTTTAGTTACAATTCCAACAGCAGTACAAAAAGATTGCTGTGAGCCTCAGCAAAGCAGTCAGCATAATTAAGTTCACCATGCACCCCAGACATTCTCTCTTCCACCTTCTTCCTTTTGGAAGAAGTCTGAGGTCACGTACCAACTGACTCAAGAACAGCTTCTTCCCTGTTACTGTCAGACTTTCAAATGGACCTACCTTATACTAAATTACCCTTTCTCTATATTCTAGCAATGACTGTACCACTACATTCTGCACACTCTTGTTTCCTTCTCTATGAACGTGTGTTCTTCTGTCTTGCACACATAAAACAATACTTTTTCACCGTATGTTAATATACATGACAATAATAAATCAAATCAGTCTACTTTTGGGAATACCAGAGGCACTGACTCTCAGTTAAATACAAGGCAAAGAGTCCCTGATTGGCTCATCAATTGATTCCTTAATCAGGGAATTCATATTCCAATAGGTCAACTTCAATGGCCTGATTGAAGTCATTACATTTATTTTCATTCTGTGCCTCTGTTGACAGAGCTAAGGATTAGGCTCCCATTTTTAATACCTGACCAATTTCTCCTGCCATTTTTAAAGGTGTCACCACCCTTGTTACCACCAGCTTCACACATCAGAAATCCAAACGGTCTCCCTCCTTATGTACAATATTCCACCTGACTTAATGCACACACGCATGGTTCCATAGTGACAGTATAGAATTGTGTTATGTAATATAAATCTCAGCATCAGAATGGAAGATTACAGATGTAAAAATGGAACACTATGCAATGCTTTCTCCATTCCTGTGAAAGAGGAAGAATCTCTACCTCCTTCTGTTTATTTTCTTTCTGTTCCTGTGTCCTGCAGCACAATACGTTGAAAAGTTAAACACAAGGCAAGTTTAAAAAAGCAAGTACTGCACATCTGGAAATTCTGGATGCTGGAGAAGTACAGCAGATTGATGAGAGAGAATGGTCAGGTTAAGAGTGTGCAAGTTTGCATATGTGTATGTGTGTGTGTGTGTGCATGCATATGTGTGCATGTGTGTGCATGTGTGTGTGTGTGCGCGTTTGTGGCGTATGCATGCACAAGTATGGGGTCACTTTCGTGCGGAGTCTGCACATTCTCCCCATGTCTGTATGGGTTTCCTCTGGGTGCTCCGGTTTTCTCCCACATTCCAAAAGGTGTGCTGTTTGACCATGCCAAATTCTCCCTCAGTGTAGCCGAATAGGTGCCCGAGTGTAGCAACTAGAGGATTTTCACAGTAACTTCGCTTCAATGGTAATGTAAGCCTATTTGTAACGAAGAAATAAATTTTATTACCAATGCTCTAAGTCATCTTTGATTCTACTCTCCTTCAGAACTGAGACATATTCAACTTAAAACCTCTATTTGTCTCTTCACAGATGCAGGATGGCACAGTGGCATAGTGGTTAGCACTGCTACCTCACAGCACCAGGGATCTGGGTTTGATTCCAGCCTTGGGTCGCTGTCTGTGTGGAGTTTGCACATTCTCCCCATGTCTCTGGTTTCCTCCTGCAATCTGAAAGATGTGTTGGTTAGGTGCATTGACCTAAACAGATGCTGGACTATGGTGACTAGGGGAATTTCACATAACTTCATTGCAGTGTTAATGTAAGCCTTAATTGTGACTAATAAATGCACTTGGCAGACTCGCTTTGAGTTTCCAGCATCTTCTGATATTTTATTTCAGATTTGCAGGATGTGCAATATTTTGCTTTTACTTATTATCCATTCCTCATTATCTTAAAGATATTAAGAATCAAATACATGAAACGTGGGATTAGAGTTCATGCACAGGTCAAACTGGGTGACAAGAAATTCCCTCCCTTTCCCCGGGAGAAATGAGTGAATCAGGTGTTTTTTTTTAATGTACATCGTATGTTCACCTTGATAACAAAGGAATAAAATGATCTTACTTCAAATATATGGACCCTTTTGTGGGACCACAGCTGGAATTTAGTGTCCAGTTTTGGTCTCCTTAGCAAGAATACATTTGCATGAGAAGGAATGCAGAGTAAGTTTGATTCCTCAGATGAGGAAGTTTTCATCTGAGGAGAGGATGGGTACACCGTAAGAACATAAGAACATAAGAAATAGGAGCAGAGTAGGTCATCCAGCCCCTCGAGCCTGCCCCACCATTCAATAAGATCATGGCTGATCTGTAGTGATTCAGTACCACTTTCCCATTTTCTCCCCGTAACCCTTAATTCCCTTGTCAATTAAAAACCTATCCACTCTTGACTTGAACATATTCAGTGAGGAAGCCTCCACCACCTCATCAGGCAGAGAATTCCAAAGATTCACCACCCTCTGCGTGAAGAAACCCCTCCGCAACTCCGATCTGAATCGCACCCTCCCCAATCTTGAGCTTCCCCTCTAGTCCTGCTATCTTTGTTAAGCAGGAAGAGTCTCTCAACCTCTACCCTATCCATCCCCTTCATTATCTTATACATCTCTATAAGATCCCCTCTCAGCCTTCTAAACTCCAAAGAGTACAAACCTAGCCTATTCAGTCTCTCCTCATCATCCAACGCCCTCATCTCTGGTATCAGCCTAGTAAACCTTACTAGGCTGATACCCCCTTCATGCCAATATATCCTTCCTTGAATGCAGAGACTAAAACTGCACACAGTACTCCAGCTGCGGCCTCATCAGCACCCTATACAGCTGCAACAGAAGCTCCCTACTTTTATATTCCATTCCCCTAGCTATAAAGACCGATGGTATGATGTTTAATAGACTCTCATTATAAAGTTCTTCAGGGTGTGATGGTATAGATGAAAGGAGGATGTTTTCCCTGGCTATGGAATTTTGAACTGGGGAACACATTGTCAGAATAAGGGTTCAGACTGAACTAAGGAATTCTTCACTCAGCAGATTGTGTACCTTTGAAATCCCCTATCTTGTTGAGGATATTCAAGATAGAGACGGATATCCTTTTGGGGATGAAGGGGAGTAAAGGGTATGGAGATGGTGTGAGAAGGACTGTTAAATCAGACCAACAATGCTTTTATTGCAGACTCAAGTAGAGAAAGGGCTTACTCACGTTCCCATTCCTGATGTATTTTTCATTTGTTGGAGATCCTCAAGTGAATCAAGCAGCATCTGTGGAGACGGATGGTAAAATGCTGGCTAAAACATTTTGTGTCTATGACCTTAAACTAGAAGATATCACAGATGAGCAAAGTATAAGGAGGAACAGAGCAAGGGAGGAAAACACACTCAATACAACAACTTGCATTTATATAGCACCATCAATGTCACAAAACACTTCACAACTTGATTTTGTTCCAATTCCAGCACCATAACACTGACATCTGGATTATATTAAGATCTTCCTGTGTGTCTGTGATCTTACTGCTTGCTTGTGTCTTGCCATGTTTAGGAGATAAAGATTGAAATAAGGCAGAGTGTAAAGTATTGATGGTTCTTTAAGTGTGTACTCAATCATCATGACTTCCCCAGTCAATGATACGAACATTGGCATTGCCTCCCATTGATCAGGACAACAGCACTGGTACAAAACAGACAGAGCTGAGGCTTCATGCTGCTCTCACTGTAACAGGGATTGATTAACTTCTTCATAGCAAGTGAACTGGCAGAGTCTCACACGGAGCCAGCATCTCACTGCACTAACCACTCTAATATATAGCCATCATTTGTCAACCACGCAAAGTGACAGGGATTTTTGTTTAATTGTGAAAAAATTGTAATTGGGTTATGTTGCATGCAGTATTTAACCCATTAGAGGCTGGGAGACTACGTTATCTCAACCACTCGGGAATCGAGTGACTCAGGTGAATTGTGTATGTCACTATGAAATCGAGTGTTGTTTTGGAGAAAGATTGGAGGCAGAATTTATGATGATCACCCAGTCACTGTGACTCCGTTTTAAATGGTATTGAACTGGACCGTATGCACACACAGCCTCCAGGTTTGATGTTTGTTTCTTATTTCAGCTGCAACGGTAGAAAGACTAAAAGAAGAAAAACCTTACGTTTGTATAGCATCTTTCATGATGTAAAATGAAGTGTAGCATTAAAACCGTAGAAAGGTTTACAACAAACACAGAAAATCACAGCACAGGAACAGGCCCTTCAGCCCTCCAAACCTGCACCAAAGATGCTGCCCAGCTTAATTAAAACCCCCTACCCTTCTGGGCACCATATCCACCCATTCCCATCCTACACATGTACTTGAAAGTCACTACTGTATTCGCTTCCACTACATCCCCTTTCACAAAGGCCGAAAGCTAGCAGATTTACTATCAAATAAATCAGTTGGATTTCAAATTGGTGTTGTCAGACCTTATACTGAGTTTACCCCAGTCCAACGCCGGCATCTCTACAGCATAAAAAATCTGCCTCATACATCTCCTTTAAACTTTGCCCCTCGCACCTTAAACTTGTGCCCTCTAGTAATTGACTCTTCCACCCTGGGAAAAAGCTTCTGACTATCAATTCTGTCCATGCCTCTCATAATCTTGAAGACTTCTATCAGGTCTCCCCTCAACCTCCGTTGTTCCAGTGAGAACAAAAGGCCATTCATCCATGACACCCATGCTGGCTGATAAAGAGTTATCCATTCAAATTCCATTTTCTAGTTTTTGGTCTCTCACCTTTTGGCATTTGAAATGCATCTCCAAGTATTTTTTTGATGCAGTGAGGGTTTTTTTCTCTGTCATCTTTTCAGGCATTTGATTCCAGACATCCACCACTCTGGGTGAAAAAGTTACTCAATTCCCCTCCACACCTTTCACCGATGTCTTTAAATCTGTGTGCCCTGGTGAGCTGCCTCTTCACTCACTGGAATAGGTCCTTCTTATCCACTCCAGCAAGGCCCCTCATAATTTTATTCACCTCAGTTAAATCTCCCTTAGTTGCTCCAAAGAAAACAAACTCATCCTGTTCAATCTTACATCATAGCTAAAGTTTTCCAACCCTGGAAGTATCCTCGTAGACCTTTACTGAACTTACTCTCTCATGGTATTCACTGTTACAATGTGGGAAATAGAGCAATTGCAATTTGTAAAAACGTTTAACAAGCAGCAATGAGATGACAGCAAGGTAAGCTGATTTTTAGTGCTGCTGGAGGGATCAGTAGAGATTAGGAGTCCCAGGGACCTGCTCTTGACATAGTGACCGTGAGAGTGTCACGGTATTAGCCATATTTTGCTGTTTAACAATTGTATTCAAGCATTAATATTTGTAAGTATTAAGAAACATTTGTAAGCCTGACCTATTTTATCAACGCCATTTTGTTGTTTCTTACTCCATTTTGTATAACAAACCAATGTATAACCAATATAGCAACCTTTAGCTTAGATATTCCTATGTTTTAACCTTTACTCTACATTTTAGTGAAGTTATTTGCTTTAAAACGTTAGCAACAGCTGAGGTATGTGTGATTCATGACCTAGAAACGTCAGCAGTTAAATGTTAGACACAAATTGTACCTAAACCACAACCTGTGGCTTTTGCAGCTAGCTGTTGCACAAAAGGCCTCTGTGGCTATCCTGTCTATAAGCTAACATGGCAGTAAACAAAAATGCAATAAACCACAAAAGCGGTTTTGCAGGAAAATGTTCCTAGGTGATGCACATATCACCCCATGCAATCCTCAATAAATAGAGCTCCAATCCTGAGCTAAGGTACAGTAGCAGGATAGTTCTACTGTCACAGCAGTTCTCTAGCTGTTCAGACTTCGTCTGCTCAGTGTCTCTGATCTAACCCTAAGGTTCTGCCGGGGCTGATCAACTTAGATATCCTTGTGATATTCTAAGAGAGAAAATATAGAGACCTAGCACTCCTTCTAGCCATGCACCTCAACTACTTCACCTCTCAGTTTACAGTTGTCTGGTAAGAAATGAACCTTTTTCAAGTATGCTCTTAAACTGCTTGTAAAAATGCTGTAACGTTGCGAATTTACATCGGGATATTTGCAGAATTGTATTTGCATACGTATGTGGCTTCACACCATGCTTTAAAATAAAAACTTACTTAATTCTAATTTGGCATTTAGTCCGTTCCGTATTTTTCTGACCAATGTCCCAGTGAGTTTCTCTGACAAGCTTTGACTAGACCCACTGTATATTATAAATAGATACTTGCAGATGTAAGCTAGAGCAACTTTACCTCAACCTTATACTCTGAAAGGTGCCTGTGTCAGGTTCTTCACACGGGTTAACTCACGACACCTGAAGAGACAAAGGATAGTAAGACTTTAGCGAGTATTCCTAAGAGGAACCAGGCCACTAAACGAGGAATATAGACTAGTTCCTGGTCAAGCCTTTCTGACGATGGCAGCCGAATCTGGGTGAGTCCCCTTGGGAACCCTGGTGAGTTGTTGCCTAGGAAAGTGATACCAGTAGGGTCCCTCCTCTGAAGTCTACTAATCGTAGGATACCGTCGCAAGAGGGTAGATGACGTTTGCCATCTCCTGTCATTGAGGGGACCTCCAATGTTGCAACATTTTCTCTGATTTGGGAAGGCTATAGTTAAATACAGCTACCATTAATGACATTATATCACAGGCTGTGTGCTCTGACAGCCACAGCGATACCAGATGCATGGAGTTTGACCAATTTACCAGATGAGCAGACGTAATTTCCTTGAGCAATAAAATCAAAATATCCTCTTTTAGTGAGTCCCCACCAGCAGGAAATATCAATCAATAGCTCCGGTGGACAGAGATGACGTACCCTATCATTTAGCACTGATCGGAATTGTCAGCATAACCCTATTTTGCTACTGTTGCCCCTGTTGAGTTTAAAAGCATTTCAGGCTGAGATCGATAGGACAGAAGCAAGGGACGTGTTTTGCGTATTGTTGTTGGGTGCGGGCAATGGATTGGGAGAAGCAAAACCCAAAAAAGAATCTAAAGATGGTCTTTCCTGCTGGAAGTTCAGTCGGTATTCTGTGGTTGTGCTTCCACTTGGAAGTCAGTGGTAATTGTGCTGTAAAATAGACATGCGAATGATCCTAGGTCGATTTGTAGATGGGGGAGTGCAGAATGGATACTGGAGAAGGAGGGGAAAGCTGGGTGAGGCAGTAAGTATATAAAGCAGACAAATATTTGGAATTAGTATAAAAGTCTGGCGGATAAGGGGTTAATGGGAGACTGAGTACAGTACAACCCACAGAGTGATGTGAGAGAACACATAAACCACATTTTGGAATCAGCATTGTGTTGAATAGAGTGGTGTGTAGAAGCCAGCATGGAGACTGCTCCTGGCTTGGACCTTTACCTCTGCAAATGGTTTCTCAAATGGTTATTAAACACTGATTGTTGAAAACTTAATAAGATGAACCAAACTACCCCCAACACCTTACAACCGAGGGTTAATAATCACCACTGTGAATTTCCCACAGGATGCCATGACTGAACTTATGGAAAGATTACACTACAACCATGAAGCATGTGTGCGCATAAAATGTACAACAGAACAAGGCAGCATGGTAGCACAGTGATTAGCACTGCTACCCCACAGTGCCAGAGACCCAGACTTGATTCCTGGCTTGGGTCACTGTGTGCAATTTGCAAGATCTTCCCATGTCTGCGTGTTTTTCCTCTGGGTGCTCCAGTTTCCTCTCACAGTCTGAGAGATATGCTGGTTAGGGGCATTGACCCAAATAGGAGTTAGAGTGTGGTGACTAGGGGAGTTTCACAGTAACTTCATTGCAGTGTTAATGTGAGCCTTACTTGTGACTAATAAATAAACTTTATAAACTTTACAGAAGCAAGCAATTTGATCCAATTAGTTGTTTATGTTCCACTCAAGTATCTCTTTTGCTTCTTTCAAATCTTTCACAATTCCCTCTGCCTGAGATTTTTCTAAATTAGAACAGGATTAGTTTATCTGATAAATACTTTCAGCCATTCAGTGGAATTTATTTTTATTGCATTTTCTTTCTGTCTCTTCATATGTAATGAATGGCTCCTGGTTCACCCTCGTTGTCCATCAACAACAGAGAGATGGATATTCAAGATGGTTGGGGTAACTCGTGGGCAAGTGATTCTTGGCTCCAGATAATCAGTGTATATGGCTGTCACTTGTCTGCTTAATTAATCAGTCTTCTGCAGCAAGCAGGAACTTTTCTGCTTGGTTTTTATTAGCTCTTTCTCTGTCCCAAAGATGTTGAATCCAAATGTTTAAGCTCTCAGGAAATCCAACTGGAAAGGAAAGGAAAAAGCTGTGTATCTGTATCACCAAGGAGCTGGTTTAGTGCAGCCAAGTCTTACTTTGTGACTTTCTTTAGCTGAACTACAATGCTTTTACCCTGTTAAACATCTGGAAACCTTACACATCTGCCTTTAACTTGATATTTTCAGAGAAAGCACACAAACATGGAAGAAATTAATGTGATTTTGTCTAAAACCAGCACATTTTTAGAAACCTGTACATTTGTTATTACCACTCAACTAGAGGCAAAATGGGTCGGTAGTTATTGAACAGAGCTTCACTTTGATAAGGATCATGGTCTGTGATATGATGAGGGTCTATTATCTTATCTGTTGTGTTAATGCCATTGGGAGATCAGATCACTGTGTGGCAGCACAGCAAATGACATGGTTTCTGATACTAACAGAAAATGAGCTTCTTCAGTTTAGTTTACAGGAGATTCCAGTGATTGCCTTCAGTGCTTGGGTTGTACCTAACTTGTTCTTGTCAGTTTATGTTGTTTTAATCTGAAATCAATGTGGATTATCTCACAAGAATAAGCAGTGTATATGTGTCCATTAAGCACTGTTTATCAGGTTGACAATATCCACCAGCAGTTGTGTAGAGAAAGATTATGGTCCAAACTTTGCTGGGCACTCTGACAGTGTGTCCCCACCACAGGTTATTTCCAATGGGATGGAATCAATGGGAAATCCATTGACAATGGTGGAACCAGAAGACCAGTCAAAGACCACGTGGCTCCCGCCAAGAGAAACATGTCGAACTTGATTTTAATTTTGTTGTTTTAATGTTTTCTTGCTTTATTTCAATCTTTTCTCATTATCACCCTCTCCTTTTAGAATCATTGAGGTCTAAAGCATAGAAAAAAGGCCCTTCACCCCACTGTCTCTGTGCTGGTCAAACACAAACCATTGCCTTGAATCCCTGAATGAAGTGTCCATTTTTCATAGGTGAACAAAGATTATATGGGCCATGAAAATAATATAAGTGTTTGCATTTTATTTCACACCTTTCATGACTTCAAGACATCTCAAAGCATTTTATAGTCAATGAAATACTTTCTCAAGTGTAATGTAGGGAATCGTGGAAGCCAATTTACAAACAGCAAGCTCCCGAAATGGCAATGGGTCATTGTGCAGATAATTTGTTTCAGAGTGACATTGGATAAAAGATCTACATAGAGTAGCAAACAGGGAAAAAAAAACTACTGCTTGTCGTAGAAATAGTCTGACAGGATAATTCACACCCAAATGAGAGGATAGGTATAGTTTGCTTTCGGAAATTAAGGCAGTTAAATCGCAAGTAAAGGAAGGTTGGATGAATGAATGAATTGGATGAATGAATGGTTGGATGAATGAATGAATTGGATGAATGAATGGTTGGATGAATGAATTTCATCGAAGGCCGAAGGGCCTGTTCTGCGCTGTAATGAATGGGACAATGTACCAGCTCCCATCTATAGCCCAATGACCCCTTCCAAAAAAACACTCACGGTGTGAAGCTTGGATCAGCTTGGACATTGCCCCCACAGTTCTGAAACCTGTCAATTCATACTGGTATGGTATGGCTTGAGACACAAAGACCCGAATTGCCTTGCCAACAGCGCTGTGGATGGTCCATCACCATCTGGTTTAGAGGCAGTTAGGGATGGGCAATAATGCTGGCCTAATCAGCGATGCCCATCCTATGAACAAGCAAGAAGAAAAAGGTCATTGAATTAGGCACTGGAAGCAGTTGAAACATTACAGCAGTCTGTAATGTTCTATGTTCTATGAAACCTATGAAATCATTTTTGACGCATGAATTATATCCAAAAGAAAGGCGTGCAAAGGAAACAAGTGACATTAAAAATGAATAGACTTTAAAGATTTATCCCAGGTGTGCACATTATCCAAAGTCTGTGACGGCAGCAATATTCATACACCCAGTAGGGGAGATTGTTACTTTGAAATGAAATTGATTTTAAAACGGTTGCTATTTTCAGATCTGACTCTTTGCAGCATTCCATTTTATCGGATGCCTTTCTAAAACAACTGTTCACTTAACATGCATTTTGTTTGAAATGCGAGATTAGATCTTTGCACACCTATAAAAATTGACATTTAGAAAAAGTCAATTCTTTCAATCAAATTTAATTGTCAAAATAGATAGGCCTTCAATTAAATCATTAAATCTGTTCTGTATTAGAATTAAAATCATTACATTCATAATGATATTAAAACCAATCTCTCTGTCTCGCTCTCCTCTCTATTGTTGGAATTCTATTGCCTCTCCCACCACGGACTTGGAGTGGATGAGGGACCAACAATGGAAATGTCTGTTGACCTTGGGCAGGAATTACCGCTCTCCTTTAAGCAAGGACATAAAATCCCTCATGTTTCTATCCTTCTTCCACTCCCAGTCTCTCTCACTGTCTCACTCCAATTCTCTATCCTCCTGTCTGTTCTTTGACAGTCTTGCAATCCCTCCCTCTCACTCTCTCACTCATTCACTCTATGGAAGGAGTGTCATAATACCATAGAGAGATTAAATAGTTCAGCCGAGAGAAAGTCATTCAACCTCTCGGCTCTGTGCCTGCTTTTTCGAAAAACAGTCCACTTAGTCCTATTGCCTTCTCAAACTCCATACTCCTGTCATTATTTTTCTCCAGGGAGGTGCTGTGGATCAGTAAGAAGTCTCACAATACCAGGTTAAAGTCCAACAAGTTTATTTGATAGCACAAGGTTTCGGAGAGCTGCCCTTTCATTAGGCGAGTGGAGAATTTGACTCACAAACAGAGCATAGATGGATACATACTCAATTGCAAGATAATGGTTGGAATGCGAGTCTTAACAGATAATCAAGTCTTTACAAGTGCAGACAATGCGAGTAGAGAAAGGGTTAAGCACTGGTTAAAGAGGTGTGAATTGTCTCAAACCAGGATGGGAATCTTCAAGACACACGACAACGCAGAATCGCCAAGCAGAAACTGATAGCCAAGTTCTGCACACGAGGATAGCCTCAACCAGGATCTTGCGTTCATGTCATTCTACTAGTAACCCCCAACATTTGCCTGGGCTTGCAAAATCTCACTAACTGTCCTGGCTTGAGACAATTCACATTTCTTTAACCAGTGCTTAATCGTCTCTCCACTCACATTGTCTGCACCTGCAAAGATTTGATTACCTGTAAATATATGCATTCCAACTATTATCTTGTAAATAGAGTTTGTATCTATATATGTCCTGTTTGTGAACATAACTCCCAACTCACCTGATAAAGGGGCAATGCTCCAAAAGCTCATGCTACCAAATAAACCTATTGAATTTTACACGGTGTTGTAAGACTTCTTACTGTGCCTGTCCCCAGTCAAACATCAATATCTCCATATCATGGAAGAATGGGAGTCCCTGTCACTGGACCATAAGCTCCAGGTTCAAGTCCAACGCTGGGACTTGGTGGCCATGGAAGGAGCATTCAGTGTGGTTCAATGGAACGATGATTGGCTCAGAAATCCTTCCGCCACCTCCCCCACTATTCCCCAAAAAAAAGTAATAAAGCAGCGTGGCTGTGGAAAGATGCTAACAACAACATTTTTCCAATTCCTTTTGAAGTGGATATTGAATGTGTCCACCCCCGCCCTGTTAGGCAGTGCATTCCAAATCCGAAGTGTTGTAACTTGGGATTTGGGATTTTTGAATGAAATTGTACTTCGGTTAGTTGGTCTGAAGCTTGGAAATTCAAAGCTCCATATTTCATCATTGGAAGGTGGTATTGAAGACTTGTGGTTTATTTATGGTGAGGGGACACTTGTTGGAATGACTAATTCAGAGTCTGTAATTGGCATTACCCCTCCCTCCCAAGTGAAATGCATCCCATAACTCCATAAAAGTTGGGGAGCTTTCCCCAGTACTCAGAGTCAATATTTATCCTCAGTTAACATTGCTAAAACAGATAATCTGGTTGCCATTAGTGGAAGCTTGCTGTGCCTATATTGGCTAGCAGGTTTAAAGCATCTACACTTTACAAAGGATTTCCTTAGCTGTAAAGACTTCAAGATGTTGTAAAAAGTGCAAAATAAATAAATTGTAGGAAGGAAATTACAGGATTTGCGGAGCAGGGTGAAGGATGAACATAGAACATAGAACAATACAGCACAAACAGGCCCTTCGGCCCACGAGTTGCGCTGATCACATCTACCCAATCCACAGACCTATCTATAACTCCCTATCCTATTCTTTTCCATATACTCATCCAGAAGTCTCTTAAAAGACCCCAGTGAGTTTGCCTCAACAACCTCCGACGGCAGTCGGTTCCATTCACTCACCATCCTCTGAGTGAAAAACCTACCCCTAACATCTCCTTTGTATTTGCTTCCCTGCACCTTAAATCTGTGTCCTCTCGTATTGACCATTTCCGCTCGGGGAAATAGTCTCTGAGAGTCCACCCTATCTATTCCTCTCCACATTTTATAAACCTCTATCAGGTCGCCTCTCAACCTACGTCTCTCCAGTGAGAAGAGTCCCAGCTCCCTCAACCTATCTTCATAAGGCCTGCCTCCCAATCCAGGCAGCATCCTTGTAAATCTCCTCTGAACTCTCTCAATAGCCTCTACATCCTTCTATAATGAGGCGACCAGAACTGCGCACAATACTCCAACTGGGGTCTGACAAGAGTCTTATAGAGCTGCATCATTACCTCCTGACTCCTAAACTCTATTCCTTGATTAATGAAGGCCAGTACACCGTATGCCTTCTTGACCACTTCCTCCACCTGCGAGGCCAATTTAAGAGTCCTATGGACCCGGACCCCAAGATCCTTCTGCTCTTCAACACAGCTAAGACTCCTACCCTTTATATTGTACTCCTTCATCCCATTATTCCTGCCAAAATGGACCACTACACATTTATCTGCATTGAAGTCCATCTGCCACTTCTCCGCCCAGTCTTGCATCCTGTCTATGTCCCGCTGCAACTTTTGGCCTCCCTCCAGACCATCCACAACACCACCGATCTTTGTATCGTCGGCGAACTTGCTAACCCATCCCTCCATTTCCTCATCCAGGTCATTTATGAAAATGACAAACAGCAGGGGTCCCAGACCAGATCCCTGGGGCACTCCACTGGTTACCGACCTCCATGCAGAACAAGACCCATCCACAACCACTCTCTGCCTTCTGCCGGCAAGCCAGTTCTGGATTCACGAGGCCAAAGCCCCTTGGATCCCATGCCCTCTCACCTTCTCCAGAAGCCTTGCATGTGGGACCTTATCAAACGCCTTACTAAAGTCCATGTCCACCGCCCTTTCTTCTTCAATGTGTTCAGTCACATTTTCGAAGAACTCAACTAGGCTCGTAAGGCATGACCTGCCCTTGACAAAACCATGCTGACTATTTCTAATCAGTCCAAACTTCTCCAAATGTTCATATATCTTATCCCTCAGAAGCCTCTTCATCAGCTTACCAACCACTGAAGTCAAACTCACCGGTCGGTAATTTCCTGGACTATCCCTGTTCCCTTTCTTAAAGATAGGAACCACATCCGCAATCCTCCGGAACCTCTCCTGTTTCCATGGACGACGCAAAGATCATCGCCAGGGGCTCTGCAATCACTTCCCTCACCTCCCACAATAACCTGGGGTACATCCCATCCGGTCCCGGCGACTTGTCTATCTTGATAGAATTTAACAGGTCTAACACATCCTCTTTCCTAACATCCACATACTCTATCTTTTCCATATGCCGCAAACCTGCAGTGCAATCTCCCAGTTCACTTTCCACTGTGAATACCGAGGCAAAGTACTCGTTAAGCACCTCTGCCATTTCTTCCGGATTCACAAAGACTTTTCCCCCTTCACCTTTTATAGGCCCTATCCCTTCTCTTCTCATCCTTTTACTTTTCACATATTTGTAGAAGGCCTTGGGATTCTCCTTAATCTTCCCTGCCAAGGCCTTCTCATGACCCATTCTGGCTCTCCTAATTTCCTTTTTAAGTTCCCTTCTACACACCTTATACTCCTCTAGATCCCTAACATCCCCTAGCTCTCTGAACCTTTTATATACCTTTTTTTCCTTCCTAACTAGGTTCACCACTACCTTCGTGCACCACGGTTCCCGTGTCCTACCAGAACCTCCTTGACTCCTCGGAATGTGGTCTAGCAGTGCCCCAGACAAACATTCCTTGAAAAACCGTCACTTTCCTTCTGTACTCTTCCCCAAGAACACCTCCTTCCAGTTTATGCATCCAATTACCTGCCTAATGTTTTCATATTTTCCCTTACTCCAGACATACACCTCCCTAGCCTGCCTGATCCTATCTCTTTCCATCGCTATCGTGAAAGAGATAGAATTATGATCTCCATTCCCAAGATGCTCACCTACCGTGAGATCCAACACCTACCCTGGCTCATTAGCAAGCACCAGGTCAAGTAAAGCCTCTCCTCTCGTAGGCTTTTCCACGTACTGTGTCAGGAAACCTTCCTGAACACACCTAACAAACTCCACACCATCCAAACCCCTTACCTTTGGGATATTCCAGTTGATGTTTGGGAAATTGAAATCTCCCATCACGACAACCTGTTATTTCTACATCTGTCTAGGATCTGTTTCCCTATCTGCACCTCAAGTTCCCTGCCGCTGTTGGGTGGCCTATAGAATACACCCAGCAAAGTTATCGAGCCTTTGCTGTTCCTAACTTCCACCCACAGAGACTCCGTACACAATCCCTCCCCGTTTTCCACCTTCTCTACAGCCATGACACTGTCCCTGATCAACAGTGCCACATCACCTTCTCTTTTGCCCCCAACCCTGTCCCTTCTGAAGCACCTGAATCTCAGCACCTGAAGTACCCAGTCCTGTCCCTGAGACAACCAAGTCTCTGTAATGGCCACCACATCACACTCCCAAGCAGCAATCCACTCCTTAAGCTCATCTACCTTATTTACTACACTCCTGGCATTAAAATAGACACATCTCAGCCCCTCAGTCAGGATATTTCCCTTTTCCACCACCTGCCTAACCCCCCTCTCTGAGTGCCTACAGTCCTTCCCTACCTGGGAACTAACCTCCTTATTCACCATCCCATCAG
The DNA here is from genome assembly GCA_024679065.1 of Sphyrna mokarran. Classification (NCBI taxonomy): domain Eukaryota; kingdom Metazoa; phylum Chordata; class Chondrichthyes; order Carcharhiniformes; family Carcharhinidae; genus Sphyrna; species Sphyrna mokarran. The sequence goes on along the minus strand of JAGIQG010000014.1, from coordinate 78,782,250 downwards.
TATTCCCACCCCCCAGCTTTTCTAGTTTAAAGACTGCCCAGTAGCCCTAGCCATCCTACCTACCAAGATATTAGTCCCCCTAGGGTTCAACTGCCACCCGTCCTTACTGTACAGGTCACACCTGCCCCTAAAGAGGTCCCAACGATCTATGAACCTGAATCCCTGCCCCCTGCTCCAGTCCCTCAGCCATGCATTCATCCTCCACCTCATTTGATTCCTGCTCTCATTCTCCTGAGGCGCAGGCAGCAATCCTGAAATTACAGCCTTCGATTTTCTCTTCCTCAGCTTCCTACCCAGTTCTCTATAATCCCTTTTGATGACTGCCTCCCTCTTCCTGCCTACGTCTGCAGTACCTATATGCACCACAACTTCAGGTTCGTCACCCTCCCCTTTCAGGATGTCTGGGAGGCGTCCAGAAACATCTCGGACCCCAGCTCCAGGAAGACAAACCACCATCCGCGACTCTCCTGCATCCACAAAAACGCCTATCTGAACCCCTCACAGTGGAGTCCCCTATTAGTATTGTTTTTCCTCTCTCTTCCTTAGATTTTTTTGCGTACTGGCTCAGGTTTAAAGAGCGGGCCACTGCTGGCTCCCTCAAACGAGTTGTCCGCCCCAGTAGTATTCAAGCAGGAGTACTTATTATAAAGGGGGACACCTTCCGGTGTGCTCTTCATCACCCGAGTTTTCCCCTTCCTGATAGTCACCCACTATGAGTTGAAATCCCAGATCAACCATGATCATACTGAATGGTGGAGCAGGTTTGATGGGCTGAGTGGCCCCTTCTGCTCCCATTCCTTAAGTTCCTTTATCCATATACTTGGAGATGATTTGATGTGGCTCCAACAAAAAAAATTTATTAAACTAATGTTATATAATCAATATACATGGCTGACAGAATGTGTGCACAGTCCAACTCTCTCCATCTCTCTGGGTCCAACTGAAAGTCCTCCCCATCCCAAGGCTTGTACCTTTGCTCCCAGTTGGCCCAGCTTCCCATGGCCCATCGGATCCAGCCTGATAACGTGACCCTCAAAGGATCACCACAATCTGTAAACTCAAGAAAAGTGTTGACGTTTATTGACAGAAGTTTTCTTATTTCCTATACCTTGGGATTTTTTTGGTGAACATATCAAAAAGAAACTTATTATAGCGATCCTGTATTTATTATTTAGTGATACATCGTACTTTCATCGCCATTTTATTTATTTTGGACATAGCTAACCCAGGTTTAGGTTCTAATAATAGAAGCAACTGAAACCTGAGTTAGTCTGCAAAACCAAACATGGTCAGTCTCAAATCTTTCAATGAAAAGATGTTCAACATAGAATTTCACTCGGGAATTCTCCTGGAATGTGATCATAGGCATCATAGGAACTGAAGCTTGAGTGTCAGTTCTTCAAGGAAAGTTTGGGAAAGGCATCAGATAAATAATGAAAGGTATTACTGATTTTGAAACTCACCTTGCAACCATATGCAAGGCAAAGCAGCTCCTTTTAAGTTGATGTAAAAAACAGTGTAAATACTGTACATAAGATTTGAAATATTTGCTGGAGGTTTTGCAACACACTTTGCAGCTAGAGGGATAACATTAGTAGGAGCATTCACGCTAGTAACAATTTTATGCTGTGGATATGCCAGCGTTGGATTGGGGGATGGGCACAGTCAAAAGTCTCACAACACCAGATTAAAGTCCAACAAATTTATTTGGTATCACAAGCTTTCGGAGTGCTGTCCCTTCATCAGGTGAGTCACTTGATGAAGGGACAGTGCTCCGAAAGCTCATGCTGCCAAATAAATCTGTTGGACTTTAACCTGGTGTTATGAGACTTCTTACTGTAACAGCATTAGTGGGGCGGCACAGTGACACAGTGGTTAGCACTGCCACCTCAGAGCTCCAGGGAGTCGGGTTCAATTGTTGAGTTGGGTCACTGTGCTGAGTATGCACGTTCTCCGTGTATCTGCGTAGGTTTCCTCCAGTTTCCTCCACATAGTCCAAAGAAAATTTGGGTTAGAAGGGCTTGCTGGTTAGGTGTGTGGATTAGAACGTGTGGGTCAGAAAGATGTGCTGTTTAGATGCATTGGCCATGCTAAATTCTCCCTCAGTGTACCCGAATAGGCGCTGGAGTGTGGCAATTAGGGGATTTTTACAGTTACTTCATTGCAATGTTAATGTTGTTACTTGTGACACTAATAAATAACTTTAAAACTTTAAATTCTAATGCCTGAAACTGTATCTCACATGTTTGGTTTGTAGTAACTTCTTCTGTTGAATAATGAAGTTTGATCTTGAAATTAAAGGGAATATTGCAGGGTGTTCTTCACACAGAGAGTGGTGAGAGTGTGGAATGAGCTGTCAGATGAAGTGGTAAATGCGGACTCAGTATTAACATTTCAGAAAAATTTAGACAGGTACATAGATGAGAGGGGTGTGGTGGCATATGGTCCAGGAGCAGGTCAGTAGGATTGGGCAGAAAAATGGTTTGGCACAGACAAGAAGGGCCAAAAGGCTTGTTTCTGTGCTATAGTGTTCTATGATTCTATTAAAGTATGGTGTATGATGAGCTTAGTGCTGGACTGATTCTCTTAACTAATAAAACTTTTGAATTGGTTTTAAGGAACTGCGCAATCCTGACAGTGGGAGTTCAGAACTTACCGAGTTTATCTTGATCTCTGCACACAGCATCACAGTCTGTATACATGGAACAACAGTCTGTATGCATGCAATCACAGTCTGTGTGCTTGGGATCACAGTCTGTATACAACTTCACAGTCTGCACAGTATCAGAGTCTATGTATGAAGCGTGTCAAGGTAATTGGATTGATCAGTTATTTAACATTGTTGCCATGGTGTCAGTTACTCACCAGATTGAACTAGTCTTCAAGCACGAAGCGTAGAAATGATAAGGACAATTATGGAGGTGCGCTGGTAATGGACAGGTGTTAAGATTCAATTAGCAACCAAGCCCTCAAGAGTAATATAGACACTTCATATGGTAACATTTCTTGTGAAGTCATCAAATCCTGTTTTCTGATGCCTGTGTGTCTGATTGGTGCTCACTCCTAACCTGTTTTGCAATGATATACATTTTAATTCCAATTTAACCTCATCAATTCTCAACTCACTGATTTTTCTATGTTCTTGTCTGGTTCAGAAATGGATCAGTCATCAAACTGTGCAGGGGTGAGGAAACAGAATAAGGTTTTTCAAAAACGTTTCTATTTCTTGCTTCCCTCCATTTTATTGAAGTTGACCGGAATCATATCAAACCCACCTGGAAAACTGTGGATGTGCAATCAGTGTCACACTGGAACATTCGGAATCATCACCATATGACGTGATTGCTACATTATTATTGGCGTGCTGCTCCCACTCTGACATATCAGCTGTGGATCGTGGTGGGAAGCGGCGTGAGGAGGAACGCGGGGGGACTTGCGTGTAGTGGGGGGGATGATAGAACATAGATAGAACATAGAACATTACAGCGCAGAACAGGCCCTTCGGCCTTCAATGTTGCACCGACCATTATAAAAAACAATGCCCCTCCAAACTAAACCATTCCCTTCTCTTCCGTAATCTTATCAACTAACCTCTTAAACGCCACCAAACTTGGCGCATCTACAACTGCCGCAGGCAGAGCATTCCACTCCCTAACCACCCTCTGGGTAAAGAACCTACCTCTGATATCCGTCCTATAACTATCACCCTTAATTTAAAGCTGTGTCCCCTCGTGCTAGCTTTCTCCATCCTAGGAAAAAGGCTATCACTGTCCACCCTATCTAAACCTCTAATCATCTTATATGCTTCGATAAGGTCTCCTCTTAGCCGCCTCCTTTCTAACGAAAACAACCTCAAATCCCTCAGCTCTCTTCATAAGACCTGCCCTCCATACCAGGCAACATCCTGGTAAACCTCCTCTGTACCCTCTCCAATGCCTCCACATCTTTCTTATAATATGGGGACCAGAACTGCACACAATACTCCAAGTGCGGCCGCACTAGAGTTTTGTACAGTTGCAACATGACGTTGCGGCTCCGAAATTCAATCCCCTTACCAATAAAAGCTAAGACTCCATATGCCTTCTTAACAACCTTATCGACTTGACTGCCTACTTTCAGGGATCTATGCACAAATACACCAAGATCCCTCTGCTCATCAACACTATTAAGAATCCTACCATTAGCCCTATACTCTACACATTTATTATTCCTGCCAAAGTGCATTACCTCACACTTTTCCACATTAAACTCCATTTGCCACCTCTCGGCCCAGCTCTGCAACTTGTCCAAGTCTCTCTGCAAACTATAACACCCCTCTTCACTATCTACCACTCCACCGACTTTAGTGTCATCTGCAAATTTACTAATCCATCCTTCAATACCCTCATCCAGATCATTTATAAAAATTACAAACAGCAGGGGCCCCAAAACAGACCCCTGAGGTACACCACTTGTCACCGAACTCCACGATGAATATCTCCCATCAACCACCACCCTCTGTCTTCTATCTGCTAGCCAATTCCTAACCCAATTAGCTAAATCACCCTCTATCCCATACATCTGCATTTTCTGCAGAAGCCTTCCATGGGCACCTTATCGAACGCCTTACTAAAGTCCATATATACCACGTCAACTGCCTTACCCCCATCCACCTCTTTGGTCACTTTTTCAAAAAACTCAATAAGGTTAGTAAGGCACGACCTACCCTTCACAAACCATGCTGACTATCCCCAATCAATTCATTTCTCTCTAAATAACTATAAATCCTATCCCTAATAATTCTCTCCAATACTTTGCCCACAACAGAAGTAAGACTCACTGGCCTATAATTCCCTGGAAGGTCTCTCTTCCCCTTCTTGAACAATGGGACCACATTCGCTATCCTCCAGTCTTCCGGAACCATACCTGTAACCAACGACGACCTGAAGATCAGAGCCAGAGGCTCTGCAATCGCCTCTCTTGCCTCCCAGAGAATCCTAGGGTAAATCCCGTCCGGCCCAGGGGACTTATCCAACTTCAAACCCTCAAGAATATCTAGCACATCCTCCCTATCTACTTCGATACCTTCCAGTTTGCTACCCTGTACCTCAGTGTTCTCCATAACTACATTTACATCACCCTGCTTGAATACCGAAGAGAAATATTTATTCAGTACCTCTCCAATCTCTTCAGGCTCCACGCACAACTTCCCACTGCTGTCTATGACTGGCCCTAATCTTGTCCTAACCAATCTTCTACTCTTAGCATATCTAAAGAAAGCTTTAGGATTCTCCTTAATCCTATCAGCCAAAGTCTTCTCGTGTCCCCTCTTAGCTCTCCTTAACTCACTCTTTAGCTCCCTCCTGGCTAATCTATAGCTATCCATTGCACTAACCGAGGCTTCAAGCCTCATCCTGACGTAAGCCTCGTTTTTCCTTTTAACCAGCAAATCAACTTTTTTCGTACACCAATGTTCCCTTACTCGACCATTTCCTCCTTGCCTGACAGGGACATACTTATCAAGGACTCGCAGCAGCTGCTCCTTGAATAAGCTCCACATTCCAGATGGGACGATGGGTTGAATGAACTGACTGCTTGATTCACTCAGTCATAAAGAAAGATCTAGACAGTGAAGGTTATTGGATTTTTGGGGATTATGAAGGTACTTTGGGGATTTGCATAGTAACTTCATTACAATGTTAATGCAAATCTATTTGTGGCGCTACTAAATAGAGTTATAAAGTTATAATTTGGACAGTGAAGAAAGTTGTCTTGGATTGCAACGGGACTTCATCAATTGGACCAGTGGGCCAATGAATAGCAAATGGAGTTTAGTTTAGATAAATGTGTGGTGATGCTTTATGGTAAATGAAATTGGGGCAGAAATTATTCAGTTAATGGAAGGGTTTGGGTTGAATTACAGAACAAAGAGATCTAGAGGTACAGGGTCATAGCTTCTTGAAAGTGGAGTCACAGGTTGACTCCACTCAGGTGAAGAAGGCATTCAGCATACTTGGTTTCATTATAAACGGTAGTCTTTGTGTAGTGCATAAGAACATAAGAAACAATATTTTCCACTGCATGCCAACACATGTGACAATAATAAATCAAATCAATTCAAAGCATACTGTTCATAGAGAAGGAAAGAAGAGGGTGTAAAATGTAGTGTTAGTCATAGTTAGAGTATAAAGAGAGATCAACTTAATGCGAGGTAGGACTACTCAAAAGTCTGATGCCAGCAGGATAGAAGCTGTTCTTGAGTCGATTGGTATATATCCTCATACATAGCAGAGACGGGTACAACTTTGTCTTTTAAAAGGCATTTAGATAGTTACATGGGTAAAATGTTACAGAGGGATATGAGCCAAATGGGGGTAATTGGGACTAGCTTAGTGGCAAAAACTGGTCAGAATGGAAAAGTTAGGCTGAATGGCCTGTTTCCAAGTTGTGAACATCTATAATTCTATCACTCTATCTTGCATTTCTGTAGCATTGTTACAGTTCCAGAATGTACCAAAATACCTCACAGCTAGTGAAGCACTTTGGAAGTGTCATCACTGCAGGAAACTCAGTGGCCGATTTAAGCTCAGCAAACTCCTTCAAATGGCAATATAATAGTGATCAGATAATCCCATCTGGAGCTCGGGGTACTTATTAGGAACTTATTTTTGATGGAGGATTCTATTAATTATCTGAAAGATAGTGCCTCTGACCGTGTACCCAGTGTCCTTGGCATGCTGATGGGCATTGTTATTTTTGCACATTTTCACAGGAGTTGGTTTGCTTTCTGAAATAAATCCTCCTAGGCTGGTGTCCTTTCACCAAATGTAGATTTATTCACATAGTCAGTAACACTCAGACAGATACTTCCTCGTAAAGAGAGTAAACCCAGAACACCAGTAACTCTGACACTCCATATTACATACACATTTAAGGCTCCCTGATTGGACAAGCCATTACTGCTTTAATCAGAGATCCCATATTCTAAGATGCACACATTGTGAACTTTGTTAAAGTGATTACACTTGCAGTACCTTGCCAAGTAGCTATTTTGGAGGGTGGATGCAGGTGAGGAGTCTTGGCAAATCAGTGAACTGCAGAGGCATCACACGAGCCTTGATCTCAATCGCTAGCCGATGCTCGATGTTCGTTACCAATCACTGCAGATCAATCAATCGCAGGAGGCTGATGGACTTAACCCTCTTGCCAGCCTGTGAAATGATACTGAGGTCAGTTGCGCTCCCATCTGCTGCAACGGCAGTGTTAATTAATACAAATCCACAAGTAAAGGAAAAAGAGAAAACTCTGGGAGCCCGAAACAAGCCAACAGGCGTGGAGACAGTGGGCAAGTTTGCTTGTGCAAGTTTAAACACTCGGTCAGTTTGTGCTTGTCTTCACTGCAGATGCTGACTGATCTACTTTACTTTGCCAGTATAATCTGTATTTTTGCAGATCCCAGTCCCTTTGATCTTTTGCCATTTATGTTAATTGGTCTGTCAGCATGGATATTCAGCCAGCCTCCCTGCAGCGCAGATCAGAGACTGTTTTGTCTACACTGTTGTCTCTCTGTTGTTTCTCCAATTTGGGGGAGTTGCGGGGTGTGGGGGAGGCAGTGGTGTACTGTTATTGTCACTAAACTAGTAACCCATGGAGCTGGGGAAATTCTCTGCAGACCCGTGTTCAAATCTCACTGTGGCAGAAAATGAAATTCAAATTCAATAAGAATCTGGATTAATTCTAATGATTTACTGACTATGAAACCATTATTAATAGTCAGTAAAAACCCATCTGCTTCACTAATGTCTTTAGGAAATCTGTCTTTCCATCCCAGTCTGGCCGACATGTGACTCCAGATCAATGCAATGTGGTTAAATCTTAAATGCCATCTGAAATGGCCTCGCAACCCAAGTCTCGCACTGCTCTTTGTCAATGTGTAAAACATTGAAACATGTAATGCAAAAGGTATATCACTGTATCATTGCCCCTCACCCTCTCATACATCCCAAGTGCCTCACTCGTGCCATTTTATGCCCCCCACATATCATCATGGTGACCCCATGCTCTCTCTGCCAATCCATCAAGGGAGCGGCCCGGACAAGTTGGGTCGAAAGGCCTGTTTCCATGCTGTAAAACCTCTAGGACTCTATGTCCATTTATGCATCTTGATAAACAACTTGTGCACCTTGACCAATCTCCTCATGGACCCCTGTACCCTCCATGCCCCCCAATCACCTTCATCAGATTTTTTAGGCCTTTTATTAACAATATTAAGTTATGCCAACTCATTCCCCACCCAATAACATTTGCCTTTACTCCCTCCATACTAACTATTTACTATGGGCAATCCTCAGGCTACTGCATGAGAAGTTGATTGGTTGGTATGCGGATTCTGATTGGTGGAGGTGTTGCCATGGACAATGCAGCATGGAATGATTTGCTGCTCAACTTTGTTCAAATTCAAACTAACAAGTCAACTCTGATTGGTCAAGGCATTGAACTGGAGGTCGAACCAGGGAATGACTGTTCCCCAAGCTTTTGTTTGGTTGAAAAAGGCACAATGTGTGGATGTGCTCTGTCTCCAAAGGTATCTGAATTTCATTGAGAGTGTGATGCCAGCCTTATAAACTGCACATCCCCAATACTGGTGAATTGTATCAAACAACATGTCCCTTTGCAAGAGACAAAATAACAAGTCTACCCAACCATGACTTAAAATATGCAGCCCAAAATTAGATGTGATTTTGTGACTGGACAATATCTGCTAACAAATCCTGATTGTGCTAAGGCTTGCGCATACTTGGGGTGGCACAGTGGTTAGCACTGCTGTCTCACAGCGCCAGGGACCGGGGTTCAATTCCAGCCTCGGGTCACTGACTGTGCAGAATCTGCACATTCTCCCCTTGTCTGTGTGGATTTCCCCCAGGTGCTCTGGTTTCCTCCCACACTCCAAAGATGTGCAGGTCAGGTGGATTGGCCATACTAAATGGACCCTTATATCAGGGAATTAACAGGATAAATGTGTAAGGTTATAGGATTAGGACCTGGGTGAGATTGTGGTTGGTGCAAACTCAATGGGCCGAATGGCCTCCTTTTGCACAGTAGAGATTCTGTGATAAAATAAATTGAAGGTTATCAGTCAGGCTTACAATGTGGCACATTTACTCTTGCTGGAAGTTGCATATATTCACACACAGAACCTGGTCCATTGCAGATAGAAGGAACATGTCCACACAGTGCGCCTTTTACAAACAAATTAATTCAATTAAGGTTCTTGGAGTGGAACTTAAACCTGCAGCATTCTGATGTTGACCAATGGCTAATATAGTTAACAAAAGAAGCCCATAGTAAGGGAATCTAAATCCCTTATAGCCTTTAGAAATAGGTGGAGTTGCTGTTTACACTCTGAATGGCAAAGGAGTGATGAGAAGGCTTGAGGGAGGGCACAGGGGGATGGCGACAGTTTGGGGGGGGTGGGGGGGTTGCACCCAACGTAAAGAATAACACCAGAGACAATCCTCTCAGGATTTTGTGTTAGCTTCACTAATGCTTGAATCAGGCTGAAAATAATGACAGAATTGTGCCTGTTGAGGGAGACAGACAAGACTTCAAAGCTTGGAAATGTTTGAATATTAACACCTACACAACCTGCTGTGTTTCTCCAGTGTTTACTGTTTTGTCCTAAAAATCTGAACCTCTGGTTGTCCACCTTACAGACAAGGTGCTTTCGTGTGCAACTAATGAAATTACAGACACATTTTTTAACATGTGACCTGGGCTTGAACTTGTCCAAAAAGACTTCAAAAGCACAGTGAGGTAGAAGTCCTTCAGAATTACCTGTCATTCATTGCCACAGCACTCCTGGTAATGAGAACTGCAAATAACAAAGCTGTTTCTTATCGCACAAACCTGTTATTGTAATAATGACAGTGAATGACTACAATTGACAGCATCAGGGTCAGAGTGAGCCTGGTACAAACACTAAGGTGTGACAGAGCTTTGGTCAAGTTCACTACAATCCTGTAAGGGAAGGAAATCTGCTGTTCTTACCTGGTCTGGCCCACATGTGACTCCAGAGTCACAGCAGTGTTGTTGATTCTTAACTGCCCCTCTGAAATAGTCTAACATTGAATTAAAGGGTTCTTTTCTATGCACTCTCAGTATTACATAATTTTATACCCCTCAATTAAACCTCTGCTCTGCCTCCTGTATTCCAAAGAAAATCATCTCAACACATCTAATCTTTCTTCATTGCTAAAATTATCCATTCCTTTAGGGAAGGAAACCTGCTGTCCTTATCCATTCTTTTCTACATTGTGACTCCACAGCAATGTGACTGACTCTTGAATACCCTCTGGAATGGCCTACCAAGCCCATCAGTTCCAGGGCACTTAGAGATGGGCAATAAATGCTGGCCCCGATCCCAATAATAAATTCCAAAAAAATTCCTTGTGACCTCCTTGTAAGTCTCCTCTGTGATCTAGTGGTGTCCCCTGTAGTGATCACATCTTTTGAGTAACCTCAAATGTGTCACCAAGGTGACCAATTTTTATGAAATAAAATAAGGATCACTTTAATTGTGGGACCTGGAGGGGATGGAGATGCTGTTGGGTTGTACAGGAGGCAGAAGCAGGTTTGCTTGTAACCACGTATGTGTGTGTGTGCGTGTGTGTGTGTGTGGTGGAAGGGGGGAGTGGGTGAGGGGGGTTGATGATTGGTGAGGGAGGCAGGGAGCAGGATTGCTGCTGAGCATTAGGATTGGGGGATGGTTTAAACAACCAAAATTTAAACTTAACATGCAGAGTCACAACACTGTCATTTCTCTAATGACTCACGATTTGTAGTCCTATTCAAATCTTCAACTAAGCCTAATAGGCCCAGCCTCACACAGGCTCTGCACGAACTCAGTAAGGATCCTTAGGCAGCACCTCCCAAAACTAGGACCGCCACCAACTAGAAGGACAAGGCAGCAGATACCTGGGAACATCACCACCTGGAAGTTTCCCCTCCAAAATAACCAACATCCTGACTTGGGAATATATTGCAATTCTTTTACTGTCACTGGGTGGAAATCCTGGAATTTCAGCTATGATGAAGGATTATCTAGATTTGAAATGTTGGCTCTATTCTCTCTGCACAGTTGCAGTTAGGGCTATTGTGATTTTCCAGCATTCTCTATTCTGGTTTCAGAATCCAGCACCTGCAGTATTTTGCTTTTATCTATAATGGCAATAACTTAGCTAATGTACATCGCATGAAGGATTAAAAATTGATGTAGTCATTATCACATTGTTCTTTTTGGGATTTGCTTTACGCATATTGACAACCATTGTTTACATTATAGCAATAACTAAACTTCAAAAAAGTACTGCAGTGATTGTAAAGAACTTTAGGGTATCGTGAGTTTCTGAAAGGTGCTATATAAATGCAAGTCTTTCTTTAATTCAAAAGTTGAAGTTTATCGAAATGGGGAAGTACCAAAACCTGGAATCTATACTGGATCAGGTGGATTGAGTGTCTTTAGTTCTCCATTGCATCTTGTCCAGTGTTCAGAAGCTCAGGGTGGAATCGCCAATGCTGGACTGTTGGCTTGGCCTCATTGGTCAGAAACTTACCTCTGAGATCACATGATTCTGTGTCAAACCATCATTTCAAGGGCTGGCCCTTGAATGGAGGTGTCACTTTGGACAGAGATGTTGAGCTGGACTCTCCGGTGGATATGAGGATCTTCTGGTTCTACGCAACAAACTGTAGGGGAGTTCCAGTGCCCTTTCCCTCTCTCTGTCATCATCATTAAATGTAGATTAACTGCTCATCCATCTCACTGTGTGAGCTTGCTGTGGGAAAATTGCCTGCCATGTTTATGATACATAACCACAGCAACTGTACTTCAAAAGAAGTTAATTAAGCGTGAAATTCTTTACCTCATGGAAAGCACAGTATAAATGCAAGACAAATCTTTGTTTGCGAACACTCCTGAGAAGTGCTTCACGAATTTTTAACCACATTAAAGGTGCGATAGGAATACAAGTTGATGTTCTTGTTGCGGTCAATGCTTAATCCTTTGCTGGATTTGGGACATGATGAACCCTGGTGTTATGCCCCTCTTCATGAAACATTGCTCAACTAGAATTAAAGGGCCAGCACAGTGGCATAGTGGTTAGCACTGTTGCCTCACACTGCCAGGGACCAATGTTCAATTGCAGCCTCAGGTGACTGTGTGTGCAGAGTTTGTGCTTCCCCCCGTCTGCGTGAATTTCCCCCAGTTTTTTCCCACAGTCCAAAGGTGTGCAGGTGAGGTGGATCGGCCATAATTAATAGCCATGGTTAAATTGCTCCTTAATATCCCAAATTATGTAGTTTAGGGGGATTAGCAGGGTAAATATGTGGGGTTACGGAGATAGAGCAAGGGTGGGGTGCTCTGTTGGAGAGTCAGTGCAGACTGGCTTCCCTCTGCATTGTAGGGATTCCACGATTCTGAATTCTATCTAATTGTGAACAATGTGGTACAGAGCAAGCGCGATCATAATTCCTCTGTGTCTGGATTTGGTGTCAATGGTTATCAGAGGTCTCTGTCAGCTGAACTCCCGTGGAGTCATCATTGTCTTTCTTTCTCAAGAATGAAGTAAATGGTAAATCAATAAGAAGTGATTATCGGACCTTTGTTGTTTCCATGGTTACGGACCTGGTACTTGTACCTGCTGGGACTTACTAATATCTGCAGTTTCCACTTCTAGCAGAGCTGTTGAATGAGCTGATTGATGACTGATTTCTGGTCAGAAGCTTTTCATCTGACAAGACAATCCTTCTTTCACTCTAACCTCCTCTTGTTTTTACTCATTCCTGGTATGTTGCTTGGCCCAGCATTGATTGCCCATCTCTAATTAACCTCGAGAAGGTGGTGGTTGTGAGCTGTCTTCTTGCACTGCTGCAGTCCATATGGTGTAGAAGCACCCACAGTGCTGTTAGAGAGGAGTGCCTGGATTTTGACCTGGTAACAGTGAAGGAACGCCAATACATTTCCACGTCTGGATGGTGTATAGCTTTTATCACAAGTCTTCTGAATTTTTTCTCAAATTTCGAAGCTGAGTCCAGTGGTTTAATTCCTAGCCTATCATACCCAAAAACTCAACTAATGTTCTGGGGAACCAAGGTTCAAATCCCGCCATGACAGGTGATGAAATTTAAATTCAATAAAAATAAATATTTGGAATTAAGAATTTGCTGATGGCCATCAAACCATTATCTCTTGTCATGAAAACCAGTCTGGTTCATGAATGTTCTTACCTGGTCTGACCTACATGTGACTCCAGAGCCACGGCAATGTGGTTGACTCTCAACTGCCCTTGGGCAACTAGGGATAGACAATAAATGCTGGCCAGCCAGTGATGCCCAATTCCCACAAATGAATAAAAAGTTCTGGCAGTTTTCCAAATGGTTCTCCCTTATTTCTGTTAGCCTCCAAATATTCAATCTCCTGGCATTGCCCGCTGTGCTGATGTTAAGACTCTTTTGACGTTCGACATTTCCTTTCTCAGACACTTCAAACTATGGTATTCTTCACTTCCTTCAGTCTGTGCTCCCCTTTGCCTCCTTCCCATCTTCATCTTCACCTCCCTCTCCTCCTCTCCAGCCTCGGTCCTCTCTTTCACTCAGTTCCTTCCCTCTTTCTTTCCTCCCTTCCTCCCTCCCTCAGTCTCACCCTCTTCCCTTCAATCCTCAGCCCCTTCCTTCCCTCAAACCTTGTCCTACTCTCCTGTTTGCTGCCTCTTTCAGCCCTGGGATTTCCACCTCTATAAAGCTAACACTTAGTAAAACCAAATTTTTGTACAATTAAATTAGCAGGATTTTCCACCCTGCCATCTCCCCCTCTTTAGGATATCCAGAACAGCCCACTCATGACAAGCAATGAAGATCTTCCAGACCCGTCACTGTCAACAGGATTTCCTGTGGTTTGCATCTTCTGATGTAGGACCCACTGGTGAGATCAGCCAGAAAATCCCTTCCAACATCTCAGCTTCTTTACAGACCAGTCATGATATCATTACATTGTAGAACAGACTCGATGGGCTGATTTTTTTTTACATTGCTGGGATTTCTCCTGACTTCTCAAATTCATAGAATCGTAGATTCCCTGCCCTACAGAAGGAGGCCATTCGACTTGCACCAACAACAATCCCCCACCCTATCTCCGTAACCCCATATATTTACCCTGCTAATCCATCCCCCAAACTTGGATCAATTTAACATGGCCAATCAACCTAAACAGCAAATCTTTGGACTGTGGGAAGAAACCAGAGAACCTGGAGGAAACTCAAGCAGACACAGAGAGAACGTGCAAACTCCACACAAACAGTGACCCAAGCTGGGAATCGAAGCCTGCTCTCTGGTGCTGTGAGGCAGCAGTGCTAAGCACTGTGCCACCATATAGCCCAGTTGATTGAAAAATTAAATTCCCAAGATCATTATGTGAAAAAAATAATTGAGGAGAAAAATTTCTTTGACTTTGAGATCCTGTCACTTGTGGTGAATGCTTGATTTCACACCAATAAAGATTGCATTTCTATTGCGACCCAGGGAGGGTGTATTTCTGGAGCTGTTTCCTGGAGTCCTGTAGGCAGCCCAGATAGAGCTGAGCTGGCTGCAGATTGAAATCCAAACACATTACAGACATTAAGATGTCAGGACTTTTAACTATTCATCAAAGAATGGCAACTGCAGCAAAAGCAACTCAAATTTATATCATGCTTTTAAAGTAGTAAAGAACTGAAGGATGTAAAAGGGGGCAGAGGTCACTGCTTTACAGGTGCTTCATCAGGCAAAATTTGACACAATACCACAGGATTAAATATTCAGACCGGTGACCAATAGCTTAGTCAAAGAGGTAAATTTTAAGAAAGAGAGAAGAGAGAGAGAGAAGTTTAGGGAGGGAGGTTTTGAGTTTGGAGTCTAGTCCATTGAAGGCACTGCTGCCAATGGTGTGTTAAGACAACTGAGGATGTTCAAGAGATCAGAATAAAGGCTGGACTTATAAGGGTATTGGCTTAATTTGCGCAATTAAAGGGGTGGCATGGTAGCACAGTGGTTAGCATTGTTACTTCACAGCATCAGGGACCTGGGTTCGATTCCCGGCTCGGGTCACTGTTTGTGTGGAGTTTGCACATTCTCCCTGTGTCTGCCTGGGTTTCCTCCGGGTGCTCCGGTTTCTTCCCACATTCTGAAAGACGTGCTGGTTAAGTGCATTGACCCGAACAGGTACCAGACTGTGGCAACTGGGGGAATTTTACAGTAACTTCATTGCAGTTTAATATAAGCCTTACTTGTGACTAATAAATAAACTTTACTTCAACACCACTTTATCCACACAGATCAGAAAGAAACTGTCACATTGCACGTGAGAGAAGTCTTTGCACAGCTCATTCCCAAAGCACAGATGCCTCACAGCTGCCAGCAATCCAAGTATTTAATCATCCCAAATTCAATAACATTCCCAGGAAGAGCGAATTCAAAACTAGAAAGTTTCCCTTGTGCAGCTTTATCAAATATGGTAGGTTTACATTGTCCTGTGAAGGCAATACTTTGGGAAATTTGTCTCCTACCACCATCTTAACTCCATCACCTCACCCTCACCCTGACCCCAACTCCTGTTCTTAAAAGCCCTAAAGCCTAATTTTGCGATGCAAGGCTGGGCTTTGTTACATAGAACATAGGACATAGAACACAGAACATTACAGCACAGAACAGGCCCTTCGGCCTTCGATGTTGCGCCGACCAATATAAAAAGCAATGCCCCTCCAAACTAAACCATTCCCTTCTCTTCCATATACTTATCAACTAAGCTCTTAAACGCCACCAAACTTGGCGCATCTACAGTCAAACATTTCAAGCAGTGGGTTTCTCAATCATTTTTCTAAGAATTTTGAGATTATATTCTGAAGAACATAAGACAATGAGGCCGGATTAGACCATCAGGCCCTTCAAGCCTGTTCCGCCGTTCAGTTCTACCATGGCCGGTCTCAACTCCTTTTCTGTGCTATTTCCTCATAGCTCTGCCTCTATTCCTCGATCTATCAAAAATTTATCCATCTTCTACTGATTCAGCCTCTGTTATGCTTTAAGGCAGAGAATTCCAGAGATTCACCACCCTCTGTGAGAAGAAATTTCTACACATCTCAGTTTTAAATGACCTGCCTTTTCTCTTGTGACTATGTCTCCTTGTTTGAGTTGAGACTCTCCCACTAGTGAAAACATCTCACCCTCTATCCTGTCAAGCCCCCTCAGGATTTTCTAAACTCCGAGGAATACAGACCCAGATTATTCTATCTCTCTTGATTGAACAACTGTCATCCCAGGAGTAAGCCTTGTGAGTCTCCTTATAAGGTAAGGGGACCAAAACTGGACATCATGTTCCAGATGAGGCCTCACCAACATGCTGTATTATTGCAACAAAACCTCCCTGTGTTTAAGCTCCAACCCCCCCTGCAATTAAGGCCAAAATGCTATTTGCCTTTTCAACTGAATTGCTGGACCTGCCTACAACGTTTTAGGTTTTTAACATGGAAAATAAGAACAGGAGGAGGCTATTCACTCCTCTGACCAGTTCTCCAATTACACCAGAGTTCATTGGCATCACAAATGTTTGCACAGTTACATTTGTTTTAACAGCATGTTATTCCCTCATTATTACTTACAGTTGATAAGTTAGACAACATAGAACATAGAACATTACAGCACAGAACAGGCCCTTCGGCCTTCGATGTTGCGCCGACCAATATAAAAAACAATGCCCCTCCAAACTAAACCATTCCCTTCTCTTCCATATACTTATCAACTCACCTCTTAAACGCCACCAAACTTGGCGCATCTACAACTGCTGCAGGCAGGGCATTCCACTCCCGAACCACCCTTTGGGTAAAGAACCTACCTCTGATATCCGTCCTATAACTATCACCCCTTAATTTAAAGCTGTGTCCCCTCGTGCTAGCTTTCTCCATCCTAGGAAAAAGGTATCACTGTCCACCCTATCTAAACCTCTAATCATCTTATATGCTTCAATAAGATCCCCTCTTAGCCGCCTCCTTTCTAACGAAAACAACCTCAAATCCTTCAACCTCTCTTCATAGACCTGCCCTCCATACCAGGCAACATCCTAGTAAACCTCCTCTGTACCCTCTCCAATGCCTCCACATCTTTCTTATAATGCGGGGACAGAACTGCACACAATACTCCAAGTGCGGCCGCACTAGAGTTTTGTACAGTTGCAACATGACGTTGCGGCTCCGAAATTCAATCCCCCTACCAATAAAAGCTAAGACTCCATATGCCTTCTTAACAACCTTCTCGACTTGACTGCCTACTTTCAGGGATCTATGCCCATACACACCAAGATCCCTCTGTTCATCAAGACTACTAAGAATCCTACCATTAGCCCTATACTCTACACATTTATTATTCCTGCCATAGTGCATTACCTCACACTTTTCCACAGTCCTATGTCATGCAGCTTCTGTTAGAACTTTGAAGTTCAGCTTCAGTTTCTAAACATTTCATTCCAATGGCAAAGATTCCTTTTCTCTGTTCTATCAAGTGTACGTAAAATTAAAAACCGCTGGAAAGAATCAGCAGGTTGACTGGAGCAATGGTGAATGAAACTGAGTTTCAGAATGACTTTCCTTCAGAATCATTTCCTAACAGAAGGTTCGAAACACAGCATCACTCTTTCTCTCTCTCACCATAAGTATTGCCTGTTCTGTTTCCAACTATTTTTGTTCTTATTTTAGATTTCCAGCATCTGGAGTGTTTTGATTTTTTTTTGGTATCTAACATTCTGCTAAACTCTCTCCAAAATTATCCACTGCCCAAGCTGTACTGAGAAAATCCCAAATTTATTAGCTGGCCTTTGCTAAATTGTCCTGTTTAAAGTTAGCTCCTGTTTAAAGTTTATTTATTAGTGTCACAAGTAGGCTTACATTAAGACTGCAACAAAGTTACTGTGAAAATCCCCTCATCGCCACACTGTGGCACCTGTTAGGGCACTGAGGGAGAATTTAGCATGGCCAGTGCACTTAACCAGCATGTCTTTGGTCTGTGGGAAGAAACCGGAGCACCCGAGGAAACCCACGCAGACACAGGGAGAATGTGCAGACTCCACACAGATAGTGACCCAAGCTGGGAATTGAACCCAGCTCCTTGGCCCTGTGAAGCAGCTGTGTTAATCACTGTGCCACCGTGTGTTTGTAGACTCACAGACTAGTGCAGTACAGGAGGAAGCTGAGGTTAATGCAGAGAAAAGCAAGGTAATAGGGAAAATTAAGAGATGGTGGTTAAATTTGGAAGGGGTTGCAGGAGGAGGGAGACCTGGGGTGTATTTGTGTGACTCTTTAAGGGCAGTTAGCAAAACAATTAATAAAGGGGCAGTTAGGATTGGGCAGTAAATCTTGCCTCGCCACTGAAACCCACACCCCTTGAGTGAATGGAAAAATATGAAAGTATACTTTATAAATAGAAGCAATGAGTACAAAAAGCAAGGGGTTCTGTTAAACCTTTCTAAAACACTATTTGGATTCCAGCTGGAATTTTTTTTTCTAATTCTGGGCTCTGCAGTTTGAGACAGAAGTGCAGGCTTTACAGAGCATACAGAAAATAATTGCTGGAAAGATGTTCAAACTGACAGGTTACACTTCCATGGAAGGACCGGTGAGATTGCTGTTATTCTCCTTAGGACAGGAAAAGCTAAAAGAAAATATGATTGAGGCGTTCAAAGTCATGAAGGAATGTAGATAGAGGACGGGATTCTCCAACTTCATCCCGTGACTGGGATTCTCGATCTCTCCTGTGGCTGGAATTCTCCAATCCTCCTGCAGTGAAAGGAGATTTGGCTGAACGCCAGATTCTGCACGCTTGCGAGCAGTGGTGGTGAAGCTTGCTAGATGGAAGAATTCTGGCCAGACTAAATAAAGAGGAATGATATCCAGTGTCTGGAGGGTTGATATCTGAAGATCTTTGATTTAAGGAACCAGAGACAACATGTGAAAAGAACATATGACATGATGAGAGATTAGAATTTGGGATAGAATGCTGGACAGAGGAATGCTTATGCATTCAAAAGAGAGTCAGAAAAATACAGGGGAGAAAAGAAAATTGTAGAAATATGGGAAAATGTGAGACTAACTGGAAGAGCTGACATGAGCTGGATGGGCTGAACGGTCTTGTTCACCACTGTGCTATTCTAAATTTACACCCTGCCAGCACTCAGTTCTCCAGCACTGATATTAGACATGTGGGCAGTGAGCCAGTGATGACTGGCACCGACAGAACTGCATTTCATCATCAGTCAGCCCATTTAAGAGAGAAAATTGCTGAGAATGCTTATTCAGTTGCTTGCTTTTTTATGTCCACTTTGCGTTAAATTGCCAGAGCTGATTGTGTCTTCAGCTGTGCCTCATTGACAGGTGACAGTATGTTATTTGCTTGACAATTTGAGGGAGTATTTTCACTGACTGGCAATAAATAAGTAGATTCGGCATTTTATAAACGCCTTGTCTTCTTAACCCGGTGAGGGCCGTTATCTTTACGCTGCAGTCACCAGCTCATCATTTGGCCATCAGTGGAGGAGGGAGAGCAGTGGGAAGGCCAGAAGCTGAGAACCTGGTGTCAGTGTCCAATATTTCAGCTTTGGCAAGCGTCGAGGACTTTAATCGTTATAACCATGGACATCCCAGGGCTGTTGTCCACTGTCACTTGGTAATCCTGCACCCAGACTGATAGCGCACAACTTTAAAGGGCAGCAGAAGTAGATTCAACCATACGTTCCAAGAAGAGAACGTATGAATGGACTGAATGGTTTGAGATTTCTATGACGTATGATTTTTGTTCAATAACCTCAAGTATAATCCGATTTTAAATCCAGCCAAATAAACTTGACTCCCTCGCCAACAAACCAAACACATTTACTAAACTGTAACGTCTTTCAACAGCAACCCACATTTTTACAGGGCTTTTAACAGTATAGGATGACCCAAGGAATCAAGGACATCACAGGAATGCTCCAAAACATAATCTGACACCAATATAATTGGCTGGCTGCTCTGCAAGGCGGCGCTTCTACTCAGTGATGGAAGATGTCCTGTGTTCTGCCAATCAATGATTAGAGTCATAGAAGTTTACAGCATGGAAACAGGTCCTTCAGCCAAACTTGCCTTGTTTTTATCACTAGGCTGGACCTAATTGCTCACATTTGGCCCATATCTCTCTGTACACATTTTAACCAGAGCTTGCTCAAGTGTGAAATTACATTGGCCCTGTAGGAGTCGAAAAAATGTGTTCCCCTCCAAATCCAGGTTTGATTATTCCAATGTTCTCCTGACCAGCCTCTCGTCTACCATCTTGCATAAACCTGACCTCATTTAATACTCTGCCAGCTTATACGCCTCTCTCTCCTGTGCCCACTGATCAAAATTGACTCCCATATAACAACACCTTGAATTTAAAATTCTTATCTTACAATTGGCAGATGTGAGTTTCTGGACTCTGGGCCCTGAAATACCCAACTTAAACTTCTCCTTTAAAACACATTGCCAAGACTCATTGTCCAAGCTTTTGTTACCTGTCTTAATATCTCCTTCTAGGATTCAGTGTCATTCTGCGATGAAGCTTGGGGTATTTCACTACGTTATATGCTCTATATAAGTGCAAGTATGTTGTTTTGTGAGAAAAGGCGATAAACAAATAATTTATTTTTCTTTTTATTTATCCGTGCAGATCTCAGACCGCTCCCTGACGTGGCTATGACTGGGAATTGCACAAGAGAATGCACAGAGTTTGGTCACTCCGACTCTTGCTGGATGCCTGGCCAACCATCCCCCAACAGAAAGCAGAAGAACGCCCCCAAACTTTCCACCTTTGTGCCTTACGAAGAACGGGGGAGCCAAGATCGCCTCACCAACATGAGCCCGCGGCTCATGGAAGATGCCAAAATGGCCAACATCCGCTTCATACCGACACACAGTGCCTTCCCCAGTTCAAACCACGAGCCCAACAAGGACTCGACTCTGGAAGAAATCCCACTCAGCCAACCGCCTGACTACCAGCACACTACTGGCCCTGCGCCAGCCAGTTCCAAGCGGGAGATTTATCTGTAAGGAGAGACGGAGCCTGCTCTGTGCCTGTTTGAAGCTGTTTTATAACCACACGGAAATGCAAGAGTTGAGAAAAGAAAACAGCCAAGAGGAACGTACGGTGGAAATTAAAAATACACAAAGGCTTTATTGTCCGCAGTACAATTCTACAACAAACTGGAATTTCAAATGAATGGACGGGATTAAAATGGGGCCGATCCAATTGCGTAATGTCCAGGGTTTCCTCACCATTGGCAGAATCTCCACCCCCAGGGATCGCCAACAGCGGAGAACAAACACAAGTGGATCAGCAGTCAAAACCCAAACCTGACTTTGGTGACCCGTGAATCATTTCCATCGCTGCCGAACTTCTTAGCCGCATGCAATCGATTCTTTTTTTGTTTTTATTTTTCTGTTACTGTTTCTTGTGTGTGTGCGTGCGTGCGTGTGCGTGTGGTGGGAGCGGGATGGGGGAGTGGATAAACACAGTCGATTCATGTCATGGCAGTGATGTTGTGGGAGGGGGCAAACCAAAAAAAAAGAAACCTACACTCTTGTAGTTGTAGAACTGAGCGATTCAGTGCTTCAATCTCATTGTCGAACACACATCTGGCACATGTTTGCCCAACCGCAGGGACCAATCAACACAGAAGTGTGCGAGCGTTGCTGTACTCTTGTGTAAATATAACCTTCAGATGACATACGAGTTTCACCTCGTGTGGTTCCAAGATTGGGAGAAATCTGTTCCACCTCGATCATGTTGCTCAGCGGCGCGAGGCAAAGCGATCTTAAGTTGTGTTCATTGTTTTTCTTCATGTAAATAATTTGAAAGGTAGCGTTGCAAAGTCATTTTGTAAGTGTAACTGCAGAAGCCATTCAGTGAACTGTTTAAACTGGTGATGGTTGGTTCTGACATTTGCCGTTTCTGCTACACATGGTTGTTTGGAATATGGGCGCTAGTGAATCATGACCATTCTCCCTTCTGCTATAGACTGTTCCTCCCTTTTTTTCTTTTAAAACAATACAAAACATATCATATGCTGTTTTAAGTTCTGTTATTTACTTGTCAGTTGTGGCCTCTGTTGTCAGTATTGAAAGGGCAGTGGACTCTGCTAGAGCCTGGTCTCCTGTTCCCTGGGATGCTCACAGGCGTTGCTGGATTTGTCGTCCATTCTTGCAACATGGACATGATTTAAATCATCAATGTGGACACTTCACTCTGCACTCACTGCAGAACACAAGAACTGATTCCAGAGCCATGGGTTTGTCAGCTTTCCATAAGAGCGTTTATAAGTTTAAAATGGTATAATTGTGTGTGTGGTGTGTGTGTACATGCGTATGTGTGTTTGTGTGTGAATACATTGAGTGTGTGCGGGTGTGTGTGTGTGTGTGTGTGTGGTTTGTGTATACATGTGTGTAAATGCTTATATGCATGAATGTGTGTGTGCACATGTGCATGCATATACATGAGTGCAAATATGCATGGATATAAAAGCGTGCATGCATATTTGCATGAAAGTGTATGCGCATGGATGTGTGCATGAAAGTGTGTACATGTGTGTGCTCATGAATGTGTGAATGAAAGTGTGTGTGTGAACATGTATGTGTCTACACCCATGTATGCAACTGTACATGTGCATGAATGTGTGTGCATGCATGCATGTATGTTTACATAATTGGCTGGATTTCCCAGAGGAAAGGAAGGGCAACAAGATGCCTTATCAGCATTGGCTGCAACTGACTCACACATGATCAAAGGGGCTGTTTTGGTCCCCTTCTCCCTCTTTGCCAATGAATAAGATTGTTCCAATATTTTTAGATGTTTTCATTATTCAATGGTCATTGCGCCAATTCTATAAAAGTATCTTCTTCTGTGAGCTTTTGGCACTAAATTGGTCATGGACTCAGATCGTTTTGACATACTGACGTCCTCTTGAAGTCCATTCAAATGGTGAAAGTGGAAGGTTTTTTTAATATCAAAGAAATACCATCAAATTCCAACTTTCATCAAGCCTGTTCCACTGCCCAAGAAGTTTAAGGACACCTTAAATTAATTTCATGACCAGCTACGGTTCACAGCACCGCTACCAACTGTCCATTTTAAAACTTAGTTCAATGACCCAACAACTAGTCTCTGTTTATGGTCTTATTTGTGGCCATTGTTTCCAAATACCGCACCCTTTTCCAATTGTACCCACTCTCTGACTTCCGAAGTTCAATTAAGGGATGGTGGTGTATATGTATAAATAAAATTGTTATGTTCGCATGATTATTGCTCTGTTGTCACAAAATATTTGCATTCTTCTTCGTGCGTATGTATTTCTTTTATTTGTTTCCACATCTGTAATAGAGCCCTGCTAAATCTGTGATCAGACCTCATCCCTTTCAGATTCCAAATTGCCGAGCTTTGTGGCAGGTTTAGGGAAGCAGTACTCGTTTTGTGCCTTGTTGTGTGAATGGGTGGAGATGAGAGTAGGGATGAGCAGTGAAAGAGAGATGGGATGGTTCATTCTGTAATCTGCAGTGTTGTTCGTGTGTAAGATTAATTAGTCAACACTGAGGGTATATTTTTGAAGAAGGGAAAATCTTGGTGTATTAAAATTGTAGAACTCACATCATTGAACAATTTCTAAACTCTTACGTTGAAAGTTTTTGCAGAAATCAATCAAATTGTGCACCCTGAGCCCATCGTAAATACACTGGATGTCTTGAATAGAAACTTTGGGCTTCAGTTCTTGTTGATTGCAAAAGACAGATTGTGCTCTGGATTAGGGGGGTCCCGGAGGAGGTACACAACGGTTATTTCCAGAGTTCTATCATCTCTGATTCTCAGGAAGTAAGGAAGGACTTGTATAAAGATTGTTGGGCAGTCTGACGGTATCAATGTGGGCTTCTCAGATGCATGCATTCTCAAATTTGGCATGATTCCTTTCGCCGCCTGAGACTGATCAGTGAATTGAGCTGGCACTGTGATCAGAAAATAACCAACAAGATGTAAGTGAACCTTTACCATCCCTCACCCCCTAGTCTGAGGACTTTGCTGGATTTAGTGTCCATTTGAGAACTTGAAGCTGAAATGTTATAGGTGCCTTGTAATATAATTAAGCTGCAGTTTGCCTGATGCGGGAAGTCTTGTGATTAGAATAGATACAACAACAATGATAGAAACATAGAGCTTCTGGAACTGAGATCGTACAGGTACCAAAAATATCCAGAAGCATTGAGGCAGAATGGCCACTTAGGATCTTAAGAGTCCACTTCTCCTGCTTTAGTTAGCGGAGGTAGCTGATGCATTTTATTTTGTGTTTCATTCGACGGAAAATGGATCCAATGGTAGATTGTATATGTATTTATGAAGTATTGTGTCACAATGTAGCTTGCCATGTGATACCCTGGACCAGAAATACAGCACCTGTAGAAGGACCAGTACTTTTGATGAGTCTGTACCATATATCTAGCTACAACCCCAGAAGCAGTCCCGTGATGGGCTAACTTTAGGGGCAGGGTGGAGGGGAAAATCCAAAGTCCAAGAGATTTGGCTAGAGGCAGCAGCCGCTGTTTAAATCATTTGAACTTCAATGTTGGTTCTATTTATATAATTAATTTAATTGCTTGTATGCCATGTTTTTGTACAGTTTTATGTACATGCAAATGTTGCTTTTATATAAAAACAAATTCAGCAATGGAAGTATGTTACTATTTTTAGATGGGTTTAATGTGTAATCAGAACCATATTGTTAAAAGTGTTTGGAAACACATGTAATGCTTTAATAGTTAATCCACTGGCTTCCTATGTTATCTATCAGATTTACGCGGGCAGTGAGCACAGTTCTTCTATTATTTTTTCTATTGTTAAGCATGTAAAATTCTTGGCCCTCATTTGCTGAGCAGTCAATGGAGAGAAGACAAAATCATTGTAATTATTCCTTCTTCAAAGCTTTACAATAAAATGGGAAAACAAAATGCCTGTTGTCTTTGACAATTTCTTTTTTATCAAGAGGATTCCTGGGGTGCAAAGGATCTCCCCCATACTTGGCACTCCCAGTGATTGTATTCTCTGGAGTTTGAAGAGTGAGAGGGGATCTCATAGAAACTTATACAATTCTAACAGGGTTAGATTCAGAAAGAATGTTCCCAATGGTGGGGAGACCAGAAGTAGGGGGTCATAGTTTGAGGATAAGGGGTAAACCTTTTAGAACTGAGGAGAAATTTCTTCACCCAGAGGGTGGTGAATGCGTGGCATTCACTCCAACAGAAAATAGTTGAGGCTAAAATGTTGTCTGATTTCAAGAAGAAATTAGATACAGCTCTCGGGGCTAAAGGGATCAAGGAATTTGGGAGGAAAGGGGAAATCAGGTTATTGAATTCAATGATCAACCATGACCATAAAAAATGGTGGAGAAGGCTCAAAAGGCCAAATAGCCTGCTCCTGCTTCTAATTTTTATGTTTCTATGTGTGAAGACACTGGCCTGGAAAACACATAGTCGGAATTTTACTGTCCTGTCCGCCTCAGGAATCAGAGTGGGAGAGGGACGGATGTTGGGAAGGTTTGTTTATTTTATGTGGGATTTTCCGGTTTTGGGACCAGTAAGGCCGTAAAATCCTGCCCAGGAAGTCTGGTGATTTCAGGTCCTTGCCCTGCTCATCAACTTCACACAGTGTTGGATGCTGGACAGCGGTGGTAGTCGTGTTTGGAGCATCCGGTGGAGTAAGTGTAGTGCCGGAAACAGCTCATGGCCTCATTGGTACCACCATCCCAGTCATTTTTTTTTGTAGAAGGCTTGCTTTACATCTTCTTATTTCTATGGCTTCTTCAACGTAATAAAACTTCCCGAGATCCTCACAGGAGCGTGGTCAAACACAATTAGATACCAGGTGCATTAGCAGAGATTGGGATGGCGACTGAAAGCTTAATAAAGGAGGTAGGTTTATAAAAAACAGCTTAAAGGAGGAGGGTGAACTATCGAAGTGATGAGGTTATATGTATGGGAGGGGTGTGAGGAATGAACTAATTAGTGACAGGCAGAAATGTTTTTAGACAGGGAAAGCTATGTTTCACCAACTTGATTGAGTTTTTGAAGAGATGATAAAGAAAATTGATGAGGAAAGAATTGTGGATGAAGTTTATATGGACTTTAATAAGGTGTTTGACATGGTCCCACATGGCAGTCTAGTACAAAAACTAAAATCACATGAGATTCGGGGTAGTTAGATGGATGGAGACCTAGCTTGATTATAAAAGACAGAGAGTAGCGATGGGAAGGTGTTTTTTTTCAGAATGGAGATCTGTAGCTAGCGGTGTTCCACAGGGATCAGTGCTGGGACCTTGATTGTGGTACATATAAATGATTTGGAGGAAAGTGTAGATGGTCTGATTAGTTTGCGGATAACTTGCGGATTGTTGGAGTTGCTGATAGTGCCGGGGATTGTCAAAGGATACAATTGGAGATTTGGGCACTGAAATGGCAGACGGAGTTTAATTCGGACAAATGTGAGGTGATGCATTTTGGAGGATCAAATTTAAAACAATCCTCTTTAGCCAGAGATGAGGTATCAGAGTATTGGAGAGTAACTAGCATTGTTCCTCTGCTAAAGAAGGGCAGACAAGACAGTCCTGCAAATTACAGGCTGGTGTGAGCCTTACATCAATGGTGGGAAAATTTTGGAGAAGATTCTTAGGGACAGGATATACTCACATCTGGAAGACAATAGGCTTATTAGCAATTGGTAGCATGGTTTTGTGAAGGGAAAGTCGTGTCTCACAAAGTTAATTGAGTTTTTTGAGGAAGTGACAAGAAAAATTGACCAGAGCAAGGCAGTGGATGTCGTATACACAGACTTTAGTAAAGCCTCCATTGCAGGTTGTTACAGAAGGTGAAAACATATGGATCCTAGATAAGTTGTTAAGATGGATGCAAAACTGGCTTGGACACAGAATAGTAAGAAGTCTCACACAGCAGGTTAAAGTCCAACAGGTTTATTTGTAGCATAAGTTTTTGGAGTATTGCTCCTTCTTCAGCTGAAGAAAGAGGCGCTTACCCCAGTCCAACACCGGCATCTCCACATCTTGGCCAAAGAAAGCAGACAGTAGCAGTGGAAGGGTGCTTTCCTAACAGGAGTTCTGTGACAAGCAGTGTTCCACAAGGATGAGTGCTGGGGCTTCTGTTGTTTGTAATCTACATCAATGATTTGGAGGAAAATGTAGGTAGTCTGATTAGTAAAAAAATTGCAGATGATACAAAAATTGGGGGAGTAGCTGACAACGAGGAGGATGGTCAGAGGATGTAGCAGAATACAAAATGGCTGGAGACCTGGGCCAAAGATGGCAGATGGAATTTAACCCAGGCAAATGCGAGGTGATGCAAATTGGAAATTCTACTGCAGGAGGAAAGCATGTGGTAAATGGTAGAGCTCTTAGAAATATTCATAGGTAGAGGATCTCAGAGTGCCGATCTACAGTTCTTTGAGATGGCAACTCAGGTGGACAAGGTAGTCAATAAGGCGTATGGCATGCTGATCTTCATTGGTCAGAACATTGCGTATAGGAATAAGCTGTATAAGGCACAGGCTTGGCCACACTTGTGTGAGTATTGTGTACAATTCCAGGCACTACACTATCGGAAGGACATTGATGCATTGGAAAAAGTGATTTACCAGGATATTGCCTGGTTTGGAGGGTATAGACTATGAAAAATGGTTGAACAAACTTGGATTGTTGGAGCATCAGAGGATAAAGGGGCGATCTGATAGAGATTTATAAGACTATTACAGACTTGGACTGAGTGGATAGTCAGAGTCTTTTCCATAGAGTCGAAGGGTCAATTACTCGGGTGTATAGGTTGAAAGTGAGAGAGGGTAAAGTTTAGAAGAGATGTATGAGGCACATTTTCACAGAGAGGATGGTGAATGCATGGAACATACAGCCTGAGGAAGTGATGGAAGCAGATTCTATAACAACATTCAAAAGGCACCTGGATAGATACATGAATAGGCGGGGAATAGAGAGATAGAGTGCAGACAGAAAAAAAATTACAGGGGTGTTGCCTGCTATAGAGGATGTTAACTATCAGACTAGTTAGGATATCAATTGAGGGCACATAGATTGAGGATAGGAACACAAAAGGAACATTTACTCTCCTGGAAATGCACTGTAGACTCCCAAACAGTTAGAGGAAGATAGAAGGCAAATCTCTGGGAAAACAAATTTCTGAAAAGGGCAGAAACAATCGTGCCACAATCAGAGGGATTTTAAATACTCTAGTATCACTTGGGATCATTTGGTGTGAAAAGATTGGAACTAACAGAGTCCTTGAGGTGCATTCAGGAGAACTTTTTACGGCATTAAGTAGCAATTCAGCAAGAGAGGGTAAAGTTCTGGGCTTAGTTTTAGGAAATGATGCCGGGCAGGTGAAAGGAGTGTCAGTGGGGAGCATTTTGATGATAGTGATCATAATTTGCTTAGCTTTGACAAGATTATGAAAAAAGATAAATATAGATCAGGAATTAAAATTCAAAAGTGGAGTAACTCTGATTTTATTAAGCTGAAGAGGGATTTAACAAAAGTGGATTAAATTCAGGAGGTTCAGAATAAACAGGTTCCCACAAGAAGAATTTGGGACAGCCAAATCTAGAACCCCTCGGTGTCAAGGAGCTTCCAGGGTAAGAAATGACAGAAAAGCGAAGCTCATATCAGACGCCAGGAACTTAACACTACAGAGAGTCAAGAGGAATATAGAAAGAGGAGAGGGTGAAATCAGAAAGGACATTTTTGAAATGAAAAGGAAAGATGGAATTTGAAAGAATATTGGCAAACACAATCTAGGAGAACCCAAAGATATTTTACCAATACACTAAGAGTAAAAGGATGACTACAGAAAAAATAGAGTCTGTAAAAAATTGCAAGGTAAGCGGTGTACAGGCAGATGATGTGGATATGGTTTACAAAAAAGACAATCACGCATTGTAATTAAAGAGGAGGAATGTGAAATATTAGATGTGATAAACTTACGAGGAGAGAATAAATCAGTTGGGATTATATTCAATGGAGTTTAGAAAATAAGAGGGAATTTTGTAGAAACTTATAAAATTCTAACAAGGTTAGACAGGATAGATTCAAAAAGAATGTTCCCAATAATGGGGAATCCAGAACTAAGAATCATAGTTTGAGGATAAAGGGTAAACCTTATAGGACTGAAGTGAGGAGAAATGTCTTAGTCCAGGGAATGGCATATGTGTGGAATTCACTACACAGAATGTAGTTGAGGCCAAAATGTTGTGCGATTTCAAGGGAAAAATAGATATTTCCCTTGGGGCGAAAGGGATCAAGGGATAAAGGTGATAGAGGTGTATGAAATTATGATGGGAATAGATAGAGTGAATGAAAACAGTTTTTTTCCACTGAGGCTAGAGGAGAAAAAAAAACTAAACAACATGGATTAAGGGTGGAGAGGGAAAAGTTTGAAGGGAATATTAGGTGGGGAGCTTCTTCACACAGAGTGGTGGGAGTGTGGAATGAGCTGCCAGATGAAGTGGTGAATGCAGGCTCAATTTTAACACTTAAGAAAAACTTGGACAGATACATGGATGAGAGAGATGTAGAGAGATATGGTCTAGGTGCAGGTCAGTGGGATTGGGCAGAAAATGGTTTGGCACAGTCAAGAAGGGCCAAAAGGCCTGTTTCTGTGCTGTAATGTTCCATGGTTCTAAGGTTCTATTTGGGAGGAAGGGGGATCAGGAGATTGAATTCAATGATCAGCCATGATCAAAATGAATGGCGGAGCAGGCTTGAAGGGCTGAATGGCCTCCTCCTGCTTCTTTCTATGTTTCGATGTTAAATGTGAGTCTTCTTATTTTTAAACAGTTCCAGATTCTCCAACAAGGGGAAATATTCTCTCCACATTCATACTGTCAATACCCCTCAGAGTATTCAATTTTCAGTCGTCACCTTTTATCGAATCAAACTCCAGTAGATGCAAATCTAACCTCACTAACCTTTTCTCATCAGACAATTAGGGTTGGTGGTGGACAAGATTTGGGGAATTAGGAAGTGCATTACGGGATACAGAGTCTGATCTTCCGTCCTACTTTTGTAACCAGATTTTTTACACGGCTGTTCCGGTTCAGTTTCTGGTCAATGGCAACCCCTTGGATATTGATAATGAGGAATTCAGCAATGGTTTATTCATTTGCGGGACATGACTGTTGCTGGCCGGTCAACACCTATTGCCCATCTCCAGTTGCCTTTGAGAAGGTAGTAGTGAATTGCCTTCTTGAATCGCTGCAGTCCATGTGCTGTGTGTTGACTCACAATGCCATTAGGTTTCTCTTGTCGGAGATTATCACTGCCTGGTTCTTGTGTGGCACGAATGTTATGGATGAGGCTGGGATGAGGGGAAATTTGATTGAAATAGACAGAATTGTGAGGTTCTTGGATGGATTGGATGGGAAGGGCCTGTTTACGTTAGCAGAGAAGCCAGTGACTAATGAGGTAATGTTTTTTCACCCTGGGGGTTGCAGGGATAAGGAACTCATTACCTGAAAGGGGTGGCAGAGACAGAAAGCCTCAACTCATTAAAAGGCATCTGGATTTGCAACTGAAATCTCCTAACCTGCAGAGTAAACACTGGAAAGTGGGATTAGGGATGGCTCACTTTTCAGCCGACACAATCTGGATGGGCACAGTGGCTTCTTTCTGTACCATACATTTCTCAATGATTCTTAGGTCTGGACACAAATCTGATATTCTTCAAATTCTGAATGATTTCAAAAGAGTAATTAATGAACGATTGGTTGGAAAATCAGTAAGAAAGGGAGATCGGGCTCAAAACCACTATTCAAAGAATAAAATCATTAAGGTGTGGATTATTTTAACCCAAGTGGCAGAGAAAATGACACCATTGTAACTTTCTGAAATGAATCCTGGAGCAGTCACTGATTTTACATCTGTAGAAACTTTTATATCCATTGACTCATTAGCTCCCCTTGTTAAGCATCCTTCTCAGGATAAAATTTAGAGATTGAAGATCAATCACTGATCTATCTGTTCTGCTGACAGTTGCTCTTGCTTTTAACACCAGCCATCATCTTTGGGATATCCTCGCTACACCACCTGTATGACCATGCTGGACCTGAACTGTCCGCAGAATTCCAGATGTGGACTAGCCTCAGGTTTTCAACAGCTTCCAGGTACATGAACTCAGCTGAGATGGCAGAATGGCCCAAGCATCCAGTTTATTCTTATTATTGTTTCAGATTTTTTGAGCAAAGCAAAATATATGAGTCAATGAATACTCATCTGTGAAGGGCAGCTGAACAAAGCAAGCACTGTGTATAGGTACTTAATTTAGCTGCAATACATGAGAGTTTTTGTAAAGCATTCAGTGGTATAGCCATCATAATAGTTCATGTGGGTGGTGTACCCTTCAGTTACTTGGTTCTGTTTTCTTTTAAATGTTTCTTCAGAGTAAAATTGGCAATGTCTCTATAAATAATTTATTGTGGAAATGAGGTCAGGCAGCTGGAGAAGGAAGTACAGCCTGCGCAGAAACACTGGATGCAATAATCCTTCCATTTGATTTGGTTTATTATTGTCACATGTATTAACGTACAGTGAAAAGTATTGTTTCTTGTGTGTGATACACAGTCAAAGCATACCGTTCATAGAGAAAGGAAGGAGAAAGTACAGAATGTAGTGTTACAGTGAAGTGTAGACAGAGTAAATGGATGTGAGGCTGGTTTGTGTGATGGATTGGGCTACATTCATAGCCTTTTTTAGTTCCTTGCAGTCTTTGGCAGAGCAGAAACCATACCAAGCCAAAAGAATGCTTTCTGTGGTGCATCTGGAAAAGTTGGTGAGAGTCAAAGCTGACATGCCAAATTTCCTTAGTCTTCTGAGGAAGTAGAGGCACTGGTGGGCTTTCTTAACTATAGTGTCAGCATGGGGGACCAAGACAGGTTAGAACCATAGAACCATGGAAAATTACAGCTCAGAAACAGGTCTTTTGGCCCTTTTTGTCTGTGCCAAATGATTTTTTACCTCGTCCCACGACCTGCACTTGGACCATATCTTTCCACACCTCTCTCATCCATGAACCTGTCCAAGTTTTTCTTAAATGTTAAAAGTGACTCTGCATTTACCACTTTATTCGGCAGCTCGTTCTACACTCCCATCACTCTCTGCGTGAAGAAACCCCTCAATATTCCCATTAAACTTTTCTCCTTTCACCCTTAACCCATGCCTTCAGTTTTTTTTTCCCTAGCCTCAGTGGAAAAAGCCTGTTTGCATTCATTCTATCTATATCTATCAAAATCTTGTACACCTCTATCAAATCTCCCCTCATTCTTCTATGCTCCAGGGAATAAAGTCCTAACTTATTTAATCTCTCTCTGTAACTTAGCTTCTCAAGTCCCATTGGTGATCTGGACAGCTAAAATCTTGAAGCTCTCGACCCTTTCTACTTTATCTCTGTTGATGTAGACTGGTGCATGTTCTTCCTAACACTTCCTGAAGTTGATGACAATCTCTTGTTTTGTTGACATTGAGGGAGAGATTATTGTCACCGCACCAGTTCACCAGATTCTCTATCCAATTCCTGTACTCTGTCTCATCATTGTTTGAGATCTGACCCACGACAGTGTGTCATACTTTAACACTGTCTCAAGAGTTTATCCTGGGGTGCAGTGATATAGTAGTAAAGTTACTAAACCAGTAATCTGGCCATTTGAGAATTGAATTTCAGTTTTAAAGATGCACTGGACAAGTTGGTGCAAAACTATCCAGATGTGACTGAAAACCCAAACAGTTCCATTAATGATCAGTACCCAGGATGTTGCTTTCAGACCTCATTTAACCTCATATAACCTCAGTAAAACATTGAAAGAGTTGTCTCTTAACTGACCTTCTCTACTCAACTCCATCTGTAGAATGGACAATGTCAGCCAATGCTGCCAGTGACACTGATATCCTGAGAATCAATTAAATATTGGTGAAATTGAACAGGTTAACATAAACAGCCATTCCCCACATTCCCCAAGTGTTCTCCATCCCTCTTTAAAACTCCCTAAAATCTATCATGTTGAATGACCCAAGAAACACAGGGCAGGATTTTCTATCCGTTTGTGCCAATGGGTTTTCCAGTACGGTCAAAGATGACCCACTCTGATAGGGTGGGCAAATCACACAAAAGCTCATAGACTTTGGTGATATCAAAAGATTCCACTAGTAGCCAAAGGTTTGTCACATCTGCTGGGCTGGTTCAGACGAAGACAGGAGGAATGTGTGGAAAATCCTGGCCTGAGTATTGATGTTTTCTCTACCGGTGAGATCAACACCATCCTGCTTATACTGTCTTAATCCATTGTTCACGTGGAGACTGTTATGGAGTAAGTGGGGTCCCTGGTCTTTTCCAGGCACTCCTCATTATCATTTCCATGCTGGCTGAGATCGGTTCATCCAACTGAGAGCTTGTCAGGGATTTGTGACCTGTGTAACCCGATTTGAAAGGTTAGGTGTTAACCATGGAGTTTGTCAACTCAGATGGATATCATAAACAATGCAAAAGACCATCAGAACACACTGCATGAATTTCACTCCCTAAGGGTCCTTTTGATTCATTTGCAATCATATTAAATCTGTGTACTCTGTTTACCAACCCTTCAATCACTGGTGAAAACCACTGCTCTCTACCTTTTATTTCTTTATTGTCCTTCCTTATTTTTCCCCCTCCCCTGACTCTTTCCCCTACATCATCCACTTTCCCTTACCTTTTCTCCCCCCACCGCTACCCCTTTTCTACATTCTACTTTTCTCTCATCTTCCCCCTTCCCCAACATCGCCATCTGTCACAGCTTACAGCTTTTTTGCCACTTGGCCAATCACACCCTTTATTCTCTCTCTGTGAACAGCTCTTAGCAGCCTTTTCTCCTGGTCTTTGGCTATGACCCATCTTTCATTCCCACATCCTGCAGTACAATTATATTCCATTTTTTATGCTTTTAACCTTTGACAAAGGGTCATCTGATTTTGAATCATCAATTCTTTTCTCTCCTTACAGCTGTTGCCAGACCTGCTAAGATTTTCCAGTGTTTTTTCTTTTGGTTTCAGATTCTAGCATCCACAGTAATTTGCTTTTATTTAACTTTTAGCCACTGATAACAGTTTCTCCTTATTTAGTCTATCAAATTCCTTCATGATTTTGGTCATGTTTTTCTTTGATATGTGACTACACTGTGACTTTAAGATATGTACTATTGTCGTGTTTCTGCTGAAGGGTCTGTTTTATCCTTCAACTCTATTTAACAATGCCAAATTGTCCACAGCTGGTAGCTCACCTCTGAAACTGCAGAAGGTTAATTGCTCCTAATTATTGGAATGTTTGATTGTATCTGGGCTAATGCAGTATTGTTTTCCTAAAGTTATTCCCTGGGATTTTCAGAGTAGGGTTTGATTACTTGATTGACAAGAGAATATCTTTGAGTGCATGGAGCTAGGCTTATTGAGAAGGAAAATCAGGCAGTTGCAGTTTGAATTTAGAAACAAAAAAGTAACTCTTGTTTTCTCTCTCTTTGAACGATTAGAAAGCAATATCTCTCTCCTGAGGTCTACACAAGGCAAGAGATGTGTTGCCCCTTCTCTCTCTCTGACTGATGTTCTGCTCTGTGAAGACAAATATTCCTTTGGTGGCTGAACTGGGAATTAGAAGATCCCTGTATCTCTGTCCCGAGGGGATAAAAAACTGGAACTGGGAATTTACATAAGCCTGATTTTAATGAGGAATTTACATCAATAGGGATATTGTTTTAAATTAAGAATTATATCTGTCATGTTTAAATAATTCAATTGGTAAAAGTTGTGGTAATTCTTCTTGGTGTATTTTAACTATGCTGTTAAATAAAATTTGTTTTAATAAAAGCTTCCCAGTGAGTCAATAGAATCATACCTGAGTGAAACACCTTATTCTCACACTAATGCCAAAATCAAAAAAAAAATGCTGGAGTCTAGGCTACCTTCATAATATACCTTGGAGTTTATGATCTGGCCCCTAACAGAAGTAAATATATCAATCATACATATGGATTGGTGAAACAGTAATGTGTATTTTTTTATATTTGAAGATAAGATTACAGATAATATTCAGTGCAGCTAATCTGATCATAAATACCAACTCCTCACAGACTGACTGTAGGTTATCTGACTAATTCATCATATCCTGCTGAAGTAGTAATGATGGACAATGATTTCAGAAAGTTTCCTTCAAATGTGCATGCATATCGTACCAGAACACCTTGATTAAATTTCTCCCTAACTATCTCTACTCGAAGAGGAGCAAACTTTTCGAGCAAAGAGTAACAAATTCAATCCCTCTGTTCAAGTGGGGAAGGAGGCAGAAAACAGGAAACTGTAGGCTAGTTAGATTAATGTCTGTCATGGGGAATCAGATTATAGCTGGGCACTTGGAGAAATTCCAGGTAATCAGGAGGAACCAAAATAATGATGTTTAATCGATTTTTTGGAACTCTTTGATAAAGAAAGATGCTCTGTGGATAGAGAGAAAATTGTACACATACTGCATTTGGATTTTCAGAAGGTATTTGATAAGGTGCCACATCGAAGGTTATTACAGAAAATTGCATCTCATGTTATAGACGTAACATTAAAATAGATAGAAGATTGGCTGGTTGGTAAAAAACAGAGAGTGTGCATAAATAGGCCTTTCAATCTCTTTTATCCTAGTTCCTGCCTTCGTCCAAGCAAGCCATCTATCATGACATTGTATCCACAATCAAGGCAATGAACTTATTCCTGGCTCCCAGGTTGATATGTCTGTGATAAAGTCCATTTGTTGTTGATATTTGTTTGTACGCTGCCTGTTGTCTGGGGTCACCCAGTTTCTTAATTGGATTGTCTGACAGTCGCTGATTTGTCTTTGTGAGGGTGATGTCCCAGTGCCTTAGATCCAGTAGTGACACATTTTGAAGATAAGCCCCTTCCAGTACCATTGAGGCTTGGCCTATTTATTTGCATTGTCCATGCCCATGAAGCTTGAAGGGTTTTATATTCAATAAAAGCCCAGCTGGGGGAGACTCTGATCCTATGTCTCCCATTTTTAATACTTTGAAATATTGTTCTTTGAAACATTTGAGATAATACTCCTAATGACAAATCTTCTCCTGTGTTCTGGCAGGCCCCAACCAGTTCACTACTTAGACCTTCGATTTCCCCCAGCAAACACCTTTTAACTATTTTCCCAGATTTTGTTTTTTTTTGGTCTCTTTGTTTCAGCTTGCAAGAAAAATAAGCGAATATATATAGTATTATGACTAACTGTGGGATGAATAAGCTATGAACTAAATCCAATCCAAGATCGAGACCAAGATCCCATCAAGATGGGCTTGTTGTTCTGATTTCCATCCCTAGATCTCTGTTTGAGACAAATTTAGGACAATTCTACATGGTCCCCTGTGCGATTGATGGATTGTGCACTGTGATTCAATCTCACAAACACCAATCAGTGGAATTAATGCCAGATGGGTGTCCATTTCTATTGACCCCAATGTTCTCCAGCCAGGGGAATAGTTCTGGCTATTGGCATTGGTCCATTACTGGTATTCTGAGAACCACCTCCCATTGTGATTAGATTATGCCAGCCACAGTCAATTGGGACTGGGGTGCGTTTCAGAAATCAGCGGGCATTGGCTCATGAGGTTATTCTGAGTGCTCATAGTCCTTAAATGTTTGATGTTGGCTCACAATGGCACATGACCCTATTTCAAATGTTCCATATTACCATTCCCAGTACCCCAATGTCACCAATGTGCCATTCTCGATAGCTGGGTCTGATGCATTTCAGTTTATTTATTGCCTGAACATCAGTTTCCAGCTCAGCTATTATCTTCTGAAGGTGAAACCTGGTTTTCTTTCCAGCTCTTGCCCTTCTATCTTGTTACTTTCCCTGGGTATTTTCTCTAATTGATCCCATAGTGTATTGAACTGCCATTAGAGTTTGGCACAATCTTTACTGTTGATTAGTGACATTACTGTGTGAAATATTGTCTCTGCATCACTTATTAAATTCCTCTTTTCTCTTCTTGACTCAGAGTACCAGCTCTTGTGCAATTTTCCTGAATTTTGTCACCAGAACTAAGCCCATTGAATTGACGCAACCTTTCTTTTAATAGTCTCTTGTGGAACCTCCTGTTTCTATTGGACGCCACTGGGAATTTGTACTGCTGGAAAATTGAGGGCGAGCAGGACTATCTTATAACATGCATCACCGTACTCCTCTTACATAAAAGCAAATTACTGCAGATGCTGGGATCTGAAACCAAAAGAGAAAACACAGGAATATCTCAGTAGGTTTGTCAGCATTAGTAAGGAGAGAAAAGGGTCTTTAATTATGCTGGCTGCTTTGCTGAGGCACTGAAAGTGTAGAACGAGGGAGGCTGGTTTGTGTGATGGATTGGGCTATATTCACGATCTTTTGCAGTTTCTTATGGTCATGGGCAGGGAAGGTTGCTGATTTGATATCCAGTATTACATGAGCACCAATGTTCCCCAATTATATATTTGTAAGATTGAAGCCATTATTTTCAGTCCCATTCCTCAATCCCCCAGGCAACTGTCTGACATTAAAAACTTGCCTCTCTCTCTGTCTCTATAATCTCCAAGTTCACAAACCTCTCAGATATCTGCGTAATAAATCCAAGCCAAGATCCCTCGCCAAAATTTCTTTTATTTACAAAATCCACTACACAGCGGAGTGCTCTCTGTATGTTCCTTGCTTCAGCAGGCAGAGAGACTGTCACACCTGCTTTAAATTGGGAACATGCATCTCTCTTATTGGGCTAGCAATTTGGACTTAGTCAGGGAGTTCATATTCCAGCAGGCCAACTTCATTTGCCTGACTGAAGTCATCACAACCCATATTTCTTGCATTCTGTCTTTTAGAGTATCTCTGGTTTTAATTGTTTCACCATTGATGAGCCAGGCCCCAGCTCTGTCCCTACACCTCTCCACCTCTCTACCTTATTTTCCTCCTTTAAGATCCTCCTTAAAACTGAATCTTTTGAGACCATCCTGCTGTCTCCTGACTTCATAACTGGAATTTTAAGTTCAGGGTGGTGACCTTATGTGGTGCAGCCCCCTGTTGGGGGAAGTAACAGACTGTTTTTTGCATCTTTAAGGATCTGGCTCTAATTTAATGCTTTCTGAACCTGGAGTTTCCCCTCCCCCCACCCCTTGCCCTCCCCGCTAGTCTAAATTATTCATAATCAAATCCCTTAATCATATTTAACAGCTGGATTAGACCATACTTTAATCTTCTAAATTTTAGAGAATGCAATCCTTGTCGATGTCCTCTGACAGTGATCATTGTGAATGTAAATCGATCTCATGTTACATCTTTGATCATGAAATGACACTCTTTTGTTTGATATTGAAATACAATTGATTATTTCAGTTAAGGAACATTTCCGTCTTCCAATCTGTACTAAATCAACAGTTTTAAACTGGAGTAATGTTATGCAATTAGCTTCAGTATCTTTTGGGTTTAACCAGAAGTTTGTCTTGGATTAATCCTGCAATCAGCATCCCGTTTTAAAATCAAAACAGCAACGAGGAATCTACTTTCAGGTTATCATTTACACAAATTTTTCATGAATTTTCCACAGTTATTTTCTGCTTTGCTTGGAGCCTTTTATTATAATACAGATACAGTCCCTTTACTCTGAAAATGGAATGTCCTGATCCAAAAAGATGTACTGCTGAAGCTGTATAGAGCTCTGAAATTGTAAGTACAGGCGGTGACCTTACATGACGCAGCCCCTGTTGGGGTCAGACCCCATTTGGAATATTATGTGGAGTTCTGGATTCCATACCTGAAGAAGGACGTGCTTGCCTTGGAGGGGGTCCAGAAGAGGTTGGGAAGAATGATCTCAGAATGAAGGGTTTGTCATATGAGGACTGGTTGAGGAGTCTGGGTCTGTATTCGATGGAGTTTAGAACAATGAGGGCGGGGGGGATCTAATTGAAACTTACAGAATACTCAGAGGCCTAGATAGATGAATGTGGAGAGGGTGTTTCCACTGGTGTGAGAGATTAGAACTCGAGAGCACAAACTCAGAGCGAAGGGGCACTCCTTTAATACTGAGATGAGGAGGAATTTCTTTGACTAGAGAGTGGTGAATCTATGGAATTCATTACCACTATGGAGACCAGGTCATTGAGTGTCTTTAAGTCAGAGATAGATACATTCTTGATCAATAAAAGGATCAAGGTTGTGGGGAAAAGGCAGGAGAATGGGGACGAGAACCATATCAGCCATGTTCGGCTCGATGGGCCGAATTGCCTAATTCTACTCCTATGTCTTATGGTCTAATGTTTAACTTCCAATGTGGTGAACAAAATGGAACACTAAATCGCTTGTGTATTCACCTGAAATCGAACCAAGCTTCTCTCTCTTATCTGTAAGCGTCAGTGCTGCTGTAAGCCATCCGACTATCAGAGGGTCCTACCTGACAATGAATCAGGAATGTTGGTTAACTCGGGAAAATTAAAAGAAAAGAGTTACATTTGTACAGGAACTTTCACACAAGGGGTTGGTTTTTTTGTGTTTCGGAAATGTACGAAGATGACACACACCAGATTTTTTCTGTAATAAATACTCTAAAATGTCTGCCCTCTGCAAACGTGAGCTTCCAACATGCTTTTAGAGACAGTGACAGAAAATGATCAACAGGCACACACAATCAAACACGAAACCATTTAACAATTAAACACTACAATTTGTTCCTCAATAAAATGTATTCTTATAAATGCGAGGTGATGCATGTAGGTAGATTGAACCAGACAGGATTTACACAGTTAATGGCAAAGTGTGGGGACAGTTACAGAACAAAGAGATCTGGGGTTACGTGTTCAGGGCTCCTTGAAAATGGAGTCACAAGTGGACAGAAGGTATTCAGCATGCTTGGTTTCATCGGTCAATACAGGAGTTGGGATGTTTTATTGTACAAGACATTGGTAAGGCCATCCTTGGAATGCTGTATGCAATTCTGGTCACCCTATTATAGAAAGAATAATATTAAACTAGAAAGAGTGCAGGAAAGATTTATTAGGATGCTACCGGGACTTGATGGTTATAAGGAGAAGCTGGATAGACTGGGACATTTTTCTCTGGAGTGTAGAAGGCTGAGGGGTGATCTTATAGAGGTCTATAAAATAATGAGAGATGTTGATCAGCTAGATAGTCGATATATTTTCCCAAAGGTATGGGAGTCTAAAACTAGAAGGCATAGGTTTAAAATGAGAGGGGACAGATGAAAAAATATCCAAAGAGCAATTTTTTCTCACAGACGGTGGTGTGTATCTGGAACAAGCTGCCAGAGGTAATAGTGGAGGCGGATACAATTTTGTCTTTTAAAAAACATTTAAACAGTTACATGGGCATGATGGGTGTAGAGGGATATGGGCCAAATGCAGGCAATTGAGACGAACTTAGCGGTTTAATAAGAGGACAGCATGGACAAGTTGGGCCGAAAGGCCTGTTTCCATGCTGTAAACTCATCAGAGCAGGAAAGATATCCTTATAATCACTGTCTTCCAAATATCGTGGTCTGCTCACTATCAAGCATCTTACATTGCACTTTGTGTTGTTAGCCAAGAGATAAGTATTGTTACCAAGCAACCGTTTGATTTGACTTGGTCCCGACAAAGAATTGTAGTCGTGATTTGGCCTTTTGGTGCGAACCCAATCTCCAACCCCAAATTGCGGTTTGCTTGTGCCTGTTGACTTGTCAAAGTCTATTTTTGCTTTTCCATATCGCTTTGTAATTTCTTCCGCCTTCGGTGTGACATTCCTGTTGGATGTCAGTGAGAGCTCAGGACTGGTCAAATGTGTGTAAAAGTTCCAACCCCAGCTATACCTCTGGCCAATTTCTTTCTGGTCAGAGAGTGTAGGATCAATCAATATATACAAAGTGGGACGTGAACGGATTTTTCAAACACTTGTCCCTCTGAAACCTCAGCTCTCTGGCTGTTCTCGATCTCCTCTTTGAAATGCTCAGCACTATCATCCAGATGCTGGTTGGGTTGTGCTGTCAGTTTGTGGTTCTATAGTTTGCTAGGAACTCCATGGATTAACTGGAAATATACTGTGGTCCATTGTCTGCAGTGATAATCTCTGGAAAATCTCATTTTGTAAATAGCTTGTCTAGAATGTCAGTAACTGAAGTGATGGTTATAGGATTTGTTGTAGTGATTGCCAACTATTGGCTATGTAGGTCATGAACAAGAAGCAAAAACTGTTGATTCCTTGGTGCTGCATGAACCTCTCCAAAAATATCAACTTGGAGTAGTTGCCATGGTTTTCTTGGCCACAGGGTTGATTGAACTGATTTGCACTGATTGTAAAGAAAGTTTCTAATGAACTCTTCTGCTTGGTGATGTATTGTTGTCTACAAGACTGCTTCACAGGATCATCTGAGAATACAGCAGGACATTGATAGGCTGGAAAATTGGGTGGAGAAATGGCAGATATAATTTAATCCAGGTAAATGAAAGGTGATGTATTTTGGTAGGTCCAATTCAGATGGGAGCTATAAAATAAATGGTAGAACCAAAAGGAACACAGACACATGGAGATATCTGAGAGTTCAGATCCATAGATCCTTAAAGTTTCAGCACAGATGGAAAAGGTGATGAAGAAAGCATATGGCATACTTTCCTTCATTAGAGAAGACATCAAGTGTGAAAGTTGGTAAATTTTGTTGCACTTATATAAAATGTTGTTGAAGGCCGCTTTGGAATACCGTGTCTGATTCTAATACCACACTACCAGAAGAACATGGAGAGAGTGCAGAGAAAGGTTTACCAGGATGTTGTCTGTTTTGGAGGGTATTAGCTATGAGGAGAGATTGAACAAACTGGAATTGATCTCTCTGGAAAGACGGATGCTTAGATGCGACTTGATAGACGTTTATAAAATTATGAAGGGTATGGACAGAGTGGACAGTTGGAAGCTTTTTCCCAGGGAAGAAATTACAATTACAAGGGGGCATAAGTTCAAGATAAGGGGGGAAAGGTTCAATGGAGATGTGTGGAGAAAGTTTTTTGCTCAGAAGGTGATGGAGGCCTTAAATGAACTGCCAGGTGAGATGGCTGAAGCAGTTACGTTAGCCACATTTAAGACTTATCTTGATAGACATATGAACAAATGGGGAACAGAGGCATATAAGTGGGTTGGTCAATGTGATCGGCACAGGCTTGGAGGGCTGGAGGCCTGTTCCTGCGCTGTACTGTTCTTTGTTCTTTGTTACACCCAAATGTCCTTCATTGACAAGGTGCAGTATATATTGCTGGAGTGCTTTTGGGGTAACTGCTTGAGTTCTTGTGGTGCAAAAAACACAGGTGTTATTGAACCATGTAAGGTCAATTTGTGCTCTGGGATATAGGATTAACTCTTGCTCTCTTTTGGCTCAATTTTGTCAGTGCGGGCTTACCTCCTGCAGTAACTGTTATCGATTCTACTTTCAACCCTACTCATTAATCAAGGTTAGTGGCCACTCGTGAAATCACCATGATCAAGCAGGCTTTGGAAGTTGTTTTGCCATGGCTAGCATTGACATGCTGCTGTGAACCTTGTCAACTACTTAGCTGCGTGAACTTGACCTTAAAATGATGAAGACAGTCTGACAATCCCTCCACAGAGCTCAGTGACCTGCTCCTGACATGGTGAACAATGTGGTCAGTTCTTGCGGTTCAATGTTAGGAGTGAACCGTAGAGAACATGTGGCAGTGTTCACAAGTGTAGATAAAGGCTGGTGCTTTCTTGTTCTCCAGCACAGCATTTATTTTCAGTTCTGACAATGGGTCTGACTTCTCAGCAAATGGCCACTGGCTTCACCCAAAGTACCATGTGCAAACTGCTCCAATTGCACTCCCTGGTGTGACTTATGTTTCTGTGAGAGAGTTGATATTTGCGAGGTTTGGCAAAAGTGTTATCCTCACATTTAACATTTCAGGAGCTGCTTGGTGTTTAATTGCCCTTTCCCATTGTGCACCTTTCTGTAGTAGCTTTCAAAGAGAGACCACAACCGCTGCATAATTTAGAACAAACTTGTGATAGAAAGAAAAGATGCCAACTCTTTGGAAGAGTGTGAAAGACTTTGCTGTTGTTGTGTGTAGGCTTTTCTCCAGCTGTTGTCACTCTGTATCTCAAAATGTCAACTTTAGATGGTGTGAATTTGTCCTTGTTGAGTGTCAAATTATGTTGTCTGAGTTCAGTGAGCACTGTTGATAATCATCCATCATGTTTAGCTTTGTCCCTTCTATGGACAAACAGTCCCTCAATGTCTAAAAAGGCTGATGAATTGACCTTCTGGGATACAGTAGATGCAGAACTTTTCCTTGGGGGATTCTGTGGTACTGTTAACTTCATGAGTAACAAGAGGTTGCAGATATTGGCACACAGCTCTGACAAAGGGTCATCCAAACTTGAAACATTGGCTCTCTTCTTTGCCCACAGATGCTATCAGACCTGCTAGATTTTCCAACATTTCCTATTTTTGTTTCAGATTCCAGCATCTGCAGAATTTTGCTTTGATCTTAATGTTGAAAATATTGGCTTCACTCTGCTGTGGTAGTTTCATTGCGTGTCAGGCTTCATGAAGATTGAGGAGTCATGAAATGATGCAAATAGTTCTTGGACTATAGGAAGTGGATCCTTCTTGGGAATGATTGTTTTGTTGAGGATCTTAAGTATGATTCATAGTCTAAGTTCACAATATCTGCATTGTGTAATGCCTGGTTCGAGACTCATGATGTGTAACCAATGTGCTCAATGATACTTCCTACTTTAATTCATTTCAGCTCCTGTGATACTTCAGAATGGGTTGCAAAGGGCAACCGTCTCAGGTTCTGTGAAATGAATAGAAATGAGGTGTCAATGTAAGGAATATGAGAGTATCCTTAATCTCCCCAAATCTAATCAAGAGGAAGGATAGTCTAGTAAATTGTTAGTGTCATTGATTATTTTAATATGTGCTCCATGGATTTTTCAAGTTTAATGAACAAGTTAATCTCCATAAAGCTTCTGCCTTTGGTGATGGAGAACCTGAATCATCGGTGATATCTTTGTAATTCTCTAGAACTGTTACTATTACCAAAACCAAAATAATTGAATCATCATAAGCTTGAATAACATCTGTTGCAGGCATGGAAACCGTGAGAAATAATGATGGCAGACGTTGTTGCTCAATCTGAATTCTGTGGAGAATCCTAAGGTGTTCTAGAAAATGTTAAAGGAGGAGGTTAACCAGGGAAAGAGAAGGGCCCATTAGGACCAAGCAGGTAATGTGTGTGTGTGAAGCCACAGGATATTGGAAGGGTGTTAAATGAGTAGTTCTCATCAATCTTTGCTCAGGAAAGGGAGAATGTAGGTACAGAATTCAGGAAATGGGACTGTGAGGAAATTGCACAGTTTGACATAGGAAATGGTGAGGTACTGGAGGCTTTGACACGTTTAAAAATAGGCAAATTCCCAGGCCTGGATGAATTACATCCCAGTCTGCTATGGGAGACAGGCCAGGAATTATAAAGGCTTTGACACAAATATTTAATTTCTCTCTGTCCACAGGAGCAGTGCTCCAAAAGCTAATACCAAATAAACATGTTGGACTTTAACCTGGTGTTGTGAGACTTCTTACTGTGCCCACCCATCCAACACTGGCATCTCCGCATCATAGAGGGTGTGCCAGAGGACAGGAGAATGGTTA
The DNA here is from genome assembly GCA_024679065.1 of Sphyrna mokarran. NCBI lineage: Eukaryota > Metazoa > Chordata > Chondrichthyes > Carcharhiniformes > Carcharhinidae > Sphyrna > Sphyrna mokarran. Next base: position 78,737,388 of record JAGIQG010000014.1, on the reverse strand, counting down.
ATATGGTTTCACTTTTCAAGAAGAGTGGTAAAGGTGAACCAGGAAATTACAGATCGGTGAATCTCCTGTCAGGGGTAGGGAAACTATTGGGAAAAAAACATCTGAAGGAGAGAATTAATCTCCACTGGAAAGGCATGGGTTAATTAGGGATAGTCAGCATAGATTTGTCAGAGGGAGGTCATGCAGAATAAATTTGATAGAATTTTTCAAACAAAAGTGATTGAGTGTGTGGATGGGAGAAAGGCGGTTGCTGCAGTTTATATGGATTTTAGCAAAACCTTTGACAATGTGCCACTTTGGAGACTGTTCGAGAAGATTAAAGCACATGGAATTCAGGGAAACTTGGTGAAGTGGATCTGAAACCAGCTTTGTAATAGGACACAAAGGATAATGGTAGAAAGTTGATTGGGTGACTAGAGGCTGGTGTCCAGTGGTGTATCACAAGGTCAGTGCAAGGCCACTTATTGTTTATTATACACATAAATTATATTGATGAGAATGTAAGGGGAATAATTAGTAAGTTTAAAGACAGGTAGGGTGAAAAGTAGTCAGGAAAAAGATCATAGGTTACAGAAAGATATGGATGGCTTGGTCAGATAGATGAGCACTTAGAATCATTCAATCATAGAAACCCTACAATGCAGAAGGAGGCCATTCAGCCCATTGAGTCTACACTGCCAACAATCTCACCCCAGGCCTTACCCTCACAGTTGCACACATTTATTTTGCTAACTCTCTAACCTATGCATCCTGTGACACTAAGAGGCAATTTAGAATGACCAATCAACCTAACTGCACATTTATGGACAGTGGATGGAAACTGGAGCACCTGGGGGAAACCCACACAGACCCAGGGAGAATGTGCAGACTTCACACAGACAGTGACCCAGCCGGGAATCAAAACTGTGTCCTTGCAGCTATGAGGCAGCAGTGCTAATCATTGTGCCCCTTGAAATATCATAATATTTAAGGACATCTGACAAGTTTTGGAAAACAGCATGAGTTTAGTTTTGACTATTGCAGGTTCAGACTCAATGAGCTGAAGAATCTTTTCTGTACTGTACGACTCTATGTTCGGGATTTTCCAACTGCGCTTGTCCCAAAGCCAACAAATCCAATGGACCTTTGCATGCTCTACTCACTACGATTCTTGTGGTGGGTGTGATGGGAAAATTCCTGTATATGACTCTGAGGAGTGAATTTTTGCCGTCCGCCCACCACGGGAATCGTAGGCAATGAGGGATGAACCACAAAAAGGTCAGCTGACCTCGGGTGGGATTTTCCAGTTTCAGGGTGAGCACAACCAGAAAATCCTGCCCAATGATTTTTACATCAATGGGAAGCAATATTGCGATGCCCACAACCTCGACTGAATAATCAGAATTTTTTGAAGAAGTGACAAAAACAGTTGATGAAGGACAGGCTGTTGATGTCGTCTACATGGATTTCAGTAAGGCATTTGACAAGGTTCCTCATGGTAGACTGATAGAGAAGGTGAAGGCGCATGGGATACAGGGTCGGGTATGTAGATGGGTCGAAAACTGGCTCGGAAGGAGGAGACAGAGGGTAGTAGTGGAAGGCTCTTTTTCCGGCTGGAAGCCTGTCACTAGTGGAGTGCCACAAGGCTCAGTACTAGGTCCTCTTCTATTTGTGGTCTACATAAACGACTTGGAAGTAGGGGTAGGTGGTGAGATCAGCAAATTTGCTGATGACACCAAGATGCTTGGATTGGCGGGTACAGAAGAGCAGTGTCAGGCAATACAACAGGACATAGACAGGTTGGTAGATTGGGCAGATAGATGGCAAATGGAATTTAATCCGGAAAAATGCGAGGTGATGCATTTTGGCCGGAAAAATGTAGAAGAGAATTATAGGATAAAAGGTAAAACTATAAGGAGCATAGAGACGCAGAGAGACTTGGGGGTGCAGGTTCACAAGTCTCTGAAGGTGTCCTCACAGGTGGAGAAGGTGACAAAGAAGGCGTATAGTATGTTAGCTTTCATAGAAAAGGGTATAGAATATAAGAGTAGGAGTTTGATGTTGCAGTTGTATACAACTTTGGTTAGGCCTCACTTGGAATACTGCGCCCAGTTCTGGTCTCCGTACTATCGGAAGGATGTGGAGTCCTTGGAGAGAGTGCAGAGGAGGTTTACCAGGATGCTGCCTGGTATGGAAGGACTGTCCTATGAGGAACGATTAGATAGACTGGGGTTGTTTTCCCTTGAAAGACGTCGGCTTAGAGGGGATCTCATAGAGGTGTATAAGATTATAAGGGGTATAGATAGAGTAAATGGAGGTAAACTTTTTCCACCTTTAGAAATGGATAGGACGAGAGGTCATGGCCATAGGGTGAGGGGGGCTATGTATAGGACGAATATTAGAGGGCAGTTTTTCACACAAAGGGTAGTGGGGGTGTGGAATGCACTGCCGAGTAAGGTGGTGGGAGCAGGCACGCTGGGGCTGTTTAAGGGTCTCTTGGACAGCCACATGAGCGGTATGCAGATAGAGGGATATATTAGGACTGTTTAACTACGGCTTTTTTCCACAGGTAATTCGGTCCATAATTTGAGCACGCATTCGGCAGGTGGTGCGGGTACAGCTCTTGGATGTTGATTCATGGGTTGCCTGGTACCTCATGTCGTATATGAGTGCTTTATGTGGACCACCTGAAGGGCACCATGACAGCTCAGAGACTATCGATGTGGCTGTGCAGACACTTGGAATTGGGCCAGTGTCTGCGGGAGTTTGCGCGTTCTCCCCGTGGTTGCGTGGGTTTTCTCCGGGCACTCCGGTTTCCTCCCACAACCCAAAAATTCGCTCTTAGGCTGATTGGGTAACAAATTGTCCCTATGGTGAAAATTTTCCAAATTAGGATTAATATATATATTATTATATAGGACTATTAAAATAGGATAATGATTTGGTATTACGGTGGCGCGGGCTCGTTGGGCCGAAGGGCCTGTTTCCCGTGCTGTGTTGCTTAATAAAAAAAAAAAAATCCAGAAAATGACCCACTGCTTTACCTCTCTAATAATATACATAAACCAACCCTCATTCTCACAATAAGACTACCCTATATGTCAAAGGATAAAGTCCTCTTCTTCACAACCTCCTGCAGATATTTATTTGCATGAGATATACTTTATCCCTCAAACTGGGATGATAAAGGGGATCAATGATACCTACACAATTCGAACATATTTTTGAGTAGCTTCTATGGTTCTATGATCCCTGTAGGTAATGAAGCTTTACATTTAATGATCCCAGGGCATGGGTGGTTCTCTGGTAAAGAAAGGAAAGGTGCTGGAGGTTGTAAATTTAACTGCTTCTCCATGTTCATTGCCAATTGTTGTGTTTTGATTTGGAGATATGCAGAGATGACACACAGCAGGTCCTTGTATAGACAGGGGTGTAATTCAATGCTGTAAAATGTCCACATTCTGCAGCAACATGTTTCTAACCTGCTTTTGTTTCTCTTTTTTGTAACCACACCTATAGGCTTCGCTAATAGCACGCAGCAAAGAGAACAGTTAACAGCCACACGCTGTTGGGCACTTGACAATTTAACAATTGAATACCAGATTCAGGTCATCCCAAAGCACTTTGCAGCTGAAGGAGTACTCTGTTCCTAATATTTTTGTGGAACAAAATCCCACAATTGGTGGTTTTGGTGAGATAGTTTGAGTTCAGTGATGTTGATTGAGGGATAAGTATTAACCATTGAATCAGGAGAGCTCCCCTGCTCGGCTTCGCATCTTTTACATTCACGTGACAGGACAGCTCGGTTCAACATTTTGTTCTATCAACTCATTGGATCATCCGTGATTTTTATGCACACGCTCTTTGGAGTGGGACTTAAACACCCAATCTAACCACTCAGAAATAAGTCAACTGTGCCATTGCTAACACTAATCATGTATCTATTCCTCTCAGTATGAATAACTCCCGGTGGATGGAATCTAGATATCTTTTCCATATAATCTGCATGTTGTTTTGTAATACTAATGATGCATGGAGAGAAATCTCCAATTTCTCACAATGCATTTCCCTGGCAGTTTTGTCATGTAGATCAAATAATATTGCTGTATGAATGTCACGGTCTCTCTCTCTCTCTCTCTTTCCGTATGCTTCATTTATTCCTCTGCAGCTTTGGCCAGTTCAGTAATTTAAATATTTCGACAATTGCTGCCTGAGGCAATGTACAAAGAAACATCATTTATTTTTTTAAAAGGAACTCAACAGTTAACCTCCATTTCACAGGCTTTATCTTAATCTAAATGGAAGCACAGTTGAAACATTGTTTTATCAATCCATGTTCTTCAAGACCCGTAACTCTGAACATATTAAGTAGCAGAACACTGTGATGTCTCATTGCCCCATTTTCAAAGAGACTTTTAATCTCCAATGTGGTGAATAAATTGGAACTCTGTCATCGACATAATTGTCTGTGAAATGCATTCATCTGTATTTTAATTGTAGATGCTGCTTTTTTCCAATTTTCTCCCTCCCTATCATGTAGACACTTAATCTTGACGATGGGGATCGTTTCAATAAGAACCTCAAACATAGGAACCTTGTCCAAATGCCTGCTTTTCAACAAGTTATATTTATATAATGCTTTTATATATAGAGTATATAAGATCATAAGACATAGGAGCGGGATTAGACCATTCGGCTCATTAAATCATGGCTGATATTTTTCACATCTCCAATCTCCTGCCTTTTCCCCATAACCCCTGAACCCTTTATTGATCAAGAACCTATCTATCTCTGTCTTAAAGACACGCAATGACCTGGCCCTCCACAGCCATCTGGGACAAAGAGTTCCACAGATTCACCACTCTGTCTGAAGAAATTCCTCCTCATCTTTTACTCTGAAGGGCAGTCCTTTTACTCTGAAGCTGTGCCCTCAGATCTTAGTCTCTCACACTAATGGAAACATCTTTTCCACCTCCACTCTACTCAGGCTTTCAGTATTCCAGGAGCAGTGAGAGAGAGGAAGAATTGCAATGAATTTGAGCATGACACAGAGCATGTACTGATACATAATGCAGTGCAGACAGTGTAAAACACATCTGTACTCAGTGAAAATTACCTGTGTCCTTGAATCAGTAATGACCACAATTTTCTTTGCAGCTGCTAACACAAATGTCCATTGTCACCCACTCTCATAATATTGTCCTCTACAAATATAATTCAAAACTATAAATATAAAAATGCTCACTAGAATCGTGTCAGATATATCCAGAGTCATTTTCATTGGCTGTTGTTGAGGTAAATAAACTCCATCCTTAACAATCCTGTGTTTTTCACTTTATTTTGTGTGAATTATTAATGTTGACTCTTCAGTACAGTACTGAGGGACTGCTACACTGGCAGAGAATCATTGAAGAATCTATTGACTTTGGAGGGAGCCTATTTATTACCTGGATTGGGAGGCATGCCTTATGAAGATAGGTTGAGAAAGCTAGGTCTCTTCTCCCTGGAGAGACGAAGGTTGAGAGGCAACCTGATAGAGGTTTATAAGATGTTGAGAGGAATAGATAAGGTGGATTCTCGGAGGCTATTTCCCAGGGTTGAAATGGCCACTACGAAAGGACACAGGTTTAAGGTGCTGGGGGAAAGGTACAGAGGAGATGTTAGGGGTAAGTTTTTCACTCAGAGGATGGTGAGTGAATGGAATTGGCTGCCGTCAGTGGTGGTAGAGGCGAACTCGCTGGGGTCTTTTAAGATACTTCTGGATGAGTACATGGGATTTAATAGGATTAGGAGTTACAGATAGTTCTATGGCCCAGTAGGTATAGATATGATGGACACAACTTGTGGGCCGAAGGGCCTGTTTGTGCTGTAGTGTTCTATGTTTTATGTTCTATTAAAGGTTTACCAGAGTAATACCTGGACTCATAGAATCCCTATAGTACAGAAGGAGACCAGTTGGCCCATCGAGTCTGTACCAACCACAATCCCACCCAGGCCCTATTCCTGTAGCCCTGCATATTTATCCTACTCATCCTTCTGATGCTAGAGTCAATTTACCATGGCCAATCAACCTAACTGAAACATCTTTGAACTGTGAGAGGAAACCACCCAGGGAACACGGGAGAAATTGCAAACTCTGCACAGACAGTGACCACATGCTGGAATTGAATCTGCAGCAGTGAGGCAGCAGTGCTAAACATTGTGCCGCTGTGTTCAGTTACACAGACTGAGGGTTGCAATCTCTGAAATCTTGAAGGCTGGGGAGGGGCTTATTGAACCAAAGCTTTCAAGATATTAAAGGGAACTGATAAAGTGAATAAGATGAATAATTTCTGCTGGTTGGAGTGCCTATCCCTTGGGATATGGAGTGTCTATCTCTCGGGGATATGGAGTGCCTATCCCTCAGGGATATGGAGTGCCTATCCCTTGGGATATGGAGTGTCTATCTCTCGGGGATATGGAGTGCCTATCCCTCAGGGATATGGAGTGTCTATCTCTCGGGGATATGGAGTGTCTATCCCTTAGGGATATGGAGTGTCTATCTCTCGGGGATATGGAGTGTCTATCCCTCGGGGATATGGAGTGTCTATCTCTCAGGGATATGGAGTGTCTATCCCTTAGGGATATGGAGTGTCTATCTCTCGGGGATATGGAGTGTCTATCCCTCGGGGATATGGAGTGCCTATCCCTCGGGGATATGGAGTGCCTATCCCTCGGGGATATGGAGTGTCTATCTCTCGGGGATATGGAGTGTCTATCCCTCGAGGATATGGAGTGTCTATCTCTCGGGGATATGGAGTGCCTATCCCTCGGGGATATGGAATGTCTATCTCTCAGGGATATGGAGTGTCTATCCCTCGGGGATATGGAGTGCCTATCCCTCAGGGATATGGAGTGTCTATCTCTCGGGGATATGGAGTGTCTATCTCTTGGGGATATGGAGTGCCTATCCCTCGGGGATATGGAATGTCTATCTCTCGGGGATATGGAGTGTCTATCTCTCGGGGATATGGAGTGACTATCCCTCGGGGATATGGAGTGCCTATCCCTCGGGGATATGGAGTGTCTATCTCTTGGGGATATGGAGTGTCTATCCCTCGGGGATATGGAGTGCCTATCCCTCGGGGATATGGAGTGTCTATCTCTCGGGGATATGGAGTGTCTATCTCTCGGGGATATGGAGTGCCCATCCCTCAGGGATATGGAGTGTCTATCTCTCAGGGATATGGAGTGTCTATCTCTCGGGGATATGGAGTGTCTATCTCTCAGGGATATGGAGTGTCTATCTCTCGGGGATATGGAGTGCCTATCCCTCGGGGATATGGAATGTCTATCTCTCGGGGATATGGAATGTCTATCTCTCGGAGATATGGAGTGCCCATCCCTCAGGGATATGGAGTGCCCATCCCTCGGGGATGTGGAGTGTCTATCCCTCGGGGATATGGAATGTCTATCTCTCGGGGATATGGAGTGCCTATCCCTCGGGGATATGGAATGTCTATCTCTCGGGGATATGGAATGTCTATCTCTCGGGGATATGGAGTTCCTATCCCTCGGGGATATGGAGTGTCTATCCCTCGGGGATATGGAATGTCTATCTCTCGGGGATATGGAATGTCTATCTCTCGGGGATATGGAGTTCCTATCCCTCGGGGATATGGAGTGTCTATCCCTCGGGGATATGGAGTGTCTATCTCTCGGGGATATGGAGTGCCTATCTCTCAGGGATATGGAGTGTCTATCTCTCGGGGATATGGAGTGTCTATCCCTTGGGGATATGGAGTGTCTATCTCTCAGGGATATGGAGTGTCTATCTCTCGGGGATATGGAGTGCCTATCCCTCGGGGATATGGAATGTCTATCTCTCGGAGATATGGAGTGCCCATCCCTCAGGGATATGGAGTGCCCATCCCTCGGGGATGTGGAGTGTCTATCCCTCGGGGATATGGAATGTCTATCTCTCGGGGATATGGAGTGCCTATCCCTCGGGGATATGGAATGTCTATCTCTCGGGGATATGGAATGTCTATCTCTCGGGGATATGGAGTTCCTATCCCTCGGGGATATGGAGTGTCTATCCCTCGGGGATATGGAATGTCTATCTCTCGGGGATATGGAATGTCTATCTCTCGGGGATATGGAGTTCCTATCCCTCGGGGATATGGAGTGTCTATCCCTCGGGGATATGGAGTGTCTATCTCTCGGGGATATGGAGTGCCTATCTCTCAGGGATATGGAGTGTCTATCTCTCGGGGATATGGAGTGTCTATCCCTTGGGGATATGGAGTGTCTATCCCTCGGGGATATGGAATGTCTATCCCTCGGGGATATGGAGTGTCTATCTCTCGGGGATATGGAGTGTCTATCTCTCGGGGATATGGAGTGCCCATCCCTCGGGGATATGGAGTGTCTATCTCTCGGGGATATGGAGTGCCCATCCCTCGGGGATATGGAGTGCCCATCCCTCGGGGATATGGAGTGTCTATCTCTCGGGGATATGGAGTGTCTATCTCTCGGGGATATGGAGTGTCTATCTCTCGGGGATATGGAGTGTCTATCCCTCAGGGATATGGAATGTCTATCCCTCGGGGATATGGAGTGTCTATCTCTCAGGGATATGGAGTGTCTATCTCTCAGGGATATGGAGTGTCTATCTCTCGGGGATATGGAGTGTCTATCTCTCGGGGATATGGAGTGCCCATCCCTCGGGGATATGGAGTGCCCATCCCTCGGGGATATGGAATGTCTATCTCTCGGGGATATGGAGTGCCCATCCCTCGGGGATATGGAGTGTCTATCTCTCGGGGATATGGAGTGCCTATCCCTCGGGGATATGGAGTGTCTATCTCTCAGGGATATGGAGTGTCTATCCCTCGGGGATGTAGCTTAATCAACAGAGCCAAGTCTTTCTGGACTGAAATTAGGAAACATCCAGAATACTTGGAACTGTCATTCACTGATCAAATGATATTTTTAAATTGAGATTTCTAGGTTTTCCCAATATCCAAATATATTAAAGGACGTGGGACAAAAACAGCAATAGAGTCAGGTCACAAATCAATCACAATCCCTGAACAGGCACGAAAGGTCCTAACTATCTGGTAGCTGAACATGAACTGTTTATTGTTAACTTACAACAGGATATACATATTCCTGGAAAGCCCTTACCCTCATGATATCAGTGCTGACTTCTCTATGACTCTTCTACATACACTACTGTTGAGTATCCCTGTACCTCACAACATGGGGCTGCTGTTCTCCAGTCCCACACTGACTCTTGTTGTGATGAACATCCTTATAATACCAGGCCCTTTCAAAATTACTACCCTTCTGAAGTAAATGTAGATGTTTGTATGAACTATGTGGTGAACAGGGGTGTTTTCCCAGGTCCCTGGGCAATACTTATTCAGGATTTGACTTGATTTATTATTGTTTATTATTGTCAATGTATTAACATACTATAAAAAGTATTGTTTCTTGCGAGTTATACAGACAAAACACACCATTTATAGAGAAGGAAAGAAGAGAGTGCAGAATGTAGTGTTACAGACATAGCTACAGTGTAGAGAAAGATCAATTTAATGCAAGGCAAGTCCATTCAAAAGTCTGACAACAGCAGAGAAGAAGCTTTTCTTGAGTTAGTTGGTACGTGATGTCAGACTTTTGTATCCTTTTCCCAACAGAAGAAAATGGAAGAGAGAATGTCAGGGGTGCGTGGGATCCTTAATTTTGCTGGCTGCTTTGTTAAGACAGTGAGAAATGTAGACTGAATCAATGGATGGGAGGCTGGTTTGTGTAATGAATTGGACTACATTCATGACCTTTTGTATTTCTGTGCAGTCTTGGTCAGAGCAGGAGTCATACCAAGCTGTGATACAACCAGAAAGAATATTTTCTATGGCTTATCTGTAAAAGTTGGTGAGAGTCAGAGCTGACATGCCAAACTTCCTTAGGCTTTTAAGAAAGTGGAGCATTGGTGGGCTTTCTTTACTATTTTGACAGCATGGGGAGACTGCCATTGTTGGTGATCTGTTTACCTAAAATCTTGAAACTCTCAACCATTTCCATTTCATCCCCACTGATGTAGATAGGGACATATTCTGCTTTATGCTTCTTGAAGTCAATGACAACCTCCTTCTGTTTTGTTGACATTGAGGGAGAGATGATAGTTGCTCCTCAATATGTGGCACTAATTCTGACAGCCTGGTCACTTTGTTGCATTCCTGTTTCTGAGACCTTGCTATGTGCTATTCAGTTCCCAATTTTCTCTATTATTACAAATCAGGCTACATTTTCGAAGTATCTCTTTGACAATAAAGTTATTTTTAAGGTTGAAATGCTGCAGTAATACAAGTTATTATTTTCTTATATTGCATAGCCTGCAGGATCAAACTTGGATTTGTTGAAAACATCAGTAATCGGTGCATTTACTGATCAGAATGGCAGTAAAACATGACTTGTCCAGCCAGTAACTGGACATAACAGAGTGTGCAACATTCTCCTACGTTTTCAATATTCCAGTTACACCTGTCCTGAATCAGAACATTTCTTTTAACACAGATAAAATATTTACAAAGAATTGTGTGACACATTAAGTCTCTGAGATAAAAAGATCTTTTCAAAAGTAATAGTTTGTGTGATGGAAAGAAATGGATGTGGTTTCTAATATGTCACCATTCTTTGTTGTCAATAGTAATAAATATCTTCTTTTGGAGAGAAAATACATTTCCTGCTACAAAATGAGCAGCAAGCTGGGAAATACAAATGCTTATTTAATAAGTCACTATTTGACCAAATGTAGGACACGTTGTTTTCTGTACCAAACCAACTCAGTGAGTTTCATTTCATTCCAAGTTACTGCTTCGTGCCACAGGACTCACAACCAGCAGTTCGTTCTAAAGCAAACAAGGTCACTTTGCTCAGCAAACAGGACCTGCATAAACAGCATACTAAAGGAGACAGTCTTGAGGTTTTTAATATAGAACGTCCACAAGCTACACAGCACTGTGAGTTAATAAGGCAATGATGATTGCAAACAAAGATCTTGGACTCCCTTCCAGGGAAATTGAAATTGAGAGCAGAGATGTAATGTTAGATTTGTCTCCGTCCTTAATGAGACCACACATGGGGTACCAAACGACACCAGGTCACCATATCGTATATAAAAAATTCGAGGCATTGGAGAATAAGCAAAGAAAATGATTTACTTGAATGTCAGAACTGCCCATTGGGAATGATTGAATAGGCTCCTCTACAAAAGCAAGAACTGATAGAGATCTTTAAGGATATATAATGATTTAATCGCGTAGATGTAGAGTAAATGTTTCCACTCTTTCAAGAATTCAGTAGTAGAAACCTTCAATATCAGCTGGCCATAGATCGATTCAATAGTGACTTTAGCAGAAACTCCTTTACCCAGAGATTGCACACCTGGAGGAGTTCGTTTTGATTTTGATTTGATTTGATTTATTATTGTCACATGTATTAACAGATAGTAAAAAGTATTGTTACTTGCATGCTATACAGACAAAACATACCATTCATAGGAAACGAGAGATTGCAGAATTAGTGCTAAGTCACAGCTCGGGTGTAGAGAAAGATCAATGTAATGCAAGGTATGTCCTTTCAAAAAGTCTGATAGCAACAGGAAAGAAGCTGTTCTTGAGTTGGTTGCTATGTGACATCAGACTTTTATATATTTTTCCCAATGGAAGAAGGTGGAAGTGAGAATGTCTGGAGTACATGGAGCTCTTAATTGTGCTGGCTGCTTTGCCGAGGCAGCAAGAAGTGTAGAGAGAGTCATTGGATGGGAGGCTGGTTTATGTGATGGATTAGGTTACATTCACAACCTTTTGTAGTTCCTTCAGGTCTTGGGCAGAGCAGGAGCCATTTCAAGCTGTGACACAACCAGAAAAAATGCTTTCTATGGTGCCTCTATAAAAGTTGATGAGAGTTGTAGCTACACATTTCCAAATGTCAAAATGTCAAAACTGAGGTGAATAATGTAGATGTATTCAAGGGAAAATTGATAATTACAAAAAGGAGAAAGAAATCTAAGGATGTGTTGCTGGAGTTAAATAAACTTGAGGAAAAGAAGCCTCATACATCACATAAACACCAGTATGGACTGATTTGGCCAAATGGCCTGGTTCAGCATCCTAATTACTGGATAATAAAACAGCGGAAGAACTAAACTGCAGCAACATCTCTTGATATAAATAGTGAGATTTTACAATGCAATGAGTCCGGGAATAGTGATACAGAAATTGTGTGCAAAATCAATCTTGTCACTTGCAGCAATGTGCTGTGTAGGCGTGAGTGAGGTGGGGGTGGCAAAGGAAGGTGGAGGGGGAATTAATGGTATCACTGTACTGAGTAATGCTCTTTAAACAGTATTTTGCAATTAAATTTGTAAAAGTACCAAGACATGTTGGAACTGAGCTACACAAACTAAACTTTGCAGCTGAACTTACACCACACAAATCTAATAGCTCAGTCTACCTCCAGAAGTGAAATGAGAGGCACTATCAAGATTGAGTCTGACTCTAATTGTAGATGTATGTATGTCACTACACCATCTCTCCTCTCGTGTGGAAAGTGTAATGTTCGGGAAAGAAACAATAGACCTCAGTTCGGGGGGAGGGGGGGGGTAAAAAGATCAACCAGAGATACTTACCCAGAATTCAACTATGTGTGTGTTAGGTTGATTGGCCATAATAAATTGGCCCTTGTGTTAGGAGGATCAGCAGGGTAAATATGTGGGGTTATGGGAATAAAGCCTTGGTGGGATTGTGGTTGGTGCAGATTCGATGGGCTGAATGGCCTTCTTCTACATTGTAGGGATTCTATGATTCTATGATTTTATGATAATTGCATGTTGTGTCCCAGTATAGGACTGTCGAGAACTCAAGGCAGACTGCAGCATCTTAGTGTCAGCCTGAGCTTCAGTGCAGAAGAAAATTGGGAGGGGTCAGTAGTGGGAGTTACTTTGCTTCATTTTAATATCACAGAAAATTAATTTGACCTTTCCGTCTGGTCCTTGATTTCTCACATACTCTCCTATCTGCCAATCTCATTCACAGCTTTCGTTTCTTCAATCTTTTTGTCCCAGAAGTTGATTTTTACCTTTTCTGTGTGTCTCTCCGCCCCTCCTCAACCATCACCATTACCCCATCCCTCCACCCACTTACCCCACACATCCAACAACATTTTTCCTTCTTTCACTTCATCATTCCTAGAATTCCCTCTTTAGCCTTTTCCAACATCCTTGCCTCTTTTAACGCCCGTTTTAAAACTAACTTGCTTGACCATTCTTTTGGTCAATTTTCTTAATCTCTCCTCTGTTTGATCAGTGTCTGTTTTCCACGCCTCCCTGTGGAAGTGCTGTGGACTGATTTTCAGTGTTTAAAAATAGCATGTCAATGTCAGTGTTGTGAATGTTGGGTGGTTCTGATCGTCTCAAATCCACATCAAAAATAAAACCAAAGCAATCGTACGGGTGTGGTTCCGGAGGACTGGAGGATAGCGAATGTGGTCCCATTGTTCAAGAAGGGGAAGAGAGACCTTCCAGGGAATTATAGGCCAGTGAGTCTTACTTCTGTTGTGGGCAAAGTATTGGAGAGAATTATTAGGGATAGGATTTATAGTTATTTAGAGAGAAATGAATTGATTGGGGATAGTCAGCATGGTTTTGTGAAGGGTAGGTCGTGCCTTACTAACCTCATTGAGTTTTTTGAAAAAGTGACTAAAGAGGTGGATGGGGGTAAGGCGGTTGATGTGGTATATATGGACTTTAGTAAGGCGTTTGATAAGGTGGCCCATGGAAGACTTCTGCAGAAAATGCAGATGTATGGGATAGAGGGTGATTTAGCTAATTGGGTTAGGAATTGGCTAGCAGATAGAAGACAGAGGGTGGTGGTTGATGGGAGATATTCATCGTGGAGTTCGGTGACAAGTGGTGTACCTCAGGGGTCTGTTTTGGGGCCCCTGCTGTTTGTAATTTTTATAAATGATCTGGATGAGGGTATTGAAGGATGGATTAGTAAATTTGCAGATGACACTAAAGTCGGTGGAGTGGTAGATAGTGAAGAGGGGTGTTATAGTTTGCAGAGTGACTTGGACAAGTTGCAGAGCTGGGCCGAGAGGTGGCAAATGGAGTTTAATGTGGAAAAGTGTGAGGTAATGCACTATGGCAGGAATAATAAATGTGTAGAGTATAGGGCTAATGGTAGGATTCTTAGTAGTCTTGATGAACAGAGGGATCTTGGTGTGTATGTGCATAGATCCCTGAAAGTAGGCAGTCAAGTCGAGAAGGTTGTTAAGAAGGCATATGGAGTCTTAGCTTTTATTGGTAGGGGGATTGAATTTCGGAGCCGCAACGTTATGTTGCAACTGTACAAAACTCTAGTGCGGCCGCACTTGGAGTATTGTGTGCAGTTCTGGTCCCCACATTATAAGAAAGATGTGGAGGCATTGGAGAGGGTACAGAGGAGGTTTACCAGGATGTTGCCTGGTATGGAGGGCAGGTCTATGAAGAGAGGTTGAAGGATTTGAGGTTGTTTTCGTTAGAAAGGAGGCGGCTAAGAGGGGATCTTATTGAAGCATAAAAGATGATTAGAGGTTTAGATAGGGTGGACAGTGATAGCCTTTTTCCTAGGATGGAGAAAGCTAGCACGAGGGGACACAGCTTTAAATTAAGGGGTATGAGTTATAGGACGGATATCAGAGGTAGGTTCTTTACTCAAAGAGTGATTAGGGAGTGGAATGCCCTGCCTGCAGCTGTTGTAGATGCGCCAAGTTTGGTGCGTTTAAGAGGTTAATTGATAAGTATATGGAAGAGAAGGGAATGGTTTAGTTTGGAGGGGCATTGCTTTTTATTTTGGTCGGCACAACATCGAAGGCCGAAGGGCCTGTTCTGTGCTGTATTGTTCTATGTTCTATGTTCTATGTTCTATATCTTTGTTGCCTCCTTATTCCCTCTTCAGAGTTACCTCTCTTTGGAAATTTGGCAACTGTCCATCAATCACTTCGTCTAAATCATTTATATAAACTGTAAAGAGTTGAGATCCCAGTTTTGATCCCTTGTGGCACACCAATCATCACACCCTATGAACCTGAAAAAGGCCAGTTTAGGTCTACTCTCTGCCTCCCTATTAGCCATGATGTACATTTGTATTTGCCTGACAAAGACACAGAGTCGAAAGCTCACTTTTTTACTATCAAATAAATCGGTTGGATTATAAATTGGTGTTGCTAAATTCTTACTGAGTTCTCCCTATTAGCCAGCCAAGTTTCTATCCATGCCAATATGTTACCTACTACAGCAGCTTTTGTCTTCCTCAAAAACGTTTGATGTGTTAAGTTATCAAACACACCATAGGGACTGTAGACAGCTCACCACCACCTTCTCAAGGACAATTAGGGATAGTCATAAAATGCTGGCCTTGTAAGTGACGCCCATATCCCAGGAAAGAATATAATAACAATAGGTGTGGGCAATAAACGCGGGCTTTGCCGGAGATGCTCACATCTCAAGGATGTACAAAACAGCAGTGTTGACTGGGAACTGATAAGGAATATTATCGTGCTGTGTCGGAAACTATATAACTTTCAGTAAAATAATTTAAAGTAAAATAGCTTTCTTTTCAGAAACCAACTTATGTACATTCATCCGTGGGGAATTCGAAGGAGTGTCCTGTCGATGCACAGGCATGCTTTAATTCAATTTTTTTTCAGAAATCATGACTGTTCCCTCAGCTCGAAGACTTTGAGAGTTAGTTGGGTGTGACCGATTTATGCATGGATGCCCGAGATGGCACCACCTGTTGTGCCATTGGCATCGGGTTCAGCCAAGTAACTGCGGAATGCAGATCAGCGTTAGGTTTCAGAAGCAATTTTCTCAGTTCTGACCTCAACGGGAGTGCAAAAAAACAAATGCTTCACTGAAATGAAGCAGAGCTCCTGGAAGAAAACGTGTTTGGAATTCATGGAACAGCACCTTCAATTCTTGCAGATTGAAACATAACCAAAGTTCCAAGCTTAATGTGAATTTTTAATGCAATTGGGAGTCAGCGTTGTGGAATTGTTTAATTCAGATACCTTGCCCCAGGCTTGATCTCCTTAATGTGTTCAATTGTCGACTGTCCTGGTGAGAATATTTGCTGAACCACTGATTTTTTTCAGCATCAAAGGAGTCCCATTGTGTCAGTGATGAGTCCCACTCTGCCCTTGCCCTTTCTCCAAAGCCTTGAAATGTTAACCTTTTCAAGTATATTTCCAATTCCCTTTTGAATGTCACAATTGAATAAGCATAATAGGTTAAAAAAAAACATTTGCTTGGTCTCAGCTGTAGTATTGTATCTAAAGCTGGGCACTGCACTATTGGACCAATGTAAAATCTTCACAAAAGCTACAGAGAAGATTTACTGGGCTGGGAAAGGATGACAAAGACTTCAGATCCATGGATAGATTGGAGAAGCTGCAATTGTTCTCCTCACAGAAGAGAAGGTTAACAAGAAATGTGACAGCGGCATTCAAAGCAATGAAGAAACAAGAATGAAGCTGTCCCCATTGGTCAAAAGGGTCAAGAATCCAAAGACTACTCTCTCCCCATGACCCCATCAAGATAGGTAGGAAAGTAAGCTATCAGAAGGAGGAAGAGAACTTGCAAAGGGATATAGACAGGTTAAATGAGCAGGGAGGAAAATTGGCAAATGGTAATTCACATGGTAAAATGTGAACTTTTTTAATATTGGAGGAAGAATGGAAAAGCAATATACTATTTCAATAAAGAAAGATAGCAGAACTGTTGAGGTACAGAGGAAACTGATTGTCCAGCTACATGAAAACTTAATCGTAGAATCATAGAAAAACTACAGCATAAACAGGCCCTTCAGCCCCCAAGTTGCACTGATCATATCTCTACCTCCTAGGCTTACCTATAACCCTCAATCTTATTTAAGTCCCATGTACTCATCCAAAAGTCTCTTAAAAAGACGCTAACAAATTTGCCTCCACCACCACCGACGGCAGCCGATTCCACTGACCCACAACCCTCTGAGGGAAAAACTTACCCCAGACATCTCCTCTGTACCTACTCCCCAGCACCTTAAACCTGTGTCCTCTTGTGGCAGCCATTTCAGCCCTGGGAAATAGCCTCTGAGAACCCACCTCAGATTTCAATACTTGGATACAGCAAGTGATTAGAAAGGCCAATGGAATATTGGTCTTTATTGCAGGAGGTTTGGAATATAAAAGAAGGGAAATTTTACTGCAGCTCTACACAGCCTTGGAGAGACAAGCTGGAAAACTTGTACATTTTGGATTCATTTGAAGAAAGATTAAATTGCATTAGAAGCAACTTAGAGAAGGTTCACCCAAATCTTTGCCAGGATGAGGAGCTTATCGTATGAAGAATATTTGAACAGGTTGGGTCTATACCTGCTGGACCTAAGAAGAATGAGAAATGATCTCATTGAAACATATAGGATCCTGAGGGGATTTGATAATCCCCTGGGAAGATGTTTCCACTTGCGAGAGAGATTAGAACAAGGGGGTACATGTTAAGAATAAGATATCATTTAAGATGGAGATGTATTTTCTGTTGTTCGGTTTTTAGTCTGTAGAGTTCTCTCCCCTCAGAGAGCACTAGTTGCTGGATCATTGAGTTTATTCAAGGTAGTGTTAAGATAGATTTTTGATTTATCAGTGGCTGAAAGATTATGGGGAGGCAGATGGCAAAGTGGAGTTAAAACAACAATCGGATCAGCCATGATCTTGGTGAATCTTGGAGCAGGTTTGATGGGCTGAATAGCCTACTCCTGCTCCTACATCCTACGTTCAGTTGCTCTAGCCCTATAAGCATTAGCATTCTCTCCCTAACTTCCTCTGCCTCTCTATATTCCTCTATTCTGTTAAGAGGTTTCTTAAAGTCCACTATTATGACAAAACATTTCATTACCTCTTCTTCTATCTTTTTATATGCTCAGTGTTAAATTATGTCTGATGATGCTCCTGTGTTGTGTCATTATTATTGGGAAGACTATGGGAGGAGTTGGGATCAGGCTATTGAGTTAGATAATCAGCCATGATTGGAATGAATGGGGGAGTAGTCTCGAAGGGCTGAATGATCTCCTGCTTTTCGTTTCTATCTTTCTATTTTGGTATAGAGGCTGTACAAATACCATTTGTTGTTTAGGGGCCGGACTCTTCTCCACATCCTAATGGTCAAATAGACAAGCAAGTGAGCATGAACTTACTGTTTGTTCATGCCATGCTCTCACTGCAGGGAAGATGGAGAAATTGGCAATAAGCCAAATCTCCATTCACTGCAGCAGGATGGGAAAATCCCACCGCGTCAATGATCGGAAAATTCAGGCCTTATCATCCAAACCCATTCAAGAAAATTGGATGAACCAGAGAAAGAAACTTAGAAACATACAAACTGGAAGCAGGCGGAGGCCATTCAGCCTTTCGAGTCTGCTCCACCAATCATCTTATCATGGCTGATCATTGAATTCAATATTCTGATTCCCTCCCTTCCTCCCATATCCCTTGATCCCTTTAGCCCCAAAGGCTACATCTAATTTCTTCTTGAAATCAAACAATGTTTTGGCCTTAACTACATTCTGTGGAGATGGATTCCACACATACACCATCCTCTGAGTGAAGAAATTTCTCCTCACCTCAGTTCTTTCAAGTTTAGCCCTCACCCCCCAAACTATCATCTCTAATTCGGGGTGAGACAGTCTCATTGGGGAGGCTTCAAGAATGAAACAAAGACTGTCTGCAGGTTACATTCATGACATGTGGTCTGTTGAACTGATTCCAGATGTTTTGTTGAAGATTCCACAGCTGTATAGAATAATTAATAATCCTAGTTAAAGAGATCTGTAACAATTTCCCCGCCTGCTCTTTGTTTTATTGTTTAGTTAATCACAGTACTTGAAGGAACAGTGCCTTGATTGCTTTAATGTTGCACATTCAGAGTCAATTAAAGATAGTCAGGCCTGAATTAGCCATATCTTTACAAGATACTGGAGCACATCGTCAATCACCCTCTTCTGAGTGTGGGTGGTGTTAATCACTGGTGTTTGCAGTAAATTTACAGCATTTCAAATCTCCTCGGGACCTGAAATCAAGAGAGTCGAAATTGAAGTCAATGGAAGAGGAAAAAATATAGGACAAGATGGAAACATTCGTGGTCAAATTCATCCCGGCACAGTGGCACGGTGAAGAATTGAGAAACCTGGAGAAACACAGGGCAGAATTCTTCAATTTTAGACAAAGGAGTTGGTGGGTGAGTCTGGTGATTCCCTGACCCACTGACCAGAATGACGGATTCCCACGTCAGATTCAGCTTGCTAATTACAGACAGGAGAACTCCCCTCCAACTCTCCTGGTGAGCTAGCAGCTGATTTGTTCGCCTGCCCTCAGCGGTCAGGTTCAAAGGCCCATAGTTAAACACCAGTCCAGCACAATCACTCAACTAGCCAGCCCAGCATCTCCACAAGACCCCAAAACATGCCTGAACAAGAACGGTCACTGCGCTTACCCTCACATCCTGCCAGCTCAGAGACACAGACGCAGAGACTCGGTTGGCACAGCTCTAGATTAGACTTGAGGTCACTTTCAGGAGAACACATTACGGATACGTCCTGAGAGCAGTCAGAGGCAGGGGCAGCACACGTCTCAGGTATTTGGAGGCCTGCTGAAGTCTGGCTGATGAACTAGTTTTTGTAATGGCAATCGTGAAATTGTTGTCAATTGCTGTAAAAACCTTTCTTCGCGAATATCCTTTAGAGAAAGAAATCTGCCATCCTTACTCTGTTTGGTCTACTCTTGACTCCAGACCCAGAGCAACGTTGTTGACTTGTAACCATCCTTTGAAGTGCCTTTCAAATCAATCGGTTCAAGGGCAATCAGGAATGAGCAATGAATACTGGACCAGCTAATGATGCCCACGTGCCCTGAGCGAATGAAGAGAAATATTTATTTGTGAAGGAAGAGATTCTTTAATCTGAAGGGAAAAGATAAGGTATCGATGTCACAACGAGGATACCTGGGGTTCCCCTGACAAATTAGTGCAGTGAGGGATATGTTTGGATTTTGACTAAGAACCGTGATATTGAGTCACAAGTCATTGAACTAATTGGAAATAAAATTCAGACAAGGAGTAAAATAAGCTTTGTATTTGGCTAAATGGACTCTGTCTGTTCCATAACAATCCTGTGATTCTGTCGTTGTACTGTAGGGTCATGACCTTCCTGAAATGACTTCAACATGGCCCATGATAGTTGTGATAGTTATAGGACGGATATCAGAGGTAGGTTCTTTACCCAGAGGGTGGTTAGGGAGTGGAATGCCCTGCCTGCTGCAGTTGTAGATGCGCCAAGTTTGGTGGTGTTTAAGAGGTTAGTTGATAAGTTTATGGAAGAGAAGGGAATGGTTTAGTTTGGAGGGTCATTGCTTTTTTCATAATTGGTCGGTGCAACATCGAAGGCCGAAGGGCCTGTTCTGCGCTGTAATGTTCTATGTTCTATGTTCTATGAGATTGGCCCTTTGTAGTAGAGCTCTCTGATTGAAGTCATAATTGCCTGTCCAATCAGGAAGTCTCACCTGTGTGTAAATACAAGAGTTATGATGTGGAGATGTCGGCGTTGGAATGGGATAAAACACAGCAAAAAAATCTCACAACACCAGGTTAAATTCCAACTAGTTTATTTGATAGTAAACCCATAAACTTTTGCAAACGCTGTTCCTTCGTCAGGTGTGTCAATACAGGAGTGTCAGGTCTACTGGCACTGTGGATTCTGTGTTCTTGAAGCACAGCAGGAGAGTTTGTAAATAAAGGGAATCTGGTCAGGGGACACTGGATCCCGAAGAGTTATTTCACTACCCTGCACAGATTTTGTAAATAAGGAAAATTAAAACTGTCTTTTGTCTTCAGAGCTTAATCAAACCTTACCCGACCCCAGGTGGGGGCCACGTTTCTCGACTTGAGTAGCTAATGAGCTTACTTCCATAAGAGCATAAGACACAGGAGCAGAATTAGGCCACTCAGCCCATCAAGTCTGCTTCGTCATTCAATCATGACTGTTATTTTTCTCATCCCCATTTTCCTGCCTTTCCCCCAGAACCCCAGATCTCCTCATTAATCCAGAACCTATCTAACTCTATCTTAAAGACACTCAGTGACCTGACCTCCACAGCCTTCTGCGGCAAGGTGTTCCACAGACTCCCCACTCTCTGCCTGAAGAAATTCCTCCTCATCTCTGTTTTAAAGGATCGTCCCTTTAGTCTGAAGTTGTGTCCTCTGGTTCTTGGGACATCAGCTTCGCTTATTAAAACGAAATGATGCAAGTTAGCAAAGCAGTAGAATTGAGAACAGAGTACGGGGCTCATTTCTAGAAGAATGAAATTCAAAACACAGAGTTATGGTAAATCTTAATGGAACCTGGGTTGTGCTTCGAAGAACTGTGTATAATTCTGGTCTCCATGTTATCACTCAATTGATAGCATTGTCACCTCTGATTACACAGTTGGGATGCAAATCCCAGTGCAGGACGTGAGCACAAAAAATTCTGTTGAGATTCCAGTGACCACTGAGGGAATGTTGCAGTGTCTTACAGATGTGATGTTAAGCCTGCCACCCACCCCATGGAGCACCTGCTCTAATAGCTCTAAATAATTCCCTGACATTTTGAAAAGAAAAGAAGTCCTCCCCAGAATCTGGGACAATATTTATTTCTCAATCAACGTTACAAAAAAGGAGGATGGGATTCTCCGGACTCGCTGCTGAAGAATCACTACAGTGCAGAAGGAGGCTATCCACTCCAGCAAATCTGCATTGAAACTTTAAAAGGGTATTTCACCCAAGCCCAACATCCTGGCTTATTGCTGTAAGCCCACGCTTTTACCATCACTAATCTGTCTAATATCTTTGGACATAAGGGGTAATTTAGTGTAGCCAATTCACCTAACCTGCACATTTTTGAACTACTTAGCCTTCACCCAGCTAAACTCAAGGAGGGAGTTCTTCACTGAACTCTGACTTTGCAACTCTGGCACTGTAATCATATAAAAATCAAGGGGTTGGGGAAAATATGCCTCCACTTGTTCTTTGAAACAAGCCCCTTCTGTTTCCACACAGCTGGGAGAGGGGAAACTGCCCTTTCTTCCTGTCTGTAACAATTACATTTCTGTTCAGAGGAGCTTGCTTTATGTAAATTTTCTCTTGTATTTACATTACAACAATCATTACAATTCAGAATTATGTTGTTGGTTGTAAATTACTTGAGAATGTCCAGTGGTTGGAAAGGTGCTATTTCAATGCAGTCTTTCTTTCTCTCTTTTTACAGAAAGAATTTGGATTAACTGGGAATGTACAGTAAATATTTACAAGATGATACCAGAACCACAGAATCCCTGCAGTGCAGAAGGAGGCCATTTGCCCATCGAATCTGCAATAACTCTCTGAAAGAGCATCTTATCCAGGTTCACCACCACCTCCCCCCCCCAACCCCCATGGCATTTACCATGGCAGTTTAGCAGGGCCAATCCACCTAACCAGCACATCTTTGGAGTGCGGGAGGAAACTGCAGTATCCAGAGGAAACCCACACAGACACAGTTAGAATGTGCAAACTCCACACAGACAGTCACTTGTAGGTGGAATGGAATCTGGAGCAGTGAGGCAGTGTTTGTCACTATGCTTGCCACTTTGCAGGCAGACTTGGACAAGTTGCAGAGCTGGGCCGAGAGGTGGCAAATGGACTTCAATGTGGAAAAGTGCGAGATAATTCACTTTGGCAGGAATAACAAATGTGTAGAGTAATGGTAGAACTCTTAATAGTGTTGATGAACAGAGGGATCTTGGTGTATATGTGCATAGATCCCTGAAAGATGGCAATCAAGTCGAGAAGGTTGTTAAGAAGGCATACGGAGTCTTGGCTTTTATTGGTAGGGGGATTGAATTTCGGAGCCGCAACGTCATGTTGCAACTGTACAAAACTCTAGTGCGGCCGCACTTGGAGTATTGTGTGCAGTTCTGGTCCCCACATTATAAGAAAAATGTGGAGGCATTGGAGAGGGTACAGAGAAGGTTTACCAGGATGTTGCCTGGTATGGAGGGCAGGTCTTATGAGGAGAGGCTGAGGGATTTGAGGTTGTTTTCGTTAGAAAGAAGGCGGTTAAGAGGAGACCTTATCGAAACATATAAGATGATTAGAGGTTTAGATAGGGTGGACAGTGATAGCCTTTTTCCTAGGATGGAGAAAGCTAGCACGAGGGACATAGCTTTAAATTAAGGGGTGGTGGTTTTAGGACAGATGTCAGAGGTAGGTTCTTTACCCAGAGGGTGGTAAGGGTATGGAATGCCCTGCTTGCTGCAGTTGTAGATGTGCCAAGTTTGGTGGCGTTTAAGAGGTTAGTGGATAAGTTTATGGATGAAAAGGGAATGGTTTAGGTTAGAGAGCCATTGCTTTTTCTTAATTGGTCAGCGCAACATCAAGGGCCGAAGGGCCTGTTCTGCCCTTGTTCAATGTTCTATGCACTCAGAGTTGAGAGCTTATAGCCATCAGAAAAGATAAAACACTCTGGGGCTCATTTCTCTCACAATATGGTTGAAATGATGATTGGGTTTATTCGGGTCGATCCAGGAAAGACGTTGCCGCTCTCGGGGAAGTTCAAACACCAAAGTTCACAAAGAAAAGATAATCACAAATCAACCCAATAGGGAAGCAAGAAGAAATGTCTTTACCCAGAGCATGGTGAGAATGTAAAACTCACTCCCACAGACTGAAGCTGTGGAAAACAGCAGAGCTGCCCTTTAAGGGAATGCTGGATAAACATATGGGAGTAAGGCAGATCTGAGGGTAGAATTTAATGAAATGGAATTGGAGGATGCTCATATAGAACGTAAATTATCGAATGGACCACGTCTCTCACCTGTCTCCACACCTGCCTGCATTGCTGGTGTTTGGAAAGAACAGACAGAGACTCAGAGAATGTTCAGGCAAATCAGATGAGAAGTGAGAAGACCTTCAAAGCAAAGTGGCTCTGATCCGAAACTTCAATTAGTCCTGAAGCAGTTACAATTTTTCTCATCAATGTGTCATCATTGGGTGATTGCAGGTCCAAGCCGAAGAATGTTTTGCAAAATGATTTATTCCGCAGGTTGTAAAATCTCGGTCCATTACAGTTGTAACATGGACAGTCAAATTGGTGGCTCATTTGTGACCAATTAACAGGACGTTAATACCGCACATTAAGTTTTATTTCTATTTGGTAACAACTGCTTTCACACTGCAGGATTATGATGTGAAATCTTTCATGAACAAATTAATTGCTGGAGCAGATACAACATCTTTTGTTTTCATTTTAAATCTTTTTCAATTGTGCTGCATTGACAAGTCAAATATAAAGGATGCTCAGAAACATGTATCAATGCAAGGATGCACTGGCAGTTCAATGTTCTTCGGCGTGCTCTGGTGCAGAGGGATCTGGGTGTCCTCTTTCATGAGTGACAGAAAACTAGCATGCAGGTACAGCAGATAATAAAGAAAGCGAACGAAATGTTGGCATTTGTAGCCAAAAGAATAGAATATAAAGGTAAGGAATAGCACCTGAAGTATCGTGCACAGTTTTGGTCCCCTTATTTGTGGAAAGATGTAGTGGCATTGAAGGCAATTCAGAGGAGGTTCACCAGATTGATTCCAGAGATGAGGGGTTTGTTGTATGAAGAGAGATTGAACAGTTTAGACTGATTCTCTCTGGAATTTAGAAGAATGAGAGGAGATCAAATTGCAGTATACAAATTCATGAGATATAGGAACAGAATTAGGCTATTCCATGCAATGAGTCCACTCTGCTATTTGATCATTACTGATATGCTCCTCATCCCCATTTTCCTGCCTTCTTTCCATAATTCCTTAACACATTTTCAATTTGGATCTATGAAGCAGCAGTGCTAACCACTGTGCTACTGTGCCACCCTATACTTGCCTATAGAGCCTTATATCCCTGTATCCAAGTCATTAATATAGATTGTAAATAGCCAGTCCCAAGGCATCCCACTTGTTACTTCTTGCCACCAAGAGAAAAGCCCATTTATCACGACTCTCTGTTTTCTGTCCATCAGCCAATCACCTATCCAAGCTAATAAATTACGCCTAATCCCATGCGATCTAACCTTGTAAATTAGCCTTTTGTGCACCACCTTAATAAACATTTTCTGGAAGTCCTGATACACTGAATCTACAGGATCCCCATTACCCACTTTGCTTGTTACATCTTTGGAGAACTCTAGCAAATTAGTCAAACATGATTTTCCCTTCATAAAACCATGCTGACTCTGATGGATAGTGTTTTGACTTTCTAGATGTCCTGATATTGCTTCCTTGATAACTAATGTTCAACTGTTAGCTTCTTTTAGCTGGAGGGTGGCTTCTCACACCAAGAGCTGGTTCAGAGGTAACTCTATAATTTTAAAGACCTGATCTCCCCAGCATCACTCCAAGCACTGAATCCATATTTGAATGTTCAGCTGCACTGCTGTCTGTACTCTCTGTTGTCCTGTCTTACACTGTTATCCTGCAACTTGCACACCCAATCTCCATTCTCATACTATCTGCTATCCTGTCACCATGTCAGAATGTTCTGCCAACAATGCCCAACCTGGCCTTCTTCATCTGAACAATTTCCTCTCCTTCTTCAACATGTAGATTCTCCACGTGAAGGGAACTGCCAATTGGAAGTTATCCTGTACCAGTTTCGCGCGGTTGGAATTCAACAGTCAGGTGTACAACAGTGGACTTTCATCTAATTTTACAAGCTATGCCGTCTAACCGAGTTCCCCAGTCAACCATTATGAGAAAGAGCCGGGGTTGGTTTTGCTCACCCTAACTCAGGACCTGAGTCAGTCTGGTTATTTCAGTGTGAAGACATCAAGGAATCGTAGAATGCTAGAATCCCTATAGCACAGAGGGAGGCCATTCAGCCCATCAAGCCAGTACTGACAACAATCCCACCTATCCCCATAACTCCACATTAGTCTACTAATACCCCTAAAACTAGTGTCAATTAGAACATAGAACATTACAGCGCATTTGGTCTTCGATGTTGCGCCAATGAGGAAAAAGCAATGACCCTCTACCCTAAACCATTCCCTTTTCGTCCATAAACTTATCTACTAACCTCTTAAACGTCACCAAACTTGGCGCATCTACAACAAACGCAGGCAGGGCATTCCATATCCTTACCACCCTCTGGGTAAAGAACCTACCTCTGACATCCGTCCTATAACCACCACCCCTTAATTTAAAGCTACGTCCCCTCGTGCTAGCTTTCTGCATCCTAGGAAAAAGGCTATCACTGTCCACCCTATCTAAACCTCTAATCATTTTATATGTTTCAATAAGGTCTCCTCTTAGCCGCCTTCTTTCTAACGAAAACAACCTCAAATCCCTCAGCCTCTCTTCATAAGACCTGCCCTCCATACCAGGCAACATCCTGGTAAACCTACTCTGTACCCCCTCCAATGCCTCCACATCTTTCTTATAATGCGGGGACCAGAACTGTACACAATACTCCAAGTGCGGCCGCACTAGAGTTTTGTACAGTTGCAACATGACGTTGCGGCTCCGAAATTCAATCCCCTACCAATAAAAGCTAAGACTCCATATGCCTTCTTAACAACCTTCTCGACTTGACTGCCTACTTTCAGGGTTCTATGCACATATACACCAAGATCCCTCTGTTCATCAACACTATTAAGAATCCTACCATTAGCCCTATACTCTACACATTTATTATTCCTGCCAAAGTGCATTACCTCACACTTTCCACATTAAACTCCATTTGCCACCTCTCGGCCCAGCTCTGCAACTTGTCCAAGTCTCTCTGCAAACTATAACACCCCTCTTCACTATCTACCCCTCCTCCGACTTTGGTGTCATCCGCAAATTTACTAATCCATCCCTGAATACCCTCATGCCGATCATTTATAAAAATTACAAACAGCAGTGATTCTCCTTGATCCTATCAGCCAAAGTCTTCTCGTGTCCCCTTTTAGCTCTCCTCAACTCACTCTTTAGCTCCCTCCTGGCTAATCTATAGCTATCCATTGCACTAACCGAGCCTTCAAGCCTCATCCTGACATAAGCCTCCTTTTTTCTTTTAACCAGCAAATCAACTTTTTTCGTACACCAAGGTTCCCTTACTCGACCATTTCCTCCTTTCCTGACAGGGACATACTTATCAAGGACTCGCAGCAGCTGCTCCTTGAATAAGCTCCACATTTCAGATGTTCCCAGTCCCTATAGTTTCCTAGTCCAACCTATGCACCCTAATTCTCTCCTTATGGCCTCATAATTACCCTTCCCCCAGCTATAACTACTGCCCCCAGCTTCATGCCTATCCCTGTCCATCACTAAGGTGAACGTAACCGCATTGTGGTCACTATCACCAAAATGTTCACTAACTTCCAAGCCTAACACCTGGTCTGGCTCATTGCCCAGCACCAAATCCAATGTCGCCTCACCTCTAGTTGGCCTATCTACATACTGAGTCAAAAAACCTTCCTGCACACTTTGTACAAAAACTGACCCCTCTAACGTGCTAGAGCTATAGCTATTCCAATCAATATTAGTAAAGTTAAAGTCCCCCATAACAATTACCCTATTACTTTCACTCCTGTCCAGGATCGACTTTGCAATCCTTTCCTCTACCTCTCTAGAACTTTTAGGAGGTCTATAAAAGACTCCCAACAGGATGACCTCTCCTCTCCTGTTTCTAATCTCAGCCCATACTACCTCAACAGACAAGTCCTCATCAAACTTCCTTTCTGTCACTATGATACAGTCTTTGACTAATAATGCCACTTCTCCCCCCGCTTCTACCTCCTTCTCTACTCCGACTGAAGCATTTGAACCCCGGAACCTGCAACAACCATTCCTGTCCCTGCTCTATCCATGTCTCTGAAATGGCCACAACATTGAAGTTCCAGGTACTAGTCCACGTTCCTCCACCTTATTGTGAATACTTCTTGCATTAAAGTATACCCATTTCAAACAATTAAGCATAGCCAATCAACCTAATCCACACATCTTTGGAGTGGGAAGAACCTGGAGCACCTGGAGGAAACCCACGTAAACACGGGAGGAACATGCAGACTCTGCACAGAAATAGAAATCGAATCCGGGTCCCTGGCACTGTGAGACATCAGTGTTAACCACTGTGCCATTGTGCGGCTCCAATCTGAAACATCAGATGGATCACCCGGCAGCCCATTGTTATATTGCTCCTCTCAGAGCATGATAAGGCACAGTTACAATTGTAATATAAGAAATATGGTAATCAATTTGTACATAGGACAAGCGAAGATGGTTATAGTGGTTGGAGTTCATTCAATAAGACAGCTAATTATCATTTTCACAAGGGTATGGATGGGGAATAAATGCTCGCCAAACAAGCAAAGCCCACCTCCCAAAAATGAACTAAAATATTCCAGGAGCAGGAGTAGGCCACCTGAATCCCTCAAGCCTGTTCCATCATTCAATAAGGTCATGGCTGATCTGATTGAGCATATAAAATCCTGATGGGACTGGGTAGGTTAGATGCAGGAAGAAAGTTCCCCAAATTGGTGAAGTCCAGAACTAGGGGTCACTGTCTGAGAATATGGGGTAAGTCATTCAGGACTGAGATGTGGAAGAGCTTCATCACTCAGAGAGTTGTCAACCTCTGAAATTCTCTAACACAGAAAGCTGTTGGGGCTAGTTTGTTCAATATATTCAAGAGGGAGTTGGACATGGTTCTTGCAGCTAAAGGGATTAAGGGATACGAAGAGAAAGTGAGAGCGGGATATTGAAAGTGCAGATCAACCCCGTGATCATATTGAATGGTGGTGCTGGCACGAGGGGTTGAATGGCCTACTCCTGCACCAATTTTCCATGTTTCTGTGTTTCTACGTAATCTCAATTTCACACACCCACAGATCCTCGAAAATCTTTCATCTGCTTCCTTATCCTTGAAAATATTTAAAGACTCATTGTCTTTTGAGGAAGGGTTCCAAAAACACACTAACATCTGAGAGAAAACATTTCCCCTTATACTTAAATTGTGACCTCTTGTTCTAGGTTCTCCCACAAGAGGAAGCATCCTCTTTACAAGCACTCTGTCAAGACGCCTCGAGATCCAGGGAATAAATAATGCCAAGCACTCCAAAAATAAATCGCCAGTACTTCTTCGAAACAGTGCCATGGAATCTTTTCAGTCTATCTGGGAAGGTAGATGGGATTTCAATTCAATGTGTTTTCTAAGAGACAGCACTTTGGGAGTGTAGCAGTGACTCAGTGCTGCACTGGGAGTATCAGCCTACATTTTTGTGCTCAGTTCAAGGACCACAAATCCACAACCTTCAGGCCCAGAGTAGATGACAATACTTCCAGGAGTTCTTCAAGTTGAATTAGGTCAGCTTGAACTACGATTTCTCCAGGGCACCTCCTAAGCCAGAATTTTCGCTCAACGGCCCTTGCTGTTTCAGTTACTATTTCGAAAGAGGCCACCTAGATAAAAACTCATCGAGTTCCCGCTCTTCTTTAGCGGGGAAAACAACCTGGAGGAAGTGTGTGTTTTCTGAGTGTGAGTAGCATTTCTATAGACGAGAAAAATCATTGAAAAGCACCCCCCAAAAAAAATCCTGGTCAATTTCAGCCAGTTCACTGCCAAGATCTGCCACCAATCAAAGCATCTAATCATCTCTACAAAGCAACAGGCAAAAAAAAATCACTCTGAACCACTTTTTCACTGTGTCGATGAAATTAATTAGCGCTGGAATATTGCAAATGTGTTTTGCGTAGAGAATAATTAGAAAGAAATAATTGCCTTTGGCAAAATAAGAGGTGTTACCGTGAATAGTTTCTTTGGACTGCAAGGGTTGGGAGGGCATTTTGCTTCACCCCAGTGCACAGTCGAATGTTCTACATATTCTCATTGAGGATGTGAACTGAATTTGTGTGCATGTTGGCATAACAAAATCTCGTATAGTTCAGTCACTGCTTTTGATTTCTGGTGAGCTGTGTGAAATCATTGATTGATATCAAACTGACTCAGCCTTTTATTGGTTACAGGATAACTGCAATCAGCAATTTTATTGATGCAAAGTTTAAAATTTTCAGGGAACTTTTCAGTAACAACCAGTGCCAGGTCCATAACTTTATCAGTGGCTGTCTCAATAACCTCTAGATGATATTAAAATTTAACAGCCACTGAATTGCATGGCTTCTTTCCTTAACCCTGGCCAAAGAATGAAAGAGAGCTATTAATTTAATTTCAATCTGTCATACCCTTGTCTCTCACTGCAACAAATCTGAGCGTCCTCTGTGTCTGACTGCTCTCATCAGGATCACAAGCAAAAGCAGCTGTCTTCTCCACAACCGTACACAGCTCAACAGGACAACAGCGGGGTGGGGTGGGGAGCTTCCTTCCAGCTCGAAGGAAGCACATTAATTCCCCCCCACTGCCCCACCACCTTCACCAAAGGGTATACAGACCCAAGAGTAGACCTTCCTCAACATGACAAAGCCATATCACTTCATGAGGATCAGGATTTCATGACTGGTCCTTGCTGGGATCTGCAACCGCATGGAACAATGTCAAAATTCAGGAGGATCATTCATTGACAAGGTCACCAGAACCCTGAATTTCTTTCCTTCAATTCCTTAAACCATAAGACCATAAGGATTAGGAACAGGAGGAGTAGGTCGTTCGGCCCCTTGAGCCTTCAATAGGATCATGGCTAATCTGACAATTCTCATGTCCACTTTCCTGCCCTTTCCCCATAACCTTTGATTCCCTTACTGATCAAAAATCTATCTCAGCCTGAAATATATACAAGGAGTCTGTCCACACACCTCTCCGTAGTAAGGAATTCCAAAGATTCACAACCCTTTCAGAAAGGAAATTCCTCCTCATCAAAGTTTTGAATTGGTACTCTTTTATTTGGAGACTACATCCTCTGGTTCGAAACTCTCCCGTGATAGGAAACATCCTTTCAGCATTGACCCTGTCAAGCATCATAAGAATCCTTTATGTTTCAATGAGATCACCTCTTATTCTCCTAAATTCCAATGAGTAGAATCCCAACCTCTTTAACCTTTCTTCATAAACCCAATGTCTCCGTCCCAGAAATCATCCCAGTGAACCTTCTCTGAACTGCCTCCAAATGAAATAATGGGGGAGGGATTCTCCCAAATAAATTCTAAGTGCAGGATTCACATAAAAATTGGAATAACTCCTATTGGCTTTTACAGTGTGATTTTCAGAGGAAATCTCCCCCACTCCAAACACTGCAAATACACTGCCAGGATTCATTTTGAAAATCAGGGGGGCATGGCTGATTCCTGCTGGAGAGGTCAGCAGCGTAGCGCTAAGTGGGCTATTGCGCGCGTGCTGATCTGTCAGAGCGGAGATCAACACACGTACCATAATCCTGCACTGCTGGCTTCACAATCATTGTCCAGCTCTGCAACCCCTTATTGCTGCCCCATCAATCCCCACTGTCGTCTATATGGATTTTAGTAAGGCATTTGACAAAGAACCTCATGGGAGGTTAGTTGAGAAGGTCAAGGCTAATGGATACAACGACAGGTAGCTAGATGGATAAGTAACTGGCTTGGTAATAGGAGACAGAGAGTAATAGCGGAAGGGTGTTTTTCTAGCTGGAGGTCGGTCACTAGTGGTGTGCCGCAGGGCTCGGTACTGGGACCTCTTCTATTTGTAATATATATAAATGACTTGGAAGAGGGAGTAAGTGGAGTGATCAGCAAGTTTGCAGACGATACAAAGATGGCTGGACTTGCGGATAGTGAGGAGCATTGTCAGGCGATGCAGCAGGACATAGATAGGCTGGTAGCTTGGGCAGACAGGTGGCAGATGGAATTCAACCTTGATAAATGTGAGGTGATGCATTTCGGGAGAAAGAATGTAGGGGGAGGTATGTGATAAAGGGTAGACCTATTAAAAGTATAGAAACGCAGAGGGGCCTGGGGGTGCAGGTGAACAAGTCTCTGAAAGTGGCAGAGCAAGTGGAGAAGGTTGTGAAGAAAGCATATAGTATGTTAGCCTTTATAGGAAGGGGTATAGAGTACAAGAGCTGGCCTTTAATGTTGCAGTTGTATAAAACGTTGGTTAGACCTCATTTGGAATACTGTGTCCAGTTCCGGTCGCCTTACTACCGGAAGGACGTGGAGACTCTGGAGAGGAGGTTTACCAGGGTGCTGCCTGGTATGGAAAGTCTGAGTTACGAGGAGAGGTTAGGCAAATTGGGACTGTTTTCCTTAGAAAGACGTAGACTTAGAGGAGATCTAATAGAGGTGTACAAGATTATGAGGGGTATAGATAGAGTAAACAGGGTTAAGCTTTTTCCTAGGATGGACTCAAATAGCACGAGGGGTCACGGGCTTAGGGTGAGAGGGGAAAGGTATAATTTGGATGCTAGAGGGAGTTTTTTCACACAGAGGGTGGTGGGGGTATGGAATGCGCTGCCAAGTAAAGTGGTGGAGGCAGGTACTCTGGAGTTATTTAAGAAATACTTAGATGGGCACATGAACAGAATGGGAATGGAGGGGTATAGAAAACTGATTTAAAATAGGGATCATGAGCCTTGGGAGTCCCTGGGAAGTGTGTAAATAGATGATGATATTGATGTACTTGTTTTTATCCTACAGGTGCTTTGGTCCACCTTGTTGTCTAACGAGGGGCAGACACGCGATGGATCGTGAGAGGACTGCTCTTGGATTTTTTTTGAGAGTATCCTAGTGCTTCACGTCGTTAGTGTATGTTTGACGTGGACCATTTATGGGCAACACGACAGCTCAGTGACTATCGCTGTGCTGTGCAGATACATGGATTTGGACCTGTGTCTGTAGGAATTTGTGCATTCTCCCCGTGCTTGCGTGGGTTTTCTCCGGTTGCTCTGGTTTCCTCCCACATCCCAAAGATGTGCTTTTAGGCTAATTGGCAAAACAAATTCTCCCTAAATTGTCTCAAATTTGGTTTTAATCCACAGATCTATAAACATGGACAGGGATCACGGGTAGAGGTGGGAACATCAAGGTGGCGGCGCGGGCTCGTTGGGCCAAAGGGCCTGTTTCCCGTGCTGCTATTGTTCTTTGTTCTTTGTTTTTTGTTCCCCCGTAATTGCTGGCTTTCACAACCTCTCCAGGCATGCCCCAATGTCCCTCATCCCCCACTAATCTTCATGGCTAGCCCTGATCACCCCTTCCCTCCCTCTGTCACTGATCCCTACAGAGTGGAGCGGGACCCCCCAACCCCACCAATTGCCACCCTATAGGCCTTGCTCCCTTGGCACTGCCTGATGTTCAGTGGGTAATGCCAAGGTACTACTTGTGATTTACCACTTTGTCCATTGGGGATGCCAGTGGGCCAGTCTAGCACTGACCATGGGGGCACCCCCTCTTTACCCTTGATCTCCTGGAGGGGGATCCATGGTCTCTTCTATCCAGTAGGATTGGCCGGCTATTCCCCATTAATGAAAGGAATAAACCCCATTAGAGTGAAGAACTTCCGGCAGGGTGGAGATACTCAAAGGCTCAGAGACTTCAGATGAGGGTGTGATAATTAAATTCAAATTTAAATA
Organism: Sphyrna mokarran; assembly: GCA_024679065.1. Taxonomy (NCBI): domain Eukaryota; kingdom Metazoa; phylum Chordata; class Chondrichthyes; order Carcharhiniformes; family Carcharhinidae; genus Sphyrna; species Sphyrna mokarran. Next base: position 78,703,755 of record JAGIQG010000014.1, on the reverse strand, counting down.
TTTAAATCAGACCTTCATCCCGATTTCTGGCACGGAGCTGATGACTCCAAAAACCTTGAAGCCGGAGATACGCGGAGGCCGTGATGCCCAGTAGAGAGTTTGCTGATGTCTCCTGATGAGAGCAGCACGGGGCTGGAAGAATCACTCCTAATATCTCATCTTAAATAAGGGGACCTGCTCATGGTGCTCCAGGTGTAGCCTCATCTGTACCTCCTGCAGTTGCAGCAAAACTTCCTGACCCTTATACTCCAAAACTCTTGAAACAAGGGCAATGTTCCATTAGCCTTCCTGATTAGGTGCTGCTCCTATATGTAGCTTTCTGTATTCCGTGCACAAATCCCCCTGAGTCCCTTTTGTGTTGCAGCTTTCTGCAGTTTTTCTCCATTTAAATAATACCCTGTTGTTTTATTCTCCCTTCCAAAATGAATTACTTCATACTTCCCCACACTATCCTCCATTTCTTAACATATCAATATCTCTTTGTAAAATGTTTGTATCCCTCTTGTAACTTACTTTTCAACATATTTTTGTGTCATCTATCCCTGCAGCCTTACTCATTTTTCAGGCCAAACCACCCAACCAGCACACCATTGGAATGTGGGAGAAAACCGGACCACCTGGAGGAAACCCATGGAGACATGGGGAGAATGTGCAAACTCCATGCAGTCATCCGGGGTGGGAATTTAACCTGGGTCCCTAGCACTGTGAGGCGGCAGTGCTAACCACTCTGCCACCTTGCCACCGATAATTTGCATCAGCAGGAGCCTCCAAAAGTTCTGCTCTTCCTTGCACAGAGTAACACTGCAGAGAGCTGCAGGAGAAGGAATGTGAACTGGAGATAGCAATGTATGGAGCAGACATTCAGGTGGGTTAGTGCAAGTGGAATTAGGTTGACTTTGAGTTGAAGGGCACTTGGAGCGAAGAACAGATCAGAGACAGATAGAATACTGAGTTTGTAAACAACCTTTACCGGAAGAAAGTGAGCAAGAAGAGAGATGGAATCAAAGGCTGGAGAATTGAGTTCTGATGTTTATGAAAGGTTTCAGTCATAGAGTTGCAAGAAAGGCATGGAAAATGAGATTCAACAACTTTGGAGAGAAAGGGAGGTTGGTGATAGGGTTGCAAGGACAGAGACGTCTGGAGTGGGTCTTTGGGCAAGGGGAATAAGGAATATACAAGAAAAGTTGTGAAAGGGAAGGGATAGTAATGAGTCAGAGAGTTATAGAATCCTACAGTGCAGAAGAAGGCCATTCTACCCATCAAATCTATGCTGACCACAATGTCAGGAAAAAGTTTCACAACACCAGATTCAAGTCCAATAGGTTTACTTGGTAGTAAACGCCACTAGCCTTTGGAGAGCTGTTCTTTTGTCAGATGAGTGGGGAGTTCTGATCATAAACAGGGCATGTAAAGGCGTACACAGTTTACAGAATACTGATTACAATGTGAGTCTTTACAGCTAATCTTCTATTCAAGTCTTGAAAGTGCAGACACAATCCCACCTAGGGCCTATCCTCATAACCCCATGCATTTACCCTAGCTAGGCCCCCTGACACTAATGGGCAATTTAGCAAGGCCAATTCAACTAACCCACACATCTTTGGACTGTGAGAGGAAACTGGAGAACCTGGAGGAAACCCATGCAGACACAAGGAGAACATGCAAACTCCAGACAGACAGTGACCCAAGCTGGGAATTGAATGGGGGTCCCTGGTGTTGTGACTAACATGCTGTCACCATGCCGTTCGCAGCGGAGATAGTTTACAATGTCAGCCAGCGTGGACACCAGGAAGACCACTTATCAGTTTAGTCGGGAATTGAGAAAAGCATGAAATGCTCTCGAGATGATGAATTCAGAGAGGGTGGATATTAGAAAGAGAACAAGAGAAAGATTTGAGTTCATGGCCAGAGCGGGAAGGATTAGTACGGAAAAGGACAGATTTTACTGCCTCGCTCGAGCGAGACCAGAAATTCCATCCAAGCCAACAGGTCTGCCCATGATTCCGTGGTGGGCGCAGTGGTAGGTACCTGCCTTTGGTTTCTAAGTTATGATTGTACAAAACTTTAACCAAAACTATCACCTGTGAGATTAAAGATCACGTTAGAATTCAAAGGAGATTTCCTTTGCAGTTTTTGCTTGCATGTGATATTTCTTGAACAGCACAATTCATTGGAGGGGAAAGACAAATAAACTGTGTTCATGAAGCATGCCTGTATTTGAAATACTGCCTGAAGACAGTGACAATTGTTAACTGAAATTACTGTTGGACATTGAGCAGTGATGTTGATGCAATCACCCATAGGGAAAAACCTTGCATTAATGCCCATGTCCTGATAACAACTGAATCTTGTAGCATGTTTACAGAGGAAAATTGAATTTACTTCATAATCTATTGATCTGATCTCCTCACAGAAAAATCCACCCCAAGGCAGCTTCCATATTAGATGGCATCAGGCACAGTGCAACCCTCCTTATTTTAGGGCTAAGAAGGGAATTCAAATTATCTTTCCACATGACAATTCCTCAGTTGTCCTTTTCCTCTTTAACTTTCCCTCCCTCCTCCACTGAGAGTATTGTTGATTTGCTGTGACACTTCTCCCTCAGTAACTCATTCCTCTGCTATGAGCCTTGGCAGAAAGTGTCAATGGGGGAATCCAATCACTGATTTGATTTATTATTATCACATGTATTAACATAGAGTAAAAAGTATTATTTCTTGCGTGCTGTATGGACAAAGCATACAGAGAAGGAAACGAGAGAGTGCAGAATGTGGCGTTATAGTTATAGCTCGGGTGGAGAGAAAGATCAACTTAATATGAGGTGAGTCCATTCAAAAGTCTGATGGCAGCGGGAAGAAGCTGTTCTTGAGTTGTTTGGTACATAACTTTGGACTTTTATATCTTTTTCCCAGAATAAAGTGGAAGAGAGAATGTCCGGGATGTGTGGGGTCCTCAAATATGCCTTTTTTGAGGGAGTGGGAGGTATAGACAGAGTTAGTGGATGAAAGGCTGGTTTGTGTAATGGATTGGGCTACATTCATGTCACTTTGTAGTTTCTTGTGGTTTTGCTCAGAGCAGGAGCAATACCAAGCTGTGATTCATCTGGAAAGGATGTTTTCTATGGTGCATTTGTAAAAATTGGTGACAGCCATAGAGAACACGCCAAATTTCTTTCATCTTCTGAGAAACTGGAGGCCTCTTTTAACTATAGCATTGGCATGAAGAGACCAGGTTGCCAGTTACTTGAATGCCTAGAAATCTGAGCTCATGAACATTTTCACTGGGCCTATGGTAGTTGAGCTTAATCCTCTGACACCACACACAAATGCTGAGAATAGAGAATGGAAGTGTAAGAAATTAGACTGGTTAGCACCCAATCTTTGAGCACAGGATGTACAAAGTGGCCTCAGTGTGCAGACACATGCTTAAGACATGGCAGAGGCCAGGTATTGCCTTTGCATAAGTGTTAGCAGCACAGTGAATAGTCATCATAGATTTACAGAGGTGATGGTTTCAAAAAAAAAATACATATGAGAAGCATAGACAAGGTAGATAGTCAGTATCTTTTCCCAAAGGTAGGGGAGCCTAAAACTAGAGGGTATAGGTTTAATGTGAGAGGGGAGAGATACAAAAGTGTCCAGAGGGACAATTTTTTCACACAGAGGATAGTGAGTGTCTAGAACAAGCTGCCAAAGGTAGTGAGATGGGTACAATTTTATCTTTTAAAAAGCATGTAGATAGTTACATGGGGAAAATGGATATAGAGGATTATGGGCCAAATGCGGGCAATTAGAATTAGCTTCGGAATTTAAATAAGAGGGCAGCATGGACAAACTGGGCTGAAGGGTCTGTTTCCATGCTGTAAATCTTTATCACTCTATGACTCTAATCGGATTCCAGCACTGATTTCAACACTCTGACCAATGTTCTCTCTGAATGTTGCCATTTGAACCTTCATTCAGCAGCAGGCAGGTACCTCTAATAGTTCCATTTAAAGGAATTATCAAACTTTTTCACATTCATTCATGGTTGATTTCTTTTGTGCTACTACAATTCTACATTTTTCTGGTGCTTTTAAGAGTTGTTTCAGATTTCAAATGTCGACAGGGGATAGTATAGTCAGCACTGAAATACTATTTTCTGAATTCAAGGCTTCTGCATGAACTAGTTTCCTTCAACATGGATAGAATAGTTTGGATTTCCCTTGGACTGCAGCATGGCATTGATCATTGACCAGAGGAGGGCAAGCGGCTTGAGGATGGAGGAGGACAAATCGGGGAAGGCGCCTCAGCGGCAGGGCCTGTTCATAGAGCTGTTGAGGGCATAATTCTCCGCCCGAAAGTTCAGTGAGGAATAATGTGGGCATTGTCTGTGCCTCATTAAGTAAGGTTGTTATTGAAATCTGCCATCAAATTAAACCATCAATGCAATCTCAGATGATATTGTTAATGATTAACAAGACAGTAGGGATGATCAATTTTTGCTTTCTTTCAGAATTTTATGAGTGATATTAGCAACACCTGTCAGCACGGAAGGGAGATGATTTAGATTATCTGCTCAGAGTGAACTGCATTTCATTCCCTGCATTTGAGACGAGCATGCAGAGTAAGCACATGGCTGTGCCCTGAATTCACACTTCCCCATGGTGAAGGGTTCCACAGATTGTATCCACATCGCTTTCTGGATATGGTGTGTCAACTCTGCCATGTACCAGAACCAAAACAGATCCCACGCCCTCAACTTCTGGGCAGTGAATCATCAAGGGTCGGTGCCCTGATTATTTTGGCAGCAGTCTTGATGCCTTCATTCTGCAACGGAGTGCCAGCAGTAAAATGTGAGTTAAGTTTATACGATGAAGTCTCAGCTTGAACCCATTACCTCCTAGCCAGGACTGTACATAGAACATAGAACATAGAACATAGAACATTACAGAGCAGAACAGGCCCTTCGGCTTTCGATGTTGCACTGACCAATTAAGAAAAAGCAATGACCCTCTAACCTAAACCATTCCCTTTTCATCCATAAACTTATCTACTAACCTCTTAAACGCCACCAAACTTGGCGCATCTACAACTGACGCAGGCAGGGCATTCCATACCCTTACCACTCTCTGGGTAAAGAACCTACCTCTGACATCCATCCTATAACTACCGCTGTTCCCCGCCTCCCCACCCCCCCTCCCCGACACCCTCCCCCAAGACGAGTCACTGGGATGTGGAAGATGCTTTCCACATCCCAGTGGGACACAGCTTTAAATTAAGGGGTATGAGTTATAGGACGGATATCAGAGGTAGGTTCTTTACTCAAAGAGTGATTAGGGAGTGGAATGCCCTGCCTGCAGCTGTTGTAGATGCGCCAAGTTTGGTGGCGTTTAAGAGGTTAATTGATAAGTATATGGAAGAGAAGGGAATGGTTTAGTTTGGAGGGGCATTGCTTTTTATTTTGGTCGGCACAACATCGAAGGCCGAAGGGCCTGTTCTGTGCTGTAATGTTCTATGTTCTATGTTCTATGTTCTATGCCGATGACACAGCGTTAGGGAAACATATACAAGGTGACTTGGGAAGCTTCTCATATTCCACCTGGCCAGTTCTCCTTTGTTCCTGACTGGGAGACAAGAGGCTACCAATGTCGTGGCCAACTCACATTTTCAGAAGACAAACAGAAGAAGCTGGGGAAACAAAAGAGACCAAAAAAAACTCTTTATAATTTTTATAGACAATATTAAACAAAACCTAGTTATGCAACAACGAGTCATCCAAATGACAAAAGCAGAGTTCAGTCAAGACAGACAACTGCTAAAATTGCAGAAGAATAATGACTTATTTCTGTACCATGCAGCAGACCTTCAAATCCAATTAAGCTGAAAAGTTCAACAAATTTCCCAATTACGAAAAAATATTAAAAGATTCAAAAGAAATGACTGTGATAGAGAAAATGGTGATTGAAAGATTTACATTAGAGTATTGTGCTGGGCCTCCCTGAAGGAATCAAAAAGGGGAATATCAAGCAATTTGTTGCTAATTGGTTGCTGGAAGCAGTTGGATTAAACTTCATAACTACAAAGGTTCAGTTACATCCCAGTGGAGAAATCATGTTGCTCACACCTCAACTTGACATAGTTCACTATGCACTGTACTGATCTCTCTCTATTGTCATCCTCTGAGCTGGTCAGTACGGACTATCATCATTTCTTTCTTTGGCTTGGGTCAATGTTTTAAAATCTATTTATGCTCCTGTGAAGCATCTTTAGACACTTTAGGAACCGTGTGAGGACAAGTTGCCTTTTGCCAGTTACTTGACATCTGAAGTTCCCCTTATTGCATCCGAGCTTGGTCCCATCCTGGACCTCCTATGGAGATCTACCACTTGTTAATTTCTACACGTACACCAACAACATGAAATTCCGACTGTCCACCAGAACTAACTTCAACACCATTATGACGTTATCTGACTGAAATTCCAACATCAAGAGTTACATGAGCCCAACTCTCCTTCAACTCAAAATTGGAAAGATCAAAGCCAATAATTTTTGGCAGACAATTTCCATGCCTCTCTGAGTCTGAACTCATATTAATTCTCCACTTACTTGGTTATAGACAGAACTAAGCTACAACTATTCAACATTCAGCTATTTCAGGTTGTTTACCATTCCTTCACATCCATAATATGGTTTGTTGATGCCTAACCACATCTGCTTGTGAATTCTACAATAGGTTCCTTCAATCCTCTCCTGATCCACCTCAGTGAGTTCACCCTTCATAAACTTAGTCAAGGCCTCTGGGTGATGTCATGCCTATCCCCTCACTTCTTTAACACTGAATGTTTCGTTGTATTAAATTACAAAGGATAGCTGCCTCTCAGGGAGGGATTGAGAAAAACATTTTTCACTCTGAGAGTAGTGGGAATTTGGAATGCACTTCCTGGGAAGGTAATGGAGAGTTTATGTCTTTTTAAAAATATTTTGATGATCACTTAAAATATAATATTCAAGGATATGAGGTAAGTGCAGAAAAATGGATTTAGTGCATGCTCAGTTGGGCTTGCGATTGGCCACTGGCCCCCGTGATTGCAGGGCAAAGTAGTGTTGGTTTAAGCTGCCTCCAGCAGCAGGATCTTGACACCTCTCCCTCTCTCTCTCTCTCTGCCAGACCCATGTCATTGAAAATGCAATATGCAGCATCAGAGGTCTGCACATGCACTGTAACTCCCTCTAAAGGCTGTCTGGAGATTTAAGCCCAGCCCACTGCCTACAACAGCTAGAAACAGTCTACACCAATTTTCCAATGACTAAGTACATAAGATCACCAAGACATGGCTGCAAGGCGATCAGGGATAGGATCTAAATATCCAAGGATATGTGTCCTATTGAAAGGACAGGCAGATGGGCAAAGGAGATGGGTCTGCACTGTGAGTAAGGAATGAAGTTAAATCAATAGCAAGGAGCGATATAGGATCAGAAGGCAGAGAATCTCTGTAGGTAGAGTTGAGGAATTGCAAAGGTAAAAAGACCCGAATGGGAGTTATGTACAAGTCCCTAAGCAGTAGTCAGGATGTTGCATAGAAAATAAATCAGGAGATTAAAAAAGGCAATCTTATAGTAATCATGGGGGTTTTCAATATGCAGGTGGACTGGGAAAATCAAGTGGGTAGTAGATCCCAAGAAAAGGAACTTATGGAATGTGTAATAGGTGCTTTTTTTTGGAGCAGCGGTGGACGAGATTTATTTAGAAATCCAAAAGGCCATTGACAAGGTGCCGTTTAGGAAACTGTTAAATATTTATTAAGAGCTAATGGTGTTAAGGGTAAGATCCTGGCATGGATAGACAATTGGCTGATTGGCAGGAGGCAGAGAGTGGGGATAAGGAGGTCTTTCTCAGGATGGCAGCTGGTGACTAGCGGTGTGCCTCAAGGCTCAGTGCTGAAACCACAATTTTTCACAATATACATTAATGATTTGGAAGAAGGAACTGAAGGCACTTTGCCAAGTTTGCAGATGATACAAAGATATGTAGAGGAACAAGTAGTATTGAAGAAGCAAGGAGGTTGGGGCTGCAGAAGGACTTGGATAGGTGAATAGGCAAAGAAGTGGCAGATGAAATACAGTGTGGAAAAGTGTGAGGTTATGCACTTTGGAGAGAGGAAAGGAGGCATAGATTATTTTCTGAATGGGGAAATGCTGAGTAAGTCTGAAACACAAAAGGACTTGGGAGCCATTGTTCAAAATTCTTTTAAGGTTAACGCACAGTTTCAGTTGGCAGTTAGGAAGACAATTGCAATGTCAGTATTCATGTTGAGCATGAATGTATTCTGAGGCTTTAGTCTGACCCCAGATGGAACATTGTGAGCAGTTTTGGGCCAGAGAAAGTTCACAAGAATGATCCCAGAAATGAAGAGATTATCGTATGACGAATGGTTGAGGACTCAGTGTCTGTACTCGTTGGAGTTTAGAAGGATGAGGGGGAATCTTATTGAAACTTACAGGAAAGTGTGAGGCCTGGATAAAGTGGATGTGGAGAAGATGTTTCCACTAGTAGGAAAAACTGGAACCAGGGGACGCAACCTCAGGCTAAAGGGATGATCCTTCGAAACAGAGATGAGGAGGAATTTCTGCAGCCACAGAGCAGGGAATCTGTGGAACCTTTTGCTGCAGAGGGCTGTGGAGATAAGGTCATTGAGTATCTTTAATTCAAAGGTAGTTAGGTTCTAGATTAATAAGGGGATCAGGGTTTATGAGGAAAAGGCAGGAGAATGGGAATGAGAAAAATATCAGCCATGATTGAATAGTGGGGCAGATTCGATGGGCTGAGTGGCCTAATTCTGCACCTATGTCTTATGGTCTTACTCTGTAATTGGGTGCAAAAACACACCACAAAATGGATCAGGAACTCTTCCATTTTCATGCTAGCTGGTTTCTTTGAATCATTCTCGTAAAATTCCACCCATGACTCTGCCAGCTTGTCCTTATCTTCTTCAAGAATACCGCTACTTTTGCATCACTGTCAAATTTTGATGCTATTTCCAATTGCTACTTAGACAAAACATTCCAAATCTGTGACTGACAGCACCCAGAAGGACAAGGGAAGCAGGCGCCTGGAGAGAGACTCCACTGACTTCTGCAGGTTGCATATCGCACTAATCTGGAAATAAATCATCTATCTTTCATCATCCTCCTCTCTAACAGAATTGTGGGAGTACTTTCACCTGCAGTGGTTCAAGAAGGTGACACACCCCCGCTTCTCAGTGGCGATGAGAGGTGGGCAATTACAGCTACTCTCACTCTGCATCCTGAGAATGGACAATGCATTTCTTTAAAATTCAAATGGAAAGTAACGAAGATTCCAGCACAAACTCCCAGGGCACCTCACTGCACTAATCCTGTCACTCTGAAACTCATCCATCTTGGAACACGATGGCACAAGCCATCTCAAAATAGCTCAATGCAACACAGAAATTATGCTGTGTAAATTGTCTATCATTATGAGTAAAATGACACACGCTTGCTCCATTCTTCTCAATCAGCAGGCATGAAGTCAGTGCCTCTTTAATAATGTACATGATTATAGAGAATCTCATCCTCTTTGTGCTCTCACACTAATTTATTCTTTATGTCAGACGGGTGCCAACTGCTGTGAAAAATCAGGATGAATCACAGGAGATTGGCATCAATCAGCAGCTCAAGTGACAATAAGACATTTATTATCATAATCAATAGCAACTTGTGTCTCTAAAGAGATTTTCTCATTTTGGGATTTATTTCTCATTCCCTTTGTCATCTCATTGAGAAACAAAATGGTACAGCAACACACGCCTGTTTCAGTGAGGTAGGGTCTTATCCACATACTGAGGGAACCTGCCATTGATGATATGTATAAGGAGCTCTATGTGTGTTTTAAAAAAACAAGCCCAGTGCTGCATAGCATTTGGACTTTGCGTGGTACATGCAGTAATCGTAAAATTTCCTGAGCATATTCTACAACTTCTTAGTAAGTTGTCACCAAATCTCACGACTTAGGGATTTGGAAAGAAGACCTGGTTTTGTGAGGCATTGCCTAGATAGCGGAGGTCTTAAAATCCGATGCAGGTGCATTGTTTTTGCATCTGGTTTGCGACACATCTGGGACAGAGACAGCGAGGGAGAGATGAGGCCATAAAACCAGCAGTCATCACTCTCATATTAATACTTTTCTGCAAAAGCCTTGTGCTGAATTTGAACGAGGCTCCATTCACTGCTCTCAGGAGGTTGGGACCCTCTAGGAACAGCAGTTGGGAATGTTATAAAACTGGCTGCCTATTTTACTGACTCCCATTCTGCACAATCATGCAAAGTCAAAATCTGCTGCAAACATTTCTTCTGACCGATTCCAACATGCCAGGATTCCTCATGTGTTGTTTACAATTCCCATTGGGATGGCTGTAGCCAGCCAGAACAAATTCTAAAGAAATTCTAGCAGATGAACTGTAAACCTTGTGGGATTTTGCAATGGTTATAGAGTGAAGTAGTTAAATGGAGCATGCTGGTTGTATATATAATGTCACTTTTGTTTTGCTATTCATTCCATCCTTTAGTTCTTGCAGTGGGTTATTCCATCAATGCCTTCATCCCTTTCTGTATCATTACAATCTCTTCCAGCATTATATTTGCTCCCAAGCACTTAGGGGATAATTTGAATCCTAACCGTCCACCAGAAGCAGGTGAGTAGGAAGTAAAAATACCTTGATTTACCTACCACCACAGTCTGGCGCCCATCCAGCTGCCATGTTAGCCTATTGTCCTGAACTGGTGTCAGAGACATCTGTCAGAAGGCAGTGGGGTCCTTCTTTATTTTATACATAAACGTCAGGTCCTGATGACCTCTTTGGGAAATGACCCCAGTTTTAACTCAGGGCTGACTAGGGCAGTTGAAATACCTTATCTTTTCTGTGTGAGAGTAGAGACACTACAACTGACCCAATAGTACTAGAATTATAGAAACCTACTGTCCAGAAGGAAGCATTTACCCCATTACATGCCTGGCTGGTTCTCTGAAAGAACTATTCTCTTAATCCAATCCTCACAATTTTTGAATAAATGCTTTTGCAAATATTTATCCACTTCCTCTTTCAAAGACGGTGGTACAGTAGTTAGCACGGCTGCCTCACAGTGCCAGGCAACCAGGTTCAATTCCGGCCTCGGCTCACTGTTTGTTGGAGTTTACACTGTCTCCCCGTGTCTGCGTGGGTTTCCTCCGTGTGCTCCAATTTCCTCACACAGCCCAAAAATGTGTAGGCTAGGTTGATTGGCCATGCTAAGTTGATCCTACTGTCAGGGGGACTTGTGGGGTAAATGTGTGGGGTTATGGGATTGGGGCTGGGTGGTACTGTGGTTGGAACAGACTCGATGGGCTGAATGGCCTCCTGCACTGTAGGGATTCTATGATCCTCGTGGACTGTGATTTGCCGTGGCAAGAGAATTGGACAGTGCATAAACAATTTGTTAAACTTTTCCATTTTTCAATTATTTGTGTGAAGTTGTCAAATTACAGAGAGAGAAACACAAAACAGGATCTAAGGAGGGCAATGAGTATTTTCCCTTAATCAATCAAACTGAAGGATTGTGGAAGTTTGAAATTAATAATGTTAGGACTAAGAAGGAATTGTAAATTAGACCAAACAAATTCAATGTGAAATCAGGTGGGAACAAAATATAGAGAGATGGGAGGAAAGATCAGAATAATAGAGAAATAAAAAAAGAGACAGAAGGGAAGATTTGTAAAAATTTACTTTGCTAAAATCTCCAACAATAATTAAAAGTTGAAAGAACGACATACCAAAGTTGGAATAGTTGATTTTCAGTGCCAGGAAAGTTGACTGATAGCAATTGGCATTTATCACATTGCTCGTAAGTTTTCACATTATTTTAAAGGAGGTGTTGGCCAGAATTTTAGAATGAGACTGGAGATTTCCATCCGTATAATATTGCATAGTGTTAGTGAGGCTTCAACTGTTGAAGCAACGAAAAGAAGCTACAGTGTTCTCCTGGATGTTTAACATATCAAATATACGTATTTATCTCCTACATTCCATCACTGTGTCTGTTTAATGCCCATGGCTGAATGAAAACTGCAGTGTGAGGGAGAGCGCTGTTTTAAACATTCAAAATAAAAGCATTGCCCCTTAACTCCAGCTCATTTTCTAAAACAAACCACGCCCACCTCCCCATTAACTTTTGCCCTTAAATCTGCCATCTCCACTCACCCAGTATCCATCAAGGACAGATCTCTGGACCCATGCTGAGATATGATAAGATAAAACTCCTTATTGCAGATTTTATTGTTACAGAAATAAATAATTAAAAAAGACATTAACTACATCTAACTTTCCTTCAAGTACTTATTCCCTTATACAAACATTTCTTTCAGGTACACAGTCCTTATAAAATAAACATTGGAATTCCTAGTCCCACTTCATAGGCTCCAACATCATTCAGAGCAGGATGTCTGGATGTGGGCTTCCTCTGCCATTGTTAGAATGATGGAGAGGCTCTCCACTATGGTGAAATGCAATAAGTTTCACAATACCAAGTTAAAGTTCAACAGATTTATTTGGTAACACAAGCCATAAGCTTGTGAGTAGGAGTTCTATTCACAAACAGGGCATATAAAGACACAAATTCAAATTACAAAATGGTTTGAATGTGAGTTTTTACAGGTGATCAAGGCTTGATTAATCAAGACTGAATTGGCAGTGGGTTGGTTACACAGCTGTCTGTTAGAAATGCACAAGGATTGACGTCAGCTGAGAATAGAGACGGGAGCACAATGTCAAGGCTGGTAACGCGGTGCTGTACTGATGGAGTATTGTACTGTGGAGCTCACGGTTTTCAAGTGTGATATTAAGCTCAGGCTCCGTCTGCTCACTCCGATGGATATAAGAGATCAGTGGCATTATTCTGAAGGAAGGCAGGAATGTTATCCTTGGCATCTTGGTCAACATCTATCCCTCAATCAACAGCGGAACATCAACTTAAAATCGTAATACTGTTTATGGGATTTTACGGTGTGAAAATCTGCTGCCACATTTCCTTCGTTACAACAGCAAATATATTTCAAAAAGACTTCATTCACTGTAAAGTGCTTTGGGTCATCCTGAGGTTATGAAAAGATCTGTAGAAATGCAAGTCTGTTTAGAATTGGACTCGGGTACAAAGACATGTAATGTTGTGCAGACATGTTCTGTGAAGGCTCACATTTTGATAATAGATATTTAGCCAAGGTATTGTGTTAGAACGTAATGGGACAGCCAATCTGTGTCGGAGGACATGCAAGTAGATTTCGACAGAAGTAAAAGATGATGCATCAAAATGGGTTTCGACAGTTAGTCCCACTCCTCTACTCTATCCTCATAAGTCCATTCAACTTTCTGTCCAAACCATGGGGTGTCTGAGGGACAGGAATTACGTGTTCACATGTCAGACTAGAGCATAAACAAATGTTGACCTTTAATTATACTAAGATTGACAGGATACTTATATCTCTCACTGCTTAATTAGTGTGCTGCTTTGCGGCAATCCTTGCATTGTTTTTGATGAATGGATCAATTTCAACAATGCAAAGGATTAAGTGCACCTGCCTTCCCCTTGTTTAGGGATCTGATCATCTTCTTGCACCTCATATAATCTGTGAGACATGGGTGGCCAGGAGTAAGGCTTAGGAGGAGTAGATATTTAACATGCACCAATACTTGACATGGAAGATCAGCTACTCATTATCAGCTACCAACCCACCTTCCTTCCAGTTAAAATTGACCTGCCCCAGCAGGAGGATTTCTGTCTAAAGGGTACTGAGGCCAACTCTTATTCCTACTACAATCTCTGGAGTTGAAAACCACTTGCCTCAATGCAGATGATTTAATGAACTACCTTTATCCATATGGTTTATCAATACACTTGACTATAGTTTAACCAACTGAGCAATGTGTGTGTTTAAGAGTTAAGGTCTCTGGAATTCTCTGTCCATTGAAGTGGTGGAGGCTACCTCACTAAATATATTTAAGTCGCAGGTAGATAGGTTTCTGATAGACCAGGGAGTGTAGGGTTATGGGGAACTGACCCGCTTCAGATCAGCCATGATCTTGTTGAATGGTGGGGCAGGCTCGAAGGGCTAGATGGTTTACTCCTACTCCTATTTCTTATGTTCTTACGTAAGAGTTACGTTTATCTCCTGGGGTGTCAGTCTTGGCTCCGTTAGTATCTCTCTCACTGTGAGTTGGAAAACTGTGGGTTCAAGTTCCACACCAGATCACCAACAATCTATCCTGGTCCCCCCATGCCGACACTATAATTGAGAAAGCCCACCAATGCCTCTAGTTTCTCAGAAGACTAAGGAAATTTGGTATGTCAGCTACAGATCTTATACAGTTACACAACTTTTACAGATGCACCATAGAAAGCATTCTTTCTGGTTTATCAGAGCTTGACATGGTTCCTGGTTTGCCCAAGCCTGCAGAAGCTACGAAGATTCATAAATGTAGCCTAATCCATCACGCAAACCAGCCTCCCATCCAATGACTCTGTCTACACTTCCAGCTGCCTCAGCAAAGCAGCCAGAATTATTAAGGACCCCAAGTATCCTGGACCTTCTACCTTCTTCCATCAGGAAAAAAAGTACGTGGTCACATCCCAATTGATTCAAGAACACCTTCTTTCTTGCTGCCATCAGATTTTGAATGGATCTACCTTTCATTAAGCTGACCTTTCTCTGCACCCAATGACTGTGGCTGTGGCACTACATTCTGCACACTCTTATTTCCTTCTCTATGAACGGTATGTTTTGTTTGTATAGCGTGCAAGAAACAAAACTTTTCACTGTATGCTAATACATGTGACAATAATAAATCAGATCAAGACTCCAGCCTCAGCTCATCTGTTGATGAAGCCCTCCACTATGTTGTTGTAAACTCAGACTTGATTATTTTTCTATATGTCTGGGTGGCTCCAACATCCTACCCTCTGTACATAGAAATTATCCAAAACTCTGCTACCTGTGTCCTAACTCATACCAAGTTCTATTCATATATAACCCCTGGTGCTCACTGGTCCTACACAGGCTCCTGGGTCCTCCAAGTTGAAAACTGACATCCTCGTTTTGAAATCCCTGCTTGACTTTGCCCATCTCTGTAATCTCCTCCAGCACCACAACTCTCCCAGATCTTTATTCTCCTCGAGTTCCATTGTATTTCAGATCCTCGATTTTAATTGATCCATTTTTGGCTTTCAGCCTCTTAGCCCCAAGATGGTGGTAGTTGATGGGAGATATTCATCGTGGAGTTCGGTTACAAGTGCTGTACCTCAGGGATCTGTTTTGGAGCCCCTGCTGTTTGTAATTTTTATAAATGATTTGGATGAGGGTATTGAAGGATGGATTAGTAAATTTGCAGATGACACCAAAGTCGGAGGAGTGGTAGATAGTGAAGAGGGGTGTTATAGTTTGCAGAGAGACTTGGACAAGTTGCAGAGCTGGCCCGAGAGGTGGCAAATGGAGTTTAATGTGGAAAAGTGTGAGGTAATTCACTTTGGCAGGAATAACAAATGTGTAGAGTATAGGGCTAATGGTAGGACTCTTAATAGTGTTGATGAACAGAGGGATCTTGGTGTATATGTGCATAGATCCCTGAAAGTTGGCAATCAAGTCGATAAGGTTGTTAAGAAGGCATACGGAGTCTTAGCTTTTATTGGTAGGGGGATTGAATTTCGGAGCCGCAACGTCATGTTGCAACTGTACAAAACTCTAGTGCGGCCGCACTTGGAGTATTGTGTGCAGTTCTGGTCCCCACATTATAAGAAAGATGTGGAGGCATTGGAGAGGGTACAGAGGAGGTTTACCAGGATGTTGCCTGGTATGGAGGGCAGGTCTTATGAAGAGAGGCTGAGGGATTTGAGGTTGTTTTCGTTAGAAAGAAGGCGGCTAAGAGGAGACCTTATTGAAACATATAAGATGATTAGAGGTTTAGATAGGGTGGACAGTGATAGCCTTTTTCCTAGGATGGAGAAAGCTAGCACGAGGGGACATAGCTTTAAATTTAGGGGTGGTGGTTTTAGGACAGATGTCAGAGGTAGGTTCTTTACCCAGAGGGTGGTAAGGGTATGGAATGCCCTGCCTGCGTCAGTTGTAGATGCGCCAAGTTTAATAGCGTTTAAGAGGTTAGTAGATAAGTTTATGGATGAAAAGGGAATGGTTTAGGTTAGAGGGTCACTGCTTTTTCCTAATTGGTCGGCGCAACATCGAAGACCAAAGGGCCTGTTCTGCGCTGTAATGTTCTATGTTCTATGTTCTAAGATCTGAAGTTTGTGCCTCTCTGTCTCTTTTTCATGGAATCATAGATTTTTCTTTAAGATGTTCTTCTCTGACCAAGCTTTGGGTCATTTTGCTCAATATATTCTTATATGGCAGGGTTTCAAGCTTTCCTTGATGAAGTTACTGTGAAGTGTTTTGAGACATTTCATTCTGTTGAAGACGCTGTGTGAACCCGAGTTATTTTTGTTTTTGAATCTAAAATAGTTGCTGAATTAATCTCCATTTCTGGTGGTATATTAAGGCTGCAATGCAGAACTCATCAAGACTTCTTTGGCAACACATTCCAAATTGGTGTCCTCCACTAGCTAGAAGAAGAACAGCAGATGGGAACATCAGTATCGACAAGCCCTCCTCTGGTGCAGCATCCAAACATGGAAATATAATCCCATTCCTTCAGCAGCACCAAACCAAATCCTCAAACATCCCAAATTCTCAACATTGAGAGAGTAGATTTAGAATATTGATCCAGGATTTCAGATGGATGACCCACCACCACATTCTCAAGGGGCAATTAGGGATAAGTAATAAATGCTGGCCCTGGTCAACGATTTCCACATCCTTAGAATTCACAACAATTTTATTTATCACCATTTAAAGTCTGCATGTGGATGCACAATACTATGGGATCTGGGACAGCTTCATATAAAATACACTTCCTCCAAGTTTTCTGGCACGGTGCTGAGATGGGTAGTTCTTACAACAGTAATTTCATTGCCACAATGAATGAAGTTTCAGATTGCAGGCTTTCAATGCAGCATTCACTTCCCTGAAGAAATGGGAGAATCCTGGCTATGAAAGCTTGGAGGCAAAGTGCATTCTTCTCTCTTCCCTCAGAACAAATTTATTACTGAGAATAGTTGAAAGAAAGCTGGGAGAATCTGATTAACCACAGCGTTCCTTGAGAAACGTGAGGAAAGATAATCATCGATGTTGTTATTCCTTTGGGTATTAAAGAAGCAGCCGTTTCCTGTGCATTCAAAATGGAAATAGTTCATACCTGGGCCCAGAAGGCCTGTTCATTTGGGAATTTCAAAATCATTTTGCACACCCAGAGGAATTTAGTGATACAGAGAAGCAATTTAATGGTAGCACAAGGCAGTTTTGTACTGCAGTCTTGGGGTTTACCTTGGGGTAAACCAATCTCATTTTCCCAAGGAAACTGAATAGCTAAAACAATCATGTCATTATTTTGGCTCTGGTTTCTAATTCAGATTTAAGAGAATTAAAGACCAGTTGTAACCCATTGGACCAACCAGCCATCTATCACAGAGAACGTTCTAATTTACCTTTAATATCCTCCCAGGTATGGTGATAACATCTTCTTTTGTACATAGTCTCAGTGGTTTAATGTTCAGAGTGTGGCTGCACTGTCTGATTGCCTAACCTTAGATGTAAAAATAGGGCTTTCCCACATCCCTCAAGATAACATCAGTTTCTCAAGAGCATCCCATGCTGAAGACACTCTGAAATACTTCATGAAATTTGGCCAGATACAACTGCTATCATTGGCTTATTTCTAGACAGGAAATGAACAAAGAACAAAGAAAATTACAGCACAGGACCAGGTCCTGGAGCCGCCTAAGCCTGCATCAACCATGCTTTCTGATTGAACTAAAACCCCCTTCCAGGGATCATATCCCTCTATTCCCATCCTTTTCATATATTTGTCCAAACACCCCCTCAAACTCACTACTGTACCTGTTTCCACTATCT
This sequence comes from Sphyrna mokarran, assembly GCA_024679065.1. Taxonomy (NCBI): domain Eukaryota; kingdom Metazoa; phylum Chordata; class Chondrichthyes; order Carcharhiniformes; family Carcharhinidae; genus Sphyrna; species Sphyrna mokarran. Next base: position 78,685,710 of record JAGIQG010000014.1, on the reverse strand, counting down.
CCCCTGTCACCATTTGCCGTGGTGGGATTTGAACCCACCTCCCCAATTATCCTGTATGATTAAGTGTAGTTATTCTATGATTAACAATCTGTTTACAACTCTGTGAGGTGGAATTTGAGTTTTTTTTCTTATTGCTCTGACCTACCTCATTCTCATTATAACACGTTACTTTGTGAGCTGCTTGTTCACAAGAGACATCCCAATCTTTTCAAAATCTCCCCAAGAATAACTGGAGTCTTGTTTGTGGCCTGTTGTCTTTATTTCTCCAATATTCAGCCTCAGTGTGCGGGAAGTGTTTCATTTGGGCCATGGTTTAGATAAGATGCTGGCTGTCCATCAATGAAGAAATTACCGTTGGATGATCCCAGACTGTGAGTATTCGTAGTGTATTTCACCATGGGATGTATTGACAGTTGAGTCTCCAACCTCTTCTCACCAACATGTGCAGACACAGAGGACAGGATTTTCTTCTGGGTCCAGCATTGTGGTCAGTTAGAGAACCTGTGAAATTCCTTCTGCCCTATGGTCATTCTCCGGTATTGCCTGGTCACAGTTATTCGGGACTCAGTTCATGGCAATAATAGCTCTGAGTTTCCGAATGGAAAGGCAAGTCCATTTACCTTGCTAGAGCTTGACTCTGCCCTTCACTCTTTGAGATTCTTTTGGCCTTCCAGATACCTATTCCTGATCAGATTTGCTTGCCTACATTGATTGGCTTCTTTCTACTGGCAGAGGTAATCTAACCTCCGACTCAAAAATGTGACTTGGAGAGAAGTTGAAGGAGCACGAGGAACCCTCATGCTGCCTCTACCCCACTACAAGAGGAAAATCTAGTTCATCTTTACCAGCCGGGTTTAGCTGGGATGTTTTGGGATTTTTATGTTTTTTCTTGCACAATGGGGAACACCCCTGCAAACCCTTCTCCTCACCAAAATAAAGATAAGAATAAAAAAAAGACAGGAAAACTTGCATTTATCATAGAACAGAATCATAGAATTCCTAAAGTGCAGAAGGAGGCCATTTGGCCCATTGAGTCTGCACCAATTCATTGACAGAACTAGGCTCACCCCCTGCACTATTCCCAAAATCCCGCCCATTTAACCTGCTCATCCACCTAACCTACATAACTTTGGATACTCAATGACAATTTAGCCTGGCTAATTCAGCTAACCCACATATCTTTGGTTACTCAGGGACAATTTAGCATGACTAATCCACCTAATCTGCTCAGCTTTGGAGTGTGGGAGGAAACTGGAGCACCTGGAAGGAACTCACGCAGACATGAGAAGAATTTACAAGCTCCACACAATCAGGAATCAAACCTGGTTTCCTGCCGCTGTGAGGCAACAATGCTAACCACTGTGCTACTATGCCACCCTGGCTTTTTTTAAGCCTTGGAATAACCTCAAACATTTGACAGCCAACCAGGTACTTTGATGTAAAGCAGGAAACTCATTAACAAATTTGTACACAGCAAGGTCCAACTAGGAGTAATGGAGTGATAACTAACTAATCAGTTTTTCAAATGTCATTAGTTGCGGGATAAATATTAGTTCTCCCTCCTTCTCCCCTTCACTCTATTCCAAAATAGCACCATGAGATCTTTCACGTCCATCCAAAAGAACAGATACACCCTTGTTTTATATTTCACTCAAAGTAAAACATCTCTGATAGTGCAGCACTCCCTCAGCAATGCACTGAGATATCTGGCCAAAATTGTGTACCAAGGTTTCTGGGCCTGAATCCCAGACATTCTGATTCAGAGGTGTTGATACCAAACCTGTCAAGATTTGGGGTGGCACGGTGGCACAGTGGTTAACGCCAGGGACTTGAATTCAATTCTCGGCTTGGGTCACTGTCTGTGTGGAGTCTGCACATTCTCCCTGTGTCTGTGCAGGTTTCCTCCAGATGCTCCGGTCTTCTCCCATGATCTGGAAGACGTGTATTGACTCAAAAAAGGCACTGGACTGTGGTGACTAGGTGAATTTCACAGTAACTTCATTGCCGTGTTAATGTAAGCCTTACTTGTGACTGATGAACAAACTACTTTTTATTTCAGAACTTTCAGCATGGGAAATGAAAAGAGTTGGAACAGAGTGGCAGAGCCTTCTTTGCTTCAAGAAAACCGTTCAAACTGCATAGACTGCTGTGGACTTTTCCTGTATAATCCCAGTGAATCACATATAGATTTTATTCAGTACAATGAAAACCGACAGTGCTAAACAATATTATTATTTAACAACAGCTGCCATAACATTATTTGCTGCAAAGTTATCAAATTAGCCAAATAAAACCACGATTGCAGATTATCAAAAATCTATATTGTCATAAAGTTGCAGTCTATCCATCCGTGAAGTACCAAAGCAGTATGGATATACTATAGCACAATTGACACGTTATCCAGCATTAATTGTTTCGGGAATGGTAACCTTGGATTAATATCAGCTCATTATTCCTGCAGCTCTGTGCACCTGATATCTATTACTGGTGGCTGCGAATGTGGCATATTGTGAATGGTGTATAATTACTATGCAACAGTCACACATGTACTTGAGTGGGAACAGCATTTATTATAAAATTAATGTGGCTGAGCCAGCACAATTACATGTTGCTTTGATTAACATGTGATTTGTGTTTGATACAGGAAATCTATATTTAAACTAATTTGAATTTTGTGAAGATAACAGTGCAAGTGGCAAGTTTCAGCGAGAGCTTTGTCAAAGAAAGGCTTGGATGCCATGACCTTAGGTCATCACACAGTTCCCTTCAGCAGTTGTAACACTTCTCTGGTGTCATTGCTGTTTCAATGTAGGAAACACAGCAGTCAGTTTGCACACAGGGAACTCTGACAAGCAGCAATGTGACAACGACCAAACTACATATTTTAATAATGGGCTAGATTCTCCGATCTCGCCCACAGCTGGGATTCTCCAGTCCCACTGCAGTGAAAGGAGATTTGGCTGAGTGCCAAATTGTCCGTTGTGGCTGCAGGGAGTGAACAGCTGGAGAATCCCAGCCAATGTTTGTAGAGGATTGGCCAGGACACCAGAGGCAACTCTTTCATCTTCAAAATGGTGTCTTTGACTCTTTATAACCATCAGAGAGGGAAGATGTGTTTATATGCACCTCCAACACCCCCACAGGCCACATTAAATAGATGTATCATCCACTGCCTGGAGGAACAAAGAACAAAACAGCATGGGAAACAGGCCCTTCGGCCCAAAGAGCCCGCAACGCCACCCCGATGTTCCCACTTCTACCCATGATCCCTGTCTATGTTTATAGATCTATGCATTGGAACCAAATTTATGACAATTTAGGGAGAATTTATTCTGTCAATCAGCCTAAGAGCACGTCTTTGAGATGTAAGAGGAAACCAGAGCACCCGGAGAAAACCCGTGCAAGCACAGGGAGAATGCTCAAACTCCCACAGACACAGGCCCAAATCCATGTATCTGCACAGCACAGCGATAGTCACGGAGCTGTCGTGTTGCCCATCAGATGGCCCAGGTGAAGCGTACAGTAACGACGTGAAGCACTAGGATACTCTCGAAAAAAATCCAAGAGCAGCCCTCTCACGACCCATCGTATGTATGTCCCATGTTAGGTAACAAGGTGGACCGAAGCACCTGTAGAATAAAAACAAATACAAGACCCCATGTTGCATCTATTAAGGACAAATTAACAGCCACCCAAACCCTAACAGTGACAGACCTTGCTCAGATCAATAACTCCAGGGTCAGAAATCTCAGCCATTATGGGGGTCAACAGCAAGGGAAGGGTCTTCCTGAAAGCATATGGTATGCTAGCCTTTATAGGAAGGGGTACAGAGTAGAAGAGCTGGCCTTTAATGTTGCAGTTGTATAAAACATTGGTTAGACCTCATTTGGAATACTGCATCCAGTTCTGGTCGCCTTACTACCGGAAGGACGTGGAGAATCTGGAGAGAGTGCAGAGGAGGTTTATCAGGATGCTGCCTGGTATGGAAGGTCTGAGTTACGAGGACAGGTTAGGCAAATTGGGACTGTTTTCCTTAGAAAGACGTAGACTTAGAGGAGATCTAATAGAGGTGTACAAGATTATTAGGGGTATAGATAGAGTAAACAGGGTTAAGCTTTTTCCTAGGACGAACTCAAATAACATGACGGGTCACGGGCTTAGGGTGAGGGGGGTAAGGTATAATTTGGATGCTAGAGGGAGTTTTTTTCACACAGAGGGTGGTGGGGGTATGGAATGCACTGCCAAGTAAAGTGGTGGAAGCAGGCACTCTGGAGTTATTTAAGAAATACTTAGATGGGCACATGAACAGAATGGGAATGGAGGGGTATAGAAAACTGATTTAAAATAGGGATTATGATCCTTGGGAGTCCCTGGGAAGTGTGCAAATAGAGGATGATATTGATGTACTTGTTTTTATCCTACAGGTGCTTTGGTCCACCTTGTTGTCTAATGAGGGGCAGACACGCGATGGGTCGTGAGAGGGCTGCTGTTGGATTTTTTTCCCGAGTATCCTAGTGCTTCACGTCGTTAGTGTACGCTTGACCTGGACCATTTGATGGGCAACACGACAGCTCAGTGACTATCGCTGTGCTGTGCAGATACATGGATTTGGGCCTGTGTCTTTGGGAGTTTGCGCATTCTCCCCGTGCTTGTGTGGGTTTTTTCCGGGTGCTCCGGTTTCCTCCCACATCCCAAAGATGTGCTCTTGGGCTGATTGGCAAAACAAATTCTCCCTAAATTGTCTCAAATTTGGTTTTTAATCCATAGATCTATAAACATAGACAGGGATCACGGGTACAGGTGGGAACACTAGGGTGGCGGCGCGGGCTCGTTGGGCCAAAGGGCCTGTTTCCCGTGCTGTTTTGTTCTTTGCTCCTTGTTCTTTGTTCTGATGCCAGCTCACTCAATAGGGCACTGTATGCATTTGAATGAGGGATACTTCCCCCACTCAAGAGTCTACATGCAACCCTCAGATCATTGTAAAATTTTATAAGTAACATTAAGATTTACTAGTGGTTATGTGGCCTATTCCAAGTAATGGGTTTATTAGTTATGAATGAATTAAGAAAAATAAACAATCAGGGTGGCAGGACTGTGTTGCAGCTTCTGTATGGGATCACTCATGTGATCCACAGCTCAGATATCTTCAGGAAGTATCTGCAGCTCAAGGAGGTTCAGAAAAGAGTTAATGAGTTGAACCGGGAGCCGGGATACTAGAACGGGTGGAGAAGTGGCAGATGGACATCAATGCAGATAAATATGTAGTGGTCCATTTTGGCAGGACCAATGGGATGAAGGATTACAATATCAAGGGTAGGAGTCTTAGCAGTGTTGAGGAGCAAAAGGATCTTTGGGGTCCAGGTCTATAGGACCCTTAAATTGGCCTCGCAGGTGGAGGATGTGGTCAAGAAGAAATATGGTGTACTGGTCTTCATTAATACAGGGATTGAGTTTAGGAATCGGGAGGTGAAGCTGCAACTTTATAAGATCCTTGTCAGACCCCACTTGGAGTACTGTGTGCTGTTCTGGTCACCTCACTACAGGAAAGATGTGGAAGCTATTGAGAGGGTGCGGAGGAGATTTACAAAGATGTTGCTTGGATTGGGAGGAATGCCTTATGAAGATAGGTTGAGGGAGCTGGGACTCTTCTCCCTGGGGAGATGAAGGTTGAGAGGCGACCTGATAGAGGTTTGAAAGGAATAGATAGGGTGGATTCTTGGAGGCTATTTCCCTGAGCTGAAATGGTCACTACAAGAGGACACAAATTTAAGGTGCTGGGCAGCAAGTACAGAGGAGATGTTAGAGGTAAGTTTTTCACTTAGAGGGTGGTGAGTGAATGGAATCGGCTGCTGTTGGTTGTGGTGGAGGTGAACTCGCTGGGGTCTTTTAAGAGACTTCTCGATGAGTACACGGGATTAAATGGGATTGGGAGTTACAGATAGTTCTATGGTCTAATAGATATAGATATATTGGTGCAACTTGTGGACTGAAGGGCCTGTATGTGCTGTACTGTTCTATGTTCTAGATTGTTCACTTTCCTGGGTGAAGGACTTCTCTAATGAAGAAGGGTAACATGATGTGTCTATTGGAGTTCTGAAGAATGAGAGGTGATCTTATTTTTTTTTCATTTCATTCATAGGATATGCAGGTCACTGGTCCTGATTGCCCTTGAACTGAACGGTTTTCTAGACCATTTCAGGGTCAACCACATTGCTGTGGATCTGGAGTCACATGCAGATTGAAGCAGAATTGCAGATTTCTTTCCCAGATAAGTTTTTAACTGCAACAGTTTAAATAGTGACCAATAGAATTTAAATTCCAGATTTTTGTTGAACTCAAATTTGATCATCTGCCATGGTGAGATTCAATCATTACCCCCTGGGTCTCTGGATGCCATTCCTGTGAAAACACCACTGTGCCAACTCCTCCCTTTAAGACCCCGAAGAGGCTTGATAACATGATTACCAGGGCACATGATTCCAGAGGCAGATATAACCCATTGGACAGCATCTCTTGATTTGGTCAGTGATCATGAATAGGAGGGTATGACTGTGCAGATAGTCCTCCATTTCCAACCTCTCGATCCCGCCCCTTCTTCAGACATAGTCACACTCTCTTGTTCAATACCACTGACCAAACCAGGTGATCTTGTCTAATGGGTTTTACCTGCCTCGGGAACTAATATCTAGGGTAACCTTCTCCACCCATGGCTCATCACACTGGCTTTATCCCCGCCTCCATCTCCTTCCTCTTGTGGGAGAGACTAGAACCAGGGAACACTGTTTAAGAATGAGAGGTCTCCCTTTGAAGGTAAGGATGAGGAGAATTATTTTCTTTCAGACTCATCAATCTGTGTAATTCTCTTCCCCCAGGCTGTGTTATTGAATTCATCCCAAACAGAGTTGGATAGATTTTTGATAGCCATGAGATTGAAGGATTACGGAAGGCAGAGAGGAATCAAGACCATAATCAGGTCAATTGTCATTTTATTGGATGGTGTAGCAGGCTTGAAGGGCCGGATAGTCATTTTTGCTCCGATCTGTAATATTCCTCTAAGGAATAATGGGAAGCGATTGAGCTTTGGTGTTTCTGGCATTGCTGGAACTGGTGGCCAATCAGATTGGCCACAAGCCTTAACGAGGGAACTGACTCCACAAAGGACCGGTGTCCCTCAGGAAGGCTGCTGGCTTTGGTTCGAACCAATCAATGTGGATCTGGCTTTCCTTCTCTACCTCCTCCCTCTATATAAGAATATAAGAAATAGGAGCAGGAGTGGGCCAGCAACCCCTCAAGCCTGCCTCGCCATTCAATATGATCATCGCTGATCTGATAGTCGTTCAGTTCCACTTTCCTGCCTGCTTCCCATAACCCTTAATTACCTGATTGGTCAGAAATCTATCTGCCTGTGAGTTAAACACATTTAGCGAGGTAACCTCCACTGCTTCAATGGGCAGAGAATTCCAAAGATTCACCACCCTCTGGGAGAAGGAGTTCCTCCTCAACACTGTTCTAAATTAACTCCCCCTTATTTTGAAACTGTGCCCTCTAGTTCTTGTTTCCATTCTAAGTGGAAATAACCTCGCTGCTTCTACCCTGTCTGGCCCCTTCATTATCTTATGTATCTCTATAAGATCTCCATTCAGTCTTCTAAACTCCAACGAGTACAGGCCCAATCTGTTCAATCTTTACCCCAACTGTTCCATAAAATCCAGCTCTGCAACTCAATGAGTTAATCCCGTGGCTTTGAAGTCTTGCTGTTACCTGACTGGCTGCCTGCTGTCAGTGGAATAAAGACCCTCACAGTTGATTGCAGGTGCACAAGATGAAAGACTTCATACATTATACAGACATTTATAATCACATTGTCATTGTATGGTTTGGTTCAGTGATTTTTCTTACTATTAATTTTTTTTCCTTGCAGATTTATATTCTCAGGAAGAATGAGGAAAGACAATGTAAACTAAATGATACAATTTAAAACTGAAGGCAAGAACAGGGAGGCCTTGAGATGTACACGCGTAAATCATTGAAGGTAGCAAGGCAGGTTAAGAAGCCTGTGAGTAAAGCATACAATATCCTTGGTTTTATTCATAAAGGAAACAAGTGCAAAGGGATGCAAGTTACATTAAATCTTAGGGCTGAATTTTCCAGTCCTTCCCACAGGTGGGATCTTCCTGATGGTGAGCCCCTGTGGTGACTTTCTGTGCAATGTGGTTAGTGAACAATATAAAACACTAGGACTGGATGCTCCGGTTTTCTCCATTGTCCAAAGATGTATGGTTAAGTGGGTTGGCCATGCTAAATTGCCCCTTAGTGTCAGGGGGACTAGCTAAAGTCAATGCATGGGGTTATGGGGATAGGGCCTGGGTGGGATTGTGGTCAGTGCAAAATTGATGGGCCGAATGACCTCCTTCTGCACTGTGGGATTCTACGATTCTATGATTCATGGTGCCAGCCAATGGTGTGTGCCATTTCCATGCTGGAATATACGCCACAAAAATATGGGCCAGAGGTGGGAGTTGGTGTGAATGGGGGGTAAGTGAGGGTGAGTATGAGTGGGGGTGGAGGTGGGTGTGGGCAGAGGTGGGTAGAGATGGAGGTGGGAGGGGGGGTTGGTGTGGGTGGGGCTGGATGTGGGTGGGGGGGTGGGATGGGGGTAGGGGTAGTTCTGTACCCCAGTCTTGATAAAATACCATTTTAGCCTCAGATTGTATATTGTGTTCAATTCTAGTCACTATATTTTCTGAACTTGTCAGAGCTGAGTGAACGTGTAGAGGAAATTGATTAGAACGTTCCTCAAAATGAAGGAATATTATTACAGAGGAGTTTCAAGAATCTGGGATAATGTTTCTTCTTCGAAGACGAAAAAGTAAGCGATTAACTTGGAAGTTAACGATTTGGCTGCGAGGGATGAACTTACTCCAGGTCTGAATTTAAAAAGGGGGTGATTTTGCCAATTCAATATCTTTATAATACTTAAGTGTGTGTATCTCAGTATAAGAAATAAGCCAGCCAGGTTCCCGAAATGAACAAAAAAGGATTGAGTTTTATTGCTAAAACTCACTTAGGCAACGATGCAGAAATTATTAACCAAAGGTATAAAGTGTACTATTGTGTTCAAATATACACAAATGCAAAAGCAACAAAACCCTCAAACCAAGCACATAAAATGAAATAGAAATCATAGAATGCCTACAGTACAGAAGGAGACCATTCGGCCATCAAGTCTGCACCAACCACAATGCCACCCAGGCCTTATCCTCATAACCCTGCCAATCCCTGTGACGCTAAGGGGCAATTTAGCATGGCCAATCCACCAAACCTGCACATCTTTGGACTACGGAATGAAACCAGAATACCCGGAGGAAACACACACAGATGGGTAAAATGAGCAAACTCCACACAGTTACACAAGCTGGAATTGAACCCAGGTACTTGGTGCTGTGAGGCAGCAGTGCTAACCACTGTGCCGCCATGTCACCCTAATTAAAATGTTGCAGTCTGTGTGAAAATTAGTCAGGAAAAATTGTTTGGGTTGCCTGATACTTGTTCACAGCTGGGAGAAATTGTTACTCGCTCTTGGATTTCTCATTGAATCAGTCTGGATGATTCTCCTTTCTCTTGGATGCAATGCGTTGAATCAGAATTCCACTTTAAGAACTCTCAATTTGCAGCATTTAGGTCATCTGGTGGATTTTCAAATCACAAATAGCTAAGCTTTAATGAGAGAAGTTGGTGAGAGAGTTGAGATAAGGCTATTGCCCCTGTGACAGCTTCCCTGACTGTTCATTCACATCTACACCTGAGGACTGCTCACGTGACCTCTCTCTTGTTTCAATCTAGTCTTATCTTTGTTATCTTTGAGAGCTCCATAGATTCTGTGAATCTTTCCCACCCAACTTGCCATGGGAATCATAGTGGGCAGGAAGGGGTGGGGAAGCTGGTGGAGGGACCATACAAAGGTCTCTTTACCTCAGGTAACATTTCACAGTTTTGGGATGAGCATAGCTGCAAAATCCCATTCTATGTCTCCATAAAGCAATTTGTGTCCTTTGCAAATGTGACACAGGAGCTGTTGTAGACCAATGCTTAACAAAATGTTCTTTTCAAAAATGTACAACATGTGTACAACATGTCCAGCTGATAATATTATACATGATCACTTTACACAATACCTTTTCAAAACAAGTTGAAGGAAAGGAATTTATAGGCTTTTATTTACTCATCACAAGTAAGGCTTACATTAACACTGCAATGAGGTTACTGTGAAATCCCTCTCGTCACCATAGCCCAGTGACTGTTCGGGTCAATCATAGAATCCCTACAGTATAGAAAAAGGCCATTTGGCCCATCAAGTCTGCAATAACTCTCTGAAAGAGCATCTTATTTGATGAGTGCATGAGATTTAATGGGATTGAGAGTTATAGATAGTTCCATGGTCGAGTAGGTATAGATAATGATTGGCATGACTTGTGGACCGAAGAGTCTATTTGTGCTGTAGTGTTCTATGTTCTATGAGTCTGCACTGACCACAATCCCACCAAGGCCCTACGCCCATATCCCTACATATTTACCCACTAAACCTGCTAACCTATGCATCTCAGGACACTAAGGGGCAATTTAGCATGGCCAATCAACCTAACCCGCACATCTTTGGACTGTGGGAGGAAACCGGAGCACCCAGAGGAAAGCCATGCAGACACGAGGAGAATGTGCAAACTCCACACAGGCAGTGACCCAAGCCGGGAATTGAATCCAGGTCCCTGGAGCTGTGAAACAGCAATGCTAACTACCATGCTTCCGTGCCAACCAGTCTTGTTGGGAAAGAATGGTTTTATGAGACTAACTGGACAACTCCACAAAAGATTTGGTACATACGCAGTGGACCAAATGGTTTCTTTTTGAAGTTTATTAGTCACAAGTAAGGCTTACATTGACACTGCAATGAATTTACTACAAAATTCCCCTAACGACCATACTTTGGTACCTGTTCGGGTCAATACACCTATACTTATTCAGTGTTAGAAGGTGAGTATAAGTAGGACATCTAGTCCTTTGAGCCTATTCTGCCATTAGATGGGAATATGCCTGACTTTCCATTTCAGCTGCACATTCCTGCTCTCTTGCCAGATCCCGTGAGTTCCTTAGTATCCGGTAATGTCTTGAGCTCTGTCTAGAAGTAGTAGATGATTCTTCCATTGTGGTGAGCTTTCCTTCTATTTACCTGGCAACAGGCAAGTATGTGTGAATCTTCCATCATATTCCCTAGGCAACCATGCCAGCTTTGCCAAATTCTTATATTGCTTTTTCACCTGAAGTGCTAATAAATATCTGCAGTGTTTTTAACTATACTGAATAAATCTTACAGACCATTTAAATCTTGCTGAGTTTCTCAGGTGAAATCAAATGTTTAATGACAACAAATTTCTGCCTCAGCTAGATATCATCTAAGATATTTTTCAAACTGCATTCTGAAGAAATCTATTACACTCTGCTGGAACAGCCCCAAGCTCTTTGGATGCCGTGAAGTTAGATTAAAGCTGGGTTTTGTTTTTAAAACTGGAAAATCCACGTAACAGTGAAAGTACAGAATTTCTTCAGGGTTTAAAACAGGGGTCTCCAAACTATGGCCCACGGGCCACATCTGGCCCACAGCCAGTGGGGTGGGAGAGGATTCCCGCTGCCAAAAACATTCCCACATCCGGAACCCCGCAGTTGACTCAGGACCCGGATGCGGGAATGGAAGCCCCAAACTGGACATTTGTTGCCACTCCACACGGTGTCTGATGGACCCATGGCAGTCCCTGCCCTCTTTATTGGCCTATTGTCCAATCAGAGCTGCCGTCCTGTGACTGACGGTTCATTAAGTGGACAGCTGTTATCCAATTGTCGCTCTGCGTTGCCCGAGTGACAGCTGCTTTATCCAATCCGTAATCTCCGTCTGTCTGAAATGACCGAGAACAATGACGGTAGTAATTCAGACCAATCGGAGAGCGACGTGTTCATCGCAACACCCACGTTGTGATTGACATCTGCTGCAGCCAATTGCTGTGTGCTGCTGTGACACACTAACCAATCGCAATGAATTTAAATTGTTTGGCACTTTTTTTAGGAAAAATAACTTTATTATAAAAGTAATCCCCTAACTTTAGAAGCATTATTTTTCTTCAGCCCATGAAAATATGTAAAATGTACGATGTGACCCTCATACTGAAAAGTTTGGAGACCCCTAGTTTAAAACAACAGCTGCTTCTGCTTGTGTAGCTCCTTTAACCAAATTAAATGTCCCAAGGAGCTGTATAGAACAAAGTTTAGCGCAGAGCCACATAACGTGATGTTTGATCAGATGACCAAAAGTTTGGTCAAAGAACAATATCAGATTGAATTTTCTTGGGTTAAAGTATCAAGGAATTTGGAGTAAAGTTGAAATGACAGGGCAGGCACTGGGAGGGGGGCTGGATGGCCTATTCTTGCACCCACTGCTACAATGCAACCATTTCATGCAAGCATCTGCAATGACCTCAATGAGTCTCATGTCGTGGGCCTCTAGCAGTATGAGCTCTCTGATTTAGGTGATAATGATCTGCCCAATCAGGGAGGCTCTTCATCTGTGTATATAATGGAGAGTGTTAGCACTATTTATACTCCAGATTCTGACTGTGTACCTGTAGTACTCTTAGGAGTGGTGATAAGCTTGTAATTAAAGCAAATCTGGTGAAAGGACACCAGCATCCAAAGATGGATAATGCTAAATTGTTTCTTAGTGTCCTGGATACATAGGTTAGCAGGATTAGTGGGGTAAATGTATGGGGTTACAGGAAGAGGATGTAGATATGATTATTGTTGATGCAGAATCAATGGGCTGAATAGCCTCCTTCTGCACTGTGGCTCTTCTATGATTTGATGATCTGAGGAGTTATTTCAGCACCCTCCTGTAGAGGGGTTTCCCCAGAAGTGTTTTCTTGAATGGTTTCTCCAGTTTTGGCTTTAGTTTTCAGATTTGCAGCCCCAGTGAAAAACTGGAACTCACTTTCACAAGGAATGCTTGATGGGGAATTGGAGGAATTTTATTCTGAACCCTTTCTGTCAGACAATGTTGGACTGCTGCTTTGTTTCAGAGGCTGGCAAAGTTTCCTGTCTGTGAAAGTGTTGTGCTGATGTTTGGTTTTATAGAAATAACAAATAGGATCCAATCAGTGGAAAGACCAAGGACCTTTTGTGTTAAATTGGACTTTAAATGCAGATGGACACTGTGGGCACAGTAGCTGCTGCAGACTGGGGGTTGACTGTAAAGTGTTTTTGTTTTATTCATTGGATGTGATATTGCTGGCTGGGCCAGGATTTATGGCCCATCCTTAATTTCCCCTGAACTGAGTAACTTGCTAGACCATTTAAGAGGTAACTAGATTGCTGTGACTCTGGAGTCATGAGTAGACCAGATTGGGTGAGGATGGCAGATTTCCTTCTCTAAAGGACATTAGTGAACCCTAGCTGTTTTTTTATGACAATTGACAACTGTTTTCCTGGTCATCACTAGACTTTTAATTCCAGATTTTCATTAGATTCAAATTTCACCATCTGCCATGGTGGTATTTGAACTGTGGTCCCCAGAGCATTTATCCTGAGTCTCTGAATTAGTAGGCAATGCACCACTGACTAGGAAGTGCTGGCTCAGTGAGGTCTTGGAGACTTTTGATTTTTTTTATGGCATTGTTTCTGTTGCTTAGGGGGAGAGGTTGATGTAGATTGGATTAGGTGGTTAGGGGTGTAAGAGGTCATTGGCATTGCCATAGAGTGAGTGATATGGGCATTTTGACAGCCCTTTGTTCAAATAACGATGCAGTCGAGCAACTACCATCATTTGGACTGTGTGCTGCTGTACCCAGTCTCACTGGGGCAAGAGGATGTTAGTGATGACTGGAAAGTGAAAGACTTCTTTAAATCAGCTCTAACAGCAGATACCCTCCCCAACAGATTCAGAACAACAGTCTGTGTACATTATAGAGGTAAAAACTGAATTCCTTACAGAAGTGACAGACCTTGATAAAATTAATACATGAAGAAGAATTACAAGTAGGGACTTCCATTTTAATGCACCATTTATAGTTTCGGAACAACTCAAAACCTTTACAACCAATGAGACATTTTTCAATTGAGGACAATTCTTTGCTTAGAATAGCAAGGGGATATGAGTAAAGGATCAAATAATTCTTGCTGGAAGTGCACAGGGTTTTGGTAAGACTACATCTGGAATTGTAGGAAAGGAAAAGCTGTTTTGGGCTCCACATTTTAAGAGAAGGATGTACTTGCATTGGAGGCAGTACTGTGAAGATTCACTGAATTGATCCCTGGAATGAGGAGTTTCTATGATGACAGCTTGAGTAAGTCGGACTCATTCTCTGGAGGTTAGAAGAATGAAAGGTAATCTCATTGAAACTTCATTCTGAAGGGGTTTGATAGGATGGATGCTGAGAGATTGTTCATGTTACTGAGAGGATCGGAAACATTTTTGAGGGCGGAGGGAGGTAAACAGCTTCAGGAAACAAGGCTAATCATTTTTGATTGAATTGATCAACAAATACTGCACTTGAAGCGTTGGGAATTCTCTATTCCAAAGAGGTATGGATGCTCCATCTTTCAATAGATTTTAAATTTATTTATTAGTCACAAGTAGACTTAGATTAACATTGTAATGAAGTTACTGTGAAAATCCTCCAGTCGTCACACTCTGGCACCTGTTCAGAGAATTTGGCATAGACCTAACCAGCTTTGGATTCTATGAGAAAACCAGAGCACACAGAGGAAACCCACATAGACACAGGGAGAATGTGCAAACTCTGTACAGATAATGAGAATTAAGCCCAAGTCCCTGGTGCTGTAAGGCAGTGGGGATAGATAGATTTGAGGTCTCTCATGGAATTAAGGAATACGAAGAGTGGGTGGGAAAGTGGAACTAAGCCTAAGGTCTACCATATTAAATAGTGGAGCAGGCTTGATGGGCCATGCACTCCACTCTTGGTCCTATTTTTTTGTGTACCCAGCAGCCAATGTGCAGACAGCAAGCTCCCACACATAGCATCATGAAAGTGGGCAGTTAGCCAACATCGCTAGAAGCAATTCAGGACAAAT
Organism: Sphyrna mokarran; assembly: GCA_024679065.1. NCBI lineage: Eukaryota > Metazoa > Chordata > Chondrichthyes > Carcharhiniformes > Carcharhinidae > Sphyrna > Sphyrna mokarran. Next base: position 78,670,581 of record JAGIQG010000014.1, on the reverse strand, counting down.
ATTGACCATCACACTGAGCAGGATGTCTCTGCTCCTCCCCAAAATACTGCCATGAAACATCTTACACCTATCTTTTGAGGGCAGTCATTCGAAAACCAACATCGCTGACAGTGCCTAGCTTCCTGAACCAGAATGTCAGCCTGGATTGCTGGAGAAGAACTTTGACCCACAATCACTTGATTGGTTAGAGCTATCAAAGACAAGAGCTGGGAGAAAATGGTGTCAAGTAAAGGGAGACATAAAAAATAAACTTTCCTATAAATAACTAAAAACAGAAAATATCATGTGCTTCCTCCAAATGACTCTATCCTGCAATTATTATGGCTGCATTCTAAAGTGTCCTGTGCACAAAAAGTTTTGCATTTTTCCTTGCCAATTATCCCTGCCAATTTCTGATAATTAGCTCAATAAATATTCATGAGGTGCCATGAAGGGAATGCTTGGACCAGGTCAGCTGATGTTAACAGCCCACCTACGCAGTGCTGTATATTGCTGCAGATTATATTTGCATTGAACTGCAGTACAGAGAAACCAAATAACTGGAGGCAGGCACATAATACATTCTATAGTAAATGAATCCGACTTTGATTTATTTTCAGAAGAAAACTTTGTGACGGCCAAAATCAAAGTTAAATTGCCTTCTCCTCCTGTTGGCGGAGAGGGGGGGCGGGGGCTGCCTCTGTCTCGTTATGTCGCCAACAAACACAGCAAATTATGGAAGTGAAAACTTTGTTTAATTTAAGTATGAAATAAAACGTTTTGTCTTCATCACACACGCTGAAGATATCGCGGAAGACTTACAACAAAATCACCGACGTACGTTTATATAGCACCTCTAACAGAACATTCTACCTCAGAAACTATTATCAATCTGAATTCGACATCCAGCTACATCACGCAAACCAGCCTCCCATCCATCAACTCTGTCCACACTTTCCGCTGCTTTGGCAAAGCAGCAAGCATAATAATGGACCCACACACCCCAGATATTCTTTTCTCCACCTTCTTCTGTGAAAAAAACACAAAAGTCTGAGGTCATGTACCAACCGACTCAAGAACAGCTTCTTCCCTGTTGCTGTCAGTCTTTTGAATGGACTTACCATGCATTAAGCTGCTCTTGACACCCTATCTGTGACTGTAACACTACATTCTGCACTTTCTCATTTCCTTCCCTACGAAGGATATGCTTTGTCTGTATCGCCCACAAGAAACAATACTTTTCACTGTATGCTAATATGTGTGACAATAAAAAATCAAATCAAATCAATTCAAAATCAAACAAAATTCTGAGGTCACATACTAATCGACTCAAGAACAGCTTCTCTGCTGCTGTCAGAATTTTGAATGGACTTACCTTGCATTAAGCTGATTTTTCTTGACACCCTAGCTGTGATTATAATACTACATTCTGCATGCTCTCATTTCCTTCACAATGAACGGTATGCTTTGTCTGTATAGTGCATAAGAAGCAATAATTTTCACTATGTTAGTATATGTGACAATAATAAATCAAATAAGGAGACACATGATATGTGGTCAAAGGTTTGATTTTAGCTGATAGATTTTAAGAAGTGTCCTAATGAATGAGGGAGGAAGAGAAGTCCAGATATGCAGCTGTATGTTTGGTTTTTATGATGAGCGGTGGCTGACACTATTGCTGCTGAACTAATTTCAATAATAACACATTTTCACAACATGAATACATAACTGCAAGACAGCTAAAGCCTTTTTCCAACCTTTTCTAAATGTTCAATCTGATCTTCAACCCCCCCAGGTCAGGTGACCCTATCCCTTGCCCAGAGTGGTTGGTATACTATCTAGTATTGGCATCTACAACCACATTCAACTGTCATGACATTTCCCTTTTTTAAAAAAACAAAAACATTTCAGACTAGTTTCTGTTGGAATAAAATAGTCTGAGTGAAGCCAACTCAAGTACACAAAGTCTTTTATCTATTCTTTTGCACTCTCTTTTGTTCTTTGTTCACCTCTGTATCTCTATTTTTTTTTTTCACAATCCGTCACTGTTCTGACTGGTGACAGAGATGATTTTGAAGGATAAAGGGCCTTCTCCGGTACTATCTTACTTTCGCTCCTTGGACAGTTTTTGGCACTCTCAGGCTTTGTCTGGGTTCTCTTGTTTTCCTAATGGATTCTTGTTCTTAATATTTTTAGCTCCATTTTCTGTTTCAGAGTAGGGCACATTTCAAATGCCCTGCCTGCTACTGTTGTAGATGCGCCAAGTTTGGGGGCGTTTAAGAGGTCAGTGGATAGGTTTATGGATGAAAAGGGAATGGTTTAGGTTAGAGGTGATGTAAAGATGCCGGCGTTGGATTGGGGTGGTAAGAACTCAGTAAGAATTTAGCAACACCAATTATTAATCCAACCGATTTATATGATAGTAAAAAAGCGAGCTTTCAACACTCTTGTGTCTTCCTCAGGCAAGTGCAGTGTTCTGGTCTGCAATAGCACACATCAGCACAGACAGTCAGAGATTGCTGATTAGAATGCGAATCCTTACATCTAACCTGCTATTCAAGTGTTAAAGTGGCTAACAATGTGTGTGAAGGGAATCCTGAGCATTGGTTAGAGAATTGTGTATTTTCTCCAGACAGCACAGTAAGTGAGGTTTTTTGCTAACCCAGGCAAGTTACGGGGGTTACAGATAGTGTGTCATGAAGCCAAGATCCCTGTTAAGACCGTCCTCATGTGTGCGGAGCTTGGCTATCAGTCTCTGTTCAGCGACTCTGCGCTGTCGTGTATCACGAAAGCCCCCTTGAAGAACATTTACCCGCAGGTCGGAGGCCGAATGCCCATGACTGCTGAAGTGTTCCCCCACAGGAAGGGAACTGTTTTGCCTGGTGATTGTTGAGCGATGCTCATTCATCCGCTGTCGTAGTGTTTGCATGGTCTCCCCAATATACCATGCTTCGGGACATCCTTTCTTGCAACGTATTAGGTAGACAACGTTGGCCGAGTTGCAAGAGTATGTACCGTGTACCTGGTGAATGGTATCCTCACGTTTGATGATGTCGTCCATGTCTATGATCCGGCATGTCTTGCAGAGGTTGCTGTGGCAGGGTTGTGTGGTATTGTGGTCACTGTTCTCCTGAAGGTTGGGTAGTTTGCTGCGAACAATGATTTGTGCGGTTGTCTGAAAGCAAGAAGTGGGGGGGTGGGGATGGCCCTAGCGAGATGTTCATCGTCATCAATGATATGTTGAAGACTCCGGAGAAGATGTCGTAGCTTCTCCGCTCCGGGGAAGTACTGGACAACAAAGGGTACTCTGTCCACCGTGTCCCGTGTTCGTCTTCTGAGGAGATCAGTGCGGTTTATCGTTGTGGCACGTTGGAACTATCGATCGATGAGTCGAGCGCCATATCCTGTTCTCACGAGGGCATCCTTCAGTGTCTGGAGGTGTCTGTCACGATCCTCCTCATCTGAGCAAATTCTGTGTATACGGAGGGCTTGTCCATAGGGAATGGCTTCTTTAACGTGTCTAGGGTGGAAGCTGGAGAAGTGGAGCATTGTGAGGTTGTCTGTCGGTTTGCGGTACGGTGAGGTGCTGAGGTGACTGTCCCTGGAGTGGAGAAGCTACGACATCTTCTCCGGAGTCTTCAGCATATCATTGATGGCGATGAACATCTCGCTAGGGCCATCCCCACCCCCCCACTTCTTGCTTTCAGACAACCGCACAAATCATTGTTCGCAGCAAACTACCCAACCTTCAGGAGAACAGTGACCACAATACCACACAACCCTGCCACAGCAACCTCTGCAAGACATGCCGGATCATAGACATGGACGACATCATCAAACGTGAGGATACCATTCACCAGGTACACGGTACATACTCTTGCAACTCGGCCAACGTTGTCTACCTAATACGTTGCAAGAAAGGATGTCCCGAAGCATGGTATATTGGGGAGACCATGCAAACACTACGACAGCGGATGAATGAGCATCGCTCAACAATCACCAAGCAAAACAGTTCCCTTCCTGTGGGCGAACACTTCAGCAGTCATGGGCATTCGGCCTCCGACCTGCGGGTAAATGTTCTTCAAGGGGGCTTTCGTGATACACGACAGCGCAGAGTCGCTGAACAGAGACTGATAGCCAAGCTCCGCACACATGAGGACGGTCTTAACAGGGATCTTGGCTTCATGACACACTATCTGTAACCCCCGTAACTTGCCTGGGTTAGCAAAAAACCTCACTTACTGTGCTGTCTGGAGAAAATACACAATTCTCTAACAATGCTCAGGATTCCCTTCACACACATTGTTAGCCACTTTAACACTTGAATAGCAGGTTAGATGTAAGGATTCGCATTCTAATCAGCAATCTCTGACTGTCTGTGCTGATGTGTGCTATTGCAGACCAGAACACTGCACTTGCCTGAGGAAGACACAAGAGTGTTGAAAGCTCGCTTTTTTACTATCAAATAAATCGGTTGGATTAATAAATGGTGTTGCTAAATTCTTACTTAGGTTAGAGGGTCATTGCTTTTTCTTAATTGGTTGGCGCAACATTGAGGGCCGAAGGGCCTGTTCTGCGCTGTAATGTAATGTTCTAAGAGTACAGAACAGGAACAGGCCCTTTGGCCCTCCAAGCCTGTGTCAATCATGATGCCGACCTAAATTGAAACCATATGCATTTATGGAGTCTGTATCCTTCCATTTTCATCCTTATATATTTGTCTAATTGTCCTTAAATGCCGCTATGTTCCCACTACCTCTCCGGGCAGCGCATTCCAGACATTCACAATCCTCTGTGTAAAAAAACTTGCCTTACACATCTCCTGTAACGTTTCCCCACGCACTTTAAACCTTTCTCCCCTGGTAATTGACTTTTCCACCCTAGGAAAAAGCATCTGACTATCCACTCTGTCCATGCCACTCATAATCTTGTATGGATTATGAGGAGAGACGGAATAAGCTAGGTTTGTACTCTTTGGAGTTTAAAAGGCTGAGAGGTGATCTTATAGAGATGTATAAGATAATGAAGGAGATGGATAGGGTAGAGGTTGAGAGACTCTTGCCGCTTAGCAAAGATAGTAGGATTAGAGGGCACAGCCTCAAGATTGAGGCGGGGGGTGGGGTGGGGGGTTCAGATCGGAGTTGTGGAGGAGTTTCTTCACGCAAAGGATGGTGAATCTTTGGAATTCTCTGCCTGATGAGGTGGTGGAGGCTTCCTCACTGAATATATTTAAGTCAAAGGTGGATAGGTTTTTAACTGACAAGGGAATTAAGGGTTACGGGGAGAAAGCGGGAAAGTGGTACTGAACCACTACAGATCAGCCATGATCTTATTGAATGGCGGGGCAGGCTCGAGGGGCTGGATGGCCTACTTCTGCTCTTATTTCTTATGTTCTTATGTAAACCTCTACCAGGTCACCCCACAACCTCTGTCGTTCCAGTGAGAACAAACTGAGTTTATCCAACTCCTCCATATAGCTAATACCTTCCAGACCATGCAACATTCTGGTAACCTCCTGCTGCATCCTCTCCAAATTCTCCACATTCATTTATTTTCCGTAGGAGTTTCTGATTTCTCCTTTGCTGCCGCCCATTTGGAATCTGCACTGTTTAAGACCTTGGTTCTTCTGTGATTTCTGAGACAGCAGTCAGGTTCCAAAGCATTTCATTCTGAATCCTCACTGCCTCGTATAGTTTGGTTCAGACGGAGGTCAGGTTCCCCTATCAAAGTACTGTTTTTGCCATCTCAGTTTGAGCAGTTCCTGTGCACTGTGGCTCACTGACTGTGGAAATAGTAATTGAGGTGTTATTAGAAACTTCATTCCTTGTTGTTTTCCCCTATCAGTGGCTGTGCTGGAGATGAACTAACAGTATTTTTGAAATCGGGCACAATTGGATAGCGATCCCTTCCATTTGCCTTCACTTTTTTCAACAGGTCTTATAAAATCTGCATGATGCATTCCCCCATTTCATTGGACTGTGAATATTTGGGATTTGATGTAATGTGACAAAACTCCCAGTCCCGTGCAAATTTGCGCACCTCAATGCTTGAAGACTGTGGTGTGAGATGAGCATTTCGGATATGTTGTGCCGAGGAAAAATTGATTTTGAATGATTTATTACCGAGCTCCTCTTACTTCCCTAGCAACGCAGACAGAAAACTTTGAATAATAATGTATACAGAGTAGATATTCACTCTTGTCAAATGTGAACAAGTCCACTCCAATTTTCTGGAGGGCCTCTCTGGGATACTGTGTGGGTGAAGTGGTTCTGTTTGTTGTGATTTATTGTACTTGCGGCACACTTTACACACATTCACCATTTCCCCAATTTGTGCTCCCTTTCCAGACCAATACATCACTTCTCCAGCCCTTCACTAACATGTTTCTCTGCTGAGATAACTTTTGTTTCTGCATTGCAGCATTTCTCTCAAATGTTGCAGGAATTTGTATCTCTTTTTTACCTTGAAAAGTATCCCCTTAGCTACACAGAGTTCCTCAGGAAAATTTATAAAATTAGGAAGTTTATAAAATTATGAGGGGGAGAGATAAGGTGAACAGTTAGAAGCTCTTTTCCCAGGGCAGAAATGACAATTACAACGGGGAACAAGTTCATGATAATGGGGAAAAGGTTCAGTGGAGTGCGGGGGAAATTTTTTTGCACAGAGGGTGGTGGGGGCCTGGAATGCACTGCCAAGAGAGGTGGTTGAGGCAGACATGTTAGTGGCATTTGAGAATTATCTGGATAGAAACGTGATCAGGAAGGGAATAGAGGGATACAGGCCATTGGTGTAGATAGGACAATGTGATCAGTGCAGGCTTGGTGGACCGAAGGCCTGTGTTGTACTGTTTTTTGTTCCTTGGAAATTCTAACACTCTTATACAACAAAAGTGGCTCTGCTCCGATGTGTGAGCAGGCAGTTTGCTACTGTTTTCTCAGGGTATTGTTGTTCTTGGTCGCTTCCCTGATCTTATCTAGTTCACTTACACCACAGGTAATTTCTTTGGCAGCATGTGGGCCTGTGCTTCAGTATCATTATCCATTCTTGCGAGATGAGTGAGTGTACGCATGTCTGTGCTGTACATTTCTTGCCCATTTTGTATTTAAAAACTCTATCCTGGTGTTTCTGTGAATGCATTAGTGTGCTGGTTTTGAAATTAAGGCTGCAAACCTCAGAGCAGCAAACAAATAAAGAGCTTAGAAAGATGTTAATGATCCAGTTTAAAGTTTGTTTATTGGGGCCACAGGTAGCTATGGACCGCTATGTCACAGTGCTTGTTTGCCCAAGCATCATTCCCGATGACATCACATGATGGGTCTCTTAAAGTGCCCCTGTTCCACTGCAAAGCTGCCCGTGAAGGTACACTAGAAAAAAACATGTGTAGACAAGTTGGAATCTTTGAATTCTTGATTGTGCTTACTTCAGAGTTTTATAAGTGTAGCTTTCAAAAGCTTATAATCAAACTCTACCTCCATGTCATAGACACCCATAGGGAAGCGTTCTAGGCTAAATATAATTGTTAGCTTTCCGTTCTTTATTTGGGAATAACACTGCTGTGTTTTAGTCATTGCCTATGAAGCATTTATTGGTGCCTCCTGTTGCAACAAGCCAGTTTTTGAAGCAACCACTGACATTTTAACAGTTTGACTGACGTTGCGCTTTAACACTGAAGTCTGGGTCAGCATTCTCGTTAGACTGGTCAAATCTTCTTGGTGACTCTGTTCCCAGTGCCATTCCATATTGTTTAGTAAAAGTTCTCTGTGGGAGTAATCAGACCATGGATGGATTTTAAAATGAGGATGAGAATTGTGAAAGCAAGGCTTTGCCAAATCAAGACAAAAATAAGTCAGTGAGTAGAGGGGCAAAGGGTGAATGGAGTTTTGTATGAACTTGGATATAAACAACAGAATTTTGGATGAAACCAAGCTTAAGGAGGATGGAAGGCTTGCCTAAAGAACATTAAAATATTGAATTGTAAAGTTACTAAAGCCTGAACACGTGAGAAATAGGAGCAGTAGGAGACCACTAAGTCCCTCAGCCAGCTCTGTCATTCATAAAATCCTGACACTGCAAAAAGAAGCCATTCAGCCCATTGATTCTGCATCAACCCAACATCTAACCACTGCCTCATTGATTGCAGTAACACTTAGCCTACGCAACTTGTTACAACAAAGTGCAGTTTATCGTAGCCAATCCACCTAACCTGCACATCTTTGGAAACAAAGCGGCAATTTAGCACGGCCAATATTCCAAACCTGCACAACTTTCGAGTGTGGGAGGAAACCAGAGCACTGGAAGAAACCCATACAGACACAGGATGTATGTGCGAATTCCACACAGACAGTGACCCAAGGCCAGAATTGGACCTGGGTCCCTGCTGCTATGAGGCAGCAGTGCTAATACAGCTGTGCCAATCCCATACAGAGACAGATGATCTTCAGTTTCAACTTTCCCATCTGCTCGTAACATTCCTTAATCTCCCAAAAGACCAACTTCTGTCTATTCCAGCCTTAAATATATTCATTAAAGGAGTTCACACAACCCTCTCTGAGGTAGAGAATTCCAAAGATTCACAACTCCCTGAGTGAAAAAAATTTGACAAAAAGATTAACAATTTATCCTGAGGCTGTCCTTTTATCTTCCAGTGTTCCAAGCTAGGGAAAACAATCTCTCAATGCCCATTCTGTTAAGATCCATCATAATCTTCTGTTACAAAGAGATCGCATCCCATTCTTCCGTACTCTAGGAAGTATAGGCCGAATTTAGTCAGTTTCTATTCACCAGGGTAATCTTTTCATGCCAGGAACCAAATTAATGAATCTTCATTGTACCATCTCCAAGACAAGTAGAGCAATCATTGGACCAGAGAATCCCAGCCGATATTTCAGCTCAATTGCTCTGGGTGAGGGTTTCTGCAGTAGATGAGTTAAAGCATGTGTGGTATCATGTAACATAATGGAGCTGGAGAAATGTCCACTTAATATTGTAACTTTCACACCACAGGATCTCCCAAAGGTACCTTTTAGTCAATGAAGTACTTGTTGAAATGGGGCCACCGTTTCTATTCCAGAAATACTACAACTATTTGCATACAAAAAGCTCCAGGCTGACAATAACCAGATTTGATGTATTGATTGAGAGATAAATATTGGTCAGGGCATGAGGAATATCTCCCCTGCTCTTTCCCAAAGTGTGCTAGAGATGGTGTGTGCAACCACCAGAGAGAGCCGATTGCACCTCAGGTTAACTGCCAGATGAAAGATCTTTGAAAAGCAGCACTGAGCTATCAACTTTGACTTTTGTGCTCAGATCCTTGGAGTGGGATTTGAACCCACAACTTTCTGGCTCAGACATGATTGGGGGGAATTCTCCGATCTCATCTATTCCCATCCCACTGCCAGCGAAATAAAGAATCTGGTGCTCAGTCAAAATTCCATTTGCTGCAGTGATATCGGAGAATCCCAGCTGCAGATGAGGTCTGAGGTTCCCAGCCAAAGGTACTTGTTAATCTAATCCCAAGTCACTTAATGAAGTATCAGACCAGACACAAACACTTTTCTAAATAACAACAGGTTCGTTCACAGAATATAGCATTATCAATATCTGCTTTCTATCTATCAAACCTAGCCATCTGAGCCATTTCTCTTTATATTTAACAACAACCTCTCCTCTTATGTGAGATGAGAAGTTTTGCATATTTTTCTGTGTGATTTTTGAAATGGGAACTTCTGTATGTTCACCACTGCCCCATAGATAACTATTTCTGGAGGTTCAGGTGTACAGACAGGAAGGATAAGCGTCATCGTCACAAGGAATGGGACAAGTGGCTCTTGTACCTATGCCTCAATGTTTAATCCATCTCCTTGTCACAGCTACAGCAGTTTCTCTCTTCACACTTTTGAGAAAAGTCAAATTAAAAAATGGGAAAATTAGCAAATTAACAAATTATATTAAAGTGACAACCCTCTTAAGGAGACAGTGTAACAAAAAATAAAAATCTTCAAGGAATCTCAGTGAATGAAAACAAAATGTGGTTTTGGGGGCTGATGAAGGACTCCAACCCCATGATGGCCAGTAGCCAGAAGCTTCCACTTTTATAATTGCTCCAGGTCCATATCGCCATAATTAAGGACCCCATGCACCCTGGACATTGTCTTCCACCTTCCTCCATTGGGGGAAAAAAATGCAGAAATCTGAAATCATTTGCCAACCGACTCAAGAACAGTTTCTTCCCTGCTGCCATCAGACCTTTGAATGGACCTAACTTATATTAAGTTGATCTTTTTAAGAAGAAGTTAGACAGATTTTTAATTGGTAATGGGTTGAAGAGTTATGGGGAAAAGGCAGGAAAATGAGGATGAGGAGCATATCAGCTATGATCGAATGGTGGAGCAGACTCGATGGGCCAAGACCCACAATGCTGTTCCTATATCTTACAAACTTTCTCTACACCCTAGCTCTGATTGTAACACTACATTCTGCAACCTCTCCTTTCCTTCTCTCATGTTTATTCTATGAACGGTATGCTTTGTCTGTATAGCATGCAAGAAACAATATTCTTCACTGTATGAGGAGTAATGGAAACAGATATGATAGTGACTTTTAAGGGGTACCTTGACAAATACATGAATCGGATAGGAATAGAGAGATATGGTCCCCGGGAAGGATATGGGGTTTTAGTTAAGTCGGGCAGTATGGTTAGTGTGGGCTTGGAGGGCCAAAAGGCCTGTTCCTGTACTGTAATTTTCTTTGTTCTTTGTATGCTAATACATGTCACAATAATAAATCAAATCACAAATCGCTTGTTAACACAATTAACAAAACCAACTGAGGTACAATTCACACTTCCGCAAGCAAAGTGATGTTAGCATCTGTGGAACTGAACCTCGGTGAGTAGCGAGGAGGGCAACAAATGAGGTGCAAAAAGAAATGGTTAGAAAAGGAGAGAAAAGACAGACATAAACAGGAGGTGAAATGAAAGACAGATTGAACTAAAACAGTGAAAAAAGAGCAGCGGGAGATGGAGGCAGAAATAGCAAAGAAGATTTCAATCACCACTAAGAGCGTGAGTCTGCATCTTAGATAAGAGATCAATCTAATTTCATCTCTCATTTTCCTCAGCCAAATTGTGAAAATCATAGCATTTAAGAGGCAGAGCCAACAGAATTCACTTTAAATCCTTGAATATCTAGGAGGATGTGAAAGTAGTTTAACCTTTCCGAACTAGATAAAAGCTTCTGGAAATGGCAGTTTCAATTCTCCAATCAAGCTCAGTTCTTACTGAAAGACACAGTCAGAAAGAGGCTTTTATTGCTTTCCAAAGGGTTACCTCACCTTGAGGTGGTGTACAGAATATTCATCAAGCATGTTGTGCAACATAACTCAAAATTCTTTGTTGAAAAAGTTATTCATGGAATGAAATTGTAAAATCTATATGCAAATGCCGCACTGAGTCTCTTAATTTGTTTTGAACTATGGTGAGAAGTCAAAAGCTGGAATAGGATTGAAGTGCGTGCTTTGATGATGCATTTCTGGTGTCAAAAGTTTAGAGATTTTCTGATTTCCATTTTGATTGATCTGTTTTTTTTTCCCCTCTTTTTGTAGGTTTTGTCAGCCTCAAGGTGAAGCAACCCCTCGCAGAGAAGGTTAAGGGGATATTTGATAGCGGTGTTCAACGTTATGGAAGGAATTAAGAAGAAACAGTTTCCAGTCGCAGGCAGTGGGTGAGGAGACAGATATAAAGTGATTGGTAAAAGAACCAGAGGGCAGTCGGGGAAAATTATCTTTTATTTAGCCAGTTCTTATGATATGGAACCACTGCCTGAAAGGGCAGTGGAGGCAGATTCTGTTGCAACTTTGCAAAGAACTGTGTAAGTACTTGAAGTAGGAATATTTTGATAGCTACACAGAAAGAGCTGAATGATTGGAACTATTTCAAAGAGCTACCCCAGACACAATGGGCTGAATGGCCTATTTCATTGTGATAGTGCACACGAGGGTGTTTCTCACCATGACAAACTACCAAAGAAATTCATGTCAAACTTTGTATAGGTCAGAGAAAATCTATCCTGAAATATGTTAATAATTATCATCTCTCCATTCCTTGAGAGCATTTAACATTACACCAATACAACCTTTGAATTCTGTCTGACTTCCATGTCATGAATCCCTGTATCTTCAGCTACTCCATTGACAACCTTCCCTCTCTCAAAAGGTCAAATTGTGATGGAATAGATTCACAGTTAGGGATGGGCAGTAAACGCTGGCCAGGCCAGCGACACCCACATCCCATCATGGACTTTCTTTTTACATCGTGAATGTATGGCAGAATTTCCACAATAGAAGAATTTCGAGGCCTTAGTGTGGATTTGGTTTTGCAACTAGTGCAAGCAAACTTCCTGATGGGTCATCTCACTAGAAGGCCTGGCTGATAGAGGGATCCGTTCATGCCCAGTGACATCAGGATAAAGAAGCAACTGATTGGAAGGCCATCGATTTGCTTGGCAGGAGGCATGGCTATTCCAAGAGATGATGAGGAAGGGATGGGAATAGTACCAAGTGGATTGGGTCAATCCCATGGGCATGATGAATCCTCAGGTGACAAATGAATCCACTTTTTCATTTTGGGGACCAAGCAGAGAACTCCTTCACTTCCTCAGCTCGCAGGCAATAAGCTTGATTTCTCTATTTGAGTTTTCCTTAGGTTACGTGGATAGTAAATTGCACTGCCCAATCACTCTGGTCCATTAGCATTAAACATTGCATCATATCTGAGTAATGTGTCAGCAAATATCACTGAAGAATCTAATTGACCTTAAGATCAGTTTGTAATCCACATTCAAGTTTGTCCTACCAAAATGAATCACCTCGCGCTTATTAGTGTTAAAATACATCTGCCACTTTTTGGCCCAGCTCTGCATCCTATCAATGTCTCTTTGCAGCCTGCAAGAGCCCTCCACCTCATCCACTACTCCACCAGTCTTGGTGTCATCAGCAAATTTATTAACCCACCCTTCAGCCCCCTCTTCCAATTCATTGATAAAAATCATAAATAGTAGAGGACCCAGCATTGATTCCTGTAGTACACCATTGTAACTGGCCTCCAGTCTGAAAATTCTCCCTCCACACCATCCTCTGTCTTCTATGATACAGCCAGTTACTTATCCAATGAGCCAAATTTCCTTCTATCCCATACATCTTACTTTCTTCATGAGAATACAATGGGGAACATTATCAAATGCCTTACTAAAATCCATGTACAAGACATCAACTGCTCTACCTTCGTCTACACACTTAGTTATCTCCTCCAAGGTATTCAATCAAATTTGTGAGGCAAGACTTACACCTCACTTCATTGTGTTGACTATCCTGGATTAAGCTGCAATTTTCCAAATGCTCATAAACCCTATCTCTCAGGACCTTTTCCATTAACTCACTGACTACTGAAGTAAGACTAAGTGGCCTATACTTACCAGGGTCATTCCTATTTCCTTTCTTGAGGAGAGGAAAACATTTGCCACTCTCCAGTCCTCTGATACAATCTGGACAGTGAGGACCCAAAGATCAAAGCTAAAGTCTCCGCAATCTCATCTCTTGTCTCCCAAAGTTTCCTAGGATGCATCCCATCTGGCCCAGTGGACTTATCAACCCTCAGGTTTTTTAAAATTGCTAATACATCTTCCATCAGAACATCTACCTCCTCCATCCTATCAGCTTGTATCACATTCTCATCCTCAAAAACATGGCCCCTCTCTTCAATGAACACTGAAGAAATGTATTCATTCAACTCCTCACCTATCTCTTCTGATTCAATGCACAAGTTCCCACTACTATCCTTGAGTTGCAGTTGCTGTTTAGACCTACCTCTAAGTATCTCTAAATTTTTATCTTTTAAACAGCATTTGGATAGTTACTTGGGTACGATGGGTGTGGAGGGATATAGGCCAAATGTTGGGATTAACTTAGGTTTTTTTTTAAAAAGACGGTTTGGACAAGTTGGGCTAAAGGGCCTATTTCCATGCTGTAAACCTCTATGACTCTACTAAAAGAAAAAAGAAACAGGTGGCTTTGTCTCTCTCCAGAAAATTTCTGAAAGTTCCAGTACTAAGTATTAAGCAAGTATGCCTGCATTTTGTTAACTAATTTTAAGGAAGGGTATAAATCAAAAAGGGAAATTCTGCTTGCTTCAAACACATAGTGATAGGTTAGAAGTTAAGATTTGTAACTTGTCATATTAAAGTAATGTTCAATTATTAAAAGTTAAACTAATTCATTTGTTACAGTCAAACTGTGTTGTTAAGTAAACTATGATAAAAGCTCTCTGGTTTGTCAGTGGAATCATGCCTGGAGTGAAACATCTTATCCTCACACTAATGCAACGATCTCAGAAAGCGTGTCCTTGGAGCTCCACCATCTCTCAAAGTTTCTAGCAGAATTTGAGGATTAAGCGTATTTCTCGGATGCGAACTTTGCTGGAATCAAGCACTCATCTCAATAATTGATTAGTTTCCTCTTCTGGAGTTGGTGGTGTAGCAGTTTTAGCCTTCACAGAATCGTAGTGATGGATTTTGTCTTCAGCTTTTGCTGTATCTTTACTGTTAACACTAGACTTAATACCCAAATCATTTTTATACTAAGTCTGTTATCTCCACAGTAATGCTGGCTGACAAGGTTTCATATCTCCAATTTAGATTTAACTGCTGGGTGTTAAAGGGGATTATAAAGGCCTTAATAGCTCTCCTGGTGCTTCCCTCCTTACCAGTTGCTTTTTACTGTCCCAGTTTTTAATGTGATGCTGGGAATGCTAGACAGAAGGAAATACAAACAGCAATTTGCTCAGCCAATGGTAATGTCAAACATAGAACATAGAACATTACAGCGCAGAACAGGCCCTTCGGCCCTTGATGTTGCACCGACCAATTAGGAACAAGCAGTGACCCTCTAACCTAAACCATTCCCTCTTCATCCATAAACTTATCTACTAACCTCTTAAATGCCACAAAACTTGGTGCATCTACAACTGCAGCAGGCAGGGCATTCCATACCCTTACCACCCTCTGGGTAAAGAACCTACCTCTGATATCCGTCCTATAACTACCACCCCTTAATTAAAAGCTATGTCCCCTCGTGCTAGCTTTCTCCATCCTAGGAAAAAGGCTATCACTGTCCACCCTATCTAAACCTCTAATCATCTTATATGTTTCAATAAGGTCTCCTCTTAGCCTCCTTCTTTCTAATGAAAACAACCTCAAATCCCTCAGCCTCTCTTCATAAGACCTGCCTTCCATACCAGGCAACATCCTGGTAAACCTCCTCTGTACCCTCTCCAAAGCCTCCACATCTTTCTTATAATGCGGGAACCAGAACTGCACACAATACTCCAAGTGCGGCCACACTAGAGTTTTGTACAGTTGCAACATGACGTTGCGGCTCCGAAATTCAATCCCCCTACCAATAAAAGCCAAGACCCCGTATGCCTTCTTAACAACTTATTGACTTGATTGCCAACCTTTAGGGATCTATGCACGTATACACCAAGATCCCTCTGTTCATCAACACTATTAAGAGTCCTACCATTAGCCCTATACTCTACACATTTGTTATTCCTGCCAAAGTAGATTACCTCACACTTTTCCGCATTAACCTCCATTTGCCACCTCTCATTCCAGCTCTGCAACTTATCCAAGTCTCTCTGCACACTATAACACCCCTCTTCACTATCTACCACTCCTCTGACTTTGGTGTCATCCGCAAATTTACTAATCCATCCTTCAATATCCTCATCCAGATCATTTATAAAAATTACAAACAGCAGGGGCCCCAAAACAGATCCCTGAGGTACACCACTTGTAACCGAACTCCATAATGAATAATTTCCATCAACCACTACCCTTTGTCTTCTATCAGCTAGCCAATTCCTAATCCTATTAGCTAAATCGCCCTCAATCCCATACATCTGCATTTTCTGCAGAAGCCTTCCATGGGGCACCTTATCGAACGCCTTACTAAAGTCCATATATACCACATCAACTGCCTTACCCCCATCCACCTCTTTGGTCACTTTTTCAAAAAACTCAATAAGGTTAGTAAGGCACAACCTACCCTTCACAAAACCATGTTGACTATCCCCAATCAATTCATTTCTCTCTAAATAACTATAAATCCTATCCCTAATAATTCTTTCCAATACTTTGCCCACAACAGAAGTAAGACTCACCAGTCTATAATTCCCAGGAAAGTCTCTATTACTCTTCTTGAACAATGGGACCACATTCTACATCCTCCAGTCTTCTGGCACTGTACCCGTAACCAACGACGACCTGAAGATCAGAGCCAGAGGCTCTGCAATCACCTCTCTCGCCTCCCAGAGAATCCTAGGGTAAATCCCGTCCGGCCCAGGGGACTTATCTAACTTCAAACTCTCAAGAATATCTAGCACATCCTCCTTATCTACTTCAATACTTCCCAGTTTACAACCCTGTATCCCAGTGTTCTCCACAACTACATTTACATCTCCCTGTGTGAATACCAAGAGAAATATTTGTTCATTGCTTCTCCAATCTCTTCAGGCTCCACGCACAACTTCCCACTGCTGTCTCTGACTGGCCCTAATCTTGCCCTAACCAATCTTCTATTCTGAACATATCTAAAGAAAGCTTTAGGATTCTCCTTGATCCTATCAGCCAAAGTCTTCTCGTGTCCTCTTTTAGCTCTCCTCAACTCACTCTTTAGCTCCCTCCTGGCTAATCTATAGCTATCCATTGCACTAACTGAGCCTTCAAGCCTCATCCTGACATAAGCTTCCTTTTTCCTTTTAACCAGCAAATTAATCCTACTAATGTCAAGAGCTGGAAGAATAGTTTTCTTGGATTGAGAGAATACAAAAGGAACTGGAGGCTGTGCTTTGAGAATTAAGAATAAATGAATAGACTTCACATTAATTACTTTGGTCCAATGTTTAATCTCAACCAAGTTCTGTCTGTACCCTCAAATATTTCTGTCTCAAATGCAAAACTCTACAATATCCCAAAGGACTGAAGTATGAGGAGAGATTGGCTAGGTTAGGATTGTTTTCACTGGAGTTCAGATGAATGAGAGGGGATCTGACAGAGTATATAAAATTCTAACAGGGCTGGACAGGGTAAATGCAGGGAGGATATTCCCAATGGTGGGGGAGTCCAAAGCCAAGAATCACAATCTGAGGATTCAAGGTAGACCATTTGGGATGGAGATGAGGAGACATTTCTTCACCCAGAGTGGTGAGCCTGTAGAATTCATTACCACAGGAAGTAGTTGGTACCAAAACACTGAATGCACTCAAGAAGAGGCTGGATATAGCACTTGAATGGAATCAAAGGTTATGGGAAAAAAGTAGGATTAGGCTATTGAGTTGGGTGATCAACCCATAATCGTGATAAATGGTAGAGCAGGCTCAAAGGACCAAATGCCCTCCTCCTGTTCCTTTCTTCTATGTTTCACTGAGACATGAACTTTTAAAATTTAGTCACTTTGATCGAGACACAGATGGCAGCAAATTTGTGTACATCAATAGCAATTAAATTAATAAATAAGCAGACACAAGGCAAGATGGGAGGTAAAGTTGAGAAGTTCCATTTTCTGTTTTGATACCTTCTCAAACTGATCTTAAGGTCAATTAGATTCCTCAGTGATATTTGCTGACACATTACTCAGATATGATGCAATGTTTAATGCTAATGGACCAGAGTGATTGGGCAGTGCAATTTACTATCCACGTAACCTAAGGAAAACTCAAATAGAGAAATCAAGCTTATTGCCTGCGAGCTGAGGAAGTGAAGGAGTTCTCTGCTTGGTCCCCAAAATGAAAAAGTGGATTCATTTGTCACCTGAGGATTCACCATGCCCATGGGATTGACCCAATCCACTTGGTACTATTCCCATCCCTTCCTCATCATCTCTTGGAATAGCCATGCCTCCTGCCAAGCAAATCGATGGCCTTCCAATCAGTTGCTTCTTTATCCTGATGTCACTGGGCATGAACGGAGCCCTCTATCAGCCAGGCCTTCTAATGAGATGACCCATCAGGAAGTTTGCTTGCACCAGTTGCAAAACCAAATCCACACTAAGGCCTCGAAATTCTTCTATTGTGGAAATTCTGCCATACGTTCACGATGTAAAAAAAAAGTCCATTGATGGGATGTGGATGTCGCTGGCCTGGCCAGCATTTACTGCCCATCCCTATCTGACCTTGAGACATGCATGTATTTTGAAGATAAATAGAGAAGCCAGAAAAAAAATTTTGCTCACTGTCAGGAGGTACAGTTATAAAAGGTACAGACCCACCTTATATTCTCCCAGCTAAAGGAGATTACAGGGATAATGTTCCATTGCGAGGAGCCATTCAGGGTAAAATCAAAAGCAAAGTGGGGGGAAATACTGAGAGAAGAAGTCTGAGATGCTGAAACTGCCAGACAATGAGCTCTTTCGATTACTGGATGCTCAGAAATGTCAGTTACACCAGTATTGTCTGATCGTGTAACTGGAATCTTCGGAGAGGGTTAAGCCACATTTTCTGCAGGTTTTTTTTTCCCCTGCCTTATGCTTTTGTGGTAATGTCAGAACTGATCCCTGCCAACTAAATCCTCAACTCCTGTAGGGATTGCCCTTTCATCAAGACTGCTATTGTCAGACGGAACAGGCAGATACTCCTGCATTTCAAAAGCTCCAGTGTAAAGGTCAGAATTTAACAAAATGTTTGATGACATTTCAGCACAATATGCCAGTTTACAAAAGCTAGACTGGTGGAGTATGATTTGTTTTTCAGCGTGTTACTCCATACGATGCTTGTCTTTCACCTGCTGCCCCTTAGCAGACTAAATAGACATTTCAAAACTCTCATCCTTTATTTTAAAATCCCCGTGGCCTTGCCCCACCCTATCTCAGCAACCTGAATCTCAAAGCCCTCTGAGATCCTCTGCATTCTCTCAATTTGAGCCTCTCCTACATTCTTGCTTTTAACTGCTCCGTCATTGGCTGTCGCCCTTTTCAAATGGGTCCTAAGCCCTGGAATTTCTTCCCCAAACCTCTTTACATTCTTTCACGTCGCAAACCAACTTTTCTGATACTTCTTGATGTGGCTTACTGTCACATTCTATTAATACTCTGGGAAAGCACGTTGAAGCAACTCACTACATTGAAAACACTATATTTAAAAGCAGGAAATGCTGGATAAGCTCAGCAGGTCCAGTAGCATCTGTGGAGGGAGAAATAGACTTTACATTCGAGTCCATTCAACTTTTCTTCAGAGTACCATGTGATAATAAAGTTCCGGATGACCGTAGACTGTTCTTCTCTGGGCTTAACCTGAGGATCACTATACCTCCAGCAAGGATGAAGATTGTAAAGCTGGGGTCTTCATGAATAATCTCAGTTGGTACAAGAACATGCTGTTAGCTTTGTTCTGTATCACTATCCAGCTGTTCAACTGAGCTGACGATATTGGTTTAATTAAAAGTAAATAGACAGTACATATACGCACATCGGTAGCTCCATCGACAGAGCTTCAAGAGTCTGTTTTACCCATCATTTCCAAAATAGAGTTGTGAAAGGAGTCATTGTTGCTACTCAGTCTATTCCTTTTTCCCCGAATCTTTTTCTTTGCATGATGGCACAGTGGTTAGCACTACTGCCTCACAACACCTGAGACATAGGTTCAATTCCCAACTTGGGTCACTATCTGTGCGGAGTCTGCACATTCTCCCTGTGTCTGCCTGAGTTTCCTCCGGGTACTCCAGTTTCCTCCCATAGTCCAAAGATGCGCAGGTTAGGTGCTTTGATCATGCTAAATTGCCCCTTAATTTCCAGGGATGCACAGATTAGATGGATTAGCTGGATAAATATGTGAGGTTACAGGGATAGGACTTATGTGGGATTGTTGTCAGTGCAGACTCGATGGGCTGAATGGTCTCCTTCTGCACTGCAGGATATCAATGACTTGAAGTTCCTGAGAATCTATCCCTTTGACCAAACTCTTGGGCATCTGGGCTAGTATATTTTGTATGGCCTCCTGTCAGTTTTTTGCCAGATGTTGTATAATTTTATTCTCTGCCTGTGTTGAGTCATCTGCTTCTTTTATCTGTGGAATTGATTTATTTGTGGGTACCATTCACCTTCATTGAGTTCTTGAAGGATTTGAAATGTGGCACCAACAAGGGCGAAACTAAATTCAATTGTGACTTTTAAAAGGAGATTTGGTAAGTAAGGGGAAAAACAAAATGGCAGAACTGTGGAGGAAAAGCGAGTATGGGATTAAATAGTTCATTCCAAGCTAAGGAACCATGGACTGAAAGCTTCTTTCCTATAGTAGGACAAAACCAAAGGAGTGTGGGCTGCAGCGAGGGAGAAATGAATGGAAAGGGTTAAACAGACTGCACTGTAGTATCCACACTGACTGCAGGCAGATAGGACAAAATACAAAGAACTATATCTCAGACAGCACTAAAACACTCACACAGATGTTATCGCCCCAAAGTTACAAACATATAAAAATTGATATCAATTATCAAGGCTCCAAAAGGTCTAGAGGAATCATTGTGCCTCTGTAAACTTAATCAAATATCCAGGAGATGGGACAATTAACATCCCATCAAAATCAGTTTGCCTAACACTGCGCTTTGATATTGTAAACAGGTGGACAAGAGATGTCCAGTAAACGAATAAAGCCAAAGCAATTGAGACAATGGATCTGCGTAATGTGATCAAAAACAGAACTGTAACCAATTCAAAGTAACAATCTGATGACCTAATCAAAATGTAGAAATTTGTAACGTGAAAAAGTATAAGAATATGTATGAACAGATGATCAGTGGAATGGCTCAGAAGCAAAGCTATAGTTACGGCCATGAGTTCTGCTCTCCCTCCTGCATGTTGAATAAAGTCATTTTTTTGTTGAAGTTCTACATAGTCTCAGAAGATCAGTTGATTTATTCCCTCCTACACTACTGTAATGTGAAATAGTATTATTGTTCTGACTTGGGTCTACAAAAATATTAGGGACATGGACAAAATGGATAGTCAGAAGCTTTTTCTCAGGGTGGAAAAGTCAATTAATGAGGGGCATATGTTTAAGGAGCAAGGGGCAAGATTTAAAGGAGATGTACGAGGCAAATCTTTTACACAGAGGGTGGTGGTGGGTGCCTGGAACTCGCTGCTGAGGGAGGTTGTGGAAGATGATACGATAGTGACATTTAAGGGGGCATCTTGACAAATACATGAATAGGATGGGAATGGAGGGATATGGTCCTCAGAAGGGTAGGGGGTTTTAGTTCAGTCAGGTAGCATTGTCGGTGCAGGCTTAGAGGGCCAAAGGACCTGTTCCTGTGCTGTAATTTTCTTTGATCTTTCTTTCTATTTTGCATCAAAGACTCCATATGGATAAAAGTCCCTGTTCAAACTCATTAAGGTTACCAGGACTATTTATTTATATAACACCAAAAATGACCTTGCAGGTTCTTGGGAGGGTGCAGGAGAGATTTATTAGAATGGTTCCCAGGGTTTTGTGATCTTATCTAAGTATAAGCTTGGAGAAGCTGGGGTGATTCTCTTTACAACAAATGATTATTGAGGGGGGATTTGTTCGAGATGTCCAAGGCTAGAACAAATTTAGAGAAGGCAGGCAAGGAAAAGCTGTTCCTGTTGGCAGATGATACAAATCATATGGGATAGAGATTTGAGGTTTTGAGAAAGGATGCAGGGGGAATGTGAGGAAGAGCATTTTAATGTAGTGAGTTGTAATGACCTAAAACCTGCTGTCCATGAGGCTAGTGGAATCGGAGATAATCAATGATATATTCAAAAAACTTTGTAACTTGAGAGAAGTAAAGTTTCAGGGTCATGAGGATAGAGCAGGAAAATGAGATTAATTGGATAGTTCCACATAAAGCTGGCATAGAATTGATGGACCAAGTGGCCTCCATCTGTAATAATGATCCTACTGGATTGATTTTTGTGAAAGTAACAGGAAGGTTTATGACAGGAAGCAATGAATCAACGAACATATGTCCTTGTTTTGAATGCTTGGCTGAGCTCCAAGAATAGTTAATCCATTTAGATTTTAGCAAGCGATGTTTATACAGCTGCAGAACTGAGCGAAAGTTTTATCTGACTGACATCTCTATAACTTTATAACCCTTTCTTTTGTAGATTGTTTCATTGATTGTATTTATTTATAAATGTTTTAAGAGGTGTCAAGTGGAAAAAAAAATAATATTTAGATAATTAGCTGTTTCTTTTATTGTTCCTGCCAAATGGACGATTTTACGTTTTCCCACATTGTATTCCAATTACTCACTTAATCTATCTGTATCTTTTTGCACCTTCCTTCTGTCCTCTTCAAAACTTCCCTTCCTACCTACTTTTATGTCTTCAGCAAATTTGGCAACCATCCCTTCAATCCCTTCATCCAAGGCATTTATGTAGATTGTAAACAGTTGCGGTCACAGCAGTGATCCCTGTGGCACACCACTTGTTACGTTTTGCCAATTTGAAAATGACCCATTTACGCCTATGCTCTGCTTCCTATTAGAACAAAGAAAATTACAGCACAGGAACAGGCCCTACAGCTGTTCAAGTCTGCATCGACCATGCTGCTTGACTGAACAACCTTCCAGGGATCATATCCCTCTACTCCCGTCCTATTCATGTATTTGTCAAGATGCCCCTTAGAAGTTACTAACATATCTGCTTCCATTATCTCCCCCAGCAGCGGGTTCCAGGCACCTACCCCCATCTTTGGTGTAAAAACAAAACTCTACCTCGTACATCTCCTTTAAACCTTTGCCTCGCACCTTAAACCTATTCCCCCAGGTAGTTGACTCTCCCACCCTGAGAAAAAACTTCTGACCGTCTACTACGGTTAGCCCACCAATCTTCAGTCCATGTCAGTATGTGTACCGCATGTAACATGAGCTTTCACTTTCCGCCATAACCTTTGATGTAGTATTTTGAGTGCCTCCTGAAAATCTAAATACAGTGCATCCATTGGTTCCTCATCATAGAGGATTGTGTAGATGGAGGAGGAAACTGATTGCTATACCATTTCCCAATGGCTATTCTGCACTCAAGTATTGGCCCTACTTCATTTAAAAATGTTCAAGTAACCTTTCCAACATAGTCTTTCTCAGAGAGCAGCCACTTACAGAAGATAATGTACAATTAGAGGAAAATACTGCTTCCCCATCTACACAGCTGAACTCGATTAAGGAACAGCTGGGAGTGTTACAAGTGGTGTACCTCAGGGATCTGTTTTGGGGCCCCTGCTGTTTGTAATTTTTATAAATGATCTGGATGAGGTATTGAAGGATGGATTAGTAAATTTGCAGATGACACCAAAGTCGGAGGAGTGGTAGATAGTGAAGAGGGGTGTTATAGTTTGCAGAGAGACTTGGACAAGTTGCAGAGCTGGGCCGAGAGGTGGCAAATGGAGTTTAATGCGGAAAAGTGTGAGGTAATTCACTTTGGCAGGAATAACAAATGTGTAGAGTATAGGGCTAATGGTAGGACTTTTAATAGTGTTGAAGAACAGAGGGATCTTGGTGTATATGTGCATAGATCCCTGAAAGTTGGCAATCAAGTCGATAAGGTTGTTAAGAAGGCATACGGAGTCTTAGCTTTTATTGGTAGGGTGATTGAATTTCGGAGCCGCAACGTCATGTTGCAACTGTACAAAACTCTAGTGCGGTCGCACTTGGAGTATTGTATGCAGTTCTGGTTCCCGCATTATAAGAAAGATGTGGAGGCATTGGAGAGGGTACAGAGGAGGTTTACCAGGATGTTGCCTGGTATGGAGGGCAGGTCTTATGAGGAGAGGCTGAGGGATTTGAGGTTGTTTTCGTTAGAAAGAAGGCGGCTAAGAGGAGACCTTATTGAAACATATAAGATGATTAGAGGTTTAGATAGGGTGGACAGTGATAGCCTTTTTCCTAGGATGGAGAAAGCTAGCATGAGGGGACATAGCTTTAAATTAAGGGGTGGTAGTTATAGGACGGATGTCAGAGGTAGGTTCTTTACCCAGAGGATGGTAAGGGTATGGAATGCCCTGCCTGCTGCAGTTGTAGATGCGCCAAGTTTGGTGGCGTTTAAGACGTTAGTAGATAAGTTTATGGACGAAAAGGGAATGGTTTAGGTTAACATAGAACATTACAGCGCAGAACAGGCCCTTCGGCCTTCGATGTTGCGCCGACCAATTAGGAAAAAGCAATGACCCTCTAACCTAAACTATTCCCTTTTCGTCCATAAACTTATCTACTAACCTCTTAAACGCCACCAAACTTGGCGCATCTACAACTGACGCAGGCAGGGCATTCCATACCCTTACCACCCTCTGGGTAAAGAACCTACCTCTGACATCCGTCCTATAACCACCACCCCTTAATTTAAAGCTATGTCCCCTCGTGCTAGCTTTCTCCATCCTAGGAAAAAGGCTATCACTGTCCACCCTATCTAAACCTCTAATCATCTTATATGTTTCAATAAGGTCTCCTCTTAGCCGCCTTCTTTCTAACGAAAACAACCTCAAATCCCTCAGCCTCTCCTCATAAGACCTGCCCTCCATACCAGGCAACATCCTGGTAAACCTCCTCTGTACCCTCTCCAATGCCTCCACATCTTTCTTATAATGTGGGGACCAGAACTGCACACAATACTCCAAGTGCGGCCGCACTAGAGTTTTGTACAGTTGCAACATGACGTTGCGGCTCCGAAATTCAATCCCCCTACCAATAAAAGCTAAGACTCCATGTGCCTTCTTAACAACCTTATCGACTTGATTGCCAACTTTCAGGGATCTATTCACACATACACCAAGATCCCCCTGTTCATCAACACTATTAAGAGTCCTACCATTAGCCCTATACTCTACACATTTGTTATTCCTGCCAAAGTGAATTACCTCACACTTTTCCACATTAAACTCCATTTGCCACCTCTCGGCCCAGCTCTGCAACTTGTCCAAGTCTCTCTGCAAACTAGAACACCCCTCTTCACTATCTACCACTCCTCCGACTTTGGTGTCATCCGCAATTTTACTAATCCATCCTTCAATACCCTCATCCAAATCATTTATAAAAATTACAAACAGCAGGGGCCCCAAAACAGACCCCTGAGGTACACCACTAGTAACCAAACTCCACGATGAATATCTCCCATCAACCACCACCCTCTGTCTTCTATCTGCTAGCCAATTCCTAATCCAATTAGCTAAATCACCCTCAATACCATACATCTGCATTTTCTGCAGAAGCCTTCCATGGGACACCTTATCGAACGCCTTACTAAAGTCCATATATACCACATCAACTGCCTTACCCCCATCCACCTCTTTGGTCACTTTTTCAAAAAACTCAATAAGGTTAGTAAGGCACGACCTACCCTTCACAAAACCATGCTGACTATCCCCAATCAATTCATTTCTCTCTAAATAACTATAAATCCTATCCCTAATAATTCTCTCCAATACTTTGCCCACAACAGAAGTAAGACTCACTGGCCTATAATTCCCTGGAAAGTCTCTCTTCCCCTTCTTGAACAATTGGACCACATTCGCTATCCTCCAGTCTTCCGGCACTATACCCGTAACCAACGACGACCTGAAGATCAGAGCCAGAGGCTCTGCAATCTCCTCTCTCGCCTCCAGAGAATCCTAGGGTAAATCCCGTCCGGCCCAGGGGACTTATCTAACTTCAAACCCTCAAGAATATCTAGCACATCCTCCTTATCTACTTCAATACTTTCCAGTTTGCAACCCTGTATCCCAGTGTTCTCCACAACTACATTTACATCTCCCTGCGTGAATACCGAAGAGAAATATTTGTTCAGTGCCTCTCCAATCTCTTCAGGCTCCATGCACAACTTCCCACTGCTGTCTATGACTGGCCCTAATCTTGCCCTAACCAATCTTCTATTCTTAACATATTCTATTCTTAACATATCTAAAGGTTAGAGGGTCATTGCTTTTTCCTAATTGGTCGGCGCAACATCGAAGGCCGAAGGGCCTGTTCTGCGCTATAATGTTCTATGTGAATTTAACCAACTCGAATGTTTTTGGAACACTCCCTGTTGGATGGCAAAGAATGGTTATATTAAAGAGGTATTTTACTTGAAAAAAGAAGGCATTTTGGCTTTGTGCTGACTTGTACATGGAGTTGTCTGGCCTTATTCCAGCATTAGGCATAATCATAAACTGGTAGAAATTAATTGGTAATTAATTGGCTGTGAAAATATTTGTTTACACTCATTAACAGGGATTTCAAAAGCCGTGTTTAGTGTTGGTGCTACTTCAGAACAAATCCACAAGGAACTCGGGAGCTGTCAACAATTTTCGGGATTTCCCATGCCTCTCACGTCCCAGAATGAAAATGCACATCCGCACTATACATAGATTGATGTTCTATGTTGTATAATATTGTCACTCTCAGATAAAACTTTTCTGCTTCATTTAGCACATTCTGTACTCTTTAGCTGATTTTCTACATGATTGCTTGTGCTGAATTTTGAGTATTTTATTTGTAGATTATACATTCCGCCTAGCACAGTGACAGGTGTCACTTTTGTTTTAAGTGAATCATTGAACATGCAGTGCAGATGGAGGCCATTCAGCCCATCATTTTACAGCTGGCCACTTTCCCTTCATCTTGCAATTTCTTCTACTTTGAGTATTTGTTTCTCTTTTGAATGTTATTATTGAATCCACAGAAATCCCAGTTCAAAAAATGAGTTCCACTTCCTAACAACTCATTGTTTACATTCCCCCACAGCTCCTCATGCTCTTGAGATCCCTTTTGCTGTTCCTTAGAACTTGTGTTACTGTCTGTGACACAGCGAGCATGTAGGTCAATGAGGAGAATGCATTACTGAAGAGCACATTTTAAGCCTTACTAAATTCCTAACTACAGACATATTTTCATCTGAATAAGAAAAAAACTGGTTCAGAAGTGGTAGTTTAAAAACAATTCTCTCTTGGGTTGTGAGCATTGCAGACGAGACCAGTATTTATTGCACATCATTAATTGCCCTTGGAAAAGTCCTAATGAGTCACTCAGAGAGCAATGCATGTCAATTCCTACTTGTTGGTCAATTGATGATATTTTCATCATAATCCAATGATATGAGGCACAAACGAAAGGAAACATGGGGCCCTTCAGAATCGTACACAACACGATGCAGCCATCTCTACAACTTCAGCATCCAACAGGGGTTAGCTATGCAAGGGCAAACTCAGGTTTTGCTTGATAACAAAACAGAAAATGCTGGAAAACCTCAGCAGGTCTGATAGCATCCATGGAGAGAAAATAGAGTCATAGTTGCGAGACTGTATGACCTCCATTCCGACAGGGTCTCCCCCTAGTTCCCCAAACTTGGGCAGCTAGTCTAAACACCGCTGGGATGAAATACTCCTGGTGGGCAGCGAGATTCACTTGGGAACAGCAATTACATTTAAAATATGTTTAAAACATATTTAAAAAAAAGATTCAAATGACTTCCCTGCCTTCCTGCCGGTTTCCAGTGTGCTGTCACCAGCGACTGTTTGCCAGCTCTGAGACATGCGCGTACGTTCCCAACACATGCACAAATCCAGGAACTGGCAAAATACATCTTCCACGCTGAAAAGCTGTAGCTTGTGATGGGAGAATTGCCCCTCAACTTTCTACAAAGATGCAAGAAAGCAGACAAGATACCAAAAGGACTGCAGATTATGAACCCATGTGTGTCTCCAGCACTAAAGCTTTTCTTTAGACTGGACATTGAGGTGGAGTTGATTACGATACGGAAATCTTCATTTCTATTTGATTAGTTAGGCTGAATTTTCCTGGTTCGCTGGTGTATTACCCGCTTGGATACTGCCAGGGGCAGCTTGATACTGCCCATTGGGCATCAGAGAGGCCAAGGAGGCAGGACCAGAGGAAGGTGATCTTGCTGTCATTCTGCCAGAGGATTAGTGGTTGAGGAAGGAAGTGAAGGTGATCGGAAATGTCCTGAGGCACAGTAAATTAAGGAGACTTTGCAGTTGCTACAATAATGGATGAATGGACACTGCTCAACAATCACCAAACAGGAGTGTTCCTTTCCTATTGCCAAACACTTCAGCAGTCATGGGCATTCAGCCTTTGATCTTTGGGTAAGTATTCTCTGAGGCGGCCTTCAAGACACACGACAATGCAGAATCACCAAGCAGAAACTGACAGCCAAGTTCTACACACATGAGAACGGTCTCAACTGGGATCTTGGTTCATGTCACACTATCTGTAACCCCACGACTTGTCTGGGCTTGTAAAATCTCACTAATAGTCCTGGCTTGGGACAACTCACACCTCCTCAACCCGTGCTTAACCCTCTCTCCACTTGCATTGTCTGTACCTGTTAAAGATTTAATTAACTGTTAAGACTCACATTCCAACCATTATCTTGTAATTGAGTTTGTGTCTATATACGCCCTGTTTGTGAGCCCAATTCTCCACTCACCTGATGAAGAAGCAGTGCTCTGAAAGCTCGTGTTACCAAACAAACCTATTGGTCTGGTGAACCTGTAAACCCAGTGTTGTGAGACTTCTTATTGTGTCCACCCCAATCCGACACGACATCTTCACACCAGAATAACACAGACCAACATCTGCTTTACAACACAGAACGGACTAATAGACCAAATTTATCTTTGCCAGTTCCTGTGCTCCACACAAATCTTGTCTCATTCTTATTTCCCCCACCTGACAAAGAAGTTTCTCACCAAAAGAGAAAATGCTGGAAAATCTCTGTCGAAGCTTTGGCAGAGGGTCATCTGGGCTCAAAACATCAGCTCTTTTCTCTCCTTGGATGGAGTACAATGTTTGTAAATGTGAGGTCATCCTTCTTCTTCTTCGGCCGTCCAGCGATTTCGATGTTGACTGTGTTGGAAGTTTAGATTCTGCAGGCACATTGGTGTGTTATAAGGCCTGCATTGGATCGGCATTGTCTCCCACATCGGTGGCAACTGTGATTTGTCTGATTTGTAACAAAATGTCTGCGTTCATGGTCTGCTTCATATTTTCCCTGCCTTTTTTTCTCGATGAGTGGGATTGTCTTCTTGACAATGCATTGCCAACTTCTTCTGTCCAAAGCATCCTTCTCCCAGGTGTTGACATCCATGTTAGTGTTCTTCATATGGCGCTTGACCACATCTTTGTAACGCAGCTTCTGTCCACCAAGTTTTCTATTTCCTTCATGTAGCTCGCCATAGAAGACGACTTTGGGCAAACGATCGTCGCTCATTCTTATGACATGGCCAGTCCACCGCAACTGAGAGGCTGTGATGAGCGATTCTGCGCTGACCGTTCCAGCTCGTTTGAATACCTCCACATCAGGAACCATCTCTTGCCAATTGATGTTTAATATTTGTCGCAAGTGTCTGAGTTGTATCTTGGTTAGTTTCTTGATATGCTTCCGGCAGAATGTCATCGTTTCTGTTGAATAAAGTAGAGATGGTAGAACGGCTGCATTATACACTTTGACCTTGGTTGACATTTTAATGTCATGGCGGGACCAAAGTCGCTTCTGCAAGGCACCAAAAGCTTTTGTTGCTGATTGAATCCTCCTTTCTATTTCCAGATCCGATAAGTTGGTGCTGGTTACAGCGCTTCCTAAGTAAGTGAAGGACTCTGTGTTTTTCAGCACTAGCCCACTTATCTTTATGACTGGTGATTGGGTTTCATTACACAGAGGCGGAGGCTGGTACAGGAGTTCGGTTTTGGAGGCATTGATTCTTAGGCCAAAGAGAGCGGCAGCAGATGAGAAGTGGTCTACAATTTCTTGAATCACATTTGGATTAGTGGCAACAAGGGCTAAATCATCTGCATACAGAAGTTCTCTGACACATATCTTTCTCGTCTTGGTTGAGGCTTTGAGTCTTGAGAGGTTGAACAATTTTCCATCTGAGCGAGTCCTAATGTACACACCTTTGTCCAGATTTTGGCCCATTGTTTCCAATACTGCAGCAAGACATAGCGTGAACAAAGTTGGAGCAAGTACGCATCCCTGCTTTACCCCGTGGTTGATGCTGAAGGCTTCGCTGATATCTCCTTCAATAGTTACTTTGCCATACATTTGGTAGGAATAACAGCAAAATGGACTATTATTTAAATAGTAAAAAAACTACAATGTGTTGCTTTGCAGAGGGACCCTGTGCAGGAGTCTCAAGGAGTTGGTTTACAGGTGCAGCAGTAATTAAGAAGGCATATGGAATTTTGTCCTTCGTTGCTAGAGGGATGGAGATTAAAAACAGCGAGGTTATGTTGCAGCTGTATAAGATGCTGGTAAGGTCACACCTGGAGTACAATGTTAGTTTCCTTACTTGAGAAAGGATTTATTGGCATTGGAGAGAGTACAGAGGAGATTCACTGGGTTGATTCTGGAATTGAAAGGGTTGGCTTATGAGGACAGACGGAGTAGACTGGGGCTATACTCATTGGAATTCAGAAGAATGAGAGGAGATCTTATAGAAACATATAAGATTATGAAGGGAATAGATAAGATAGAAGCAGGGAAGTTGTTTCCACTGGTGGGTGAAACTAGAACTAGGGGGCATAGCCTCAAAATAAGGGGAAGCACATTTAGAATTGAGTTGAAGAGGAACTTCTTCACACAAAGAGTTGTGAATCTGTGGAATTCCCTGCCCAATGAAGCAGTTGAGGCTACCTATTGAAGTTTTTAAGGCAAGGATGAATAAATTT
Organism: Sphyrna mokarran; assembly: GCA_024679065.1. Taxonomy (NCBI): domain Eukaryota; kingdom Metazoa; phylum Chordata; class Chondrichthyes; order Carcharhiniformes; family Carcharhinidae; genus Sphyrna; species Sphyrna mokarran. The sequence goes on along the minus strand of JAGIQG010000014.1, from coordinate 78,639,868 downwards.
TTGAACAGTAAAGAATTTCAAGGTAATGGTGAGTGGACGGGTAAGTGGAGCTGAGTCAATGGAAAGATCAGCCATGATCTTATTGAATGATGGAGCAGGCTCGAGGGGCCAGATGGCTGATTCCTGCTCCTGGTTCTTATGTTCTAACAAATGCTGCCTGACCTGTTGAGATTTTCCAGCATTTTCTCTGTTGGTTTCAGATTCCAGCATCCACAATAATTTGCTTTAAAACAAATCGCTCACCTTCTTTCCCTCAAATCGACTTTTCAGCATCCCTTCCAACGCATCCGCACTATTTGTCTTTACTCCATTCACATCAATCTCTGAGTGAACAAATTTCTATCAAATTAGCTGCTGCATTTATTAATTAGTGTTATTTATCGCCTCATGTGTGCCCCATCAAACCACCTGCACACTTTTAATATCCTTCATTAGGTCATCTCTCAATCTTGACCCTGTTGGAGAAAACAGCCGCAGCTAGCTTTCTTTCCCACTGAGTACAACGTCTCAGATCTGGAATAACCCTTCTAAATATGTGTTCCATCTTATCCTGCCCCTCTGCACTCTGTTCTGTAATCCAGAAACCTGTACTGTGCACAGCGCTCGAAGTCTGGTCAACCACGATTCTCTCCGAGATGAACATGGCCTCACTGTTTTCTGTTCAATGTTACTTTATTAATAATGGAATACCATAATCTACACGGTTCAGTGCTGTTGTTTCCTATCTGACCAATTTAATGGGGCACGTAATAGTGCATATTGCAGTAAATATTGAAATAGATTTAAGTGGCTACTCCACATGCTATGAAATGCACCAAAATAGGTCACAAATCCAAGTTTCTCCTGGCAGGATGTCACCAACACCTACAGAAAATAAATGTCTTGCTCAGTATACCCAGCCTCTAGAAATGCTGTAACACATAAAGGCGATAAATAATCATAGCTATGAAGCCATAATTTCTTGAGTTATACTCTCCAGGGTTGCTTCCTTCCGCTGTGGAGTAGTGGATCATGGAATTTCTACTCACAAGCTTAGTCAGCTGAAGATCCTGCTCCTGCGCTGTACTGTACTGTTCTTTGTTCTTTGCTCACCACCCTCCACTGCACCCCACGCCACCTCATCCTTCTCCATTTGACGGGTCAGAGAATATTCTGTGTTGCTGTCCTTCTAGTATGATGGCTAAACACAAAGCAATATAATGCAGTATTGCCCTCAGCATGGAGTAAAAGATTGGGGAATTATTGCTCTGGTTCATGTCTAATTACTTGCTAACATTCTTTACCCTCACAGAACTGAACTCTAAATTTCAGAGCTAACAACCACTAGCTATCAATTCAATCCCCTCCAGCCCCACACCAAAGTATTGCTCTGAACGTATGTGTACATAGCACCTCTCATATGGTAAAATTCAGGATCACATTGAATAAGTTTGACATAGATCCAGTGGCGGATTAACTATTAGGCTGAGCAGGCTTAAGCCTAGGGGCCCAGAAGAGAGGGGGACCCGAGAGCAAAAAATATGATTTAACCCTTTTAAGGGTGAATAAATTTTCATAACTATACCCGGTGGGTGAATTAATATAACAAATACCTATAAATAGAGGAACTTCATCACCAGACTTGTACTACATGCAAATAAATACAAAATAAATGCAACAAAGAATTTATTGTCATATTATAACATGTATGTATACTTATTTTAGCACATACTTAGTTATATATAGTATTTTTTCAAACATTCACTCTTACATAGTATTAATTGATTTTAATTGGTTGATATAACTTTATGATATTATACATTATACATACTACAATATAAGTTATCTAACAACATTTTATTCTATTCAATGAATGATGGGACAGAGGGTAGGGGGAAGGTCAGGGACCCTAACTAAAGCTCAGCCTAGGGGGTCCGGTGGTAGTTAATCAACCACTGCATGGATCTACATAAAGTGGTAAAAGCTAGGCCAAAGAAGGAATAACTTAAAGGAAGGGACAAATACAGAGGGATTATTCCAGAGCTTAAGATGTCAAATGGCCAAGAAGGAAAACAGAAATTCAAACTGTTTGCTTGTCTGTTGTGCACACCAGCCACTAGCAACTAAACGTAATGATCGACAAAAGCTTATTTTGCCTCTGATGAATTTTACTGTTTATCAGATTGTCCTCCCTCTCCTATTAAGATGTGTGACATGCTACACTCCAGATCATTCACTGCTCCAACACAACATGGTCTACAAAGCTTTTTCAATTCACAAAGGTCTTCAGTCACTTTACCTTGAGGAGGTATTAAAAGTAGTTAAATTCAATATTTTAAATTTAAAACCAGGCAGCACAGTGGTTAGCATTGCTACTTCACAGCAGCAGGGACTGGGTTCACTTCTGTCCTCGGGTCACTGTCTGTGCAGAATTTACACATTCTCCCCATGTCTGCGTGGGTTTCCTCCGGGTGCTCTGGTTTCCTCCCAAAAAATCCAAAGATGTGTGGGTTAGGTAGCTTGGCCATGATAAGTTTCCCAAGATGGATTAGCCATGTGAATGGGTGGGGTGGTTGCCTGGGTAAGCTGTTCTGTCAGAGAATCGGTGCAGACTTGATGGATTCCATGTTCTGCACTGTAGGGATTTTATGAAAGCTGTCATCCTGTGTTCAAATTTTCCATGGTGTTACAGAAAGGAATGGGGTTAAGTTAAATTGGATTAATTTCTCCTCTCACCCCTGGTCCATAAATAAAATAGGATCTCACTTTGCTTCTCCTGTTATTAATGGTGGCGTATTTTCCAACACCTTGGTTTTGGTGTGATCTAGTTTCTAGTAATAATTACACAGCAAATTCAAAACTTGTTTCATTCATTCTTGGGACATGGATGTTGCTGCCTGGGCAGCATTTATTGCTCATCCCTGGTGCCCTTGTTCAGAAGGTAACTGAGATTCAACCACACTACTGTAGTTCTGGAGTCACATGTAGGCCAGATGAGATAAGGACGACAAATTTCCTTCCCTCAAGGACATTAGTGAACCAGATGAGTTTTTCTGACAATCAACAATGCTTTCATGATCATCAATGGATTCTTAATTCCAGATAATTTTTATTGAATTCAAATTCCACTACCTGTCGTGGTGGGATTTGAACCCGGGGCCTCAGAACATTCATTGCGTTTCTAGGTTAATAGTCTCACAATAACACCACAAGGTCACCACCTGTCCAACTATAGGATGAACTCAAAGAGTTAATTTATTTACACACACGCACATGCACATGCACACTCAAACACGGGAGCAGATGGATAAAGAACAGAAAGATTCACATACAGAGACCACAGAATATAAATGTTCACATAATTCCAGAGTCCAGAATCAAAATCCAACAAGGGATTCCTTTATGGAGGACGGCAGGTTGAAAACTACTGCTTTATAATTCACTTTTCCATGGAGTTGTCTTCATACAATGAGATAGATATCTAGAGATGAATCAGTCTTGTAGGCAATGATACAGAAATTCCAGTACAACCAATATTTATGGGGCCAGGTATCCGATCTGAGTACAACCCCTTGCCCATGCTGCTGCTAGTTAGATAAACTGAGATTTTGTACCACAGCAAAGCAACATTACTGGTTAATCAAGTTAGAGATTCATGTCACATGACTCCACTCTCCCCATATTGCCTTTGGCAAGGGATATGTAATCCTTGTCATGGTCTTCAATATTGTTAAACATCCCAAACATTAAGAATTGAAAGGAAGGTTATGAGGTTCTTTGTTGTAGCGGATGAATAGGTTCCACTTGGCCAGTCTGCTCCCATGTTTGAGTGAGTGTGGCTGTGTGTGTGTTATGAAATGTAGATGGCCTCTGTATTGTTCTTTTTGAATTTGGACTGCATGATCCAAATTAAGTCAATAATAACTTTCCAGTGATAGCAACGTATAAATATCTTCGATAGTGCCCTGGTAGCTCCTTTTATTCGAGGGACACAGACAGATATAATTTCAACTGTTTCAAAAGGGTTTTGTACAGTTTTTTTAAAATTTTAGAAATAGCCATGAGTACATCTCTATACATTTTATATATAAAAAAAATTCAGGGTGAGATCTTAGCTTTTCACAATGACCTTGATGCTCCCTGGCTCTGTAACCTTTCCCAAATGGACAAACTCTTGATCAAAGAGGTTTTTCAGAAATGTTTTAGAAGATGATGGAGTGCCCCAGGGATCTGTTCTGGGACCCCTGCTATTTGTCATTTTCATAAATGACCTGGATGAGGAAGTGGAGGGATGGGTTAGCAAGTTCGCTGACGATACGAAGATCGGTGGTGTTGTGGATGGTCTGGAGGGATGCCAAAAGTTGCAGCGGGACATAGACAGGATGCAAGACTGGGCGGAGAAGTGGCAGATGGACTTCAATGCAGATAAATGTGTAGTAGTCCATTTTGGCAGGAATAATGGGATGAAGGAGTACAATATAAGGGGTAGGAGTCTTAGCTGTGTTGTAGAGCAGAAGGATCTCGGGGTCCGGGTCCATAGGACTCTTAAATCGGCCTCGCAGTGGAGGAAGTGGTCAAGAAGGCATATGGTGTACTGGCCTTCATTAATCGAGGAATAGAGTTTAGGAGTCAGGAGGTAATGATGCAGTTCTATAAGACTCTTGTCAGACCCCAGTTGGAGTATTGTGCGCAGTTCTGGTCGCCTCATTATAGGAAGGATGTAGAGGCTATTGAGAGAGTTCAGAGGAGATTTACAAGGATGCTGCCTGGATTGGGAGCCAGGCCTTATGAAGATAGGTTGAGGGAGCTGGGACTCTTCTCACTGGAGAGACGTAGGTTGAGAGGCGATCTGATAGAGGTTTATAAAATGTTGAGAGGAATAGATAGGGTGGATTCTCAGACACTATTTCCCCGAGCTGAAATGGTCACTATGAGAGGACACAGATTGAAGGTGCAGGGAAGCAAATACAAAGGAGATGTCAGGGGTAGGTTTTTCACTCAGAGGGTGGTGAGTGAATGGAATCGACTGCTGTCGGAGGTTGTTGAGGCAAACTCACTGGGGTCTTTTAAGAGACTTCTGGATGAGTATATAGAAAAGAATAGCTTAGGGGGTTATAGATAGGTCTGTGGATTGGTAGATGTGATCGGCGCAACTTGTGGGCCAAAGGGCCTGTTTGTGCTGTATTGTTCTATGTTCTATGAAGAGTTTTAAGATGGGAATTCTATAGCTGAGGAACAAGGCACAAATTGTGGAGTGCTGAAATTCAGGATGGTGGGATACAGAAGACCAGGAAGGGGAAACAACTGGAGAAAGGTTATGGAGGCTGGGAAGACTGACTATGGAAGGATCTTGAAAGAAGAATAAGAACTTTATAATTAAAGCTTTGTTAGACTTAGTGACATAAATCATTGAAAAAGAATTGTATTTTCAGAGTACTTTCCACAATCCCAGGATATTCCAAATTACTGTTCAGCCAGTGGAATACCTTTTAAAATGCAGTCACTAAAGATTTTTTTTTAAGTTTAAGTTTATTTATTTATCACAATTAGGCTTACATCAACACTGCAATGAAGTTACTGTGAAAGTACCCTAGTCACCATACTCCAGCACCTGCTCAGATACACTGCGGGAGAATTTAGCACGGCCAATGGACCTAACCATCAAGTCTTTAAGACTATGGGAGGAAACTGGAGCACTCAGAAGAAACTCAGGCAGGCATGGGGAGAATGTGCAAACACTACACAGACAGTCACCCAAGTCAGGAATTGAACCCGGTTCCCTGGCACTGTGAGGCAGCAGTGTTGACCACTGTGCCACTATGCTGCCCTGTGATAATGCAAGAAATAAGCAGCAAATTGATGCATAACAAACTTCCAAAATGGCAATGTGATAATGGCCATATATTGTAAGTTAACACTGCAATGAAGTTACTGTGAAATTCCCCTAGTTGCCATACTCCAATATCTGTTCACGTCAAAGCACCTAACTGGCATATCTTTCAGAATGTGAGAGGAAGTTGCAGCAACTGGAAGAAACCCACACAGACATGAGGGGAATGTGCAAACTCTGCACAGACAGTGACTCAAGCTGGGAATCGAAGGCAGGTACTGTGAGACAGCAGTGATAATCACTGTGCCACCATGTAAATATTGTTCTACTGTGATGTTGACTGAGGGATAAATACTGGCTGGGACACTGGGGTGAATTTCTTAGCTCTTAAAAAAATAGTGCCAAAGAATCCTTTACATCCATTTTATAGATTAGACAGGATTGTTTTGTTTGATGTTGCATTTGAGAAAAGGCATCTCTGACCTTGGAACATTGTCGTATTATTGCACGAAGGCATTAGGATTCAAGACTCCAGATAAGTGCCTGGATATGTCTCAAAGGGCAGGCGACAACCCCAGGCTGACCTAGAAGTATTGATATAAAGATGATGAGTGAACTTTAACTGGGATGTAAGGTGAAAGTTAGGATATAGTCTGCAGAATTTTGGATGAGCTCAGATGAATTTGATTCCTAAATATAAAATATGAAGTACAAAGTGATTTCAGAAATCGAACACTTACACCCTGAATCCATTTACTCAGATCAGAATGTTGAGCTCAGATTATTGCACCAGGACTGATGATCAACAGATGAATTGGAAACAGGGACAGCAGATATTTAGAACATAGAACATTACAGCACAGAACAGGCCCTTCGGCCTTTGATGTTGCGCCGACCAATTATGAAAAAAGCAATGATCCTCCAAACTAAACCATTCCCTTCTCTTCCATAAATTTATCAACTAACCTCTTAAACGCCACCAAACTTGGCACATCTACAACTGCCGCAGGCAGAGCATTCTACTCCCAACCACCCTCTGGGTAAAGAACCTACCTCTGATATCCGTCCTATAACTATCACCCCTTAATTTAAAGCTGTGTCCCCTCGTGCTAGCTTTTTCCATCCTAGGAAAAAGGCTATCACTGTCCACCCTATCTAAACCTCTAATCATCTTATATATTTCGATAAGGTCCCCTCTTAGCCGCCTCCTTTCTAACGAAAAAAACCTCAAATCCCTCAGCCTCTCTTCATAAGACCTGCCCTCCATACCAGGCAACATCCTGGTAAACCTCCTCTGTACCCTCTCCAATGCCTCCACATCTTTCTTATAATGTGGGGACCAGAACTGCACACAATACTCCAAGTGCGGCCGCACTAGAGTTTTGTACAGTTGCAACATGACGTTGCGGCTCCGAAATTCAATCTCCCTACCAATAAAAGCTAAGACTCCGTATGCCTTCTTAACAACCTTATCGACTTGATTGCCTACTTTCAGGGATCTATGCACAAATACACCAAGATCCCTCTGTTCATCAACACTATTAAGAATCCTACCATTAGCCCTACACTCTACACATTTATTATTCCTGCCAAAGTGCATTACCTCACACTTTTCCACATTAAACTCCATTTGCCACCTCTCAGCCCAGCTCTGCAACTTGTCCAAGTCTCTCTGCAAACTATAACACCCCTCTTCACTATCTACCACTCCTCCGACTTTGGTGTCATCCGCAAATTTACTAATCCATCCTTCAATACCCTCATCCAGATCATTTATAAAAATTACAAACAGCAGGGGCCCCAAAACAGACCCCTGAGGTACACCACTTGTAACCGAACTCCACGATGAATATCTCCCATCAACCACCACCCTCTGTCTTCTGTCAGCTAGCCAATTCCTAACCCAATTAGCTAAATCACCCTCTATCCCATACATGTGCATTTTCTGCAGAAGCCTTCCATGGGGCACCTTATCGAACGCCTTACTAAAGTCCATATATACCATTTGTAACTGATCTTAACGTTTGCAGAAACAGGGTGTTACTTCATCAAAAAGAATGGAACTGAGATTAATATCATTTGTTGTTTCATGTTGGGCAAAATAGAAACAGAATTGGAGGAATGGAATTGAGAGAGGGCTGTTAGATATTTTGCTCTCCAATGTTGGATTGAAATTGGAAGGAGGAAGTGAATGCATTTCTTGTAAGTGGAACAGGTTATCGGTGACTTCTTCATACATCTCTCTTTGCAACACCAGTTCAGTATATCAGCTTTCAACTAATTCTTCTGCATTTATATTTTGGATTATGGTTCTGATGGTTTGAAACAGTAAGCTGTGTGTCAGCCTTGAATCCAGAAACATGGACCTGAATTTTCAGGATGGTGGGGATTCCATTTAAAGAGTCATCAGGGACCATAATCCTGCCAACCCCAGCAGTCCTGCTGGTATATTACACTCCAATCAGCATCGATTGGCATAAGACAGAACTTCCATTCCTGACTTAGAAGTTCTGCCTTGGTGAGTTGATGGCCAATCAGGTTGGTCAATTCTCCAGTCTGACTTCTCCAGACTTCTCTGAGTTCTCCAGTCACTCCAAGCATAGCACTGCTGTGGCCAGAAGAGGTACAGCAGGGAGCTGCCTTGCACCAGAATCCAGGAACTGGAGGATAGGGGAATGGTTGGAATCTCTAGGCGGGGAGGGTGGGAAATTTCTGAGAGTCAGGAGTCGGAGGGATTTCTTGGAGGATTGACCAGGAGGTCTGGAAGTCACCTCACCTTAGGGGGAGGATGTCAAGAGTCAGAAGGGGGGGGCTTTTAATGGAGGTACCCACATCATTTCCCACCAGAGGTCAGCTACGTTTAATTAGATATTTTCATCCTGTCAGCCTGAAAGTTGAGGCTGGGTGAAAAAAATGGCCGCTTAGCTGCGGCAAGGGCAGACTTTCCATGTGAGGGCATGATCACCAACTACCTGGAAAATTGTAATCAGGTTGGAATGGATGGGATCATGAAGGGAATTCCCTTCATGCAATTTCATGGAGCATTCCCTCTGCCTCAGAGTTAAATCCTGACCTATGAATAGGTTTATGGCACAAAGTATGCAACTTGATCAATCGTATCTGTGCTGATCCATAAGGGTTATACAGTCCTGCTCACTCTTCTGCTCTTGGTCCTAGCTGCGTTGGTTCGACACCTTATCCAAATGTCTTTATCAATGTAATGAATGTTTCTTCCTCCACCATCCTTTCAAGCAATGACTTCCAGATACCCAACATCTCTGGGTGAAAAAAAAAATTCTCCTTTAATTATCTTTTGGATTCTTCCATCAATTGTTTTGATCCGTGCTTCTTGGCTCTGGTTCTCTTTGCTAAGTGAAACTGCACCTCCTTTTCATTATGGCTAAGCCTCTTATCGTGTTATACACCATGTTTATATCTCCTCACAGCCTGCTATATTGCAAAGAAAGCAATCTCAGCCTAGCAAATCTTTCCACAAAACTAAAATGTCCACTCCTGGCAGTATCAGTTGCATGGGATTTGTCACTCTTCAAATTTTAGAATTAAAACTGCGACAAAATAGAATTCACTGCACAGAAATGGGGTCTTATAGTTCATACGAAACTTCACCCTAATTCCATCACACACTGCCGTTCCTTTCCTCCATATGTATAGATTCAGCTGAAAGGTGAAAATACAACTCACCTCAACCACTCTTTGTGATTGTAACTTCCATATCCAGCAACTCTGACAATGAAGTCAACACTCCCAAATTCTTTATTGAATTGATTCGTGAAATGTAACCCAGAACTGTGCATGGTCTCCAAGCATAATCTAAGCAGATTTGAAAAAAAAACCTTGTTGCTTATGAATTCTATTCCTCATTAGTTCCAGAGCTTTCCTTGTTCTGGGTTTGGACTCCACTCCAGGCTGGGCATCGTGACACACGACAGCGCAGAGTTGCTGAGCAGAGACTGATAGCCAAGTTCCGCACACATGAGGACGGTCTTAATAGGGATCTTGGCTTCATGACATACTATCTGTAACCCCCGTAACTTGCCTGGGTTAGCAAAAAACCTCACTTACTGTGCTGTCTGGAGAAAATACACAATTCTCTAACCAATGCTCAGGATTCCCTTCACACACATTGTTAGCCACTTTAACACTTGAATAGCAGGTTAGATGTAAGGATTCGCATTCTAATCAGCAATCTGTAACTGTCTGTGTGGATATGAGTGCTATTGCAGACCAGAACACTGCATTTGCCTGACGAAGGCTATAAAGTCGAAAGCTCGCAAATTTACTATCAAATAAATTGGTTGGATTAATAATTGGTGTTGTAAAACTTTACTCATATTGAGAGGTACAGAGCTCAGTGCTTACTCTATACAGTTCAGATAAAATTCTATCCTTTACTGTGCAGTGAGACTACACTGCCAGCTGCCCACTTACTTCATTCGCGCAAATATCCCAAAGCTCTGGTGCTAGAATTCACTGAATGATGTAGTGGAGTGTAAGTTCTTCCTTGTTGACTGTGCTGATCTTCACTCTGTTAACAGCGATGCTGGGCTGACATTCTCAATGGCCTGGCATTTATCAAAGGGGATTTGGGAGTATCTTTGTGCTATGGCCAGCATTCCCCTTTTAAGGTATACCCTTCCATCATTGTTTGGACACAGAATGGTTGGCAATAAACAACATCAAACAACAGGGATACAACACTTCACAGGACAACATGGCTGAAAGCCATAGAATCACAGAGGTTTACAGTATGGAAAGATGTAACAGTGTGCCATGAATCACCGAATTCTACAGTTCAGAAGAGGCCCTTCGGCCCTTCAAGTCTGTACCGATGCATGAAATACCCTGAACTGCCCACTAATCCCATTTGCCAGCACTTGGCGCAAAGTCTTGAATGTGTTGATGAGCCAATTATTCATCCGGGTGCTTTTTAAAAGATGTGAAGCATCCCACCTTCACCCCCACCCCCACCGCTCAACCATTTCCCCAGGAAGCGCATTCCAGACTGTCACCACTCTGTGGGTAAAAGGGTTTTTCCTCACACTCCCCTCTAAATCTCCCACCCTCTTCACTATTAACTTGTGTCCTCTCATAACTGACCCTGCAACTAAGGTGAAAGCTGCTCTCTATCCCCTCTGTCCACTTTCCTCATAATCTTGAACACCTCAGTCAGGTCACCCCTCAGCCTTTGCTGCTCCTGAGAAAACAATCCAGGTCTAACCGACCTCTCTTTATAATGAGAACAATCTTTGTTTGTTTGCTTCTTTGTAACATTGACTATGTATGATTCTGCTTTCGCGGGGCCATCTGTGACTCAAATTATGTGTCGAAATTTCATTAATATCGGAGGTTTTCTGCATGTTGACACCCAGCCTGTCAACCAGTTTCCATCAGTGCAGCTGCCCCGTACCCCTCATGTCCCTCTTTTCTGGTAACTCTGACCACTTATTCGACAGAGAGGTTGTCATACTGATTTGACAGGATGTTGAATAGACAGCATCTCTGAATGCTCTATTCGACTGGCTGTTGTTCCTCTGTCATTATTGCCTGAAGGTACCCACTATTATTGGCATTAAACAGCACAGGAGGGGAGCGGGGAGGGTGGGAAGCAGGAAGAAGGAGGGCAGACCAATTATTAATAAAAATAAGACCTCAAACACTTATTTGCCGTAAATCATGTGAAGCAGCATCAAGAGTGTCTAAGGAGAGGAGATATTATTTAATTCTCTCATATGGAGATTAAATGGGGAACAATATCTATCTACAGAGGATTACAATATCTCATTATTCCCTCATACTGACTAAACCCAGTTAATTTGACATTTCCGTAAATTAACATTCCGAAAGTCTATTGTCCACAAAAGAAACTTAATTAACTGTCCTTCCAAGCCGTGCCTTCCCAATAGGACAGTGTGTGCAGCCTTTAGTCACTCTATTTAAATCATTTACAAAGTGAAATGTTCCGTATATCTCATTCTGTAAGCATGCTGACTATTGTGTTTCGAATTAAGAAAGAATTGGAACATTTCTAACTCGAGGCAAGCTTGGCTTAAATGAATGTCAACCATTTTATTTTTGGACCCCCCGGGACTGAGGGCATGACATCAGTCTGAGCATCGTCAGGACATCCCAAATCCCTGTTAGCTCCTCCAGCCCTGACACCCCTCCCTATCTCTGTAACATCCTCCAGCCTCCTACACCCCTCTCTATCTCTGTAACATCCTCTAGCCAAATGCTATGTAAATGAAGCAGGCGGTAATTATTCGCTCTGCATCGCACTCCGAGCTGTGAGCCTGTCTACTGTCTCAGGTGATCCTGCCATGATTTAAGAATCTGATTTGGAATTATCACGGACATCCAGAGAACAGGCTGTTCACCGTTGTTGAGTACTTGAGCAATCTTCCTGTAAGCATGTTGCATGCTGCATTTGGTCCATTCTGCCTGTGCTGGATGAACAGGACTACCCAGTTTAATCCCATCTTCCAGCTCTTGGTTCATTGCCCTGTTGATTACAGCACCTGTAGATTGCCCTTTCCATTACCCTGTAAATTACAGTACTGGGCAGCATGGTGGCACAGTGGTTAGCACTGCTGTTTCACAGCTCCAAGGACCTGGGTTTGACTCCTGTTTTGGGTCACCGTCTATGTGGAGTTTGCACATTCTCCCCATGTCTGTGTGGGTTTCCTCCGGGTACTCTGGTTTTTTCTCACAGTCCAAAGGTGTGCAGATTAGGTAAATTGGCCATGCTAAAATTGCCCTTTATTGTTCTGTGTAGGTCAGTGGGATTAGCAGATAAATATGTAGGGAAATGGGGATAGGGTCTGGGTGGGATTGTGATCGGTGCAGACGCAATGGGCCAATGGGCCTCTTTCAGCACTGTAGGGTTTCTATTACAGCACTGGAAGTGCACATCCAAGTATTTTTTCAATGTGACAAATGTTTCAGAATTCCAGAACCTCACTGCCCCCTGAAAGTCAAAGAAACATTAAAAATATTTCAGTTCTCAGTGGGCTAGTACTTTGAGTACAGTATGTAGTCTCACAACACCAGGTTAAAGTCCAACAGGTTTATTTGATATCACAAGTTTTTTATCAAATGAACCTGTTGGACTTTAACCTCGTGTTGTGAGCAACTGACTGCTTACGCCAGTCCAAAACCGGCAACTCCACATCATGACTTTGAGTGATTTGCTACCTCCACTTTATCCATTTTATCTGAACCCCATCATCATCAGGCAACTAAAGCGCATTCATAGCAACAGCAGTAGATTTATGTCTGCCATTTCCATGTGCTCCTCCTTCCCTGCACCCCTCAGCATTCCCCAACTTCATATCGTTAATGTGACCTTTTGCTGGTTCTGGGTGCTTTGGTGGGGCTGGGTGGAGGTCAGATGTTGTAATTTCTTCAGCAGTGTGGGATTGAGGAGCCCTCAGCATTCCAGGATTGAGGAGGCCTCAGCATTCCGGGCTCGAGCACAAAGCATGATGACTTGTGCAACATACTGGAGATGAGAGGGCAAATCTCTTTCCAGGGCTCTGTGCCTCAAGGAGGAGAGAAAACAGTGATAGCCTTTTTCCTAGGATGGAGAAAGCTAGCACGAGGGGACACAGCTTTAAATTAAGGGGTATGAGTTATAGGATGGATATCAGAGGTAGGTTCTTTACTCAAAGAGTGATTAGGGAGTGGAATGCCCTGCCTGCAGCTGTTGTAGATGCGCCAAGTTTGGTGGCGTTTAAGAGGTTAATTGATAAGTATATGGAAGAGAAGGGAATGGTTTAGTTTGGAGGGGCATTGCTTTTTATTTTGGTCGGCACAACATCGAAGGCCGAAGAGCCTGTTCTGTGCTGTATTGTTCTATGTTCTATGTTAAAACTGATGGTAAAATGAGGAGAAAGAAGAGAAACACCACTGAGAGCTGAATCATCCTTGCCAGCCTTGTATAGCAATAAAGTTATTCAAAGCAGACATTCTGATAAGCACATAAGAACTAGGAGCAGGAGTCGGCCATCTGGCTCCTCAAGCCTGCTCCGCCATTCAATAACATCATGGCTGATCTTCTCGTGGACTCAGCTCCACTTATCCATCTGCTCACCATAACCCTTAATTGCTTTACTGTTCAAAAATTTGTTTATCCTTGCTTTAAAAACATTCAATGAGGTAGCCTCAACCGCTTCACTGGGCCGGGAATTCCATAGATTCACAACACTTTGTGCGAACAAGTTCCTCCTCAACTCAGTCCTAAATCTCCTCCCTCTTATTTTGAGGCTCTGCCCCCTAGTTCTAATTTCACCTGCCAGTGGAAACAACTTTCCTGCTTCTATCTTATTTATTCCCTTCATAATCTAATAAATTTCAATAAGATTTGACCTCATTCTTCTGAATTCCAGTGAGTATAGCCCCAGTCTACTCAGTCTCTCTTCATAAGCCAACCATCTGAACTCTGGAATCACCAAGTGAATCTCCTCATGATTGGGCAGCGCTTGGCAACTCTCTTGTGTGGGATTGTGTGAGATGAGCTGAGACCATCTAATGCACCAATCACATTTAACGTCCCCAAAGATGAGATTCTGTGCTGCAGTGTAACCCTGTAGCTTCTGAGGCCTTAAGTTACAAGCTGAATGTACTCTGCAGCTCTGTCCGCAGATCAGGCAGAAGCTACAAAGGCACAAAGGGACTTATTGCTGTATGTAATATTATTACAGTGGAAAACAGTACAACAGCTGAAATCTGGACAGAGACATTTTCACTGACAATAATCTGTGATCATGGCTTGTCACTGGGGGAAGTGGAGTGGGATTGCATGGGAAGAAATCAGTGGAGTTTGCGGCTCTATTTTCTCACTAACAGTTGATTGTAAATAATAAAGTGCAGTTCATAGTCTGCAGATCTTGGCTGACCTTATTACAACAGGTTTGTGTCCTGCAATATCATTTTATGAGTAAAGGGATATCCATTTGCGCAGCGGTTGGACACAATAATCAGAGTATATTTTCACAAACTGTCCCATGTCCTTATAAGCTGCTGTCACAATTCAAATGATTAACAAGCACTTGGAGGCTGCAAATTCTGCAGCAAGAGACTCATCTCCCACCTCCCCAAATCTCAAAATCTGAGGTCGCGTACCAACTGACTCAAGAACAGCTTTTTCCTTGCTGCTGTTAGACTTTTGAATGGGTTTACCTTGCAATAAATTGTTCTTTCTCTACACCCAAGCTATGATTGTAACATTATATTCTGCACTCACTCTTTTCCTTCTCTATGAACAAGTATGCCTTCTCTGTATAGTGTGCAAGGAACAACACTTTCACTGTAATATGAATACAAGAGACAATAAATCATCAAATGCATTCAATGAGCTCAACACCATCCAGGTCAAACCCAGCCACTCGATTGATGATCCACCATTTTAAACAAAAACAAAAAAATGCTGGATAATCTCAGGAGCTCTGTGGAGAGTGAACATTTAATTCTGGATTGCCTATTGAAGGGACAGTTTCTCCAGCATCCATCTGCAGAATTTTGTTTTTATTACCACCTGAAGCACTCCTCCATCCATGCACAGTGGTAGCAGCGTGTACCATCTACACTGCAACAATTTGACAAGATTCCTCCAACAGCATCTTCCAAACTCACATCCTCTCTGATCAAAGGGCAGGGGGCACATGGGAATACCACCACTTCGACATTCCCCTTCAAGCCACATACTAGCCTGACTTGGAATTGTATCGTCATTCCTTCACTGTCACTGGGTTAAATCCCTGGAACTCATTCCCTAACTGCAGTTGATGGAAGTAGCTAATTGCCATTTTCACAAGGGCAATTAGGAAGAGGCAATTAATGTAGGCCTTGCCTTTGTCGTGGTGGGATTTGAACCTGTGTCCCCAGGACATTAGCTGAGTTTCTGAATGAGTACTCTAGTGATAATACCACTAGGCTATTGCCTTCTCTCTCTTCAACTGAGCTGTAAAAGGTTTATCCTGTACCCTGAGTCAATGACTCCTGGACCATCCTTCCTGCAATTAACCTGTCTAACCCTGTTAGAATTTTATTGATTTCTTTGAGATTTCCCCCCTCATTCTTCTAAACTCCAGCGAATACAATCCTAACTGACTTAATCTCTCCTCATGTGTCAGTCCCACCATCCCAGAAATCAGTCTGGTAAACCTTCTCTGCACGCCCTCTATCAGAAGAATATCCTTATTTAGATAAGGAGGTCAAAAATTATACGCAATATTCCATGTGTGGCCTCACCAAGGCCCTATATAATTGCAGCAAGACATCCCTATCCCTGCACTCGAATCTTCTCGCTATGAAGGCCAACACATCATTTGCTTCTTATTTGGTAAAAAAAGGACACCTAGGACTTATTGCACACTCCCATTTCTTAATTAATAACCATTGTTTTTTATAAAGTTCACTTATGAGACATGGGCATCACTAGTTGCCAACTTTAATTGCCCACCCTAATAATTGTCTGATATTCAAATAATAATCAAACAATAATCTTCTCTCTTTTTTCTACCAAAGTGGACAACCTCACATTTATCAACGCTATACTGCATTGCCATGCATTTGCTCACTCATTCAGCCTGTACAAGCCCATGCTGGAGCATCTCTGCATTCTCTTCACCCTCACAAAACAGCTTTGTGTCTTCTGAAAATTTGAAGTTATTACATTAGTTCCCTCAACTAAATCCTCGATGAATAATTAAATAGTTAGAGTGCAATATTCATTTTGATTTGATTTATTAAAGTCACATGTATCAATATATAATGAAAAGTATTATTTCTTGCATGCTATACAGACAAAACATACCGTTCATAGAGAAGGAAAGGAGAAAGTACAGAATATAGTGTTATAGTCATAACTAGGCTGTAAAGAAAGATCAACTTAATGTGGGAGAAATCCATTCAAAAGTCTGATGGCAGCAGGGAAGAAGCTGTTCTTGAGTTGGTTGGTACGTGTCCTCAGGCTTTTGTATTTTTTCCAAACGGAAGACGGTGTAAGACAGAATGTCTGGGATGCATGGAATCCTTGATTATGCTGGCTGCTTTGTCAAGCCGCGGGAAGTATAGACAGAGTCAATGGATAGGAGGCTGGTTTGAGTGTTTGACAGGGCTTCGTTCATGATACTTTGTAGTTTCTTGCAATCTTGGGCAGAGCAGGAGCCATACCAAACTGTGATACAACCAGAAAGATGCTTTTTATGAAGCATCTGTAAAAATTGGTGAGAAGTGAAGCGGACATGCCAAATTTCCTTAGTCTCCTGAGAAAGTAGAGGTGGCTTTCTTAACTATAGTGTCAGCATGGGGAGGACCAAGACAAGTTGGTGATCTAGACACCTAAAATCTTGAAGCTCTCGACCATTTTTCCTTCCTTCCTGTTGATGCCCTCTACTATTCTTCCTGAAGTTGATGACAATCTGCTTTGTTTTGTTGACGTTGAGGGAGGGATTATTGTCTCCCTATAACAATCCTCTCGTCACTGTCTGCCACTCTGAAAGTGACCCGTTTATTTCTAGTCTGCTTCCTCTCTGCCAACAAATTTTCTATCCATCTCAGTACATTACCCACACTGCCATATGCTTCAATTCTACATGCTCTTTTCTGATGTGGGATTTTGTTTTCTGTAAATACAAATAAGCCACATCCACCAGCTCCCCCTCATCAATTCTACCAGTTACATCCTCAAAGAATTCCAGTGGATTTTTCAAGCACAATTTCCCTTTTGCAAATCCATGCTGACTTTGTCTGGTACTAAAAATTTAAAGATTTAGAATTAATTTATTAGTACCACAAGTAGGCTTACATTAACACTGCAATGAAGTTACAGTGAAAATCTCCTAGTTGCCACACTCTTCAGGAACACTGAGGGGAAATTTAGCATGACCAATGCGCCTTAATCTGCATACCTTTCAGACTGTGGGAGGAAACACGAGCACCAGGAAGAAACCCACACAGACACAGGGAGAACATGCAGATTCCAGACAGACAGTGACCCAAGACAGGAATCGAACCCAGATCCTTGATACTCTAAAACAGCCATGCTAACCACTGTGCCACATGCCACTGTTTTCCAAACAATCTGCAATAAAATCTTTGATAATGGACTCTAGAATTTGCTGGCTGTCTATAATTCCCTGTTTTCTCTCTAACTCCCTTTTGAAATAGTGGGGTTACATTAGCTACAACTGTCAGAGATGTTGCTAAAGATGAAGCTTTAAACTCCGTTTTCTTTCTCAGATAGCTGTGATTGCTGAAGAGAGGGGGACATTTCCCCAGTGTCCTCAGCCATTATCGTTAACCATTGAAACTATTTAATTGGCTGTAAAATGCTTCAGGCCTTCCTGATATGGTTAAAATAAACATGATATAAAACGTGAGTTTTTCTTATCTTTTTGTTCCAAACTTAGGTCCTTTAAAACCTCAGTTTTGCTGATCCAACTTTTACTTGTGAATTTGTCTCTCCTGATCTTATTCAATCCATTTGCTGAACTGAATGATGAACCTTTCTCCTTCCCTGAAGTTTCATGTTAGATTTTGAATAATTTGCTCCCATGCGGTTGGGATGGGATTTTCACCTCTGGGTGTGTGTATGAAGTACAGGAAAGAACAGCTGGAGTCGGCTTTTTGACCGGCTTGTGGTTGATCTCATACATCAGCTGCACCTTTCTGAACTATTCCTATATCTTTTCATTCTTTTAGAACCCAAATATCTATTAACCTCCACCTTGAATAAATTCAATGAGTGAGCATCCATAGCAATTCCATAAAATTCACAACCACTGGAGTGAAGAAATCATTTCTCATTTCAGTCCTAAATTGGCCCAGCACTGATTCTGATCATGTGACTCCATCTTTGAGATTTGCCACCCAGGGAAACATATTTTTGAACATCAATGCTGTCAAACCACTTAATAATATCAATGTTTCAATTGCCACATCTCTGGTACTCCTAAACTCCAGTTAATATCTCCTAGTGCTGGCAATTTCTACTCACAAAACAATCTCATCCCAGGAATGAATGTAGTGAACCTTCAAAGCACCACTTAGGATTATAGACTCCCTACAGTATAGAAAGAGGCCATTTGGCCCATTGGGTCTACACCGACCCAATCCCATCCAGCCTCTATTCTTGTAACCCCAACATTTACCCTGCTAATCCCCCAATGCTAAAGGACAATTTAGCGTGGCCAATCCATCTAACCCGCACATCTTTGGACTGTGGGAGGAAACTGGAACACCCAGAAGAAAACCATGCAGATATAAGGAGAATGTGCAAAATTCACACAGACAATGGCCCAAACTGGGAATTGAACCTAGGTCCCTGGTGCTGTGAGGTAGCAATGTTAACAACTGTGCCACCCATGTGCCACCATGCTGCCCATGTGCCATGATACCTCTATTCAAGTATGTCATTTTTTTCAGTAAGGAAACTAAAACTGCACCAGATGTGGCTCCATGTGGAGCTTGCATCCCATCTGGAACACCAGCCTAGAAGTTGAAGAATGATTACTTTGTTTATACCTCTTATGTATGTTGAAAATGCTTTGGTTCACTATGCTGAGGTCATTAGTCCACACCCTCAATAATAGTGCATCCAACAAGTGCGTCACATACAGAAGACTTAATAGAATAACTGTCCCATTCTTTTGCATTTTGTCACTTCCCATTACTGGGCTTTTTGAAAAGCAGCAGATTGTTATTAATTTTTAATTAAACACTGCGCAGGAAAACAGGATCTCATGTCTGGGAGTTCAGTGCAGTTGACATGTCACTTGTATGAGAGACAGTTATAATGCGCTCACATTAGCAATGTTAATGAACCAGGTAATATTTATGGTGAGATATTTCAGTGTTTTATTCAGTGGTAAGCCTTTGTCATTCAGAATGGGAATGACATCAATTTTGCCAAAAGTAGTGGACAGTGATTCGGGGACGATGAGGTGATATCGGTCATTCTGGAATGTCTACTCAGTTTCTCATTCCCACAGGATAAGAAAGGGCAGGAAAAATGAAGTGAACATGGAAAGAGTGGGAAAGAAAGAGAAAAAGAACAAACAGAAGGAATATTTAACATGCAGTTATGGAAGTCCTTTTCTAATTATCCTAGTCCTTAACCAATGAACTATTTCACTGATGAAGGAAACACAGCAATCAATTTATGCACAGGAAGCTCCGACAAACAATGAGATAATTTATTTTTATTCTTTTGTGTCGCAGGCTCGCCCAGCCCTTATTAACCATCTGTATTTGTCCTTGAGACTTACCCTTGATTAACCGACTGAACCTTTGCTTGGAAAGCCACACTGCTTTTCTTCAAACGTTGCTACACAAGATGAGACCTCAGCTGAAGATCTAAACTAAAAATCGGTATCTCCCAAAGTGCAGCATTCCCTCAATATCAGAGATGTGAGCAACTTATGAAATCTAGATTGACACTGACACGTTTTAACTATTTAAAAACTTCAACATCCTCAATCTGAATAATTGAAAGGTTCTACATGGCAGACTTGCTCACTTAAAATCGCCCATGGGCTCTCAATGATTTACACCTATCCTTTCCATACAGACAGTGGGCAACGCTATAAACTAAATGGATGCACTGAAGTGTGTGTAAACATTCGACAAAGATCCAGATTTGATTCTGACACCATGGAAGCTTTAACACTGCTGGCCCCAATGAGCATATTCCACTAGAACTGAATCACTCATTACTTGCACTGCCTGCTCGCTACTTAACTGACTTAATCCCTCAATCACCCACATGCTCACTCACTTACACACCCCCACCTCATCCACTCACACTCGCTTGCTACCTCACTCTCACTCACTCAATGCTCAGTCACTCATATGTTCACTCATTCACTCACACGCTCACTACCTCACTCATTCACTCAATCATTCACTCACATGTTCTTTCAGTCACATATTCACTTGCTCACTAATTCACTTGCTCACTACTTCACTCATTTGCTTACTCACTCAATGCACCAGCCATTTGAGAATTGATTTAAGGTAACATCTCTGTGTAATATTTGAGGAGTGCTGCACTATTGGAGGAGCCTTCTCTCAGATGCAGCGTTAAATTGTGGACCTGTTTCTTCTCCCAGCCTGAAGGTAAAAGATTTTATGGTACAATTTGCAGAAGAGCAAATGAGTTTCCCCCTGGTGTCCTGGCTAATGTTGATTCCTTAACCGACAACACAAACAGGAATGATAACATGATCATTTTTATATCAGCCGTGATCTCATCCAGTGGGAGAGCAGGCTCCAAGGGCTGAATGGCCTCCTCCTGCTCCAAACTTCTACGCTCGCAGTTAGTGAAATCTTGCTGTGCAAAACAATGCCCACCAATTTCCCTACATTAGTGATGACACTTCAGAAGTACTTTTGAAAAGTCTGTAAAGTGCTTTGTGTGTCATGATGAACAATACAAAGGCAAATATTCATTTTATGTGTCCAGGTTTAGCTGAAGCTGCCAAACACTGATTGGAAGTGGTGACTTGTTCAGTCCAAGTGTATCTGTGACTATCTGAGCATCAAGCTAGTACGCATCAATTTATCTCACATTGTCATTTCAAGAATACAGTGATGTACTTCTTCAGTCTGTCCGGTTTAATAATTTTGTTTTAATACAGCTATATACTCACACAGTACAGTGCTGCCATTTTAAAAATACATTATTTTTGAGGTTAAAAATTAATATTGTTGGGATGGATAGAGAGAAGCTGTTTCTGCTGATATGGGGGTGTCCCGAACAATTGGAACTATCTGGGGATGATGTCAGGAAGCATTTCTTTACACAAAGGAGAGTGAAAATCTGATATCAGGTCTCCCCTGAAAATACAGTTTGGATCTGATGGAAAATTTGAAACCCGAGATAGGTTTTTGTTGGACAAGAATGTCTTGGGGTGTGTCACAAAAGTCCAGATCAGCAATAATTAATTTAAATAGCAGAGCAGGCCCGAGGGACTGAATCATAGAACCACTCAACACAAAAGAGGCACTTTGGCCCATCCAGTTTGCATTCACAAATTACAAACACTTGAACTCCCACCTAATCCCATCTGTCAACACTTGGCCCATAGCCCTGAATGTCTGATGTACCATATGGTCATCTAGCTACTATTTAAAGGATGTGAGGCAACCCGTCTCCACCACCCTTCCAGGCAGTGTATTCCAGACCATCACCACCCTCTGGTAAAAAGGTTTTTCCTCAAATACCTCCTAAACCTCCCATCCCTCACCTTGAACCTATGTCTCCTTGTGATTGACCCTTCAACTAAGGGGAACAAACGCTCCTTATTCACTTTGTCCATGCCTCTCCTCATGTACACATCAATCAGGTCACCTTCAGTCTTCAGAGAAAACAACACAACCCTATGCAACCTCTCTTCATAATTTAAATGTTCCATCCTAGACAGCATCCTGGTGAATCTCCTCTGGACCCTCTCCAGTGCAATCAAATCCTTTCAATAATGTGGTGACCAGAACTGCACACAATACTGCAGTTGTGGCCTCACCAAAAGCCTACTCTGTTTCACCATCAAACCAATGACCATTTTAGCTAAGTGAGGTACAAAGATTGATCAGGATAACTCCTTGCTTTCCCTCAGAAGACCATGGGGTCATGAACATCTACCCAAATGGGCAATCAAGACAAGAGAACAAAGAAAAGTACAGCACCGGAGCAGGCCCTCCGGCCCTCCAAGCCTACACCAATCACGATGCCTACCTGAATTAAAGCCGTATGTACTTATAGAGTCCGTATCCTTCCATTCCCATCTTATTCATGTATTTGTCTAGTTGCCTCTCAAATGCTTCTATATTACTTGCCTCCACCACCTCTCTGAGCAATGTGTTCCAGACATTCACCACCCTCTGCACAAAAAAAACTTGTGTCACACATTTCTAAATTTTCCCTCACGCATCTTAAACCTGTGTCCCCAGTACATGACTTTCCTACCCGAGAAAAGAGCATCTGACTGTCCGCTCTGTCCATGCCACTCATAATCTTGTAACTCTCTATCAGGTCACCTCTCCGTCACTTCTCTGTGAGTTACTTGAAAGCAGTATTTCCGACAATGTATGTGCTTCCACAGTTTAGTCTCAATTCTGCACTCAAACTGCTCCCAGAACTGCTGACTTGGAGGCAGGAATGCTTCCAACAGGCCCGAGGCTAATTGTACAGAGAGAAAAAAATACATTGAAGAAAAAAATACATTCATTTATTCTGTGTCACACTTCAAAGGATATATCATTTGAAATCTGAAAATACTCTTCAATCCTCAGAAGATCATAAGGAAACTGGTTATATCAAGTCAGAAAATAAGCTGCATTCATATTCACCTCTAATAACATCAGATGCTTTTTTAAGGTTCAAAATTCTTCTATGCAGTGAAAGCTCTGATACATGCTGGCATGGAAAATCTCATTAATATGATTTTAGATATAACAACAATTCAGGGCTGTGCCAATTCCAGACTAAATTCCATTTCTCTCCCCTGTGCCTCAGCGAAAAGAATAGCAAGGACCTGCTTTAGCTGTTTGTTTGAGTCTTCATCGCAATGCTCAGTTGACATCAATAAAGGATGATTTACTTGTTCTCCATTCACAGAACAGGTCCTTTGTTAATTGCCTTAAAGATTTAAGGTTGGGATTTCCCAGACCCCACTCTGTGGGCAGATTTTCCTGTGACGGTTTTTGCAAGATGTTGGCCCCTGGTGGAATCTTCCAGTTCGGTCAGAGTTTACGAACTTCCAGTGAGGCGTCATCTTTGGAGAACATTACTGTATTGCTGGCTGTGTTTGTTCTATCAAGCCAAACCTGGATCACTTACTGAGAGAGCATCTGTAACTCCTCACCTTTGATGGTCTTATCTCTAAGTTGTCTGAGGTAGTGGCAACAATCAAAGAACAAAGAACAGTACAAAGAACAGGTTGTTTGGACACCGAGCCTGCACCGATCATACCTACCTAGACCGACTGCCTGTATCCCTTTATTCCCCGCCTGTTCATGTGCCTTCCCAGATAAGTTTTAAATGTTGCTAATTTATCTGCCTCAACCACCTCACTTGGCAGTGCATTCCAGGTCCACCCTTCCCCACCACTCTCTGTGTAAAAAAAACTTATCTGGCACATCTCCACTGAACCTTTCCCCTCTTATTTTGAAATCGTGCTCCCTTATAATCGTCAATTCTAGCCTGGGACAAAGTTTCCAACTGTTCACTTTATCTATTCACCTTTTAATCTTATAAACTTCAGTCAGGTCAGCCCTCAGCCTCTGTCTTTCCAGGGAGAACAATCCCAGTTTATTCAATCTCTCCTCATAGCTAATAGTCTCCAGATAATATCCTGGTAATTTTTTTCTGTACTTCCTCCATGTCCTTCTGATAGTAAGGTGACCAGAATTGGACACAATATTCCAAATGTGGCCCAACCAACGTATTTATATAAATAACATAATTTGCTTTTATACTCAATGCCCTGTCCAATGAAGGCAAGCATGCTATATACTTTCTTTATCACGCTTTCCACCTGTGCTGTCACTTTTAAGGATCTGTGGACTTGTACTCCCAGATCTCTCTGTGTGTTTATGCTCCTGATGTTATTTATTTTTTAGCTCCCAGCTGAATTGGATCTACAAAATGCATCATGTCACACTTGTCCGAATTAAATTCCATCTGCTATTTCTCCACCCTATGACCTGCTGTATTCTCTGACAATCTTTATCACTATCCACAACTCCAGCAATCTTAGTATCATCCACAGACTTGCTAATCAGACCAGATGCATTTTCTTCCAAGTCATTTACATATTACAAACAACAATTCACTGAGCAATGGATCCTTATGCTTATCTTCTACCTCTTGATTTTCCTATAGCAAAAATTGAGTCTGCTTGCAAAATTCCTCTTTGGCTTTTATTTCAGAACGAATTTGTAACTCGTAATGTCTGTAGACTTGTTGGCTCTCTACCTGGATTCATCTTGTCGTTCTGCTGTAGCAGATGATGATTATTCTCCACCAAGAACTTTCTCCCATACAGACATTGATCGAACTTCTCACATCCAAATGCCACTTTCAAATGCTCAGATACTAGGTTGGCAGATCTAGTCTCAACTGAGGTGAGAGGTTTGGCTTTGAATCCTGTTAATTTTCCTCTTGTGCCGGGGAAGTTCTCTGTTCATTTGCAGAGTGGCAAGTTTCTTTCTGTCACAGAATGGCAGGTTTGTACCCTGATATGTTACCTTTCTGAGTTTGTTGCAACTCCTCGGTTTGTGTGAAGCTGACCACTGATTCTCTGTGTCTTCCTTCATCAGCGGTTTTATCTTGTGCTCTGATAAATGCAGAATGAAGAAGTGCATGTGTTGGATCAAGGCCAAGGAGCCCTCTCATCTCTCTCTCATTTTTCTCTCTCTCTCTCTCTCTCTCTCTCTCATCTCCTTGCATCTCCATGCCAGAAATAGCCATGATTCTTTCTGGGTTCAGCTTGATTCCATCATATGTGTATACTATTCCAAAGAACTGGAGTTTTGCTCCTTTCACAATGCATTTGCCTGCACTGAACCTGACCCCAGCTGTTCTGATGCTCTCTGTGACTTCATCTAAATGCAGGACATGAGCTTCTCTGTCTATATCCGGACAACATAACCTACACTGACTGCTGTTTTGTATCCTCTGTCTGCCTCATCTACTTTCTGCTGGTTATACGCTGAGATTTATCAGGCTGATTCCAAGGATGGAGGGACTGATGGTATGGGAGAGATTGACTAGGTAGGGATTGTTTTTGCTGGAGTTCAGATGAACGAGGGGGGATCTCATACCGACTTATAAAATTCTAACAGGGCTGGGCAGAGTGGATGAAGGGAGGATGTTTCCGATGATGGGAGTGTTCAGGACCAGGTGTCACAGTCTGCGGACGAGATGAGGAGACATTTCTTCACCCAGAGTGGTGAGCCTGTGAAATTCATTACCACAGGAAGTAGTTGATATCAAAACATTGAATGTATTCAAGAGGCAGTGAGATATAGACTTGAGGCGAATGGGATCAAAAGGTTACGGGGAGAAAAGCAGGATTAGACTATTGATTTGAATGATCAGCCATGATTATAATGAATAGTGGAGCAGCCTCAAAGGGCCGAATGGCCTCCTCCTTCTCCTATCTTCTACCTTTCAATACATCCTGGATCATTTTCAGGCCAAAAGGTAGATCATCAAAACAATGTGTTGAATTTTGTTAACAGTGAAAATACCACATCTAGTTTCACATTCCAGTAGCTATCTCTGGCATTAAACCCATTGAAATTTGTCCCTTCCCCAGTCTGATGTGACCTCCTGCAGTGTTGGAATGGGAAAGTGATCCTTCTTAAGATTGGATTAGGATCTTTTAGATCCAGGCAAATTCTTAACCATCCACTTGGATTCGCTCTGTCCACATTGGAATTTACCCAATCTGTTGTCGTGGTGATTCTGTCATTACCTCATTTTCTTCAAAATCTCGGAGTGACTTTCAAACATTCCTTTTAATTTGGTTAGGTTTAAATGGGATGAATTACTGCTTTCATCACTGGGTCAATAGTGGCATGATAATTAAAACCATCAAAGATCCAACCATCTCATCAAACTAGTCTGGGTACATTTTCACCGGATCTTCTTTGTATCTGATTGGAGAGTGTTGTGCAATGAGTGCATTCTCTTCAACCCTCAGTGTCAGCTCCTTTAACTCACGATTACTGAGATAATCTATAGCTTTCCACAACTGCTCAATCCCAGGATAGCAACATCCTCTGTCTCACTGATGTAGAATATTTGGTTAACATCCCTGCCTTTGTGTGTCCCTCTGACTTGAGTTATTCTGAATTGCTAATACTCAATGGCAATGAGATTGCTTCATTTCACAACACCTCCCTTTGAATAAACTTTTTCTTTCAGTGTTTCAGGATGATACTCTGGGCTCCAGTAGCAATTTTCACCATCAGGTTTACCATTCTAGGTTCTTCTTTCACCCTTTCCCATCTGTTGGTGCAAATTCAATGGGCTGAAGGGCCTCTTCTGCACTACGTGACTCAATGATTCTCTTTGGATGGTTATGTAAATTTCTTTTCTCTGGGAACGGTTATGTCCAGCCATTTCAGCAAATACTATTGTTCCTATGTTTATTGTTTTAGATATACATGGGGAGGTAGTAAATTGGAGTAGACATTGGCTCAATGGAAGAAGCCAGAGAGTGGTTGTGGAGGATTGCTTCTCTGAATGGAGACCTGTGATGAGTGATGTGCCACAGGGATCAGTGCTGGGTCCATTGTTGTTCATCATCTATATCAGTGATCTGGTGATAATGTGGTAAATTGGATCAGCAAATTTGTTAACGATACAAAGATTGGAGGTTTAGTGGACAGTGAGGAAGGTTTTCAAAGGTTGCAGAGGAATTTGGACCAACTAGAAAAATGGGCTGAAAAATAGCAAATGGAACTTAGAGCAGACAAGTGTGAGGTATTGCACTTTGGAAGGACAAACCAAAGTACAATGTACAGGGTAAATGGTGTTAATCTGAAGAGTGCAGTAGAAGAGAGGGATCTGGGAATACAGGTACATAATTCCCTAAAAATGATGTCACAAGTGAAAGGAGAAAAGTTTAAAGGGAATATTCGGGGGAGATTCTTCACGCAGAGAGTGGTGAGAGAGTGGAATGAGCTGCCAGATAAAGTGGTAAATGCGGGGTAATTTTTAACATCTAAGAAAAACTTGGATGGTTCATGGGTGAGAGGGGTGTGGAGGGATATGTTCCAAGTGCAGGTCAGTGGGACTAGGCAGAAAAATGTTTTGCCACAGACATAAAGGGCCAAAAGGCCTGTTTATGAGCTGTCATTTTCTACGGTTTTCACAGAATCACCGACTATTTTCCAATCTATCGGTATTTTGATTTCTGTTCCTGTAAATTCACCCAGTTCCTCTGATGGCTTGTCTTGCACATTATCCTTTGTTCTGTGTCCTCTTTGTCCAATGATTAACTTTTCCACCAGCCCTGCTGATTGATCCAGATGTGAGACATGAACTTCCTTCTGTGAATTCATGCGGTTGTCCATGGATCCTGTATATCTTTCCCTCTGCTGTGCATTCTTTTGTTCCTGCTGCACTGCATCAACCCTGCTGCTTTTCTTTTAGCTTAATTGAAGGCAAGTCATTTGGGTCAGTGACTTCATCTGCCTGCTCGTGGCTATATGTCCTCTGGCAGTGAATACAGTCTGTGTTACTGTGATCTCATCCTTCCGATTAGCACTTCCAGATTGTGCAGAACCCCAGATTAGTTGGTCAGTCAGCTTTTTGTCCATTGTCCTCAGGCAGACATTTTCTGGTTGCATTTTTTTAATCTTATTACAAACTCATCAAAAAGTTCAACTATTTCCTCTCTCAGGCCCTGAAGTTCACACCAGTCAATCTGATAATTCAACTCTAGCTGGAAACGGGCTGCTGAAATTGTCAAAAAAATGTATCTATCTCCTTGCTGTCCTCTTCAATAATCTCCCAGCTATCAGATAAATTGAATTAAATAACTCGGAGCCGCTGAAGGAAATAGCTGAGTCTCTCTTCATTGATGTGGAGATGCCGGCGTTGGACTGGGGTGGGTGCAGTGAGAAGTCTCCTGACACCAGGTTAAAGTCCAGTAGGTTTATTTGGCAGCTCGAGCATTTGGAATGCTGCTCCTTCATCAGGTGAGTGAAGAGTTGGGTGCACAAACAGGGCATATGTAGACACAGACTCAATTTAAAAGATAATGATTGAAATATGAGTCTTAATAGGTCCTCAGGCCTTTACAGGGACAGAAATGTGAGTGGAAAGAGGGTTAAGCACAGGTTAAAGAAGTGTAAATTGTCTCAAAGCAGGACAATTACCGAGATTTTGCAAGTCCAGGCAAATCGCGGGGTTTTCAGATCGTGAGACATGAACCCAAAATCCTGGTTGATTGGTTGTCGACTCACATTGTCCGCACCTGTAAAGATTTGATTACCTGTTAAGACTCACATTCCAACCAGTATCTTGTATTGAGTTTGTGTTTATATATGCCCCGCTTGTGAAACAATTCCTGCACTCACCTGATGAATGGGCAATGCTCCTAAAGCTTGTGCTATCAAATAAACATGTTAGTCTTTAATCTGGTGTTGTAAGAATACTTACTTCTTCATTGCTTAACCTCTTTCCGGGAATGAATCTGTATTTTTGTTTAAACTTTGTAAATACCTTTCCAACAACATCAGCTTCCTAATTCCTTGTGGGCTGAAGCTGTGCCTTCACTGATATTCTGATAGACATTTCATTTGTCATTTCCGCACACTCCACCAAACTATCCCCCAGGCAGTAATATGTGTCTATTTTCTAAATCAGCATGAGATTAATTGAGAAGGTTTTTGGTTAACTCATGAACATTTGCTGCCACCATGCTACATGTTCTTGTTGTCTTTTGGTTCTCAGATGTTATTAAGAATCAGACTTTAAGATCAGAAAATCTTTATGTTTATCATCTGTTTGGCACTTTCTGTCTGGGGGGAGGAGGGTAAAATGGCTTGGTGATATTGTCACTGGAATCATAGCCAGAGACACAGGGTAACACACTGGAGACCTGGGTTCAGATCCCATCATGGCAGATGATGAAATTTGAATTCAATAAAATGTAGAATTAAACATCTAATGATAACCACGAAACCATTGTCGACTGTCGTAGAAACCTATCTGCTTCACTAATGTCTCTTTAGGGAAGGAAATCTGTTATTCTCACCTGGTCTGGCCTACATGTGATTCCAAGCCCACAACTGATTCTTAAATGCCCTCTGAAGGGGAAGTAGGGATGGGAAATAAATGCTGTCTCAGCCAGTGAAAGAATAAAAACAGAAGCACCAAAACAAACTGTTTTTAATTATATTTTGTATGAGTCTCCCCTATACTGTGAACTGTGGCCTACTGTGGAGCACTTAGACAAACCATACAGATCCCCAGGTAAGGAGTTGCCAGCTATTTGCAGAGATGCAGCAATTTATACCATTCTGCACAGCTGGTTGATGTAAAAATGCTGACCAGGTCTCCGGGAGGAATATCTCCTGCTCTTCCTCTATTTGTGCCTTATTTTATATTCCATCGGAACCGGCAAAAATGATCTCTGGTTAAAAAGTGTCTTGAAAATTGCCACCTCTAACAGCACAGCACTGCCACCGTACTGCACTGCAGAGTCAGCCTAGTTTTGGAATAGGTCACAAACCACAACTTTCTTATTCAGAACTGAGCTAAATGCACATTAAAGAGTGAAAGTGGGCAAAGTGCTATGAGTTTTGATTTTTTTTAAGGCAGAAAAACATCAAATATGATATTTAAAAGTGGCTGATAGATTTTAACATGTGATACACTTAGGTATAGAATTTAGCCCATAGTGTTTTACTTACAGAAAAGATTGAATTATTAAGCATAGGTAAAGTTTAGCAGATGATTATTCAATGAGAATAAGATTTATGGTTGACTGAGCTCTACTCAGTGAAGGTGCATGTTCACCATTGTTAAATATTGAAATTCAGGCTGATATGGAACAGCATATGCAGTGTGCAAAAATTAAATTGCTGAGAGAAATATCAAGCTGGAATAAAAAATATATGGAGTAACATTAAGTAATGAGCTTAGAAATTTAGATAATGTCAAAATGATGACAGTTACGTAGGAAGGTAAGGACATTGGAGCAGGAGGAGACCAATTAGCCTAGGGCGAATCTGTACCTCAATTTGATTCTGTCTTTGATCCACATAGTTTGATCTCCCTATTGAATAAAAAATCTACTGATCAGCTTGGAAAAATCCAACAGTCCCTCAGCTTCCACAGCCTCTGGGGAGAGAGTTCCAGATTCCTGCAACAATTTGTGTGAAGAAGCATTTCCCGATTTTCCTCCTGAATGATTTAGATCTAATTTCCAGGTTATATTCCCTTGTTCCTGACTCCCGCTAAAAGAAATTATTTCTCTGCATTTTCCCTCACAAATCGCTTTTACATTTTTAACATATCCCATTTTTTTAACGCAGACACACACACACACACACACACACACACACACACACACACACATTCTTTCTCTCTTTCTCTCACACACACACACATTCTGATAAACACACACACAAGCACACACTCAGACAGATACACAGACGCACATACTCAGACAGACAGACAGGCACGCACACACATGCGCACATATTCAGACAGACACACACCCCGTTTATCTCTTTGGGGGAAGAAGAATCCTGAGCTGATGCCTATGCTGTTGAACTGTGTTAGGAATGCTCCTTCGGGGCCATTAAGTTCGGGTGCTCGACTTGAATGCAGAGCTTCCAGTGCAAATGTACCAAAGCTGCTCACTGTGCCACAAGACCTCTGAACAAATTCCATAAACAACATAAATGGCATGACAGCACAGTGGTTAGCACTGCTGCCTCACAGCTCCAGGGACCTAGGTTTAATTCCCGACTCAGGTCACTATCTGTGTATGTTCTCCTTATGTCTACATCCGGGTGCTCCAGTTTCCACCCACAGTGCAAAGATGCATGGGTTAGGTTAATTGGCCTTGCTAAATTGCCCCTTAATGTCAGGGGGGCTAGCAATGTAAATGAGGGTTATGGGAATAGGGCCTGAGTGGGACTGTGGTTGGCACAGGCTCAATGGGATGAATGGCCTCCTTTTGCACTTTGCGGATTCAATGATTTCTATGAAATGCAAATTACTGCAGAAATCTAAAATAAAAATGAGAAAGCGCTGGAAAAACTCAACAGCTCTGACAGCGCCTGCAAAGAGAGAAATATTTAAATTGAAACAAACTGTGCTTCACTACTCACAGTGAATAATATTTTCAGCATATTTGGTTTTCATTTCCCATAAGCCAGCAATGTGCCACGTCTGTTGTGTGAGGAGATGAATACATACAAATGAACGTACAAAAAGGGGAAGTAGGCAGTTTGGCCCATCAATCTTGCTTCACCATTCCAGTAATGTCATGGCTGGTCAGATTGTGGTCTCAGCTTCACATTTCTCCAACCTCCTTTTGAGTCCCTTGTTAATAAAGGATCTATCTACTTCTGCCTTAAAAATATTCACTGATCCTGCCCTTCACGGCCCTCTGAGAAAAACATTCCTCCTCAACATCACTCTTATTAAGATACCTTTTATTTTGAAATTGTGACCTCCCCTGCCATTCCAGTCTCCCATCCTTTCAGCATTCATCTTGTTAATTCCCTTCAGGATATTATATGTTTCAGTAAGATCAATCTTCAAAACTTCAACTATTGCAAGAATCACCTCCCATCCCAGGAATCAATCAAATAAACCTTCTCTGAATATTTCAAACACATTTATATCTTTTGCTGAATTGCTATGACATGGCAAAAAAAATCACTATTCAAACTTAAAGAACATTATCCTTCTTGTTATTTATTTTAAAGCTGGTCTTTCTCTGTGGTATAAAAGAAATTAAGATGGCTGATATACTTGACCATGTGGTTGGCTCACTGGCTGGGAGTTATTCCCAAGAGTTTCAAGAACAAAATAATTATTTTCTGAAATGTCATATACCTCATGACACCGAGCGACTTACCAACAGATTCAGGTCACACCTGGTTCTGTACAGACTAATTTTAAAAAAGTTACAGGGATGTCATTTGCATTTGATAAGCCCACCTTCTCAGTGAAAACAGGTGGTTTCTCAAATCACAGAGCCTCAATACAGATGGAAACCCTTTCAACAACTCATGACTGAGACATTATCCGTCCTGAAACAAAATTCTAGATGTTGGATAAAAACTTCTTTTGAAGTCATGGTGGCGAAGGAAGATATCACTCCTCTAATCTTCTGGACAATTTGATGTTAGATTTCTGGTCTTTACAGGCAGAATACAGTGTTAACATTAACTGGCTGGAGCTCTAGCAGCCGGTCTCAACTCCAAAAAGTCTCCTTTATACTAAGCATCTCTGATACACGCTTAACAAGTTGTCTAAACACAGAAAGGGCCATCGTGCAGCAGCATCATTCATTTCCAGAGTTTTTATTTAACCAGAAACTCATCAGAATGGACTGCTCAATACAGAGGAAACACAGCCTAGACTCTGACTTTGGTCTGGAATTCATGTGAACTAATATTCACTTTACAATGGTCTTTATACAGTAGAAGTCATGTTCTCTATCTGCCTTTTCCTGTGTGAATGTGCAGAGTGCAAAATGGTAAACACTCCTTTTTCATGTGAAATATAACACTCTGAATTCATCCTAACTCAAGTTTGCTGTGGATTATTAATGCACTTGGGCTATAAAAAATGAGGATTTGATACATATGTATTACTGCTTATTCTTCAGGGAAAAAAACATTCAAGATACCTCCTGCTTAAGGATAGGTTCGAAGAGAAAATGGGTACAGTTAGAATTGTCTCTCTCCTGTTTGTAACACCTTTCCTTAAATAAGGAAATCACAATTATACTGAATGTGGTCTCACCAATATCCTGTACAACTGTAACAAAACATTTCTATTTTTATATTCCATTCCCCTAGAAATGAAAGACAACATATCATTTGCCTTTCTGCTCATAGGCCATACTTGTACACTAACTTTTCCTGACTCACATAACAGGACACCCAGATCCCTCTCTGAGTTCTGCAATATCTCTCCATTTAAATAATGTTTTGCTTTTTTTATTCTTCTTACCAATAATCACATTTTCCTATAGTATATTCCATCTTCCAATTGCTTTACCTATTCACTTATCCTGTCAATGTCCTTTTGCAGACTATGTCCTATTCACAACTTTCCTATCTACCATTCTGAGATCAGAAAATTTAGTTACATTCTGTCTTTTCAACCATGTCATTGATAGCAGGTGTAAATAGTTGAGGCCCCAGCATTGATTCCTGTGGCACTCCACACTCATCTGGCCAACCCAAAAAATATCTATTTATCCCAACCCAAAAAATATCTATTTATCCTAACTCTTTGCTTGAGTTAGTTCTCCTTCTCCATGTTATTATGTTACCCTTATATCTTATATTGAGTAGAAACCATTGATGTGATATTTTCTCCAATGCCATTTGGAAATCCTAGTCTAAACATCTATCGGTTCCCCTTTACTCATATTGCTTGTTACTTTCTCAAAGAACTCCAGCAAATTAGTCAAATATGATTTCCCTTTCACAAAACCATGTTGATTCCGATTGATTAATTTAATTTGATTTATTATTGTCACATGTATTAATGTACAGTGAAAAATATTGTTTCTTGCATGCTATACACATAGAGAACATACTGTGTACGGTGACGGAAAGGAAAAAGTGCAGAAGATAATGTTACAGTCATAGCTAGAGTGTGGAGAAAGATCAACTTAGTGCAAGGTAGGTCCATTCAAAAATCTGATGGCAGCAGGGAAGAAGCTGTTCTTGAGTCGGTTGGTGCGTGACCCCAGACTTTTGTATGTTTTTGTCGATGGAAGAACCTGGAAGAAATTATGTCCAGAATGCGTGGGGTCCTTGATTATGCTGGCTGCTTTGCTGAGGCAGTGGGAAGTGTAAACAGTGTCAATGGATGGGAGGCTGGTTTGTGTGATGGATTGGACTTCATTCATGACCATTTGTAGTTTCTTGCAGTTTTGGGCAGAGCAGGAGCCACGCCAAGCTGTGATACAACCAGAAAGAATGTCTTCTATGGTGCATCTGTAAAGGTTGGCAAGCCAAATTTCCTTAGTCTTCTGAGACTTTTCTATCTTCTGTCTGATTGCATTGAGATTTTCTAAGTGCCGTGCTAGGAACAGGTTTCTCATACTTAGGCAGCTGAAAGGCAGCTGTCAGTGATGGAACAGGTTCTAAAGCTGGGGATGCACAAGATGTTAGAATTACAGGAGCATCAAGAAATCAGAGGGTTGTCAGCCTGGGGGAGGTTACAGAAATATGGAGGAGTGACAAACTCTCTGCAGGGTCCGCTTCTCCCCCCCCAAAGAAAGTGCGTTACAGAAATATAGATCTTCATGCAACACAGAAGGAGGCAATTCAACTGCATGTGTGCACACGGTCCCTTAGCCTGGCATTGAGGTGTCAGCCTAAGTTATGTACCCGAGTCTCTAGAGTGGGATTTGAACCAATAACCTCATAATATCAGAGGTGTGCTCCACTGAGCCACAGCGGAGACTTTACTGCTACGTTTACAATATCATCAGAAATACTGACCAGATGAATTACGGTCGACCATGGATAGCAGCTCTGCTGAATATCCTGTCTAATTTCTACTGACAAGAAAGTCAGTGGGAGATAGACTTGCTTAGTCAGAGAAAAGACTGTAATGAACTGCATGGGTTAAATTGTCTGATGCAGAATGACTGAGAAACTATTAAACGGTGCCAGCCAGGTACCACTGTTTATGCAGCATTCAATCATTGTGACATTGATGGAGTGATCTTGCTTCTGTTGTTCGGAAGCTTTGATATTGAAAAGATGGAGCCTGAAAATCATAATAAACAGTAAATCACCCAGTGAAGACTGTACTGTATGTTTCCAGAAAGACTCACAAATGTGCATTTACACTCTCCTGAAGTGATTTACTGAGTGCTCTGAACTGTGCTGTCACAAATGGTAATGGCAAAGCCCAGGTTTGGCTATTAAATAACCTGCATATGAAATGTAAACATATTGCTTTTTCTCTCTCTGACTTTCACCTCTCTCTCTCTCTCTCTCTCTCTCTCCATAAAGTGCTGACTCTGGCTGGTGTAGAGTTTTACAAACAGCTGCCACTCTTTGGCAGCTTGCTTGAGTGGCTGTTTTTTACGTGTGAGTTGACTCAGTGAATATTGGTGGCGTATTGTACCACAGGGGGCATCACAGTCAGTTTTGGTGCATTCTCCTTGCTGTCCAGTAACATTTATTTCCAGGGTATCTTACACATGTTATCGCCCCACTCAGCTCCCTTCTATGTCCCACATTAGTCTGATTTGGACATGTGCTACTGTTCCTTTGAACCTTGGAATTCCTGTCTAATATCATTTAGGGGTACTATTACCAAAATAATCCAAGAAGAAGGTCATCCACTATAATTTCCTCGGGGTAAAGAGAGGAAAAAATGCCCAAATGAAATAACATAAAGCATAGAGAACAAAGGGGAAATAATGCTTAATCCTGATGCTCTGACTGCAGCTGTGTGAGGCAGGTTTGAGGGACCTTTCTATTCCTGCCTACCAGTGATGTATCTTACTAATATTGTAATGCCTTCATTGAAACCTTTTGCTGTTTCATTACCAAAGATCCATTGGCTTCAGTTTTAGAATATGGATTGGAATATCTCAAAGATTGTGAAGGAAATTATTCCACGTGTCTTGTGTAAAAAAAACCTTTTCTTTCAAAAATGAGTCCTTGGTCACAGAATCCCTGCAGTGCAGGAGGAGGCCATTCAGCCCTGCATCAACCACAATCTCAGGCAATAACTCCGTAATACCATATACTTACCCTGTTAATCCCCCTGACATTAAAGGTCAATTTAACATGGCCAATCCAACTCAGCCACGCATCATTTGATTATGGGAGAAAACCAGAGGACACTGAGGAAACCCGTGCAGACATGGAGAGAATGTGCATATTCCACCCAATCCCCAGAGCTGGTGACCTGGTGCTGTGAGGCAGCAATGCCAACCACTGTGCCATCATGGTTATTGGATTGATAAGAAACTAATTCTTCTGGTTGGATGGAGGCCAAAACAAGGGAACAGAACTTTTATAATTAGGGCCAGGCCAATCTGAAGTGATTTCAAACAGCACGCAGAAGGTACAAGTTGTTTCACATAGAGGGAGTTTATGGACATTGGCTACGAGAAGGGAGAAGGAAATGTAGCTGTGGAGAGCACTGAGGTACAGGGTTGCAAATTGGGGAGTATTGTAGTAGATAGGGAGGATGTGTTAGAAATTCTCGAGGGTTGAAGTTGGATAAGTCCCCTGGGCGGACGGGATTTACCCTAGGATTCTTGGGAGGCAAGAGAGGAGATTGCAGAGCCTCTGGCTCTGATCTTCAGGTCCTCGTTGGTTACGGGTGTGGTTCCGGAGGACTGGAGGATGCGAATGTGGTCCCATTGTTAAGAAGGGGAAGAGAGACCTCCGGGAATTATAGGCCAGTGAGTCTTACTTCTGTGTGGGCAAGTATTGGAGAGAATTATTAGGGATAGGATTTATAGTTATTTAGAGAGAAATGAATTGATTGGGGATAGTCAGCATGTTTCGTGAAGGGTAGGTCATGCCTACTAACCTCATTGAGTTTTTGAGAAAGTGACCAGAGAGGTGGATGGGGGTAAGGCGGTTGAGTAGTAATATGGACTTTAGTAAGGCTTTGATAAGGTGGCCCATGGAAGACTTCTACAGAAATGCAGATGTGTGGAATAGGGGTGATTTAGCTAATTGGATTAGAATTGGCTGGCAGATAGAAGACAGAGGGTGTGGTTGATGGGAGATATTCATCGTGGAGTTCGGGACGAGTGGTGTGCCTCGGGGTCTGTTTTGGGGCCCCTGCTGTTTGTAATTTTTATAAAGATCTGGATGAGGGTATTGAGGGATGGATCAGTAAATTGCAGATGAACTAAAGTGGGGGTGGTAGATAGTGAAGAGGGGTGTTTAGTTTACAGAGTGACTTGGAAAGTGCAGAGCTGGGCCGAGAGGTGGCAAATGGAGTTTAATGTGGAAAAGTGTGAGTAATGCACTTTGGCAGGAACAATAAATGTGTAGAGTATAGGGCTAATGTAGGGCTCTTAATAGTGTTGAGGAACAGAAGGATCTTGGTGTATGTGTCAATAGATCCCTGAAAGTAGCAGTCAAGTGGATAAAGTTGTTAAGAAGGCATATGGAGTCTTAGCTTTTATTGGTAGGGGATTGAATTTAGGAGCCGCAGCATCATGTTGCACTGTACAAACTCTAGTGCGGCCGCACTTGGAGTATTGTGTGCAGTTCTGGTCCCACATTATAAGAAAGATGTGGAGGCATTGGAGAGGGTACAGAGGAGGTTTACAGGATGTTGCCTGTATGGAGGGCAGGTCCTATGAAGAGAGGTTGAAGGATTTGAGGTTGTTTTCGTTAGAAAGGAGGCGGCTAAGGGGGATCTTATTGAAACATATAAGATATTAGAGGTTTGGATAGGGTGGACAGTGATAGCCTTTTTCCTAGGATGGAAAAGCTAGCACGAGGGGACACAACTTTAAATTAAGGGGTATGAGTTATAGGACGGATATCAGAGGTAGGTTCTTACTCAAAGAGTGATTAGGGGTGGAATGCCCTGCCTGCAGCTGTTGTAGATGCGCCAAGTTTGGTGGCGTTTAAGAGGTTAGTGATAAGTATATGGATGAGAAGGGAATGGTTTAGTTAGGAGGGGCATTGCTTTTTATTTTGGTCGGCACAACATCGAAGGCCGAAGGGCCTGTTCTGTGCTGTATTGTTCTATGTTCTATGTTCTATGTTCTATGAGAATGACTTGCGTTGATTTTGAACTGTGAAACATTCAACTATTTATTCACTCCTCTCCTCCACCCTATCACAGGCCTTCCATTTCTTTTCCCCTTATTCATTTCAAGCGTAATACATTTCTTACTTTCCTCATTCCGGGTGAAAGGTTACAGATCTGAAATTTTGTGTGGGATTTTACTGTGCCACAGGAATCGTAGCAGGTGGAACACGAACAATGCAAAGGCCCATTGACCTCAGGCAGGATTTTCCGGTCTTGGAGCAAGCGTGGCTGGAAAATCCCACCAGTTAACAGTTTTCTCTCCCCTTCCACAGACACATGGTAGCGGGTCTTTTACTCACATGTGGTGGTCTCTGCTACCATTCTTGGACGTGTCTCTCTCTCCTGCAGGTGAAGGAAACAGCGGATGTGTCATACTGGGATGACTTTGCAGGAGAGAGAGAAAGTGGACCACTGTTTAAAGCTGATCAGTGAACTCACTTGACTGAATGTTTTCGAGGTGCCTGAACGCCAAGGTTCTGGACTTTGGAATTCTGTTCTACTCTGTAAATCAAAAGAAAGATGAGTGGGCAACACAAAAAAACAAATTTTATTCTCAAAGGAATGAAATTAACCCGAACCCTAATGTACACATAGCCAGTTACTATGCTATGGAAGGAAGAGATACAACGACACAATGGATATTTTTAGATTTACACAATTTTTTATTTTTGAAGCTTAGTTATTTAGTCTTAAGTATGCTTACATTAACACTGCAATGAAGTTACTGTGAAAATTCCCTAGTTGCCACACTCTGGCGCCTGTTTGGGCACACTGGGGGAGAATTTAGCACAGCCATTGCATCTAACCATCACATCTTTCAGACTGTAGGAGGACATAAGAGCACCAAGAGGAAACCCATGCAGACATGGGGAGAATGTACAAACTCCACAAGACAGCGACCCAAGCCAGGAATCGAACTCGGGTCACCATTCTCAACCACCCTTCCTCAACACTTGTCTAATTGTGGATTTCTGTGCACTAGATGATACTCACCACTCCTGGGGTGAAGCTAAGGGTTGTCTTGCCTTCAAGGGAACACACTTGGTTGTGACAGGTAAATATAAAAATCTCTGCTCTGCAACCTGGGCCTTCAGATCGGGATTATGTCTGAAAGTGCAACTTCTTGTGTCCTGGATTTTTGCTGATAAATACTCGTTGAATTTCTTTCTTTGGTGGTTGAAGAGTAATTTAGAGGTGTCCAGCTGTTGAAGCCGATAAGGAACAAGACTGTGGCTCAATCAAAGTTGGTTTGATCTGCTTGGAGAAGAGTCCCTGGCTTTCGTTGTGGAGAAGTGAACCACGTGTGTTTTCCAGCTAACAGAGTCCTGTGCCCTTTGTCTTTATCCAACTTGAAAATTCTGGCAGGCTTCTCCCAAAGATCGGGTGAACTTTGATGAGACTGCTTGGAGGTGATGAGATATAAAATGGTTTTTTATTGTCCTCAGGAAGTGTTCATCACTTTCCCATAGAGATGATTTTGCAAGTCACAATCTGGGCCCAAACTTATTGGATTTTGCAGTCAACTTGGAGTCTATAATATGTGCTATCCATTAGATATTATAATGGGTAGCATTGCTGGCCAGATCTAGCAGGGCCCAAACAGGCAGGTGAGTTTCCCCTTTGATTCATTGTCCTTTGTCTGCTGAAACAAGACCCAGAT
Source organism: Sphyrna mokarran (assembly GCA_024679065.1). Classification (NCBI taxonomy): domain Eukaryota; kingdom Metazoa; phylum Chordata; class Chondrichthyes; order Carcharhiniformes; family Carcharhinidae; genus Sphyrna; species Sphyrna mokarran. The sequence continues at coordinate 78,599,848 of JAGIQG010000014.1, read as the reverse complement.
GGATTTGCTATGGTTGTGTATCTCTTTGTCCGTTGATGTCTTGTTTTCAGCCATTTTAAGCCTTTGTGTTTTGAAACACAGAATTTTAAGTTTGTCCATGCTTTAGCCAGTTTTGTCCATTAAAATGTCTTACAACATGATCTCATTGTGTCATAGAATCATTTCAGTACTGAAGGTCTTTCGCCCATCAAATTTATATCAGTTCCCCAAAGACCTGCAAGTTTATTTTCTTTACACGCCCATCCACTTTCCTTTTGAAGTCATCTTTTCTTCCAACAGTCTTTTGGACAATTGTTTCCAGGGCATTACTACTCACTGTGTAGAAAAAAACTCATGCTGAGAACTTCAGCATTTCCTGTTTTTATTTCAGATTTCCAGCAGCTACAGGATTTTGCTTTTAAGTTATTAATTTTTAATTCTCATTTGCTAAGGCTTGAGCACAGAATCTCAGCTAACGCTGTGGAAATACAGTGTGGCTTTGGTTGCTGTCTTTCAATGTGATATAAGAAATATATTGAAGCAATGTTTTAAGGAAGAGAAATGGGGAAAGTTCTTCAAGTTTTATGGTCAAAGTTCACCCCTTGATCAACTCCTAAAGCAAACAGACCTTGTCATTTACTTGTGGAAGCATGTTTGCATGTGAAATGGTTATTGCATTGCCAACACTTTAACAATGACTACACTTCAGAAATACGTTATTTGCCGTAAAGCACATTGAGACATCTTGTGAGAGGTATTATGTGAAGACGGTTTCTGTTTTCTTTTTGTTCTGTTCTCCTGTTTGCTGCTTATTGCTCTGAGGGTGCTTCTGTTCACTAAGTGTCCATCATCTCTTGTGAGGTTATTGCTACGATTGTTTCTGTTGGGAGCTGCAGGTGGCAATGGAAAAATTGGAGTCAATATCATACATGCGGAATAACAGATGGTTTTTACCAGACTATTGATTGGAAGGGAATGTTCTGGTTGCTTGTAGTGGACCATAAGCTAAATGTTTGTGATTTAGGAAAGCTGACAGCAGGATGTTTTTTTTTCATGCTCCATTGTAAATGGTGAAATAATACACTTCTCTGACAGAACTCTCCTTGCTGTGCACTGTGGGCACTCTCAGATAGAAGGGCACTCATTCATTGCCTTGAAGTCTTGTGTATTTGGGATCAAATCAATAATCCAAAGTACAGGGTCTGCATTGCTAAAATGTCTTCCTGGACGATTTATTCCCTGTTTGAGAAACATTAAACTGACCGATTTCCGAAAGGGAGCAAGGAGCTGCCAGGAAAGATTGAGAGCAGTTTGAATTCTAATCTAGAGTCGAACACCTCGCACAAATCTCCAACGCTCTCCTGCAAAGTGACAAGTGCTTTGTAAAATTGCCCTGGTTTTCATGGATGAAGATAAGCCAATCGTGGCAAGACCTCTCCTCCACCTGCACCCCCCCAAACCCCTCCTCCCCTCAAACCCGCTTCGTCCATCATTGCCCCTACTAATAGTTCAGCTAAAACAATCAGTGTAACAAAGCTGTAACTGTGTTGCATAAACAGTTCACAGCCGTAATCCTAGTTAGGATTCTGTATTCAGTGCTCACATCAACGGGTCAGAAAGGCTTCCATTGCTATCTCTCCCCAGTGTAGGGTAGTGATGCCTCCAGTGAGAATCAGATCGGGCTGTCACACCGCCCCCCCGCACCGATATTCACAGTCCTGGAGTCATTCATGAATAATGTCCACCTAGATAAACTATCAATGGGTGAACAGTGTTGAGCTCCTGCAGTTCCAAACCCCACTAAAAATCAGAGAGAAGTGTTGTGTGTTCCTAATCTTCCTTCACGAACAGCTTTGCAGTGGAACACGGGGAACTTTCAGAGACTCATCACGTGAGGCCACTGATGACATTGTCAACCATTTGCATGAGCAAACAGACAATCTAATTTACTAGCCTGTAGTATTAACATCCTTTCAATAAAGCTCTTCATTTGTTTAAGCCTTTTGAGGCCTGCAGGATAACCATGGTGGCACAGTGGTTAGTTCTGCTGCCTCACAGCTCCAGGGGCCAGGGTTTAATTCCAGCTTGGATCACTGTCTGTGTGGAGTTTGCACATTCTCCCCGTCTCTGTGTGGGTTTCCTTCAGGTGTTCTAATTTCCTCCCATAGTTCGAAAGATGTGCTGTTAGGTGCATTAATCATGCTAAATTCTCCCTCAGTGTACCCGAACAGGCATTGGAGCGTGGAGACTCAAAGATTTTCACATAAATTCATTGCAGTATTAATGTAAGCCTACTTGTGACACTGATAAATAAATATCTTTTAAAGTGACCACATAGAAAACTGACAATGAGGTGTTTGGACCATTCCAAAGGAAAAGAAGTGGGAAGACTCTGACAGCACTTTAGACACACAAGAAAAGAATGAATAATTGAAATTATCACCACACAGAAGTTGGCGACAAAAGGGTGCAAATCAATGGATGCAGCCATCGGAAGAACCAACAAAGAGTCAATGATTCTGGAGAAAATAACTTTCAAAAGGAGCTCACCAGGTGCTCTGCCTGAATCTTCTACACACCTGATGAAGGAAGACCATTTCTGAAAGCCTGTGAGATTACTATCAAATAAACTGGCTGGATTCTAACCTGGTGTTGAGAGACTTCTTACTGAAGAGATCTGTAACAGTACCAGGAGCGCCACGAGAAGCAGGTACCCTGCAATAACAAATTTACAAACAGGATTTTGCAAAATACAAAGAGAATAGACTGAGCTCAGGTTTGCCTTGATTTGGGAGAATAAGGAAGAAAAGCAATGCTGAATCTGGACTCAAAACCTCAGCTCTTTTTTCTCCTTACAGAAGCTGCCAGACCTACTGAGAGTTTCCAGCCTTTTCTCTTTTAGTTTTGAGTGCTGAATGTTACATGGGATCATGTTATAGGTGCAAAGGGACTGCACAAGCCACCTTCAAAAGTCAAAGCCATTACTGAGGCACCTGCACCAGAAAAATGAGGGAGATAACCAGAAGTTATTTTTGCTATCTGGGGCTTGATGCCGAAATTGAGAGAAAGTGGGAATGTGTTTTTCTTGTGCAAAAGTTTGAAATCTACTGCCATTAGCTCTATTACACCTATGGGAATGGCCAGAAAAGGCATGGCAAAGAGTACATATAGACTAGGCCATTCCATTCAGAAGGTGTATGTCTCTCACTCTGATCAATGTCCACTCAAAAATGGCCAGAAGTTGAAATTGTGAAGGTAACGTCCTCTGAGAGAACAATTAAAAGACTAGATAACATTTTTGGAAGATTTAGTCACTCTGAACAACTCACGAGTGGTATTGAGCCACAATTCATTTCAGAATAATTCATCAACTATTGAAAAGAGAATGAGATTTAACACATCCGGTCTGTTCCTCATCATCCTGTCACTGATGGGCTAGCAGAAAGCTTATGCAGGCAATGAAAATTTGTTGAAGATACCCAGGGAGCAAGGTTCATTGTCTAAATGATTGAGCCAATTCTTGCTGATGTACAGAAATACTGCACACTCAACAACGCAAACTTCTCCAGCATTACTCATGGTTAGACTACACACCACATTTGATTTACTTAAACTGTACATGACAAAAGAAACTGTGGAGGAAAAACAGCAAGATCAGGTTATAGGATGAGACAGCAAGGCAAAAAAATCATATTTTTCATTAGAGTCAAGAGGTTCTGACAAGTAATGAATAAAGTCACCGAATTTCCAGATGACGATCAGCTGTTCTTCCCTTTGAGGCAGAGAACGGACTCATGGTGATCAGGCAAGGGGCAAGATTGAGAAAATGGGACTTCATAAATAACCTCAATCAATACATGAATTGAATCCATGCTGTTGGCATCACTCTGCATCATTCCTCAGGCTAGGGGTAGGGTTGAGAAAGCTGAGCCTTTGTGAACAAACTAAAGGAAGGAACTATGCCACAAATGAAAAGTGGATACCTGTCATTACCTTAGCACGAACAGGAATGGCCTCCTAAAGCTAACAAATGTGACACAATGTAATTTGGAAAAAAACATAGGGATCAGCTTTTGGTAACAGGAACCAATCTGCCAGAGACAGATTCATGATGTGGAGTTGCCGGTGGTCAACTGGGATGGGCAAAGTAAGAAGTCTCACAACACCAGATTAAAGTCCAACAGGTTTATTTGGTAGCACGAGCTTTCGGAGCGCTGCCCCTTCATCAGGTGAGTGGCAACCTCTGTGCTTTTGGATTCTATTGGGTGATGGTCTCTTTAAGAACTCTGTTCCTCTGGATTTCTCACATGAAGAAAAATGTTCCGTCTGAGACTCACCTGATGAAGGAGCAGCGCTCCGATAGCTTGTGCTACCAAATAAAGCCTGTTGGACTTTAGCCTGATGTTGTGAGACTTCTAACAGAGACAGAATTAACAGGGAGTTCACATCAAGATGTGCCAAGATGTGTACCTTCCTGAAAACTAAACATGACGAGAACCAATTGGTGAAGATAGTAGCTCAATTAAGAAAACTACCACCAAGTCAACCTCCGAACACTACTGACTCTGGTGAAGATCACAGACAATGTCCACATCTAAATCAAAGATACCAGAGGTTGCAGTATATACTAAAAAGCAGATGTCTGAGATTTGTCACCAGCTTCTGGAACTCCTGACCTACTGAGTATTGTTTATTAATTTTTCTTATTGTTAATTTTGATTATTAATATTATACTGTTATTGCTGTCAAGAACATTTGATTTGATCTAAACAGGGTATGGGGTGCAGGGCAGTGTTGTGTATTTATGTTATTTCAAATGTTTCCTTACCAGCAGTTTTACAATGGAACAAGGACTGATCATGTGACATTACTGATGATATTATTGGCCGTTTGCTTAGGGAAATGGGTAGTTTATCTTAACAGCCAGAAATGTTAATATCCTTTCAATAAAGCTTCTCAATTGTTTGAACCTTCAAGGCCAGCAGCCTATCAATTAAAACCATCACAGAAGGAGAACTTTAGAAGGAGGGAAAATGTCTGATCTTGTTCATCTCTATCCATAGCACCCTCTCCACCAACCGATCTGATTCTTTACTCTGAATGAAAATAGGAAAAATGGGGACTTGTGTCATCAGTAAATACAAGCCATGAAATTGTGTCCCAGAGAGCCATTTGGTGAAGGATTATACTCATCCTGATTCAATCCTAAATTTATTAAGAGTGTAACATTTCCCTCTCAATGCATCCACATCACAGTCTCCATAAGTGTCCTTTTATTTCTGCTCATTTACTCCCTCCATCTCTATCTAATTAAATACAATTCATCTACAATGCACGCCCTTCAAGGAGAGGTAAAATGTAAAAAAAAATGAGTAAGGCAGCGATCAAATGTAGACACATGTCATGCATCTGATCACTGATCACTCCCGTTCCAGATAAGCAACACTTATCTTAGAGATTTAAATGCTACTTTGAGTACAGTTAGCAACCATAATTATACTTGCTCTAAATTGAAGCTTTCAGAAAGAAACTGAGTTTTAGAACAACTTGTAGACCTCTGTCTTCAGCAGACTCCCAGCTCGAACTGGAATTCTAAAACTGCTCCTTTTCCTCTGCTGCGACCAGCTTATTGCATGACCCTGTCAATCAACCTCTTGTGCAAAAAAGAGTTTATTAGCTCCAACTAAGTAACAAATTCTGAGCTTAAAGTGAGTTTTTAACTTGCTCTCACATCCTTAAACAAAATGTTTTCCAGGCACATCAGCTGCCTGCAGAAAAAAATCTGAAATATTAATCATTCCCCTTCAGTAAGAAGAAATAAAATATAAATATTTACATTAATTGTACTTGTATCATCACACCAGCTAACTCAATCTAAGCATGAATGAAACATGACTTCAACCTGGTCAATTGGACAGTAGATGACTCTAGTGTTATTGAATACACTGAAGAAAATAGAAACAGCAGCTTTCATGGGATGAAAATCAGTGAATAGTAGAGAAAGGAACTTCTAATAAAATGGTTTTTGATGAAGACAAACAAGGAAGCATCTTCTGCTATCACAGGTCTGTTTTCCTTTACTGATAAAAAAATTTTATTCACACTTAAAAATCATAATGCACATTAATACAGGAAACTGTATCAGGAAATTCTTCTTCCTTTGTGAAAACTGAAGCTGAAATCATAAGCAATTGAGAATCATTGTTGAACACCTCATTTTCCATCACCTCAGTTACAATCCAATTACAATTCAATCCTTGTCATGCTCCGGTGAGTGTTTATTGCTGTCGATCCAATTTTATTCACTTAAGTTCAATTTTAAAAGGAACTCCTGGAACCTTCTGCTTTAGGCAAAAGCATTGCTCAGAAGAGGAATGATACGTTACTTTTCCTGTTCTTCATTCAGGCATGACTTTCACTGGTCCCAGTGATGTGAAACTACTTTCATCTCTTGCACTCCACATCTAATTGAGTTTACAACTGTATTTCAAAATAGGACTATTGAGCTGACACATTAGCAACATTTAAGAGGCAACTTGATGGATACATCAGTAGGAAGAGGATATAGGGATACAGGCTGAGTAAGGGTGGGAGATTTCTTCTTTAGCTTAGTGAAGTCATGATGATGGAGAGTCTGTTCCTATGCTGTATTTTATTTTGTTTCTGTCCTATGAACAGGAGAGGGATTCACTCCAGCAAGGTTCAACTGATGTCTGATCATCAGAAGCACCACATACATGTTTATGCATGTTTCCTTGGGAGTTCCTACTTCTAGATGCCTCGATATTTGAAAGACATCATGGATTATGTGATTGGCTGTTTGGAGATAAGAGATACTGCAATGGCTCGTGGAACTAATGGTTCATCCTCAGAATCAATCAGGAAAAGTGCAATGCAGCATATAGCTCTACACAACCAATCATTGAGCAAACCTCCGAAAGATGCATGCCTGATACTTGGACTATCTGGGAGTGTCTGGATTACTTTCCAGGTAAAATCCCCTGCATTGTTATGATCAGTATTGCCCTTCACAACTGGAACATTTCAAAGCGGCACGGTGACACAGTGGATAGCACTACTCCCTCACAGTTCCAGAGACCTGGATTTGACTCCTGGCTTGGGTCACTGTCTGTGTGGAATTGTATGTTCTGCCCGCGTAGGTTTCCTCTAAGTGCTCTGGTTTCTTCTCACAGTCCAAAGATGGGTGGGTTAGGTGCATTGGCCAAAATAAATTGCCTCTCAATATCCTGGGATATATAAGCTAGAGGGATTAGTGGGATAAATATATGGGGTCACGGTCATAGAGACTGGGTGGGATTATGTCGGTGCAGACACAATGGGCCTAATGGCTGCCTTCTGCACTGTAGGATTTCTATGAAAGTGGGGTCTCTTGCCAGAGGGAGACATGGAGAAGCTGAGAGTTTCTCAGCTGAGGAAAAATAGGAGAGCCAGGAACTTGAATTGAGAGATGAAAGTCTGCTGCCTTGAAGAGGAACGATATGGAAGACATGCCCATGACACACTGTTGCAAGATTCGAGGATTATTAAGGTACATGCAGATATTGCTTACTGCCATGCCGGTTGGCTGAAAACCCACATAACTTGTTGGCAACAAGTTCAGCATTCAGCCTTACATATTCAAACCTCATGGTTCCCTGTTTGTTGGAAAGGTCAGTGGTGAACCCTCCATCTGGAAGTGATAGTCACCACAACAGCACAGATGGTGTGTCGAATAACCTTGATGCAGTGGTCACCAGCTATATGGGAAGTTTTTTTATGAACGTGGAGATGCATGCGTGATTGGAGAGAGCATCATGGCCGCAGGTCCTGTACTTTGGTCTGAATAATGACGGCAGTTTTGTCATTTAGAGAGAGAACCCAAGGCTCCTAAAGATGCTGATTTTACCTGTCACCTGTCCAGCATGTGCTTCATCAAACTCAGCAGATGCCTATATTCCAGCGGTTCTCTCCAGTGCTTGAGCCTATTTGGTGACAGTGGGGAGGATGAATATTTGTTTAACACCTCTGTCATTTCTTTATTCAGTAAGAAGTCTCACAACACCTGGTTAAAATCCAACAGGTTTATTTGATAGTAAACCCAGAAGCTTTCAGGGTTTGCCCCTTTGTCAGGTGAGTCACTTATGGGTTTACTATCAAATAAACCTGTTGGACTTTAACCTGGTGTTGTGCGACTTCTTACTGTATTTACCCCAGTCCAACGCTGGCATCTCCATATTATTTCCTTATTCACCAGTATTATTCCCTGTCTCAGCCTCCAGGTAATCCACGATTAGTTTTGCGATTTACTTTTTGCATATTTGCAGAAGATCTGAAAATCTCTTATTTTCCTGGTTAGATTACTTTAAAATTCCATTTTCTCATGCTCATCATCTTTTTCATCATTCTTTCCTGGTGCCTAGAACTCTGCCAAAGTTCAAACTTATTGCTCTTCTGAGCAATATTATAGAAGCCTCTCTTTACAATCTAATTATATCTTTAACCTCTTCAGTTAGCCATGGATCAATCACCTTTCCTCTGGAGTTTAATTTCTCAATGGAATGTATGTTCAATGAGAATTATAATATATTTCTTTAAATGTTCATCATTAATCATCTGCTGTCATACTTTGTAATCTAATTTTCCAATCTTCCTTAGCTAACTCACTGATCCTATTGATGTTAATGGCTTTCCGAAGGAGATCAAAGTTACTCTCTTAGCTGCTGCCAGCTGAACACAGAGAAAATAAACAAAAATGTCATTAACCAAGCTCAGGGTAAAATAGTGTTATTCCATTATAGAATTATCATACATAGAAAAAGGCCATTCAATCCATTGTGTATGTGTTGGCTCTCTGCATATTGAGTCATTTTCCCATGTCACGTGGATAATCTTTCCTTTTCAGATAGTGATCCATTTTGAAAAGTTCTGTCTCCACCACACTCTCAGACAGTGCATTGCACATCCTAACCACCGCTGTGTGAATCTGACTCCATCACACACTCAAACAGTTCATTCCAGATTCTAACTGTTTGCTGTGTGAATCTGTCTCCACCAAACTCTCAGATGGCACATTCCAGATCTGACCAACTCATTGTATGTATCTATCTCCACTACACTCAGTATATTCCAGATCCTAACCACTCAGTGTGTGTGCCTGTCTCCACCACACTCTCAGATAGTCCATTCCAGACCCCAACCACTTGCTGCATTAAAAAAAAATCTCATGTCACTGTTGCTTATTTTTGTCCATCACTTTAAATCTGAGCCCCCTGGTTTTCCATCTTTCCTCCAGTGCTAACAATCTCTCCTGATCTACTCTGTCCAGACTTCTGAATGATTTTCAGGAACTTTGTCAAATTTCCTCTTAATCTTTCCTTCACCAAGAAGAACAGCCCCAGATTAGTAATAGAGGTTTACAGCATGGAAACAGGCCCTTCGACCCAACTTATCCAAGTCACCCTTTTTTGTTAATCATTAAGCTAGTGCTAATTGCCTACATATCCCTCTGTACCTACTTACTCATGTAAATGAGTGTCTGGAACTAGCTGCCAGAAGTAGGAGTAGAGGCAGATACAATTTTGTCTTTGAAAAAGCATTTTGGCGGTTATATGGGTAAGATGGGTGAGGGTTGGTACTGAGTGAACATTGGAGGGAGAGTAGATGGGGGATAAATACTTGAGGGAGAGTAGGTCCAGAGTGAATATTGCCCCTTGTATCTCCCAGGCTTCTCGTTTTTTTTATGTAACTGAAATTCCTCATCCCAGAATCATTCTTGTGGATCTTTTCCACTCTCTTCTCCTTCAATGTCTCCACATCCTTCCTAATGTGTGACATCCAAAAACTGGACACAAAATTCTAGTTGAGGCTGAATCAGTGTTTTATACAGGTTGAGTATAACCTCCTTGCTTTTATATTCTATGTTCCGATGAAGAAAGCTTAGAATGCTGTACGCTTTATTAACCATGCTCTCAATCTGTCCTGCCAACTTCAATGAATGTATCAGCCAGCACGTAAAACACAGGCAAATCACATTTGCTTTAACTCACTGTAAGCGGTTTGAGTTTGGAGAACATGAAGATATCAGTGAGTGAGGTGAAAAGTGGCACCACTTATCTCAACCTGGAAACGGAAGGAAATGAAGCTTGTAATGTCACTCCAGCTGACTCCAGACATGGAGACAGATGGCACAAGTGATGAAGCAGTGATTTATTGCAAACATCACATGACAACTACCTGTGCGCATCTCCGTTTTATTTAATGCTAACCTTGGCAGTAAAATACATGGCTCTGTTTGCGTCAGATATTTTTGTTCCTCTCCGGACGACACACAGGCACAAGAAAGTGCCCAACTTCTCTTCAGAGTTACCAATCGTGCTGGATAGGTCATGAGCTAAAGAAGTTTCCTGAGCACCACGAACAACATCATAAATCCATCACTTATCAGCAGGTTTTATGGCTGTGCTCAGTGTATTACAGAGGATTTCACAGCTCAGAAATTGGCGATTCAATCCAACAGGTTTATGCTCCATATGAGCCTCTTCCTGCTTTACTTTATTTCAAACCCATCAGTATATCCATATCCTGCTTTCTCTCGGAATGTACTTGTCTGTTTTCCTTTTCAATGCATCTCTGCCACTCACCTTGAGAGGGAAGGTTTAGCCTTTCTACCACAACAGTATTTGTTTTCATCCATGACATTTTACCTGAGCATCTGCTATAATGACCAAGATAGTAGAAGTACTACAAACATATTCATAGAAATGTTGAATGCCAGCATGGTGGCACAGTGGTTAGTCTACTGGTTAGCAGTGGACCTGGATCCAATTCCTAGCTTGGGTCACTGTCTGTGCAGAGTCTGCACATTCTCCCTATGTCTGCGTGGGGCAGGATCAAACTGGTAGCTTTGACAAAGGGTCACTTGGGTTTGAAACAACAGCTTTTTTCTCTCCTTACAGATGCTGCTAGACCTACTGAGATTTTCCAGTGTTTTCTCTTTTGATTTCACATTTCAGCAGCTGCAATAATTTGCTTTTATCAAGCTGGTACAGGTTTGATTTGTCGAAGCTACATCCATGAGTACAGAGAGTGACCCTCCCCTTATTACAGATTGCACTTGCCACAGAACTCCAGTCCTTTTTGCTAACAATCCATAATTACAGCTTCCAATTGGTTCCCCTCTCCTATTTTGTTGAAGAGTAAATTCAAGTGACTGTCTTCAGGAAAATTTCCTCAATTTTTGCAGAATGTCTTAAATCCGCCATCAATGGTAAAGATTGTCCTAATGATTCTCCCCCACCCCATTGACTGTGACAGAACAGATTTCCCAGAATCCATAGAAAGATCTTGGACGCAGCATTGAGGAGCAGAAGGATCTTGGGGTCCGGGTCCACAGGACTCTTAAATCAGCCTCGCAGGTGGAAGATGTGGTCAAGAAGGTGTATGGCGGACTGGCCTTCATTAATCAAGGGATTGAGTTTAGGAGTTGAGAGGTAATGCTGCAACTTTATAAGACCCCATTTGGGGTACTGTGTGCAGTTCTGGTCGCCTCACTATAGGAAGGGTGTGGAAGCTATTGAGAAAGTGCAGAGGCGATTTATAAGGATGTTGCCTGGATTGGAGGCCATGCCTTATGAAGATAGGTTGAGGGAGCTAGGTCTCTTCTCCCTGGAGAGACAAAGGTTGAAAGGCGGCCTGATAGAGGTTTATATAATGTTGAGAGGAATAGATAGGGTGGATTCTTGGAGGCTATTTCTCAGGGCTAAAATGGTCGCTATGAGAGGGCACAGGTTTAAGGTGCAGGGAAGCAAATACAGAGGGGATGTTAGGGGTAAGTTTTTCACTCAGAGGGTGGTGAGTGAATGGAAACGGCTGCCGTCGGTGGTGGTGGAGGCGAACTCCCTGGGGTACTTTAAAAGACTTCTAGATAAGTATATGGGATTAAGTAGGATTGGGAGTTACAGATAGTTCTATGGCCTAGTAGGTATTGATATGATCAGCGCAACTTGTGGGCTGAAGGGCCTGTTTGTGCTGTTGTGTTCTATGTTCTATGTGTCTCTTAAACGATAGATCATCTCTTTCCTGCGAGTGGCTGAGTTGCTCGCAAAATCCATCATGTTTCTCTGCTGACCATATAGAACGTCTGCTGTTTGTTTATGTCATTCATTAATTTGTAGGGAAGCCTGTATCTTGATATCAAAATGGCTTCTTCTGCCTTTTTTTCCATAGCAACACACAGTATATTAACCTTGTAGGATGGTAGAAATGCTATGTCTTTGATCCCAATTCCCTTTTATCTGAGCAGTAAATGCATAATCCACAATACAATATTTGCAATACAACATCTCTAACATCTGTTTCAGACTTTGGGAGACTCAGAAGCTGGAAGTTTTAGATTTCTATTGCTGGTGGAAGCTTCCAGTCCTGATGAAGTCAGTGAACATTTGGATAGGTCACCACATCCACCATGGGGGAACCTGCTAGGCTGATGTATAGAGTCCGAACTACAGTCTACACATGGCAAACTCAGAGATCGCTGACATTGTCTTCAAGCAAATATACCTTGTATCTTCTCAGCAAGACAATCCAATTCTCCCTTTATAATAAAGGCAAATTTCTGAGGATTGTTGGAATCTGAAACCAAAACAGAAAATGATGGAAAATCTCGGCAGACCTGACAGCACCTGTGGAGATAGAACAGAGTCAACATTTCAATGACCTTACATCAGAGCTTCCTGTCAGGCAGAATTCCAAACAGATCACGGGACCTCACTCACTGCTCCACTTTGCCTAAAATTAAACACAGATTAAAACAGAACCATCGTATTCACTCAAGTATTGCAAAACTTGTGTTCAATTTACATGGCTGCAATACGTTACTGTTATTTTTAATATACATTAAATTAATTTGGAAACAAAAATGATCAACATTCATACATAACTTATATTATGGGGATTAATTAAACATACATCCCACGGTGAAAATGAATCCCTGCTGTTTGCAAGCCTTTGGCAACTTAATAGTCAGAAACTGGTAGAAGTCAGATAAATTTAAAGAGCAGCTTCAATGAAGCAAGTCCCCTCTTAAATTTCTAATTTTTCAAAACCATTTGTTAGAAGCTCTGTCCTACAGCAAACAAGGGAGATGACACAGTTCTTAATGGGAGAACAAAGCCAAATTAGATAGACCAGGTTCTAAACTGGCCACTGGGCACCACCTCCTGGGCATGAAATGCGCTGATAACAAGGGCACCCACAAATCAGATGTGGAGATGGCGGATATTGGTACTAAGGACTAGGAACGGTTCCTGGTGGCCGTGATCTTCACAGACTGTTTGGAAGGGCATTGGGAAAGACAAGGGGAAATGAAAAGCTCAGCTGACAGAGAAGATGTCCCAGGGAAAACAGAGGATAGTGAATCCAGCAACTTCCCAGCAAACTGGTTGCCCTGGCAGAGTGGCGATCCAGAGCCACACCAGGTCATGCTAAACACAGCGATGAATGCTCACTTTCTCTCTGTTTTGTGAGACAGAAGCCTGTCCCCGTGCATTACCACAAGTAAATACTGAAACTAAATTAGCCAATTATGCTTTTTAAAAAAAACAAACATATGAAGAAAAAAAATAGATAATACAGGAATAAAACAACAAAATTCGATCTGAACAGGCACAATGCTCAAAATAACAATCCCAACAATTGATATTTCTGTCACTCCACCATGACTATAGTCATTGGCATAAGAGATGTGATGGCTTAGTGGTATTATTGCTAGACTATGAATCAAGAAACTCAGCTAATGTTTTGGGGATCTGGGTTCGAATCCTGCCACAGCAGATGGTGAAATTTGAATTCAATAAAAAAATCTGGAATTAAGAATCTACTGATGACCATGAAACCATTGTCAATTGTTGGAAAACCCATCTGGGTCACTCATGTCCTTCAGGAAAGGAAATCTATCGTCTTTACCCAGTCTGGCCTCCATGGTAAGGACAGCAGATTTCAATGTGGTTGACTCTCAACTGCCCTGGAAGAGCTACTAGGTATGGGTGTTGAAGCTGACCAGCCAGCGACATCCGTGTCCAACGAATAAACAAAAAAAATTTGCATCTCTCTCAAACTCACTTGACAATCCTACTTTGCTGATTGAATTACAATTGCTAACCCCTGAACATTTTCAGGCTCATTCTTTGTTCACTCAAGTTACATCCTACCCATTGTATAGAGTTCCACTGCATGGTCTGTGAGATGTCCATTTAAAAGTTAGGCATAAACAGTAGTTACCCACGCTGTTTATCAAATGCTGGCTTGCTGACTAAATTTCAGCTGTTCCTGAATTCCGATCACCTTTCCAATTCAGAACAGGAAGCTTTTGCTAATGCCCAGCTGAAGTGATGATGACTCTGAGCTTCAGGAGGAAGTGCTCAGCATGAGTTCAGAACCAATGAGCATTTGGAGACAATGGTCCAGCCCAGCACGTCACCGTATCAATAGATTGCCATGAAAAGATCCATTTCATCTGAACGGCAAACGTTATTTGTTGACAGGTGTGCTGAATGCCAGGATTTTCATAATGAGATTCTCCCTCCTGCTGCTCCAAGAAATATAATCGACTCCATCTCCACAGGCCTCTACAAACTCGCACAGGGTTATTACTTGTGTAATTTCATAAACAAAGCGAAGTTCCTGTCCAGTGGACGTCTTTCAATAGCTTGAAGACAATTGGAAGCTGGCTCCAGAACCAGAGCTGCCTCGAGAATGAAGTGTGTCAGAAATCTGCGCTATCAGCAAAAAAAAATGATTGAAGTCTCGCATGCAAATGTTTATCAGATAACAGGAGAATGATGAATTTCTGTGAAGTTTACACTTGATGAATTTTCTCTGGTTCTCGATCTTTCCGCCAATGGAACCATTTCTTCTTACCTGTTCTGTCCTGATTTCTCGCCATTTTGAATAGCTTTATCAAATCTCCTCTCTGCCTTGAAGGAAAATAGCCACAGCTCCTTCAATCTATTTGTGTCACTGAAGTTTCTTATTCCTGGGATCAATCTCTTGTGAATTTTTTCTGCATCATCTGTAAAATCTTCACATTTCTTCCCAGAACTGTTTATATGATAATCCAGTTGAGGAAAACTTGCTGTTTTTCATAGGTTTATTATAACTTCCTTGCTTTTGTACTTTAATTGTGAGGAAATTTGATACTTGTGCAGTTAGTATTTTTCCTGTTTTTCAGGCCAGGAAGTGACCCTGCACACTTGCACAGGAGAAAAGAATTGAAATGGTTGTGAAACTGCAGGTCAGGTGACTAGAAACCAGAGTGTCATTCCGAAGATGTCACATAGGGAGCAGGACGTGGGGAAGAGGACAAGAAGAAGGCCCTAAACCCAAGCCAGGACAAGTTCCCAGGCAGTGACAAAGACAAGGATAAGAGATGGATTTTCATGAGACAAGACAAATGATAGGAGCAAAGAAGAAGGTCTGAGAGAGAGGGCTGTGGGAGCAAAGAGGTCTTGAGCGAAGCCCAGAATATCCAATAGGGCAGCCGAAGGATGGTGATTCCATGCTGTGGGCTACAAGGCAAAAGGCACTCTTTGGAGCAGTAGTGTTTTGCTTTAAGTGTGCTTAGAAGGTGAACCTTCAATGTTCACAGAAAAGACTCTCAGAAGGTGAGAATGAAAACCTGGAGTTCGATCCTTGTTGAAGCCATCTAAGTGGGGGAAATGTTTGGAGAGAATTTCAAGGCATTCAAGGTCAATGGACCTTTCCATGGTCTGCCCCTCACCTGCTCTGATACCCATGGTGGGCAGGGTAGTAAAATTCTGATTATAGAGTTTCAGTGAGACCGGTTGGCTTGTGCTGTGATAAGCGTCTGGATGGATTGTTGAGAAATCCATAGAACCTGTTTTGGTCTCAACTGCGACTTAGTTTGGAGTGTGGCGTCTCTAATCACAGTTTGCCAGTCAGATCACATTTATTACATACTTACTCTGAATATTGGGGTGGAATGTTCCAGCCCTGTCACAGGAGGGGACACCAGTAGCAAACACCGCACCCTGGAAAGTAAAATGGAATACATATTCTCAACTTGTGCTCAGGAAGCAGATCAGCTGTGAAACTTTGCCAAGCAGATGAGACGATGAAACTACACCATTTACATGCACACCAAGAACAGGAAACTTGAAAAACTCGGCATCGCCACCAGCAACAACCAAGCCTCCCTTGGCACCACAGTAGAAAACAACACTACCGCAGGGAGGTCCATTGTTAACTTGTCGGACTACACACTTCAATCAGAGGAAATCGAAGTTCTCAGCCGAGGGCTCAATTTCTGTCCCACCACCAAAATGGACCCCATCAATCTTGCAACGGACACAGAGGAATTCATCAGGCGAATGAGGCTGCGAGAGTTCTTCCACAAACCCCAAGAGGCCAATAGCGGACTCAATGAGACAGCTAATGAACCAGAACAGCCGACAGAGGGATCCACAGTGCAGCAACCGAAGAGGAATGAATCCAATTGGACTCCTCCGGAAGGCCGCTGTCCCCGACTGAACAAGTATGCCCAAGCCATCAGGAGGTGCGTGAACACCAGATTCATCAACTGCACTTACAAGACAGTCTCGAACATCACCCAAGCACAAAGCAAGGCCATCCGTGCTCTCAAGACCAACCGCAACATTGTCATCAAACCAGCAGACAAAGGAGGCGCCACCGTCATACTGAACAGAACGGACTACTGTGAAGAAGTGTACCGACAACTAAACAATGTGAAACACTTCAGACAGTTACCAGCAGATCCGACCAAAGAACAGACTCATCAACTCAACACTCTGATCAAAACCTTTGATCCGGACCTTCAGAACACCCTCCAGGCTCTCATTCCATGTACTCCCTGCATTGGAGATCTCTACTGCCTCCCAAAGATACACAAGGCAAACGTACCCGACCATCCCATCGTATCGGGCAATGGGACCCTGTGTGAGAACCTCTCCAGCTATATTGAGGACATCCTGAAACCCATTGTACGAAGAACCCCCAGCTTTTGTCTTGACACTACGGACTTCCTACAGAAACTCAGCACACATGGAGCAGTTGAACCAGGGACACTCCTTGTCACAATGGATGTCTCGGCGCTCTACACCAACATCCCCCATGACGATGGTATTGCTGCAACTGCCTCAGTACTCAATGCCAACAATTGCCAGTTTCCGGATGCAATTTTACAACTCATCCGCTTCATCTTGGACCACAATGTCTTCACCTTCAACAATCAGCTTTTCATCCAGACACATGGAACAGCCATGGGGACCAAATTCGCACCTCAGTATGCCAACATCTTCATGCACAGGTTCGAACAAGACTTCTTCACCACACGAGATCTCCAACCAAGGTTATATACTAGATACATTGATGACATCTTTTTCCTTTGGACTCATGGTGAACAATCATTGAAACAACTGTATGATGATATCAACAAGTTCCATCCCACCATCAGACTCACCATGGACTATTCTCCAGAATCAGTTGCATTCTTGGACACACGCATCTCCATCAAGGACGGTCACCTCAGCACCTCACTGTACCGCAAACCGACAGACAACCTCACAATGCTCCACTTCTCCAGCTTCCACCCTAGACACATTAAAGAAGCCATTCCCTATGGACAAGCCCTCTGTATACACAGAATTTGCTCAGATGAGGAGGATCGTGACAGACACCTCCAGACGCTGAAGGATGCCCTCGTGAGAACAGGATATGGCGCTCGAGTCATCGATCGACAGTTCCGACGTGCCACAGCGATAAACCGCACTGACCTCCTCAGAAGACGAACACGAGACACAATGGACAGAGTACCCTTTGTTGTCCAGTACTTCCCTGGAGCGGAGAAGCTACGACATCTTCTCCGGAGTCTTCAACATATCATTGATGACGATGAACATCTCGCTAGGGCCATCCCCACCCCCCGACTTCTTGCTTTCAGACAACAGCACAACCTCAAACAGATCATTGTTCACAGCAAACTACCCAACCTTCAGGAGAACAGTGACCTCAATACCACACAACCCTGCCACAGCAACCTCTGCAAGACATGCCAGATCATAGACACAGACGACATCATCAAACGTGAGGATACCATTCACCAGGTACACGGAATATACTCTTGCAACTCGGCCAACGTTGTCTACCTAATACGTTGCAAGAAAGGATGTCCCGAAGCATAGTACATTGGGGAGACCATGCAGACACTATGACAGCGGATGAATGAGCATCGCTCAACAATCACCAGGCAAAACAGTTCCCTTCCTGTGGGCGAACACTTCAGCAGTCATGGGCATTCGGCCTCCGACCTGCGGGTAAATGTTCTTCAAGGGGGCCTTCGTGACACACGACAGCGCAGAGTCGCTGAGCAGAGACTGATAGCCAAGTTCCGCACACATGAGGACGGTCTTAATAGGGATCTTGGCTTCATGACACACTATCTGTAACCCCCGTAACTTGCCTGGGTTAGCAAAAAACCTCACTTACTGTGCTGTCTGGAGAAAATACACAATTCCCTAACCAATGCTCAGGATTCCCTTCACACACATTGTTAACCACTTTAACATTTGAATAGCAGGTTAGATATAAGGATTCGCATTCTAATCAGCAATCTGTGACTGTCTGTGTTGATATATGTGCTATTGCAGACCAGAACACTGCATTTGCCTGACGAAGACAGAGTGTCGAAAGCTTGCAAATTTACTATCAAATAAATTGGTTGGATTTAAAATTGGTGTTGCTAGATTCTTACAGGAGGGGAAGACCATAAAATGCAGCATGGCATTCAAAAGCCCATTGATTACTGCAGGACTGGAAAGTCCTGCTGGGAGAGTGGTTATAAAATTCCTCCCCTGCAGTAGTGGATAGATATGATAAATTTTCTTATCTTTCCAAGTTTCCATGCGCCTATAAAGATACAGGTGGTGTGAAGGAGTCAGGAATGTGAATCATTGTTTTGTGTTTGTACTGAAATCTTTCAAACCATTTTGTCTGATGCAATATAATTCATTTTTCTTAAAATCATGAAGTAACATCATTGGGTGCAAGTTTATGGCCTAACACTGGAAAATCCCACTTGAGGTCAGCAAGCTTTCCTGTTATCCACCCCTCATCCTCTCTGATTCCCATGGCAGGCGGAGCACCAAACCATGGCGATAGAATCACAGAATCTCGAAGGAAGGTCCATTGAGTTTGCATCAACAACAATCCCACGTCCCTATAGCCCCACTTATTTACCCTGCTGATTACCCTGACACTTATCACGTTGCAACTGTACAAAACTCTAGTGCGGCTGCACTTGGAGTATTGTGTGCAGTTCTGGTCCCCACATTATAAGAAAGATGTGGAGGCATTGGAGAGGGTACAGAGGAGGTTTACCAGGATGTTGCCTGGTATGGAGGGCAGGTCTTATGAAGAGAGGCTGAGGGATTTGAGGTTGTTTTCGTTAGAAAGGAGGCGGCTAAAAGGGGACCTAATCGAAACATATAAGATGATTAGAGGTTTAGATAGGGTGGACAGTGATAGCCTTTTTCCTAGGATGGAGAAAGCTAGCACGAGGGGACACAGCTTTAAATTAAGGGGTGATAGTTATAGGACGGATATCAGAGGTAGGTTCTTTACCCAGAGGGTGGTTAGGGAGTGGAATGCCCTGCCTGCGGCAGTTGTAGATGCGCCAAGTTTGGTGGCGTTTAAGAGGTTAGTTGATAAGTTTATAGAAGAGAAGGGAATGGTTTAGTTTGGAGGGTCATTGCTTTTTTCATAATTGGTCGGTGCAACATCGAAGGCCGAAGGGCCTGTTCTGCGCTGTAATGTTCTATGTTCTAATGGGCAATTTAGCATAGCAAATTAACCGAACCTGCACATGTTTGGATGAAGGAGGAAATTGGAACACCCAGAGGAACTTGGCCATGCTGAATTGTCCCTGAATGTCCCATGAGATATAGGTTAGGAGGAATTATTGGGATAAATTTTGGGATGTTCTGTGGTATGGGAGTATAATGGGATTGAGGGTTATAGAAAGGCCTGGTAGGTAGGGATATGATCAGAGCAACTATGTTCTATGTATGCCTGGGTACTTTTCAGTGCTGACTTGATGGGCTGAATGGCCTCTTATTGCACTGCAGGGCTTATATCTGATTCAGTAATTCTATGGAAGATAAGAGTGCTATTAATTTAGCCATAGCTGACAGACATTTGTATCTGCTGGGTAAGGCGCCTTCCTGATTATAGTCTTTCCAGTCAGGCCAGAGTTGTCTCGGATAAGACTGATCCTGAAGTAAGGTCACAACCTTAAACATTAACTCTGAGACAAATTCTTGAGCTGTTCCAATGGCACACCACAGCCAGATGTTTCACAGAGGTGAAGGGTGCATTCAATGGGAACCTCGCTGACAACGGCAAAACCAGAAATCCAGCATTCGGCCAATAATGGGCCACACCTACTGCCGTGAAATGTGTGGCAGCCACTCTCTGAGCGCTGAATATTTCCAGCGGTTCCTGCTTTGTTGCTGAAGAGGTCAAGGAATGTGTTTTCCCACTGGGAACGAGGTCAGGAATGATCCAATCACTGGCTGTCCTGACACAGCTCACCATGGCTCAGAATACGAACGAGAGAGGGGTCAGGAGCAGATTGTCCAATACTCACAGCCTTCAATAGTGCACAGTCTGACATAGAGCAGGAAAATGAGAGCAGGGTGTCATATCGTCAGGAAAGGCAGACCTCTGCCACAAATAAAACATGAAGCAGTAATATCAGTCTGAAAATCTGACCACATTCACATGAACCAGGTTTATGTGCAATAATTCATGCATTCGCTTTTAGAAAAAGAATTGTCATTAACCCCAAACGGGATTGATTGCTTAGCAATAGACTGGTGTATTTCAATCAGTCACTATGCTTCTTATTATTGATTAATAAAAGTCAACTGATTTATTCTCAAGATCAGGTAAATATGTCAAAAGACAGAAGAAAATACTGACCCTTAATATCACCAGACATAATCAGACCAAATGGGCAGCACGGTGGCACAGTGGTTAGTGCTGCTGCCTCACAGTACCAGGAACGCAGGTTCAATTCTGTCTGTGTGGATTTTGCATGTTCTCCCTCCAGCTGCAGGGATTTTCTCCCATATTCCAAAGGCGTGCAGGTTAGGTGGATTAGCCGTGCTAAATTACCCATTAGTATCCCAAGGTGTTAAAAGTTAAAGTTTATTTACTTGTCACAAGTAACGCTTACATTATCACTGCAAGGAAGTTACTGTGAAATTCTCCTAGTCACTACACTCCAGGCTTATGCACATAAGTAGCACGTCTTTTAGATTATGGGAGGAAACCGGAGCACCCAGAGGAAACCAACAAACGCATGGGAGAATGTACAAACTCCACAGTGACCCAAGTCTAGAATAGAACTCATGTCCCTCGTGTGAGGCAGCAGTGCCACCATATTACCCAGATGGATAAATTAGGGACATTAATGGGACAAGTATATATAGGACGGATGTCAGAGATAGGTTCTTCACCCAGAGGGTGGTAAGGGTATGGAATGCCCTGCCTGCTGCAGTTGTAGATGCGTCAAGTTTGGTGGCGTTTAAGAGGTTAGTAGATAAGTTTATGGATGAAAAGGGAATGGTTTAGGTTAGAGGGTCATTGCTTTTTCCTAATTGGTCGGCGCAACATCGAAGGCCGAAGGGCCTGTTCTGCGCTGTAATGTTCTATGTTCTAAGTATGTGGGGCTCACAGGGAGAGGGTGTCGGTGGTAAGCTTTGATGGATGGAAAGTTCTTTTTCTGTACTGTAGGGATTCTATAAACTGTATCTTTTGGTCACATTGACCAAGAGGTTCAAGGCACTAAGGCCTGATTGTCTGATTCTGGCTGATGGTGCTTGATAAATCATGGAGAATTGGTAAGTTCTACCATCCTTATGAAGTTTATTTATGATCAAGGAGTTGCTAATCTTAAACCTGTGATTAATAGACTTTTGTTGACCAAAGATGTCAAAATATTTGGGGCAAAATTGGGGATATGAAGTTTGGTTATAAATCAGCTGTGATCTCACTGAATGGTGGAACAGCCTTGAGCAGGTAAATGCTTTAATTCTCTGCCCATGTCCCAGTGCTTTAATTTAAGACAAAAATACCATTGGCTTGGCACCTTTCCACATATTACAACATGGACTGAATTTATACTCAATTTTTATTTTTTTTATCTGTCTTGTTTTTACCAATATTTCTTCAATTCCCAGAGTCTCCAGTGCAATCCTGGAGAGCTGGTGACCCTAAGTGGTCTGATCTGCTGCTCCAGAATCAAATAGAAACCAATCATTGTCCAGACTCATATTTGAGAAATAACATGTTGATCAAAATCTCCAGAGAAGTCGAGACAAAACTGGAGGCAGAAACAAGGTAATTAAAAATATACTGTTTGTTCGGAAAAAAGTCCCTTGCTAAATGTGAAAGTGGTAACTTGGTGATGTTTGATTAACACAATGGAAAACGGGACTTATCACTGGTACTGGTTTGTGGTGATTGTCTCTTTAAGACCAACACAATGGAGTAAAGATCACAAGACCTTTGGAGACTCAGAGTGTTGGAATCACCCTGGAAAGAGGGAAGCTTCTCAGGGTAAAGAGAAACATGTGTTGAGATGTGGCCACAGCCATAGAGCTGCTTTTTAAAATTAATAAATACTTCCTAAAGCAATCTTGAATATATGTCGCCAGAAATGAATGTTTCTAACCAGAGCTTCTTGTCCAACACTTGAGAGTAATCCAATTTTTAAGAACTGCAAGTGACTGCAGAACCATTTACTAATTGCATACCGCACAGCAATCAATTTCTTAGTTATTTAAATGTGTATATATATATATTCAAAAGCTTTTAAAATGTGCCTCTTAGCATTCTTGCTGCCAAACAGATGTAACTATTTGAGCCTCTTTAAAGATTCCTAAATAATCTCAATTAATGGAAGCTCGCTGTGGTGATTAATTTAATCTGATGACATGATCAGTTTTGTATTAGTAGCTGGCTATTTTTAAACCATTGTAGAACATCATGAAAGCTACGGACAAAAATGTGCCACCTCACCTGCCATAGGAATAGTAACGGATGAGATAGAAAATTTGGTGGAATGTTTAGAGTCCGTTGAGCTCGAAGATTAGGAATTTTTAGTCCTGGTGTGCGTGTGGCTGGAAAATCCCACACTCAGAACAGAACTCCACCACCTTTCCCACCATGGAATTGGAGCGGACGAGGGTCTCCATTGACCATTGGCGGGGGGGTGGGGGGCAGTTCCCAGTCTTACCCGAGCGAGGCTGTAAAACCCTATCCAAGATATCTGCTGAATGTTTCTTGTGCATGAAATTCCACAATCCTTAGCGTTGGTTTGGTTCTCTTCAAGTAAATCATGCTTAGACAGGTTAACCTTAGTGAAACCTCTGCCCAAATGTCTCAGTGGGTGAACATTTTGGGAACTGTGATTACAATTCTATCAGTTTCAAGATACTTGTAGATAACATAGAACATTACAGCGCAGTACAGGTCCTTCAACCCTTGATGTTGCGCCGACCAGTGGAACCAATCTAATGACCCTCTAACCTAAACTATTCCAATGTTATCCATATGCCTATCTACTGACCATTTGAATGCCCTTAAAGTTGGCGAGTCCACTACTGTTACAGGCAAGGCCATTCCACACCTTACTACTCTCTGAGTAAAGAACCTACCTCTGACATCTATCCTATATATATTACCCCTCATTTTAAAGTTATGTCCCCTCATGTTAGCCATCATCATCCAAGGAAAAAGGCTCTCACTGTCCACCCTATCTAATCCTCTGATCATCCTGTCTGCCTCAATTAGGTCTCCTCTTAACTTTCTTCTCTCCAATGAAAACAACTCCAACTCCATCAGCCTTTCCTTCTAAGACCTTCATAAGACCTAAGGATAGAAATAGTCCCAGAGTGAAAGTACTAAACTGGGGGAAGGCCAATTACATCAGTGTTAGGCAGGAACTAGGGAATGTAGATTTGGAATGGCTATTTGAGGCTAAATTCAAATCCAATATTTGGAAGTCTATTCAAAGTCAGTTATTAACAGCCTTTTGGCTAAGATCAAGTGTAGTTTTGGCATCTTGCACTTGGCTGAATTCATAAGGTTACACTGACGTTTCATTTGAAGCAATTTTTTTAAAGCGTCTTTGGTGTAAGATGCAAATGAGGTCAAGCCTTGGAGAAGGGTGCAATGCCTGCTCCAATCAGCTTGGGTCATGTACAGTAAGCCCCAAGACAGGAAGTGTTGGATCTGTCTTGTTAGCTTGGATAGGGAATGTCTCACTTGCTGAGACTTTGTTTGGATTTTGGATTGAATTGGATACAAATAAAAAAAAGTCAATTTTTAACAATTCAGGACAAGTATGTGCCTATAAAAATAAGGATAAAAATTGCAAAATTCAGGAACCCTGGATGACAAGAGACATTGTGAGCTTAGTGAAAAAGAAGAAGGAGGCATAAGTAAATTTCAGGAAGCTGAAAATGAATAAGATTCTTCAGGAATACAAAGATATCAGGAAAGAGTTTAAGCAGGGATTTAGAAGGGCAAAAATGGGCCACAAAATGTTCTTGACAGGCAGGATTAAGGAGAATCCCAAGGTTTTTATGCATATATAAGGGAGGAAGAGGGTAGCTAAGGAAAGGGTAAGACCACACAAGGACATTGGAGGTAATTTGTGTGTGGAGCCAGATGACGTGGGTTCATCAGTATTCACAAAGGAGAAGGAGGTGGTGAATGGTGAGTGTAGAAAGGAAGATGTTGACATTCTTGGATATGATGAGCTAAAAATGGAGGAGGTATTGGAAAACATTACAGTGGACAAGTCTCCAGGGCCAGATAGGGTCTATCCCAGAATACTGAGAGAGACAAAGGGAAGAAATTGTTGAAGCCTTGGCCATAATCTTTGTATCCTCTTTAGTACCAGAAGACTGGAGAGTAGCTAACATTGTTCCTCTGTTTAAGAAAGGCAGAAGAGACAATCTGGGAAATTACAGGTTTGTCAACCTTACCTCAGTGGTGGAGAAATTATTGGAGCAGATTCTTAGGGACAGGATGTATTCACATCTGGAAGAGAATCGGCTTATTAACGATAGGCAGTGTGGTTTTGTGATGGGAGGTCGTGTCTCATAAACTTGATTGAATTCTTTGAGGAAGTGACAAGAAAAATTGACCAGGCCAGGGCAGAGAATGTGTCTGCATGGACTTTAGTAAACCTCTGATAAGATTCCTCATGGCAGGCCGATACAGAAGGTGAAATCATATATGATCTGAGGTGAGCTGGTAAGAAGGGTACAAAATGGGCTTGGGCATAGAAAGCAGAAAGTAACAGTACAAGGATACTTTTCTAACTGGAGGTCTGTGGCAAGCAGCGTTCCACAAAATCAGCGCTGGGGACTCTGTTGTTTGTAACATATAAACGATTTGAAGGAAAATGTAGATGGTCTGATTAGTAAATGTCAGATAATATAAAAGTTGGGGGAGTAGTAAATAGTGAGAAGAATTGTCAGAGGACACTGCAGGATACAAATTGGCTGGACATCTGGCCAAAAAATGGCAGATGGGATTTAACCTGAACAAATGTGAAGTCTTGCGATTTGGAAGGTCTAGTACAGAAGGAAAACATAGAGTAAATGGTAGAGCCCTTAGAAATATTAGCATTCAGAGGGGTCTAGGCATGCAGATCCTGATGGTGGCAACTCACATGGAAAATGTGATCAAGAAGATGTTGGCTGTCATTGGTCAAGGCATAGAGTATCGGAATTGGAAAATCATAATGCAGCTATGTAAGACATTGGTTAGAATCATAGTTGGCTCCATTTGAAATATTGTGTACAATTCTGGTCACCACAGTACTGGAAGAACAGTGATGCATTGGAAAGGGTGCAGAAGAGATTTACCAGGATGTTGTCTGGTTTGGAGATATGGACAATGAAGAAAGATTGAACAAATTTGGATTGTTTCCATTGGAGAGTCAGAGGATGAGGGGGAACCTGATAGAGGTTTACGAGATTATGACAGACTTGGATTGAGTGGATAGTCAGAGTCTTTCTCAAGAGTCAAAAGGTTAATTACTCAGGGACATAGATTGAAAGTGAGAGGGGGAAATTTTAAAAGAGATGTGAGTGACAAGTCTTTCACACAGAGTGATGAATGCTGGAATACACTGTGGGAAGAGGTGGTGGAACCAGATTCTATAACAATGTTCATGGAAAATAGTCTCACAACATCAGGTTTAAGTCCAACAGATTTATTTGGTAGCACAAGCTTTCAGAGTGCCGATTCTTCATCACGTGAGCGTACAGCATTCCCAAAACTTGTGCTATTAAAAAAAAACCTGTTGGACTTTAATCTAATATTATGAGGCTACTTACTGTGCTTACTGCAGTCCGATGCCAGAAACTCCATATCATAATGTTCATAGAATCATTGAATCTAAATCTGAAACAGTACAAAAGAAGGCCATTCAGCCCATTGAGCCTACACTGACAACAATCTCACACAGGCCAATACCCGTAAACCCACCCTTTTACCCCACTAAGCCTTCTAACCTACACATCCCAAGATACTAAGGGGCAATTTAGCACGGCCAATCGACCTAACCCACACAGCTTTCAATTGTGGGAGAAAACCCATGCAGATATGGGGAGAACGTACAAAATCCACACAGTGATCCGGGCCGGGAATCAAATCTAGGTACCTAGAGGTGTGAGGCAGCGGTGCTGACTACTGTGTCACCGTGCTGCCCAAGAGGCATCTGGATAGATACATGAATAGGCAGGAAATAGAAGGATATGGACCACATAGAGGCAAGAAAATGTTCGAGTAAAGAGATACCTGTGTGGGTACAGACTTGCTGGGCCGAAGGGCCTGTTTCTGTGATGTACTATTATTTGATTTTTCTTTGTTCAAACGTGAAGACTTTACCAGCTTTTCAACGATGCGGCAATTTCAAAAATATATCAGCTGGCTTACAAGTCATGTCTTTTGTTGAGAAATTTGATTTTCACCCTTACTGAACAAAGTGACATTCTGCCACACCTCCTGTAACACTCCAGTGTTTCCATGAGGTCTCCACATTCATCGTCTGTAATAGAACAAGTGCGGTAAAAGAGCTCCAGATCCTGTTACATCTCAATCTTTATCTTTCCTTGTACATTCACCCACTTCTTGGGCAGAAACAAAAGTATATCAATGGCTTTTGTGGGTAAGATCATCCCTACAGCTCCTTCAAAAATTGGAACATTTGTTAGTAAAGGGCCTAAATTTAGAGATAGTGTCAGGGGCTTTTGATAAATGAATACCGATGATTACCATTGACTTCCACGCTGACAATGGATTGCCTGTGCATTCTCCACATTTCCCATTAATGTGCTCTGGCATCTTGACTGGATTTCATGGTTAATATGCCTGTGGGCATCCATCCTATTAGCAGACTGACCACTGGCATGAAGTGGAGCAGCCACACTCAACAAACGGAAAATACCCCGAAGCTCCCGACAGATTCAGAGCTCGCCGCAGAATAGCTTCATTGTGTTCGGAGTGAAAAGGCTAATATCGCAGCAGAGAGAGAGAGAGAGAGGAACTTGCAAACTCCTCTGCCAAAATCCTTCGCAGAGCGAGAAAAAAATAAATGACACACTGGTCGTCAAGGCAACAAGTGTTGTTTTGTTTCCCATAAAACATTTTTGAGAATTTCAAAACGTTAATACAGCGATCTCAAGATTAATACCCACATGATTCTTGCGCAGATTTGATTTGAATTGCATTGTGAATAATTATTCCTTCTTTGTATCAATTTTAATACATCAAATTACTTCCTATTCAATTCCTCCAATTATATCAGACCCTAATGCGCCAGATGACTTTCCACTCTCTACTTTCCATTCAAGCATAATTTTGATCCTATGCAGAACTCCATTGTACTAAATCACTTTCCATTCACTCTCATTATAATAAAAGCAAAGCTTGAGCACTTTATTGCCAAGCTCTGACCCTAAGATTAGATTTTTTTTGCTTCAATTTTCTCCCCTCTCTTCCGATGACGCCTGTTGGTCTGAGTTCTACCTATTAAGTAGATCGAAGAGTGAATCTGGCTGCAAGTTGAAAAATGTTTCCATAGTGCCTTTCACCTTGGGGGCCCTCAGTGTGGTCAGAATATCACTGTTGAAATATTGTCATCGTTGTAATGTAGGTAACACAGTGACCAAAATGTACACAGCAAAATCCCACATGTTAAATAGATGATTTATTTTTAGTAATACTAGTTGTGGGTCGGTTTAGTTCAGTTGTTTGGATGGCTAGTTCATGATGCAGTGTTCCAACACACCAACAGTGTGAGTCCAATCCCCGTACAGGCTGATGTCTCAACCTTGTCCGTCTCCAGCGATGTGGTAATCCTCGGATTAAATCAACACCAGTCAGCTCACCCCCCAAAGGGGAGAGCAGCATATGGCCATGTGGGACTATGGGGAACTTACCTTTTCCCTACTTCAATATGGTAGAAGTCCCGTGTTCAGAAAGTGTTTATGAAGAAGCCTTGGTGATTCATTGCAACGCACCTTGCAGATTGTATACACTGCTGCCACTGTGCACTGGTATTGGAGGGAGTGAATACTTATGGATGTGATACCAGTCAAGCATTGGTTTGTCCTGGACAGTGTCAAGCTTCTTGACTGTTGTTGGAGCTGCACCCATGCCGACAAATGAAGAGTGTTCTATCAGACTTCTGATTTATGCTTGTAGATGGTGGACAGGTTTTAGAGAGTCAGGAGGTGAGTTACTCTCCGCAGGATTCCAAGCCTCTGACCTGCTCTTCTGGCCACATTATTTATATGCGTTAGTCTGGTTCAGTTTCTGGTCAGTGGTAAGCCCTGAAGATGTGGATAATGGGGGATTTAGCAATGATAATGTGGAATGTCAAAGGGGAGATGGTTGGATTCTCTTGTATTGGTGATGGTCATTTCCTGATACATTCATGCCATGCAAGTAACTTTCTAGTTGTCAGCCCAAGTCTGAACGATGTTCTGGTCTTGTTGCATATAAGCTTCAGCATATGGACCTATCTGAAGATATGTGAATGGGGCTGAAAATTGCACAGTCATCAGTGAACATTCCCACTTCTGACCATTTTGATTTGTTTTATTATTGTCACATTTATTAACATACAGTGAAAAGTATTGTTTCTTGCACATTATACAAAACATACCATTCACAGGGAAGGGAGGAAGAGAGTACAGAATGTAGCTAGAGTGTAGACAAAGATCAAATTGATGCGAGGTAGGTCCATTCAAAAGTCTGATTGTAGCAGGGAAGAAGCTGTTCTTGAGTCAGTTGGTCCATCACCTCAGAATTTTGTATCTTTTACCTGACAGAAGAAGGTGGAAGAGAGTATGTTCGGGGTGTGTAGGGTCCTTAATTATGCTGGCTGCTTTTCGGAGGCAATAGGAAGTGTAGACAGAGTCAGTGGATGGGAGGCTGGTTTGTGTGATGGACTGGGCTTCATCCATGACCTTTGCAGTTCCTTGCAATCTCGGGGATGAAGGGAATGTCACTGATGAAATAGTTTAAAATGGTTGGGCCTTAGACACCATCCTGACCAACTCCTGCTGAGATGTCTGGGACTATGGTGATTAACAACAATTATCCACAAACATCTTCCTTTGTGTCAGGAATGGCTACAACCAGAGGAGAACCCATTTGCTAGAGTTTTTTGATGCCACATCCGATCAAATGCTACCTAAATGCTGCTTCAAATGTCAACAAAATGATTGAGATAGTCATCGATTTCAGGGAATGTAAAGAATAATACGACCTTGTCCACATTAGTGGGGAAAAAGTAGAAATGTCGAGAACTTCAGGTTTTTGAATGTCCAGATTACCTGCAATCTGTCCTGATTCCTCATGCTGACACTATAGTTAAGAAAGCCCACAAAAGTCTACTTTCTCAGAATACTAAGGAAATTTGACAAGTCCACCAAAACTCTCACCAACTTTTACAGATGCATCACAAAAATCATTCTTTCTGGTTGTATCACAACTTGGTGTTGCTCCTGCTTTGTCCAACACTGCAAGAAATCACAAACAGCAATGAATAAAGCCCACTCATTCAATCAAACCAACCTCCCAATGATTAACACTGTTTGCACTTCCTGCTGTCTCAGAAAAGCAGTTAACATAATAAAGGACCTCACATACCCTAGACATCATCTCTTCCACCTTTTTCCATTGGAAAAAGATACAAAAGTCTGGGCATGCACCAACCAACTCAAGAACAGCTTCTTCCCTGCTGCTGTTAGACTTTTGAATAGACTTACCTTGCATTAAGTTGATCTTTCTCTACTCCCTAGCTATGACAGTAACACTACATTCTGCATTCCCTTCTTTCCTTCTCTGCGAATGGTATGCTCTGTCAGTATAGCACACAAGAAACAATACTTTTCACTGTATGTTGATACATGTGACAATTATAAATCAAATCAAATGAAGTATTAATGTCAAGGGAAATCACCCTGACCTCATTGTTGATTTCAGCTTTTTTTCCATGTTTGGACTAAAAATTTGCAATGAGGTCAGGAGCTGATTGACCCGAGCAAACCCAATCTGAGTATCAGTGAGCAGGTTATTGCTGAGTAAGTGCCTCTTGATAGCACTGCTCATGACTTCTTCCATCACTTTACTGATAATGGAGAGTAAACTGATGGAGCAGTAATTGGCTGGGTTGGATTGATCCTGTTTGCTGCGTACAGGACATACCTGGGCAATCTTTCACATTGGTGGGTAAATGCTGTACTGGAGGAGTACTGTACTTGGCTAGGGGAGCAGCAAGTTCTGGAGCACAAGTCTTCAGCATTATTGACTTGGGTGTTTCTTGATATTACAGAGAATGTGTCAAATTGATTAAAGACTGGCTTTTGTTATCCTCGGGACCTCAGGAGGAGGCTGAGATTACCCCAATGGAAAAATCCACCATGTTATCACTTGCCGAATAATGTGGGGGACAGAATGCTCCAGTTCAAAATTATTTCATGACTGTATAGATCCATTTGAGAAACAGGAACAAGGCAAGTATCAAGTTGAATTCCAGCCAGCAGATAGGACTGACAAGGCATCCACTCTAAAATGTAGCTTAAAACACATACTTATTTGGACATTTTAATACAATTGAACATTAGGGGTGGCACAGTGATTAGCACTGCTTCCTCACAGCATCAAGGACCCAGGTTTGATTCCAGGTTTGGTTCACTGTCTATGGGAACTTTGCACATTCTCCCCGTGTCTGCGTGGGTTTCCTCCCATATTCTGAAAAACATGCTGGTTAGGTACATTGGCCTGAACAGGCACCAGACAGGGGAATTCCACTTTATTGCAGTGTTAATGTATTTACTTGTGATTAATAAATAAACTTTAAAGAAAGTCTAAGTATTCCAGCATAATTTTTCAACAGATCAAGGACCCTTTGATAAGAGCGAGCAAGTTATGGACCTCAGTCTTTAGTTGGACTCAAGGCTGGAATTTTACCATCCCGCCCGCTATGGGAATTGGAGTGGACGAGGGGCAGGCCATGGAAAGGTCCGTTGACCTCGAATGAGATTTTATGCTTTTGGGCTGAGTGTGGCTGTAAAATTCTGCCCAAAGAATACATATAAGATTCTTTGAAACAATTTCCATGTAGGAATGTGGCAAGTCCTGAGCTTAACACTCCATCTAGCAGATTGGGACGTTACTGTTTCTCAAACAAAAACAGACAATGCTGGAAAATTGCAGCAGGTCTGACAGCATCTAAGGAGAGAGAATAGAGCCAACGTTTCGAGTCTGGATGACTCTTTGTCAGAGCTGGACATTTAAGATATGCTTTGGGTGCCTGAATTGGTGAAGCAGAGCCACTGGCAGTTAAAATCCCATCCAACATTGGAGTCAGTGAATGATCAATCCATAGAACAGCTTCTCTGGGGAAATAATGGCAGCTGCTAGAATCGCTTCAGTGAAAGACAAATCATATTGTTTAAAATTAAATCAATCAGTTAGACAAACATTAGATAAATGGCAAGTGGTGAGTGAACATCCTTTGTTGGGAAAGATGACTTTGAGTCAATCCATGCCAAACCCTTTCATCCTGGAGATTTTTCTTATCTTTGTGCTATTATACACTTTTGGTGGTTTGCTATTTGTCAACAACACCATTGTTATTTATGTAACTAACAGAACTGGATGAATTTTAGTCCATCTTTCGTTGCAGAATCCCTCTATTGACACAGTTTGTGAAGCTGGAGTATCTGAAAATGAACGTCAGAATGGAAAAATACATTCGGGAACAGAAAAGAATCATGGAATTCTACAGTGCAGAAGGAAGTACCGACCACAATCCCTCCCAGATCCTATCCCTTTTAATCTAATGCATTTATCCAAGCTAATCCCTCTGACATTAAAGGTAATTTAGCATGGCAAATCCACCCAACCCGCTCATCTTTGGACTGTGGGAGGAAACCAGAGCACCCAGAGGAAACCCATGCAGACACAGGAAGAATGTGCAAACTCCACACAGACAGTGAACCCAAGCTGGGAATCGAACCCGGGTCCCTGGTGCTGTGAGGCAGCAGTGATAACCACTGTGCCACCGTGATGCCTCATATTCTTTAAAACATGCTGTGGGTTGAAACATCTCTCAGATCATCTCCAGTCTGTTAGACACAGGAAACGCGATTCATAATGTAATAGTTTACCTTCAGTGAATTCTCTATGTCAGAGTGGGAGCTGCACCAAGGGAATTTACAGCCCACCGTAAAACTCCTGGCTTTCTATCATCCAGTTGGACCCTTCTATCCCTTTCCCCTGTCCCTCTTTGCAGCTGATCCATTTACCATCCAAGCAACAACAGGGATAAACGCTAACTGATGGCGCTAAGCACTGTCACTTACAGCTCCACATCATCACTTAATCTACAGCCATGTCCGACAAGGCAATGATGGATGAGATATAGCATCCCACTCGCCATCATAACAACAATTGATTGATGCGGAGTTGAAGAAAAAGATCGAGCGGTGAGATGTTCCATCCTTGGATCACTTTTAAATTCAGCTTTCTGTTGGTAAGAACATTAAAGGATCTATAAATAACGATGATAAATCCCACATGAGTCTAATCCCAGCAGGATTTCTCAATTACACTTACCTGCCAAACCTGACAAGTGACTTCAGCCTTGAGGTTTAGAGAAATCCTTATTTTATTCACCTGCTGTCAGGGGAAAAATCCCTGTGTAATGATGGATTTGATGATGCCACAGAAGTGACAAAGGGACCTTTAAAACACTAGAAAATGTGCTCAAACATAAATATATGAAGGAAATTGGGAAGCAGTTCTGTTGAATTACTGGTTGAAAATCAGTCCAAGTTGATTAGGTAAATTTAATTTACATTTGAACTTTGTGTTTAAAACAATACAAATGAAATTATGGCTGACAGTTTTAATTTTATGTAACATTGATTTAGAGAATTACATCGAAGGTAGATCAGAGAAAGAAGTGTCAGCCCCAAGGCTGTCCCACATATTTATTTTCATATCAGCTCTGGGTAAATTGATTGTCAAAAGATCAAAACGTGAGTGGAAGGAATGCAATGTTAAAATATAGGTGAAATTAATTCAGGTTGCCTTTTACATTCAGTGTTGGTAGCTCCAATAACAATGTTGTAATAAAAGAAAGAGACAGCTGGTGCCTCCAGCAGTGTCGAGACCAACTTTCAGTCAACCAAAAGGAAAAATGCCCTCAACAGCTCCAACTGTTGCAGGCTGATTAATCACATTCTCATCAGGCTAGTTTGGGGCAACAGTGCAGTTTCCATGATTGACCTTCCCCTGAAATCGATGAGAGGTGGGGGTGTCCCAAGGTGAGCATGCTAAAGTCGGTACCACAATTTTGTGTGTTCTACCTTGCACGTACTTGATCAATTCTATGTTGACACCAGCACTGTAAAGATTTGCATTTATATAATGCCTTTCATGTCATCAAGATCTCTTAGAGATCCGTACAACCAAGAAAGTTGTATTAAAATTTGGTTACTGATTTATTGTAGGAAGTGTGACAGCCCATTCACACACAGAAGACTTCCACAAACAGAAAGTTATAATCAGGCTATAACTATGTTGATTGGAGGATGAATGTTGATCAATTGAAAATCCTATGAGACGTTAAAATCCGGAATCTCCCTAGTGGAATCTTGGGCACAACCCCTTGGAAAGTGTCCTGGCGCTGCCATCCCCTGATTTCTGTGGAGCCAGTATCACCAGCTTGATCAGGCCCTGTGTGAATGGATAAAACAACACCGCCAGAGTCTCTGTGTATGGAGTGCCAGAAGATCTGAAGAGAAAACTCAGCTGTGCAGCTGGAGAGCTACACAGTGGTTTTCTCATCACAGTTAGTACTCTGTGTATGGGACAATTCTGTCTTCTATGTCTGCAAGAGACCTCATGGTTGTAAGTTAGGCTTTGCTTTCTTTCTCTCTTCAAAATAAAATAAGCACACCTTGACCTGTAGATGATGTAGCTGTTCCAGTGATTGGAAATCTGGGTCCTAATGTGTTCAAAGTTCAGAGGCAATTGAAAGACTTTTGATTTTCTCAAAAGCATTTTTCTGGTCCACACTCCGAAAGCTGATGGCTTTTAGTATCAAATAAACCTGTTGAACTTAAACTTGGTGTTGTGAGATTTCTTACTGTGTTTACCCCAGTCCAATGCCAGCATCTCCATGTCAGGCTTGCATTCTGTCTGATCTTTGAGTCTGCTCTAATTCCACAGTGACGTGCTTCTCTGATGGAACCATAAATAAGTGCAGCATCTATATGGCACATTACTCCTTTCATTTCTACAAGGATTTGAGATACTTTTCTCTAGAGAATGGGCACAATTCTGAGTGGTGAAATAATAATGAGGAAATGGTGTTACAACAGTGGACAGCAATCTGGATTCTTTGTCCAGAAAAACTGCCAAAAATCTGTTGTTTGCATCTACTTTGGTGAATTAAATTAAGTTGGTTAGACTGACAAGAATTTCATTCATTCAGTCCATGGGTGGATCTCACATTCTACTGATTTTCTTTGAAGTTAAATTTATGTGAATTCTTATACATTCGTTTGGCTTTGGGTAGATGAACATTCTTGAACATTTTTTTTGACATGGTCATTGTTGACTTAATTCTTTGCTGCAGCAAGTTCCAAATGTCATCCTTGTCCAAGAGTGAA
This sequence comes from Sphyrna mokarran, assembly GCA_024679065.1. Classification (NCBI taxonomy): domain Eukaryota; kingdom Metazoa; phylum Chordata; class Chondrichthyes; order Carcharhiniformes; family Carcharhinidae; genus Sphyrna; species Sphyrna mokarran. The sequence goes on along the minus strand of JAGIQG010000014.1, from coordinate 78,564,560 downwards.
TGAGGGACCTTGATGTTAAGAGGCCAGTTGGTTTAGCATTAGCTCTTAGGGTGATCTGGCACTCAGCCTTTAGCCTCCCCAGTCCTGTGACACATCTTAGAAATTCATTTCTGAATATATCATTGTTATGGTCATCAGCTAGTTCATCAGCTTTGTCAATTAGCTTCATTTTAAGCATGTTTTCCTACTTAATAAATCAGCTTAATGATTCTGTGTGACATATAAAGGTTCAATGACTTCTCTCTCTCTCTCTCTCTCTATATATATAATATATATATAAATTCTGTCAAGTTCTGAACTATGAATTTCAGTGCAGATGGGAGCTAGGAAGTAATATTCTTAAATAATTTAACTTCATTGGATAAGGCAGAAACTACTGTCCTTGTGTCTAATTTGAACTCCATAGGGTGTCCATCCAGTTCAAGTTTAATGTGCTACGTTTTAATTTCCATTTCATTTACTTCAAGGAAAAATATATATTTTTTCTGTGGTTATTCCACTTTTTGAATGTGGATTAATTTTAATATTTTCATTTTCTTTTGCAGCCTCTCTGTATTTTAGATCAACAGGTGTCCTATTTTCCCATATTTGTGGCATTCTGCTCTTCCTGCTGAGATTTCTTCCAGCTTGTGGAGATATTTCCCACTGAGAACATTTCAAAATGGCAGTGGGTGATTTTTCTTTTTCCCCCATTTTTGTGGTCTTCCAATTTGATGTGCTTTCGCTCTTTGGGTCCACGTACTGAACTTGTTTGTTTCCACAGGACATTGTCTTTCCTGCAAATAAATGCACCATTTTGCATTCAGAGCTCTGTTTGTGTTAGATATTTGTCCCCTTTGGCTCACCTTAGAGCCCTGTTGTAGTAATATATGAAGGAAGTGTTGTAATGCGATGTTGAGTGAGAAACAGAGAAGCAGCAGGTATGTGAGAGAAAGCGCCACAATAAATTTTATCAAGTGTTCCTGAGTGTCGTCCTTCAAATAAACAACAAAACTGGTAGTGAAATTAATGGACATGTTCTTGTTAATTCACTTTGAGGCATAAAAGTCCCTTCGGCCCATCAAGTCTGCATTAACAATATCTACCATAACGTTGCTCAATCCCATTTTCCAGAACTTGTCCCATATCCCTGAATGTTCTGATATTTCAAATATTCATTCAAATAAATCTTACAGTTTATAAGGTCCAGATTTTTACTGTCTTCTCAGGCAGCGCATTCCAGATTCCCACTACCCTCTGTGTTTTCTCAAATCCCCTCTGTATCTCCTGCCCGTTACTCAAAAACTCTGCCCCCTTGTGATTGACCCCTCAATCAAGGGGAACAGCTGCTTCCTGTTTGTCTTTTCTGTACCCCTCACAACCTTGAATGAAGAAGTTAAGCAAAGAAAAGCCAGAAAAAGAGAAACTTCATATGTGCGCACTGTTGCATTGCCTTCTATTGTGAAAATCAATTAGCTGGTGCAGACGTGATTAAACATGCTTTAAAAACAGATTCTGGAGTAGGCAATAGTAAATGATAAACTGAAGTTCAAATTAATGCCAGTGAGAGAATCAACTAGCTACTGGAAATGAAGTTGCAAAATTTGCAAATGGAAAACCTGCAGGAGTGAAAATGGCTGGGGTTTTCAGTAGCATTGGAGCTTTTCTTGTGATGTGGTGGAGCTCTTACACAAGACATTTTGATTATTTTGTGCTGGTGAACAAACTAAATGAAGACATTATGGTGCCCACTTTCCTGTGTGTGATGAGAGGTAAAACTTCTTACTTTCCTCCAATAAGAACACGCACTGAAATGTATAATTGTGGAAATTCTGAAGCTCATTTATCGTGTAAACTCCTGTTGGAAGCAGAGCGTGTTAGATTGTGTAAAAGAATCCAAGAAAAGGGAGAGTCAATCGCATAATATGTTGCAGTGCTTAAAAAAATTGCAGAATATTGTGAATTTGGAGATATGCTCAATGATACAATTTGTGACAGGCTTGTTTGTGGTCTATGCAACAGTGACACAAAAACCTCTATTAACTGAGAGGAGTTACACTCCTTCATTTTCATTGAATAGAATTCCTACAGTGCAAAAGGAGGCCATTCAGCCCATCAGGTCTGCACCAAGTCTCCAAAGGAGCATCTCACCCAGGGCTACTCCCTCCACCCTATTTTCATAACCTGCCCGTCATACCTGCTTCTATCATCTCCTCTGGCAACTCATTCCATATGCACACCACCATCTGTGTGAAGAAGTTGCTCCTCAGATTCTTTTTAAGTATTTCTCCTCTCCCCTTAAAACCATGTCCTCTAGTTTTGGACTCCTCTACATTGGGGAAAAGACATTGGCTATTCACCTTATCAATGCCACTCATAATTTTGTAAATCTCTATAAGGTCATCTCTCATCCTCTAACACTGCAGGGAAAATTGTCCCCGCCTTTCCTTGTAATTCAAACCTTGCCATGCCAGGTCTTACCAATGTCTCATACATAAGCCCAATCCAGATGTTAGGACATTGCGAGATGTTTTTAATTTTAAGCCTACTCCTCAAAATCTCACTGAGCTCTTGCTTAACATTTATTTGATGGATATGGGTGGCACGGTGGCACAATAATTAACAGTTCCAGGGACCTGATTTGGGTCATTGTCTGTGTAGAATCTGCATGTCCTCTCTGTGTCTCCAGACATTCATTACCCTCTGTGCGGATGTAACCTTTGTATTCTTTTGAGAACTGAAAAACCCTCAGTCTGTTCATCTAACACTGACCAGGAAGCGATCTCTCCACTGACCAAGCAGATGGTGACCACATCTCAACTCCTTGAAGTCTGTTTAATTTTAAAAATCAATGATGATCATCAGCTGAGTGGTTGAAGCACTGGGATTCCATCTCACTGCATCATCATTTATCTCTGGGATATTTGTGTTGCTCTCTCCAACCAAGAACTCATCAGTACTGAACTCTGCCAAAAATTAAACACTTTCTGGAATTTTCCTTTCCGGACTTTGGTAACCACAACCATCAATATTCATTTCTGCAGATCTGTTTCTCTGTTATCCATAGTGGTAAAATCTCCTTTTTTTATACTCTCCTTACTGTGTGTGTATATGTATTATAGATGTGTCACTTTAGTGTGTGTGAGGTTTCAAACAATCAACCCCTCCCCCCACACCCCCTGCCATATTTAAATGTGAAACTAATCTTCTGAGTTAATTATAATGAGAGTTTGCTGTTGCCTAAAAATTGTATCACACAAACTGAGTGTCTGGGAAAACATACAAAAAAAAACTTAAGAAATAATTCAAAAATGCCTCTGCTTAAGGACAGATGGTAACAAGATAAAAGTGTTCAGTTTGCCTCTGTTCTGCCCACAACTACAGTATGAGGTGGCAATCTTTTCCTTTGCCCCTGCAGATCTCTGTTACTCCATCATGTACTCTCACATCATCATTACATCAACATCTGATGTTAACCCTTTGAACTACAGATAGCAGAGATAATTCTTTTCATATTGAAATAATATTGAATGATCTTTGCACCGAGCAGAAAGAAAGTCAGAGCTTCTAGTCACAGCATCTCAACTGTGTAAAATGCTCCTAAAGTGCAAAATACCCTCCACACTGCAATACTTCCCCCCACAAGGCAATACCCCCCTCATATAACACACCCCCTCAGTGCAACACCCATCCCAGAGTGAGACACACTTCCCACAGTGCGACCCACCTCCAACCCCACTCCTCCTTTCATTTTTAGGTTTTCTTTCTTAAGCATTTATTTAATTCCCGTTATTTTGAACTCATTCTTCCCCATTCTTTCTGCTGGGACAGTCCTTTGCATTTTTATATCAAGTTCTCCAAAGCAATCCCTTCTGTTAATGGTGATAGATTTATTCTGTCTAATAATCGACCAACTAATCAGTGAAAATAATAATTTTCTCATTTATCTTGGTGAAACCTTCTGAGAAGAGAATTCAAACTCCTCCCAAACTGATAGAACAAAGAAAATTACAGCACAGGAGCAGACCCTTTGGCCCTCCAAGTCTGCACTGACCTAAACGTAGAATAACAGAATGATACAACAAATGCAAATGCCACATCCTCAGCTGTCAGAAAAAGGATTGTCCAACTGAAATATGAACTCTGTTTACCTCTTATTGCAAATGCTGTGGGATGTGCTGAGTATTTCCAGCATTTTCTATTTTAGTTAAAGAAGGAAGCTGTTTGGCTTACTCCCATTTTACCAGCTTTTTGAATATTTTATCCAATTAGACCCACACTCCTGCTCCTTTCCCATTACCCTGTAGATCTTTACACTTGATGTTCTCATGCATTTCATGTTTGAAAATTAAGCTGTTTTCGGGACATTTTCAGGCATTGTGTTCCTGGATCAAAACACTCATGTTTTTCTCCCTATGCTGCCTTGCAGTTTTTTTTGCCAATGATCTTAAATTAGTGTTCCTCTGGTTACCGATCCTCCTGCCATTGGAAGTAATTTTGCGGTATTTGGGAGACCATTCATAGTTTTGATCTATCCACTCTTACCTTGACCCTCCCTAGAACAAAGAGAATGACACCAGGTTCTTGCATTCTTCTACATTTCTCTGCCCATCAGGGAGATAATGGAGCAGTAGCAATGTCATTGGATGTGTAATCCAGTGTCCAAGGCGTTGGGAACAAGGGTTCAAACCCCATCATGGTCATATTTCAATTCAATGAATAATACCTGAAATTGAAAGACAGTCTGACTGTGGAGCTATCATTGAATTGTTGCCGTAAAAACCCATTTGGTTGTCGAATGGTCTTCACCCTTGAATAGCTATTGATTGACGGAGGGGGAACGTGCAATGAGATCTGGATATCCTTGTACGCAAGTAGCTGACAATAAGCATATAGGTGTAGCAAGTAGTTAAAAAAGGCAAGTGATGTTTTTGCATTCATAGTGAGAAGATTTGACTACAAGAACAGGGATGTCTTTCTGGGTTTACAAGAGTCTTGGTGAGGCTACACTTGGAGTATTGTGTGCGGTTTGTTGCTCTCCTGATTTGAGGAAGGATGCTCTTGTTGTACAGACAGCGCAACAAAGATTTACCAGGCTGATTCCTGGAATGGCAGGACTGATGTATGAGAAGAGATTGAGTCAGTTAGAATTATATTTGTTGGAGATCAGAAGAATGAAGGTGAAGATCTCATAGAAGCCAATAGAATTCAAACAGAACTAGACAGGATAGATGCATGAAAAAGAGAACCAGGAGTCACAGTCTGAGGATACAAATGGACCATTTAGGACTGAGATGTTTTGCAAGCTGTGCCCAACGTACCTTCTATTCTATCTTTTACTCTTGCTCTATGCTTCCAAAACTTCATTCCAACTCTTTTAAACTCTCTAACAATGCTTTAATGCAATTTCTTTCAGATTTGGCGCCTTGCATTAAGTTGATCTCTCTCTAGACTCTAGCTATGACTGTAACACTACATTCTGCACTCTCTTGTTTCCTGCTCTGTGAACGGTATGTTTTGTCTGTATAGTGTGTGGGAAACAATACTTTTCATTGTATATTAATATATGTGACAATAATAAATCAAATCAAATCAAATTGACATGAGGAGAATTTTTTTACCCAGTGAGTGGTGAGAATGGGGAATGGAATTTGCTACCAAAGAAAGCATTTTGAAGTTAAAACAATGCATGTTTTCAAGAAGGAGTTAGATCGATATAGCTGCTGAAGTGAAGGAGATCGAAGGATAAGGGGGCAAGGTATGATCAGGCTTCTGATTTAGATGATCAATCATGATCGTAATGAGTAGAGGAGGAGGCTCGATGGGCTGAATGGCCTCTTCCTGCTTTCTATGTTTTTATGTTTACCTGATCTGGCTTACATCTGATTCCAGACCCACAGCAGTGTAGTTAACTCTGAACTACCCTTTGAAATGGCCCAGCCAGTCTGAGCAGTTCCCACAGGCTCTCCTCTGATACAAAGTTCTATATTCCTGGCATCACCTTTCTGAACCCTTTCTACACAGTGATATTTGTGCTATTTGTGCATTCAGCAGATTCTAGGAGAGCAAGAAAGTCAGCTCATAGACACTCAATTATATATCAGGCCCTTAGTTATGGGTGAGCAACAGAGTCTTGTCAAATTAATTATTAATTGGCATAGATTAGGCAATTTTACTGAAAGCAGCCACAAGGAAAGAGAGTTAGTGAAGAGTTGTTCAGAGGCTGATGTGCAGATATATAAGGATTTGCTAGCTTTGTAAATGAAAAGGATTCAATTTCTCAGAACTGTCTTGGCTTCTTATGATATTGTCACCAGGTTAAAAAAAATCCGTGTGTTTAGAACTGAAATAGAAACCGTATAACAAAGGTCATTTTGTTGTCAGTAAGTTTTCTTATTGATGTTACTAATTTAATTTTGTCCAACAATGCATAGTCAGTATAAGGATTCAAGCTTGTTTTGAAACCAGGTGACTGTGTGGATTTTGCACATTCTCCCTGTTTCTGCATGGGTTTTCTCCAAGTGCCATAGAGTCACAGAAGTTAACAACATGGAAACAGGCCATTCTGCCCAACTTGTCCATGCCACCTCTTTGTTTTTAACAACTAAGCTAGTCCCAATTGCCCGTGTTTGGCCCATGTCCCTCTATACCCATCTTACTCAAGTAACTGTCCAAACACTTTTTAAAAGACAAAATTATGCTGCCTCTACTGCTAACTCTGACTACTTATTTCAGACTCTCATCATCTTCTGTGTGAAAGAATTGCCCCTGTGGACCCTTTTGTATCTCTCCCCTCTCACTTTAAACACATGCCTTCTAATTTTAGACTCCCCTACCTTTGGGGAAAGATATTGACTATCTAGTTAATCTATGCCCCTCATTATTTTACAGACCTTAACAAGAACAAAGAAAATCATAGTTAAAAACAGGCTTTTCGGCCCTCCAAGCCTGCAGTGACCATGCTGCTTGACTGAACTAAAATACTCTGCCTTTCCGGGAAACACATCCCTCGCTCTGATTTCCTCCCACAGTCCAATGATATACGGGTTAGGAGGATTGGCCATATTAAATTGTCCCTTGATGTCCCAAGATGTGTTGGTTAGAGGGATTGGCCATGGTAAATGTGTGGTGTTAAGGGAATAAGGTGGGAGAGAGGGCCTGGATAAGGTAATCTTCCAGAGAGTCGGTAACAGATTGATGGGCTGAATGGCCTCCTTCTCCACTCTAGAGGTTCTATGACACTATGAAACATGAGAGGGTACAGAGGAAATTTACAAGGATGTTGCCTGGATTGGGGGCATGCCTTATGAAGATAGGTTGAGAGAGCTAGGTCTCTTTTCCCTGGAGAGATGAAGGTTGAGGGGCGACCTGATAGAGATTTATAAGATGTTGAGAGTAATAGATAGAGTGGATTCTCAGAGGCTATTTCCCAGGACTGAAATGGTCGCTACGAGAGGACACAGATTTAAAGTGCTGGGGGGCAAGTACAGAGGAGATGTTAGAGGTAAGTTTTTCACTCAGAGGGTGGTAAGTGAATGGAATCGGTTGCCGTCAGTGGTGGTAGAGACGAACTCGCTGGGGTCTTTTAAGAAACTTCTGGATGAGTACATGGGATTTAATGGGATTGGGAGTTACAGATAGTTCTATGGCCTGGTAGGTATAGATATAATTGGCACAACATGTAGGCTGAAGGGCCTGTTTGTGCTGTAGTTCTATGTTCTATGTTCTATGACTCTAGCTGAGTCATTTGTGCAGACCTGTGAGAGGTGTTATTCACAATCATGAATCTGCTGGTCACTGTTCCAACTTTTAAGGGGCAGAGGGTGCAGTAATGGAAGCTGAGTGCACCCATAGAGCTACTGGGAGAGGAGAATGAGCTGGTGTTTGTGTAGAAATCCTCTATCAGTGTAGAAAGGTAGGATGTCCCATACTCCTGCAGTATAGCTTTCTCTGTCACACTCGCAGCCGCAATAAACTTATCCAGATTTAACATTCTTCTCTCTTCTCTGCTATTGTAAACAAGTACACCTCCTCCGGCCTCATCTTCTGATTCAACATTTGTACAACTTTCTCTTGCGCCATCATCCCATTTGTTAATAAATCACTTTCTGCCTCATCGCTAACCGATTCACAATTCTGATGAAAAATCACTGACTTGAATCTGGGACATTCTTTCCAAAGAGCTGCGATGGGTCAGGGTGAAACCGTGACTGATGGATTTTCATCCTGCCATTGGGCTTTAAGGAGTACAGAACGCAAGTGGAGGGATGGAGTTTTAATTTATAACAGCCAAGGTATTATCAAAGTAAAGAGCCAGCTAAAGAGGCTGGCTGGCCTCTTGCTGTTCTACTATTCCTAGGACCAGAAATGTTAGCTCACTTAGAAATAAGTGATGTATTAGTGAGAGGCAACATGGTTTTGTGAAGGGGAAATCATTCTCATGAACTTCATCAAGTTTTTCGAGGCAGTGATGAAGATGATTGATGAGGGTAGGGCAGTGGATGTTGTCTACATGGACTTCATTAAGGCCTTTCAGAAGTCCCTTGTGGCAGACTGGTGCAGAAGGTGAAGTCGCATGGGATCAGAGGTGAGCTGGCCAGTTGGATACAAAACTAGCTCGGTCAATAAAGACAGAGGGTAGCTGCGAAAGGATGCATTCCTGAATGGAGGGCTGTGACAATTGGTTTTCCTCAGGGATCAGTGCTAGGACCTTTGCCGTTTGTAATATATATACATGATTTGGAGGAAAATGTGACTGGATTGATTAATAAGTTTGCAGACAACACAAAAGTTGGTGGATTTGTGGAAAGCGATTGAGGACCATCAGAGGATACAGCAGGGTATAGATCGGTTGGAGACTTGGGCGGAAAGATGGCAGATGGAGTTTAATCCAGACAAATATGAGGTAATGCATTTTGGAAAGTCTAATACAGATAGGAAATACGCAGTAAATGGCAGAATCCTTAAGAGTATCGATAGACAAAGTGATCTCGGTGTGCTGGTACACAGACCATTGAAAGTGACAATATAGGTGGAGAAAGTAATAAAGAAGGCATTTGGCATGCTTGCCTTCATCAGCCAGGGTGTTGAGTTTAAAAATTGGCAAGTCATGTTGCAGATTTATAGAACCTTAATTAGGCTGCACTTGGAATATAATTCTGGTCACCACACTACCAGAAGGATGTGGAGGCTTTGGTGAGGGTACAGAAAAGATTTATCAGGATGTTGCCCAGTATGGAGTGCATTAGCTATGAGGAGGTTGGAGAAACTTGGTTTGTTCTCCCTGGAGTGACGGAGGTTGAGGTTGATAGAAGCCTATAAGATACTGAGAGACATGGACAGAACCAGATAGTTAGAAGCTTATTCCCAGGCTGGAACAGTCAATTACTAGGGGGCATAGGTTTAAGGTGCAAGGAGCAAGGTTAAAGGAGATGTATGAGGCAGATTTTTGTTGCACAGATAATGGTGGGTGCCTGGAATTCATTGCTGGGGGAGGTAGTGGAAGCAGATACACCAGTGACTTTTAAGGGGTATCTTGACAAGTACACGAATAGAATAGGAATAGAGGGATATGGTCCCCAGAAGGATAGAGGGTTTTAACTAAGTTGGGCAGTATGGTTGATGCAGGCTTGGTGGGACAAAGGGCCTGTTCCTGAGCTGTATTTTTTTTTGTGTCATCTCCTCTGAAGAGAATAAATAACCTGATGAGTGCTTCCAGAAATTTCCATTTCAATGTTTGAATTAATGATCCCAGTTAGAGTCAGAGAGATTTACAGCATGCTACCCATCCTTTTTAAACCCCTAAGCTAGTCCAAATTGCCCGCATTTGGTCCATGTTCTTCAATACTCATCTTATCTATGTAACTGTCTAAATTCTTTTTAAAAGATATCATTGTACTTAACTCTACTACTACCTTTGGCAGCTTGTTCCAGACACTCAACGCCCTCTGTGTGAAAAAATTGCTCCTCTGGATACTTTTGATTCTCTCACCTTAAACCTTTGCTTTCTAGTTTTAGACTCCCTTACCTTTGGAAAAAGATATTGACTATCTAGCTGATCTATGCCCTTTAATATTTTATAGACCTCTTTTAAGATCACCCCTCAGACTCCTATGCTCCAGAGAAAAAAGGTCCCAGTCTATCCAACCTCTCCTTATAATTTAACCCATCAAGTCCCAGTAGCATCCTAATAAATATTTTCTGCTCGCTTTCTAGTTTAATAATATCCTTTCTATAATAGGGTGACCAGAATTGCACACAGTATTCCAAGTGTGGCCTTACCAATGTCATGTACAATTTCAACGAGACGTCCCAACTCCTGTATTCAATGTTCTGATCAATGAAATCAAGCATGCCGAGTGCTTTCTTCACCACTCTGTCCACCTTGACTCTACTTTCAAGGAGCTATGGATATGTATCCCTAGATCTCTTTGTTCTATAACCCTCTCCAATGCCTACCCTTAACTAAGTAAGTCCTGCCTTGGTTCAATTTACCAAAATGTATCACCTTATATTTGTCTAAATTTAAACTCCATCTGCGATTCATCAGCCCAATTGATCAATATCCCGTTGTAATTGGAGATAATTTTCTTCACTGACCACTATGACACCAATATTGGGGTGTTGTTTGTAAAGTTACTAATCATGCCCCTTATACTCTCATTCAAATCATTAATATAAATGACAAATAACAGTGGCCCAGCATTGATCTCTGAGGCACACCGCTGATCACAGGCCTCCAGTTTAAAAAATAACCCTCTACAACCATCTTCTGTCAAGAAGCCAATTTTATATCCATTTAGATACATCACCCTGGATCTTGTGAGATTTAACCTTATGTAACAACCTACCATGCAATATCTTGTCAAAGGCCTTGCTAAAGTCCGTGTAGACAACATCAATTGTACTGTTGTCACCTATCATCTTGCCTACCCCTTGTGTACTATAGCTTGAGGTTTAATCACTCAGCTATAGGTACATGAGGACCATTTTGTTCAGGTGTAAGAAACCTTGCTTTTCATTTTCATTCACACTAATGAAAAGTTAACTGGGTGGGTTATGGAACAAACAGCTCATCCCATTTTAACTTAATCCCATCCCCTTCCAGCCACCTCCACTAATGTTGATATCACTCTCATCGGTATTACAATACTTTGAGCATTCTAAGCTTTGCCTTCTGTGGTGACATCCATCACTTAAAAATAGTAAAAGCCCATGGGGGGAGAAAAGATAACCTTCTAAACTAGGAACTATTTGCAAACACGAAGGATTTTGTGTTGAATCTCACACTGGAGTCTTTAGCCTAGGAGGCAATATTCTGGGATTGTGTCAGGCAGCTCAGAAGTATTTGATCAATCAGATTTCTGATCCTGTCATGTGAAAAGTTTCCTTACCTTTTCCCAATGACCAAGCTATTGCTTCTTCCAGGATGATTTGACTCAGTTCACACATACCATATACTCTCCAGGATGTGTCTCTTCAGCCTGCCATCAGGTTGGGAATAAGATGCTTGTTGAATTGTAGTGCTCTTTGTCCTTCACGTTGTACATTTGGCATTTGTCAGTTCAGGAGGAAGTGAATGTTATTCTGCAGCTGAATTCCAATTTCAGCTTTTACAGCCCACTGCCATCTTCATAGCCACTTGAGCTTAAGAGACATTTTGAATGGTCACTAATCTTCCCTCTGTTCTATTACTTTTCACACAGCTAGGTCTCTATCGCCCGATTAACTGCAGCCATCCTGAATTCAGCCACGGTTCATCACCTGCTTACTGGAACCTACATTCTTCACATCACTGAAATAGGTTTCCACATCCTTGACTCTCGGAGCTCCATCCCCATAGCTGGCACAACCTAAACCTTTGGTATTCCTGCCTTTCTAATACTTTCCTTTCCTTTAAAGATGCTCCTTAGAAACTACAACTTTAATAAAGACTGCTAGAATCATAGAATCGTACAGTACGGAGGAGACATTCGGCCCATTGAGTCTGCACTGATCACAATCCCATTCGAGACCCTATATCCCTTATAATCCCATGCATTTATCCGAGCTAGTTCTCCCGACCCTAAGGGGCAATTTAGCACGGCCAATCATCCTAACCTCCACATCTTCGAACTGAGAGAGGAAACCAGAGCACCTGAAGGAAACCCATGCAGACACAAGGAGAATGTTCACACTCCACACAGACAGTGACCCAAACCAGGAATCGAACCCAGGCCTCTGGTGCTATGAAGCAGCAAAGCTAACCACTGTGCCACTCCGAATATCTCGTGGTTTGGTGTTAAATTTTGCTAATATTTCTATGCTCTTGGGGAAATTTACTCCATGTAAAGTGTGATCAGAAATGTGAGCTGTTAGTTCCTGGTTGTGATGTTGAAACTCCTCAGTAAATGGTATGTGCAGCTGTAGGCTCAGAGGCGAGGAAGCAGAACTTGCACCTTTCTATCCATTTACTCTATCAGTTTAAGTATAAAGATTAATTGGACTTGTTTTCAGGCAATGGAGATGTCCATCTCCATTTATTCTGAGGACATGGTGGAAGACCTTATTCTTGAAATGTCCTTCAAGGATGATGCTGCCCCAAGGTGGCACAAGGTTTGCGTTTACATTCGTTGACAGCGAATGTTTTTCAAGCTTTATCAACAAAAACATTCCAAATATTAAAATACGCGCTGCAGGAATCTTGTACAAATTGTTAATAAAAACAGAAAATGTTCGAAATGCCCAATAGGTTTGGCAGCATCTGTCGGCACCATTCGAATTCATGACTGGAGTTTTACCACCTTGCCTGACCCGGAGGCTCGTAGAACGGAATTCTCCATTGGTCCTGAGTGGGATTTTATGACCTCACCCAAGCGGGGTTGTAAAATCCTGGTGAATGTATCTATTCTTGAGAACTGAGGATGTGTTTCTCTTTCTACAGACCTGCTGAGCTTTTCCAGCATTTTCTGGTTTACTTTATGTCAGATCTGGGATATCTTGCTTTTAAATGATTTTTTTTTGAAATGTTGTCATTTTCATGTTGGTCTCATTAAACCAGGAAAGCCTTTGATTCTGTTTCATGGTTTTGTTAGGATAGAAACTTGTTTTGGTGAGCTCATGATTTCTGTAAATGTTGTAAATTTAGAAGAGAAGGGACACAACTGTTCAATTTTTATTGACAATAAACCCCTTATTAATCGGAGGATTAGATAGGGTGGACAGTGATAGCCTTTTTCGTCGGATGGAGAAAACTAGCTTGAGGGGACATAGCTTTAAATTAAGGGGTGGTAGTTATAGGACGGATGTCAGAGGTCGGTTCTTTACCCAGAGGGTGGTAAGGGTGTGGAATGCCCTGCCTGCTGCAGTTGTAGATGTGCCAAGTTTGGGGGCATTTAAGTGGTCCGTGGATAGGTTTACGGATGAAAAGGAAATGGTTTAGGTTAGAGGGTCATTGCTTTTTCTTAATTGGTCAGCACAACATCGAAAGCTGAAGGGCCTGTTCTGCGCTGTAATGTTCTATGTTCTATGTTCTAAATGTAAAAGTCATTATCATCCCAGATGATCTTTGAGTGGGGAGTGCTGGCTTGTGGTCATTTAGCCTGAGGATTGCCATATCTCAGGTGAAGGGCAATGCTGGGAAGGTGGGACCTTCATGAATAACCTCAACTGGTATGAGAATTGAGCCACGCTGTTGGCATCACGTACCAGCTGCCTAGTCAACTGAGCTAACACAGAGCTGTATGGTGAAGAGAGTTGAAATGTTCTTCATCCTCAGAAGTGCCATATGGTTTGTGTGCCAACAACCGAAACTCATCAAACTCCTCATCAAACCTTATTCCCTGTGCTCATCCCTGTTCAGGGCTACAGCAGAAAGTGATTGGTTGATGATGTGAGACGCGATGGCTCTGGATATGTCAGCCATTGTGGACAGCCTATCGAGGAGAAGGAATTGCTGATTTTGTGTTTTCTTTGCTGCCAGTGTGGAAGAATGTAGAAAATGGGTTGGATGGTGCAGTTAAAAGGGCAGTTCAGGCTTCCCAGTTTGTTTAATGTCTCAGCTAGGAGAAATCCAGCTCCAAAATTCAAACCTCTTTCCTTTCAGCCACTGGGTTTGAGGCACACATTGCAGCAAGATAACTTAGCTACCTCGGACAAGAGACAGAGCAAACCTCACTTGACTAAATATACTGACTGCATGGGATGTTCAACAACCATCAGGCACCATATCAGGTGCCTGGCAAAGTTGCAATTTGATTCTGAGATCAATATTTAGTTTTGCGTCAAATGCGAAAGGACATCAACCTGAACAGTGAAAAACTGGGCCTCAATTCTCGTACGTCCCATGATTGTGGCCAGCGAGGATGGAGAACTTGGCACTCAGAAAAATAGTGAGATCGGAAAATCCCAGTGGGCGAGATCAGAGAATCCAGCCCCTGGTCCCCATGCTAAACATGTGCTTCAAATTTTGGCTCTGGTGAAGCATTTTTTGTGAAATTAAAGTTGGGTTATCTTGAGATAACGATGGGTAGAAGCTGTGATTGTTGATTGTCTTCAGTTCTTTAATTAGTAATAAAAATCTATAGCTCAATAATTGCCTTCACATCTTGGAACACTACTCAGTGCACACTATCCTACCCGGGAAAAATTAAACCAAAGGTTTCCAAATAGTGATCCTAATTGTTCACAAAATTGTATTCTTGGTGACACCCCACCTGGAGTACTGTGAGCAGTTTTCAGTACCAGATCTTAGGAAGTATGTATGGATCTTGGAAAAAGCAGCGTGTAAATTTAAGGGGATAATACACAGACCACAAGAGCCAAATAAAGAGTAAAAATCACATTGGATCTGATCTTACTGGTCATTCATACCCCCCGTTCAGCCAGATCTCTGTTCATTGCAGCAGGATGGGAAGGTCCTGCTGCCATGAATGATGGTAATATTTTGGCTATAAACTCAGATTGTATTTCCTGGAATTTGAAAGGTTTGCTTACAGTTTTCAAATATTAGGAGGGTCTGATCGAGGTGGATGCAGGGAAAAGATTTCTGCTGGTTGAGGACTTTTGAATTGGGAGCATAGAATAAAACATAGGGACAGAACTTTCAAAAGTGAAATCAGAAAATATTTCTACATCCAAGGTTTTGTAAAGCTTTGGAACTCTTGCAGAGAATTATTAATGTTAAACTTTGATTTACATGCTTTGAGAGGTAAATGCAGATGCTAAAAATGATCTTAGCCGAAGACTTAAAATGGCTCCAGGATTTGGGATATTATTTAGATTTCCATAGAATGACAGAATTGTTACAGCACAGGAGGAGCCATTTGGTCCATCATACCTGTGTTAGTCACAGTGACTACTTGTGAAATTATCACTGAAGTTGTGACCTGAACAGGGCATGCACACAGCTTCAGCAGTCATTTCAAACGTGTATAACGCCATGGCTTTCATAAAGAAAGTATTATTGCTGATTACTGTTATCTAATGACAGCAAATACTGGGCAGGAGCATTGGGTGACACAGATTCAAGGTGATTGGAGAAGAAACAGAGCTGAGATGAAGAAGGTTCTTTTTTCTCGGTCTGTGTCTGAATGCGAGTTAGATACAAATTCAATAATAACTTTCAAAGAGAGTTTAACAAATGCTTGAAGGAAAAAGGGTTGACCTTTGAGTAATTGGATTTAACCCAAGTGTATCTTAAAACTAAATCTATACTGAACTATTTTATAACTTTACCAGTATTTCAGTAAAAATAAATTAGAAGTAAGGATATTTACTGATTTGATTTGATTTGATTTATTATTGTCACATGTATTAACATATAGTGAAAAGTATTCTTTCTTGCACGTTATACAGACAAAACGTATCATACATAGAGAACAATGTTCACTGAGTGAACAGTGTTCAGTAAAACCTGCAAACCTTTGGTGCATGTTCACATACACAATGTCCCGGACAATATCCAAGCTTGGGCTGCCAAATAACATTCACATTGTACAAGTGCTGGGAAATTGCCATCTCCAATGAAAGATAGAATCTAACCATTGTCCCTTGAAATTCAATGGCATTACCATCACTGAGTCCCCCACTATCAACATCCTGAGGGTTACCATTGACCAGAAACAGAACAGGACTTGCTACATGAATATTGTGGATACAAGGTAATCAGGTCAGAAGCTGGGAATCCTGTGGTGAGTAACTACCTTCTGATACCCCAAAACCTATCCACCATCTATAAAACAAGTCAGGAGTGTGATAGAATATTCTTCACTTACTGGAAACTTAAGTACTAACAGAATATTATATAAAGCACACGAGATTGTGGGTAATATTTTGAGGTGAATAGAAAGCTGGTTAGCAAATAGGAAGTAAAGAATTGGCACAAAGGAGTCTTTTTCTTAGTGGCAGATAGTGCCTAAAGAGGGATTGCAGGGATTTGTGCTGGGACCCCAATTGTTCACATTATATACTAATGATTTAGAAAAAGGAATTAAATGTATTACTTCCAAATTTGCAGATGCTACAAAGTTAAGTGGGAGAGTGAGCTGTGAGAAGGATGCAGAGATGCTTCAGCGTGATTTGGACAGGGTGAATGAGTGAGCATCTGCATGGGAGATATGGAATAATGTGGATGAATGTGAAGTTTGCACTTCAGCAGCAATAATATGAAGACAGATTATTATTTGTAAATTGAGAGAGGTGGATACTCAGCAGGATCTTGGTGTCCTTGTGCAAGAGTCACTGAAAGTAAGCGTGCAGGTACAACAGGCTGTAAAGAAGGCACATGGTATATTGCTTCTATTTTCTATGTATGTTTCCATGTATAATTCCATGGTCCCCTGAAATCCATTGATCACTAAGTATTTTGTCCTGGTTTGAACAAATTTGTGTGGATTTTGCTGTTGCAATGAGCAGAATGGCAACCCCAGAATATCAGGAAGGTGGTTACAGGCTGTAAAAGAGAATAGAAATGGATGATGTGGACAACAGTTGTTCCCTCTGTCATCTCCGTCATTGCTGACCTGGGATTTGCTAAAGCGCTTTTGAGTGCTCGAATCATTTACTGAAAGAAATATCAACAGATGTCAATGCTGGGACAATATGGATATTAAAATCAGAGCATACTGCATCTTTGTCAAGGAGCTGCTGTCTATTTTTATTCCAGGACCAGCGAGAGTTGGAGCTTTCATTGTTTGTTTTCTGAATCTTTTTCTTGTAGCTTTTAAATGCAGATATTTAAATTTCGTTCTTTCTGTCAAATTACACTGGCTTTCTGAATTGGGGATTACCTCTATTTATAACTGAAACATCTTTCATTAAAATCACAGAATTGTTGCAGGCCATTCGGTCCATCATATCTATACCAACTCTCCAAGTGAGCATTTTGGTCAGTACCATTCTCCTGCCTTCTCCCCTTAACGTTGCACACTGTTTATTTCCAAAAAATTTCCAGCTAATTCTCTCTTGAACGCTTCAATTGAAGTTGCCATATTCTCAGACAGAACATTCCAGGCTCAACCACTCACCGTGTGGAAATTTGTTCTTGCATCACACTTGAGGCTTTCAAAAATTATCTCCAATCTGTACTTTCTTGTTCTTGATCCTTCTGCCAATGGAAGCAGTGTCTCTCATTCTGTTCTAACCAGGCCCCTCCTGATTTTGAATGCTTCTCTCAAACCTCATCTCAGCCTCCTTTCCTCCAAGGGTCAGAATTCTAACTTCTCCAATGTATCTTTGGAATCATTCCCGTAAACCTCTTCCTCATTCTTTCCAATGTATTTGCACCTTTCTAAAAGTGTGACACCCACAAGTCTACATAATACTTCATTAAGTCCAACTAGTGTCTTAAACATGTTCATTTTAACCTCTTGTATATACCATGCTCCTATTATTAAAAGCTGGGGTGCTGCATCTTTGATTAACTGTGGTTTCAAAGTGTTCTGTCACCTTCAATAATTTATGAACAAATACATCCAGGTCACTTTGCTCCAGCACCTCCTATAGAATTAAACTCTTTATTGTATATTGTCTCTCTATGTTCTTTTGATCAAAATGTATTCACATTTTTCTGTTTTCAACCTCACAGCATCTTTAACATGATAAAACATCCCAAGACATTTCACAGAGTATTTTGGCAATTTAGAGGAAAAACAGATAATGTGTTTGGGCTGAAATAGTTGACAGTACAAAAGTGCAAAAAAAAACTCACCATGGATGGATTCAATTCAAGTTTCGGTTGGAAATATCAAAACATTCTGTTCATAACTTCCCATTTTTCCTCAGACAGGGGAAGGTGCTAGTGAGGATTACAAATGCTGCACCCATTCAATAAACTCAACAATTATAGGCTGATCATCCTGATGTTTGGTGGTGGGAACCCCAATGAGATAATTTTCCTGGACAACGTTAATCGACATTGGGAAGGTAAAGAGCTGAAGGAGACACAAATTGGTAAATTCAAATGATGTTTGCTTAACTTGGTGCCAAAATGCAGATAGTTAGATGCTGTAGAATAAAATTAGAGCCTTGAAGAGGAAAGATTGAAAGAGATATACAGGGAGAGCAGGACAACAGGGTTAATTGTGCAGCTGTTTCAAAATATCAAGATGGGCTTGAAGGGCTGAATAGTCTCTTTCTCTTCTGTAGCATGCAATAACTTAATAGTTGAATTTACACTCCGAAAATGGGACCGTTGTGGTAGTGGTACAGTTAGCACTGCTGCCTCGCAGTACTAGAGACCCAGGTTTAATTCCTGGCTTGGGTCACTATCTGTGAGGAGCCTGCTCATTCTTCCCGTGTCTGCATGGGTTTCCTACGGGTGCTCCCGTTTCCTCCCACTGTCTGAAAGACATGTTGGTTAGTTGTATCGGCTGTGCTAAATTCTCCCTCAGTGTATCCAAACAGGTGCCAGAGGGTGGCAACTAGGGAAATTTCACAGTAACTTCATTGCAATGTTAATATAAGCCTACTTGTGACTAATGAATGAACTTTGGACAGTGATAGCCTTTTTCCTAGGATGGAGAAAGCTAGCACGAGGGGACACAGCTTTAAATTAAGGGGTGATAGTTATAGGATGGATATCAGAGGTAGGCTCTTTACCCAAAAGGTGGTTCGGGAGTGGAATGCCCTGCCTGCAGCAGTTGTAGATGCGCCAAGTTTGGTGGCGTTTAAGAGGTTAGTTGATAAGTATATGGAAGAGAAGGGAATGGTTAAGTTTGGAGGGGCATTGCTTTTTATATTGGTCGGCGCAACATCGAAGGCCGAAGGTCCTGTTCTGCACTGTAATGTTCCATGTTCTATGTTTACGTTTTTCTGCTGAGACAGAATATCTGGCTCGGTGTTATCAGGACACAAACCTGGTCTTATTACACGGGTACACAGTAACATGCTGGATGTATGTGTTCCGGAATCAGCAGCACTCCTGCCCACCACATTGAAATTGATCACAAATGCTTGTTTAACGTTGATGTAGAGATGCCGGTATTGGACTGGGGTAAGCACAGTAAGAAATCTTAAGGAAATTTAGCATGTCAGCCATGATTCTCACCAACTTTTATAGAAAGCATTCTTTCTGGTTGTATCGCAGCTTGGTATGGTTCCTGCTGTGCAAAAAACTACAAAACTTCGTGAATGTAGCCCAATCCATCACACAAACCAGCCTCCCATCCATTAAGTCTGTCTACACTTCCTATTGCCTTAGCAAAACAGCCAACATAATTAAGGACACCACGTACCCAAGACATTCTCCCTTCCACCTTCTTCTGTCAGGAAAAAGACACAAAAGTCTAAGGTCACACATCAACCAACTCGAGAACAATTTCGTCCCTGCTGCTGCCTGACTTTTGAATGGACTTATCTTGAATTAAGCTGTTCTTTCTCTACAGCCTAGCTATAACCACAACACTACACTCTGCGTGCGCTTGTTTCCTTCTCTATGAGTGGTATGCTTTGACTGTAAAGCTTGCAAGAAATAATACTTTTCACTGTATTTTAATACATGGGACAATAATAAATCAAATCTAATCAAGTCTCACAACACCAGGCCAACAGGTTTATTTGGAATTTCAAGTATTTGGTGCACTGTTTCTTCATTATTACTCACCTGATGAAGGAGCAGCGCTCCGAAAGCTCGTTCTACTAAACAAACCTGTTGGACTTTAACCTGGTGTTGTGAGACTTCTTACTGTTTAAACTTGTCAGCAGTCTAATTTACCCCAATAATATCAACCCAAATTCAATATGTTAGCCGCACCTGAAGCATCTTGATCTTTTTCACTGTCACTGAAAAATGGGAGTTTATAAAGGCTGGATGTAGATGGGTCCATGCCGGATTTTAATGGGTGACGTTGCTGACAGTCTGTTTGTGTTATGAGCATTGTAAGAAGTCTCTCAACACCAGGTTAAAGTCAAACAGGTTTATTTTGTACACGAGCTTTCAGAGCACTGCTCCTTCATCAGCTAAGTTGATTGGAAAGATCTTTGAAAGCTTGTGCTACCAAATAAACCTGTTGGACTTTAACCTGGTGTTGTGAGACTTCTTATTGTGCTCACCCCAGTTCAAAACTGGCGTCTCCACATCATGTATTAGCATTGGAATTTGTACTGGGTTAGATCTCAATGTCAAGCTTGCAATCTTGCTGACCCTCTCATTTGTAAGCACTGCAGCATTTATGTTCCAGAGTAATATTTGGCATTGTATATTCTCCTGGAAGAAAAGAGGAAGAGTATAGGGAGAAGAACCTGATTTACATTGACGTTAACATAATTAACACACCCTCTCGCCACGTTCCGCACACGAGAACAGTCTCAACCGGAATCTTGGGTTAATGTCACACTATTTGTAACCCCCTTGACCCAATGTTGTATCATCAAACTGCATTGGTGTGACGGGTCTTCCCGATCGTACAGGTAAGTAGAGCCCCCAGGGGTTGAGGGACATAGCCAGGATGTTCCCTAGCAATGCCTCTTGGCACTGCCCTCCTTGGCACAGATTAGCACTGCCAGGTTGACACGATGCCAAGGACTGGAAGATCACACTGTGGGGGAGCTAAAAAGGCCTCACAATTATATGGGTGGAGGGGGCAGGGGGATGAGAAGGAACTGATTATCGTGATGAGGCGAAGAGTTTGGAGTGAATGCTGGCTCTTTTTGGGAATGGTGGGGAGAGTTCCTGAGGCTCAGTGGTGGGTGGGGGCAAGGTCTATTTCTCCTGTGATTGGAGCACCCTTTAAACATAGAACATAGAACGCTACAGCACAAACAGACCTTTTGGCCCACAAGCTGTGCCAATTATATCTATACCTACCAGGCCATAGAACTATCTGTAACTCCCAATCCCATTAAATCCCATGTACTCATCCAGGAGTCTCTTAAAAGACCCCAGCGAGTTCGCCACTGACGGCAACTGATTCCATTCACTCATCACCCTCTGAGTGAAAAACTTACCTCTAACGTTACCTCTGCACTTGCCCCCCAGCACCTTAAACCTGTGTCCTCTCGTAGCGACCATTTCAGCCCTGGGAAATAGCCTCTGAGAATCCACTCTATCTATTCCTTTCAACATCTTATAAACCTCTAGCAGGTCGCCTCTCAACCTTCGTCTCTCCAGGGAGAAGAGACCTAGCTCTCTCAACCTATCTTCATAAGGCCTGCCTCCCAATCCAGGCAATATCCTTGTAAATCTCCTCTGCACCCTCTCAATAGCTTCCACATCCTTCCTATACTGAGGCGACCAGAACTGCACACAGTACTCCAAGTGGGGTCTGACAAGGGTCTTATAAAGTTGCAGCATTACCTCCCGACTCCTAAATTCAATTCCTCTATTAATGAAGGCCAGTACACCATACGCCTTCTTGACCACATCCTCCACTTGCGGGGCAGATTTAAGAGTCCTATGGACCCAGACCCCAAGATCCTTCTGCTCCTCAACACTGCCAAGACTCTTACCTTTGATATTATACTGCTTAATCCCATTGGTCCTGCCAAAATGGACCACCACATATTTATCTGCGTTTAAGTCCATCTGCCACTTCTCCGCCATTTTCTTCAAAAGATGACATCCCTTTAAAGATCACAACCCTGCCACAGCAACCTCTACAAGACATGCCGAATCATTGACATGAATGACATCATCACGCATGAGAACACCCTCCACCAGGTACACAGTACATACTATTGCAACTCGGCCAATGTTGTCTATTTAATACACTGCAAGAAAGGATGTCTCGAACCATGGTACATTGGGGAGACAACGCAGACACTATGACAACGGATGAACATACATCACTCGACAATTGCCACGCAAGACTGTTCCCTTCCTGTTGGCGAACACTTCAGCGATCACGGACATTTGGTCTCTGACCTTCGGGTAAGAGTTCCCTGAGGCTGCCTTCACAATACACGACAGCGCAGAGTCGCTGAGCAGAGACTGATAGCCAAGTTCCGCACACATGAGGATGGCCTCAACTGGGATCTTGGGTTAAAGTCGCACTATCTGTAACCCCCATGACTTGTCTAGTTTGCAAAACCTCACTTGCTGTACTGCCTGTCCACATCTCTTTAACCTGTGCTTAACCCTCTCTCCACTCACATTGTCGGCATCTTTAAAACTTGAATAACAGGTTAGTTGTAAAGAGTTGCATTCTGATCATTAATCTGTAAATTGTCTGTACTGTTATGCGCTGTCTGAGGCCAGGACTCTCCATTCACCTGACGAAAGGCAAACCCCAAAAGCTTGTGAGTTTACTATTGAATAAATTGGTTGGACTTAAACCTGGTGTTGTCAGACTTCTTACGGGTGTGAGGGGGGTCAGGTATGGCACACACATTGGGGTGAATTTTCTCATTCCGCCTGCCTTGGGAATTGGAGTGGGCGAGGGGTGTACTGTGGAAAGGAGCATTAACTTCGGGCAGGATTGTCTGGTTTCAGGGTGAGCAGGGCTGGAAAGCCCTGTCCATCATCTCCAATCTTCCTCCACCCTCAGACACTGTGTGTCTGCTTTTCCTGCTATTGAAAGACTTCATTGTAAGGATTTGATTCTCTGGTCCAATTGTTCCTTTCCTGTAAGAACTCTCTCGTTGTCACATTTTTTTCTAAATTAATTGTGCAAACACACTGGGAAGACTTTTACATTTTCCCCCAGAGACACCAGACTCCCAGAAAACCTCCGAGTCTAATGCAGACCATCATATGTGTGTCATGCACCCTCACACATTGGGGGAACACAGGAGATGATCTCGTAATGGTCTCTTCACATAATCTCCAACGTAGGTACATCTCCAGAATGTGCATCCCTCACCCGTGACCATCTCAGATCATTCAGATATTTCCAACACTGAATCCAGGTTTGCTGGGTGACCTCAAAGCTGCTCACCTACCCTTTGATGTCCATCCAGGTGGCACTGGTCAGGCTGGGAGGTCTCCTCCTCCCCTCAGCTGGCATGAAGACCTTCTGCCCGGCTCTGACAGCTTGCAGAAGGGCTCATAGGGAACTGCCTTTGAGGCTTGGGGCCTTTCTGGACATTTTGCCCCTCCCCTCATCCCTTTTCGATACCCTCCTGTAGAGAAACTCTGAGAGTGAAAAGCCAGGTGCTCCTTAACTCCCAAAACACTTTCCACAGTTATGGTTCGGATGCATTCCAAGCATTATTTGTTCCCTGACAAAAGTTCTGAAAGCTTCCCAAAGGTTGTTAATCATTTACATTCACTTCTTGCAATGGTTCGGAAGATTTCTGTTTCAGCTTCACTCAGAATGGAGATATTTGGTGCACTTGATACAGTCCTGTGCTAGGAGGCCCTTTAAATGAGTGACTGGGACTGGCCATAACCAGAAAACTATTAAATACAGAAGCAGAATGAGACCATTCAGCCCGTCAAGTTTGCTCCTCCAATCAATTGTGGCAGTTAAGTTTCTCAAACCCATTCTGCAGCCTTTTCCCCATAACCTTTGATCGCCTTACCAATCAAGAACTTTTCTATCTCTGTCTTAAATACACTCAATGAAATAGCCTCCACAGCTTTCTGTGGCAAAGACTTCCTCAGAATCATCACCCTCTAACTGAAGAAATTCCTCCTCACCTCAATTCCAGAGGATTGTCCCTTTATTCTTAAGCTGTGCCCTCAGATCCTAGTCCCTACTATTAATGGAAACATCTTCCACTTGATCCAGGCCTTTCAGTATTCTATAAGTTTCAATGAGATCATCCCTCATCCTTCTAAATTCCATCGAGTACTGACCCAGAGTCCTCAAAAGCATGTCAAGCTTTGCTTTCCCAGGATCATTCCAGTGAAACTCCCCTGGACTGTCTTCAAGTCTGCACATATTGGACCATTGGAAGATAGTCCACTACTCTCTAATGCTGTTGGTTGGCTCCCTACAACATGGCTGGCAGTTGGCTGCTGCACATAATATGTGGCATCTTTCAAAGCCGAGGTGGTGAGACACTGGAACAGATGCACGTCTGCTGTGGGTGTACATAAAATCGTGTCGTGTCGTGACTCCAATTAACATCATGGCAAAAAGAAGAGGCACTGATAGAGAAGTATGACAAAAGCATACAGGTTTAGCTCGTGTCTGAAAGGAGGTGGGTGCGCTGGAGTGTGCTGTGGACTCAGGATCCTGCCAATGGTGCAGAAATTAAGGTCAGGGCTGAGCAAGAGGCCAGAATTGAGGGCAGTTGTCAAAGGATTGGAGGATGCTACAGAGCTCCAATGCATCAAGGCCCTGAAGGTTCTGAACAAAAAAAAAATGACAATTTCAAATTGTAAAATGCCAAATTAAGTGCTCAATCTAATGTCACCTCAAGGGAAAGTGACTGAAGGTATTTTTGAGTTGAAATCGAAAGAGTTTTGTAGGCCATGTCATATGGGGCCAGGGACAATTCATTTGAAAGAAAATGGGTCACTATTTGGAGTACAGCCCGTCAGCTAAACTTTCACACGGGTGAACTGCAGTGGAAGGACCGATTGATAACCACTTAAAATTAATTCAAAACAATAGTAAAATTATTCCAAAACATTGAGTTTAGTTGTTAGTAGCAGGCTGACTGGCAGAGCAGAGACCAAGAGAAACAACACAGTGGGACTGTTAGTCTGTGTAAAGATCTCCAATGCTCTCCTCCTTCAAATCCCTCCAGAAGACTTAACTCTTTGCATGGGGTGGTTAAAGACTTAACTCTTTACATAAAGACCATCTCTTTATGTAGCTTAGTGTCACATTTGAACTGAAATTTCTCCCATGAGCACTTTGTGATGACTTACTGTGTCACAGGTGCTATATCAATGAAAGTTGCTGCTGTTGTTATTGGAGTTTTTAATATTTCTTGAACAGATCACTTTTGACTGTTCTTGGTCTCTTTTTAGAGTTTCGGTTTAAACTAGGTTGAGTTGAGAAAACTTCTCTGCGGAAAGTTGTTCAGCTAAAGCCTTTAGAAAGATTTAAGGTCAGGGTTTGATTACAAACAAACATCAGGCCAGTTTGGATTTTTGACTTGATTTGATTTATTATTGACATATGTATCAGCATAAAGTGAAAAGTACTGTTTCTCGTGCACTATACAGACAAAGCATACTGTTCATAGAGTGCATAGAGGAGAAGGAAAGGAGAGTGTGCAGAATATAGTGTTACAGTTATAGCTAGGCTGTAGAGAAAGGTCAACCCAAATAGAAGGTCCATTCAAATCTCTGATGGCAGCAGGGAAGAAGTTGTTCTTGACTCAGTTGGTATGTGATCTCGGACCTTTGAATCTCTTTCTTTGTGGAAGGAAATGGAAAAGAGAATGTTCGTGATGCGTGCGGTCTTTGATTATGCTGGCTGCTCCTCCAAGACAGTGGGAGGTATAGACAGAGTCAATGGATGGGAAGTTGGTTTGAATGATGGGCTAGGCTTCATTCACAACCCTTTGTAGTTTCTTGCAGTCTTGGACAGAGCAAGAGGCATAACAAGCTCTGATTGAACCAGAAAGGATGCTTTATATGTTGCATCTTTAGAAGTTGGTGAGAGTTGCAGCAGAAGTGCCAAATTTCCTTAGCCTGGGAAAGTAGAGTTGTTGGTGAATGCTATTGGTGATCTGGACACCTAGAAATATGAAGCTTTTGACCATTTTCATTTCATCCCTATTGATGTAGACAAGGGTATGTCCTTCACTACGCTTCCTGAAGTAGATGACTGTCTCCTTTGTTTTGCTGACATTGAGGGAGAGATTATTGTTGCTGCACCAGGTCACCAGATTCTCTATCTCATTCCTGTTCTCTGTCTCATCAATGTTTGAGATCTGACCCACGACAATAATGTTGTCAGCCAGCTTGAAAATTGAATTGGAGGGAATTTGGGTGCACAGTTGTAGGTGTATCAGGATCATAGGTGGGTAAATAAGTTTAAAATGATCTCTTGTCAATGTTTTAATTTTGAGGCTGTCCTAAATTGGTAATATTAGTTCCCGCATTTGGTTTCTTAATTTAATGAGAATAAAGGTTTCATTGTAGCACATCATTAGGCTATGAGAAGAAACCTGAGCACTCTGTGGAAACTCACGCAGACGTAGAAACATAGAAACTAGAAGCAAGAATTGGCCATTCTGCCCTTTTAAGTCTGCTCTGCCATTCACCTTGATCATAGATGATCATCGAATTCCATATCCTGATCCTGCCTTTCCTCCCATATCCCTTGATCCCTTTAGCCCCAAGAGCCATATCTAATTTCTTCTTGAAATCAGACATTTTAGCCACAATTATTTTCTGTGGGAGTGAATTCCACACATTCACCAATCTTCTGGTGAAGAAATTTCTCCCGACCTCAGTTCTAAAAGGTTTACCCCTTATCCTCAATCTATGACTACTAGTTCTGGACTTCCCCCACCACTGGGAACATTCTCTGAGCTTACCCTGTTAGTCCTATTAGAATTTTATAAGTTTCTATGAGATCCCCTCTCACTCTTCTAAACTCTGGTGAATGTAATCCTAACTGACTTAGTCTCTCCTCATATGACAGACCTGCCATTCTCAGAATCACCCTGGTAAACCTTTGCTGTATTCCCTCTATAACAGGGACATCCTTCCTCAGATAAGGAGACCAAAACTGCATAGAATACTCCAGGTGTGGCCTCACCAATGCCCTATACAATTGCAGTAACGCACCCCTCCCCATATTCAAATTCTCTCGCTATGAAGGCCAATATACCATTCGGTTTATTCCTTGCCTGCTGTACCTGCGTGCTTACTTTCAGCGATTGACATACGAAGATCCAAGGTCTCGCTGAGTATCCACCTTTCTCAATTTACAATGTATAAGACATTGGTGAGGCTGAATTTAGAGTTTTGTGTGCAGCTTTGGTCACCTAATTACAGGAAGAATTTTAATCAGGTTGAAAGAGTGCAGAGAAGGTTTACAAGAATGTTGCCAGGATTTGAGAAACTGAGTTACAGAAAAAAGTTGAACAGGTTAGAACTTTATTCCCTGGAACATAGAAGAATGAGGGGAGATTTGATGGAAGTGTACAAAATTATGATGCATATAGATAGAATGAATGAAAGCAGACTTTTTCCACTGAGGCTAGGGGAGAAAAAAACTAGAGGACATGGGTTAAGGGTGAAGGGGGAAAAGTTTAAAGGGAATATTAGGCAGGTATTGTTCAGACAGAGAGTGGTGGGAGTGTGGAATGAGCTGCCAGATGAAGTGGTAAATGCGGGTTCACTTTTAACATTTTAGAAAAACTTAGACTGGTACATGGATGAGAAGGGTGTGGAGGGATACGGTCCAAGTGCAGGTCAGTGAGACTAGGCAGAAAAATGGTTTGGCACAGACAAGAAAGGCCAAAAGGCCTCTTTCTGTGCTGTAATATTCTATGGTGTTATGGTACACTCATTCAACTAATAACATGTCTTCCTATTATTGCTACCAAAGTGGATAACCTCACATTCATCCACATTATACTGTATCTGCAATGTTTATGCCTACATTCTCAGCCTGTCCAAATCACACTAAAGCATTCTTCTCCTCCTCACAGCTCACCTTCCCAACCAACTTTGTATCATCTGCAAATCTGGAGGTAATATATTCTGTTTCCTCTTCCATATCATTAATACCTAATGTGAACAATTGGGACCCTGCGCAGATCCCTATGGAACTTCACTAGTCACTGATTGCCAATCTGAAAAAGAAACAGGCACAATATGCAAGCTCTGCAGAGTCACGCAAGGCTGGAATTGAATGCAGGTTCCTGGCACTGTGGGCAGCAGTGCTAACCACTGTGCCACAGTGCTGTCACTTTTATATTTGTGTTTTTTACCCGTACACACAGAGAAGACCAGCAATTATCGGTTTCACATATCAATTATCAATTACAATTTGTTCTCC
Source organism: Sphyrna mokarran (assembly GCA_024679065.1). Taxonomy (NCBI): domain Eukaryota; kingdom Metazoa; phylum Chordata; class Chondrichthyes; order Carcharhiniformes; family Carcharhinidae; genus Sphyrna; species Sphyrna mokarran. The sequence goes on along the minus strand of JAGIQG010000014.1, from coordinate 78,536,250 downwards.
AATCACATCAGATGTGCCGCTCAAGCCCAGGTACAGCCAGAGAATTAAACTCATTTCCCCAAAAAGGAAAGCCCACCAACTGGAAGAAGATTTATCAAGGTATTCACAGTCTGTTGCTGGGAAAGATACAATCTTTCCCCCATTTCCATTTGAGGGAATCAAATATAATAAGTCAGAGCCTACTTCAGCTCCCCTAACCCAGATATTGATAGGAAATCTCAAAGAGAGAGAGGGGAAGATTAGGATGAGGCCAAAGGCATAAGATATTGTTTAACAGTGTACACTCACCTGATATGCAGACTGATGAAGGATTTGATTTATTATTGTCACATATATTAACATACAGTGAGAAGTATTGTTTCTTGCTCACCAAACAGACAAAGCATATTGTTTAGAGAGAAGGAAATGAGATAGTGCAGAATGCAGTGTTTCAATTATTGCTAGGGTGTAGCGAAAGATCAACTTAATGCAAGGTAAAAGTCTAATAGCAGCAGGGAAGAAGCTGTTTTTCGGTTGGTTGGTACGTGACCTCAGACTTCTGTATCTTTTTCTCGAAGGAAGAAGGTGGAAGAGAGAATGTCCGGGGTGTGTGGGGTCCTTAATTATGCTGGCTACTTTGCTGAGTCAGTGGGACAGAATCAATGTATAGGAAGTTGGTTTGTGTGCTGGATTGGGCTATGTTCACAGTCTTTCTGCACAGCAGCGCTCTGAAAGCTTCTGCTACCAAATAAACTTGTTGGAGTTTAACCAGGTGTTGTGAGACTTCTTACAAGGTACTCTTGACATTTGAGATGGTGGTGGTCATGTGCTTGGAAGATGCTGCCTTGGTGAACTACTGCAGCACATCTTGTAGATGGTACACGCTGCTGCCACTGGAGAGTTCTCCCCTGATTCCCATTGACTCCAGGTTTGCCAGGGTTCCTTGATACCACGCGTGATCAAACGCTGCCTTGATGCCAAGGCCAGCCGCGCTCACCTCACCCCTTAAATTCAGCTCTTTTGTGCATGTTTGAATCCAGTGTAACCCAGGAGCTGAGTGACCCTGGCAGAACCCAAACTGAGTGTCAGTGAGCAGGTTGTTGCTGGATGAGCACTGCTGATAGCAATCACTTTGCCATTTTGCTGATGTTTGGGAGCAGGCTGATGGATGGTAATGAGTTGGCTTGAATTTGTCCTGCCTTTGTGTGCAGAACATATTGAAATATATTCCACACAGATGTGTAGATGCCAGTACACTTACAGTACAAGCTGTGCTGGAACAGTTTGGGTCGGGGTGTAATAATTTCTGAAGCCCAAGTGTTCAGTGGAATTGCTGGAATATTATCGTGGCCCTGCAGTTCCCAGCCTTTTCTTTACATCACATACACTGAATCAAATTAGCTGAAAATTGGCATCTGTGATGATGGGGACCTCTGAAGGACGCCGAGATGGATCATCCACTCAGCACTTCTGGCTGAAGATTGCAGCAAACACCTCAGCCTTATCTGATGTTTTCATCAACCTGTGTCACTGGTTTCTGCAAAGTATAATACAAGCCAGTGCTTATTGCTGTGGATCTGTAGGTAAAAAGAGAAACAAAGCTCTATACTTACATGATGCACAACCTCAGAATGTCCCTAAATACTTCATGAAGCCCAGTGACATGGGAAGCACAGCAGGCAATTTGTAATAATCATGATATTAAGTGAGGGCAAACTGCACTGCTCCTCTTCAACCTCTTACATCCAGCTGGTAGGCCCTCAGTTTATCATGATTGAAATACTGCAGCATCTCCCCAGGACATCAGCAGAGAGTGTTTTATTAAACCACTGGGGTGGGACTGGAACTCACAGCCGGTTAACTTGAAGGTTGGAGTGCCACTAGCTGAGCTCCTGCTTCTAATGCTGCAAAGACAGAATCTGGCAGAGATCAACACAGTATTCCGAGGCAAAGAGGGGGACAAATGATCAAAGGCTCTTGATCTGGTGCCGCAAAGTGTAGTGCCAGCGTTTTGTTTCTCCATAGAACATAGAACAGTACAGCACAGTACAGGCCTTTCGGCCCTCAATGCTGTGCCAAGCTATGTTTCTATTCCTTCACAGGGTGTCATTGGCAGGGCTAGCATTTATTGTTAATTACTTTTACAGTCTATGTGATGGAGATGTTTTAGAAGAACGCTCGATATTCTGCCAATTCTTTTTTACCCTATCAATAAAGTTCCAAAGTTAATGAGTGCAATCTTACCAAAAAAATTCTAAATACAGAATGAACGTTAAAAAAAAGGAAATCACACGCTTTTTTTTGAGTAAACGTTCAGACACAATCTGATGGCACATTATGCAAAAAAAGAGGTTAAAGTGTGATTGACACCAGTAGATGGAGTGGACGGAGTCTATTCTCACTGGAAAGCTGGTTGCTCACATTAGAGTGCGCTGCAGTGTGTGTGCAGATCCTTATGTTTTGTGCAACAGGACAAAAGGACCTGTCGGTACCCTCCTCACACCTCAAATGTCACCCTGATACCCTCAGCCGAACATTGCCCTGTTACCGCTCTGGCCTTTCACCTCTCCCCTCCACCACCAGCTGAATGCTATTTTGATATCTACACTGGTCTTTCACCCTCGCACCCAGTTGATCACCATGCCAATACCTGCCCCAGGCAATCAACCCCCACCCCTGGCTGATTGCCCCTCCACCCTCCTCTACTCAGGTCTATTCAATTGGAGCCCCAGTTGATTCTAGGTTGCAGTGTGTGTAGTTCCTCCACTCACCCACCATTCCTTAGGCCTGAGTTCCATCAGGGCTCTGTCCCACCCCTATGATTAAACACCAGTTCTTGGCACTGCCCAATGCCCAGAGGACAGTGCCAGGCTGGTAGTACTAGGGTCCCAGAGGTATTGGTCTCATTGTCCTCCGGTCCGACCCATGACACCATCACACAGATTCCCAGTAGTGGGAGCCATTTGTAATCCTCATGGTTAGGACTTCCACTGGAGGGACCATTTAGGCAATGGACTCAGATGATTCTGTCCTGGGCTCGCTGTGGCTATTTGAAAACATATTTGAATGTTATAATCAGCCTTATGCAATGTTGGTCATGTTGGCAATCCAGGGCTGGTAGGATCATGAGAGGCAAGAAGCAGAGTGCAAGGTTTTTCACCTCTTTTGCAACCTTTCACTCGCCACACTGATTGACTGGCATGGTGAGATGGCAAAATCATCCCCAGTGCTTCAAATGGACCGGGCAAATACAAATCCATTTTTTGCTCACTCCAAAGGCCAAATTCAAAATCCAATTGAATCCAATTCAAGATTTCCACAAGAAAGACAAATAAGATTTCCATCTTGGATTGATCTGATGCTTGATCTTAGCGAAAAGGTCAGAAACAATCGATAATTTGTCAGCCCATCCATACCTGCCACAGGATGATTAACCATTCACCACGATGGGGATTTGAGTCTGGACCACAGAGCATCAATCTAAGTTTGTAGATTGCTGGTTCAGTGATCTAGATCACTATTTGAAGTTTATTTATTAGTGTCACAAGTAGGCTTACATGAACGCTGCAACGACGTTACTGTGAAATTCGCCTTGTCGCCATATTCTGGCACCTGTTCGGATACGTTAAGGAAGAATTTAGCATGGCTAATGCACCCTAACCAGGGCATCTTTTGAACTGTGTGAGGAAACCGGAGCACCTGTAGGAAACTCACGCAGATACGAGGAGAATGTACACACGCCACAAAGATAGTCACTCAAGCTGGGACTCGAACCCAGGTCTGTGAGGCAGCAGTGTTAACCACTGTGCCACCGTGCTGCCTGCTTATGGTTGTACCAGAGAGCTATTAGTGTCCGCAGAGTGATAGTTCAGCCTGAATTATTTCCTTTTAAAGGAAAAGAATATTAAAAAAAGAATTTCGTAACATTACAGATGGAGGAGATATGTGCAAAACATCTACATTATTCCTGATTATATTCATGATATAAACTCTAAATCACATTCTCCCCAGTGAGAGCAACCATTTACTTAAAAATGTTTATTCTCTATTCTTTTGCGACCTTCTCCCAGGGGAATATCTTGCCACCTCTGTTCTTCCATTAGATGACATTAGCCTGTCAGTCATTTTTGTTTCAGACAATCTCAATTGCTCCACTAGCACATGACAACCTAAATGAGAAGAAGCAAAAAATAATGAAGAGATATGTTCCTGTATCTTTTTCATGAGTTCTGCAATATTTATTGCTGTCTCTCCCACATTACAACAGTGATGGTGCTTATATTGTACTACATCTGTTTGCAAAGTGCTTTCAGGCATCCAGAGACTGTGAAAGGTTCAAAATAAACGCCAGTTCTTTCTTTCACCCAGTAACAGCAACAAAAATCTGCATTTATCTAGTATTTTGAATGCAATGAAACATTAGGTGGCATGGTATCACAATGGTTAGCATTGCTGCCTCACAGCACCAGGCTCCCAGGTTCAACTGTGGCCACGGATCACTGTCTGTGTGGAGTTTGCACTTTCTCCCAGTATCTGCTTGGGTTTCGTCCAGGTACTCCAGTTTCCTCTCACTGTCCAACGATGTGCAAATTAGGTTGATTAGCCATGCTAAATTGGCCCTAGTGTCAGGCGAATTAGCACAGTATATATGGGGTTACAGAGATAGGGTCTGGGTGGGATTGTTGTCAGTACAGACACGATGGGCCGAATGGTCTCTCTCTCTATACTGTAGGGATTCTCTGATTCTATTCCAAGCTGCTTCACTCAAGCATTATCAAATAGATTTTGGCACCAAATTACATAAGGTAGTATTGGGACAGTGACTAAAAGTTCAGTGATAAAATTTATTAGTCGCAAGTAGGCTTATATTAACACTGCAGTGAATTAACTGAAAATCCCCAGTTGTCACACTCCGTTGCCTGTTCGGGTACACTAAGGGAGAATTTACCGCGGCCAATGCACCTAACTAGCACAGCTTTCAGACAATGAGAGGAAACTAGAGCACCCGGGGCAAACCTACACAGACACAGGAGAAACTGCAAACTCCACACAGATAGCGACCGAAGCCCGGAATTGAATCCCTGTCCCTGGAGCTCTGAGGCAGCAATGCTAACCACTGTGCCACCGTGTCGCTCTCTATGCCACCATGCCACCCTAGAAAAGTTTGATCCAAGGTTCATCTTACAATGAAAAGTAGGGAGGCAGATAGGAAACTCCACAGACTAAAGCTTAAGGCTAGCATGAGGGGACATAGCTTTAAATTGAGGGTGATAGATATAGGATAGATATCAGAGGTAGGTTCTTTACTCAGAGAGTAGTAAAGGCGTGAAACCCTGCTTGCAACAGTAGTAGACTTGCCAATATTAAAGGCATTTAAATGGTCATTGGATAAACATATGGATAATATTGGAATAGTGTTGGTTAGATGAGCTTTCGACTGGTTTCACAGGTCGGTGCAGCATCGAGGTCCGAAGGCCCTGAACTGCCCTGTAATGTTCTATTTCTATGTTCTAGATAGCTGAAGGTCAGACCACCAATGGCGGAGCATCAATAAGATCCAAGTTGGTGGGTTACAGGTATTTCAAAAGCTTGTAGGGCTGGAGAAGATTGCAGAGATGAGGATGAGGTTGGGGGGAGGGGTAGCGGGATGGTTAGTGGGGGAGCAAGGAGCGAGATGGGAGTTGGATAGTGGGTGAGGTCTCAAAAATATTTCAAAACAAGGGTAAGAATTTTAAAATTAAGACCCAGAAGCTAACAATGTACCTTCCTTTAAACGCACAAATAAGGAAATCAACATTTGCTCTTGTTGCTGCATCTGTGAAGCACATTGGTCCATATTACAACATTCAAGATGCTATATAAATGCAAGTAGTTGTTGAAATGCCCATTTCGTTAGAGGGGCACTTCCACTACCGTCTGCCCTACCCACAAAGCTGGGCAAAAACAGCTCATTTTGACCCATCCCCTGATTTCATACATATCGCCATTCTGTTGATACAGTTTTACAAAGCTTTGCACAGTATTCCTACCTCTTCAGGCAGAGATTATGAGATGGATTTTTTTTTCCTGAATTAATGACAAGCAAAGTGTTGCGTTGATGAGCAATCAGAGATTGTAGACTTCAGTCTAACAGTTCTGTGCTGAAGGATCCCTTTGCACTGTGGCAGCAGTGGTATGTTGCAAAGTGTGATACAACTGGGGAAGTGCAAATATATTCGAGTCCAGGAAGTGAAGCTTTGCACTAATTCACATTTGTTATGTTACGCACATGGGCTTGGAACCTGCTTGGTGAGACAGCTGGGCTGAAATTTCACTTGCAATATTAGCAACAAATGTGTCAACACATCCAATGATCTGACTATTTTAACAAAAGTGTTAATTAAATTAAAATAACCGTCCATTTTGTTAAACTGCCAAACAACGTAAATCTGCACCAAGGAATTATTCAATCCGTTTGACCTACCATGCCTGTGCCAGCTCTTTGACAGAGCTATCCACATTGTGCCACAGCTCTGCTTATTCCCTGCAAACCCTTACAAAGCAAATATCCAACTTACCCCGGCAAATCACCATTAAATCTGCCTCTACCCTCCCACTCAGGCAGTGCATTCCAGATTGCAACAACTAGCTCCATACTCATTCACCCGTACCCACATCCCCTCCCCTCACCACTGTGCAGACATCTACCTCAAAACTGGAGTCTGTTTTGGGGCCCCTGCTGTTTGTAATTTTTATAAATGATCTGGATGAGGGTATTGAGGGATGGATCAGTAAATTTGCAGATGATACTAAAGTTGGTGGTGTGGTAGATAGTGAAGAGGGGTGTTTTAGTTTACAGAGTGACTTGGACAAGTTGCAGAGCTGGGCCGAGAGGTGGCAAATGGAGTTTAATGTGGAAAAGTGTGAGGTAATGCACTTTGGCAGGAACAATAAATGTGTAGAGTATAGGGCTAATGGTAGGGCTCTTAATAGTGTTGAGGAACAGAAGGATCTTGGTGTATGTGTCAATAGATCCCTGAAAGTAGGCAGTCAAGTGGATAAAGTTGTTAAGAAGGCATATGGAGTCTTAGCTTTTATTGGTAGGGGGATTGAATTTAGGAGCCGCAGCATCATGTTGCAACTGTACAAAACTCTAGTGCGGCCGCACTTGGAGTATTGTGTGCAGTTCTGGTCCCCACATTATAAGAAAGATGTGGAGGCATTGGAGAGGGTACAGAGGAGGTTTACCAGGATGTTGCCTGGTATGGAGGGCAGGTCCTATGAAGAGAGGTTGAAGGATTTGAGGTTGTTTTCGTTAGAAAGGAGGCGGCTAAGAGGGGATCTTATTGAAGCATATAAGATGATTAGAGGTTTAGATAGGGTGGACAGTGATAGCCTTTTTCCTAGGATGGAGAAAGCTAGCACGAGGGGACACAGCTTTAAATTAAGGGGTATGAGTTATAGGACGGATATCAGAGGTAGGTTCTTTACTCAAAGAGTGATTAGGGAGTGGAATGCCCTGCCTGCAGCTGTTGTAGATGCGCCAAGTTTGGTGGCGTTTAAGAGGTTAATTGATAAGTATATGGAAGAGAAGGGAATGGTTTAGTTTGGAGGGGCATTGCTTTTTATTTTGGTCGGCACAACATCGAAGGCCGAAGGGCCTGTTCTGTGCTGTATTGTTCTATGTTCTATGTTCTATGTTCTAAAACTATGTCCCCCAGACTGTAGAGGAGGATGAATTCAGGAGGGTGAATTCAGGAGGGTGAATTCAGTGGGACAGATTTAAATTAGGCACAAATGAGGAACAGGAAAAACAGATTGAATTAAGAGCGAGTGAGAAAAAAGATCAAAGAGCAAAAAAAAAGTTTAAACATCTTGTCTGCCTTCCTTGAGACAAAGGGACTAAAAGTTTATTTATCAGTCACAGGTTAGCTTACATTAACACTGTAATGAAGTGAATGTGAAAATTTGCTAGTTGTTACACTCCAGCGCCTGTTTGGGTACAGTGAGGGAGAATTTAACATGGCTAAGGTTCTCTTCAGAATAGACAAAGTTATTCCAATACAATTCTCTTCCCACACCCAAGACAGACAAATGTCCGCCTCCATAGAATAATTCCCAGAACAGTTGTACAATTTTGGTCCTCTTACTTGAAAAAAGATATACTGGCACTGGAGGGGATGCAGGGAAGATTCACTAGCTTGATTCCAGAGTTGAGAGGGTTGGCTTATGAGGAGACTGGGACTATACTCATTGGAATTCTGAAGAAGAGGAGGGAATCTTACAGAAACATACAACATCATGAAGGGAATAGATAAGGTAGAAGCAGAGAGTTTGTTTCCACTAGCAGGTAAAACTAGAACTAGGGGGCATGACTCAAAATAGGCAGGAGTAGGGGTTGTTTTAGGTCTGAGTCGAGGAGGAATTTCTTCACGCAATGAGTTGTGAATCTGTGGAATTCCCTGCCCAGTGAAACAGTTGAGGACACCTCATTGAATGGTTTGAATATAAGGATAGATACATTTTTGAACAGTAAAGAAATTAAGGTTTATGGTGAGTGGGCAGATAAATGGACCTGAGTCCACTAAAAGATCAGCCATGATCTTATTGAATGGCGGAGCAGGTTCGAGGGGCCAGATGGTCTACCCCTGCTCCTAGTTCTTATAACGGGTCACTAGTTTGTCACAAGTTGCTAATAACGTGAAGGGACGTTACTTAAAGTTAAGTGTAACTAACGAGAAATCTCTCCTGTTCTTACTGCCAACCATTGGCTATTATGTATGTTAGGGTATGCCTTTTAAGTGAATGGGTCTGGTGACCCAGGATTCAAGTTCCACTAAAGATGGAGTTTGCCAAACTATTCTTTTGTTGACTACCAGAGGATATTCATATTAATAAACAGTTCCAGTAGTTTCCTTCTGCTAACCTCATTGTATTAGTGCTTACATCAAACTTGAAACACAGAGTTTGTGTGCTTGGAAGAATTTACAAGTTGATACACTCAAATCGTTTCATTACATTGTAAATGCACCTTCCTTGGCCGTCAAGTCTTGCAGTGGTGAAGGAGGTAAATGGTGTATTTGCCTTCATAGCAAAAGGATTTGTGTATAACAATAGGGATGTTTTGCTGCAATTCTTTAGGGAACTGGTGAGGTCACACCTGGAGTATTGTGGGCAGTTTTGGTGTCCTTATCTGAGGAAGGAAGTCCTTGCTATAGAGGGAGTACAGCGAAGTTTTACCAGGCTGATTCCTGATTGGCAGGTCTGTCATATGAGGAGAGATTAAGTCAGTTAGGATTGTCTTCACTGAAGTTTAGAAGAGTGAGAGGGAATCTCATAGAAACTTATAAAATTCTAACAGGGTTAGACAGGGTAGATTCAGAAAAAATGTTCCTGATGGTGGGAGAGTTCAGAACTTAGGAGTCATAGGTTGAGGATAGAACTTTTAGGACTGAAGTGAGGAGAAATTTCTTCACCCAGAGAGTGATGAATGTGTAGAATTCACTACCACAGGCTGCAGCTGAGGGCAAAAGATTGGGGGTGATTCTAAATGTTGCATTTGCATAAAAACTGGAATCAATCCTGTTGTTTTTAGCGAGAGTTTAATATAAGATCTCCCATGGCGTGAATCATGTTAAAATGCCATGGACAGAGTTTATTCCTGCTGGGGAGGCTGGTAGTATCGCGCTGAGGGTGCTATTGCGCATGTGTTGATCTGTCAGCACTGAGATTATGCATCCGCGATGGCCCCATACTGTCTGCCTCTGGATCATTGGCCAGTTCTGCAGCCCTGCATTGCTGCCCCCAGGGTCTGATCACTGGCCCCTCCCCTAAAATATGGCAAAATACCCAGGGGGCACTGCCTGATGTCTGGTGGGCAGTGCCAAAGTATACTTACGACATTGCACTTTGCCTCTTCGGCAGTGCAGGGAGCCCAGGCTGGCACTGCCTAGTACGCAATCCCAAGGGGTAGCCCCCATCCTGCTGACTGTTCCACACAGGGGCTTCGATTGCACTCCTCCACTCCAGTGGGGTCAAGCTTCCAACTCCCAGCAAGTGGGGAGCCAGAGTAAACCCGTCTGGAGTCAATGGGGAGGTGGGGGTGGGGGGTGAAGAGGCTAGTGGGCTTGGAAATTTCAGTCCCAGTCATGCTAATGTTAGTATTAAAATTACCTTCTGCGTTCTTTAGGCTGCTCTACACCAATTCCTGGCATGGAGCATTTACAGTGCCAGAAATCTGGCACTGGGAGATGCGCAGAGGCCTGAACACCCAACGCAAATCACACGGATCAGCCATGGCTAGATTTTCCCAGCCCGCCGCACTAAAAAAAGGATGGGAGAATCACCCCTTTGTGTGATCTCAAGGAGAAATTAGATATATAGCTCTTGGCAAAAGCAATCGAGAGAGACGGGGAAGGTGGAATCAGAGTGTTGAATTTGATGAAGGGTGGAAAAGATTCAAAGGGCCAAATGGCCTCCTCTGTTTCTATTTTCCGTGAATGTTTCTATGTATAAACCTGGAGTTTCAGGCTCACAGGCTGGGGTTTTATTCATTACACACTATATGTCCAGCCAAAGTTACAAGAAAAAATTTAATTTAGGTCTTCAGATATTGTAGGGTTGTGAGAAATTATTTCCACATGTAAGTGAGTCAGTAAGTGGAAAACATAGATTTAAGACTCCAGATTAAAGTCCAACAAGTTTATTTGGGAGCATGAGCTTTTGGAGTGCGCTCAGCTAATGAAGGAGCAGCACTCTGAAAGCTTGTGCTACCAAATAAATCTGTTGGACTTTATCCTGATGTTATGAGACTTCTTACTGTACTTACCCCAGTCCAACGCCAGCATCTCCACATCGATTTAAGACTGTTGACTCACTCGCTGAAGGAGCAGTGCTCTGAAACCTTGTAACTTGTGTTACTAAACAAAATACCCGTTGGTTTTTAACCTGGTGTTGTGAGATTTCTTACTGTCCCAACATAAAAAAATAGGTGAACAATGAGACTTTTTGTATTTAGTGAGTTGTGGTGGTCTGGAATGTGTTCGCTGAAAAAAATGATGGAAATATGTTTGATAGCATTCAAAAATACCAGCAATAGAAAAGATCCCATGGTACTACTTGAAAGATGAACAAAGGAGCTCTCCCCAATTTCCTGGTCAATATCTATCCCTTAAAGAACGTTGTGTCAAACAGATTACTCATCATTAACAAATGGCTGCTTGTGGGAGCTTTCTGTCTACAAATTGACTGCTGCATTTCTTACATTACAACAGTGACTACACTTCAAAAGAATTTTATTGGATGAGAAGCTGTTTGAGATGTGTGCAAGGTGATTTAAAAACACAAGTTTCTTTTGCAGGTAGAGGTGGTGACATGGTCTGGAGTGGGCAGCATGGGGATTGGGACACTTGCAGGATACAATCCCAATGTCTGAATAATGAGGTCAATATTGGACCTCACAACTTCCACTGAGCTGTGCAAAGGCAGCAGAGGCTGATAATTATCGTGTTGCAGAGGGAAAAGCAGAAGAATGAGCACCGCTCCTTCATCAGGTGAGTCGATGGTCTTAAATCAAAGTGATGTGGAGATGCCGGTGTTGGACTGGGATAAGCACAGTAAGAAGTCTCACAACATCAGGGTAAAGTCCAACAGGTTTATTTGGTAGCAAGAGCTTTTGGAGTGCTGTCCCTTCATCGGTTCAGCGGAGGGGCAGAGACACAATGTAATTTTCATGTGGTGTCAGGAGAAACAGGAGTGAAGGTTTTGCTGCCGGGTAGCAGCACGTTCAGTAGTGCAACTTCAGCATTTAGTAAGTGAATTTCGACATTCCCACAATAGGTCCTGTAAGAAATGTAGCACTCTAATTTAAATAAATTATTCCGGCCATTAAATGTTCCAGACTGGTACTTCTGCTGCCAGCACGAATACAGAAAAAGAAAGATTTGCATTCATAAAGAACCATTCACAGCCTTAGCATATCCAGAAGTATTTTACTGTCGGTAAAATATTCCTGGAGCACTGTCACTGCTGCAGTGGAATAATGACATTGTCACTGGAATTGATTTGATTTGATTTATTGTTGTCATATGGATTAACATACAATGAAAAGTATTGTTTCTCGCAATATACAGACAAAACATACCGTTCATAGAGTGCAGGAGTGCAGAAGTGAGAAGGAAAGGACAGGGTGCAGGATGTGGTGTTATAATCATAGCTCGGGTGTAGAGAAAAATCAACTTAAGATAAGGCAGTTCCACTCAAAAGTCTGATGGCAGCAGGGAAGAAATTGTTCTTTTGTCGGTTGTTATGAGACCTCAAACTTTTGTATCTTTTTCTTGACAGAAGAAAGAAAGAAGAGAGGATGTCCAGGGTGTATGGGGTCCTTGATTATGCTGGCTGCTTTCATGAGTTAGCAGGAAGAGTAAACAGAGTCAGTGGATGGGAGGCTGGTTTGTCTGATGGATTGGGCTACATTCACAACAATTTGTAGCTTTCTGTAGTCTTGGAAAGAACAGGAGCCGTCCCAAGCTGTGATGCAACCAGAAAAATGCTTTCAATGGTGCATCTATGAAACTGGTATGAGTTGTAGAGGACATGCCAAATTACCTTAGCGTCCTGAGACAGTAAAGGCATTGATGGGCTTTCTTAACTATAATGTAAGCATAGAAGGACCAGGACAGTTGGTTGGTGACCTAGACAGCGGAAGATTGAAGCTCTTAACCATTTCCGCTTTATCCCTTTTGATGTAGACAGGACATGTCCTATACTACGTTTCCTGAAGTTAATGACTATCTCCTTTGTTTTGTTGACATTTAGGGAAAGATTATTGTTGTCACACCAGTTCACCAGATTCTCTATCTCTTTCCTGTACTATATCTCATAATTATTTGAGATCCAACCCACTGTGGTGCTGTCATCAACAAACTTGAAAATCAGAAGTCCAGAGATAATGTTCTGGGGACCTAGGAATCCCACCACTGCAGATGGTGAAATTTGAATTCAATTTTTTAAAAAATCTGGAATGATGAAGAAATCATTGCTGATCATTGTTAAAAAGATAAAACCGGGGTTTGCAATTTGGCTGCACAGGGCCTGACGCCAAAATCACTTTCTGAGCCTGCAATGTGGTGGACAGGGAGAACTCACATTTTCCTGAGTGGATGTGTGTTACCTGCTATCTGAGGTAAGATAGATGTTTCTCTGTGTGTAACACTGATCTCTCAGCTGAAAGGTTGTGGGTTCAAATCCCACACCAATGAATTCTGTATGAATTAATTTATACTCATTGCTGAACAATCAGTTTGAGAAAGGCTTTTTTAAAAAAATATATTTTAAATTTGGAGCCAAGTAGAAAGAGAGCAATAAAAAACCATGGATAGCATTGAGAGAGAGAGAGCAGCAAGAGTACAAGGAACAAGAGAGAGAAATAGAGTACCACGATCTCAAGAAGCAGGACAGTGAAGGGATTTATTATAATTTGTAATGTGTGGTAAATACTAATAGGATTTATCAGTACTAATAAGGTGTATTAGTATTATAATGTTATTCTAGCCACAGTAAGATGAACAAAGGAATCTCATGGCTGCTGCAAACTCAAGAAGGCACATCCTGTTCAATGTGGGAACTCCAAGATCTTTCCCACATCCTGGATAACCATTTGTGCAGTTAGTGTCATCAGCACCTTGAGCTCTGGGTTTCCTAACTTGAACAGCAACTGGTGACAGGTTGGGAGCTACATGGATAATGTGCTTACAGATATGGTTACTCCTACAGTTTAACATTATACAGAGAGAGAAAAAATGATGGTCATTAAGCAATCAAAAGGAAACAGGCAGTTTTTGGATGAATTTCCCCAAGTACATCCCACTCCTAACCCAGTACTCAGTTGTGAATAATGATGAGAATGATGGTTGATCCCGGGGAGAGGGGCAGTGGGGAGTGCAGCCAGAGCCCAGTCTATGGCACCATAGGTACACCTGATATGGAGACGCCAGTGTTAGACTGGGGTGGGTACAGTAAGAATTCTCACAACACCAGGCTAAAGTCCAACAGGTTTATCTGGTAGCACATGCCACAAGTTTATGGAGCGTTGCCCCTTCATCAGGTAATTGGGAGTTCTGTTCACAAATGGGCCATATAAAGATGACACAAACTCAATTTACAAAATAATGGTTGGAATGCAAGCCCTTTACAGGGAATCAATTCTTAAAGGCTTTAAGAGTTTAAGGCTTAAAGCTGGTGTTGTGAGATGTCTTACCATAGGTATTCAACAGGGTATAAGAATGTCTAGAAGACCAACAGTGACAGATGATTGGATTGTTTAAGAAAAACAGATAGATAGAACATAGAACATAGAACATTACAGCACAGAACAGGCCCTTCGGCCTTCGATGTTGCGCCGACCAATATAAAAAGCAATGCCCTCCAAACTAAACCATTCCCTTCTCTTCCATATACTTATCAACTAACCTCTTAAATGCCACCAAACTTGGCGCATCTACAACTGCTGCAGGCAGGGCATTCCACTCCTGAACCACCCTTTGGGTAAAGAATAGAGAATAGATGTGAATAGAGAAATGAATCCAGGATAGTTTATTAGTTCCCTGGTGCCAGCACAGGGTCACTGAGCAGCTGAATGCAATACAGGATGGGAGGGGGAGGGTGGTTGTGAATTGGGAGGCAGGAGGGTGGAGGTACATTGATCCACATTGTTACCAATGTGGACCCATAGTCAGAATTTAGGGATCTCCATCAGAAATTATTAAACAGGATTGTGCAAAAATCTTCTGATCACTTCCAGTGCCCCACACCAGCAAGATGAGAATAGCAGGATGATGCAGTTGAATGTGTGCCTGGAAGGATGGTACAGATGGGAGGACTTTAGATTCTTCAGACATTGCGACTGACTCTGGGGGAGCGAGAACCTGTACAGGCTATGTGCCTTGCACATGAACAGAGCTGGGATTGATTTCCTTGCAGGCATTTTCCTCCTGCTGCTGGGAGGATTTTAAACTAACTCGGCAGGAGCCTGGAGACCAGGAGAAAATATCAGGAAAAAACTAGGAAAAGAATACCAGGATTCTCAAAATATGGGGAGGGATACATAGCATGGGAATAGTGAACAGTAAGATCATAAATGAAAATAGATCAACAGAGATAGATAAGAAGTGGAAATAGTAGACAAAGTCTGCACCAGGGAGTCGGTGCATGTAGGCAAATGTCGAAGCATAACAAACAAGCTTGGTGAGTTACAGGTGCAGATTGCACCATGGAATTATGATGTTGTGACTGGGTGTTAAATATGACTGGATACAAGCTGTTCAGGGAAGATAGAACAGAAAGTGAAGAAGGTGGGCTGGTAGTGTTAGTTAAGGAGAGCAGAGTAGCACTGAAGAAAGGGGATGTCCCAGACCGTTCAAGTACAAAATCTATCAGAACAAAAAGGATGCAATTATCTTCATACAATCATAAAATCCCTACAGTGCAGACAAAGCCATCTGGCTCACTGAGTCTCTAATAACTGACCAACAGTTTATCTCATTGAGGCCTTCCTTTCTGCCCTATTCCTGCAAACCCACACATTTACCACGACTAATCCATCCAACCAGCACATCTTTTGGATGTGGGAGGAAACCGAAGAACGTGGAGGAAACCTACGCAGACACTGAGAGAATGTGAAGACTCTGCACAAACAGTCACGCAAGGGCAGAATGGAATCCGGGTCCCTGGTGCTGTGAGCCAGCAATGGGATATTACTCAGTGTTGATGCTAGATTAATTAATTAATTAGAGAAAGATTTGGAGGGACAAATCTGCAAAAAAAAAATCAAGTATATGGTGCAAAAATTATAAAGTAGGTGATAATGAGGGATTTTAATTTTCCAAGAATAGACTGAGATAGTATTAACACTAAGTGCAGAGAGAGGCAATAGTTCCAACAATATGCTTGGGTGAGTTTTCTACAGTGGGATGTGTCAAGTCCAATGAGAAAAAAAGGTGCTGCTAGACCTGGTTTTGCCAATAAAGTGGGTGAAGTGGATCCAGTGACAGCAGGAGAATATTTAGGAAATCTTCCCTCTGCCTCCCCTATCTCGAAGATAAAACCCTGGCCTATACAGTGTTGAAGCTTGGCAGAGAGAAAAGCAGAAATGTGAAAGTTATGGGTTCAGTGAAAAGCTTTGCAGGCAAGAAAGAAAAGCAGCTTGTGTTCATATACAGAAAGATTTGGTCAACATTCAGGATGGGCTGATTGGGAGAAATAACATGTAGACTGTACAAGAGCCAGTTAATGATCATCCCCAACATGAGGGAATCCAATCAGCTCCTCTAGATACGCAATAGCTTTATATTGCTGAATCCCTTATTATCCAAATCTCTGGGGTTACCACTGACTAAAATGGACCTGACTCACTATATAAAATCTGTGGCTACAAGAGCAAGTCAGAAGCTAGGAAATCTGCAGTTAGTAACTCATCTACTGAGTCCCCTACGCCTATCCACCATCTATAAGGCACAAGTCAGGAGTGTAGCTTGAAACTATCCAGAACATTCTCCTAATATTGATAGCTCACCATGCCTCATGGCTGCCTAATCTGATTTGTCAGATCTGTTTGAAGTCTGTCTCATTTAGCACGATGGTAGCGCTGTACAACATATTGGAGGGCATCCTCACTGTGAAGACAGGTATTTGTCTCACAAGGACAGTGTGGTGTTCACTCTTACTGTGATGGACAGACACATTTGTGACTGCTGGGTTGATGAGAATGAGATCAAGTATGTTTTTCCCTCTTGTTGGTTCCCTTACTGCCTGCTGCAGATCCGATCCAATAAAATCTCCATTAGGACCTGACCAGCTTTTTGAAGTGTTGGAATGTTGGAAACACAACATCAAGTCGCACACAGCAAGCTCCCGCAAATAGCAATGAGACAAATGATTTTGCAGGAGGTTAAATATTGGCCATGATACCAAGGAGAACTCAGTTGATTTTAGTGGGAGATTTTATATCCATTTGAGACACTGAGTGAGCCGTTTTAGGTTAACATCTTATCCAGATTGCAGAGCCCCTCACAGTGTGGTATTGCACCGAAACATCAGCACAACTATCGTGCTCACATCGCTTTTAATAGGATTTGAACCTGTAGTCTTGTTACTCGGAGACAAGAATTCCATCCTTTGAGCCACAGCAGTTTCCTCAGATTTTTCATTCTTTTCGCTGTTTCTTCCTTTTGAAAAGTTATTTCTAAATTTGTGTACTTTCACAGTGACACGAGGAGGGAAGTAAGGACTTCACAGCCCAATTTTCACCCTGCCAGCATTCCTGTTACGTGCATTTTGCTCAAACATTACCTAGGATCTTTTCAAGGCAACTTGTTAAGTAACTTATTTCTCCGACTGCAAAATCTGCCAACATTTTACTCTCTGGTTAACTTTCTTCTGGGGTTACTCACTGCCACCATCACCCCACTTTTCTTCTACAATCCCCTGATCTTTAAATAGCAGGTTTAAAAGCAGCACAGACTGGAAACCAACGTGAAATGAGTTTTAGCAGTTACGCTCAGATGGTGGTTTGGTTTCACTATTACGCACATGCATTATTAATTAGCAATCTCATATAACGGATATAGGATGAATGCTGAAGAAATTGGAGAAATTGTTCACACGGTCTTATTTTGAAGAATTGAAATTACATTTTTAGGTGAAGGAGAAAATCACAAACTGTGTTTCTGTTTGACTGAACTACAGCGTAACATATTTTGAACATTGTAGGAATCCCCGCAGTTACATAACTGGCAATATGAACATAAGCTAGCTCCTAAATTTAGTGGTTAAATGGCAAAATCAGAAAGCGCTAGAGAGGCATTGAAAATTGGCAAGGAAGTAAACGGTGAGATTTCCACTGGCTAAATTTGGGATTGTGGTCGGTGCAGGCTTGATGGACCAAATGGCCTTCTGCACTATTGAGATTCTATGAAGTGATGGTCACAAGTTCCTTCGTGGAGTTTGTGCGTTATACAGCAAGCAATGATCTGATCAGGGTAACCTTTATCCCGAATAACAGCTTTGATGCACTATACTCCAGCACCAAGCTTGCACGGTGAGGAAAAACTCAAACTCTATTGACGCAGTTGCTATTAAGACCAATCTTACAGTGTGTACAACTCTAAGGAACCCAACATATTTATTAACCAGGGAAGATGGACTTCTGGAAGGCAGAAGTAGTGGGTGGCACTGTGGCACAGTGGTTAGCATTGCTGCCTCACAGCACCACGGACCCGGGTTCAATTCCGGCCTCAGATCCCTATCTGTGTGGAGCTTGCACATTCTCCCCATGTCTGCACGGATACCCTTTGAGTGCTCCAGTTTTCTCCCACAGTCCCAGGGTGTGTGGGTTAAGTTGATTAGCCATGCTAAATTGATCCTAGTGTCAAGGGGATCAGCAGTGTAAATATGTGGAGTTAGGGGAATAGGGTCTGGGTAGGATTGCTGTCATTGCAGACTCTGTGGGCCGAATGGCCTCTTTCTGCACAGTAGGGATTATATCATTCTAAGCAGAAAACTCAACTTCTGAATTAGGATATCAAGAAAAAGGGTGATGATTTGACTGCTCCATTTCAAAGGTAGCACAGGCTGGAGCCCACTCAGGAAGATCAGAGAATTCAGCTATGGGTTCAGACATAGCAAATATGTCATCTATGTATAATGGGGAGCTCAGTGGCACAATAGTTTGCACTGCTGCCTCACAGCTCCAGAGACCTGGTTTCAATTCCGGCCTCTGGTCACTGTCTGTGCAGAGTCTGCACGTTCTCCCTGTGTCTGTGTGAGTTTCCTCCAGGTGCTTTATACTATCAAAGGTAGGAGTCTTAGCTGTGTGGAAGAGCAGAGGGATCTTGGGGTCCGGGTCCATAAGACTCTCAAATCGGCCTCCTAGGTGGAGGATGTGGTTAAGAAAGCTTACGGTGTACTGGCCTTCATTCATCGAGGGATTGAGTTCAGGAGTCAGGAGGTAATGCTGCAGCTTTATAGGACCCTTGTCAGACCACACTTGGAGTACTGTGCGCAGTTCTGGTCGCCTCACTATAGGAAGGACGTGGAAGCTATTGAAAGGGTGCAGAGAAGATTTACAAGGATGTTGCCTGGATTGGGAGGCATGCCTTATGAAGACAGGTTGAGGGAGCTGGGACTGTTCTCCCTAGAGAGACGAAGGTTGAGAGGCGACCTGATAGAGGTTTACAAGATGTTGAGAGGAATAGATAGGGTGGACTCTCAGAGACTATTTCCCAGGGCTGAAATGGTCGCGACGAGAGGGCACAGATTTAAGGTGCAGGGAAGCAAGTACAGAGGGGATGCTAGGGGAAAGTTTTTCACTCAGAGGGTGGTGAGTGAATGGAATCGGCTGCCGTCGGTGGTGGTCGAGGCGAACTCGCTGGGGTCTTTTAAAAGACTTCTGGATGAGTATATGGGATCCAATGGGATTGGGGGTTATAGATAGGTCTATGGCGGGGTAGGTTTTGATGTGTTCGGCACAACTTGTGGGCCGAAGGGCCTGTTTGTGCTGTAGTGTTCTATGTTCTATGTTCTATGCTCCAGTTTCCTCCCACACTCCAAAGATGTACGAGTTAGGTTAATTGGCCATGATAAATTGCCCCTTAGCGTCGGGGGATTAGCTAGGGTAAATATGTGGGGTATGGGGATAGGGCTTGGATGGGATTGCTGTTGTTGCAGACTCTATGGACTGAATGGCCTCCTTTTGCACTGTCAGATTTCTATGACATTGCAAATATGTGAGATTTGTGATGTTACATGTCATTCCATTAAAGACGTATTTCTTGTGAAACGCAACAAAGGCATTTACAAAAGCTATGATGCAGGGGTGCTAGTGTTGGACTGGAATAAGAAGTCTCACAGCATCAGGTTAAAATCCAACAGGATTACCTGGTATCACAAGCTTTTGGAGTGCTGCTCCTTCAACAGGTGAGTCTAATGAAGGAGCAGCACTCCAAAAGCTGGTGATACCAAATAATCCTGTTGGTCTTTACAATAGTTGAGCTTAGAGGAGATTCCATGACAACACCATTGATTTGGACATCCATTGTGTTGTTAAAAAGCAACTCAACTGTGTGAGTTGCTGAGTTTTGTTGATTGGCAGTGTGGCAGCTATCTAGATTGTGATGATGTAGCACTGTGGCACTAATATCTATGGCTTTATTGACTGGAGTATTAGTGAATAGGTTCGTAAGGCCACATGAGAACATGAACACAGTTACACAGAATCGTTACTGATATGCAAATTCTGTATGGTCTTTTCAAATGTGAAGGAATTCTCCAGCATGAACATGAACAATTTACTCAAAACTGGTGTCATACGTGGCCCAATAATGTGGCCAATTCTTGCCGTGCAGAATCAGATAAGACAGGGCGTAAGTGGACATCACCTTTGTGCATCTTGGACAACCAGTCCATATATGGACTCAGTGAGCCGTGAGGATAAATCCTCAAATTTATATCACCCAATAGCTCATTACACAAATCCAGCAAGTGTTTCCTTGTCTTGTTTTTGAGCAAGGTTGTTTGACCATGCTCAGTGACAGATCCAATGGATATGAAACTTTACCCATCATTAATAATGACGTATATTTTGTTCCATGATATTCAAGTGAAACTTCCAAAAATGCCTTGTAAATTACTCAAAAAAAAAAGGCTCAGAGTATTTATTTAAAAATTCCTGTTTCCAAGTATATGAATACGAAGGATCACTAAGTGAATACTGACGTCATGCACAGAATCACAACACCAGATTAAAGTCCAACAGGTTTATTTGGTAGCACAAGCTTGGACTTTAACCTGGGGCTGCGAGACTACTTATTGTGCCTACTCCAGTCCAACACCAGCACCTCCACATCAAGGTCATGCATTGAGATCTTTATGGTTTATATAGTCTTTTGAACCAATTTTGATTGCCAAAGATTTCGAAGGGGAATTTTCCAGATTTACACAGGAGTAGGAGTAGGCCATTCAGCCCCTCAAACCTGCTCTGCCATTCAATAAGGTCATGACTGATCTGATTGTGGCCTCAACTCTACCCCCTTCTAAGCCTTGTTCATCAAAAATCTATGTATCTCTGCACTGAAAATATTCAATGATCCTATTTTTCTGGAGAAGAGTGTTTCAAAGATTTATTATCCTCTGAGGGAAAGAAATTATCATCATCTTGGTCCTAAATTTTAAACGGTGTGAGAGTATCACACAGCTCAAGGTTAAATGAAACAATTGCAGAGCTGAATCCTGGCAAAAAAACAGCTGTATTTTGTCATGGGACATGGACTTCACTGGTTGGCCAGCATTTATTGATCACCTTCTTGCCCTCGGAGGCAATTAAGAGTCAACAACTCTGCTGTTGCTTTGGAGCCGCATGTGGGCCAGACCAGATAAGGACAGTAGATTTCCTTCCCTAAAGGACATTAGCGAACCAGATGAGCTTTTCCAATAATGATTTCCCAGTCATCAATCGATTCTTAATTCCAGATAGTTTTTATTGAATTCAAGTTCTACCAGCTGTCGTAGCAGAATTCGAAGCTGGGTCCCCAGAATATTAGCTGAGTTAACAGCCAAATGAAAAACAGAAGGAAAGAAACATTAAAAAATGAATTGGCAAAGAAATCTAAATGCCAAACGGGAATGAAAACTGAGTGTTACTCTGTACTCACTGTATAGTATTTCTAGTTCAGACAAGGGAGCTTTCTAGAATTCAGTGTGCAGAATGAGTTAGTGCTTGTTTGAAGGCAAGGTGGGGAATGTTTGGCAATCACAGTACCAGTCAGTGATCTCTCCGACTCTTTGAGCAAACACACACACATACACACGAGATAAGAACACACTTTCAGTGAGGTCAACTGGGTGACGTTACACATCAAACATCAGAGCTATTAAGTGCTTATAGTCCATTAAGGCAGGATCTTGCAATGGATGGGGATGTGCAGAGGTCGTCATGGCCCAATACAGATGTGCTATTTGTCTTGGATATTAACACAATGAGCTATTCAGATACAGGATCGAAGAAAGCGGCTCCTTTCTCACCAATCTCTCTTTTTGTGTTGGTACGACAAACACAAATCATTCTGAGATCACAGCCTAAGACAGCGTGAAAGTCATTTTAGGCTGACTGGCCTCTCTCGTGTCTTGAGAATTGGTTTCTGACACAATGAAGTTGGAAATGCTCTGAACATGTAGAGGATAAAATTTCAAATCCCACTAGATATCTATACGCTTCTCTTGAAGCTTAATAGACACATTAGAGAGAAAGTATCGAGGCATTTGCTGATGTGGGAACCTATATTTTGCAACATATTTGGATCATCAGGTATTGATAATTGTGCAATCCTTTTTCTTATTTTATACTTTTTTTTGTTTTAACAATTAACTATAACCATGTTAAGAATTATGGTAACTTGTTTTATTTGTATTGTCACAATTTGACATTTGCCAATATGATTTTTTTGGTGAGATTAGTTGGGGAACAGCGAGGAAACTTGCCTGGAACACAACATATTCAGAAAGATTAACACATGTGCTTTCAATTTTATGTCATTGTATATATTTTACTCTCAAAATTAAGTGACAAAATAGGGTTTGAATTGAAGCTTGCACCAGCTCCATGGATTTCATTCCTTTGTAACACGTGTGGCAAAACTTGTTAGCTTACATTCGGGTAGCACAGTAGCACAGTGATTAGCACTGCTGCCTCACAGTACCAGGATCCGGGTTCAATTCTGGCCTTGGGTCACTGACTGTGTGGAATTTGCACATTCTCCCTGCGTCTGCGTGAATTTCCTCTGGGCGATACAGTTTCCTTCCACAGTCCAAAGATGTGCAGATTAGGTGGATCAGCCAAGCTACATTGTCCCTGAGGGTGCCAAGATTTCAAGGTTAAATGGATTAGCCATGGGAAGTATATGGGTTAAGGGGATAGGGTGGGGGAGAGGGCCTGGCTCAGAAACTCTGCCAGAGAGTCAGTGCAGAATCAATGGACTGAATGGTCCCGCTGTGGGAATTCTGTGGGAATTCTATGGGAATTCTATGATTCTAAGCTGCCAGAGAATGATTGTTTCAATATGTACTTAGCGCGATCCATCTATTCCATTACAACAACAGCTTCACTTTCTATAGCACCTTTAATGGAGTAAAATATCCCAAGATGCTTATGAAAGAAAGCTAGACACAAGAGGCAATACGAGGGGAGGTGAGTAAAGCTTTATTAAAGAGGAATATTTGAAGTTTTATGAAGTGCTTTGAGGGAACAATGTGCGGCCGAGAGTTTTAGAAAGGGAATTTCAGAGTTTAAGACCCAGGCAGCTGGGGCAGAGCCACCAATGGTGATGTAATTAAAACTGGGATGTTGCACATTCCAGAATCAGGGTGGAGATATAACAGTGCTATTCTTTTGAATGAATCCATTTGCAGTAGTTGTTTTTATCTGCAGATTAAAATGGAAGCCCATTTCCATGGGATGGAAAGTGTAATTGTAACATCCCTGGATACCTCAGCGTGACCCCTAATAATGTCCCTGGATACCTCAGCGTGACCCCTAATAGTCCGAAGTTTGACTTGTCCACTCCTTCCTGAGACAGTTGATTCAGGACAGCTTTAGGCAGGTTACAGCTGTCCTCGCAGAGGGAGGATTAGAGACAGGCATGTGCTGGCAGGCAGTGAGAGCAAAGGTCAGGGAGGTAATGTGATAGAACAGCCTGCTGTCCAGAGCTGTGGATTCTTGTTCTGTGAGTATCTGCCACTCACAGACCTATGCTGCAGTAGGTGGCCTTTGCTTTTGGGGATTGGATTGAATAGTCGAGGGATTATGAGAGAGAAGTTTTGAGAGGGAATAAGAGAGTGGAGGAGCAATAGTGCTGATTTTAACTCTGAAGGGGGCAGCTGTTCTGGCTTTTGTTAATTTAGAGATATTTATTGGTCTGAGTAAACCCTGATTCTGAGAAGTCAAAGCTCCTTCACCTGAAAAAACACTCAGTGATCCAGTACTGAGCCTGGTGCAGGATCTAAATCAGAACCGATTTCCCTTCAACATTTCATTTCCAGGGCATTTTTGAAATCACAAACAGAGAAACTACTTTCAGACTGCTCTCGAATACAGCATTGTATCTCAGCAAATCGGCTGTGCTAGGAAATTGTTGGAATTGCACAGGAATCCCCCCCGAGGCTACCACTGATCATTCATTACAGCAGAAAAGTTTGAGCTTGTCTTTGTGTTAATTTACATCTGTTCGCAAAATGAACAGACGAGCTCAGACAGAATGTAGCCAGCACTCGCATACACCGCAATTGACTGTCTGGAGTGACACCATACTCACACTTGCATACTTTCTCATAGAAACAGTCACACTCACACACTTGTGCACACAAACATTCACGTAATCAGACACACACTCATAAACACACATACTCAATATTACACACGCACACTCACACACTGCACAGGCACACACTTAGTGGCACAGTGGTGGTCCAATGGTTGGCACTGCTGCCTCACAACGCCAGGGACCCGTGTTCGATTCCCGGCTCGGATGACTGTCTGTGCGAAGTTTGCACTTTCTCCCCGTGTCTATGTGGGTTTCCTCCGGGTGCTCCGGTTTCCTCCCACAGCCTGAAAGACGTGCTAGTTAGGTGCATTGACCGAACTAAATTCTCCCTCAATGTAACTGAACAAATGCCAGGGTGTGGCAACTAGGGGATTTTTCACACTAAATTCATTGCAGGGTTAATGTCAGCTGACTTAAGACAATAGTTAGTGAATTTAAATATATTTATGAACACACACAAGCACATTCATACTCACAATCAGACACAAAAGGCAGAATTTTCCCAAAGAATGGCAGCAGCCGGAGTTCTCCAGTAATGTTTGCTGCTACCGCTGCCAGTGAGAACAGAGAATTTGGTATTCAGCCAAAACTCCATTCACTGCAGTGGGACTGGAGAATTCCAGCCACAGGCAAAGCCTGAAAGTTCCACCATTGTGTTTCTCCTTAGAAAAATGGTCTGGTTTCTCCATCCAAATCTTCACACGCTTTGCATTTTAAAATAGGATGGAGACACACACTCATATACACACACACACACACTCACACACTGCACAGGCACACACTTAGTTGCACAGTGGTGGTCCAATGGTTAGCACTGCTGCTTCACAATGCCAGGGACCTGTGTTCGATTCCCGGCTTGGGTGACTGTGTGAAGTTTGTACTTTCTCCCTGTATCTATGTGGGTTTCCTCCAGGTGCTCCGGTTTCCTCCCACAGCCTGAAAGACGTGGGAGGGTAGGGAGAGGGCATGTCTTGCACCATTATTGTGAGGTACAGAGTGTAAAGGTGCAGGGTGTGCCAAATTAAATCAATGTTAAAGACCTTCCCTTCACGTTCTCCCTTGCCATCATCATCTTGTAACTATGGCCAAATTTTATACTTCCCCTCCCGGATTGAATGGGATTCCCTCTGAGATCCCAACCACAAACCCAGGCACAATTTCACAGAGGGGAGACACGGCTTCAGTGGGAAACCTGCCCTTTCCCCAATTAAGGCTCTTAAGTGGTCACTTTATAGCCAATTCTTAGGCTGGGGAACGCAGGTCAGAACAACGTGGAAAACTAATAAAAATCAGTGAACCACCTTGGGCAGGAATTGGGCGAGGTACCTTATTTTGAAGGCCCCTTCAGTTTTGGGTCTCTTGAGTCCCTTGCTCTAGTCTCGACTCCCCTGATGGCCTATATTCCACTGCTGAGGTCCCTCCTTCTTCACTGAACATCTTCACCTCTGCCAGAGATCCCCCACTTCCACAACTTAGCTCAAGAGCAGTGCCAAGATTTAATAGAACATTACAGGCCCTTCGGCCCTCAATGTTACACCAACCTGTGAAACCAATCTAAAGCCCATCTAACCTACACTATTCCAATATCATCCATATGTTTATCCAATTTTAGGCTGAGGCGTGGTGCTGCAGTACTATTTCTGGCCATTGTAGTGCTGTGGCTGGAGAGTTATTGGCCAATGGATGGATTGACCAAATGGATATCCTGCTTGGATGGATATCAGAGCTTGATTGATCATGGAATGACAAAAGGGCTGTCAGAGTTGGCAGAGACAACTTATGTGCCAAATCTCAGGATGGCAAGTGCCCAGCATTTGCCACCCTAAAAATTCAGGTCCATATTTCTGTAACTGTGATTAGATCAAAATGATTTATTTCCATTTGTGCCATTAATCCATCTATCTTATTGCATAGATTTCATACATTCAGTTAAGAAATCTTTGATTAAAGTTTTCTACTTGTACTCCCTACAACGACCTTATTCACTGATCTACATTTTTTTGTTAAACTCTGTCCTTCCTGTCCCACTGTTTGCCTTTACCCATATTATCATACTGTTCTGATATCTTGATCTTGGTCTTTAAAGACCATCAGGCATAGGAGTAGAATTAGGCCACTCGACCCATTGAGTCTGCTCCATCATTCAATCATGGCTGATATTTTTTCATCCTTATTTTCCTGCCTTTTCCCCATAACCCCTGACCACCTTTGTAGTCAAGAACCAATTTATCTCTGCCTTAAAGGCACTGTATAACCTGGCCTCCACAGCCTCCTGCGGCAAAGAGTTCCACAGATTCACCGCTCTGGCTGAAGAAATTTCTCCTCATCTATATTAAAGGTTCATTCCTTTAGCCTGAGGTTGTGCCCTTTGTTTCTAGTTTTTCCTACTAGTGGAAACATCCTCTCCATGTCCACTCTATCCAGGCCTCATGGTATCCTGTAAGTTTCAATAAGATCCCTCCCTCATCCTTCTAATCCCCAACAAGTACAGACCTAGAGTACTCAACCATTCCTGACACAATAAGCTCTTCATTCCAGGGATCATTTTTGTGAAACTCCTCTGGATCCTTTCCAAGGCCAGCACATCCTTTCTTCGATACGGGGTCCAAAACTGCTCACAATACTCCAAATAGGTCTGACCAGAGCCTTATACAGCCTCAGAAGTACATCTCTGCTCTAGTATTCTAGCCCTCTCAACATGAATGCTAACACTGCATTGCCTTCCTACCTGCCAACTGAAACTGTACATTAACCTCAAGAGAATCTTGAACAAGGACTCCCAAGACTTTTTTAAGCCTCCCTGGAAATACAAGTGTCCAGAGGGACAATTCTTTCACACAGAAGGTGTGAGTGCCTGGAGCACACTGCCAGAGGTAGTAGTAGAGGTGGATACAATTTTGTCTTCTAAAAAGCATTTAGATAGTTACATGGATAAGATGGGCAAGGAGGGATATGGGCCAAATGTAGACAATTGGGATTAGCTGAGGGTTTAAAAAAAGGATGGCATAGATAAATTGGGCTGACGGGCCTGTTTCCACACTATGACTTTATTTGAACTGTCTGTTCAGAGAGGAGAGAAAAGGCTCCAGACAGTAGGGATGTTATGGTTGACAGGCTCCAAGCAGTGAGCGCTCAGGTGAAACAGTAGAGAGTTACAAAGGTAGCCTAAGGCTGATAACTGTGCTGCAAGCCTTTGGGGCAAAGGGAGCCGTTGAGAGCAGTGGTGTTTCACTCATTGTGACTCAAGAACTGGAGTGTCTATGAGCCATTGCTTGAGTGCAGACTGAGCAATCCAGGAAAACTTAGCCTCAGCAGATCATAGAACAAAGAACACTACTTCACAAAAAGGCCCTTTGGCCCACAAGTTGCACTGATCACATCTATACCTACCAAGCTGTAGACCTATCTATAACCCCCTATCCCATTAGATCCCATATACTCATCCAGAAGTCTTTTAAAAGACCCCAGTGAGTTCACCTCTACCACCACTGACGACAGCCAATTCCATTCACTCATCACCCTTTGAGTGAAAAACTTACCCCTAACATCTCCTCTGTACTTATTTCCCTGCATCTTAAATCTGCGTCCTCTTGTAGCGACCATTTCAGCTCGGGGAAATAGCCTCTGAGAATCCACTCTATCTATTCCTCTCAACATTTTATAAACCTCTAGCAGGTCACCTCTCAACCTTCGCCTCTCCAGGGAGAAGAGTCCCAGCTCCCTCAACCTGTCTTCATAAGGCATACCTCCCAATCCAGGCAACATCCTTGTAAGTCTCCTCTGCACCCTTTCAATAGCTTCCACATTCTTCCTATAGTGAGGTGACCAGAACTGCACACAGTACTCCAAGTGGGGTCTGACAAGGGTCTATCACTGAATTGCAGAAGAGGTCCTCCAACCCATCGAGTTCACACTGACACATTAGAAACACAAACTCCCACCTAACTTCATCTGCCCACACTTGGCCCAGAGGCCTGAGTGTTATAATGTGGCAAGTACTCATCCAAATGCTTTTTAGCAAAACGTGAAGCAATCTGCCTCAACCACCATCTCAGGCAGCACATTCCAGACCCGAACCACTTTCTGGGTAAAAAAAGATTTTCCTCACATCCCCCCAAAACCCCCCTC
This sequence comes from Sphyrna mokarran, assembly GCA_024679065.1. Lineage (NCBI taxonomy): Eukaryota > Metazoa > Chordata > Chondrichthyes > Carcharhiniformes > Carcharhinidae > Sphyrna > Sphyrna mokarran. Next base: position 78,507,796 of record JAGIQG010000014.1, on the reverse strand, counting down.
CCCTCATCTTGAAACTACATTCCCTCGTGACTAACCCTTCAACTAAGGGGAACAGCCACTCCTTAACCATGCTAAGAAGAATCACAAAAGCAGGTTTATTTGCTAGCACAAGCTTTCAGAGTCTATCCTTTCATCAGGGGAGTGATGTGGGTTCACAAACAGGACATACGTATAGACACAAACTCAATTACGAGATAATGCAAGTCTTAACAGGTAATCAAGTCTTTTACAGGTGCAGACAATGTGAGTAGACAGAGGGTTGAACAGAGGTTAAAGAGGTGTGAATTGTCTCAAGTCAGGACAGTTAGTGAGATTTTGCAAGCCCAGGCAAGTCGTGGGGGTTACGGGTAGTCTGATATGAGTCCAACATCCAAGAACTTGACATGAGGACGACCTCAACCAGGATTTTGTGTTCATGTCACACTATCAATAACCCCCACGACTTGCCTGGGCTTGCAAAATCTCACTAACTGCCCTGACTTGAGCCAATTCACATCTCTTTAACCTCTGCTCAACCCTCTCTCCACTCACATTATCTGCACCTGGAAAGACTTGATTACCTGTTAAGACTCACATTCCAACCATTATCTTGTGATTGAGTTTATGTCTATATATGCCCTGTTTGTGAACCCAATTCTCCACTTGCCTGATGAAGCTTATACTACCAAATAAACCAGTTGGACTGGTGATGTGAGACTACTTACTGTGCCTATCCCAGCCAATACTGGTATCTCTATATCATCCTTATCCAATCTATCTATGTCTCATAATCTTGTACACCTCAATCAAGTTGCCCCTCTCCTGTACCCCCCCACCACCCAGTTTCTCTGGTCCAACGAAAACTACCCAAACCTATCCAACCTCTCTTTGTAAATTAAATGTTCTGTCCCAGGCAGCATCCTAGTGAATCTCTTTCAGTGCAATTGCATCCTTCTGCTAATTTTGGTGACCAGAATCGCACACAGTGCTTTAGCTGTGGCTTCACCAAAGCTCTTTACAACCCCAACATGACTTCCCTGCCATTATAATCTATGTTTTGATTGATAAAGGCAAGTATCCCAACTGCTTCTTTTACTGTCCTACTGACATGGCTTTCCGTCTTCAGAGAGCTGTGGTTCAGAGATGTGGTTGAACCCCTGGAAGGCAATTAGTTGGTGAAGCAGTCTGAGTTGGAACAACTTCTGGGGAGAATTCTAGGGCTAGATTTTCAAGAGGGAAGAATTGCAAATCCTCAGATGAGAGGCAGAATTTGAACAGGATTGTGGAATTGACTAACATCCGGCTGGGTTATTGAGAAATCTGTGGGATTTGTCTTGGTTGATATCTGATGTTTATTGTCATTCAAAGCGTTGTGTCCAATCACAATTTACCTGTTCCCACACCATATGGGACTACGGGTATTCAGGAGGGTAGCTTATCCCCACTTTCTCAAAGGCACTTTGGCATAGGCAATAAATGCTAGTCTGGCTAGTGACACCCACATCTCATAAATGGATTCTTAAAAATCATATCCATGCTGTTGGAGCACTGATGTTCACAACTGTAAAACGGCAAATCAGTTTCACTCACATAAACTGATCAGATTTTATTTTCCTTCGAGCACTCTGGAACGGAATTTAAATCCATGTCCTACAAGGGAAAGGTAATTTCAAATTCATGATCACTTCAAAAAAACTGTGATTTTATCTTCTGCGCTGCATTCTCGCTGCGGAAGCTGAGAGACAGGGGCCTATTCAAATCTCTCTTCAGATTGTAAACTGCCAGCAGGTGTAACACTCCTGGGAATTTCACAAGCCGGTGACAGGGACTTGTGAACAATCTGATGTCTGCTGAACCTAACAAACAGCAGACTAGGTAATCTGTCAGAACATGTGCTAGATTCCGAGCAGGGTGAACCATTTGCAGTCTGGTTTTTGATTCCGTCAACAAAGGGATAACCTGCCATGAGTGAGAGCAAGTTTATTTTGAAAAAACACATGTGAGGAGATGCCAGGACAGACACAGTGCAGTGGCAAATCTAGTCTGCATTTTCTTGACACTTGAATATTAACATTGAACTAGCAGAATAGGATGGCTACCTAGTAAACTGAGAGAGTTTCTTTCCAGTGTGGCTCGGGGATGTAGGGGGGAACTGTGGGGGGGTGGTGGGGGAAGTTGGATATCACTTTGCTTTGGAATTAAACAGTCTGTTGTTCCACTCCACACGTTGGAGCCCAAGAATGCTGATGCCACTCAGTGCATCACTTAAAGAGCACTGTTTATTGAATGAGATAGTACACTGAGGCCTCAGGTAACACTATTTAATGAATTAGAGGGGAACTCCCCAGTGTCTGCTTGGAAGGGGCCACTTACTGTGCTGTCTGGAGACAATTCACATCTCTGTAACCTGGGCTTTATGCTCCTCCCACTCACATTGTTAGCCACTTTAAGACTTGAATAGCAGGTTAGGTATAAAGATTCACATTCTAATCAGTAATCTGTAAACTGTCTGCGCTATTATATGCTCTGTCTGAGGCCAGAATCTCCATTTGCCTAATGAAGGGGCAAACCCTGAAAGCTTGTGAGTTTATTATCAAATAAATTGGTTAGACTTAAAACGTGGTGTTGTTAGACTGGAAGGGGGTATGGCAGTGTGCAACAGTGAGATTGAGAACTCTAGCACATTCACCTTTTTTTCCCTCACTTAGTCAATGTTAACAGCACCCTTAACCCATCTAGATAAAAGTCTTGGTTCTGGAAAATCCATTGTTTGCTCTGACTGTCAATGAAAATTAAATATTGAGGCCAGAATTGAGGAACCATAGGAGAGTTCTGGAGAGGGTGTGTGGGTGAGTATTGGTGGTGTGGGGAAGGTGGTGAATGTGCCTGTCCTCATTCTTTGAGTTGACAAAATGAAGGTCCTTTATCATGTTTTATGATCTATTTGTGTTGTATGAAAATTATGCCTCTCCTTCAGATAAACTGCTCATTATTCATATTCTGGGAAATTTCCAAGTAAACAGGGTTTTAGTGCCGAGGAGATTGTATATTGATTGCTGGAGGCAATGAACTCAGTCTGTCATTATGCTGAGAAATGTTGTCGTGATGAAGGATAACCGGTGCACCCTTCATCCATTTTGTTTCAAATTTATATCAGGAAGAAGCACAGTGATTCTTTATTAATTTGCTAACTCAGTAAGATTGGGAGGAAACACAGGTTGCTTTATTAGCGGCAAAGATGTTTAACGAAAAATGGTTTGAACTAATTATTGCATTGCCATCATTCAACACTACATTATTAAACATTGCATTCAGTACTCGGGCTGTACGCATTTACCCAACTGCTGCTGACATCCTTCCCTGTGCCTTTGTTACCTCCAGACTTGGCTACATAAGTCTTCCTCGGCTGCCCTTGCTATCCCTCACTCACATCACCAGCTTCTTTCACTCCTAAGATCCTCATCTTGCATCCCCCATCAAGGTGAGCTGGTACAAACTTCAGTTAGCTATATCCTAACTCATCAACATTGCAGGTAAAATCTTGAGATGGATCGGAAGCAAAGAGTTGGCATAATTGGGTTTTTTTCAGATTGGCAGCTTGTGTGGTATTGCAGTCGTTGTTCTCCTGAAGGTTGGGTAGTTTGCTGTGGACAATGGTCTGTTTGAGGTTGTGCGTTTGTTTGAAAGCAAGAAGTGGGGGTGTGGGGAAGGCTTTGGTGAGATAAATGACATGCTGAAGGCTCCGGAACAGATGTCGTCACTTCTCCGCTCCGGGGAAGTACTGCTCACTGAAGAGTACTGTGTTCATGTGTCCCGCGTTTGTCTTCTGAGGAGGTCAGTTGGTTTGTGGTGCGTTGTCGATAGGTGAAACAAGCACCATATCCTGTTCTTATGAGGGCATCTTTTAGTGTCTGGAGGTGTCTGTTGTGATCCTATTTATTTGAACAGATCCGTAGGGAATTGTCAGTAGGGAATGGCTTCTTTAACATGTTTACGGTGAAGCTGGAGAAGTGAAGCATCGTGAGGTTATCTGTGGGCTTGCGGTACAGTGAGGTGCTGAGGTGACTGTCCTTGATGGAGATGCCTATGTTCAAGAATGCAATCAATTCCGGAGAGTAGTCCACGATGAGTCTGATAGTGAGATGGAACTTGTTGATATCATCATATAGTTGTTTCAGTGATTGTTCACTATGAGTCAAAAGGAAGAAAATGTCATCAATGTATCTCGTGATACTATCTAAGCTCTGATGAAGGGTATATTGGGCATAATTGGTTCTATTCTCTCTCCTCACTTGCTGTCTGACCTGCTGAGACTTTCCAGCATTTTCTGCTTTTGCTTCTTACAAAGAACAAAACAGCACGGGAAACAGGCCCTTCGGTCCAACGAACCCGCGCCGCCACCCTGATGTTCCCACCTCTACCCGCGATCCCTGTCCATGTTTATAGATCTATGGATTAAAAACCAAATTTGAGACAATTTAGGGAGAATTTGTTTTGCCAATTAGCCTAAGAGCACATCTTTGGGATGTGGGAGGAAACCGGAGCTCCCGGAGAAAACCCACGCAAGCACGGGGAGAATGCGCAAACTCCCACAGACACAGGCCCAAATCCATGTATCTGCACAGCACAGCGATAGTCACTGAGCTGTCGTGTTGCCCATCAAATGGTCCAGGTCAAGCGTACACTAACGACGTGAAGCAGTAGGATACTCTCGAAAAAGATCCAAGAGCAGACCTCTCACGACCCATCGCGTGTATGCCCCTCGTTAGACAACAAGGTGGACCAAAGCACCTGTAGGATAAAAACAAGTACATCAATATCATCATCTATTTACACACTTCCCAGGGACTCCCAAGGCTCATGATCCCTATTTTAAATCAGTTTTCTATACCCCTCCATTCCCATTCTGTTCATGTGCCCATCTAAGTATTTCTTAAATAACTCCAGAGTACCTGCCTCCACCACTTTACTTGGCAGCGCATTCCATACCCCCACCACCCTCTGTGTGAAAAAACTCCCTCTAGCATCCAAATTATACCTTACCCCCCTCACCCTAAGCCCGTGACCCCTCGTGCTATTTGAGTCCATCCTAGGAAAAAGCTTAACCCTGTTTACTCTATCTATCCCCTTCAAAATCTTGTACACCTCTATCAGATCTCCTCTAAGTCTACGTCTTTCTAAGGAAAACAGTCCCAATTTGCCTAATCTCTCCTCATAACTCAGACCTTCCATACCAGGCAGCATCCTGGTAAACCTCCTCTGCACTCGTTCCAGAGTCTCCACATCCTTCCGGTAGTAAGGCGACCAGAACTGGACGCAGTATTCCAAGTGAGGTCTAACCAGCATTTTATACAACTGCAACATTAAAGGCCAGCTCTTGTACTCTATACCTCTTCCTATAAAGGCTAGCATAGTATATGCTTTCTTCACAACCTTCTCCACTTGCTCTGCCACCGTCAGAGACTTGTTCACCTGCACCCCCAGGGTCCCTCTGCGTTTCTATACACTTAATAGGTCTACCCTTTATCATATACCCCCCCCTACATTTTTTTTCCCGAAATGCATCACCTCACATTTATCAGGAGTTCAGAGTTCACCATTCTGAAATTGAACATCTATTCCAGGGCTAGAAGGGGCAAACCAGCCACAAAACCCGCATCCCAGGGGAGAATGTTGGTGTCAACAGCTTTCTTCCAGCCTGAGCCCACTCATCCACCAAAAGTCTCAGGGAACCCTTCCCCTGCAGCATGGCAGTGGTAGGGTGCCACACAGTCACATGATGTAGCCTCCTCGAGCTTCCACCTTGGGGGTCCACAGTACCAGGCTGAGGGAAATGAATGTACTAATAGTGGATGAAATGTGTCTGAATAGAGGTGAGGTGACATAGAGAGTCCACAGAGTGATAGATATAGGTTAAGTGAGTGGGCAAATGCTTGGCAGATGGAATATAATTTCGAAAAATGTCAAGCACTTTGGTAGGACAGATAAAGGAGATGAGTGTTATTTAAATGGAGAAAGGCTGCAGGAAGCTGTAGCACAGTGAGATTTGTGGGACCTCATACACCAATCACAAAAAGCTAGCATGCAAGTTCAGTAGATAATGGGGAAGGCAAATGGAATGTTGATCTTTAATTCAGGGGAATGAAGTATAAAAAATAGGAAGAAGTTGCTAAAACTACACAAGACACTGATTAAGCCACAGCTGGAATATTGTGAACAGTTTTGGTTCCCTTCTCTAAGGAAAGACAGACTGACATTGGAAATAGTCTCAGGAAGGTTCACTTGGTTGATCCTGGCTATGGAGGAATTTTCTTATAAGGAGAGGTTGAGGGCTTGTGCTCACTGGGGTTTAAAAGAACGAGAGGCGACCTTATTGAGACATAATGGATTCTCATGGAGTTTGACAGGGTAGATGTTGAGAGGACCAGAGGGCATCATACCAGAAGATGAATGAGGAGGAATCTCTTCTCTCAAAGGGTGGTGAATCTCTAGAGTTCTTCACTGCAGAGGGGTGTGAATGATGGGTTGTTAAGTATGTTTAAGGCTGAGATAGACAAATTTTTAATCATTAATGGAATTGAGGGTTATGGGAAGAAAGCAGGAAAGTAGAGTTGAGGATCATCACATCAGATCAGTTATAATCTCATTGAATGATAGCAGAGCAAACTCTGTGGGCTGAATGGCCTTCATCTGTCTAATGTCTTGTAGAAATGAAATACCTATAGATAACAGAAGCTAATGATGTTCCTGTACTCCCCACGGAATCAATCAAGGAATATTCTAAAGATTGCACAGACTCATTTTAATAGAATCTGATCGAGTGCCAACCAATCAATGCAAGATGTGCAATTCTGATATTTTTAATACATTATTCCTCACTAGGTCATACAAGGTAAAAAGAGTTATTCTAAACTAGTTACAGATCAAAGGTAAAGCTGTGTTTGGAATATTATGTACTGGTTTTGGCACCTTGCCCCTGAATGATCTTAATATGCTGGAGAGTTCAGGCAGCCGCAATAACAACAAGTATAGGATTTACTGCTTTAAGTCACAGAACTGAGCTGATTTTATTACAGAAAAGAAGATGAAGAAATATGATTGAGGTCTGCAAAGTGCTCAGGTATAGAAAACACGGATAACTAAGACCACAAGAGACAACAAGAACAACATGAACAGATTTTGTGACAAAAGCTGAGGTTATGAGCATGCTACAGAGGAGAGAAGTAGGCCATTTGGCCCTTTGAGCTTGCTCTACTCTTTAACATGATCATGGATATTTGATAGTAGCTTCAAATCTGCATCCTGCCTACTCCCGGTAATCTCTCAACCCCACCCCCCTACCCCCCTTGCTAACCAAGAATTTATCCACCACTGCCTTAAAAACATTCCCTAAAACTCCTTTTTTCATTATCTTTTCAGGAGGAGAGCTCCAAAGACTTTCAACTCCCAGAGAAAAAAACATGTCATCTTTTTACCAACTTAAATAGATGACTTCTTACTTTTAAATAGTGACCACTAGTTCTTGATTTTCCCACAAGGGGAAACATCATCTTGGTGGCACAGTGGTTAGCACTGCTGTTTCACAGTGCCAGCAACCCGGGTTTAATTCTCAAAGAACAAAGAACAAAACAGCACAGGAAACAGGCCCTTCGGCCCAACAAGCCCGTGCCGCAACCTCGATGTTCCCACTTCTACCCATGATCCCTGTCTATGTTTATAGATCTATGCATTGGAACCAAATTTGTGACAATTTAGGGAGAATTTGTTCTGCCAATCAGCCTAAGAGCACGTCTTTGGGATGTGGGAGGAAACCGGAGCACCCGGAGAAGACCCATGCAAGCACGGGGAGAATGTGCAAACTCCCACAGACACAGGCCTAAATCCATGTATCTGCACAGCACAGCGATAGTCACTGAGCTGTCGTGTTGCCCATCAAATGGTCCAGGTCCAGCATACACTAACAACTTGAAGCACTAGGATACTCTTGAAAAATCCAAGAGCAGCCCTCTTACAACCCATCACGTGTATGCCCCTTGTTAGACAACAAGGCGGACCGAAGTACCTGTAGGATAAAACAAATACATCAACATCATCGACAATTTACACACTTCCCAGGGAACTCCTGAGGCTCATGATCCCTATTTTAAATCAGTTTTCTATATCCCTCCATTCCCATTCTGTTCTTTTAAATAACTCCAGAGTGCCTGCCTCCACCACTTTATTTGGCAGTGCATTCCATACCCCCACCACCCTCTGTGTGAAAAAACTCCCTCTAGCATCCAAATTATACCTTACCCCCTCACCCTAAGCCCGTGATCCCTCATATTATTTGAGTACATCCTAGGAAAAAGCTTAACCCTGTTTACCCTATCTACACCCCTCATAATCTTGTACACCTCTATTAGATCTCCTCTAAATCTACGTCTTTCCAAGGAAAACAGACCCAATTTGCCTAACCTCTCCTCGTAACTCAGACCTTCCATACCAGGCAGCATCCTGGTAAACCTCCTCTGCACTCTTTCCAGAGTCTCCACGTCCTTCCGGTAGTAAGACGACCAGAACTGGACATAGTATTCCAAATGAGGTCTAACCAGCAGTTTATACAACTGCAACATTAAAGGCCAGCTCTTGTACGCTATACCTCTTCCTATAAAGGCTAACATACCATATGCTTCCTTCACAACCTTCTCCACCTGCTCTGCCACCTTCAGAGACTTGTTCACCTGCACCCCCAGGTCCCTCTGCATTTCTGTACTCTTAAAAGGTCTACCCTTTATCATATACCCCCCCTACATTCTTTCTCCCGAAATGCATCACCTTGCATTTATCAGGATTGAATTCCATCTGCCATCTATCTGCCCAAGCTACCAGCCTATCTATGTCCTATTGTATCGCCTGATAATGCTCCTCACTGTCCGCAAGTCCAGCCATCTTTGTATCATCTGCAAACTTGCTGATCACTCCACTTGCTCTCTCTTTCAAGTCATTTCTATATATTACAATAGGCACACCACAAGTGACCGACCTCCAGCTAGAAAAACACCCTTCCACTATTACTCTCTGGCTTGTGTCACAATATATGTGGTGTCTACATGTTCTTCCTATGTTTGTGTGGGTTTCCTCCAGATGCTCTGGTTTCCTCCCACATCCTGAAATGCATGCTGATGAAGTGCATTGACCCAGATAGATGCAGGACTGTGCTGACTAGAGGAATTTCACAGTAACTTCATTGCATTATTATTATAAGCCTTACTTATGACTAATAAATTAACTTCCGCGTATCCATCCTGTCAGTACCCCTCAGCATTGTATATGTTTAAATCAAATGGCCTATTAGCATTTGGGGATACAAGCCTAGTCTGTCCAAATTTTCTCATTCCAGTTTTTGTTCTGGTAAACCTAATCTGAACTGCTTCCAATGCATTTACATCCTTCCTTAAATAAAGAGACCAATACTGTACACAGGACTGCAGGTGTGCTCTCACTCCTGCTCTGTAACACAACCACCCTAATTTTGTATTCAATTCTCCTTGCAATAAATGATACCATTTTATTAGCTTCCCCAATTACTCACTGTGCCTGCATGCCAGTTTTTTGTGATTCATGCATTAAGACATCCAGATCCCTCTGCATTGCAGAACTCAGTAATCTCTCACCACTTTAATAATATGTTTTTAATAAAGCCTTAAGAAATAGCACCATGAATAGGACATTTGACTCCTCGAGCCTGCTCTCCCATTCAATAGGATCATGGCTGATTCAACATTCCTTACATCCACTTTCCTGCCCTTTCCCAGTAGCCTGCGATTCCCTTACTGATCAAAAATCTTTCTGTCTCAGCCTTAAATATACAGAAGACTCTGCCCTCACAGCTCGCTGTGGCAAGGAATTCCAAAGCCTCACATCCCTCTGAGGGAAGAAGTTCCTCCTCGTCTCAGCCTTAAATGAGTGCCCCTTTATTCTGAGACTGTGCTGTCTGATCCCAGACCCTCCCATGAGAGGAGACATCCTCTTAGCATTTACCCCATCAAGCCCCTTAAAAACCTGATATGTTTCCATGAGATCACCTCTCATTCTTCTAAATTCCAATGATTCCCAACCTCTTTAACCTTTCCTCACAAGACAATCCCTCCTTACCAGCGATCATCCTCACAAATTTTCTTTGAACTGTCTCCAATAAAATAATCTTTCTTTCAATAAGGGACTGAAACTGTTCACTGTATTCAAGATGTGGTCTCACCAGTATCTTGTACAGTTGCAGCAAAACCTCTGACTCTATACTCAAACCCCCTTGAAATAAGGACAGCATTCCATTAGCCTTCTTGGTTACCTGCTACACCTGTATGCTAGCTTTCAGTGTTTTGTACACAAGTCCCCCCTGAGTCCCTTTAAGTTGCAGCTTTGTGCAGTTTTTCTCCATTTAAATAATATTCTGTTCTTTCATTCTCCCTTCCGAAATAAACAACTTCCCATTTTCCCACTATATTCCATTGACATTGTTTTGCCCACTTAATTAACTTGAAAACTGCTTGTGATCCTCTTGCAAATTTACATGTTAAAATTTATTTATTAGTGTTGCTAACATTAACACTGCAATGAAGTTACTGTGAAAATCCCCCAGCCTTTTCCCCTATTTTTATGTCCTCTGCAAATTTGGCTATAGTACATTTGCTTCCTTCCTCCAGTTCATAATGAGTACGTGTTGTAAAGTCACAGTCCCAGCACTGATCCCAGTGGAACTCCACTGGCTACAGGTCACCTGTTATCCACACTCATTGTTTCCTGCCCATTTGCCAATTCTCTATCCATGTCCATACATCACCTCCAACACTATGAGCTCTTTTCTTGCCACTCAACCTTTGACAAGGTATCTTTTTTCCACAGCAGATATTCATCCTTTGAAATTTAGTAACAAAATTCATTTGTCGATTTTATTTAAGAAGAAAATACAAACAATAACTTAAAGAAACATAACTAATGTTTATTGTGATCACTTACTGAAATATGTTAGCATTTTACAAATTTACTTTTTAGCACCACCCACCCCACCTCTCACCTACACCCCTTCCCCGCTCTCCTTCCCTGCCATTCACTCTTTCTGTGAGGATAATTTTGAATTTGATTGGTATTACATCAATGTACGTTGAAGGCCTCAACTTTTCACCTATGATGGGTTCAGTGCCACTCAAGTGACTTGAACAGGAAACCTGTGCTGAGGGAAAAGAGATCGGTGCAGTCTTTGGAATGAAACATCATTTCATCCCCATCCTCTCTGGTGGATACTTCAAACAGGACTTTTCACTGATGTTCAGCCAATATCAGTCTACCACACTTCTGACATTTGAACAGTAACTACACTTCAAAACTACTTAATTAACCACAAACTTAAGAGCATCCTGAGGAGCTGAAAGCTGTATAAATGCAAATATGATTATTAATTCAATGGAAAAATAAAATTTGGACAATATAGGAAACATATGGGATCCTGCACTTGGTAAATAGAGATGTTGAGTGCAGTTGCAGATGAAATTATGCAGAACCTTTACAAAGCTCGAGTTAGGAAACATCTAGAGCTTGAGGATAAAACAAATAATTTAAAGCACATGCAATGAAATAGAGTTATTGTGAGCTTTGCGGTTGATTGCAAGCATATTCAAGTGAAATTGGAAAGGAATAGTTGAAGTAGATGTGAGATATTTAGTTATCTAAAGTGAACAAGGGTAAAGTAGTATGATCCAAACCATGAAGGAGACATGGAATAGAATTGCAAAGAAAACCAATGTTTTTGTTTCTTTGATTTGACTTATTATTGTCACATATATTAACATACAACAAATTGTTTCTTACACGCTATATAGACAAAACATACTATTCATAGAGAAGGAAAGGAGAGAGTGCAGAATGTGTTACAGTCGTAACTACGGTGTACAGAAAGATCAGCTTAATGTGAGGTAGGGTCATTCAAAAATCTGATGGCAGCAGAGAAGAAGCTGCTCTTGAGTCAACTGGTACCTGTCCTCATAGTTTTATATCTTTATTCTGACAGAAGAAGAGATTATATCCAGGGTGCACATGGTCCTGAATTAGGCTGGCTGCTTTTTTGAGGCAGTGGGAAGCATAGACAGAGTCAATGATGAGATGAATTGGACTTCGTTCATGACCATTTGTAGTTTCTTGCAGTCTTGGATAGAGCAGGAGCCACACCAAGCTGTGATATAATGCGTAAGAATGCTTTCTTTCTATGGTGAGAGTTAACATAGAACATAGAACATTACAGCACAGAACAGGCCCTTTGGCCCTCGATGTTGCGCCGACTAATATAAAAAAAATGACCCTCCAAACTAAACCATTCCATTCTCTTCCATATACTTATCAGCTAACCTCTTAAACGCCACCAAACTTGGCGCATCTACAACTGCCGCAGGCAGGGCATTCCACTCCTGAACCACCCTTTGGGTAAAGAACCTACCTCCGATATCCGTCCTATAACTATCACCCTTAATTTAAAGCTGTGTCCCCTCGTGCTAGCTTTCTCCATCCTAGGAAAAAGGCTATCACTGTCCACCCTATCTAAACCTCTAATCATCTTATATGTTTCGATTAGGTCCCCTCTTAGCCGCCTCCTTTCTAACGAAAACAACCTCAAATCCCTCAGCCTCTCTTCATAAGACCTGCCCTCCATACCAGGCAACATCCTGGTAAACCTCCTCTGTACCCTCTCCAATGCCTCCACATCTTTCTTATAATGCGGGGACCAGAACTGCACACAATACTCCAAGTGCGGCCGCACTAGAGTTTTGTACAGTTGCAACATGACGTTGCGGCTCCGAAATTCAATCCCCCTACCAATAAAAGCTAAGACTCCATATGCCTTCTTAACAACCTTATCGACTTGACTGCCTACTTTCAGGGATCTATGCACAAATACACCAAGATCCCTCTGTTCATCAACACTATTAAGAATCCTACCATTAGCCCTATACTCTACACATTTATTATTCCTGCCAAAGTGCATTACCTCACACTTTTCCACATTAAACTCCATTTGCCACCTCTCGGCCCAGCTCTGCAACTTGTCCAAGTCTCTCTGCAAACTATAACACCCCTCTTCACTATCTACCACTCCACCGACTTTAGTGTCATCTGCAAATTTACTAATCCATCCTTCAATACCCTCATCCAGATCATTTATAAAAATTACAAACAGCAGGGGCCCCAAAACAGACCCCTGAGGTACACCACTTTTCACCGAACTCCACGATGAATATCTCCCATCAACCACCACCCTCTGTCTTCTATCTGCTAGCCAATTCCTAATCCAATTAGCTAAATCACCCTCTATCCCAGACATCTGCATTTTCTGCAGAAGTCTTCCATGGGCCACCTTATCAAACGCCTTACTAAAGTCCATATATACCACATCAACCACCTTACCCCCATCCACCTCTTTGGTCACTTTTTCAAAAAACTCAATGAGGTTAGTAAGGCACGACCTACCCTTCACAAAACCATGCTGACTATCCCCAATCAATTCATTTCTCTCTAAATAACTATAAATCCTATCCCTAATAATTCTCTCCAATACTTTGCCCACAACAGAAGTAAGACTCACTGGCCTATAATTCCCTGGAAGGTCTCTCTTCCCCTTCTTGAACAATGGGACCACATTCGCTATCCTCCAGTCCTCCGGAACCACACCCGTAACCAACGACGACCTGAAGATCAGAGCCAGAGGCTCTGCAATCGCCTCTCTTGCCTCCCAGAGAATCCTAGGGTAAATCCCGTCCGGCCCAGGGGACTTATCCAACTTCAAACCCTCAAGAATATCTAGCACATCCTCCCTATCTACTTCAATACTTTCCAGTTTGCAACCCAGTACCTCAGTGTTCTCCATAACTACATTTACATCACCCTGCGTGAATACTGAAGAGAAATATTTATTCAGTGCCTCAAATTCAGTTGTAGCAGATATGCCAAATTTCCTTAATCTTCTGAAAAATTAAAAGCATTGGTTGACTTTCTTATCTATAAAATTGGCATGGAAGGAACAGGACAGGTCGTTGTTGATCTGGACATCTAAAAACTTAACCCTTGACTATTTCTACTTCATCCCCATTGATGTATATTGATTTTTATAAGTATATAAAGAATAGGAGGATGGTCAGAGTTAATGTAGGACCCTTGGAGGGTGAGAGAGGTGGCTTAATGATGGATGACAGGGATATGGCAGAGATCTTGAATAAGTTTTTTGTGTCGATCTTTACGGAGGAGGATGTAAATAGCTTGACCGAACTTAAGGATAGAAAGGTGGTGGGAGATGAGGTCCTTGATGAGACTACAGTCACTAGAGAGGTGTTGCTTGATAGGCTAATGGGGCTGAGGGCAGTTAAGTCCCCGGGACCAGATGGAATACATCCCAGGGTCCTCAAGGAAATGGCATAGGTGATAGCGGATGCCCTGGTAATTATCTTTCAAAATTCGCCGTAAGATTGGAAAATGGCTAACGTTACGCCGCTGTTTAAAAAAGGTAGCAGACAGAAGGTAGGGTCAATTATAGGCCGGTTAGTTTAATGTCTGTAGTCGGAAAAATGCTTGAATCTCATCAAAACAGAAATAACGAGGCACCTGGATACGAACTATTTGATCAGGCAGACGCAGTACGGATTTGTTAAGAGATTGACGTGCTTGACGAATTTATTGGAGTTCTATGAGGAAGTGACTAGTGCGGTAGATAGAGGGGAACCGGTGGATGTGGTGTTTTTGGATTTCCAGAAAGCGTTTGATAAGGTGCCTCACAAAAGATTGCTGCAGAAGGTTAAAGTGCAGGGAGTCAGGGATAGGATTTTAGACTGGATAGAGGATTGGTTGTCTAATAGGAAGCAGAGGGTAAGTATTAATGGGTGCTATTCTGATTGGCAGCTGGTGACTAGTGGAGTGCCCCAAGGTTCGGTGCTGGGGCCTCAACTATTTACCATTTACATAGATAATCTGGAGGAAGGGGCAGAGGGCAGGGTGATGAAATTTGCTGATGACACGAAGATGAGTGGAAAAGCAAATTGCCTGGAGGGTGTGCAAAGCTTGCAGAGGGATCTGGATAGGTTGAATGAGTGGGCGAGGACCTGGCAGACAGAGTATAATATTAGCAAGTGTGAGGTTATCCACTTTGGTAAGAATAATGGTCGGAAGGATTACTATTTAAATGGCGAAAAGCTGCAGCATGCGATGGTGCAGAGGGACCTGGGCGTCCTTGTGCACGAATCGCAAAGACACAGTATACAGGTGCAGCAGGTGATTAAGAAGGCAAATGCAATGTTGGCCCTTATAGCTAGGGGAATAGAATATAAAAGTAGGGAGGTTCTGTTGAAGCTGTATTGGGTACTGGTGAGGTCGCAGCTGGAGTACAGTGTGCGGTTTTGGTCACCGCATTCAAGGAGGGATATATTGGCCTTGGAGGTGGTGCAGAGAAGGTTTACTAGGCTGATACTGGAGATGAGGGCGTTGGATTATGAGAGAGACTGAATAGACTAAGTTTGTACTCTTTAGAGTTTAGAAGGTTGAGGGGGGATCTTATAGAGACGTATAAGATAATGAAGGGGATGGATAGGGTAGAAGTTGAGAGACTCTTAGCAAAGATAGCAGGACTAGAGGGCACAGCCTCAAGATTGGGGGGGTGGCGGTTCAGTTGCGGAGGGGTTTCTTCACGCAAAGGGTGGTGAATCTTTGGAATTCTCTGCCTGATCAGGTGGTGGAGGCTTCCTCACTGAATATGTTCAAATCAAGAGGTTTTTAATTGACAAGGGAGTTAAGGGTTACAGGGAGAAAGCGGGAAAGTGGTACTGAACCACTACAGATCAGCCATGATCTTATTGAATGGCGGGGCAGGCTTGAGGGGCTGGATGGCCGACTCCTGCTCCTATTTCTTATGTACGTTCTTATGTAGACAGGAGCCTGTCCTCCACTATGCTTTCTCAAGTTGATGATTTCGCCTTTGTTTTATTGACATTGAGGGAGAGATTGTTGTTGTCACACTAATTCACCAGATTCTCTACCTCTTTCTCATATTCCATCTCGTCATTGTTTGAAATCTGACCAACTATAGATGTGTCATCAGCAAACTGGAAAATTGATTTGGAGGGGAATTTGGCCACAAAGTCATAGGTGTATAAGGAGTATAGGAAGGGGCTGAGGGAACAGCCTTGTGGGGCACTGATGTTGAGGAAGATCATGGAGAAGGTGTTGCTGCCTCTCCTTACTGAGCGTGGTATGTGGGTTAGGAAATTATGATCCAATCACAGAGAGAGGAGCTGAGCCACAGGCCTCACAGTTTGGAGGTAAAATTTGTTGGACTAGTAGTGCTGAAGGCTGAGCTGTAGTCAATAAATAGGAGTCTGACATAAATGTCTTTGTTATCTAGGTGTTGCATGTTTGATTGCAGAGCCAGGGAGATGGTGTCTGCTGTCGACCTGCTGTGGCGGTAGGCAAACTGTAGTGGATCCAGGCATTCTGAGAGGCCAGAATTGATTCATGCTAAGACTAGTTTTTTGAGGCACTTCATAATGATGGATGTCAGAGCCATCAGACGATAGTTATTAAGACATGCTTTTATTCGGTGCCAGGGCGATGGTTTCAAATTTATCTCTACAGCTTCAGCCTTATAAGTGTTTATCTTTGCTGAGGTAACCATTGTTATATAATGTGCAGACGTAATGTAGAATGCTGTTGGATCCCACTATGGACACACTGCTGACCTAATTGCATGAAACAGCTGATTATGGTTAAAAAAACAAATCCCATTTTCTTCTCTCTAGGGAAAGAAATCTGCCATCCTTACCCAGTGTGGACTCCACACTACAGTGTGGAGTCTTAGCTTTTATTGGTAGGGGGATTGAATTTCGGAGCCGCAACGTCATGTTGCAACTGTACAAAACTCTAGTGTGGCCGCACTTGGAGTATTGTGTGCAGTTCTGGTCCCCACATTATAAGAAAGATGTGGAGGCATTGGAGAGGGTACAGAGGAGGTTTACCAGGATGTTGCCTGGTATGGAGGGCAGGTCTTATGAAGAGAGGCTGAGGGATTGAGGTGTTTTTGTTAGAAAGAAGGCAGCTAAGAGGAGATCATATTGAAACAATAAGATGATTAGAGGTTTAGATAGGGTGGACAGTGATAGCCTTTTCCAAGGATGGAGAAAGCTAGCATGAGGGGACATAACTTTAAATTAAGGGGTGGTAGTTATAGGATGGATACAGAGGTAGGTTCTTTACCCAGAGGGTGGAAGGGTATGGAATGCCCTGCCTGCTGCAGTTGTAGATGCGCCAAGTTTGGTGGCGTTTAAGAGGTTAGTAGATAAGTTTATGGATGAAAAGGGAATGGTTTAGGTTAGAGGGTCATTGCTTTTTCTTAATTGGTCGGCGCAACATCGAGGGCCGAAGGGCCTGTTCTGCGCTGTAATGTTCAATGTTCTATGTTCTATGTACATGTTATTCCCAATCCACAGCAATATGACTGACTCTTAACTGCTCTCTGAAATGGCCAGGCAAGACATCCAGTTCAGGGACAATTGAGGATGGGCAACAAATTGTGGATTTTGCTAACAACACCCATTCTTTCCTATGGAAGTATAAAGAAAAGAATTCCTTTGTGCTTGTTATGACTCCAAACATGGAAGAAGGAGCTGAACTCCCGAGGGGAGCTGAGAGTGATTGCTCTTGACATTAGGCAGCATTTGATCGAGTGTGACATCAAGGAATGGTATCTGCTTCTACTTCCTCCTGCAACACATTCCAGGCACTGTGTAAAATATTGGTGTCTCACATCTACTTTAAACTTTTCCATTTTACTTTAACCCTATATTCCTTAGTAATTGACATTTCTATCCTGGGAAAAAGATTTTGATGTTGCATTCTTTCTGTGCCTGTCATAATTTTGTAAACTTGTACGAGGGCACCCCTCAGAAAGTTCAAGTGAAAACAAACCAAGTTTGTCCAACCTCTCCTCATAGCTAATGCCCTCTAAACCAGGCAACATCCTGATAAAACCTTTTCTGCACCTTCTCCAAAGCCTCCACATTCTTCTTGTAATGTGGTGACCTGAACTGTACACAATATTCCAAATGTGGCCTAAATAAAGTTCCATTCAGCTAATCAGGATCAAGTCATCTGTATCTTGTCCTGATGTTGATTGAGGTAAATGTTGTCTGGGTCATCAGCGGAACTATTCTGTTCTTTTTTGAATTAATTTTGCTTTTGTTATCTCTGAGTGTAATTTTCCAATACATTCCTGGCAAACCTTTCATGACTACCCTGTATAAACTTGTGGTCATCCAAAATTATGCTATCAGTGCACAAGTTCTCACATTCACCCATCATCTCTGTGCGTGCTAAACTGTGTAGGCTTCCTATGATAATCAGTGCTTTAATTTTTAAAATTCCCACCTTTGTTTTCAAATTCCTCTTTACCCTCATTCCTCTCTATCTCTGTACAAAGAATAAAGAACAAAGAACAGTACAGCACAGGAGCAGACCCTCGACCCTCCAAGCCTGCACCATTCACGTTGTCCTATCTATACCAATCACTTATACCCCACCTGTTCAACCATCTATCCAGATCAGTCTTAAATGTCGCTAATGTGTCTGACTCAACAATCTCACTTGGCAGCACATTCTAGACCCACCACCCTCAGTGCAAAAACTTCCCCTGCATATCTCTACTGACTCTTTCCTCCCTAATCTTGATCTTGTATCCCCTTGTAATTATCATTCTGACTTAGGAAAAAGTTTTCAATTGTTCACCCTATTCATACCCCTCATAATATTATAAACTTCTATCATGTCTCCCCTTAGTCTCCATTTTTCCAGGGAGAACAATCCCAGTTCATTCAATCTCTTCTCATAGTTAATACCCTCCATAACAGGCAACATCCTTGTAAACTTTTTCCTGTACTTCCTCCAAAGCCTCCAGATCTTCTGTTTGTGTAGTGATCCGAATTGGACACAGTATTCCAAATGCGGCCTAACCAACATTTTATATAACTGTGACATAATTTGCCAACTTTTGTTCTCAATGCCCATCCAATGAAGGTAAGCCTACCATATGCTTTCTTCACCACCTTTTCCACTTGCGCTGGCACTTTTGAGGATCTGTGCTCCAGATCTCTTTGTGGATCTATGTTCCTGATGGTTCTGCCATTTATTTTACAACTCCCACTTAAATTGAATCTACCAAAATGCATCACCTCACATTTGTCCACATTAAATTCCATCTGTCATTTTTCAGTTGAATTTTCCAGCCTATCTATAACCTGCTGTATTCTCTGACAATCTTCATCACTATCTGCAACCCCACTAATTTTAATAATCTTGCTAATCAGACAAGCTATGTTTTCTTCCAAGTCATTCATGTATATTACAAACAGCAATCTCCCCCAGCTCAGCAAAGCGTTGAAATATCTCTGCTCCTTTACTTTTGTACATCTCTGATATCAATCTCTCCACATTTGGAAGCCATCCATTCAGCTGAGTGGACCCTACGTTCTGGAATTCCTTCCCTAAACCTCTCTGTCCTTCTCCCATTCTCCCTTTGTGTCTCATTCTTTACATTTACCGGTTTGACCAGATTTTTAGTCATTTGCCCTAATATCTCATGTGATTCGATGTCAAACTTTTCATTTTATGACCCCTGTGAAGTACCTTGGGACGATTTACAACTCACAGTGACACAGTTGTTAGCATTGCAGGGTTCTGTTACCCGGGTTCAATTCTGATCTTGGGAATCTGTCCAAGCGGAATTTCTGTGTTCTCCCCATGTCTGCATGGGTTTCCTCCAGATGCCATGGTTTCTTTCCACAGTCTAAAAACATATGGATTGGGTGAATTGGCCATGCTAAAGTGCCCCTTAATGTTCAAAGATATGCAAGTCCCTGATGCAAACCAGCATGCATTGACTCTGTCCAT
The DNA here is from genome assembly GCA_024679065.1 of Sphyrna mokarran. Lineage (NCBI taxonomy): Eukaryota > Metazoa > Chordata > Chondrichthyes > Carcharhiniformes > Carcharhinidae > Sphyrna > Sphyrna mokarran. Next base: position 78,487,867 of record JAGIQG010000014.1, on the reverse strand, counting down.
ACTTTCCATTGTCTCAGAAAAGCAGCCAGCATCATCAAGGAACCCACACACCCTAAACATATTCTTTTTTAGCATCTTCCATCAGGAAAAGATGCAAAAGTCTGAGGTCACATAGCAACCAATTCAAGAATAGCTTCTTCTCTGCAGCTTCTTTTTAATGGACCTATCTTATATGAAGGGGGGGGGGCTTTTTCATGCAGTGAGTGGTGGGAGTGCACAATGAGCTGCCAGATAAAGTGGCAAATGCAAGGTCACTTTTAACAATTACGGATGAGTGGGGTGTGGAGGGAGATGGTCCAAATGCAGGTCAGTGGGACTAGGTAAAAAATTGTTTGGCATAGACAAGAAGGGCCAAAAGGTCTGTTTCTGAGCTATAATTTTCTATGGTTCTACATTAAGTTATCTTTCTCTATTCCCTAACGATGTCTGTAATGCTACATTCTGTACCTACACTCTCTATTCTTTCTCCTCTATGTACTCTATAAACGGTATGTATTGTCTGCACATCACACAAGAATAAATATTTTTCAATGTTTCCTAACACATGTGACAATAATAAATCAAATCAAACTGTTAAGGAGATTAGCAGGAAAATGTGTGGGATTAAGGGGCTAAGGCAGAGCGCCGTGTTGGGATGCCCTCTCTATTGGACAGTCAATGCAAACAATGTTGTTCTCCCTGGAAAGATGGAGGTTGAGGGGTGACCTAATAGAAATTTATAAAATTATGAAGGGCATAGATAAAGTGAACAGTTGGGAAGCTTTTTCTGAAGTCAAAATTGATAAACACAAGGGGTCACAAGTTCAAGGTAAGCAGGGGGCAAGGTTCAATACAGGTATGCAAGGGACGCTTTTTATACAGAGGGTGGTGTAATGCACTATCAAGCAAGGTGGTTGAGGCAGACAGGCTAGGATCATTTAAGACTTATCTGGATAGCTACATGAAGAGACTGGGAATAAAGGGAAACAAACAGATGGAGTAGTTAGGAACACATGATCAGTGCAGGCTTGGAGGGCTGAAGAACTTGTTCCAGTGCTATATTGTTCTTTGTTCTCTGACTCGATGGGCCAAATGGCCTCCTCCTGTACTGTAGGGATTTTATGACTTTATGATTCAAAGTACACATTGCTGTTTTTATAGCATGAAATCTCCTGTGTTAATCCTAAGGCACAGACTCACAGGGTCTGTTTAACATCTTATCCAAAATAGGGCACCTTAGGCAGAGCAGAACTCTCTGCGTAATTTACAAAACTGTCAGCCTAGATTATGTGCTCAAACCTCTTGAATATGGTTTAAACTCCTGCCCTCTGACTCAGAAGGAGAAGAGCTTACACTGAGACACATCTAATACTTTTCGAATAAAACTGTAGTACGGCAGTGTAACAATCATTTACAGTGCTACTGACAATGCAAGATTGGTTAAAAACTGATATTCGGAGTTCTGGACAATAACCCAATGCTTATCTCAACGCTACTCCTCATGGAAGTGTCTAAAAGGTCCAGAAAGCTAAAGCACTTTTGGCAGATTCACAATATAGTACATCTTTTCTTCCTGAATATTCTTTCAAATGAGCAAACACAGCCATTATGATGTGCTGACCTTTATATCAACCTCTCCAACACCAGGTGAAATCTGATTCCAGTCAAGTATGAATAGAAAACCTCGTTGGCGTCCTAATATCAATCAAATCCAATCTTAGAAACAATATTCTACCTGCTAAAAATGTGCACCTGACTACAGGGACCTGGAAATGTTACAGACAAATGTGACTGGAACACAGTTACAGCATATTTTCAGCAACTGATTTAAACTGATTATACAGATTCGCGAGTGGAATTGAGTTTGTATTTAGAGATGGCCTATCTATGATCAAGTGTTTTCATCAGCCAGATAGTTGGGTTTGTTCCAAAGGAAACAAAACAACAAAACACTCCAATTAGCATTTTTAAAGAAGGGTGCACATTTTACTTGATTGCTTCTCTGTTGAATTCAATCAGTGTGGGATGTTTGATGGAACTGCTTAACTAGGGATGGCAAGATGGTTTTCATAACCCAAGTCTACGGGCAAGAAGATGTAAAAATGCAGCCTGCAATTACAGCCGATTGAATTATCTTTTAATCTGTGTGATGGATCAGTTCACCAATTTAAGTGCTACAAACTGCAGGGCTATGAGGCCGATTGCAGAGGTGGGATTAGAAAGAACACATGAGTGTCCACAGGTTGGCATAGGCAAGATGGGCCACATGGCCGCCTTCTCTGCTGTATTTTATATTTTCATTCCTATTCAGGTCATATAGATGATGGTTTTTCTATTATGCTTGATTTGATCACACTCTTGCTGCCGCCACCTCTCTCCCTCACCAGCTCCCTCGGTAGAAAGAACTCCCACTCCACGGCCCCGATTCTCATGCCTCCACCCCTTCTATTCATTTGTGGGTCGTGGGCATCGCTGGTTAGGCTAGCATTTAGGCCCTAGTTGTTCCTGAGAAGGTGGTGGTGAGCCGCCTTCTTGAATCGCTGCAGTCCACATTCTGTGGGTTGACCCACAATGCCGTCAAGGAGGAAATTCCAGGATTTTGTTTGGAAAGGAGGTGGATTAAAAATATTGGATGGGAACTGATTTTGGGATTCCTGCCCCTCATTCCTATCTGATGGGATTTTTATGGACACTGGGTAAAATAATAAAACGTCATTCAGTATTCCTTGGGAACTCCAATATGGGAGGGGTGGATGGACATTTAAGATCTCCTGCTAGTTTCATGGAATCAGGCCCATTTTGGAAAAAGAGGCATAGCTTGTGGCACATCAGGGGAGCTGAAAACAACATGGGAATCTCAGTCCCAATGGGGAACAAAAACAAATCATCTATTGATCCTGGGATCCTTTTATTGGCAATCTTTGAAATGGAGAAAAAAATCATTTTTAATAGTTTAATGTTGTTTTATAAATATGATGCATATGGACATTGATTATAAGGCCCTGTTCTGGAAACATAAATTGACCGTTGCATTGACAACATTGTTTAAATACTGAGATGCATGAGAGTAGTTTTATCAATAGAGAAAGTGCAATAATGTATTCAAAACTATAGAAAATGTGCTGTGAAACTCTCCTGACACATTTTGGATAGCTATTCAAAGCTGATGAAAATATGACCCTACTCTTGAACATTAAAAACAAAATCAAATCTCCTGCTATGATGGTCTGGTGGTACTATCACAGGACTTTTAATCCAGAAACTCTGGGAACCCAGATTGAATTCTGTCATGGCGTATGGTGGAATTTGAATTCAGTGAAAACATCTAGAATTGAGAAACTATTGATAACAATAAAATACTGTAGATTGTCAGAAAAATCCATCGTTGTTCATTAATGTCCTTTAGGGAGGGAAATTGTACCCGGTATCCTTTTGTTATATATTTAAGTGATTACTTTAATTGCTGGTCATATGATTTTATGTGGATTCCATTGAAGTGTTTCACAGGCTTTTGTTTTCTACTCTATAAAGGCAACAGCTTCTCCAATAAATCTGTTATTGTTCCTTTGAATCTCTGTGTATAAATTATATATTTTTTTGTATTTAAAACCACAACTTGAAAGCATCTCGCTTTCCATATTCAAAACTGAGTTCATTAAAATTGAGTTTATCTAAAACTTTATTACTGTCCTAACTCACAATGAGTTCCTTTCATCCCATCATTCCTGTGCTCATTCAACTACATTGGTTCCAGTAAATGTCTCAATGTTAAAATTGTAATTTCCAGTCCCAATTACTTTTCCTTACTTTCTGACCCTATCCAGGTCTACTTCTGTTCCCAGAACTCTGTGTTTCTGTGATTCTGACCTCTTGTCAGAAAATGCAGATGTGTGGAATAGAGGGTGATTTAGCTAATTGGATTAGAAATTGGCTGGCAGATAGAAGACAGAGGGTGGTGGTTGATGGGAGATATTCATCGTGGAGTTCGGTGACGAGTGGTGTGCCTCAGGGGTCTGTTTTGGGGCCCCTGCTGTTTGTAATTTTTATAAATGATCTGGATGAGGGTATTGAGGGATGGATCAGTAAATTTGCAGATGATACTAAAGTTGGTGGTGTGGTAGATAGTGAAGAGGGGTGTTTTAGTTTACAGAGTGACTTGGACAAGTTGCAGAGCTGGGCCGAGAGGTGGCAAATGGAGTTTAATGTGGAAAAGTGTGAGGTAATGCACTTTGGCAGGAACAATAAATGTGTAGAGTATAGGGCTAATGGTAGGGCTCTTAATAGTGTTGAGGAACAGAAGGATCTTGGTGTATGTGTCAATAGATCCCTGAAAGTAGGCAGTCAAGTGGATAAAGTTGTTAAGAAGGCTTATGGAGTCTTAGCTTTTATTGGTAGGGGGATTGAATTTAGGAGCCGCAGCATCATGTTGCAGCTGTACAAAACTCTAGTGCGGCCGCACTTGGAGTATTGTGTGCAGTTCTGGTCGCCACATTATAAGAAAGATGTGGAGGCATTGGAGAGGGTACAGAGGAGGTTTACTAGGATGTTGCCTGGTATGGAGGGCAGGTCCTATGAAGAGAGGTTGAAGGATTTGAGGTTGTTTTCGTTAGAAAGGAGGCGGCTAAGAGGGGATCTTATTGAAGCATATAAGATGATTAGAGGTTTAGATAGGGTGGACAGTGATAGCCTTTTTCCTAGGATGGAGAAAGCTAGCACGAGGGGACACAGCTTTAAATTAAGGGGTATGAGTTATAGGACGGATATCAGAGGTAGGTTCTTTACTCAAAGAGTGATTAGGGAGTGGAATGCCCTGCCTGCAGCTGTTGTAGATGCGCCAAGTTTGGTGGCGTTTAAGATGTTAGTGGATAAGTATATGGATGAGAAGGGAATGGTTTAGTTAGGAGGGGCATTGCTTTTTATTTTGGTCGGCACAACATCGAAGGCCGAAGGGCCTGTTCTGTGCTGTATCGTTCTATGTTCTATGTTCTATGTTCTATTGTGTGTGCCCAGTCTCCTTGGTTACTCATTGGAGGTCATATCTGTCTCTGTCCTTATCTCTGGAATATGTTTATTTGATGTCATTAACTCCCTCTTCCTCACGACACTCCTTAATACTGACCTCTTTAATCAAATCTTTTGTCACTTTTTGTCTGTGGCTCAGCACCAATCTTTGCATGAATATGTTGCTGTGATAAGTGCAACTTACATGGTATTGACAGATCTAGTCCAATTGGTCCATGCTGGTCTTTATGTTCCGCATGTGGCTCCTTCCATCCCTCCCTGCCCCACTCCCCTGCCCGTTCATCGAACCTCATCAATGTATCAACAACTTGCATTTATATAGCACCTTTCACACAATATTACATACCAATGTATTCAGCTGGGGTTTATCAAATAAAATTTGAAACCAAAAGAAAATAATAGGGAAGAGAACCAAAGCTGTGTTCACAAAGGGAGGTTAAAGAAAGGGTCTTGAAGAGGAATGAGCGGCAGAGAGGTTTAGAGAGGGAATTCCATGGGTTGGGACTTGGACAGCGGATGGCACCAATAATGGAGTAACTAAAGGGACTCCACATGAGCTTGGATCTCAGGATGTAATGAGATGCTCCTCGTTCACATTCCCTTTATCAAATTCCACACCACCCTTCCCTCCACCCCCCCCCCCACCCCCCACCCCACCCCCCACCCCCCCCCCCACACCCCACCCCCCCCACCACCCCCCCACCACCCCCCCCCACCCCCATAGTATAAATCTCTGCTAATTCTCATTACTCTTACCTCTGTGGCCAAACGGGCCATGTAAGATGGTGGTTTGTAAGAGTATGCTACGATCATTGGACAAGCATTGAAATAGGTAGACTGCATTCTCAAAAGAAATTGGTCAAAGAGAAACAGGCAGGAGCTGCAGGGGCTGGAATACACAGGATATTGGGGCATCTCGAGAAGAAAGGACACTTACTGGTTGAAATATGCAGTTTACCAGACTTAGGGGTGCTGTACGTGCTTATTTGGAAGGAAGTTCCTCAAACACCTCGAGGCATGGCTGTTGAGTACACACCCAGAGATTGGTGTTGCAGCACCTGATTGGATCCTATTGATCAAGATGATCAAGTCCTGATTGATTGATTGGTAATAGCCAAAAGGGTGTGAACACAACAAGGTATAAAGGGTGTTGTGAACAGAAGAAGCTCTCTCCCTCTCTTTTCCAATGAAGGACAACAACAACAGTGACCACCACCAGCAACAACCAGGGCGAGGAGAACCACCCCATCCAAAAAGAAGGAAGGATGACAGGAGGGAGAGTGCTAGACCAGACCATAGGACTAGACTGTGCAAAGAACTCCAGAGACCACTGTACAAATGAAAGTCAATATCTACCTGAGTACTTGCCAGTCATACAACTATTAAGCCAAGGTCTAGTATTGGACTCTAACTTTGATATTCTACAAGATAAATTATTGTTGATTGGATGGATGATTATTAAATATGTGAATAAATACTGTTGCATTAACACAAGATCTAATTGTGATTCTTTGTCCACTGTATAAGGGTTAAATCAGATTGTGAGGCATCTCTGAAGAAGGGTCCTCTAGACTTGAAACAATGAGTCTATCCTCTCACCACAGATGCTGTCAGACCTCATGAGATTTTCCATTTTGGTGGAGTGAGTAAAATTGGGAATATTCAAGAGGTTGAGTCTGAATGTAGTAAATTGCATATTTCTTGGAGGGTTGTGAGGCTTGTGGGGGAGGGTGGGGGGAGGAGAGGACTTCAAAGCAGGGAGGAGAAGTTTTTTAGAAAGTACTTCCCATTCCTTTCTTCCTCATGCATTTCTTCAAATCCCATCAACTGCATCTCTCTTTGGCTGCTCTCTGTAATAACAATTCCATGTTTTAACCTGCTGTTTTTGTTGTATTGCCTGCTGGAGATGAGATCCAGCTCAGGCCTATTGCAACCTATAATCCATTAGCCTCATGAACACTCACTTCAGGAGCACGCAAAGAAATTCAGGTGCTTGAAGAGAATCACTTGCTTGATGAAATCCCTGAAGAATGTAAGCTTTCAAATTCTGTATTCACATTATATCCTGCTTTGAAAACTATTAATAATGAATACTGAGCTAGAATCTCTAATGAATATTAGTCACACCAGCAACATGTAAAATGTTTAAATAGAGGCTCCAATGACCTAATTAATGACATCAATGTGACATTCTCATTGAATATGCTGTGCATGCTATAACATCGTTTTAATGACTGTTCAGTTCAGCTTTAAATGAATATCATATTTGTCACAAAATGTGCTTGAACTGTTAGGTAATACTCACTTCATGGTGGTTCAGACTGATATATTACCACAATGAGTAACCCCTTCATATTATACTCCCTTTGGGAGCCATAAGACAACAGCATTATTATGAAGGGCATTGTATAAATGAAGTGTTGTGCACTTCAGTTTAGTAAAAAGAAGAATTATTTAGTGAAACGAGCAATTGACCTCATTGCATTTTAGGTCCATTGTTCAATGCTGATCATGGACTTAAATTTTCAGGAAATCTGTAAACAAGTCACATTATGTTTGAGGTTGTTGTGGAGCAGTGAATGTGATCTATGCTTGCTTTCCTTTTCAATCTGAGCCAAGTTTCTACCTTCTTCCCCTGACAGTATTGGCAGGTTTCCAATCCTTTGCTCTCTGAGGGATTGGGCAACAGGAGTAGGCCATACAGCTCCTCGAGCCTGTCACATACAATTACAGAAATGTACAGCACAGAAACAGGTCATTTAGTTCAAATACTCTATGCTGGTGTTGATGCTTCACTGAAATCTCCACCCAAAATATTCATCTCACTTCACCATGATTTCCTTATGTCTCTCTCGTGTTTATCTAGCATCCCTTTGAATGCATCTACACTATCCATTCCTACCACTCCCTGTGGCATCTAGTTCCACTATGACACTGAGTGAAGACGTTTGGTCTGAATTCCCTACTGCATTTATTATTGGCTGCTTTGTATTATGTTTTCTAATTTCGGTCTTTGATTTATTATTGACATATATATTAGTATGCAGTGAAACTATTGTTTCTTGCTTGCTATACACACAAAGCATACCCCACATAGAGCAGGAAAGGAGAAAGTGGAGAATGTTGTTAGTCACGGCTAGCATGTCGAGAAAGATCAATTTAATGTGAGGTAGGTCCATTCAAAAGCCTGACGGCAGCAGGAAAGAAGCTATTTTTGAATCAGCTGGTAAGCGATCTCAAACTTGTGTCTTTTTCCCAATGGAAGAAGGTGAAAGAGAGAAGCCGGGGTGCGTGGAATCCTTAATTATGCTGGCTGCTTTTCTGAGGCAACCGGAAGTGTAGACAGAGTCAATGAATGGGAGGTTGATTTGTGTGATGGATTGGGCTTCATATATGACCTTTTGCAGTTTCTTGTGGTCTTGGGCAGAGTAGGAGGCACACCAAGCTATGATACAACCAGAAAGAATACTTTATATAATACACCTGTAAAAGTTGCTGAAAGTTGGATCAGACACACAAAATTTCTTTAGTCTGCTGAGATAGGGGATGTATTGGCGGGATTTCTTAACAATAGTGTCAGCATAGGGGAAGACCAGGACAGATTGTTGGGGATCTGGATACCTCAAAACTTGAAGCTCTCAACTATTTCTACTTCATCCCTATTGATGTAGACCTGGGCATATCCTCCACTGCACTTCCTGAAGTTGATGACTATCTCCTTCCTTTTGTTGACATTAGTGGAGTGGTGTCGCTGGGCTTTCTTAACAGGGGGAGACCAGGACAGGTTGTTGGTGATCTGGACACTTAAAAACATGGAGTGCTCGACCATTTCTACTTTATCCCCATTGATGTAGACAGAAGCATGTCCTCCACTAAACTTTCTGAAATCAATGATTATCTCCTTCATTTCGTTGGGAATGAGGGACAGATTATTGCCATCACACCAGCTCACCAGATTCTCTACCTGTTTTACAAATGAAAGCATCTTCTCTATATCTACCCTTTCAAACCATTTAATAATCTAAAATTTCTCGATCAGTTTGCTCCTTAGCCTTCTCTTGTCAGGAGAACAAAGTCTCAGCATGTTTAATCTGCCCTGATAAGTTCCAGTATTAAACCAGAACATCCTACCTTAACTCCTGTACCAGCCTGCGTTCCGTGACACCTAATAACCTGCCCCAATGAGAATCTTATTAATTGGACTTTCAGGTGGGATTGGTGAGATGTTGGGCAGGATTTTACAGCCATTCCTCTTGGTGGTACCTCCATCGGGGAGGATGGGAACAATTTAAAAACTCTAATGACAGCTATGGGATAAAATGATCCCACCACTTGCCAATGGTGGGCCATCTCCACCACCACACGTGGTGGGATTGGGGGATGAAGGGTAGAAAATCCCATCTGTTGTTTTCCATAGAAATCCCAGCAATTTCACTCAGCGCACAGCCAGCAAGATGTAGGCCTGACTATGGTAATCATGTAATGGCCATCAGTGGCAGAGGGGTTACATTGTATAACGGAAGTAATGAATCTCGGAGAGGTTGAAGGGTATTGGGAATGCAAAAATAATGAATGCAGTACTAGAACAGGCACAAAGCCAGAATAGGAAATATTAATGATGTGACATTGGATATTTTTGGTGCACCCAGACAATTATGACTTGTCATGGAAAAGCAAAGAATTAGAGGAAGTCTGTAAAATAATGAGGGGCATAAATCAGTTAGGTAATCAACATCTTTTCACAAAAATAGGAGAGTCTCAAACTAGAGGGCACAGGTTTAAAGTGAGGGAGGAAAAATACAAAAATGTCCAGAGGGGTAGTTCTTTCAGAGGGTAGTGAGTGTTTGGAACAAGCTGCCAGAGGCAGTAGCAGAGGTGGATACAATTTTTGCCTTTATAAAAGCATTACATAGGTAGGATGGGTATAGATGGATGTGAGCTAAATGCAGGCATTTGTAAGTAGCTTCGTAATTTGAAAAAAGGGCGGCATGAACAAGTTGGGCCGAAGGGTCTGTTTCCATGTTGCTCACTCTTGACTCTGACTGTATGTGCATCATGTTTGAACAAAAACTTACCCTTCACTCAATTGCACCAGAACTTATTGATTAAATTTGACTTGATTTGATTTATTATTGTCACATGTGTTAACATCCAGTGAAAAGTAGTATTTTTTGCACGGTATACAGGCAACGCATACCATTCATAGAGAAGGAAATGAGAGAGTGCAGATTTAGTGTTACAGTCATAGCTAGGATGTAGAGAAAGATCAACTTAATGCAAGGTAATGCCATAGAAAGTCTGACAGCAACAGGGAAGAAACTGTTCTTGATTGGTACGTGACTTCAGACTTTTGTACTTTTCTTCCCGAAGGAAGAGGATGGAAGAGAGCGTATCTGGGGTGCATGGGTTTCTTAGTTATACTGGCTGCTTTTCTGACGTAACAGGAAGTGTGGACAGAGTCAACGGATGGAAGGCTGATTTGTGAGATTGATTGGGCTACATTAAAGATGTTTTGTAGTTCCTTGTGGGTCTTGGGCAGAGCAGAAGCCCATACCAAGCTGTGATACAAGCAGAAAGAATGCTTTCTATGGTGCAGCTGTAAAAGTTGGTGAGAGTCATAGCTGACATACAAAATTTCCTTAGACTTCTGAGAAAGTAGAGGCATTGATGGGCTTCCTTCACTATAGTGTCAGCATGGGGGGACCAGGACAGGTGTTGGTGATCTGGACACATAAAAACTTGAAGCTCTCGACTCTCTCTACTTCATCCCTGTTGATGTAGACAGGGGCACATACTCCTTTATGCTTCCTGAAGTCGATGACAATCTCCTTCATTTTATTGACATTGAGAGTTGTTGCTGCAGTTGATTCGAAACTGCAATGGCACTTCAGGAGGGTTTTGGTTTGTTTTAAGAATCACTGAGGCACTTATATCTCTGTTACCTTGTGCAGCTTCACCAAGGAGTGTGCATTTTCCCAATCCTAACCTCCTGATCATCCCTAATTCTCATCGCTTTGCCCTCGGTGGCCTGCCTGGAGCTGCCTGGATTCTGAATCTCTCCGCCTCTCCATTGATTTTTCCTCGTTTAAGATGCTTCCCAACTGTACCTCTTCAACTGCTATGAAAGCTCCTTCCTGTCAAAATTATTTCCATAATGCACCAGTGAAACAGAAATGTGAGTTGTTGTTGTATGAATTTAAATTCTTTCCAATAACTGGGCTCTGATACTCATTGTTGGAAGCACCACGGCTATAAGCGAGAGTGACAGCTTGCTGCACTTGTCCACACCTGCAAGCAGAGTTTAATGTGGCAGAGCGCGAGGTCATCCACTCTGAATGCAAGAAAAATAAATGAGAGTATTTTCTAATTGATGAGAAACTAAAAACTGTGGCAAAGCAAAGAGATTTGGGAGTCCGAGTACACAAATCATTTAAAACCAGTGGACAGGAACAAAAAGCAATCAAAAAGCAAATAGAATGTTGGGCTTTATCTCCAGGGGACAGGATTACAAAGGGGAGGAGGTTATGCTTGAGTTGTATGGAGCCATGGTCAAATCCATTCTGTATTCAGTTTTGGACACAGCATCACAGGAATGATGTATTGCTGTTGGTGGGGATGTAGCATGGATTAATACTGGAGCTTACAGAGTTAAAGCATGAGTACAGGTTACAGAAAGTTTGTATTCCCGTGAGACTAGAAGGTAAATGCAATCCGGAGGATCTGAATGTATTCATGAGAATTCATACCGTAAAAAAACATTCTTCTGATGATGGATGAGAACATTTAATTTAAAAATATGAGCAACCCCATTAAGGAGGAAAAGGGGGAATCATCTTGTCACTCGAGGAGTGTAATAAATACAGCCCCAGCATGCCGAATTTCCCCTTTCCCACTGATTCTGGGTGCCTTGTGGCCATTTCACACTCCACTGTGCATCAGATAGCTGCAAACTGAGCTTCTGCCCCCTCCCTTAGAGGGAAGACTCACTCTGACAGACAATCTGATTCACCTATAGATCCCTAGTAGCTACACAGTAAGAGGAATTGCTTAAAGGGGACTGAAGTTAAGTCCTGAAGCTGATGGAAAGGTAAATTTTCAGTATCCTAGGTAGGTGACATTAGAGAAGGCCTGGGGGGTGGGGATGGATGGTAGCGATGGGTAGTTTCTGCTTACTGTGCCCCTCCTTTCCTGAATCAAGGTGTTACAATTGTTGTCCTCCAATCTGGTGGGTCCATTCCAGAATTGAAAGAACTTTGGAAGATGATAACTTATCTCTGTCGGCACTTCTTTCAAGATCTGAGGATGCATCCCATCAGATCCTGGGGATTTGTCAGTCTTTATATCCGGTAGTTTTCCCAGTATCTGTACCTGAGTGATTGGTACTGTTTTAAGTTCCTTCCACATTCATCTCTTAATTTTCAACTCTCTTTAGAAAGTCTCCTAAGTCTTTTACAGTGAAGACTTACATTGAATACACATTCAACTCCTCTGCTATTTTCTTCATTTCCATAATTAATTCTCCAGGCTCACATTTTAGGACCAAGACTGTCTTTCAAGTACTTGCAGACACTCTTATTATTTGTTTTTTTTTATATTTCCAGTTTATTTTCTCTCAAATTTAATTCCTTTTATTTGCTATTCATTCTTGGCTCTTTAAATCCACCTAATCTTCTGACCTACCATTGCCCTTTGCAGTTATGTACAATGCTTCTTTCAATCTGATACAATCTCTAACTTTCTTATTTAGCCATGAATGATGCGTCCTTTTCAGACAGTCTTTCTTTCTTACTGAGATAAATCTTTGCTGTTCTTTAAACATCTCCTGAAAAGTCTTCCACTACATGCCTACTTTCCTAATTTTTTAACCTTATTTCCATGTTTACTTTATAACATTATAATTACCTTGATTCAGGCTTAAACCACAAATCTTAAAGTCATACTTCTTATCTTCAAACTGAACACGGAATTCTCGCATGTTATGTTTGCTTTTGCCTAGAAGTTCTTTTACCAGAAGGTTATTGATCAATCCTGTTTCATTGCACATCACCAAGTTTAAAATAAACTAGATCCTTGGTTGGCAATCTGTTCTAAGAAATTGTCTTCAATACATTCTATGAATTATTTTACAGGCTGCTTTTGTCAATTTTATTTACCACTCTGCATGTAGATTGAAGCCATCCATGATTACTGTAGTATCTTCCTTACTGACCCAATTAATTTATTTCTTTATACATTGTTTTACAATACAAGGACTGTTAGGGGTTACTTCAAGTGACCTCTTATCTTTATATTTCTTATCTCTACCTAAACTAATTCCACTTCTTGTTCTTTCAAACTAAAGTCTTTCATGACTGTACTAATGTTATTATTGTTAACAAAGCCACCCCACTCCCTTTACCAAGTTCCCTTCTTTTTTAAAATGTCAAATGCCCATTAACATTCACTTGGTGACCTTGTAATAACGTCTCCATAATGGCTTTGAGGTCATACATCTTTCTTTCCATGTTTGAATGGCAGAGCAGACTCGATGGGCCAAGTGGCCTCATTCTGCTGTGATATCCTTTCACAAATGACTCATTTTATTTTGTGACAGAGTGTTCAACTGTCTATTCTCCAAGTTTGTAATGTCTGACCGTACCTGCTACGGTCATGTTTATGTGTTTATATACTTTGTCCATTCCTGTCACTCCATGTGCAATGTTAAAGGTTAAACTAGAATCTGTCAGCTCAATCAGGTGGATAGATAAGATGCCGAGAGATCATTCATGGGATGTGGGCTTCACTGACTGGAGCTGTGTTTATTACCCATCCCTAATTGCCCTTGAACAGGGTGTCTCATTCTACCATTTCAGAGATCAGTTAAGAGTCAACCACATTGCTGTGGATCTGGAGTCTCATGTAGGCCAGACTGGGTAAGGATGACAGATTTCCTTCCTTAAAGAGCATTAGGGAACCAATAATGGTTTCATAGTCGTCATTAGGATGAGTTTTTTGCCCTACTTTTCCCTTTGGTGGGAATATACTTGGACTGTCTGCATTTTGAAGGTAGCCCATTGTTCAGCTATCAGTCTAATCCTTATGCTGCACCTGAAATGTTCGTTAACTGATACTTGATCCACTTGCTTCACGGCATTACCAACGAGCAGGTCTAGCAGTATCTCTTTCCTTGCTGGACTGGAAACACACTACCGCAGGATTTTTTTATGAACGCACTGTAGGACCCCTAGCCTTCCCTACCCTTTATATTTGGAAATTTGAAGTGCCCCATTATAAATACCCCACTTTTACACCTACTTTCCATGCAAAGTAATTCCTCAATATCCTCCTCACTAGTTGGTAGTCTCTACACCGATCAGTGTACTTGCACATTTTTGACCCTTAGCTCAAACCTTTTCCTCAACTCTCTGGGAAATTGAATTTCTCCAACAAGGCAATACTCCCCTTAGCTAATACCATCATCCCTATGATGGTCTTATCTTTGCTAAACATCTTGTATCCAGAAATATTCAACACCTAATCCTGCTTTCCTTGTGTCGGTTTCTGTTACAGCCAAAACATCACATTCCAATATGCCAATCTGCATCTGTAAGTCAACAATTGTGAACAGGATGGAAGGATCAGGATCACCCTGGTGAGCTTTGGTTTTTGTTCCAGAACATTCTCGAGAACTGTTGTGGCTGCAAGCCTCTGTATAGTCTTTACCTAAAAATAAACGTGTCGTTGTTTTTCCCCAAATATGTGAACAAGAATTATCACAGTATGTTCTGCAGGCCTCACTTTCAGTCCTTTATTTATCTATTCCCGAGTTCTTCTCTTCCTGCAGGTCTATTCCTTTCTGTCTCTCTCCCCAAAAGCAACAATTTTAAAGGGATCATCTTCTCTCATGAATTTCAATAGCTACAGTAATAGCCTGCCCAATCTTTCCTGAAAGACACTCTGTCCATCCCAGGAATCAATCGAGTGAACATTCTCTGGACTGTTTCAAATACAATAATGCCCTTTCTTAAATAAGGAACCTGAAACTGTACATGGTATTCTACACACTCACCAATATCCTGTACAACTGTAGCGAAACATCCATTCCCCTTGCAATAAACACCAACATTCCATTTGTCTTGCTAATAATTGGCTGTAACTGCAAATCAACCTTTCGGTGATTTATACACCTGGACCCCTGGATTCCCCTGTGCACAGAGGTCTGCAATCTCTCTCCGTTTGCATAATGTGCTTCTTTTTCCATTCTTCTTGTCAAGTTGGACAAGTTCAGTTCATTTTCACACATTGTACTTCACTGACCAATGATTTGCTCACTCACTTAACCTGTTTATCTCCATTTGCAGATTGTTTATATCCTCTTCACAACTTTCTTTTAACAAGACTGTTCCTGGTTGGAAATGTGTACCACTCTCAGATCCATAGAATTTCTGCAGTGCAGAAAGAGGTCATCTGGCTCATTAAGTCTTCACCGACTCTCCGAAAGAGCCTCCTATCCGCTCCACCCTATCTCTAACCCCATGGATTTACCATGGCTAATCCACGTAATCCTTGCAGCACACTAAAGAACTATTTACCATGACCAATCCCCCTAACCTGCACATTTTGGACACAAAGGGGCAATTCGCCATGGCCAATCCCCCTAACCTGCACATCTTTGTACACTAAGGGACAAATTACCACAACCAATTCAACTAATCAGTGTATCTTTCAGTCTGTGAGAGAAAACCAGAGCATCAAGAGAAATCCCACGCAGATGTGGGGAGACGGTGCAAACTTCATACAGTCACCCAAGGCCAGAGTCAAATCTGGGTCCCTGGCACCATGGGATAACAATCTAACCATTGCATCACCGTGCCACCCTTCCACTGCGGAGTCAACACCTTTCATTGACGGTGTAAGAAAATCCTGGATGTCATGGGAAGAGCGGGGAACCAGTTGTTGGCTATTGGGTTGACTTTTATCCCGAAAGTTGACATAAAAGTGATGTGTTGCACTGAATTGCTCACCCTCTCGGCCAAAAATGAAAGTTTGTGCTCATGTACCATCTTTAGTGGTGAAAATCATCCCAAGGCAGGTCATGGGAGTGTAAATCATGCAAAATCTGAGCCCTGTTGAGGTGCAGAAGAGGATATTAGGGCAGGTGACTTCAGAGGTAGATTTTAGTGAATATTTTAGTGAGAAAAAAGAGTTAGAGATTTGGTAAGATGTAGGGAGGGAATTCTAGAGCTTAGGACTTCAACAGCTAAAGGCATATATGCCAATAATAGTTAACAAATCAATTTTGTTTAAACAGAGAAAAGCATGGCCATCAACTTTTGTGCTTGTATTCATCAATGTGAAATAGGGTGGTGTCACAGAGTGGTTAGCGGGTCCTATTGATTTTGTTGCACGGTTAGCTTCATATATCTAGCAGAAAGATACCCTGCAGACATGAATCTCTCAGGCAACTGATAACAGTCTTCCAAAATTGAAATCTCAGCATGTTTAAAGTCTAGTGTTTCTTTTGAAATTCAAGCTGCATTGGCTTGATGCGATCTATCTGCTCTGCTTTTGCCATTTATTAATACTGCATTCGCCTTGTGAGAAGATTAAACACACGGTGAAAATTCATTTTTCGTGTGGTGTCCAACATTCTGGAGTAGGAGCCAGCCAGCCATCACTCTGCTATGTAACTCTGCATTTCCTGTCTGCACACATCACGGCGTCATGCGGTGTTTGGAACGCAACTTGACGTTGATGAAATAGGTATGAAGCTCCAGTACATCATTTGCCTGACTGATTCCTTTTGAAGAGGAGGCTGCTTGGTCAGCGTTATCACAAGTATTATAACTAATTGTGTAATATCTGCATGAGTATGACCAACAACATGAAAGTGGTTTGGCTGCACTCAGGACAGAGCAGGCTACATAAAACCAGAGAAACATAGAAACCTAGAGAGAGACATAGAAAACCAGAGAAACACAGGAGTTGGAGGAGAACATTTCAGCCTTTTGAGCCTGCACTGCCATTCATTATGATCATGGTTGATCATCCAACTCAATAGTCTTATTCTGCTTTCTTCCCATAATCTTTGATCCCATTCATTTCAAGTGCTATGTCCAGCCATTCCTTGAATACATTCAGTGCTTTGGCATCAACTACTTCTTGTGGTAATGAATTCCAGAGGTTCACCACTCTTTGGGTGAAGAAATGTCTCTTAATCTCTGTCCTAAATGGTCTACCCTGAATTTTTGGACTGTGACTCCTGGTTCTGTAAACACCTCATCATGGGGAACATCCTCCCTGCACCTATCCCTGTTTAGTATTAGTATCTGCCATAAGATATGACTAGAATCAGGCCATTTGGTCCATGCTTTTAGATGATGCTGTACAGGAGGCTACACAAACTAATGTGAAAGGCCGTATTCTTTGCAGACAGAAAACAACATGTAATCACATAGTGCCTATTTCAGCTTAATAAAATAAGTGACAGCCATTCGCTGGCTCATTCTTCAGGGCAATATCTTGACCAATCAAAGACATATTTCCTGGTTTAACATTAAAAAAATTCTTGACAGTTAACTGTCAGTCACCTGGTGCAGTCTCCTTGGCAACACCTCTACCAATCAGAGTCTACTTGCTAACCAATCAGCTCTTCTCACACAATATAATTGCTGTTTTGATTATGTTAGTGTTAGAAAATAGACCAGCAGCAGGCCATTCGGCCCTCTGAACCTTCTTGCTGC
The DNA here is from genome assembly GCA_024679065.1 of Sphyrna mokarran. NCBI lineage: Eukaryota > Metazoa > Chordata > Chondrichthyes > Carcharhiniformes > Carcharhinidae > Sphyrna > Sphyrna mokarran. The sequence goes on along the minus strand of JAGIQG010000014.1, from coordinate 78,470,144 downwards.
TCCTTTCCTGAAATATCCTGTTGAGATGAAAAGTTTCAAGGATCATCTGGACTTGAATTATCAGCTTTTTTCTTTCCTTATAGATGCTGCCAGACCTGCTGAGCTTTTCCAGCATTTTCTCTTTTGCTTTTGTAAATGCCGTTCATAAATGGGATAGCACAGTGGCACAGTGGTTAGCGTTGCTGCCTCACAGCGCCGGGGACCCGGGTTCGATTCTGGCCTTGAGTGGAATTTGCACATTCTTCCCATGTCTGGTGTGAGTTTCCTCTGCATGCTCCAGTTTCTTCCCTCACTCCAAAGATGTGCAGATTAGGTTGATTGCTCATTCTTAATTACCCCTTAGTGTTAGGGGGATTAGAAGGGTAAGTGCATAGAGTTGTGGGGATAGGATCAGGGTGGAGTTGTCAGTGCAGGCTCAATGGGCTGAATGGCCTCCTTCTGCACTGTAGGGATTCTATGATTCTAAATGCAAGTTGTTATTGTTCTTTACCACTTGGGAGTTCAACTTTCCAACTGCAGTAAAAGCCAACGGATTTCAGTTGCGCTCAAGCGTGTGACCATTTTCCTGGGCATAAAAGATTAATGACTTTTTTTCAATGTTTGTTGCATGAAGCTCTCGAATGACAGCAATCTGTACAGCCTTCATTCCATGTCTAATTAGTCCCTAATTGAGGACCCAATTCCTCCCTCAGGACATCTTAACTCTGAGGATTGTATGACATTCATTGTTTATAACGAGACAAGACATATTGATCTGTGATAATCTATACTTGGATACTTATCCAAATATATCCCACTTAAAACGCCCTCTTTAGCTCTCCTATCTGTTTTTGGCTCATATTCCAGTTGATCTGCTCATTTTTATCCCTGATTTTTATGTATTGATTTATATCTGATCTTATTTTGAGCTGTTAATTTGTTTTTTGCTCATTCTCAGAATCTGGGCGTCATTGACAACGTTGGCATTTATCATCCATCCCTATTTGCCCTTGTGAAAGACAGTGGTGGGCTTTTCTTTGGAACATTTTGCAGTCCTAGATGGTGAGGTCCAGGATTAAAATAACGGCAACAACAATATACGCAGTAGGGATGGTAAGTGATTGAGATCTGGCTGCCATACACATGCTACCTGCATGCTACCCTCGTCCTTTAGTAAGTATCTCTTAGAAACATAGAAGATAAGAGCAGGAGGAGCCATTTGGCCCTTCGAGCCTGCTCCATCATTCATAATGATCACAGCTTCATAGTTGGTCATTCAACACAACAGCCTAATCCTGCTTTTTCCCCATAACTTTGATCCCATTCACCCCAAGTGCTATAGCCATCCGTCTCTTGAATAAATTCAGTATTTTGGCATCAATTACTTCCTGTGGTAATGAATTCCACAGGCTCACCACTCTTTAGGTACAGAAATGTCTCCTCACCTCCATCCTGAATGGTCTACCCTGAATCCTCAGACTGTGATCCCTGGTTCTGGACTCCCCCACTACTGGGAATATCCTCGCTGCACTACCCTGTCTAGTCCTGTTGGAATTTAAAATTCTCTATGAGATTCCCCCTCATCTGTCTGAACTCCAGCGAAAACAATCCTAACCCAGTCAATCTCTCCTCAAACATCAGTCCCTGTCATCCCTACAATCAGGCTGGTAAACATTCTCTGCACTCCCTTGAGAGAAAGAACACATTTCTTCAGAAAAGGAGACCAAAACTGCAACCAATACTCTAGGTGTAGCCTCACCAACAACACATCCAAGCTCCTGTACTCGAAACACCTCACAATGAAGGCCAACATGCCATTTACCTTCTTTAATGCCTGCTGCACCTGCATGCTTACCTTCAATAATTAATGTCTAAGAACACCCAAATCCCATCGTACACTCCCCCCCGCCCCCCCGCCAATTTACAGCCATTCAAATAGCAATCTGCCTTATTGTTTCATTTGTAATTAAAGGCAATGGTATGATTGGATTTACAAGTAAATGAGTTGGGTTTAAAATTTACTTCAGAAAATACGTAAAGATTTGACTTTTCAGCTATTAAATTTCAAAGGGGAATTTAAGTTTTAGTTTGTTTATTAGTGTCACAAGTCAGTTTACAGTAACACTGCAGTGAAATTACTGTGAAAATCCCCTAGTTGCCGTACTCCGGTGCGTGTCCAGTATCTCTTAAATTCACTGAGGGAGAATTTAGCATGGCCAATGCATCTAACTAGTACAGCTTTTGGACTGTTTAAACAGTTTAAATGTGTAAAAGGACTTTTGCAACATAAATAAACAGGGGAAGATTATTAAATCTTTATTGACACAAAAATGGATGCAATAGGAAAACATGAAGAACTTTAACTTTGTGGAACAACTGATTTCAAACAGGTTCTTTTATACAATGGGATCTGAGATGAAAGAGTAAAAGGATATTTAAGGACAGATATGATCTGATTTGGGTGGCTTGTGGGAAGATGTCCTGAGACTAACTCTGTGCTGGGAGAAGGTGTAGAATATGGAAACATAGAAAATGCAGGAGTACATAGAACATAGAACATAGACTGTCATTCATTTGGTCCATCGAGCCTGATCCACCATTCAATCTGATTCTCTATGTCAACTCCATACCCCTGCACTCTCCCTATAATCCATGACACCTTCAGAACCTAGAAAGAAATCATAGAACACCACAATACAGAAAGAGGCCCTTCAGCCCATCAAGTCTGCACCGACCACAATCACACCCAGACCCCATCTCCATATCCTCACACACTTTACCTGCTAATCCCTCTAATCTCTAATTTTTTAGCATAGCCAATCAATCAACCCACACATCTTTGGACAATGGGAGGAAACCAGAGCACCCAGAAGAAACCCACGCAGACATAGGGAGAATGTGCAAACTCCACACTGACAGTGATCCCAGCTGGGAATCGAATCCTGCTCCCTGGAGCTGTGAAGCAGCAGTGCTAACCACTACTCTTCCATTCCAAATCTGCTTCCTTCTGAAATATATTCAGTGTTTCAGCCTCCATAGCTTCTATAATACAAATTTCCACAGGTTCACCCCGTCTGAGTGAAGCAGCTTTTCCTCATCTAAATTCTAAATTGTCTACCTCATATCCTGAGACTGTGACCCCTTGTTCCAGACCTCGCCTATCAGAGGGAACAACATTCCTGCCAGAATTTTATATTTTTCAATGAGATCCCTCTCATTCTTTTAAATTTCAGTGAATACAGGCAAAGTCGTCCCAATCTCTCCTCATATGACAATCCTACTATCCCAGGAATCAGTTTGGTGAACCGTCACTGCACTCCCTCTATGGAAATTATATCCTTTCTTGGGTAAATAGACAAAAACTTCATCCAGTACTTCAATACAGCTGCATTAAGATATCCTTTCTCCTGTATTCAAGACCTCTTGCAATGAAGGGCTACCTAACTGCTTGCTGTACTTAGATGCATGCTTTCAGTGACTTGTGTACTAGAACTCGTAGGTCCCTTTATACATCAACATTTCCCAATCAATCATTACTTAAATAATACTCTGCCATTCTGTTTCTCCATCCAAAATAGATAACTTTGCACTTATCCCTGTTATACTGTATTCATCACATTTCTGCCCATTCATTCAACTTGTCTTCTAGTGTAATGGTATCAGCAAATTTGGAAATATTAAATTTGGTGCCCTCATCCAAATCATCGATATATCTTATGAACTGCTGGGACTTAAGCACTGTTCCCTATAGGACATCCACTCATTGCTATTTGCTACTGTGAAAAAGAAACTCATTTATTCATACTCTGTTTCCTGTCTGTTAACTAATTCTCAGTTCAAGCCAATATATTACCCTCAATCCTGTGTGATTGAATTTTACAGACTAACCTTGAATGTGGGACTTTATTAAAAACTTTCTGAAAATCCAAATCTTAGCTAAAACAGCAAATCAGTCACACAGATAAACATTTGTTTTCAGGAAGCAGTTTATTCTTGAAATTTCTTGGATTTCTACAGCAGAGTGGAGGAGGACTGTTAGAGATCCTATAGTTTACCTTGACGAAGGTGACAACAGATTTCTCCTTGTGTAATGTAGAAGGGAGTTGTTGCTAAGAAAGTAGTTAAGTTGTGTATGTTCTGACTAAGTGGGAGTTTTGAGTAATGTTTTATAAGACTATTTGATTGTGTAACTTTAATCTTATGTGATCAAGCTTTTTTCTTCTTGTTATAATTTTTCTGAGTTTTTAAAATGTTAATGGGATTGAATTTCCTTGCTTCTGGGATTAGCAGTTTATTATTTTCATTTTCAAAATATAAAATAAAGAAGGTATGATCAGTAAGACAGGTTTCCCTCTGGAATCTGGCTTGTTCAATAGATAATAGCTGGAATTCTCTGGCCATTCATGCCCTGCCATTTTGCCGGCAAGGATGGAGTACCTCCATTAACAGCACTGGAACCAGAGAATGGCACTGACCTGAATGAATGGAGAATCCCACTCAACATCTGCTGTGGTTCAAATGCTATCTACAGCTGCTTGCCACCTGTTTTATTTTTCTACTTGTACTATTGAGAGGGAATGGTGGCAGACTGATAATGTCATTGACAAATAACCCCAAGACTCAGGCTAATGGTCCCAGGACATGGCTTCAAATCTCACCATGGCTGCTGGTGGAATTCTAATGTGGTTAATTTAAAAAATAAAATCAGGGATTGAAAACTAACCCAGTAATGACTATGAAACCATCATTGATTGTTGGAAAAACCCCTCTAGTTCACCAATGTCCTTTAGGGAGAAAACCTGCTGTCCTTACCTGGTCTGGCTAAACTGTGACTTCACACACACAGCAGTGTGGTTGGCTTTGAACCACTGAATGAAATGTTATCCAATGCCATTCATTTGAAAGGTAATTAGAGACGGACTTGTCTCTAATGCTTGCTTTGTCAGTTACACCCAAACACCATTAAACAAGAAAGCAATAATCTACTTGCACCATTACCAGTATTGTTATTTGAGATCCCCTGTCACCATAACCCCCCAGTCCCTCCCCCAACCCTTGAAATCTAATCGTGTCTCATACCTTCACATCCTGGTGAAACCACGTCAACAGGGGGCATTGAGACTGTTCCTTTTTCCTTCTTCACACACTGCCAGAATTGTTAGTATTTTCCAGAACTTTCTGTTTTCAATTCCAAATTCAAGGAACTATTTTTGTTGTGGACGAAATGGATTGTGTAACGTGTGCATCTGAAACATTCGGTGGGAGGAAAGGAACATACTAATGACTGCGGAGAATGTGGGAACATCTCCCAGACCAGCAGGAGGCATGGCTTTCGGGGCAGAGGGAGAGAGCTGGACACTTGACAGTTCATTGAAAATGAACATTATGGACCAATTCCCTTCTGGGTCAGCTGGGATAATGGAGACAGAGAATTGTATATTCTCCAGACACACAAATTTAGACGTAGCAGATGGACAGCACATCATACAGACTTGCAGGAAGACAACTCCTCAGAGAGAGAGAGAGAGAGAGAAGAAAACAGTTCTCAAGAATAGGATCACAACTAATAAATATTGACAGACAAGAGGCAGGTATGTCAATCCATTTCAAAACGTTAGCTTATGACGTAGATAGATAATAGATAGGTACAAAAAGATTAGGTGTTGCTGTTAGAAGGTTATCCAGGCTGAAGATTACACTGGTTTGAGAATGATACAGGTCGCGGCAGCCTTGAGTTATTAGATGAGTCATAGAATTGTTACAGTGCAGAATGAGGCCATTTAGCCCATCGAATCTGCACCAACCATTATCCCATCCATGTCCTATTCTCCATTGGAGGATTGACCATGCTAAATTGACCCTAGTGTCAGGGAGATTAGCAGGGTAAATATGCGGGGTTATGAGAATAGGACATGGATGGGATAATGGTTGGTGCAGATTCGATGGGCTAAATGGCCTCATTCTGCACTGTAACAATTCTATGACTCATCTAATAACTCAAGGCTGCCGCGACCTGTATCATTCTCAAACCAGTGTAATCTTCAGCCTGGATAACCTTCTAACAGCAACACCTAATCTTTTTGTACCTATCTATTATCTATCTACGTCATAAGCTAACGTTTTGAAATGGATTGACATACCTGCCTCTTGTCTGTCAATATTTATTAGTTGTGATCCTATTCTTGAGAACTGTTTTCTTCTCTCTTCTCACGCAGAGTGCTGGAAATGTAGCTGTGGAGAGCACTGAGGTACAGGGTTGCAAATTGGGGAGTATTGTAGTAGATAGGGAGGATGTGTTAGAAATTCTCGAGGGTTTGAAGTTGGATAAGTCCCCTGGGCCGGACGGGATTTACCCTAGGATTCTCTGGGATGCAAGAGAGGAGATTGCAGAGCCTCTGGCTCTGATCTTCAGGTCCTCGTTGGTTACGGGTGTGGTTCCGGAGGACTGGAGGATGGTGAATGTGGTCCCATTGTTTAAGAAGGGGAAGAGAGACCTTCCTGGGAATTATAGGCCAGTGAGTCTTACTTCTGTGGTGGGCAAGGTATTGGAGAGAATTATTAGGGATAGGATTTATAGTTATTTGGAGAGAAATGAATTGATTGGGTATAGTCAGCATGGTTTCGTGAAGGGTAGGTCATGCCTTACTAACCTCATTGAGTTTTTTGAGAAAGTGACCAAAGAGGTGGATGGGGTAAGGCGGTTGATGTAGTATATATGGACTTTAGTAAGGCGTTTGATAAGGTGGCCCATGGAAGACTTCTACAGAAAATACAGATGTGTGGAATAGAGGGTGATTTAGCTAATTGGATTAGGAATTGGCTGGCAGATAGAAGACAGAGGGTGGTGGTTGATGGGAGATATTCATCGTGGAGTTCGGTGACGAGTGGTGTGCCTCAGGGGTCTGTTTGGGGGCCCCTGCTGTTTGTAATTTTTATAAATGAGCTGGATGAGGGTATTGAGGGATGGATCAGTAAATTTGCAGATGATACTAAAGTTGGTGGTGTGGTAGATAGTGAAGAGGGGTGTTTTAGTTTACATAGTGACTTGGACAAGTTGCAGAGCTGGGCCGAGAGGTGGCAAATGGAGTTTAATGTGGAAAAGTGTGAGGTAATGCACTTTGGCAGGAACAATAAATTTGTAGAGTATAGGGCTAATGGTAGGGCTCTTAATAGTGTTGAGGAACAGAAGGATCTTGGTGTATGTGTCAATAGATCCATGAAAGTAGGCAGTCAAGTGGATAAAGTTGTTAAGAAGGCATATGGAGTCTTAGCTTTTATTGGTAGGGGATTGAATTTAGGAGCCGCAGCATCATGTTGCAGCTGTACAAAACTCTAGTGCGGCCGCACTTGGAGTATTGGGTGCAGTTCTGGTCGCCACATTATAAGAAAGATGTGGAGGCATTGGAGAGGGTACAGAGGAGGTTTACTAGGATGTTGCATGGTATGGAGGGCAGGTCCTATGAAGAGAGGTTGAAGGATTTGAGGTTGTTTTCGTTAGAAAGGAGGCGGCTAAGGGGGGATCTTATTGAAACATATAAGATAATTAGAGGTTTGGATAGGGTGGACAGTGATAGCCTTTTTCCTAGGATGGAAAAAGCTAGCAAGAGGGGACACAACTTTAAATTAAGGGGTATGAGTTATAGGACGGATATCAGAGGTAGGTTCTTTACTCAAAGAGTGATTAGGGAGTGGAATGCCCTGCCTGCAGCTGTTGTAGATGCGCCAAGTTTGTGGCGTTTAAGAGGTTAATTGATAAGTATATGGAAGAGAAGGGAATGGTTTAGTTTGGAGGGGCATTGCTTTTTATTTTGGTCGGCACAACATCGAAGGCCGAAGGGCCTGTTCTGTGCTGTATTGTTCTATGTTCTATGTTCTAATCAACCTAACCTGCACATCTTTGGACTGTGGGAGGAAACTGGAGCGCCCGGAGGAAGCTCACACAGACACGGGGAAAATGTGCCGTCTCCATGGGGGCAATGATCCGAGGTCAGAATTAAGCCCGGTTCCCTGGCGCTATGAGGCAGCAGTACAAGCGACTGGGTCACTGTGCCACCCTTATGCTTCTTTGACAAACTTCTTGCATATTGTGTAGTGTTCAGTTTCCTGGTGCCTTCATGTAAGATCAAGGTGCTATTCAAATAGATCCATAGGGACAACTAGCTCTCTGTGTACAGTCAAGCGATTAAGAAAGGAAAGACTTAGTTTTGTATTATTTCTTGAGTTGTGAGTGTCACCCAAAAAGCCAGCATTTGTTGCCCATCTTATTGGATTTTCAGGGGGCTTGACAGGTAGACACATGGACTCTGTGTTCAGGAGACAAGTTACTCACCTTGCTTGAACACAGCCTGTCACTGAATATTTTCCTGCACTGAATCCATGAATGCTGATGGTCTCCAGTTACACTCACCATTCGCAGGTATTTGAATGAGTGATGGCTGAGGATAATGCTGGCCAGGGTGAGGGGGAGTGAATGCGGAGGGGGCAAATACAGACGTGCCACTCATTATGGACATCTTTAGTAATAGGGTCGATCTACAGTGTGAGTACACCCTGATAGATTGGTAGCAAGAGGACGAGTGGATGGCCACACTATTCTTCATCATTTATCTATCGAGACACAACAGCTTAATTCATAACTGCAGATTATCCTCTCCAAAAAGTTCTGATAAGATGATGTCATCTCCATGACTGTATCTTGTGAATCCATTCCATGTTTTCACTGCTTCTGTACAGAAAGTCAGCAAACATGGCAATTTGTTTGATGGGTTGTTCAATGGTCAACTAACATTTGGACAGCATTTACAGAGTTCCCTCTCAGCTGACGAGGCAGTGATAGTGATCCCCGCTGAGGCAGAGGGGATTCACCATAGAACATACAATATAAAACATACAACATAGAACATTACAGCGCAGTACAGGTCCTTCGGCCCTCGATGTTGCGCTGACCAGTGGAACCAATCTAATGACCCTCTAACCTAAACTATTCCAATGTTAGTCACATGCCTATCCATTGACCATTTGAACACCCTCAAAGTTGTTCTCTCTCAACTTCCTTTTCTCTCCATAAGACTATAAGACAATAAGATATAGAAGCAGAATTAAGTCACTCAGCCCAACAAGTCTGCTCCGCCATTCAATCATGGCTGATATTTTTCTCTATCCATCTTTGTCTTAAAGGCACTCAATGATCTGGCCTCCACAGTGTTCTACGGCAAAGAGTTCCACAGATTCATCACATTCTGGCTGAAGAAATTCCTCCTCATCCCTGTTTTAAAGGATCATCCCTTTAGCCTCTGCTTCTAGTGTTTCCCGCTAGTGGAAACATCCTCTCCATGTCCACTCTATCCAAGCCTCACAGTATCCGGTAAGTTTCAATAAGATCCTCTCCCCATCCTTCTAAACTCGAACGTGTACAGACCCAGAGTCCTCAATTGTTCCTCACATGACAACCTCTTCATTCCAGGGATCACTCTTGTGAACTTCCTCTGGACCCTTTCAAACTTTCAAAAGGAATGGGATAAATTTCCCTGAAAAGGGAGGAAGTAAATAAATACAAGGCGATGGTGCAGAGAGAGTGGGAATAATTAGAGAGCTTTTTCAGAGAGTTAGTAAATTCACAAAGTGCTGAAGTTGCCCCTTCTGTATGGTTAGACTCAGGTGTGACCCACAGGAAGTAGATTGGACATCTAAGATTGATGCCAATTATTTCTTAACTGCAGCTATTCACCTGGGATTTGTTCAAATTACTCAAGTAACACAACTCAGAATGCTTAGCGTCACGGCAACTATATGGGGTGATAGGATCTGAGCAGCATTTGAACACAAGGGATTGGAATTAATTCAGCTGATCCGGAATTCTGGCAAATTAAATAATATTTAAGAAGAATTTGTTTTGTAGAAGGCACACTGAGGCTTTAGCACTCACAGGAATCTGGGCCAGAAATGATGTAAGAAAACGCCAACCAATCTGTAAACAAACTGGTGGGACAGTTTTTAACTTTCACTCAGTCTGTCTCACGCTGTCCTGTTTCTTATCCTCATTCCCTCTCGAATTAACATTTCCTAACATGGAAATGAAGTCAAATGTTGGCTTGAGGGAGAACGGGCTGCATTGTCATTTGTTGTGGTTGTGGGTTCATAACTTATAGATTATTCATCATAGAACAAAAAAATTTAACTTAATAAAGCATTGATTTTTGACCTTGGCTGCCACATCAAAAATAATGATTACACCAGATATATTTCAGCAGTGGCAACGTTAACTGTCCATGTGCACATTAATCACGCCATGTATTCCGATTGGATGAAAATTGCTTTAGGAGTAACAGAGCAAGATCACGTATGTATCAGCCTGGATTCTTGGCTTTGATTTCAGGTACAAGGCCCAGGGACATTCACTGAGGCAAACACACCCCCTCACTCTCCCCGCACAGTGTTCGGTCTGTTATGATCCAACAGAGTGGAGGAACAGAGTTGAGGGGCTGAACGGTCTGTTTCTGTTCCTATCTTACTGAGCATCCAGATCAGGTTCGATTGTTGATTGTGGCTGAGTTGCCAGTTTATATTTCTCAGCAAGGTTTTTGGTCTTAGTTTCCTAAGTTTGGTTTGGCGCCCTGGTATCTGATGAGGGAGTGACACAGCCTACATGTACTGAAATACTTCCTTCAGTGTCATAAATGTCTCTAAGCTTACGTGATGTTACAACATAATCAACAACAACTTGAATTCATGTAACAACTTCCACAATCAAGAAATGGCTGAAGGCACTGGATATTGCAAAGTTTATGTACCTCGACAACATTCTGACAATTGTACTGAAGACTTGTGCTGCAGGACTTGGTGACACCTAACCAAGCTGTCCCAGTACAGCTACAACACTAGCATCTACCTGGAAATGTAGAAAATCATGCAGGTATATCCTGTGCACAAGGAACAGGGTAAATCCAAGCCAGTCAATTACCACCCCATCAGTCTACTCTCAATCATCAGTAAAGTGATGGAAGGGGTCAATTAAATGTGCTATATAGCAGCACTTACTCACAAATAACCTGCTCAGTGATGCTCAGTTTGGATTTCGCAGTCACTCAGCTCCTGACCTTTTTACAGCCTTAGTTCAAATATGGACAAAAAGTCTGAACCACAGCGAGGAGGTGACAGCCCTTAACATCAAAGCAGCATTTTACTGAGTGCGATATCAAAGAGCCCTGGTTAAACTGGAGTCAATGGGAGCTGAGGGAAAACTCACCACTGGTTATGTTATACCTGCACAAAGGAAGATGGTTGTGCTGGTTGGAGGTCAATCATCTCTAGCTCCAGGACCTCCCTGCTGGAGTCTCTCACGGTAGTGTCCTAAGCCCAACCATCTTCAGCTGCTTTATCAATGATCCTCCCTCTACCATAAGGTCAGAAGTGGGGATGTTTGCCAATGATTGAACAACGTTCAGCACCATTTGTGACTCCTCAGATACCGAAATGTCCAAATGCAAAAAGACCTGGACAATATCCAGACCTGGGCTGATAACTGGAAAATAACATTCATTCCGCATAAATGCCTGCCAATGACCTTCTCCAACAAGAGAGGACCTAAGAGGACCCCTTGACATTCAGTTGCATTACCATCACTGAATCCCCCACTAGCAAAATCCTGGAGGTTGCCATTAACCAGAAATTGAACTGAATCTTATGCTGTGTTATTTACCTCATGACCCCAAAACTTGTCTACCATCTGTAAAGCATACGTCAGGAATGTGATGGAATATTCTCCACTTGCCTGGATGGTTGTATCTCCAACAACACTCAAGAAGCTCAACACCATCCAGGGTAAAGCAACCCGCTTGATTATTACCCTTTCCACAAACGTTGAATCCCTCCATCGCTGATGAACAGTGGCATTTGTGTGTACCATCTACAAGATGCCCTGCAGAAACTCACCAATGTTCTTCATACAGCACCTTCCAAATGCATGAACACTGCAGCCTAGAAAGATAGAAGCAGCAGATATCTGGGAGTTCCTCTCCATTCACTCACCATCCTGACTTGGAAATGTATCTTTGCTCCTTCAGTGCCCCTGGGTCAAAATCATTGAATTCCCTCCTTAGCAGCACTGTGAGTGCATCTATACCCCAGAATCTGTAGTGGTTCGAGAAGAGTACCTTCTACAAGGCAACTTGGGATGGGCAATAAAAGCTAGCCTGGCAAGCAGTGCCCACATCCCATAAATGAATTCTAAATAAAATGTCCCATAACATTTCAACACAGTGCAATTAGACAAAATAATGCCATCTGGCATTAGGAATACTGTTCTTTTTTTCTCATGGGATGTGGGTGTCACTGACTAAGCCAACTTTTTCTGAGTTTCTACAGTGCATCTTGTAGATGGTACACCCTGCTGCTACTGTACATATTGGTGGAGGGATGGATGATGAGGAGGATGGATGGGGAGCAAATCAAATGGACTGTTTCATCCTGAATGGTAGAATTTTGCCAAGTTTCTTGGTGTTAGAGATGCACTCCTCAAGGCAAGTAGAGAGTATTTCATCACACTCTTGACTTGTACCTTATAGATGGTGGACAGGCTTCGCGGAGCCAGGGAGTGAGTTAGTCACCACAGAATTCCCAGCCTTTGACCTGCTCTTGTAACCACAGTGTTTATATGGCCAGTCATCATCCATTTCTGCTCAGTGGTAACCCCTAGATAGACTTAGAGATAATAATATTATTGAATATCGAAGAAAGTTGGCTCAATACTGTCATTACCTGGCACTTGTGTAGAATAAATGTTACTTGCCATTTAGTAGGTTTAGTTTAAGTTCATTGGAGTCACAGGTAGGCTTACATTAATGCTGCGATGAAGTTCCTGTGATAATCCCTTGGTCGCCACACCTGTTTGTCCACTCAGTACAACTGAGAGAGAATTTAGTATGGCCAATGCACCGAACCAGCATGTCTTTTGGACTGTGGGAGGAAACCGGAGTACCCAGAGAAAATGCATGCAGACAAGAGGAGAATGTGCAAACTCCACACAGACAGTGATCCAAGCTGGGAATTGACCTCAGGTTCCTGGAACCACCAGGCAGCAATGTTAACCACTGTGCCGCAGTGTTGCTTCAATTTATTGGGGATCTATTTATCAGGGGAGACAGTAGCACAGTGGTATTTCCATTGGGCTAGCAATCCATTGACTCATTGTAATGCTCTGGAGACCCAGGTTCAAATCTCACTATGGCAGATGGTGAAATAGAAATTTGGAATAAAATGATATGAAACCATTATTAACTGTGGTAAAAACCTATCTGGTTCACTAAAGTGAAATGCATCGGTCTGACTGATGTGACTTTGGATCCACAACAATGTGGTTGATTCTTAATTGCGTTCAGCAATGTGCAATAAGTGATGGCTGAACCTGTTTCTGCGTATGGTAATAACATAGTAAAGTTCCTGAGGAGTCATGTACAGTCTTGAAAATTGTGTAATGATCTATGAACATCCCACTCCTAATGTAATGAATGCAGGTCATTGATGAAGCAACTGAAGATGATTGGGCTGAGGACACTCTCTTGAACTGATGCTTTGAAACTGAGATAGAGCCAAGAAGTTGGACAGCACAGAAAAGACCCTTCGGCCCATTGAGTCCACACCAATAATAACTATCACTAAAGGCATGCTATCCCATTCTCCTGTAATTGTTCCATATCCTTGAATGTTATGATATTTCAAGTGCTCACCCAAATATCTTTTAAAGATTGTGAGGTTTCTGGCCTCCACTACCCTCCCAGGCAGTACATTCCAGATTCCAACTCCCTCTGAGCGAAAAAACTTTCTCAGATCCCCTCTGAATCTCCTCCTCATCTTAAAACTATGTCCACTCATAACTGACCCCTCAACCAAAGAGAACAGCTGCTTCATATTCACCTTGTCCATATCACTCATGAGATAATTGACTTTGAACAACTACAACCATCTTCTTCTGTGTTGGATGCTGGACAATATACGAAGGCAGCTAGTCTATCAGAACAAGAGTTAGAACATAGAACATAGAACATTACAGCACAGAACAGGCCCTTCGGCCTTCGATGTTGTGCCGACCAAAATAAAAAGCAATGCCCCTCCAAACTAAACCATTCCCATCTCTTCCATATACTTATCAATTAACCTCTTAAACGCCACCAAACTTGGCGCATCTACAACAGCTGCAGGCAGGGCATTCCACTCCCTATCACTCTTTGAGTAAAGAACCTACCTCTGATATCTGTCCTATAACTCATACCCCTTAATTTAAAGCTGTGTCCCCTCGTGCTAGCTTTCTCCATCCTAGGAAAAAGGCTATCACTGTCCACCCTATCTAAACCTCTAATCATCTTATATGCTTCAATAAGATTCCCTCTTAGCCGCCTCCTTTCTAACGAAAACAACCTCAAATCCTTCAACCTCTCTTCATAGGACCTGCCCTCCATACCAGGCAACATCCTGGTAAACCTCCTCTGTACCCTCTCCAATGCCTCCACATCTTTCTTATAATGTGGGGACAGAACTGCACACAATACTCCAAGTGCGGCCGCACTAGAGTTTTGTACAGTTGGAACATGATGCTGCGGCTCCTAAATTCAATCCCCCTACCAATAAAAGCTAAGACTCCATATGCCTTAACAACTTTATCCACTTGACTGCCTACTTTCAGGGATCTATTGACACATACACCAAGATCCTTCTGTTCCTCAACACTATTAAGAGCCCTACCATTAGCCCTATACTCTACACATTTATTGTTCCTGCCAAAGTGCATTACCTCACACTTTCCCACATTAAACTCCATTTGCCACCTCTCGGCCCAGCTCTGCAACTTGTCCAAGTCACTCTGTAAACTAAAACACCCCTCTTCACTATATACCACTCCACCAACTTTAGTGTCATCTGCAAATTTACTGATCCATCCCTCAATACCCTCATCCAGATCATTTATAAAAATTACAAACAGCAGGGGCCCCAAAAACAGACCCCTGAGGCACACCACTCGTCACCGAACTCCACGATGAATATCTCCCATCAACCACCACCCTCTGTCTTCTATCTGCCAGCCAATTCCTAATCCAATTAGTTAAATCACCCTCAATTCCACACATCTGCATTTTCTGTAGAAGTCTTCCATGGGCCACCTTATCAAACAGTTGATCCTGTTTTTTTTCAATCAATGGATGTGGGCTTTGCTGGAGCATTTGTTGTCCTTGAGGAGGTGGTGATGAGTTGTCTTCTTCAAATTGCTGAAGTACCTGTGGCGTAAGAGCCCTGCAGTTTGGGTGTAGGAACATCCATTATGCTGTTAGGAAATGACAAGTA
Organism: Sphyrna mokarran; assembly: GCA_024679065.1. Classification (NCBI taxonomy): domain Eukaryota; kingdom Metazoa; phylum Chordata; class Chondrichthyes; order Carcharhiniformes; family Carcharhinidae; genus Sphyrna; species Sphyrna mokarran. The sequence goes on along the minus strand of JAGIQG010000014.1, from coordinate 78,454,832 downwards.
GAAAAGATGAGTAAGTTGGTCAATAAGCAAGGAGATGGTGATGGATGACTGAACACAATATATACAGAAAGCCTCAATCATCCTCTCATTTTTATCATGGATTAAGGCAAAGGGCAAGATTTTCTGGGGATGGGGGAGCGGGGGATGAAATTGTTTTCCCACAGATGCTAGGTAAATATTTACCACAAACGTTCAGATCTCATCTCAAATTCAGCAGAACCCCGATTCCACCTAATCTTCTTTGACAAATCACAAAGGAACAGGGGCTATATCAGCCTGAGGCTGGCACCACAAATTTTAACGATTAATTTCCGCTAAATTAATCTTTCAATCTACTGTTCAATTTGAGGCAACCATTCTAATTAATTTTCTTTGGTGGTGAGCCGCACTTATCACTCTGGTTATTACTTTAAAGGTTCCCCATCATTAAAAGTAGTATTCTCTGACCTGTGTTTTTTATACTCACTGGGGCTTCCTGCCCAGGAAGAAACCGGCCTGAAATGAAGAGGTAAGAAACGGGTTGAGGAATTGGCATGCAACATCTTCAGCTTCTCCATCCTGCAGTAAAATCTCGACTAATCTTCCACATTATCTCCACTCTCCAGCCCTAATCCTCACATCATTTCATTCCCTTAATGTCCAAACACCTATCAATACCAGCCTTGAATCCGCACTACAGTGGGAGCCCCTCGGCTGGAGAATTCCAGAGATGCATAAATTCTCATCATCATGATTTCCTGTCACAAATTCCCTCTTGTGAGGAGGGCAGTCAGCTGCTCTCATGTTGATGTGATCTGATCCAGGACGAGGTCCTTCACTACGATATCTACACGTCTATTTTTCTGGCTGAGAATTAGCTTCGCCTTTCTCCCCCATTCCCTTTTGCTGCTTCAGTTCTGACGGGTTTGACTCAATTCTGGTTGATAGATGTTGCATTTTTCTGTGGATCCTGAGGTGTGGGAGTGGGAATGGGGGTGGGGGGGAGGTGGCGGCAGTTGGGGGTTGGGAGGAGTGGCATTGTCTAAGTACTTGGCAACAGAAACTAGAAGAAGGGGAGCCTGTATGACTGGGAAAGGGAGGACTTGCACCTTTTTTCATCTCAAGCCATTCCAAACTACTTCATAGCCAATAACTTTGTGAAATGTAGTTGTTATTGTAATGCAGGAATCCTGGCTGGAATGTTTCTACTATAGATATCGTTCTCGGCACTGAAGGGGTCTTGGGATGTGGGGGGAAGGCGGAATGAAGGCATTGAATTTGATGATCATCCACAATCATAATGAATAGCAGAACAGGCGTGAAGGACTAAAGGGCCCATATAGAATCATAGAATTCTACAATGCAGAAGGAGGTCATTTAGCCCATTGAGTCTATGCCATGCAGGCTCTATCCCCTAACTCCATGTATTTACTCTTTTAATCTCCCTAAGGAGCAATTTAGCATGGCCAATCCACCTAACCCATACATCTTTAGACAATGGGAGGAAACTGGAGCATCCAGAGGAAACCCATGCAGACACGGGGAGAATGTACAAACTCCAGACAGACACTGATCCAAGCCAGGATTCGAACCCCGTCCTTGGCACTGTGAGGCAGCAGTGCTAACCATTATGCCATCATGCCACCCTACTCCTGCTCCTGTTTTCTGTGTTTCTACGTGGCAGCCAATTTGTACAGAGCTAGATCCTACAAACAACAATCTGATAATTCTTGGATAACGTGCTTCATCAGCGATGCTGATTGATGGATTTGTATTAATCAGGATATGGGACTGACTCTTCTCAGTCTGCTTTGAAATAGTTTTGTGGAAGTGTTTACAATTACTTGAAAGGGTAAATAGGGCCTGAGTTTAACAACTTATCCATGCCACAGCATCTCTGACAGCTGTGCAGCAGACCATCACTACTACATTGAGACATTAGCCTCCATCATGTGCTCATGTCCAAGGTCTGGGAATAGGTACTACCTCCCCTTATTTGAATGAAGTTGATGCAGCAGACAGGTTTTTATAATGATTGAGTAGTTTTCTGAATGTTTACATGAAAATGATCAGATTTATTGAATCCAATTTCATTGTTTGCCATGGTTATATCTATCATGAACATGATCTCTTTAAATGTGCCTTTAAAAATCTACTGGGCTTATGCATAGTTAATCTATTTCTCTCTTTTACTGGGAGAAATGCCAATATCAAAGAACAAAGAACGGTACAGAATAGGAACAGGCCCTTTGGCAGACAGAGAGGCCTCGCTAATCTAATATTTTCTTGCCTCTACATGGTCCGTATCTCTCTATTCCCTGCCTATTTATGTATATATCCAGATCCAGCATGATAGCACAGTGGTTAGCACAGCTGCCTCACAGTGCCAGGAACCTGGTTTCGATTTCTGGTTTGGGTCACTGTCTGTGTGGAGTTTGCATGTTCTCCTGGCGTCTGCATGAGGTTCTTCTGGGTCCTCTGGTTTCCTCCTACAGCCCAAAGATGTGCAGGTTAGATTGGTTGGCCATGCTAAATTGATCCTAGTTTTAGAGGATTAGCAGGGTAAGTATGTGGGGTTACACAAATAGGACCTGGATGGGTTTGTGGATGGTTCAGACTCGATGGGCCTAATAGCCCCCTTCTGCACTGTAGGAATTCTAATTCTAAAGCCACTTGTCTCCCATATTTTGTTTCAGAAAAGCAACTTTTTTCGTTGATTCGGATCGATAAACTCCCCAACCCTTGATGAATACTCACTCACAACTTGGATGTACAATTATAGAAGCAATAAGCAGCCCAAAATATTAAAATCTATTCGACTCCAAATCCTTCAATTAAAAAAAATGAAACAGTTCAAATTAAAAGGCAATTTTAAATTAGGCGTGAAACAGCAAAATTTGGGGGTGTAGATACAAAAATCACTGAAGGTGGCAGGGCAAATTAGACATGGATGTTGAAAAGCAGACAGGATTTTTGTCTTTTTAAACAAAGGTTTTGGCCTGGAGTTTTACTGAGTGAGGATGATTTGGGAGACAAAGAACAAAGAACAAAACAGTACGGGAAACAGGCCCTTCGGCCCAACGAGCCCACACCGCCACCCCGATGTTCCCACCTCTACCTGCAATCCCTGTCCATGTTTATAGATCTGTGGATTAAAAAAACAAATTTGAGACAATTTAGGGAGAATTTGTTTTGCCAATTAGCCTAAGAGCACATCTTTGGGATGTGGGAAGAAACCGGAGCACCTGGAGAAAACCCACGCAAGCACGGGGAGAATGCACAAACTACCACAGACACAGGCCCAAATCCATGTATCTGCACAGCACAGCGATAGTCACTGAGCTGTCGTGTTGCCCATCAGATGGTCCAGGTCAAGCATACACTAACAACGTGAAGCAGTAGGATACTCTCGAAAAAGATACAAGAGCAGTCCTCTCACGACCCATCGCGTGTATGCCCCTCGTTAGACAACAAAGTGACCAAAGCACCTGTGGATAAAAACAAGTACATCAATATCATCATCTATTTACACACTTCCCAGGGACTCCCAAGGCTCACGATCCCTATTTTAAATCAGTTTTCTATACCCCTCCGTTCCCATTCTGTTCACGTGCCCATCTAAGTATTTCTTAAATAACTCCAGAGTATCTGCCTCCACCACTTTACTTGGCAGCGCATTCCATACCCCTACCACCCTCTGTGTGAAAAAAACTCCCTCTAGCATCCAGATTATACCGTGCCCCCCTCATCCTAAGCCTGTGACCCCTGGTGCTATTTGAGTCCATCCTAGGAAAAAGCTTAACCTTGTTTATTCTATCCATCCCCTTCATAATCTTGTACACCTCTATTAGATTTCCTCTAAGTCTACGTCTTTCTAAGGAAAACAGTCCCAATTTAGAACATAGAACATAGAACATTACAGCACAGAACAGGCCCTTCGGCCTTCGATGTTGTGCCGACCAAAATAAAAAGCAATGCCCCTCCAAACTAAACCATTCCCTTCTCTTCCATATACTTATCAATTAACCTCTAAAACGCCACCAAACTTGGCGCATCTACAACAGCTGCAGGCAGGGCATTCCACTCCCTAATCACTCTTTGAGTAAAGAACCTACCTCTGATATCCGTCCTATAACTCATAACCCTTAATTTAAAGCTGTGTCCCCTCGTGCTAGCTTTCTCCATCCTAGGAAAAAAGCTATCACTGTCCACCCTATCTAAACCTCTAATCATCTTATATGTTTCGATAAGGTCCCCTCTTAGCCGCCTCCTTTCTAACGAAAACAACCTCAAATCCCTCAGCCTCTCTTCATAAGACCTGCCTCCATACCAGGCAACATCCTGGTAAACCTCCTCTGTACCCTCTCCAATGCCTGCACATCTTTCTTATAATGTGGCGACCAGAACTGCACACAATACTCCAAGTGCGGCCGCACTAGAGTTTTGTACAGTTGCAACATGATGCTGCGGCTCCTAAATTCAATCCCCCTACCAATAAAATCTAAGACTCCATATGCCTTCTTAACAACTTTATCCACTTGACTGCCTACTTTCAGGGATCTATTGACACATACACCAAGATCCTTCTGTTCCTCAACACTATTAAGAGCCCTACCATTAGCCCTATACTCTACACATTTATTGTTCCTGCCAAAGTGCATTACCTCACACTTTTGTCTAATCTCTCCTCGTAACTCAGACCTTCCACACCAGGCAGCATCCTGGTAAACCTCCTCTGCACTCTCTCCAGAGTCTCCACGTTCTTCCGATAGTAGGGCGACCAGAACTGGACGCAGTGTTCCATATGAGGTCTAACCAACATTTTATACAACTGCAACATTAAAGGCCAGCTCTTGTACTCTATACCCCTTCCTATAAAGGCTAACATACTGTATGCTTTCTTCACAATCTTCTCCACTTGCTCTGCCACCTTTAGAGACTTGTTCACCTGCACCCCCAGGTCTCTCTGCATTTCTATACTCTTAATAGGTCTACCCTTTATTATATACCTCCCCGCTACATTCTTTCTCCTGAAATGCATCACCTCACATTTATCAGGATTGAATTCCATCTGCCATCTGTCTGCCCAAGCTACCAGCCTATCTATGTCCTGCTGCATCGCCTGACAATGCTCCTCACTATCCGCAAGTCCAGCCATCTTTGTATCGTCTGCAAACTTGCTGATCACTCCACCTACTCCCTCTTCCAAGTCATTTATATATATTACAAATAGAAGAGGTCCCAGTACCGAGCTCTGCGGCACACCACTAGTGACCGACCTCCAGCTAGAAAAACACCCTTCCACTATTACTCTCTGTCTCCTATTACCAAGCCAGTTACTTATCCATCTAGCTACCTGTCCTTGTATCCCATTAGCCTTGACCTTCTCAACTAATCTCCCATGAGGGACTTTGTCAAACGCCTTACTAAAATCCATATAGACAACATCAACGGCTCGCCCTTCAAGCGCCATTTTCATCACCTAAAAATGATGACCTTTCGAGACCTTTAAAAATGGTGGATGGGCCCTGATTCCAGAGTTCCCAACCCCATTTCTGCACTGCTTGAATTTCGAGAGTCGCTCTAAAGGCTGTGGCTGGTTCCTGTTAGAATCCTGTGTTCAGTAGTTCAGATGTAGCTGGCTTCATTACAGAGCGAGGTCTTTCCGACTCGTCTGCTATTTTCATTGAGTTGGGCCAAGATTTTGAAGAGTCATAGTTCACAAAAGAAGTTGTGAATTCAGGTGTGCATGAAGGGACTTTTTAACAGGTAATTTCAAAAGGTCTCTTCCCCAAGCATCCCCCTCCAACCCCCGTCCCATGCTGTCTATGCCAATCCATGCACTCCATCCAACACCTATATGCTCTCATGCCTCTATACCAAGCTCTTCTTTTCCAGCCACCCCGATGTTTCATGCCTCTTATGCCAAACTCTGGCACTTGCATGCCCGTTGACCCTCTGTACACATGCTAGAATCAAGAAACACTACAGTGTAAAAGCTTTAGTATAAACCATCTTTGAAAAGTGGATTAATTGATCATTTTCCCTTATGCTTAAAAAATAAGTCTAGACAAGATAATAAAGAAAGTGTCAATCATTCAGGCCCTTTGTAGTTTTGGACATCACAAACATCTGAAAATACTTAACTTGTATAAACACACTTCATAAACTTTAAACTTTGAACATATTCTGGAAAGAGTCTGGGCTGTCTGTCAAACAATGTTTTCTCTGGGGTACAGGTGTTCTATTATTCTAATGGATTTATTGGCTCTCCTCCAAGAGAAAACATTCAACTGAGTCCTTATCTACTCTCTCAGGTGGATGTTAAAGATCTCACAGGACGATACAAACAATAGGTAAATTTTCAGTGTCCTGCCATTGTTGATCCTTCAATCAATGTCACTAAATAAGACAAATTGCAGGTATAAATCTCATAACTTGTTTCCAACATTAGAAAGTGATAATACTTCAATAGGAATGAATTGTTTGTCTCTGCTTTGGGGCAGCTTGAGAGTGAAAAGGTGCATGAATGAATGCAAGTTCCTTTTCTCTTTCTGTGGATGGATTGCTCTGTCAGAGGCATCAGTGCATGGCTTTGAGCAATGTGGATTCGGAGCAAACCATACTCTGTCACAAATTTATTTTTCTCTGATGCAGTGTGAGCAGTTGGGCAGCTATTTGGCCATGATAACCTTGTGCTCAGGGAGTAAAAAGTCAAGCAGGGTTCATCTGATTGGCCCCGATCACAATCATGTACGTGAAAGTGTGCTCAGCTATGACCCAATCTAAATTCAAGTCACCATCAATTTATCAGTTTATTGTTAGGATATGAAGAATGGGCTAAATACCAGAGAAAGGTCAGTCAGAGCATTTTAAAGAATCATAGAGTCATAGAATCCTACAGTTAGTAGGAGGCCATTTGGCCCATCGAGCCTGCACTGACAACAAACCTAGGCTCTATTGCCATAACTCCACATATTTATCCTCTAGCCTCTGCTGCAAAGAGACAATTTAGCATGGCCAATCAAGTTAACTGCACATCTTCGGAATGTAGGGGGAAATCGGAACATCTGGAGGAAACCCATGCAGACATAAGGGGAACATGCAGAATCCACAGTCAGTGACCTGAGGCTGGAATTGAACCCGGGTTCCCAGTGCTGTGAGGCAGCAGAGGGAAAAAAAATTAGGAGCAGTGGTCGGCCAGATAGTTTTGCAATTTCCCTACCAGTCAACTGAACCATGACTGACCTTCAACCCCAACTTCACTTTCTTGGGCTATCTTCAAATCTCCTAATTCCTGATGATCTAACAATCTACTGATCTCAGCACTGAACTCAATAGCTAAGCACACAGTGTACAGGGGTAAGGATTTTCAATCATTCCCGAGAACAGAGGTATTATGGAGAAGGAGATTTGTGGAAGGGGCAGTTGTCCTTGCTGATTGTATGATAGCTGGGTTCATATATTCTATATTTATCTATCCATATTTCATGATGCTGCAACCTCTCGATTTGTAAGTACACCCTTGTGTAATCAAGCTGCAATTTTCATTGTGTTTTTGTCCTTTCGTGTCCTCTTTGTGTTTAATTATCATATCATCATTATATGTTATTTAATCCTTGTCTTTTTCTCTGTTTAATCACTTTGTGTCCATATCGGTGATTGACTATATATTAAATATTAAAACTTAATTTTGCAATGTCCCTCCGAAGGTCTCACTGCCCCTGATTGTGCCAATGTGACTGTATCAGCAATAGCCAGAGTAGTCCTTCAATAGCCAGAAAAGAGTTGATCTCAGAATGGATTGAAGTTATTCATTTTTTTATATATGTTTATGGCACAGACGGTCATTTTTACACGTGTGGCCAGAGGTAGTTGTTAGAAATCTATTTAGAATAAAATAAGACTTGGATTTACTTTTCACTCAGGTTGCCCTTACATGGGTCACACCAATAAAGAACAAACAAAGAAAATTACAACGCTGGAACAGGTCCTTTGGCCCTCCAAGCCAGCATCGACCATGCTACCCAACTTAATTAAAAACCCCTATGCTTCGGGCACCATATCCCTCTGTTCCCATCCTATTCATCTGCTTTTCAAGATGCCCCTTAAAAGTCACTACCATATCCACTTCCACTACCCTCCCAGGCACCCACCACCCTCTGTGTAAAAAATTTGCCTTGTACATCTCCTTTAAACCTTTCTCTCGCACCTTAAACTTATGCCTCCTAGTAATTGACTCTTCCACCCCTTGGAAAAAACTTCTGACTGTCCATGCCTCTCATAATCTTGTAGACTTCTATCAGGTCTCCTCTCAACCTCTGTCACTCCAATGAGAACAAACCAGGTTCCTCCAACCTCTCCTCATAAATAATGCCTTCCATACCAGACAGCATTCTGGAAAATCTTTTCTGTACCCTCTTCAAAGCCTCCAAATCCTTCTATAGTATGGCAACCAGAATTGAACACTACATTCCAAGTGTGGCCTCACAAAGGATGTATAAAGCGCCAACATGACTTGCCAATTTTTAAACACAGTGTTCTGGCCGATCAAGGCAAGTATGCTGTATGCCTTCTTGGCTACCTTCTCCACCTACATTGTCACTTTCACACGTGTACCTGTCCATTCAGATTCCTTTGTCTATCAATACACCAAAAGGTTGTGCCATTTACTGTATATTTCCTTTCTGTAAACATAGAACATAGAACATTACAGCACAGAACAGGCCCTTCGGCCTTCGATGTTGCGCCGACCAATATAAAAAGCAATGCCCCTCCAAACTAAACCATTCCCTTCTCTTCCATATACTTATCAACTAACCTCTTAAACGCCACCAAACTTGGCGCATCTACAACTGCTGCAGGCAGGGCATTCCACTCCCGAACTACCCTTTGGGTAAAGAACCTACCTCTGATATCCGTCCTATAACTATCACCCCTTAATTTAAAGCTGTGTCCCCTCGTGCTAGCTTTCTCCATCCTAGGAAAAAGGCTATCACTGTCCACCCTATCTAAACCTCTAATCATCTTATATGTTTCGATAAGGTCCCCTCTTAGCCGCCTCCTTTCTAACGAAAACAACCTCAAATCCCTCAGCCTCTCCTCATAAGACCTGCCCTCCATACCAGGCAACATCCTGGTAAACCTCCTCTGTACCCTCTCCAATGCCTCCACATCTTTCTTATAATGTGGGGACCAGAACTGCACACAATACTCCAAGTGCGGCCGCACTAGAGTTTTGTACAGTTGCAACATGACGTTGCGGCTCCGAAATTCAATCCCCCTACCAATAAAAGCCAAGACTCCATATGCCTTCCTAACAACCTTCTCGACCTGACTGCCTACTTTCAGGGATCTATGCACATACACACCAAGATCCCTCTGTTCACCTAGACTACTAAGAATCCTTAAAGTCCAGACACTAGTGTCACATAGGAAACTCAGCAACAAGTTTGAGGGTTTGAAGTTGGATAAGTCCCCTGGGCCGGACGGGATTTACCCTAGGATTCTGTGGGAGGCAAGAGAGGAGATTGCAGAGCCTCTGGCTCTGATCTTCAGGTCCTCGTTGGTTACGGGTGTGGTTCCGGAGGACTGGAGGATGGCGAATGTGGTCCCATTGTTTAAGAAGGGGAAGAGAGACCTTCCTGGGAATTATAGGCCAGTGAGTCTTACTTCTGTGGTGTGCAAGGTATTGGAGAGAATTATTAGGGATAGGATTTATAGTTATTTAGAGAGAAATGAATTGATTGGGGATAGTCAGAATGGTTTCGTGAAGGGTAGGTCATGCCTTACTAACCTCATTGAGTTTTTTGAGAAAGTGACCAGAGAGGTGGATGGGGGTAAGGCGGTTGATGTAGTATATATGGACTTTAGTACGGCTTTTGATAAGGTGGCCCATGGAAGACTTCTACAGAAAATGCAGATGTGTGGAATAGAGGGTGATTTAGCTAATTGGATTAGGAATTGGCTGGCAGATAGAAGACAGAGGTTGGTGGTTGATGGGAGATATTCATCGTGGAGTTCGGTGACAAGTGGTGTGCCTCAGGGGTCTGTTTTGGGGCCCCTGCTGTTTGTAATTTTTATAAATGATCTGGATGAGGGTATGAGGGATGGATCAGTAAATTTGCAGATGATACTAAAGTTGGTGGTGTGGTAGATAGTGAAGAGGGGTGTTTTAGTTTACAGAGTGACTTGGACAAGTTGCAGAGCTGGGCCGAGAGGTGGCAAATGGAGTTTAATGTGGCAAAGTGTGAGGTAATGCACTTTGGCAGGAACAATAAATGTGTAGAGTATAGGGCTAATGGTAGGGCTCTTAATAGTGTTGAGGAACAGAAGGATCTTGGTGTATGTGTCAATAGATCCCTGAAAGTAGGCAGTCAAGTGGATAAAGGTGTTAAGAAGGCTTATGGAGTCTTAGCTTTTATTGGTAGGGGGATTGAATTTAGGAGCCGCAGCATCATGTTGCAACTGTACAAAACTCTAGTGCGGCCGCACTTGGAGGATTGTGTGCAGTTCTGGTCCCCACATTATAAGAAAGATGTGGAGGCATTGGAGAGGGTACAGAGGAGGTTTACCAGGATGTTGCCTGTTATGGAGGGCAGGTCTTATGAAGAGAGGCTGAGGGATTTGAGGTTGGTTTCGTTAGAAAGGAGGCAGCTAAGAGGGGACCTAATCGAAACATATAAGATGATTAGAGGTTTAGATAGGGTGGACAGTGATAGCCTTTTTCCTAGGATGGAGAAAGCTAGCACGAGGGGACACAGCTTTAAATTAAGGGTTATGAGTTATAGGACGGATATCAGAGGTAGGTTCTTTACTCAAAGGGTGATTAGGGAGTGGAATGCCCTGCCTGCAGCTGTTGTAGATGCGCCAAGTTTGGTGGCGTTTAAGAGGTTAGTTGATAAGTATATGGATGAGAAGGGAATGGTTTAGTTAGGAGGGGCATTGCTTTCTATTTTGGTCGGCACAACATCGAAGGCCGAAGGGCCTGTTCTGTGCTGTATTGTTCTATGTTCTATGTTCTATGTTCTAAGTCAGAGCACAGCAAGCTCCCATAACCTGCAATGTGGCAATTGTCTGTATTAGGAGTGTTTTGGGGGGGTTAGTGTACTTTTATTTGTCCTATCTGACTAACAGTCAGGACTTTTTACTGAATATCTCATTCAAAAGTCAACACTTTAGAGCCTGGACCAAACTATAAAATCCATGGAAACCCTACAGTGCAGAAAGAGGCCATTGTGTCTGCACCGACTTTCTGAAAGAGCATCCTATCTACACTCAGTCCTTGTGTCCTATTCCTGTAATCCTGCACATTGACCATGGCCAATCTGCCCTAAGCTACACAACTTTGGACATGAAGGGACAATTTATCATGGTCAATCCACCTAACCGGCAAATGTTTGGACTGTGGGAAAAAAAATGGAGTAACCTGAGGTAACCTGCAGAGACATGGAGAGAACATGCAAAGGCCACACAGACAACCACCCAAGGATGGAATTGAACCTGGGTACCTGGGTTGTGAGGCAGCAGTGCTAACCACCAAACTGCTTATGGATAATTGAAAACCCCAGTGAAGAAACTGGAGGGTATGTAAAAGATCGAATTGGACCGCACAAAATTCTAAGAGGATTGCAGGGTTGGAGGTGATTACACAGCAGTTTCGCCATCAGAGAAGACCTATGTAATCTATTTTGATGTTGCATTGTTGAGGGAAAATTTACATTTGATAACTAGTGAAATAGAGTGCAAGTGACCCCAGATATTCAGATAATTTAAAATAACTATCATTTATCACTGTCGTATCTACTGCTGGAATCGAGAAAAGCATTTTCATATCTTCTGGTCCTGCAACATCTACAGACTTATTACAGTGCCGAATTTTATTAGGACATGCTTAGTTATAAATACTTTGAGGTTTCCAATATGCTTACTTTGCACAGCTATAATCCAAGAAGAATAATCTCTGTTGCAAACTGGATAAGATGCTCCTATTTCTCTTCTAGATGTTTTCTCTGCTAATGGAGGCACTTTGTCATGTGTATACAGGAGCCTGCACTGCTTCACCAAGGAAGCAGCTTACTGTTTGATCAATACTTACTGGAGAAAGGCCTCCCAGTCTCTACAGGAATTATAAATTCACATTTATGGTTATGCCCAGCACGTCATGTGGAATATTGGGCATATAAATGTATTTGTTTCAGGTTATTTGACCGTCTATTTAATGAAAATATTAGCATATTAAGTGTCAGCAGTGTGGAGTTCTCAGGATTGAGGTGAGGTCGTCCCCAGACATTCAACGAATGAAGAGCTTTATTAAGGTGATGTTTTCATGACAGGCTACGATCTTATTCTGCACAGTTAACTGCACAAATGGTTGATGAGGAATTTCTTCAGCCAGAGAGTGGTGAATCTTTGAAAGTCTTTGTTGCAGAAGGCTGTGGGGGTCAGGTCATTGAGTGCCTTTAAAACAGAAATAGATAGGTCCTTGATTAATAAAGGGATCAGGGATTATGGGGAAAAGGCAGGAGAATGAGGATGAGAAAAAAATATCAGCCATAATTGAATGGCACAGCAAACTCGATGGGCCGAGTGATCTAAATCTGCTCCTATGTCTTATGGTCTTCTGACATCACATTCAATGGTGTAATGCATTCTTTATTTTAAAATGCTCTGTTCAGTCTCAATGCTACTAGGAATCAATCACTCTCAGTGTGGACTATGATTTCCCTGAATTGGGATTAAATGCCAACCCAGCCTTAGCAACCTGTGTTGAAGAACAGTGTAATTTGGAGAGCAGTGTCAGGACTAGGCCCGAGAGGGGAACCTCATGTTTGAGGATCATTTTTTCATGGTGGTGTGGAGGGAATGGATATGCAAGCAATGTATTCCCAGTAATGTTGGACAGGTGATCCGGCAGCATCTTGGGGAAGGGTAACAATGATCTGGGGGTGGGTTGGGGTGAAGGAAGCCGATGGACTTGGGGGGGATGTATAGGCGATGATTGGGAAAAACAGCACCCCAATCTCAATGGAGCTGGTTCTTGACTCTAAAGCCAGAATTTTACCAGCCCGCTTGTCCTGGAATTGAGGTGGGTGAGGCTAGCAGAATGGAATTCTCCATTGGCCTTGGGCAGGATTTTACAAATCTCAGTCTAAGGGCCCCGCCTTACCAGTGTGAGAGCAGAAACCAGACCCACTCTTTAATTTTGCAGTTAAAGGTATGAGGGAGAGAGAGCTGGCCAGTGGAGGCGGAGTCTCCCATACCAGTCTTCTCACCCGAGCTGACACTCTTTAATTCTGATAAAATCCTGCCCAGTCTCTATTTGCTGCATCAGCAATGGCCAGAGCATTCAATAAGAATTTGTCCTCAAGCTATGAGTCAAATCTCTTCCTGCTCTTTGTTGTACATGAACACGATCTCCTTTATTCTGTTTGCCAGTTGTTCCATCAGTTCTTGCTTTTTGTTCCCTTTGCCTGAAGCTTGCCTCTGTTTCCAACACTCACTGTGGCCCCTTAGAGTCATAGATTCATAGAGATTTACAGCGCAGAAACAGGTTGTTCAGCCCAACTTGTCCGGGCTGTCCATTTTTTTAAACCTCTAAGCTAGTCCCAATTGCCCACATTTGGCCTATATTCCTCTATACCCATTGTACCCATATAACTGCTTAAATGCTTTTTAAAATATAAAATTTAACTCGCCTCTACTACTGCCTCTGGCAGCTTGTTCCAGACACTCAGCAGCCTCTGTGTGAATACATTGCCCCTCTGGAGACTTCTCTATCTCCCTCCCCTCAGCTTAAACCTAGGCCCTCAAATGTTAGACTTCCCTACCTTTGAGAAAAGATATTGATAATCTAGTTAACTTATGCCCCTCATTATTTTATTGACCTCTATAAGATCACCCCTCAGTTTTCTACACTCCAGAGAAAAAAGCCCCAGTCTATCCAAGCTCTCCTTATAACTCAATCCATCAAGTCCCGATAACATCCTAGTAAACCTTTTCCGCATTCTTTCTCATTTAATAATATATTTTCTATAATAGGGTGACCTGAACTGTACACAGTATTCCAAGTGTGGACTTACCAATGTCTTGTACAACTTTAACAAGACATCCCAACTCATGTATTCATTATTTTGTTGTAAGGTTTTAAGGAGCATCTTTAAGGAGGACAAAGCAGTAAAAGGGGCAGAGAGTTTTAGGAAGGGATTTAAGAGAGGCTATTTATTAGTCATTGAAAACATGGCTGTCAATAGCAGCACGATTAAAATCAGGGAAGCACATTGTCAGGAAACATAGTATCTTTAAGTAATTGATATTTATGTGTATTGGAAACAACATATAGTTTTAAATAAGTTTAATTTTGCATTTCTGTGCCAAAGGTTAAAAAATCAGTTTGCTCATGTTCAACAATGGTGCCTGCACGTCTGTGGGTTTTGGTTTCATCCAGTTCCAGAATGGAACCCTGTGTCAATAACTTTTACTTTTTTGCTTAAAGGCATGGATGAACATAATCACAAGACTGCTGATTAACTTTTAACAAAAGAATAAAACATTTATTAAACGTGTAAAGATTAACTATAACACAATACTGTTTCTCCCCTCCTATGATCTTCACAGCTGTACACAGATTTTTAAGAATAACATAAATTACAGAATATATCTTGTGCTGTTATGTTCTCACTAAGTACACAATCCCTATAAATCAACAGGTTAACTGTGTCAGATGCATTCATTCTAACGCCAACTGATAGAAGCCACCCAAAACAACTTCTTTGGATTTCTCATCAAAACATCCAGATGCTTATGACACTGTGAGCCAACTGACCTCATTGAAATCAACTTACCACATAAGTGTTCCCAAACTGAACACTCAAAAAACATAGCTTAGAATCCTGTCCAAGACAACACTTTCTTTCAGATGCCATCACCTTTTCAACCTCTCCATTCGTATTTCTCTGCCTTGAATTGCCATATGCAGTCATGGATCCACATAATCTCTCAGGCACCCAGCCACATCAATAGAACTACTACTTCACAGGCTGGCTTCAGATGTAACCAGATATATTACAAATTTTTAAATCTAGGTACGGCAGCAATCTTTTTAACTCAGAGCAATCTCTCTGCTTTTGACTTGAATTCTCCCGAACAGGACCTTGTTCTTTCATCCAACTGCCTAATAGCAACATCAACTGGGATTTACAATAACATGATGTCAGAATTGTGGGAGCTTGACTTGGAAGAGATGGCTACAAGAGAGAGAGAGAGACAGGGAGGGTGGGATAGTGGAGAGGATGGGTGAGCGTGCAGTGTGCAAGGCGATGGAGGGATTTGCAAACAACTCTGAGAATTTTTAATCAAGGCTGGACTGGGGGCACAAGGGGGACTCTGTGTGTATCAGGATGCAAGCAGCAGAGTTTTGTCTCAAATTTACAGAGGATGGGAAAATCTGAGGTTGGAGAAGAAAGCTTGGAATAGTTAGATCTGGAAATAAAAAAGGCATTGAATGGGTGTTGCAGCAGCATTAGTATTTGTGTGAGTATGCTCTGTGAAAATTGGCTGCTTTATTCCTCACATTGCAAAAGCATGTCAGAAGGGTTTCATTTTCTGTAAATGAATTTGGGTATTCCAGAGTTCTGACAAACACGATATAAATGCCAGCTCTTTTATTCAGCAATGCTAACATGAGCATGTATGTGGAATTTCCACATTGTTGGCTTAAGAGTTCAGGCTTTCCCCATGGCTTGAAACCTAATTGAATTAATGAATGACTGACCAGAGCCAGTCAAGTCCACTCATGTCTCATTGTTTTGCTTCTTACTGCAGGACGACATTGCATTATTACATCAGCTGGTATACTGGAGGAAGAAGTAGGTGAATTTTTATAATTCAATAATTCTTAGAGTTCTTAATATCTATGTGGGTCATCCAGACATCAGCCTTCTCATCACGTAATTTCCTCAGACAAACCAACCTTTAACTCATAGATGATTTTAAGGTAGTCTACAGATTTATTTAGCTTTAATCCCAAAGAGTTTTTCCCTTATTGCACAAGTCATTTGCTGAAAAATACATTTTTGACTCTTTAATGGTCTTGTATTCAGTGGTTTTATTTTACTGTATCCATTTATTTTTACCTTGTGACTTGACCTCTTGTCTCAACATCCAAAAATCTCATCCATTATTTTATTGATTCCAGACACAAAAATTCCACGTCTGTCCCTTCTGGCCTTCCATCCTTTACCCTCCATCATCTTGAACTCATCCAGAGCTTTGCTGCTGGATTTTAAAATTCTCATCTGTGTTTTCAAATCCCTCCATGATGTCGCTCATTTTTAACACTGTATTTCCTTCTGGCCCTTCAAGGTCTCTGTTCTTTCTCATTGCTGGTCTCCTGTGCATACCTGATTGTTACAGTAAGTAGCCTCACATCACCAGGTTAAATTCTGCTCATGCTATCAAATAAACCTGGGGAAATTTAACCTGGTGTTGTGAGACTATTTACTGTGCCTAGCCTAGTCCAATGCTGGCAATTGCACATCATAGTTATCTGATTGTTATTAATTGGCAACTAATGGGCAAGATTCTCCAGTCTCCCCTCAACATTTCTCTCAGGACATGGTGTGTTGTCCATCAATGGTGGGTTATATCAGTTGTGCAGCTGTTTATTAGAATTCCAAATGAAGCCACCCCAAAACACCAAGAAAGCCACGGCAAGGTGTGAGCCTTTGGGGGGCCAGGTAATCCCATTGGTGTGAACTGCTGGTCCATGTCTGCTATTGCTAACACCTTAAACTCTAGGATCATTTCCATAAACCATTTCACCTTTCACTCTTTCCTCTTGTAAGACCTAAAATTTAACTTTCTGACCAAGATGTTTACAATGTGCACTCATATTATCTAATATCATTCTGTGTCACTTTTTGTTTGATGAAATTAAAATCATACAGGGATATAGTAAAGGAAAAGGCCTTTTGGCCCATCATATCTGTGCCAGTCAAATACAAACCACCTAACTATCTAACTCTGTAATGTTCTTTGAAGAACCTTGAGATATGTTTATCTTTGTTAAAGGCCTTTATAAAATTGTAAGTTGTTTCTCTTGAAGCTAGTGACTTTAATGGAAATTAAACATTGTTCAGGGGTTGAAATAGGAACTCAATCTAGATAAATGCAAGGTGATGCATTTTGAGAGATTGAACCAGGACAGGACTTAATTAATGCATTGTGAAGAGGTATAGAACAAAGAGACCTCGGGGTGCAGGTTCATAGCTTCTTGAAAGAGGAGTCAGAGGTGGACAGAGTGATGAAGAAAGCATTCGGCATGCTTGCATTCATTGGTTAGAACACTGAATACAGGAGTTGGGATGTCTTGTTCAAGTTGTACAAGACATTGGTAAGGTCACACTTGGACTTCTGTGTACAGTTCTGATTACCCTATTATAGAAAGGATATTATTAAATCAGAAAAAGTGCAGAAAAAAAATTGCTAGGTTGCTACAGGGACTTGATGGTTTGAGTTATAAGGGGAGGCTGGATAGGCTAGGATTTTTTTCTATAGAGCATAAGTGGCTGAGGGGTGATCTTATAGAGATTAAATATAGACATTAAATAATAAGAGGCATAGTCAGCTAGATGGTCAACATCTTTTTCCCAAAAGTAAAGGAGTCTAAAATTAGAGAGCATGAATTTAAGGTGAGAGAGGAGAGATAAAAAAGCGTCCAGAGGGGCAATTTTTCACACAGAGGACAGTGAGTGTCTGGAAAAAGCTGCCAGAGGCAGTAATAGAGGTGGGTACAATTTTGGTTTTAAAAAGTGTTTAGAAAGTTACACGGTTAAGTTGGGTATAGAGGGATATGGGCCAAATGCAGGCAATTGGGACTAGCTTAGGGGTTTAAAAAAATAGGGTGGCATGGACAAATGGCCTATTTCCATACTGTCTTCTTCTATGACTCCGTGACTCTAAGTAATGGATAAAGTTGAGCTTATTTCGCTGTGATATTTTGAAGCATTTGTGGTGCTTACATACGAGTGATCAACTTCTATTTGAGGTGTGCTGCTGAGTAATTTCTTTCTTCCTCAAACCCCACCTTTTGCAACAGTACTTTGAAGCAATCAACTACTTTTCTGCAGTTGCCAGTTTTCTAAAGTCTTGATTAAACTGCATTTGCTTTTGTCTGCGGCCTTCACAGAATGCTCAGCATTTGAGGAAATGTTATTGATTGCACAATAAGCACTGACAGCAATCGTGACCTAAATATAAGTTAATGCTGCCCTCAGTGATATTTTATTCTAATGGATTCCTGTTTTATAGAGAAAACTGGCACTCAAAGAGCTTGTAGACTTCAGGATTAAATTCAGAAAGAGCATTCTGAAGGCCTTTTTACATGTGTTTGAAGAATTTCTATCAGGTGCTGAGACCCCCAGCGATCTGAAATCTGCTCTGTTGATATTATACTTCCTACATCAGAGCACTGACAGTGATGGAGAAAGAATTGCACAAATGCAAGTTTCCACATTTGCCATGCTTTATAGAAGTTTTCAATTGTGTTTTACATTGTTGGCATCAGCCTCCCATCCACTTGTCTACACTTCCTTGGCAAAGCAGCCAGTATTACTAATGACCCCATGCACCCTGGACATTCTCTCTTCCACCTTCTTCCATCAGGAAAAAGATATAAAAGTCTGAAGTTACATATCAATTGACTCAAGAATTGCTTCTTCTCTGATACTGTCAGGCTTTTGAATGAACCTCCCTCGCATTAAGGGGATCTTTCTCTACACCCTAGTTATTCACTACATTCTGCACCATCTCCTTTCCTTCTCTATGAATGGTATGTTTTGTCTGTATAATATGCAAGAAACAATACTTTTCACCGTATGCTAATACGTGACAATAATAAATCAAATCAAATCCTAGAAAATCCACACTAATGTGAATTATAATCAGTGCTGAGTGAATGATCGATCTTGGCCCAGTAGGTAGCACCTTCCCCCCGAGACACAGAATTTGGGCTCAAGTCCTACTTCAGAAACCCAAGGATGTAAAGCAGGATTACACTCCCAGGAAAGAGACTGAGAATTTGATCTATTGGTGTGACAGCAATGTCAGTAAAATGAAGGAGAGAATCATCAACTTCAGGAAGCATAGTGGAAGCCTTGCCCCGTCTACCTCACCAGGGGTGAAGTACAAATGGTTGAGAGTTTCAAGTTGCTAGATGCCCAGATAACCATGAACTTGTCCTGGTCCAAAAACAAAAAATGCTGGAAAATCTCAGCAGGCCTCACAGCATCTGTGGAGAGGGAATATTTTGAGTCTAGATGACCCTTCATCAGAGATCCATCAGAGCTAAGAATTTCCAGTGTTTTCTGTTTTTATTTCAGATTCCAGCATCTGCAGTATTTTGCTTTTAACCTGTCCTGTTCCTTCCATACTGACACTATAGTTAAGGAAGCCCACCAATGCCTCTACTTCCTCAGAAAGCCAAGTAAATTTGGCATGTCAGCTTCGAATCTCACCGACCTTTACAGATGCATCATAGAAAGCATTCTTTCTGGTTGTTTCACAGCTTGATACGGCTCCTGCTCTGCTCAAGACTGCAAGAAATGACAAAAGGTCATGAACGAGGCCCTGCCCATCACTCAGATCAACCTCCCATCCATTGACTCTGTCTACACTCCCCACTGCCTTGGAAAAGCAGCCAGCACAATCAAGGAATGCACACACCCTGAACAATCTCTCTTCCACCTTCTTTCATCGGGAAAAAAAGTACAAACTGTTTCAGTCTGCAGACAGTTTTTTGCAGACAGTGATGACGCAGCTAGGAAGAGCAATGACCTGGGCCTGTGGATATCATCAGCTTTGTACTTGCTCATGTGAAGGGTGGTATTCTTAACAATTCAATGATGCTGGTTGGATGATGCACTTCAGGTTACCATGCTGGGCTCAATACTTACTGAGCTGAGACCCCACAGCTTGTATTGTGTGTGTTGTTCATCTGTTTTATTGAAGTCATTGGAGCTGCCTATTGGATCAGTCTACCTGTTTGTACCTAAGTTGAAATTCTATCTGACTGACTGAGAGTTTACACTTTATGCTGTTCAGTAACTTCTTAAAAGTCTGAAGAAAATGAGTGCATATTATGGGAATGCTCTCTCTGTCTCTCTCTGATATAGAAAGCTTCCAGTGCTGCCACTCACAGAACACTGCAGGCTGTTATTACTATAAAGCCTACATCTTTAGCACAGACACTAAAACAAGACAGAACTAACCCTGATAATGGAGGGGTGACCAATGACACATCCCTAAACCAACTGCCCAAATATCAAACAGAAGCAAATATTGAGCCACAAGGTGATTTCCTGGGTTATTCTGAATGCCTGTCCCTTGACGTGTAAGGGGCAAGGTTTAAGGGAGATGTTCGAGGCAGATTTTTTACACAGAGAGTAGTGGGTGCCTGGAACTCGCTACTGGGGGAGGTAGTGGAAGCAGATACGGTAGTGACTTTTAAGGGGCATTTGGACAAATACAATAATTAGGATGGGAATAGAGGGATGTGGTCCCTCAGTAGGGGGTTTTAATTCACACAGACAGCATGATCGGTGCAGGCTTGGACGGCTGAAGGACGTGTTCCTGTGCTGTAATTACCTTTGTTCTTTGAATAAAAGTTCATTCGAACCCTCCTGAAATAACAAGACTCACAACAGAAAAAAAATCACATGGGGTGGATGAAATCTTCTTCTCAGGTTGGACCAATGTTGGTTCCTGCCTTACACATTGCTTAGCTGAAGAAAGTTCATGAAGAGAGGACAACTCTTCAAACTGCTCCATACGGGGATTTGTCAAGATCAGGATTCCATTCTGAGGAATCTGCCAATCTGGAACCAGTAAACCAAGTGGAAGGAAGTAATATACTGGCAGTGTCATCAGACTAGTAATCCAGAAGTCCAGAGATTGTGGGAATGCAGGATCAAGGTAGTTAGCGGAATTTAAATTCAAATAATGAGCCTGGAGTATATGAGCCTCAATGAAATAACATCAATTGTTGTAAAAAAACTCCTCCTGGTTCACTAATGCGGGCACATGAACAGAATGGGAATGGAGGGGTATAGAAAATAGGGATCATGAGCCTTAGGAGTCCCTGGGATTCGTGTAAATAGATGATGATATTGATGTACTTGTTTTTATCCTACAGGTGCTTTGGTCCACCTTGTTGTCTAACGAGGGGCAGACACGCGATGGGTCATGAGAGGGCTGCTCTTGGATTTGTTTTCAAGAGTATCCTAGTGCTTCATGTCATTAGTGTATGCTTGACCTGGACCATTTGATGGGCAACACGACAGCTCAGTGACTATCGCTGTGCTGTGCAGATACATGGATTTGGGCCTGTGTCTGTGGGAGTTTGCGCATTCTCCCCGTGCTTGCGTGGGTTTTCTCCGGGTGCTCCGGTTTCCTCCCACATCCCAAAGATGTGCTCTTAGGCTAATTGGCAAAACAAATTCTCCTAAATTGTCTCAAATTTGGTTTTTAATCCATAGATCTATAAACATTGACAGGGATCACAGGTAGAGGTGGGAACATCGGGGTGGTGGTGCGGGCTTGTTGGGCCGAAGGGCCTGTTTCCCGTGCTGTTTTGTTCTTTGTTCTTCTTTAGGAAGGGAAATCTATCCAGTCTGATCTACACTTGATTCCAGAAATACAGCATCTGATCTGTTCTCAACTGCACTCTGAAATAGTCCAGCAAACCATTCACTTGAATTAGAACACCCGGCATCGAGTTAGAAAACAGCACACACACCCAGCCCTGCTAACCCTGCAAAGTAAGACACAAAGTCCTCAACAATATCTTCTGCTAAAATGTGGGGAGCTGCCCCACAAACAGGTCAAGCAACAGGCTGACATGAGTATTGGGTATCACCTACAAAGTGCACCGCATCGACTCTCCAAGCCTCCTTTGACAGCACCTTCTGAACCTACAAACCCTACCAGCTAAATTCCTGGGAATAACTTCCCGGGAACTTCCCCTTTGAGCCACTCGCCATCCTGACTTGGAAAAATATCAGCTGTTCCTTCACTATCACAGGGTTAAAATCGTGAAACTCCTTCCCTAACGACACTCTGATTATAGCTACACCATATGGAGTGCAGCAATTCAAGAAGGCAGCTTACCACCATCTTCTCAAGGGGTAATTCGCGATGGGCAGCGAATGTGTAAATAAAGTTAACATTCACACTTGTTACTGTTCTGCTTCTTCATCTTACATCTCACACCCAAGATGTTGCTTTGTAAAGCAACGATGTTGCTTTGTTGCTTTAGGATCATCTACAACACCACCCCCCCCCCCCCCCCACCCCACCCCAGTCCTCCCCCGCCCCACTGTCCCCACCCTCTGCCCAGTTGGGTGATCTGTTGCTCCAGGAGTAAAATCTGAAGGGTTAACAGCCGAGCCAAGGATCTGGTTGTGCAGGTGGCTGGAATAATTCTTTCTCATGATAGATAGTCAGTTTAAACATTATGAAGCCTTTCTGCTCCATTCCTGTGTATTAATGGATTTCATACTCCATTTTTTTTCTTATTAGTTGTCTTGTGTTTAAATCAAATTGACTGTGTGTGTGTGTGTGTGTGTGTGTGTGTGTGTGTGTGTGTGTGTGTGTGTGTGTGTGTGTGTGTGTGTGTGTGTGTGACTCCGTGTGAGTGTGTATGTGTGTATGCGTGTGTGTGAGTGAGTGTGTGTGTGTGACTCCGTGTGAGTGTGTATGTGTGTGTATATATGTGAGTGTGTGTGTGTGTGTGAATGTGTGCGTGTGTTGGGGGGGTGTGTATGCTGCAAATATTTTTTTAATCATATAAAATCAGAACTTCTTCAGAGCATCATGTTAACATGATATGTAAAAGCCTGTGATTTACACAAGGATGTGAAGGGTCATCTCTATGTCTAACACTTTGCAAACCGTTCATCTGAATCCTTGGTACAATGGCTATAATGTTTGGTCAGAAATCTTTATAAGGCAGGACTCAATCTTGACCCTGCTATTATTGGGAACATAGAATAACTTGAGAGAAATTACACCAGAGTACAAAAGAGCAATACACTGCTTTCCCATAACCTCATCAATCCTCTGAAAAACCGTGGGAATTGTGGACTCGTGTCATTGTGTTTGGGATTACTGGCAAATATGAGCTTTGCATTTGAAGTTCATCTAATTATAATCTAGCCTTTGCTAAATTTGGAAAACACAGCATAAACAGCCAGTATCAGATTCAGTCCACTATGAGTGAAAGTTCCAATACCGTTCGCAGAGTTGGTGAAAGTTCCCAAGAGCAAACGCTAAAGATGGGAGATTTTCCATTTGGCTGAATCTTAACTAACTGGGCTACTTGCCTGGAATGTTGTGCATCAAACTGTGCTGAGAAATGTTTAGTTCCCTAGTGACCTAATGAGTATGTATTTGCCCACTGTGTTTATATATGTATAAAATTACACAGGGAACATTTCAGGGAAGGTTCATCAGGCTTACATCTAGGGTGATGGGTTAAGAACTCTGGGGTGTTTGATTCTGTTAAAGATGTTGTGTAAATATAAATTGTTGTTCTTAATGCCATTTGAGAAAATGTTGAGCCGGTTGAACACATAATCATTCGATTTTGGCAGAATGAGGGATGATTTTATTCTAAAGGATCTCGATGTTAATAATAAGTTAGTTAGGGAAATGCAGAGTATTGTCCGAGGTCCAACCAACTACATCATTAGTGACTTTCTCTCCATCATAATATCAGAAATGGGGATGTTTACTGATGATTGCACAATGTTCAGCACCATTCACAACTCCTCAGATACTGGAGCAGTCCATGTCCAAATGCAGCAAGATCTGGACAATATCCAGGATGGCACATGGCAGGCAACATTTGGACCACACAAGTGTCAGGCAGTGAGTATCTCCAACAAGTGAGTATCTAACCATTTCCCTTGACATTCAATGTTAAATCCCTGTTATTCGCACCCTGGGGTTTAGCATTGACCAGAACTCGAACTAATCCAGCCATACAAATACTGTGGCTACCAGAATATGTCAGGGGCTAGGAATCCTGCAGTGAGTAGTTTGTCTATTAACTCTCAAAGGCCTGTCCACCATCTACAAAGCACAAGTCAGGAGTGTGAAAGAATACTCTCCACTTGCCTGGATGAGTACAGCTCTAACAACACTCAAAGCTTGACATTATCCAAGACAAAGAGGCCTGCCTGATTGACATTTCACACAAAATTTTTCATTCCCTCCACACTGATGTACAGTGGCAACAGTGTGTACTATCTACAAGATGCACTGCAAGAACTCACCAAGGTTCTTTACACAGCATCTTCCAAACCCATGACCACTATTATCTAAAAGGGCAAGGGCAGCAAATAGCTGGGAACACCATCTAGCCATTCCTTCACTGTTACTGGGGTGAAATGCTGGAACTCCTTCCCTAACAACACTGTGAATATATCTACACCACATGGACTGCAGCAGTTCAAGAACAAAGCTCACCACTATCCTCTTAAGGGCATCTTGTGATGGGCAATAAATGGGGACCGAGCCAATGACGTCCACATCCTATAAATTAATTTTAAAAATTGATTTACAAAAATAAAGAGTATTGTTCAATGAAGTCCTTAGAATGCTTAAAAAGATAAAATCTTGTGGCAATGTTTGTGTCTGGTGTGTCTCTGGGGAGAGAACAGAAAGGGTCCATTGGTCTGCTTGAGGTACCAGGGGACACTGTAGGGGGTTAGAATACTTCCTTACCTCCTCACGCCAGATCTTCTGCCCCAGAAATCAGAATGGTAAATCTTCTCTGTACTCCCTTGATAAGGAAGCCAAAACTGCACCCAATATTACAGGTATGGCCTCACTAAGGACCTGTGAAATTGCAGCAGGACATCTCTATTTCTGTATTCGAAACCTCTCACTATGAAGGGTCACAATCCATTTGCCTTCTTTACTGCCTGCTGCACCTCTATGCTTACCTTCGGCGACTGGTGCACATGGACACCCAAGTCTCATTGCACATTCCCGCCTCTTAATTTATAGCCATTTAGATAGTAATCTGCCTTCCTGTTATTGTTGCCAAAGTGGATAATCTCACATTTATCTGCCATGCATTTGAACACTTTTCCAAATTGGCATGGTAGCACAATGGTTAACACTGCTGTTTCACAGCTCCAGGGTCCTGGGTTCAATTCCCAGCTCTGGTCATTGACTGTGTGGAGTTTGCACAATCTTGTAGTGTCTGTGTGGGTTTCCTCTGGGTACTTTGGTTTCCTCCCACAATCCAAAGATGTGCGGGTTAGGTTGATTGGCCATGCTAAGAAATTGCCCCTTAGTGTCCAGGGATGTGTAGGTTAGAAGGGATTAGTGGGTACAATATTAGGGATACAGGGGTAGGGCGTGGGTGGGATTGTGTTCGGTGCAGATTTGTTGGGGCGGAGGGCCTCTTTCTGCACTCTCTTCACAGCTCACTCTCCCAGCTGGCTTTGTGTCATTTGCAATTTTGGCAATATTGCATTTAGTTCCCTCATCTAAATCATTAACATATGTAGTGAGTAGCTGTGGTCCTAGCATCAATCCTTGTGGTACCCCACTAGTCACTGACTGCCATTCATAAAATGACCCTTTTATTCCGACTCTTTGATTCCCATCTGCCAAAGAGTTTTCTGTCCATCTTAATACATCACATCCAATCCCATGTGCTTTAGTTTTACATGCTAATCTCTTGTGTGAGATTTTGTTGAAAGCCTTCTGAAATTCCAAATAAACCACATCCACCAGCTCCTAGCTACATCCTGCCAGTAGATTTGTCAGACCTGATTCCTCTTTTGTATGTCCACGCTGATTCTATCTGATATCACCACTGTTTATCAAGAACTCTGCCATTATTTTTGATAATGGGCTCTAGAATTTTGCCCACTACCAACGTCAGACTTACTGGTCTACAATTCTCTGTTTTCTCTTTCCCATCTGTTTTTTAAATAATGGGATTATATTCGCTACACTCTAATCTGTAGGGTCAGCGTGGGGTCTATTGGGGGCGGGGTCTGGGGTGGGAGATCAGTAAAGATGGGGATGGGGGTGAGGTTAAGATTCCTGCTGTGATCAGTGACAGAGGGAGGGAAGACAGCCATTTGGGGCTGGCCATCTGAATGGGGGATTTGGCCTGCCGGAGGAGTGTGGTATGGGGAGAGCTGGGGGGTGGGGGGAGCAAAACTGATGGGTTTGGGGGGGGGGGGGAACGTGGAACTTGATGTGGGCTGGAGGCTGTTGGGATTTTCTAGCCCAGAAATATCCAGGAGGCCTGTGGTCAGGAGGTGGAGGGATCGGAAGTCCAGCGATGGGAGATCGCAGGGCTGACCTAGATTAGGGGAGGGTGAGTCACATGCCAGCATTGTAGGGTTGAGGGGTTGGCTAGTGATTGGGAGAGCAGCAGTGCAGGCCCTCTGCGCATGTACCAATCTCACTCTGGCACATGCGCAGTGGCTCACTCAGCGCTATGCTGCCGGCCTCTCAATCGGAATAGGCCCCGCTCCTGATTTATATTGTATGTCATGCTAGGTCACTCTGCAATGCTCAGAGTGTTGGAGCTTCATATTGAAAATCCCACTGAAGAAATCAATGGGAGTTATTCTGATTTTTTATGCAAATTTGACACTCAGAATTTTCTACCTATGATGCTTCTCAATTTATGTAAAGAAGCGTTATTTGCAATTGCTGGAAATACGAAAAACATTTTCCAGTTAAAGCAAGAATTTCCTAAACTGCAGTCACCATTTGTAATCAAATAACATGACAATTCTCACAGGTTGTGAAAGTCTCCTTAGCGGTGGTTGAGGGACAAATATTGGTCAAATCAGGTGAGAAGAACTCACTCATCTTACCAAATGATTATCAGATCCTCCACACTTAACTGTGAGATTCATATTCTGTCCAAAAGACAGAATAAGTTGCAGTCTAGTAGCTGTTCAACAGTTCCCTGAAAAGTTAGCCCAGTGTCTCAGGAGCAGGGATTGAATCTACAAAACTGCTGACTCAAGAGGTGAGAGTGCGACTAATGATCCATAGTGAATTGCTGCGTGAAAATTGGCCACAGCGATTTGTTCATCAAAGTACCTAACTTGTTCTCCAGGGGCAGACAGTGCAGGGTGCACAAAACCCTGTGGACATTGGTGGAACTGGAAGATCCTTTAAAAGCATCAGAAATATGCAGCGGGAGGAAGGTAGTGAGGGCATGCCTGGAAAATCTTATCCATAATTGTAGGTTTTGTTATCATGCAGTCCAGTTTTTTGTTCTG
This sequence comes from Sphyrna mokarran, assembly GCA_024679065.1. Classification (NCBI taxonomy): domain Eukaryota; kingdom Metazoa; phylum Chordata; class Chondrichthyes; order Carcharhiniformes; family Carcharhinidae; genus Sphyrna; species Sphyrna mokarran. Next base: position 78,427,530 of record JAGIQG010000014.1, on the reverse strand, counting down.
CCCTTTGCTTTTTACAGTCTGTGATCTATCTACAACAGAAAACAAAATATCAACACTGTATTCAAGAGGTACGCTGCTTGGGTCAAGCGCTTTTGTTAGGCAACAAACTCTTTGTGCTGGTATGCAGTTTCTTGGCAGAGCCACAGCTTAGAGAACTTGTATTGCGGAGAGAATTCATTACTTGACTGTTTCAAAAAAACTGAAAGTTGATTAAAAAACACAACTTGTGATTGGGTTGTAGGTTCAGGTTTTTGTACATTCTCCTGAAAGGATTATGTATTGTATGAGCAGCAGGTGAGGCTGGTTTTTCAGTATTCAAAGAAGCAGGAAGCACCTGGCCTCATATTCTCCAATGAATTGGCCTTTCCTTATTTCCACTCAACTCAGTCAATGCAGGGAAGGATGCAGAATACCTGAACAATGATGGGAACTCAGATTGAACCAGAATTGAATGCACTAATACTTCACACATAATTATTGGGCTTTTAACATGTGCATGTTTTCATAGTACATTTCATTAAGGTTTTCACTCTGTCCTTTACAGGCAAATTTTTTAAAAATTCTGTGAGTTGTTCTGCCGTCGATGCAGTCATCCATGCGATTTAGATTAACTCTTTAAAATTCTTACTTAAATTTAATTTCTTTGGTTCTATGCAAGACAATGGAATACAGTAAGAAGTCTCACAACACCAGGTTACACATCCAGACAATGGAATACAGACTCTGCCATTGGTCCTCTCTAGCTCTCAATCCTTCTCGTTCTGGCCCAGATAGTATCCCACTCCGGAAAGTTCACCTTAAGTGCACTTCACCAGGTCTCTTTCTGTTGTAGATAGATCACAGACTGTAAAAAGCAAAGGGCAGAACAAAAAACTGGACTGCATGATAACAAAGGAGGTTTTCAGAAAGTCTTCTATTTCCAGCTGGTGGTGTCCATTCTGCTGTCACTCTGCTGGGGCACGCGTCCAGGAGGCAAAAACTTCGGTATTTCTCGGTCTCAATGTGCAGCAGGTGACTGTGACCAGCTTGGTGCAGCACTTCTTCAATCAGTGATGAAGTTAGACAGAGTAGATTCAGAAAGAATATCCCCAATGGTGGGGAGGACCAGAACTGGGGGTTATAGTTTGAGGATAAGGGGTAAATCTTTTAAAACTAAATGAGGGGATGTTTCTTCACTTAGAGGGTGATGAAAGTGTGGAATTCACTTCCACAGAAAGGTGTTGAGGCCAAAACATTGTCTGGTTTAAAGAAGAAATAAGATATAGCTCTTGGGGCTAAAGAGATTGAGGGATATGGGGGGAAGGGGGGGATCAGGATATTGAATTCGACAAACAGCCATGACAAAGATGAATCATGGCACAGGCTCAAAGGGCCAAATGGCCTACTCCTGCTTCTAGTTCCCATGTTTCTTTGTTATCTTTAGAGGGATTCAGATCAAATCCCGTTGCGGTCATTTCAAATATCTTTCGAATATCCATTAAAATGAGCATGTGAAAAATAAAATACAAAAGGTTTGCGATTCTTCCGATGTTGGGTTAATGGCATGCTGGTTATCCTAGCGGCATCAACACCATTCACATTTATTAGAACCTCATGAATATTCATTAAAACAGTTAATTGCCCGAATCTCCTCATGGTTTCCAATCTTGCTTCATATCAACAGGAAATCCTGTTGGCCTAAAACCCATTTGGCAAGAAGTAGATTTCCCCGAGGGCCTTCTCAGCTTGTTGACATTCAGTGACAGGAAGGTGATAGAGGCCGATAGGTACCAGAGCACATGGAGAAGACATGCATCGCATGGTGGCTGGAGCCTTATCATTGAAGCAGCTTTCAGAAGGTACGGAGTCTCCACTTCACTGAGGCTTCAGACTGCAAGCGAGTATGAGGCCCTTCACCATGGGGTGCAAGTATTCTTCCAAGGACTTTGCATTAGGGCTGGGAGTCTTAGGATGGGAGGTAGTCAGAATTATGGATGTGTAGCAAGGGAAGGTGTGGAGGGTATGGTGGGTGGAGTTGGGGGCACTGATACCCAGGTGAGTGAGCTCACACGTGGGTTGGTGGGACCAACTGCTGTTTACTCGGCTGTGAATGTGGTGGATGTGATAGGACAGGGTGGTTAAGGTAACGGGGGAGCGGGGGGAGGGGTGGTGCACAGCGAGCTGGCAGAGTGAGGATTTGACAGTTCCTGTTTAAGAGAGGCTTTGGGGATCAGTAATTATTGGACAGAGACATGCACAGATAAAGGGGTGGGCAGGAGGAGCTCCGGGAGGTCAATGGGAGTGTGACCGGGATGCTTGGGAAGAAATGCATATGTTAACCTGTACATCCTAGAAAGACAAAGGTTTGGGCAGGAGGATGACAGTGTGGGTGTCTTGGCATTATCTTCAACAAAGGGAAAGGTTCAACAATGATGGAGGGAAGGACATGTGTGATTGGGGGAGGGGAAAATGATAAAGGAGCTCACAAAAACATGAGCAATGCCATTGTTCTCAAATCAAATGTGAGTGGAGTCTCACATTGTACAGACATCGGAGTTGTGTCAGTGTGGGTGGAGATCCAGTTATATCAACTTTGCAACAGAAAGGGAATTGCAGCCAACAAGATTTAATACGCCTGGGATCAATAGGATGGATCTGTGGAATGAAATTTCAATGTGTACAGAAGACACTTTGCATAAGGTTCTGAAAGTCAGTGCCAGAGAATCTTTACCCTGTAGATTCAGTCATATGGTTCACTGTATGCAGGAGAACTGTGTGGCACGGGGCAGCTGGGGGCACATAGAAAGATTGCATGGCAGAGGCAGCTGGGGGCATGCAGGAGGACTGTGTGGTGGGGGGCAAATGGGGCATGTAGGAAGATTACATGGTGGGGGGATAGCTAGGAGCATGAAAAGTCTTTTGAAAGGCACTGAGCGAAAATGGGAAATAAAGTGCAGTGAATGTGAATATATTTGCAGACATTCAATTAGTTACAATTATTGTGTTCACCCGTGAAACAAGCTGTGAGCCAAATGTTTTACTTTCTCTGTTGCTCAAGTTGCAGCTCTGACACCTCCAGCAGGGTGGAGGCTGCCTGGGGACTTGTTTACCCTCTTGCCTTTGATCACTTCAACGGTCATGAGCTTTGAGGCCTTCGGACAGTGCTGCATCCTGTTTCCCCTACCTCTGCTGATTTTCCACTGTCAGTAGAAGTTTCCAGAGGCTGTCAATTGGTTCTGGGGGTGTCTCTTCTAGGCCTGGATCTGTGGCTAAAAAAATAGAGGGCAGGACCTACCACACCTCTCCCACGGAGGGTTTTGCAGCAGCAAACGCAGCCTGTCATTGGCAGGTCACACTGTTGTCAATGGAGTTTCCCATTACTTGCACCCTCTATCGCTTGGGAACCCATAGCAGGTGGTTCACTGTCAACAGGACCAGAAGGATCCACTCAGAGGATAGAGTTTTAATACATAATCATGAGGATTTAGTGACTTTGCTGTGATTGTCAGGACTTATCGAATTGTGACCCATGCTGGGTTACTAAAATAATCCAATTTCCTCTCCCCTAGCTTTTACTAATACACTATACAAAGCATTCTTTCTGGCTGTATCACAGCTTGGTATGGTTCCTGCTCTGCCCAAGACTGCAAGAAAATAGAGAAGGTCATGATAGTAGCCCAATCCATCATGCAAATAGCCTCCCATCCATTGGCTCTATCTACACTCTCCACAGCCAGCATAATTAAGGACCCCACACACATTGAATACTCTTTTCTTCTATTGGAAAAAAAGATACAAAACTCTGAGGTCATGCACCAACCGAGTAAAGAACAGTTTCTTCCTTGCTGCCATCAGACTTTTGAATGGACTTACCTTACATTAATTTGATCTTTCTATACACCCTAGTTGTGATTGTAACACTACATTCTGCACTCTCTCCTTTCCTTCTCTATGAATGGTATGCTCTGTCTGTAACGTGCGCAAGAAACAATGCTTTTCACTGTATGCTAATATATGTGACAATAATAAATCAAATCAAATCAAATCAAATCAAATCACAGTGTGGCCCTGGACCTCCCCAGCAATCTGGGCTGTAGCGTTCTCGAGCTCTGTACTGACAGTGATATTGGCTGTCATTTTGGTCAAATGCAGGAAAGGAATGATCTGATTGGAGCAGCAGCCCCTTGCATTTTGAACGGGCTGCTCTGTCTCATTGGGTTCTGAATAGTGGCCCGGAGATCGACATAGTACAGCCTGTAGACTGCCAGGTGGACAAACTTGTTCTTGAACCAGGGGAGACACAATCAGAATAAGCGTAGAGCATTTAGAATTGAGATAAGAAGAAATAGCTTTGCTCAAAGGAAGGCGAATCTTACGAATTCTCCCCCTGGATTGTTGTGGGATCTCAGTCATTGAGTAAATTCAGGACAGAGATTGATAGAATTATTGAAATTGAAGATATCAAGGAATGTTGGGATAATGTGGGAAAATGCCATTGAGGGAAATGATTGGACATGATGAAGTGGGGAGCAGGCCCAAGGGGTTGACTGTCTTGCTCCTCTTTCTTATATTCGTGTGACCACAACACTTTATACCACAGGAGTAGTAGAGTGCTGATCAGTTTGTGAGTGAAATTTGCTTGGTGTGACGCTAATGTACCTTTAAGAGTTTTTTTTTTAAATCATGGTTTCTGCAGCTCTCACAGCTTCAGGTTTCCTAGCTCACAGCCTGAATTAATCTCAGTGTGGCCAGGCAAGCTTTCAGGTGTGTTTTTATTCCTCTTTGAGTGGCTTGCATGGGAGTTGTTTATTTTTGCTTTGGTTTTTTTTACTCTGCGTTATTCGGAGGGAAGAAAAAACTGGTTGTCAGATCAAGCGACAGAAGTTTTTTTTTCATTTTCTGAGCTAGCTTTTTTTAGATGAGACAGTAAGTTGAAAAGAAGTGTTTTTTCTTTCCCTGTTTATTTTAGAAATTCTGCTGGTTATCTGAAAGCAAGGTCCTGTTTTCCTGCAGAAAAGACTCTGCAGTTGGTAGCTTGATCCAAGAGTCTTTCCCTGGGGTTCTGAGAAGCTGTTTTAAATTCAACTTGTTCTGTGTGAATCCAGAGGATTGCAGACTTCAACCAAAGGACTCAATTTTCAATATCACGTGAGCGTTAGTCTTTGTTGTGTTGAACTTAATTAAAGGGTTTGTCAATGGAAGGTTTTGGTTTTGATTGGAACCCATTAGATGTATTTGTTAAGGCTTGTACATTATAGTGGTTACTTTGGTTTCTTGTTTGTAATTGGTAAAAGATCTTGGTAAGTTTCTTATAATACGTGTTAACTACATTCACTAAATAAATTTTGTTTGATAAAATCTCCCTAGTGGATCATTTGGATCATACCTGAAGTCAAACCTATTGTGCTTATCCTTGTCAAATTCAAGATGCAAAACTTCAGATGGGCTCCATAAAATACTTTGGAATTTCTAACCTGAACCATAACACAAGGTGTAGCCATGGAAAACTGCGGGGACCGCAAATCTATAGGTTTCTCAAGCTCCTGGGTAATACAAAAAAATTGCAAGGTTTGAACCTGTTTCTTTTGCAGAGATTGGGTTCCTATGTGAATGTGTGTCGCTTCTGGCAAGCATAGGTGAGGCATGTCACTTGCTTAATGGAGAATCCAGAATTGTTTTTTTTTGTGTAGTGATTAGCGCAAAGCAAGATGAAAAGCTCCAGCAATATTTCTCTCTTTTTAACAATATTTAAGATCCCATGGCACTATTTGAATGAAAGTGATGAATTGTCACAGTGACTTGGTCAACACTGCTCCCTCAATCAAAGAGAAATACCTGATTACTTAGCTCACTAATGAATAATCTGATGTGCAGTGCGAGCAAATTAATATCCATAATAACACTTGCTCTCCATTAGGATAGTTTATTGCAGAAAGCACTTGGAGATGTTTTGAGAAATGCTTTAGAAAGAAGTGCTCTGTGTTTCATGTAAAGAGACATCTACTTTGTTGTTTCATTTTGAAGGTGCATCCTGTACTTGTTGTTGAGGTGAACTCTGCAGCCAGAATGAAAACCTTTGCACTTAGCAAGAAAATCAATCTCCTGCAGCTGTGTTTCAGCCAAGGAAAAGTTGCTTAGAGACGATGATGATTAGGTGATGAACAGAATACAGCATTCAGCAGCATTACAATGTGAAGCAAGAGCTTTTACTGGAGCACAATGGTCCACAAATATAGTAATGGACCATGCTTTCAGCACTGTGCTCCTATATATAGGTCATTAGTCATTCAGTAACAATAAATCAGAGCGTAGGATGCCATACATTTCCTTATTATTTGGTCTTTGCATCTCTCATGGGAGCATATTGTTATCAAGATTAGTAATTCCTCTTCTGATGGTTTATGTTAAAAAAACAGGCTGCATTTAAATATGCTTTTTGAAACAATTTTTTTGCAAATGTTCTATTTCTTTAAAACCGTTTGTTTCCCGTAACCAAATTTGCACCAAAGAAACTGTGTAAATCTATCGCTATATGGCTATGGCTCCAGCAAGAACTTGATTTTAAAATCCTCATCTTTGTTTTCGAATACTTTCCCTCTCCCTGTTTCTGTAATGTTGTCCTCCTTGTGACCCTCCAAGATATCTGTGCTCCTTTCACTCTATCTCTTGAGCGTGGCTGTGTTTTCTCCTTCCTAGATCGTGAACCCCCTCCACAAACATCCCCATAGCCAGCTCACCACTAATTAACAGCCCACTCTGCTCATTAAAGAATTTTTTAAGGGACCTGTGTTGTAAATGCTACTTACAATGTTTATTTTGGCGAATGTAGACAGCCAAAATAGAAGAACTCCCTTCCCAGCAAGAGCTTGCAAATACCTGTTATCAAGGGCAATTAGGGGCAAGCAACAAATGCTGGACTTTCCAGTGATGCCCACATCCCATACAAGAATTAAAAAATGTTAGTATCCAATTGCTGGGTCAATTATGAGAAATTTATCTGTATTTGTGGAAAGCTGAAGTTTGATTAGCCAACTAGCAGGAAATTCAGCACCGTACTTTAACTTGACAATCCAATGTGAATAATGCTGGTCTCCTTCTGAGTTCCCTGTTCTGCCCAGCAAGCCAGCTTCAGGCTCCAATATAGCTGCCTCCTACTTCTTGCACCCGGCAGGCAGTTCTCACTTCCAGGGGCTAAATGCCACAAATTTGACACTGAGATCACCGATTGTCCAATGGGGACATATGTGTTCAAAAAAAATTAAATCACCCGAGCGGTGCATCTGCTCAAGAACTCAGAATTCATCCCAATTTGATTCTCTGACTGATGAGTCAAAATTGAATCTGTTTTTATTGTTTTGAACCATTATTTCCTGTTAAATTTTATTTATTATTTGTGTCACAAATAGGCTTGCATTAGCACTGAAGTGAAGTTATTGTGAAAATCTCCCTAGTTGCCATATTTTGGCACTTGTTTGGGTACACTGAGGGAGAATTTAGTGTGGCCAATGCAGGTAAATAGCACATCTTTTGGAGTGTGGGAGGAAACCGGGGCACCCAGAGGAATCCCACGCAGACATGGGGAGAACGTGCAGACTCCACACAGGCAGTGACCCAAGCTGGGATTCGAACATAGGTCCCTGGCGCTGTGAGGCAACAGTGCTAACGACTGTGTCATCATTGCTTTGAAAGCTGGTGCAAAAATAGCTGGGAAGAAGTGATTTCAGATAAGTTGTTTTCATTTTATACAAATTAAATATTTAAGGGTCAAGAACAAAGAAGCAATCAGTGTGCCTGAAAAGATGATCTTTTAGTGAGCAGTGCGTTCAGTTCCCAGCATTCTACAGTCTCCACAGAAAGCTGAGGTTCAGAGTAAGAAGCTCAATACCTCCCAGGAGAAAACAGCAGCATTTGATCAGCATTCCATCCACAGCATTAAGCATTCACTCCCTCCATTACCAACACACAGCGGCAGCCGCCTATACCATCTACAAGATGCTCTGCAAGAACTCACCAAAGCTCCTTAGGCAGCACCTTCCAGCCCCACAGCCTCTACCATCTAGCAGGGACCACAGATCAATGCTGTCATCTAAAAGTTACCAGCCAAGTCACACAATATTCTGACTTGGAAATATTTTGTCATTCTTCTCCTGTTGCTGAGTGAAAATCCTGGAATTTCCTTTGAAACAGCATTGTGGCTGTGCCTCCACTTCAGAAACTGCAATGGTTCAAGAAACAGCTCACCACTACTTTCTCAAGGACAACTAGTGAATGAATTCAAAGAGTCAATAACCAGAGGACACATTCAGAAGATTATTAGCAAAGCAAACAGGGAAAGTACATTTACACACAATGGCAGCAATGTGTAGCATCTACAGAATACACTTCAGCAACTCACCAAGGCTCCTTCAACACCACTCTCCAAACTTACAACATCTACCATCTAGAAGGGTAAGGACAGCATGTTCACCATCTGAAAGTTCCCCTCCAAGCCACTACCAACGCTGACTTGAAAAATATATCACTAATCCTTTGTTGTCACTGGGTCAAAATCCTGGAACTCCCTCCCTAACAGCACTGGGATGTGCCTACATCAAATGGACTGCAGCGGCTCAAGGAGACAGCTCACTAGTGATGAGCAGTAAATGATGGTCTAAAACCAGTGACATTTTCATCCCAAGAAATTATGAGGGAAAAATAATGAAACCCTGACCCCATCACTTGGGATGGTAACTCACAGCAAAGAAGGAGGCCATTGTGTTGACATCAGCTCTGTCAATGTGTTATCAAATTAGGCCTGGTCCTCTGTCTTTTTCTCGTATTCCTGCAAAGCTTTTCCACGATGCAGGTCCCTTTGGTAATCAGTACAAAATCTGCTTCCTTACCCATTTTAGGCATTGCATTCCAGACCATAAAACTCACTACCTGTAAAATAATTCATCATCTTTCCTGGATTGTTTTGCAAATTATCTTAAGAATATGTCCTCTAGTTATTGACACTTTATATTCATTCAAGGGCATATGGACTGTGCTAGCAAGGTTGACATTTATTTCCCATCACTGATTGCCCCTTGAGAAAATGATGGTGAGCTACCTTCATGAACAGCTGCTGTCCTGTGGTAGATACACCTACACTGCTTTGAAGGCAATTTTGACCCAGTGACACAGAAGGAACAGCCAATATATTTCCAAAATTACTATAACGATAGTGAGTAACTTGGGAAAAAAATTGCAAGTGGTGGTGTTCCCATGTGTTTAGTGCTTTATCTCCTGGGTGATGGAGGGGGTAACAGTTGTGAAAGGCATTGTCAAAGGAACTTTAGTGAATTGCTGCAGTGCATTTTTTATATAAGTTATATTTCATGAAATAAACGTTTATGGCACCTTCAAATCATAGAGTCCCTACACTGCAGAAGGAGGTTATTTGGCCCATCGAGTTTGCTCCCGCTATCTGACAGACCATCTTACCCACACCCACGCCATCCTTAACTCCACTAATCTCCCTAATCTACACATTTTGGGCATTTTAGCATGACAAATCCATTTAATCTGTACATCTTTTTGACTGTGGGCAGAAACTGAAGCACCCAGAGAAAACCCATGCAGACACAGAACATAGAACATAGAACATAGAACATTACAGCGCAGAACAGGCCCTTCAGGCTTCGATGTTGCGCCGACCAATTAACAAAAAGCAATGACCCTCTAATCTAAACCATTCCCTTTTCATCCATAAACTTATCTACTAACCTCTTAAAGGCCACCAAACTTGGTGCATCTACAACTGCAGCAGGCAGGGCATTCCATACCCTTACCACCCTCTGGGTAAAGAACCTACCTCTGACATACATCCTATAACTACCACCCCTTAATTTAAAGCTATGTCCCCTCGTGCTAGCTTTCTCCATCCTAGGAAAAGGCTATCACTGTCCACCCTATCTAAACCTCTAATCATCTTATATGTTTCAATAAGGTCTCCTCTTAGCCGCCTTCTTTCTAACGAAAACAACCTCAAATCCCTCAGCCTCTCCTCATAAGACCTGCACTCCATACCAGGCAACATCCTGGTAAACCTCCTCTGTACCCTCTCCAATGCCTCCACATCTTTCTTATAATGTGGGGACCAGAACTGCACACAATACTCCAAGTGCGGACGCACTAGAGTTTTGTACAGTTGCAACATGACGTTGCGGCTCCGAAATTCAATCCCCTACCAATAAAAGCTAAGACTCCGTATGCCTTCTTAACAACCTTATCGACTTGATTGCCAACTTTCAGGGATCTATGCACATATACAGCAAGATCCCTCTGTTCTTCAACACTATTAAAGCATGAAGCTGGGGGTAGTAGTTATAGCTGGGGGAATAGTAATTATGAGGCCATAAGGAGGGAATTAAGGTGCATAGGTTGGATTAGAAAGCTACAGGGACTGGGAACATCTGAAATGTGGAGCTTATTTAAGGAGCAGCTACTGCAAGTCCTTGATAAGTATGTCCCTGTCAGGCAAGGAGGAAAAGGTTGAGTAAGGGAACCATGGTGTACGAAAAAAGTTAATTCGCTGGTTAAAAGGAAAAAGGAGGCTTATGTCAGGATGAGGCTTGAAGGCTCAGTTAGTGCAATGGATAGCTATAGATTAGCCAGGAGGGAGCTAAAGAGTGAGTTGAGGAGAGCTGAAAGGGGACACGAGAAGACTTTGGCTGATAGGATCAAGGAGAATCCTAAAGCTTTCTTTAAATATGTTAAGAATAGAAGATTGGTTAGGGCAAGATTAGGGCCAGTCATAGACAGCAGTGGGAAGTTGTGCGTGGAGCCTGAGGAGATTGGAGAGGTACTGAATAAATATTTCTCTTTGGTATTCAAGCAGGGTGATGTAAATGTAGTTATGGAGAACACTGAGGTACAGGGTAGCAAACTGGAAGGTATCGAAGTAGATAGGGAGGATGTGCTAGATATTCTCGAGGGTTTGAAGTTGGATAAGTCCCCTGGGCCGGACGGGATTTACCCTAGGATTCGCTGGGAGGCAAGAGAGGAGATTGCAGAGCCTCTGGCTCTGATCTTCAGGTCGTCGTTGGTTACGGGTATAGTGCCGGAAGACTGGAGGATAGCGAATGTGGTCCATTGTTCAAGAAGGGGAATAGAGACTTTCCTGGGAATTATAGACCGGTGAGTCTTACTTCTATTGTGGGCAAAGTATTGGAAAGAATTATTAGGGATAGGATTTATAGTTATTTAGAGAGAAACAAATTGATTGGGGATAGTCAGCATGGTTTTGTGAAGGGTAGGTCGTGCCTTACTAACCTTATTGAGTTTTTGAAAAAGTGACCAAAGAGGTGGATGGGGGTAAGGCAGTTGATGTGGTATATATGGACTTTAGTAAGGCGTTCGATAAGGTGCCCATGGAAGGCTTCTGCAGAAAATGCAGATGTATGGGATTGAGGGTGATTTAGCTAATTGGATTAGGAATTGGCTAGCTGATAGAAGACAGAGGGTGGTGGTCGATGGAAATTATTCATCGTGGAGTTTGGTTACAAGTGGTGTACCTCAGGAGTCTGTTTTGGGGCCCCTGCTGTTTGTAATTTTTATAAATGATTTAGATGAGGGTATTGAAAGATGGATTAGTAAATTTGCGGATGACACCAAAGTCGGAGGAGTGGTAGATAGTGAAGAGGGGTGTTATAGTTTGCAGAGAGACATGGACATGTTGCAGAGCTGGGCTGAGAGGTGGCAAATGGAGTTTAATGCGGAAAAGTGTGAGGTAATTCACATCCTTCAACACTCTCATGAAGGTGGGTGGTTAGACACCCCATGGGTTACAGCCAGTTAGCTGCTGCCATTCCAGCACAGCTTCAAGATCCAGAAATCTAGAAAGAGAGCATGAACAATTCCCAAGGTAATAATAAGTAACAGCTTTTACTATAGTGGGACTGGAAGGAGAGAAACCATTCACAATCTTTTCTGTTTATCTGTTATTAACTTTGTGAAAGTTATAGCGTTCTGAATGGAAAATCATGTCTCATAAATTTGATTGCATTTTTTGAATGGTAACCAAAAAGGAAGATAAGGGCATTGAGATTGATATTGTCTACATGGACTTTGACAAATGGGTTTTGATTTGATTTGATTTGATTTATTATTGTCAATAAATACAGTGAAAAATATTGTTTCTTGTGCGCTATACAGATAAAACATACTGTTCATAGAGAAGGAAAGGAGAGAGTGCAGAATGTAGTGTTACAGTTATAGCTAGGGCGTAGAGAAAGATCAACTTAGTGCAAGGTAAGTTTAAAAAATCTGACAGCAGTGGGGAAGAAGCTGTTCCTGAAACGATTTGTACGTGGCCTCAGAATTTTGTATCTTTTTCCTGAAGGAAGAAGGTGAAAGAGAGAATGTCTACAGTGTATGGGGTCCTTAATTATTCCGGCTGCTTTGCTGAGGCAGTGGGAAGTGTGGACAGAGTCAATGGATGGAAGGCTGGTTTGGATGATGGATTGGGCTACATTCATGACCGTTTATAATTCCTTGTGGTTTTGGGCAGAGCAGGAGCTATACCAAGCTGAGATACAATCAGAAAGATTGCTTTCTATGGTGCATCTGTAAAAGTTGGGGAGTGTTGTAGTAGCTGACATGGCAAATTTCCTTAGTCTTTTGAGAAAATAGAGGCATTGATGGGCTTCCTTAACTATAGTGTCGGCATGTGGGGGACCAGAAAAGGTTGTTGGTGATCTGGACACCTAAAAACTTAAAGTTCTTGACCCTTTCTACTTCGTCCCCATTGATGAAGACAGAGACATGTTCTCCTTTACCTTTCCTGAAATTGATGACAATCTCCTTCGTTTTGTTGACATTGAGGGAGAGATTATTATTGCCTCACCATAGAACATAGAATATTACAGCGCAGAACAGGCCCTTCAGCCTCCGATATTGTGCCAACCTGTGAAACCAATCTAAAGCCCATCTAACCTACACTATTCCAATATCATTCATATGTTTATCCAATGACCATTTAAATGCCTTTCATGTTGGCGAGTCCACTACTGTTGCAGGCAGGGCATTCCATGCCCAAATTACTCTCTGAGTATTGTTTACCAGTTCATCAGATTCTCTATCTCATTCCTGTACTCTGATTCATCATTGTTTAAGATCCGACCCACTATGGTAGTGTCATCAGCAAACTTGAAAATTGAGTTGGACGGGAATTTGGCCACACAGTTATCGGTGTAAAAGGAGTATAGTAGGGGGCTTGTGGGGCACTGGTGTTGTTGATGATTGTGGAGGAAGTGTTGTTGCCTATCCTTACTGATTGTGGCCTGTGAGTTAGGAAGTTCTGGATCCAGTTAAAGAGGGCGGTGCCAAAGTCCAGGCCTCAGAGTTTGGAGATGAGTTTTGTGGGAATAATAATGTTGAAGGCTGAGCTGTGGTTAATAAAGAGGGTTCTGACATAGGTGTCCTTGTTATCAAAGTGTTCCAGGGTTAAGTACAGAACCTCATTACATAAGGTTAAATTTCACAGGATTGAGGGTGAAGTAGTCAAATAAATACAAAATTGGTTTGACGACAGAAGACAGAAGGCAGTTGTAGAGAATTTTTTTCTAAACTGGAGGCCTGTGACTAGCAGTGTGCCTCAGGGATCAGTAATTAATATTATTATTAATGATTTGAATGAGAATTTAGGAGGTTTGGTTAGAACATTTGTAGAGGACACCAAGATTGGTGGCATAGTTGACAGTGAAGAACTTTATCTAGGATTGCGACCGGATCTTTTTCAATTATCCAGTGGGCTAACAAATGGCAAATAGAGTTTAATTTAGATAAATGCAAGGTAATGCATTTTGGTAGATCAAACTAAGGCAGGCCTAACTCAGTTAATAGTAGGAGAGTTATAGAACAAAGAGATTGAGGGATACAGTTTCATAGTTCCTCAAAAATAGAGTCACAGGTGGACAGAGTGTGAGGAAGGCATTTGGCATGCTTGGGTTCACTGGTCAGAACATTGAAGTAGAGATGCCGGCGTTGGACTGGGGTAAATACAGTAAAAAGTCTGACAACACCAGGTTGAAGTCCAATCAATGACAATACTTCATTCACCTGACAAAGAGGAGAAACTCGAAAGCTTGTGAGTTTACTATCAAATAAATCGCTTGGACTTAAACACGGCATTGTCACATTTTTTACAGAACATTGAATACAGGAGTTGGCATGTCTTACTGAAGTTGTACAAGATATTGGTAAGACCACACATGGAATATTGTGTACAGTTTTTGTCGCCGTATTATAGAACGAGTTTTATTCAACTAAAAAAAAGTGCAGAAAAGATTTATTGGGATACTACTGGGATTTGATGGATTGAGTTATATGGAGCAGCTGGATAGACTGGGACATTTTTCTCTGGAACATAGAAAGTTGAGGGGTGATTTTATAGTGATTTATAAAATAATGAGGGGCATAGATCAGCTAGATGTTCAATACCTTTTCCCAAAGAGAGGAGAGTCTAAAACTACAAGGCATAGGTTTAAGATGAGAAGGGAGAATTACAAGTGTCCAGAGGGGCAATTTTTTCACACAGAAGGTGGTGAATGTCTGCAACAAATTGCCAGAGTAGAGGCCGATACAATTTTGTCTTTGAAAAAGTATTCACATAGATACATGGGTACAATAGGTATAGAGGAATATGGGCCAAATGCAGGCAATTGGGACTAGTTTAATAGCTTAAAAAAGGAGAGGAATGTTGGGCCAAAGCGTCTGTTTCCATGCTGTAAAACTCTTTGTCTCTGTGACTAATTCTGTCCCCTGTTTTCCTCTTCTGTTCTTTCATTCAAACGTTGGAATGAACAATTGAGGGCCCCATGGTGCACATGAATGCTGTTAGAAACAGGAATGGCACAAACATGAACAAATAGCTAACATACTGTCTCCTTCGCTCTCGGTGGGAGGTGTGTGTGCAGTGCCCCAACTGCACTGACCCAGCAGAGAATTGATGAATTGTGCCCAGGGTAAGTTGCCTCTGAATATGAGAACAAACAGTTCATGACCCAACACAACACACTGAGAGTCCCAGGAGACAGAGTTGGGCCGAAAGGTCATTTCCATGAACTTTAACTGACAGCACATCTTGATGCACTGCACATCTTGTGGAAAGACTAGATTGCTTCATGTCATTGTGTGTATGTCAGGAGCAATTGTTTGTAAAGATTGAGGCAATCTGTTGAGTTTGAACCACTGGGGATAAGTTGGGATGAAGTAAATCCTGGGTGTATATGTCATTGGTAAGTTACAATTCCAAGGTAGAGTGAGTAAATATTGAAATTGAATTTATACTTCCTGATTTCTTTGCCATACTGAAGTTTGCATCATTCTACGATTGAGACATTTGAGATGCTCAATAACAACAAATTAAATTTATATCGCACCTTTAACCTAATGAAACATCCCAGGATACTTTACAGAAACATTATAAAACAAATTTAAAGCTTAATTCTTTAAGGTCATCCTGACCTGAAACATTGGTCAGAGTGATCAGACCTGGAGTCTAAGTTCAGTGTTGGATGAAGAAGTGGGATTGATTCATGGTGAAAGGGGATGGATGACCATGGGGTTTGTTTTCTTGCAATATGAGTGATATTGAAGTGAGAAGGTTGGGGACACAAACGCTTAACAATATCATCTCACACCTCTGGTTTTGAATTTTCCCAGAAAGCCTCAGTGTAAAGTCAGCATGAGATAGAACATAGAACATAGAACAATACAGCACAGAACAGGCCCTTCGGCCTTCGATGTTGTGCCGACCAAAATAAAAAGCAATGCCCCTCCAAACTAAACCATTCCCTTCTCTTCCATATACTTATCAATTAACCTCTTAAACGCCACCAAACTTGGCGAATCTACAACAGCTGCAGGCAGGGCATTCCACTCCCTAATCACTCTTTGAGTAAAGAACCTACCTCTGATATCCGTCCTATAACTCATACCCCTTAATTTAAAGTTGGGTCCCCTCGTGCTAGCTTTTTCCATCCTAGGAAAAAGGCTATCACTGTCCACCCTATCCAAACCTCTAATTATCTTATATGCTTCAATAAGATCCCCCTTAGCCGCCTCCTTTCTAACGAAAACAACCTCAAATCCTTCAACCTCTCTTCATAGGACCTGCCCTCCATACCAGGCAACATCCTGGTAAACCTCCTCTGTTCCCTCTCCAATGCCTCCACATCTTTCTTATAATGTGGGGACCAGAACTGCACACAATACTCCAAGTGCGTCCGCACTAGAGTTTTGTACAGTTGCAACATGATGCTGCGGCTCCTAAATTCAATCCCCCTACCAATAAAAGCTAAGACTCCATAAGCCTTCTAAACAACTTTATCCACTTGACTGCCTACTTTCAGGGATCTATTGACACATACACCAAGATCCTTCTGTTCCTCAACACTATTAAGAGCCCTACCATTAGCCCTATACTCTACACATTTATTGTATGATGGGGGGAGGGGGGGCAGGATTCTCCAACCGTGCATGTCCCAAAGCTGGACATTCCTGCCTGAGCTCAACAGATCTTTAAAGGATCCGCCGAACTTTCTGTCACGCCCGTTACGATACCCGCAGTGGGCAAGATGGAGAATTTTGGGCCAGGGTCTTTCACACTCCCCAGGGTTCTGAGAGCCTGTTTTTTTCACTCCACTTGGTGAAATGCAGAATTTTATTTTGTATTTGTCTGACTGTTCTCCATTGTCTGAGGAGGATTTCCAGTTTATTTCAATTTGTAAACCAGCCAGAAAAAAATAAAGATAGAAATAATGTGAGGTGGAGGGGGTGGTGTACGGATATTCCATTCCCCTCTGTGGTTTGTTTTGTAGCGGCAGAGGGGGCTCATCATTTGCAGGATTTTCCGGTCCTGTTGTTTGCCGCCTCTGGGATCAAGAAATCCTGATGCGGAGATGCCGGTGTTGGACTGGGGTAAACACAGTAAGAAGTCTCACAACATCAGGTTAAAGTCCAATAGGCTTATTTGATAGTAAAGCCACAAGCTTTCAGAAACTCTTCCCTCATCAGGTGATTCACCTAACAATGGGGCAAACCCTGAAAACTTGTGGGTTTATTATCAAATAAACTGGTTGGATTTTGATCAGAAAATCCTACCTGTGTGAACAACAGGAAAATCCCAACACACTGTTGTGACCACCTCTTCAAAGATGTTCCTTGGGCTGCTGGGCTTATCGGGTCTCGCGTTATTGTTTGCTTTTATTTCAGATTTCTAGCACTTTGCTTTTATATGACAGATCAAACTGTGACACTGAGACACAGAAGCAGATATTTTGTCAGATGATTGAAAGTTTGTACAAAGAAGTGGGTTTTAGGAATGTCTTAAAAGAGAAAGTGAAGCAGTGAGGTTTAGTGAGGAAACTACAGCATTTGGGATTGAGGCATCTGGAGTCATGGACAACAAGTGTGGAGTGATTCAATTTTAGGGATGGACAAGAGGCCAGAATTATAGGAGCTCAGATGTCGGAGGAGGGTTGTGGAGCTGGAGAAATTACAGAGGGGCAATGTCATAGAGGGATTTAGAAAACAAGGAAGGAAATTTCAAAACATGGTTTGGCCATGAGTCACCCACTGAGACATGAAGGAGTTGATAGAGGGTCAGGAATTGCTGCAAATGAAGACTGAGCCAGCAAAGTTTTGGATGAACTCAAGTCAACAGCTCCACCACTTTTCAATAGTCAGAAAAACTGCTATGTGTCATTGAAGCAAATGAAGCATGTTCCAACTTTGATTAAAAGTTTAATTCTAATCTGCAGTTTTCTTAGTCTCCCTGGATTAGGGAAGGGAATTAACAGTTGTGAAATCAAAAGGGGAAATGCTGGAAAATATCAGCAGATCTGGCAGCATCTACTGAGAGAAAAAAAGAGCTGACCCAAAGATGAATCATAGTCATAAATGACTTTCTATCCCACATTCGTTCACTCATCTTTCATTCCCTCACCCCGCTGTATAAATATTCACACTTCCTGTTCTTTTTAGCTTTGACAAAGAGTCACTGGATTCAAAACATCAGCTCTTTTCTCTCCTTACAGATGCTGCCAGACCTGCTGAGATTTTCCAGCATTTTCTCTTTTGGTTTTGCATTCCAGCATCCGCAGTAATTTGCCTTTATCCGGTGAATAAACTGTTGTGATTTCCTGCATCTGACCACTTTGAGACAGCTAATCCTGGAAAGGGTGTATTATGGATTTTAGCTGATGACGAAATTTGACACAGAAATGCTGCCTTGTTCAGCAAAACAATTACAGCTTTTGGAGCAGAACATTTAACCATTGGAAGCATATTGTGGAAACTTGAACAGACAGTGTCCAAAACATTTTAATGATAATTACAACCAGTTGTAAGCATTGATGAGGAGCAGCTTGAAGAATAAAGGCAATCAACGATGTGACACCTTTGACAAACTCAGGATGTACTGAAGTACTCTACAACTAATGAAGTGAAGTCAATGTCATTATGTAGGGAACTCGGTTGCCAATTAGCTCACAGAAAGTTCCCACAAACAGCCATGGCACTAGACTCTGTTAATGATGTTGATTGAATGATAAATATTGGCCAGAAATTGTTCCTTATTGTTCATAGGAGGGAGAAAGGAATGCAATGTTATGCCAGAAGATTTAGATAGGCAAATATAGAAGGAGGTTTGAGTAATGCACAAAGGCCAGTCGTGTCTGGTTGGGCTGTATGATCAGTTTCTATCCTCTATCCTGTGTGATCTTCAAATCAGTGCTATGGGATCTTTTACATCCACCAGAAAGGGCACATGGGGCCTCAGTTTAACATTTAGCACCTTCTTTTCAAACTGCACTGAAATGCCAACTTCGATTACACGCTGAAATCTCTGGAGTAAAACCCTGAAGCTGCAACCATCTGATCCCAAGCCAGCTTGCTGCCCATTGAACCAAGACTGAAATCACAGTTGGATGATTGCAGAGAATCCGGCAAACTTGTAACTGCACCAGAGCAGAGATCACCAATACCAGGAGAGGAAAGGGAACAGATGAGAAAAAAAAACTGGATAAAAAGGAAATTACCTAAAAAATGCACCCTAATTTTAATCAGCCAGAGTCAATTTGCGGTTCTAAAATATTTAATAATAAATCATGGCATCTCAAAGTAAGAGTGAATGCCTTGAGGATAAGAGAGGGAGAGGCAATTTTGCATTGCATTGTCTTTTCTTTGTAGATAGAATATTTTTGGCTGACAAACCTTTTGAGAGAAAGTATTGACAATGTATCTTTGAAGACAATGGGTTTTATTTCAACATGCCCTGTAGTGACACAAGATTGAAAAGCCTGCAGATGATTGACTGAATATGTGATTTATAAGCTGTGAATAAATATTAGGACATGACAGAGAGGAATGTGTCAACAATTAAAATATTGATCAGTTTGTCAATATTTAGTTATGATTTATCACTTATGATGAAGTCATTCACCACCGAGAAAAACCACCAACTTCAATATGCAACAGAAACTTGTTGCGAGATTTGATATAAATTATCATCTAATCGAACGATGAATCAAAAGAGTTAATTACCAATCTCACTTTCATTTATGTTACGGAAATTCTTCAAGTTGACAAGGGACTGACAGACCATCTCAGAACCAGCATGCGCTTGTGTAGATATAGAACCTTTAACATAGAAAATATACCCCAAGGCTCCTCACAAATGAATGAGGGGAAAAGAAATCAATGTTCATCAAAGCCAATGGATTACTTTTGAAGTATTCAGTTGGCAACTTCAGCAAGTTATCCTACACTAGAAAGTTCTGTGGATAGTAATCAGATGCAATGTGGAAGGAAGAGTCTGGGGAGTAAATTTGCACCAAAAGACGCAATTTTAAAGAGGTTTGCAAAACAGAGGGACCTCGAGGTTCATGTTTGCAAATCCTTGACGGTGACAGGTCCAGTTGATTAAGCTGTCCAAATAGCCCAAGAGATCTTTGGGATTCACAAATAGTAGAATGGAAAGTAGATTATGTTCAAAATTTAATCATTCCTGAGTTATGTCCCAATTGGAGCATTCCGTCCAACTCTGGGTACCACAGTTTAAGAAGGATATCTCCAACATCAGGTAAAGGTCAAGTCACAACAGTCCCAGATGACTATAGGCTGTTCTCCCCTTTAACAGAGAGAGCTGATTGGTGGTGATTTCACCTCAACACACCTTCAGGTAAGGGGCAAGGCTGAGAAAGTGAAACCTTCATGAATAACTTCAGCCAGTACAGCAATTGAACCCACACTATTGGCATCATTCTGCATCACAAACCACTCGTACGGACAACTGAGCCAAACCTGGGTTTGTCCCAGATAACTATAGGCCACTCTCTCCTTTGAGTAGGGAGAACTGACTTCTGGTGATTTAACTTGAGGATCACCACACCCCAGGCGAGGGATAAGGTTGCAAAGGCAGCAGCTAACTAGCCCTGTTAGTATAAGACAGCAAAGATCCTGATCCAGGAGAAGCCGCCAACCACAAGTACCAATCGGTTCGGAAAAGGTACTTTTTCTGAGCAATGATGTCCTCTGTGTTGACATGTTTCGATATGTGGAGATGCCGGCATTGGACAGGGGGTAAACACAGTAAGAAGTCTCATAACACCAGATTGAAGTTCAACAGGTTTATTTGATAGCACGAGCTTTCGGAGCACTCCCCTTCATCAAGTGGGTCTCCCACTTACCTAATGAAGGAGCAGCCCTCTGAAAGCTAGTGGCTCATGCTACCAAATAAACCTGTTGGACTTTAACCTAGTGTTGTGAGACTTCTTATCACGTTTCTACATGTCAGAGGATTACTCATTGTGTTGATGATGGGAGATCAGGAAGAAGGCTGTAAGTTTTCAGCTGCAGCAGGGTAGTGGACAAAAGCATTCAAACGTACTTTAGTTCCCATTCACACCTGTTAAGATACCCATTCTCATGTTTTCATGTTTCACCCCCAGTCTATAATGGCAGCAACAGAGAGCAATTGTCAAACTGTATTAAAATCTTCCTGTCAACAATGGCACCACAGCACCTCCATTGGGAGCAAGGAGTTATTACAATGCAAATTTTTCACAAGGAGATCAACGTAAATGTGGATAACAGGAGGAAAGGCTGATAAATCCGCAAACAGGCACAAAATCCTTCAAAACAATAACGTACAATAATAAAATTAATTTGGGATTTCAATCTTCCAATGCAGAGGTCCGGCTCTGTGCTGTCGGCTTTGTCTGAGTCATTAACTCTCCTGCCTCTGAATCAGAAAGTTGTGAGTCCACATTCCACTCCAGGATTGAACACAAACAGCAGGGTGACTCACTCAGGCTGTATTGGAGGAGTGTTGCATTGTCTGAACCGTTACCTTTGAGTAAAGGATTAAAACTGAGACCCCATCGGGTAGATATTAAAAAAAACACATGGCAAGTCACATATTCAGAATTGATTTTTTAAATAACTATGATTTACACAAACTGCGATTTAATGAAGATGCTGGGGGTGGTTTTGAGACCATATTCTCTGTCTGCAGGACTGGTGGCACGCTCTCAAAATCTGGAAAGTGCGGTTCGTGCCAACGAGTTTATGAGTTCCAATCTTCCCATCCCCTCGCCAGCGGAGTGGCATCAAACACACCACTGGAGCACAGATAGCTCATTTTACCACATTAGCATGTTATTAGCGAGCACTCTCTCTCTAGGACTGCCCTCCCTTCCCACCACCCCTGGCCCCCCTCACGGACTGCCCCCAACACCCCCCCAACTGGATATTCAGCGGGCACTGCTTCAATGTCATGCTATGTAAGCACGAACCTAGCACCTTCACTTCTAAGAGGAGTTTTGGCCATGAACACTCAAGCAGCCGTAGCATGCACTGCTCTGGGGCAACTGGAGAGGACTCATCTGGGGCATTAAGTTTAAAAATTGGCAAGTCACGTTGCAGCTTTACAGAATCATCGTTAGGCTGCACTTCGAATATAGTGTTCAATTCTGGTCGCCACACTGCCAGAAGAATGTGGAGACTTGGAGAGGTTACAGAAAAGATTTACCAGGATGTTTTCTAGCACAGAGGGCGTTAGCTATGAGGAGAGGTTGGAGAAACTTGGTTTGTTCTCACTGGAATGATGGAGGTTAAGAGGCGACCTGATAGAAGTCTACAGGATTGTGAGGGACATGGACAGAAACTTTTTCCTAGGCTGGAAGATCCTATTACTAGGAGGCATTGGTTTATGGTGTGAGGGGCAAGGTTTAAAGGAGATGTACAACACAAGTTTTTTGGAGGGTCGTGCACGCCTAGAACTCACTGCTGGGGGAGGTAGTGGAAGTAGATGCAATAGTGACTTTTAAGGGCCATCTTGACAAATATGTGAATAGAATGGGAATAGAGGGAATGTAGGGGAGCACAGTGGTTTGCACTGCTGCCTCACAGCTCCAGGAACCTGGGTTTGATTCCCGACTTGGGTCACTGTCTCCTTGGGAAGGTTTCCTCTGGGTGCTCCTGTTTACTCCTAATGTCCAAAGACGTGCAGGTTTGATCGATTGGCCATGTTAAATTGCCCCTTAGTGTCCTGCTGACATGTGTAGGTTAGAGGGATTAACGGGTAAAATATGTAGGGATATAGGGATAGGGTCTGGGTGGGATTGTGGTCGGTGTAGACCTCTTTCTGCAGTGTAGCATTTCTATGATTCTTTGATAGAGGGATCTGGCTCTGGAAAGGTAAGGGGTTTTAGTTCAGTTGGGCAGCATGGTTGGAGCAGGCTTGGATGGCCTGTAAACAATCAGTAGACATTTCTTCCCTGATCCTGTGCTGCCCCTTTTCACCTACCCTCACTGCCTTGTCTGATTGATTTGTGTACAAATACAGCTGACAAGCAGTTGCCTGCAAGTCTTTGCAGAGCTCTGCATCCCAGCCCTGTGATCAAAACCCCAGAGAAACATCTTTGTGTGAATTTCTTCAGCTATTCTCATCTTTGCAAGGAGGCAATTTTTTTTAAACTGGTTTTACTTGAACTTTCACTGGATTTTTGCAATGGAGTTGTACATGAAATCATAGCTGATTTTGGTTGCCTGTGTTCAAGCACAATAACGACTTGCATTTATATAGCACCTTTGTGTCTTTAACATAGTGAAGTGTCCCAGAGTTTCAGCGGATTGTTATTGGACAGATTTTTACACCAGAACACCTAAAGAGGTGACCAAATACAGGCCAAAAGAAGGGTGTTAACTCGAAAAGAGAGAGGCAGGCTACTGTCTTGTAGAGATGCAGAGGAATGTTCAATTGATACCCCAGAAAATTAAAACCACTGATGGGCGATCTCGGCTAGTGAGTAGATGGCAAGAGTGGCCCTCCTTCATCTCAGTCAGCAGCAAGACTGAAATTGGGTTTATTATCAATTATGACCACATGGATAGGCTTAAATATATTTAATACACACAAATATTTCGTAATGAGATACAGAAAATGCTTAATCATTTATATATTAACAGAAGTTTCATCGACTTCATATCGTAAAAAGAAAAGAAATATTGATATTTTTGACACAGAGGGAATGGACTATTCTCACAGTCAGTGTTGTGAGCAATCGACATGCACATCACCTCACTCACTCTCATTTTATATCCTAATAACTTCAGTCACACTGGGAGGGAATAATCTAAGCGGACAGAAATCAGTGGAATGTGACAACCCTGTGCATGGGCAACAGTCAACTCAGTATCTGTGGGCCACACTCAGAACGACAGATGAACTGTGTGCTGTCCCGGGTTATAAGTTGTCCATCACTGACTAAAATTAGTAGTTGTGGTCATTATCACACGGTTGTTCGTTGGGGAATGCTGTGTGCAAATTGGTTCTTGTATTTCCCAGTGATTTAACTTCAAAAACACTTAATTGGCTGTTACACATCACTGAATATCTTCACATCATGAAAATTATGAGGCAAGTTCTTTGTTCAAGATATTTATTTTCTGGAATTAGTTCACAATTCTAATTTTAAGGAATTCAGTTTGATATTTTCCTATGAGAAGATATGGATTCAGGCTCTCAGTGGTTGCTCAATAACAACTTGGAGGTGGCACAGTGATTAGCACTGCTGCCTCACAGCGCCGGGGACCTGGGCTCAATTCCAGCTTTGGATCAATGTCTGAGCAGAGTCTGCACATTCTCCCTGTATCTGCGTGGGTCTTCTCTGGGTGCTCTGGTTTCTTCCCACAGCCCAAAGATGTGCTGATTAGGTGTGTTGACCTGAGCAGGCACTGGAGTGTGGCAACTAGAGGATTTTCACAATAACTTCATTGCGGTATTAATATAAGTCTTCTCGTGACTAATACATAAATTTTAACATCATTTTGATTAAGATGTGCAGGTTTAGGTTGTTGGCCTTGCTAAATTGTCCCTTAGTGTCCCAAGATGAGTGATTGGCAATGCTAATCGGGCGGAGGGAAGGGCCTGGGTTGGAGGATCTTTCGGAGAGTCGGTGTGACTAGATGGCCCAAGTGGCCTCTTTTGACAGTGTCGGGATTCTATGGTTAAATGTTAAGCATCACCATGCTGATATTGAACAAAGACATACCCTTCTGCACATCAAATGTCAATGATTAAGATTTCAACAACCCTTTGTAATGAATGTTAATTACTCCCGACTTCACCATGTTTATAGCACCTGTGTGGGTACATGGGGGAGAATTTAGTGCAGTCAATCCACCTAACCTGCACATCTTTGGACTGTGGGAGGAAACTGGAGCAGCTGGAGGAAACCCACACAGACACGGGGAGAATGTACAAACTCCACACAGATAGTGACCCAAGCCAGAAATTGAACCTAGGTTCCTGGCACTGTGAGGCACAGTGCTAATCACTGTGCCAGCATTTATAATACTGCTCTTGGTAGAAATTCCTGACTTTGTAAACCTGTTACAAACATTCCAAGTGACAGTGGAGCTCCATTCACCCATCAGTACTGTGCACACTAACCAAAACTGTCTCCCATTCTGACAACACATCAATTCTCATTGCTTGAGCTCTGTGGCCTCAGAGTCTCTTGTAACTTTAACCTCCTCTGTCTCAACAGCACTTCAGGAACTTTACACTTCTTTAGTTTTGGCCTTTTACACCCCTCCCCCCATGCCTTCTCCACACGTTTGTTGACCATGTCTTTATCCCTGCAGTCTGATATTCCACTTCTAGGCCCCTCTGTAACTCTCTCTTGTCCTTTAAAAGTCTTCTTGAAACCAACCTCTGAGACCTTGCTTTTAATGATCCATCCTAACATCTCCCTGTGGCATGATGTGGTAGCATTTCACCTGGCTTCTCTCCTTCGAAACACCTTAGGATGGCCGGTTATGTTGGAGGTGCTATGGAAGTGCAGTTGTTGTTCCACCGCCAGGAGTTGGGCAGAGTCTGTAGTGTTGCTATGAATGGGAAACGCTGGAAAGGGAATCATGAGCAACACTGATATTTGTCTGTGAGCTGTGAATTCAGAGAGCGGATTGCCTGCGTCACATTGCCGTAGCTGGTATTTATGTGACAGTCAGGAGGCTGGTGACAAGGCCTTCACCGTGGGCTTGTGCAGATCCTTTGAGTGTTGCTTCCTGTTCACAGTTTACAGTGCCAACGCAGAAAGATCAGAGGGGATTTAAAATAGCTCTTTGTCTCACAGCACAGAAGACGAGCAGACTCAGTTTCTCTGAAGTGATAATGAATCCAAAATTACCTTGTACATCTGAGGCATGTGGTTAAATCCAGGCCAATTCCCTTTGCTGGCTGTGAAGGTCTTGAAATAAATTGTGAGGAGGTTACGTGAACTCAATTACAATCGTGTAGATACTGCTCCATCTCTGATACCCTGGTTCATACCTCTCGACAACCCCCTCCCACAGTATCTCCCCATCCAGATTTGGGAGATGGAACACTGACCCTTTCACCTACCTCCTTCACGCTATCTGGATCCACAGCCCTGAACGCACTTCCCAGGTGACACCAATATTAACTGATACTTCTTCCAAATTGGTAAGTTGTAGCTGCTGAGAATGCAGCCAATAGTTAGCACTGCTGCCTCAAAGCACTAGGGACCCGGGTTTGATTCCCAGCTTGGGACACTGTCTGTGTGGAGTTTGTATGTTCTCCCCATGTCTGTGTGGGTTTCCTCCATGTGCTCTGGTTTCCTCTCACAATTTGAAAGTTGTGCTGGTGAGGTGCATTGGCCCGAACAGGCTTCGGTGTGTGGCAACTAGGGGAATTTCACAGTAACTTCGTTTGCAGCATTAATGTCAGCGTTACTTGTGACTAATAAGTCAACTTTCAACTTTGCTCTACATTGGGAGCTGGATGGAGAAATCAAGCACAGATTGGGTGACTGATTTGCTGCACTTTGTTCTGTTTGGCAGCTTCAATTTTCTTCAAGAATTTACTTTTTCTTTTAATTAAACAGGAAGGAATGTTTGGGAGGCCTCAAGTTCATCAACAAATTATTCCCCATTTTAAAAAAGCAGGAAATCAAACATAAAGTATTTCACATCCAAGATAATATTTCCATTATTCACAGCCCCTCTACCTTCCCAGGCCTGGCAGACTTTCTGTGTTACTTCACCAGATGAATACCCAGATGTTGACAAGACCATGACAGAAAGGCAGTCAGCCAGAGAGACATCCTACCCCATGCCAGAACCAGCCCATGCCCCCACTGCCAACACCACGGCCTGTGACCAACCTGTGGCTATGAACATTGACTTGGGCTCAGGGAACAGACTAAGAAGGAAGTCCTTGGACTCGCTTGCACCTTCCCACCTGTTGTGTGTGGGATATCTGCTGCTTTAACATAGTACAGCAGAAGTGAGTCACCCGACTTGAGGGACCGAGGGGAGCCGAGAGTGTGTGATCACTCCAAGGGTGGAGTCCTCTTGCTGGAGAATCTGCTAGCTGCCATGTAGTAAGTATGTAAAGCCTGGAGCTCTGCTTCAGGGCAGCTCAGAGCTGCAAACCATCTGTACCTAAGCTTCACTTATCAAAGACTTTCAAATGGTATCTTTACCTGACAGGTCCATCTTTTCATGTGCTGCCTGGCCCCTTCTGTACTTCTGATTGACAGAAAACGCCACACAAATGTCTAATCCTGCTGAAGAATCTAATGCCAGGATTGGTAACAAAGGGTTACCAGGACATTTGGCTCAGAGAGCTGTCTGACAGGAAGAACTAGATTCCGCCAATAACAAACCAACTCCACACTTGCTGCAACTTCAAAAGAACAAAAACACTCAGATTAAAAACTTTGAAAGAAGGTACCATTGTCTGGTCAGAGATAACCAGCCCCGATCAAACCTGGTTGGCAAGCCAGAGGATTTGGTCAGGATGGACAGGAGAAGCCTTTTCCTCATTCCTCCCAGTATATCACTTCCTTACGCATATGCTTTTACTTTGCTAATCACCATCCTGTGGGGGATTTTATCAAAAACCTTCTGAAAATCCAAATTATACTCTGTGCATTGATTTTCTTAGGTCATGACATTCTCAAAAAACTTTCAAGAAGTTTGTCAAACATGATTTCCCATGTGTAAATTCATGCTGACTTTGACCAATCAGATAGCTGATAGAAGACAGAGGGTGGTGGTTGATGGGAAATATTCAACCTGGAGTGCAGTTACAAGTGGTGTACCTCAAGGATCTGTTTTAGGGCCACTGCTGTTTGTCATTTTTATAAATGACCTAGATGAGGGTGTAGAGGGTTGGATTAGTAAATTTACTGACAATACCAAAGTGGGGGGAGTTGTAGACAGCGAGGATGGATGTTACAGTTTGCAGAGGGACATAGATAGGTTGCAGAGCTGGGCCGTGAGGTGGCAAATGGAATTCAATACGGATAAGTGTGAGGTGATTCACTTTGGTAGGAATAACAGGCATATGAAATATAGGGCTAATGGAAGGACCCTTAATAGTGTTGTCGAGCAGAGGGATCTTGGGGTACAAGTACATAGCTCTTTGAAAGTTGGCACCCAGGTTGATAAAGTTGTTAAGAAGGCGTACGGTGTGTTAGCTTTTATTGGTAGAGGGATTGAATTTAGGAGCCGTGAGGTTATGTTACAACTGTACAAAACTCTGGTGCGGCCGCACTTGGAGTATTGCGTACAGTTCTGGTCGCCGCATTATAAGAAAGATGTGGAAGCATTGGAAAGGGTGCAGAGGAGGTTTACCAGGATGTTGCCTGGTATGGTGGGAAGGCCTTATGAGGAAAGGCTGAGGGACCTGAGGTTATTTTCATTAGAGAGAAGAAGGTTACGCGGTGACCTAATTGAGGCGTATAAGATGATCAAGGGATTGGATAGGGGGGATAGTGAGAGCCTTTTTCCTCGGATGGTGATGACCAACACGAGGGGACATAACTTTAAATTAAGAGGTGGTAGTTATAGGACGGATGTCAGAGGCAGGTTCTTTACACAGAGGGTGGTGAGGGCGTGGAATGCCCTGCCTGCAGCAGTTGTGGACTCGCCTACTTTGGGGGCATTCAAATGGTCGGTGGATAGGCATATGGATGATATTGGAATAGTTTAGGTTAGAGGGTCCACTGGCCGGCGCAACATCGAGGGCCGAAGGGCCTGTACTGCGCTGTAATGTTCTATGTTCTATGTTCTAAGTTCTATGATAGTAATTGTGCAAGTGTCTTGTTAGTCTATTCTTTCTAATAGATTCTAACATTATCCCTAACAAGTCGATACTTCTCTGGGTTCTCTCTCCCTTCTTAAATAGTATAAGGATCTACCACATAAAGGGTTAATGTGGGACTGAATATAGTACCTCCCAAGCAGTGATATAAGAGAACAATGACCCATGCCGAAGGGTCAGTGCAGTATTGACAGAGCTGTGTGTAGGAGCAAGCGTGGAGATTACCCCCGGCTTAGTCTTTTACTGTACCAATGTTTCCAGTCTGTATTTGTTGCAATAAATAAGGTCTTAAGACCATAAGGTATAGGAGCAGAATTGGGCCATTCAACTCATTGAGTCTGTTCTGCCATTCAATCATGGTTGATATGATTCTCATCCTCATTTTCCTTCCTTTTCCCCAAAATCCTTGATTCCCTTATTAATATGCTTATTGATGAACTACCTAAGACTACTGATATCTTAATAATACCTACCCAATTGCAGCCAACACCTTATAACAAGTACCAAATCTGATGCACTGCTGAGGAAGTGCTGCACTGTTGGAGATGCCAGGTGAACTATTCAACACAGGTCTTGTCTGTCCTTACATCTGGACAGGGATTATTCCAGGAAGCTCTCCCCCCTCATTCCCCTGTCACTCCCCTCCCTACATCACCCATCCCCAAATCGTTGTGCCCCCCCAATCTGACTCCAGCCACTCCCCCAGCTATTGGTTTCTTTTCAACATTCTTCCCCCACTTGCAACGAAAACATGTTCTGTTTGCTAAATTTATCCTGGATGATGCAGGAGGATATTGAATGTGGACGCCCTGCTCAGAAAGGGGAATGTGGCCATGAGGAGTGAGTCAGCCTAATTTTCCTGTTGAAGAAACATTCAAAGATAACAGTCCAGTATTTCACCTTCCAGAATGTGAGATAATGAATTAAGGTCATCACAGATTTGTTAAAAGCAAATCACATTTGACTAATTCGATTGAGTTCTTTGATAATGGGGAGACCATGAGTGACATGAGTGATATTGTGTACGTGAAATTTCAAAAGAGCTTTGATAAGTGCTACATAATTGACTTGTTAGCGGAATTAAAATCCATTGGACTGAAGGCTCTCTGGCAAATACAGGAATGAAATTGATTTGGGGAAAAAAGACAGACATTGGTGATGAATGCTGGGTTTTTCAAATGGAAGGGACACATATATTAATAAAATGTTATTCCCCACAGTGTCACTGCTTTTTGATAAAATATTCATGATCTTAACTGAGGTATTTAGAGAATCATACAGTGCAGAAGAGGCCCTTCAGCCCATCGAGTTGCACCAACATGTGAAAAATATCCAGATATCTACATACTTAGTCTCCTCCTCAAAAAATTCAATCAAATTTGTTTGGCATGACTTCCCTCTGACAAATCCATACTGATGATCTCTGATCAAGTCTTGCCTCTCCAAGTGGGGATCGATTCCCTCCTTCAGAATTTTCTAGAAGCAGAGGGGCACAGTTTCAGAATAAGGGGGATGCCAGTTTAGGACTGAGCTGAGGAAAAATATTCCTTTCACAGAGGATTGTGAACCTTTGCCATTCACTGTCCCAGCGGATCACTGAGTATATTTAAAGCAGAGATTGAAAGATTTCTGTTGAGTAATAGAACAAAAGGCTCTGGAGATAGTGGATGTAAAAGGCATTGAGATGTTTGGTCAACACTGATCACATTAAATGGTGGAGCGAGCTCGATGGGCTGAACGGCCTGAATGAACATCCTGTTCACTGTTCCTATGCTCCTAATGTGGGTAAGTCATACAAATGGACGTTCAATTTTGGACATCGCACTTTTCAAAAAATGCCAAGGCCTGAGGGAGATCACAGAGGAGATTGTTACCAGTATTGTATCCCCTAGTTTGCAGAGAATAGGGTGATTCTGAAGGTTTCTCAGTGTGTTAGCTCCAGTAGCAGTGACAGATGCTACAATATCAACAAGATTATCTACTTCTGAGCAGTCAATGTTCACAGCTATGCATGGCTGGGAGTTGCTGAGTCAGAGTAAACATAGAAACTAAAAGCAGGGGGCCACACTATTCATTTTGATCATGGCTGATCTTCAAATTCAATACCCTGATTCTCCCTTCATCCCATATCCTTTGATCCCTTTAGCCCCAAGAGCTACATCTAATTTCTTCTTGAAATCAGACAATGTTTTGGCCTCAACTACTTTCTGTAGGAGTAAATTCCACACATTCAGCACCCTCTGGGTGAAGAAATTTTTCCTGACCTCAGTTCTAAAAGGTTTACCCCTTATCCTCAAACTATGACCCCTTGTTCTGGACTGGCCCTAACATTGGGGAGATTCAGAAAGAATCTACCATGTCCAACCTTTTCACTCTTCTAGACTCCAGTAAAAATAATCCCAACTAACTTAGTCTCTCCATATATGACAGACCTACCATCCCAGGAATCAGCCTGGGAAACCTTCGCTGCACTCCCTCTATAGCAAGAACATCCTTAGAACGTAGAACATAGAACACTACAGCACAGAACAGGCCCTTCGGCCCTCGATGTTGCGCCGACGAATATAAAAAGCAATGCCCCTCCAAACTAAACCATTCCCTTCTCTTCCATATACTTATCAACTAACCTCTTAAACGCCACCAAACTTGGCGCATCCACAACTGCTGCTGGCAGGGCATTCCACTCCCGAACCACCCTTTGGGTAAAGAACCTACCTCTGATATCTGTCCTATAACTATCACTAACTATCAGTCCTTCCTCAGTGTTAGTACAGCAAGGTCATCCATTTGAACATTAGCTACATTTCCTTATCCTTTGGGTGTGCGATATGCAAAAATGAAATCCTACCAGTTGGGTTAATGTTGATAATTGAGTTTGTCAATGAATGACTAACACAAGCAAAATGGTTGCATTTTCCACGGGCCTTTACCAATCGCAGGAATGTGTCCAATGTGTGGAGACACAGAGGAAACATTCTCTGGACAAATCACGATTCTGTTTATGGGGTTGCTGCTGCTTTTGGTTTGCAAATAGCTTCATGGCATGTGAAAAATGAACAGTATCTCAAGGAATTGAAGTCAGAGTCTGGTAGTTACTATTAGCAGCCTCAAAGGTGACAGTGATCTTAATAACTCCAACAGCTTTTTGTCTTCTTTTCTCTTCATTGGCTGAAGATCAAATCTTCAATTATTTGTATTTTGATTTCCTGTTCAACATGCTGAACATGACAAAGTGACATTGGTTGTAAGCTGCCTCAATCAAGCATAATATTGATTAATTGTCTTGGTTCTTCTTGAGTGTGTTGGTACACAATTGTTTCATATACAACAAGCAAAATAAAAGCAGTATACTGCAGAGTTAACATTACTAAATTTGTTTCTTTCTCCACAGACACTGGCAGATCAGCTGAGGTTTTTCAGCAAGACAAACTTTCACCATTGCTACAAAAATAAAATACTGCGGATGCTGGAATCTGAAACAAAAACAGAAAATGCTGGAAAATCACAGCAGGTCTGACAGCATCTGTTGAGAGAGAATTGAGCCAATGTTTCAAGTCTGGACGGCCTTTCGACAGAACTTTGTGGTCTTTATTGCTGATGTTGTGTGCTCCTCTTTCTGAATGCCCCAACACCAGAAATGTTTTGTTCAATAAATATGGCAGCTTCAAATGGAGAATATATTATCCAGGTAGAGAGTAGAAAACTTATAATTTTTATACCTGGAACCAAAATTTGATAAAGTAAGGAGAAATAGAATCATAGAATCCATCCAGTACAGAAGGAGACCAATCAGCCCATCGAACCTGCATCAACTTTATAGAATCATAGAACTGTCCATGGCAGAAAGAGGCCCTTCAGCCCATCAAGTCTGCACCGAACACAATCCCACCCAAGACCTACCCCCATATCCCTATATATTATACCCACTAATCCCTCTAACCTACGCATTCTTGGATACTAAGGGGAAATTTCTTAGCATGGCCAATCAACCTAACCCACAGATCTTTGGCATGTGGGAGGAAACCGGAGCACCCGCAGGAAACCCAAGCAGACACGAGGAGAATGTGCAAACTCCACACAAACTGTGACCCAACCTGGCAATTGAACCCAGGTTTCTGGCACTGTGAGGCAGCAGTGATACTCACTGTGCCTAAACACAATGTTTGTGGTGGCAAATAGTTAGTAAATGGAGGACAAAGATTTAAGATCAGAAATAGAAACAAAGGCAGTGTTTTGCTGTGATCTCAAACGTGCTGCCTGAAAGCAGATTCAACCATAACTTCCAAAAGGAAACTGGATAAATTCAAAACAATTTTCAACACTATGGGGTAAGTGTAAAGATGTGGGACTAATCAGAGCGATCGACCAAAGAGTCATCACAGGGACACATTTCCTTCTGTCTTGGATCGATCTGTAGTTCAATGATTGCCGTTTCTGGGAGCATGCCACACTGCTGAATTTACTGACATAGCAACTGTGATTCCAAAATAATTCACCAGTTACAAAATGCTTCATAATCACAAACTTTTCTCCAGGGCATACGGTGAAAATCAGTGCATTTGTCCAATTATAGGTGTGAATAAGAACTTTCAAATCCCATAGTTCAGAGCACAGAGCTTATGTGATCTGCAGTAATATATATATATATCTGTTTCAGCACTTATCTGTGACATATGTTTAGGTGGAAGCTGGAGAAGTGAAGCATCGTGAGATTATCCGTGGGCTTGCGGTGCAGTGAAGCACTGAGGTAACCATCTGGTATGGACGTGCATGTGTCCAAGAATGCATTTGCTTTCGGACAGTAGTCCATAGTGAGTCTGATGGTTGGATGTTGTTGAACAATTCGTCATATAGTTGTTTCAGTGATTGCTCACCAAGAGTCCAAAGGAAGAAAATGTCATCGATGTATCTAGAGTATAGTATTGGTTGAAGGTCCTGTAGGTGAAGAAGTCTTATCTGAACTTGTGCATGAAGATGTTGGCATATTGAGGTGCAGATTTGGTCCTTTAGGGAAGGAAATCAGCTGCTCTTATCCAGTCTTGCCTACATGTGACTCCAGACCCACGGCAATGTGGTATTCTTAACAGCCCTGTGAAATTAATAGAACACAAGTGCATAAGAAATAGGAGCAGGAGTAGGCCATCTAGCCCCTCGAGCTGGCCTGCCGTTCAATAAGATCATGGCTGTTCTGAAGTGGATCTCTTTCACTTACCCGCCTGCTCCCCATAACCCTTAATTGCTGGGCAAGTCACACAGTTCATGAGCAATTAAGGATAGGCAAAAATGTTGGTCTTACCTATAATACCCATATCCCATGAATAAATAAAGGAAAATACAAAATGTACCTTGAGGAACTCCTGCAGTGATGTCCTGTCCAACAACAATAACCATCTTGCCTACAATTTATAGGCTTATAGAATTATCATATTAGATCAGTCATTATCTCATTAAATGGCAAAGCCAATTTGATGGGTTGAATGTCCGATTTCTGATCCGACATCTTAGTGGTCTTTCTGCTAGATATGACTCCAGCCAACAAGAGATTTCCCCTTTGATTCACATTGACTTCAATTTTGCCCAGTCTCCTTGGTACCAGACATGGTGAAGTGCTGCCTTGATGTTAAGGGTAACCACCTTCTCAGCTCACCTCTTGAAACAAGCTCTTTTGTCCATTGGGTGTAAGTTGTAATTGGCTCAGGAGACAAGTGGTTCTGGCCCAACCCAAACAGAGCATCAGTGAGTGGGTTCTTGCTGAGGAAGCAATGAAGAACCTGTTTTTTTTTCATGCCCGTTCAAAGTTTTCACGATTAGCATTCCTGATACAAGCTCCAGATTTATTTAATTAACTCAATTTAAATTCCAACATCGTCACAATGGGATTGTCTCTGAATCATTCCTTGAAACTCAGGCCCATTAATCCAGGAACATAACCACACGGCTGCTTTTCTCTTATAAAACGTTAACGAGCAATCTGATTGAGATATTTGGCTAAGAGATATAATTGAGATATAATGGCTAGGGACAAATAGACAAGAACACTTTCCTTAGGTTAGAGAGGCAAGACCAGAGGGAGAATTGGCCCTTCAGCGTTCCTCTGGTGTTCCAAAGTACTGGAAATCTGGAACTTTTCTGCACCAACCTGGCAGGAGTGAAACTATGGTCAGGCAGGGGCAAGGTTATCCCATTGCCCTGCAGGCTAACACCTGCGGTGGTGGTTTTGCCTAAACTAGGGTAGGGTAAAGCATCAGGATAGCCAATAAGGTTAAACCAAGACTGTAACTGGGGCAATCTTTTAAAGCTATCCCACCCTTTTGACTAAGATGGAGCATCAGATCAAGTCCAGAATCATACCCTGAAACAAGTGGATCTCAGAGTAGCTGGGGATACAGACATTCAAGTGGATTATACATCACACAGGACTGAATTATTTATGACCAACTACAGTGTATTAATGTCCACGTTTCTTACTAAGAGGAGCTGTTTCAGCTGATTTAAGCACTTGGCTTCTGCCTTTTTTGCTGTAATCAGCTGTTTGTCTCTAATTTCAATGTTCAAATGTTGAAAGGTGATTGGCACAATGTCATATTTGAAGGAGTAATTGTATTGAATTGCTGAGTGTAACTAAGGTGTCAATAACTTCACTTCTCCAAAGACAGGTGAGCTGTGAGCAAGCTGAACCCTTGATGATTTCTGGGTGAACAAAGAACAAGGAAATTTGCAGCACAGACACAGACCCTTTGGCCCTCCAAGCCTGTACTGACCGTGCTGCCTGCCTGAATTAAACCCCCTACTCTTCCGGGGACAATATCCTTCCATTCCCATCCTATTCATGTATTTGTCAAGACACCGCTTAAAAATTACTGCTGTGTCTACTTTTACGACCTTCCCTGGCAGCAAGTTCCAGGCACCCACCACTCTCTATGTAAAAAAGCTTGTCGCATACATCTCCTTTAAACTGAATCTTAAATCTATGCCCCCAAGAAAAAGCTTCTGACTATCCACTATGTCCATGCCCTTTACAATGTTGTAGTCTTCATTCAGGTCTCCCCTCAACCTTCTTGGTTCCAGTGAGAACAAATCAAGTTTCTCCAATCTCTCCTCATAGCGAATGTGCTCCAAACCAGGCAATATCCTGGTAAATATTTTCTATATCTTCTCCAAAGCCTCCACATCCTTCTGGTAGTGTGGCAACTAGAGCTGAATACTATATCCCAAGTGTGGCCTAACTAAGGTTCCACAAAGTTGAAACATGATTTGCCAATTTTTAACTCAATGTCCCAACCGATGAAGGCAAGCATGCCGAATGCCTCCTTGACTATTTTCTCCAGTTGTGTTGCGCTTTCATTGATCTGTGTATCTGTACACCCAGATCCCTCTGCTATCAATGCTTTTAAGGGTTATGACATTTACTGTATATTTCCTATCTGTATTAAACCTTCCAAAATGCATTACCTTACATTTGCCTGGATTAAACTCCATCTGCCATTTCTCCATCCAAGTCTCCAACTGATCTATATCCTGCTGTATTCTCTGAGGGTCCCCTTCACTATCCATAAATCCACCAACCTTTGTGTCGTCCGCAAACTTACTAATCAAACCAGTTACATTTTCCTTCAAACCATTTATGTATTTTACAAACAGCAAAGGCCCCAGCACTGATCCCTGAGGAATGCCATTTGTCACAGCCCTCCATTCAGAAACGCACCCTTCCACTGCTAGAAAGAATGTCCGGGTGCATGGGGTCCTTAATTATGGTGGCTGCTTTCCCCAGGCAACGAGAAGTTAGACAGGGTCAATGGATGGGAGGCTGGTTTGCGTGATGATTGGGCTACATTCACGACCTTTTGTAGTTCCTTATGGGCTTGGGCAGAGCAGGAGCCCATACCAAGCTGTGAAACAACCAGAAAGAATGCTTTTTGTGGTGCATCTGTAAAAGTTGGTCGTAGCTGACATGCCAAATTTCCTTAGCCTTCTGAGAAATGATTTTCCCCAGGTCTATATCTATATTTTCACCTGTCACTTTACATCGGATTCTGCAGTGTCTGATCTGCTTTATCTCCTTTTCACCCAGGTGAACCGCACACATTAAACAACGGCCCAAAATCAATCAGCAGTTAACAGAGATTACAAACGTCACCAGCACTGACTTCACCTGTTCATATTGTTTGAGTGTTAACGTTATACAGCACACCTGCAAACACAGCTCAGGTGACCCAGCTGTGTTAGTTTGTGATCGGAATTATCCCACAGTGGCAGCATGTCGCATGAACTGCTTTGGACAATAAATAAATCTACCCTCGGACTGCAAGCTGACATACCCTCTCAGGAAATCCTTTTATTCCCTCCTCCCTATGGCATCTTTTAGACCCTGTTCCCATAGAGGCAGCAACACAGTGTCATCTGAGAAGATCAGGAAAGAAATACTTGGAGAGTTGTGGTTCCACAGCGACGGAGAATGGAAGAGAGTAAAATTCAGTACATCCGTCAGAATCTGCAGAGAAGCCTATTTGCTTAGAATGTGTCAAACATCTCTTTCAATCTCTCAGTGACTCCCTCCCCCTCCCCACCCCCCCTCCACTCTCCCCACCGCTCCTCCCGACTCTCCCACATTGCTCAATTAAATCTTCCCCCTGGATTTTGCCAGAGGTCGGTGCAGCAGAATCGACTGATTTCAGATCATAATCTGCTTGTCGCCGTCTAATTAGGAGATGCAAATCAGTTCTGATTTGTTAAAAAAAATTAGTCTCTTGTATGTCATAATAGAGTGTTTCAAATTTGATCGTGCCCCTGTGAAGTGCCTAGAGTCAGAGAATTTTACAGTGCAGAGAGAGGCCCTTCAGCCCATCACACCAGTGCTGGCCATCAAGCATTTAAAAATTCTATCCTCATTTTCCAGCACTTGGTCTGTAGCCTTGGGTGCTGTGGCGTTTCAACTGCTCATCTAAATGCTTCTTAAATGTTGCAAGGGTTCTTGTCTCTATCACACTGTCAGGCAGTGAGTCCCAGATTCCCACCATCCTCTGAGTGAGAAAGCTTTTCCTCAAATCCTCTCTAAATTTCCTGCACCTTACCCTAAATCTATCCCTCTGTGATTATTAACCCCTCTACTCAGGGGAAGTGTTTCTTCCTATCTTCTTTATCTATATCCCTCTTCACACTTCAATAAGTCTGTCCCCCCCAACCCATCACCCTCCAACTACACAGAATTAAATGGAAATGTTAGACATAACCTAGTTAATTGATTTGGGTTATCAGGTATTTGGACGTCTGTATTTGCAATGAAGGCTCAAAACAAAGCAACCAGCATGTGGGCAGCAAGGTGGCACAATGTTGAGCATTGCTGCTTCACAGCACCAGAGAGTCACATTCAATTCCAGCCTTTTGTGACTGTCTGTGGAATGGTGGTGAGTTTGCATGTTCTTCTTGTGTCTACGTGGGTATCCTCTGGGTGCTCTGTCTCCCACAGTCCAAAGGTGTGTGGGGGTGAGCTAAATTGCCCCTTGATGTCCCAAGATGTGTGAGTTAGGAAGATTAGCAGAGTTGAACAGAAATTGCATGCTCACAGTTTGAGGCTTGTCTTTCTTTCAATGTATTCATTCTTGTTCACTTGTTGAGGGAAAGTGCGCAAAGAGTGTAAAAGTGTGAGGTAATGCACTATGGCAGAAATAATAAATGTGTAGAGTATAGGGCAAATGGTAGGATTCTT
Organism: Sphyrna mokarran; assembly: GCA_024679065.1. Taxonomy (NCBI): domain Eukaryota; kingdom Metazoa; phylum Chordata; class Chondrichthyes; order Carcharhiniformes; family Carcharhinidae; genus Sphyrna; species Sphyrna mokarran. The sequence goes on along the minus strand of JAGIQG010000014.1, from coordinate 78,389,182 downwards.
AGTAGTCTAGATGAACAGAGGGATCTTGGTGTGTATGTGCATAGATCCCTGAAAGTAGGCAGTCAGGTCGAGAAGGTTGTTAGGAAGGCATATGGAGTCTTGGCTTTTATTGGTAGAGGGATTGAATTTCGGAGCCGCAACGTCATGTTGCAACTTTACAAAACTCTAGTGCGGCCGCACTTGGAGTATTGTGTGCAGTTCTGGTCCCCACATTATAAGAAAGATGTGGAGGCATTGGAGAGGGTACAGAGGAGGTTTACCAGGATGTTGCCTGGTATGGAGGGCAGGTCTTATGAAGAGAGGCTGAGGGATTTGAGGTTGTTTTCGTTAGAAAGGAGGCGGCTAAGAGGGGACCTAATCGAAACATATAAGATGATTAGAGGTTTAGATAGGGTGGACAGTGATAGCCTTTTTCCTAGGATGGAAAAAGCTAGCACGAGGGGACACAGCTTTAAATTAAGGGGTGATAGTTATAGGACGGATATCAGAGGTAGGTTCTTTACCCAAAGGGTGGTTCGGGAGTGGAATGCCCTGCCTGCAGCAGGTGTAGATGCGCCAAGTTTGGTGGCGTTTAAGAGGTTAGTTGATAAGTATATGGAAGAGAAGGGAATGGTTTAGTTTGGAGGGGCATTGCTTTTTATATTGGTCGGCGCAACATCGAAGGCCGAAGGGCCTGTTCTGTGCTGTAATGTTCCATGTTCTATGTTCTATGTTCTAAGACTCGCAGCCTTGTGGCTGTAGCCAACACCTGAAATAGCGTTTGAACAGAAACCCCTGTTTGCTGGTCCTTGATTGGATTCCTGGGCCATTTGATCTTTAGGAGGTGATGGGATCGTGGGAGGATGAGAACGTCCACGACAAGTTTGGTTGTTGGATGGCTATTGGGAGATAAAGTCTATCAACTTGGCTGATCCCTGAGAGCAGGTGTCACCTGCTCTCTCATTCCGAGGAGATGTACAGTGTGGCTCACTGCCCCCACACTCTCAGACCATAGGGCTACTGAAGATGTGATTCTGATGCCTGGTGGATCTTTGGAATATACTCCAGAGAGTTTGCTGTACCTTTCACAATCTGGCTATGCAGAGAGGTGAGCTCTTTCCAGAAAGGCCAGAGGATGGAGTGTGAGCATCATGAGGGATGGGATGGTGGTGATGTAAAACATAGAACATAGAACATAGAACATAGAACAATACAGCACAGAACAGGCCCTTCGGCCTTCGATGTTGTGCCGACCAAAATAAAAAGCAATGCCCCTCCTAACTAAACCATTCCCTTCTCATCCATATACTTATCAACTAACCTCTTAAACGCCACCAAACTTGGCGCATCTACAACAGCTGCAGGCAGGGCATTCCACTCCCTAATCACTCTTTGAGTAAAGAACCTACCTCTGATATCCGTCCTATAACTCATACCCCTTAATTTAAAGTTGTGTCCCCTCGTGCTAGCTTTCTCCATCCTAGGAAAAAGGCTATCACTGTCCACCCTATCCAAACCTCTAATTATCTTATATGTTTCAATAAGATCCCCCCTTAGCCGCCTCCTTTCTAACGAAAACAACCTCAAATCCTTCAACCTCTCTTCATAGGACCTGCCCTCCATACCAGGCAACATCCTAGTAAACCTCCTCTGTACCCTCTCCAATGCCTCCACATCTTTCTTATAATGTGGCGACCAGAACTGCACACAATACTCCAAGTGCGGCCGCACTAGAGTTTTGTACAGCTGCAACATGATGCTGCGGCTCCTAAATTCAATCCCCCTACCAATAAAAGCTAAGACTCCATAAGCCTTCTTAACAACTTTATCCACTTGACTGCCTACTTTCAGGGATCTATTGACACATACACCAAGATCCTTCTGTTCCTCAACACTATTAAGAGCCCTACCATTAGCCCTATACTCTACACATTTATTGTTCCTGCCAAAGTGCATTACCTCACACTTTTCCACATTAAACTCCATTTGCCACCTCTCGGCCCAGCTCTGCAACTTGTCCAAGTCACTCTGTAAACTAAAACACCCCTCTTCACTATCTACCACTCCACCAACTTTAGTATCATCTGCAAATTTACTGATCCATCCCTCAATACCCTCATCCAGATCATTTATAAAAATTACAAACAGCAGGGGCCCCAAAACAGACCCCTGAGGCACACCACTCGTCACCGAACTCCACGATGAATATCTCCCATCAACCACCACCCTCTGTCTTCTATCTGCCAGCCAATTTCTAATCCAATTAGCTAAATCACCCTCTATTCCACACATCTGCATTTTCTGTAGAAGTCTTCCATGGGCCACCTTATCAAAAGCCTTACTAAAGTCCATATACTTAGTCCATGTACTAAAGTCCATATACTTAGTCCATATACTAAAGTCCATGTACTTAGGTACATCTGGGAGAGAACATGACCGGAACTCTACTACCTTGCCCGCCACGGAATCAGCACAGGCGAGAGTCTGACAACAGAAATTTCCATTGACCTCAGGAGGAAATTTCCGCTCTCACCCCAGTGAAGCGATAAAATCCTGCCCTACGTGTCTCCTGATAATGGAACTGTCAGGTTCATGAAGAGAGTTGCTACTTGAGTACAGGATGCCATTGCTGACATGAAGCCAGTTGGATAGTAGAGGGAGGTGAGACAGGACTTACTCTGGCAGTGTGAATGAGATCATTCTTCCACTTCCTGCACTATGTGCTGCTTTTGATGTAGTTGCCAGTCATGCTGACATCTTGGGCAATAGTGTCCCAGGCCAGATTGGTGAGGTTGGTGTACTTCCTGGAATCTTTTCCTTGGATAGATGATATGCCTCTGCACTCATGCTCTTGGAATGAAAGCCTCAAGAGCACGGTGTTTGAGTTGGGGTGCAGACTTCCTGCCTTTTGCCTCTGGGTTCCAGACATCACCTTCAGAGCCTTATAGAGACTGGTGGGCTGAAGAAAGTGATGTAAGTGCATAGCTGGTGTTTACATACAGTTCCTGAACTTCAATACCTGTGAGCTGAGGGCAATTAGCTGAATCAGCTCCCAACCTGCCAGGGGCTTTGGAAAGATGCTTATTCATGCATGTTTAATAAGGCATATATGTGGAATTGGGCATGAATTCTCACCGTTCCAGGCAGTGGGAATAGGATTGCTGGAATTATGTGCCACCTCACTTGGAAAAAAATGGAGAATTCTGCCCAACTTTTCCTCTTTTCCCTAATAGTTTCAAGGACTTCAATTTCTGTTGTCCACTATAGACACAATCCCCAATTAAAATCCAAGCTAGGATTTATAAAGAGGTAACCAAAGGGAAGTTTATTAAAGTATTTTAAAGTTTCACAGAAGTGTAAAAAATCCTTCAATGTTTACAACAGTTTTTAAAAGTTTATAGAAGTGCCTAAAGATATTTAAAATTTGATAACTTTTAAAAATAATGAAGTACTTGATTGTATTTAAGTTTATAACAGTTTTGAAATGTTTATAACAATTTGCAAAAAGTCATTAAAAGTGGTTTAAAGTATTTAGATTGTTTAAAACGATGATAAAGAGCTTACCTGGCTTTGAGCGAATACTGACCTTAATGGGCTTGATTTCAGTTTGTGATTACATCAGGGGCTATGAACAAACCTCACTGCAAACTCTTTCTTTAGCTGGTGAGTCATACTGCATCCAGAACTGAAATTCTTGTTGCAATCAGCAAACTTGGATAAGTTCACATTTCTCAACATTGTCAGTGCTCACAATCAAATCCGGTCCATGACACCTGAAGACTCAAGAATGACGATAGAACAAATATCTTCATCAAGGAGCTAAGAATAAATTCTACAGTTACAGAGGGTCAACTTATAACATACATTTGATTAGGTACTTAGTAAAATACAGCACCAAAGAGAGAAATAATTTCCATTTATATATAACACCTTTCATTATTTCAGATGTTCCAAAATATTTTACAAACAATTCCGTGCTTTGGAAGTCTACTTTGTAAAGTAAGAAACATAGCAGCCAATTTGTGCACAGCAAGATCCCATGAGTAGCCATGTGATAATGTTAGATGATCTGTAATGGTGACGTGGGTCAAGAAGAGATCCATCTGCTCTTCTTTGAATAGTGCTATGTGATCTTTTACATCCATCTAAGACAGACTGGTGTCCTGAGTTTACTGCTTTATCTGAAAGATGCAGGAGTACAAGGAGTGGCACTGCTTAAAGAACAAGCTCGTTTAAGACCCGGCCTCCTTTCTAGGTTTATAATAAGACAGATTTCAGATAAATTTATAGAGCATAGCAACCATTGAGATGATAACTTCACATAATTTTTAGACAGTGGAGTCGGTAGAATTCCGACAGTGTAAAGCATCTTACTCAAGTCCACTACCCACCCTGTCACTGCAACCCTATGCATTCACCCTGCTAATCCCTTTAACCTTCACATCTTTGGACACTAACAGGCAATTAAGCATAGTCAATCTATCTAACCCAACATCTTGGACTTTGGGAGGAAACCGGAGCACCCGGAGGAAACCCATGCAGACACGAGGAGAACATGCAAACTCCAGATGTCGAGGGGAGCCAGGATTCTCCAGTCCCACTCAGGGAATGGAGATTTGGCTGAGTTCCAAATCCTTCATACTCACTGGCAGAAGTGGCGGGGTGTGTATGGCCAGAGAATTCTGGCCTGAGTGATAATTGCCCATTTTTAATTGTGCTCAAGAAGTTGGTGGTTAGCTGCCCTCTTTAATACTTTTGAGAGACTTGCTAAATCATGGCCCAGGAGTCATATACTGGCCAAATCAGGTAAGAATAGCAGATTTCCTTCCCTAAAGGACATTAGTGAACCAATGAGTCTTTATTAGCTTCATGGTTACCATTATTGTGGATTTTTTGAAATTAGTTGAATTTAAATCCCTTAGTTACTGTAGTGCCCTGTTTTTGGATCATTAGCCTCTACATTACAAGCTAAGTGACATCAGCATTATGCTCCCGTACCTCCGGTATGTGCCTGTCATGAATCAGGATAGGGCTGGGGTTGAGAAATCCCATTGTTATGTAAAATAAATGGTAAGATATTGGCTGTGGAACCATATCTCAACAGAGGTCAATATCGTCCAAGGGGAGAAGATAGTTCAAGAAAAACCAAGAACAAAAGAATGTTATAATTGCAAACCAAAATAATCTAATTTCTGGAATTAAGAAACAAATTATGATGACCATGAAACTATTGTCGATTGTCAGAAAAACTTATCTGGTTTACTAAGAGAAGGAAATCTGTCATTCTTAGCCAGTCTGGCCTACATGTGACTCCAGGTGCACAACAATGAGATGGACTTTCAACTGAAATCACCAGGTTAAAGTCCAAAAGATTTATTTGATAGCATGAGCTTTTGGAGTGGCTCAGCTGATGAAGGAGCAGCACTCTGAATGCTCAAGTACCAAATAAACCTGTTGGGCTTCAACCTGGTATTACCCCAGTACAATGCTGGCAATTACACATCATGGCCCTCTGAAACGGCCGAGCAAAACACTCAGTTCAAAGGTAATTAGGGATGGGCAATCAATGCTGGCCCAGCCGGTGACATCAGTGTCTCATGAATAAAAAGAAAATGTTTTTGACTTACAGTGAGAACTGAGGAGGTAGAATCACTCTCTGGTCAGGAAGATGTACAGAAAGGAAAGCTTCTTCGCTGGGCTTTCAAAACCAATGATTATAGATGCTGTACCCAAAATTAGCTGATGTGTTAGCAGCAACTGCTCTCAGGCTGTTGTTAGATATTCAAACTGGAACAGAAGTCTGGAAAGTATTGCTTTGTTGGTATTAGAATTATAATGGTCAATTAAGGCTGCTTACAGCATCACTAACTCCAACCAGTAATCATTCCTACTTTAGTCATTTACTTTGGAATGAAACTAAAATAGCAGGGGTTCAGCAAATACTCCACACTTAGCAAGTGTTTGTTTTTTTTTGTATTCAGCACTGTAGCCACAGGTGGCATGAGGATAGAAAGGAAAATATAGAACCAGTGATACTTCCACCATCAGATACTACTGAAAATCCATTCACTGTCTCAAGGGTGAAATGTTTGATCTGGCTCAGTTAGTTTTCTTTGCCTCTGATGAGAGAGGTTCATTCTCCATTCCACAAAATTCAGCACAGAATTTATTTAATTTGATTTGATTTATTAATGTCACATGTATCGGGACACTGTAAAAACTATTGTTCAGTGCATGCTATACAGGCAAAGCATACCATTCATTGAGTAGGAAAGGAGAGAGTGAAGAATGTAGTGTTAAAGTCATTGCTCGGGTGTAGCGAAAGATTGGCTTCATATGAGGTAGGTCCATTCAAACCTCTGATAGCAGCAGGGAAGAAGCTGTTCTTGAGCTGGTTGGTACGTGATCTCAAGCTTTTTGCATCTTTTTTCCCGATGGAAGAAGGTGAAAGACAGAAGGTGCGGGATGTGTGGGGTCCTTAACTATGCTGATTGTTTTGCTGAGTCAGCGGGAAGTGTAGACAGAGTCAACGGATGGGAGACAGGTTTGTGTGATGGATTGGGCTAAGTTTGTAGTCTTTTGTAGTTTCTTGTGGTTTTGGACAGAGTAGGAGTCATACCAAGCTGCGATACAATCAGAAAGAATGCTTTCTATGGTGCATCTGTAAACATGTGGCTGACTCTTTATGGTAGTAATTAGGACATGCACTGACTTTAGAATGAGGTGTGACACTGAAGCCCTGTCGGCTGGATTTAAAAGATCTGCATGTCTTCATTTGAAGAGGACAATGGAGTTCTCTCCAGTGATGATTCAGTCAGTGGTGGAATTTCTCACCTCTTTGTCTGTGCTTCTAATCTCTCAACAGGATTCATTCATAATCTCACGCCCCTAAAGAAGGCTGCATGGTGTTCACATAAAATATTAAAATCTCTCAAAGTGTTTTGGCTCTTAAGGCTCAAGAGTTTTGCCTTGTGTCCTGCTTAAAACTGTGCCCTCGACCAAGATTCCATTAAAACATTGATGCAGTGTCATGTGTGCTTAGACAGCAACAGTTCTTCTTGGCATTGGACCAAGATTTATCCTTTAATCAGAATCCCTAAAACAAGGTGGGGTGCAAGAGGTTTAAGGGGGGATATGAGGAAAACAATTTTTATCCAGAGGGAGGTGATGGTCTGGGAGGGTGGTGGAGGCGGGAAGCCTCACAACCTTTAAAATGTACCTGGATGAGCACTTGGCACATCATAACATTCAGGGCTATGGGCCAAGTACTGGCAGATGTAATTAGATGGGAAGTTAGTGCAGACTCGATTGTTGGAATTTTATCCAACAATAAAATTCCAAACAACTGGCCTTGTTTGCATGAGGCCAGTGGAGAATGCCGTTCTGTGATCTGTGCCCTGCTCCATCCTGGGATGGGCATGATGATAAAATTCCAGCTGATAGGTTGAAGAGCCTCTTCTGTGATCCTATGATTATCTTGTCATTATGAAACTGCTATTTTGTGGGATCGTGCTGTGTATGATTAGGCTGCTGAATTTCCTACAATGGCTGCACTTCAGAAGTAGTTTCCAAAGCCATTTGATATGCTATATAAATGCAGGTCTTTGTTTTATGTCCTTTGGAACTATTTAAGTGCGGGGAAAAATAGGAAGATACGCAACTTAATATTTTCAGGAGAGTGATTCTTTCAACGAACACATACCAGAGGCAGAATTTTGTAAAGCCGTTTTGACAGTAGTTCAACAAGAAGACGGTACGATGGAGACACAGAAAAGATGTAAGTTTGGTTCAATAGAATAATATAAAAGACAATGGGATATTGCAAGAATTAGACAGTTGAAAAGGGAGCTCCATACTTATTCATTGGAGCATTAAAAGTCAAGGGAAATCTAAGAAGAGAGCATCATTATAAAAGGCTTTGAAAAAGTAAATAATGAAATATTATTCCCAGTGCCTTATTGTACCGACAACAAGGAGAAGGCTTTTTTTTCAGTTTGAGGGTTATTCGAAATAGAATAAATTGTTATAGGATCCTGTTGTAGCCTAGTCAATAACCATATTTAAGAGAGAAGTGCACTTGAGAAGAAAAATGCTAAATAGTTGGGGAAAATGATAGAGAAACGGAATTAGACTGGCTAAATTGGAATTAACACTAACAGAGGCACTTTTGTGTCGAATTTTCACACACTCTATAAAATAGATTATCTTGTGGTTGGTATATTTTCGGCTGCTGTCGCTAGTTTTTCTTGTTCTGAAGGGAATACTCAGGATGTCACAATGTGTTTGTATGTATTACACTTTACAGCATCGACACAGTTATAAAATCGGAAGATGCACCAGCCAATTTGCACACGGCAAGACTCCATAAATATTAGTGGGAGAAATTCAATCAGCTTTGGATTGCTTTGTTGAGGAAGGAATGATGACCAGCACTCCAGAAGAACCCTGGAATTCCAAAGAATTCTTCAAAGTCAAGACCAATGGATTTCTTATGCCCCTGGTGGTGGTAGTGGATGTGTGTTTCTGATCAACGAGGGAGTTTGAGTTACTGGCAGCAAGTGCTTTTTGCATACGCATCATACTCTGGAGCTTTGTAATAGTGATGATAGAGGCTCCAATGTTCTTTACGTGTCATGGTTGACCAAGCTCCTGTTGCTACCACCTCCCATTGATGTGTTGGAAAAATTTGCAGGTCAATGATTAACCTTTTTTTTTATTTTTTTTTTATTAAGCAACACAGCACGGGAAACAGGCCCTTCGGCCCAACGAGCCCGCGCCGCCGTCATACCAAATACATTATCCTATTTTAATATTCCTATATAATAATATATATATTATTCCTAATATGGAAAATTTTCACCATAGGGACAATTTGTTACCCAATCAGCCTAAGAGCGAATTTTTGGGTTGTGGGAGGAAACCGGAGTGCCCGGAGAAAACCCACGCAACCACGGGGAGAACGCGCAAACTCCCGCAGACACTGGCCCAATTCCAAGTGTCTGCACAGCCACATCGATAGTCTCTGAGCTGTCATGGTGCCCTTCAGGTGGTCCACATAAAGCACTCATATACGACATGAGGTACCAGGCAACCCATGAATCAACATCCAAGAGCTGTACCCGCACCACCTGCCGAATGCGTGCTCAAATTATGGACCGAATTACCTGTGGAAAAAAGCCGTAGTTAAACAGTCCTAATATATCCCTCTATCTGCATACTGCTCATGTGGCTGTCCAAGAGACCCTTAAACAGCCCCAGCGTGCCTGCTCCCACCACCTTACTCGGCAGTGCATTCCACACCCCCACTACCCTTTGTGTGAAAAACTGCCCTCTAATATTCGTCCTATACATAGCCCCCCTCACCCTATGGCCATGACCTCTCGTCCTATCCATTTCTAAAGGTGGAAAAAGTTTACCTCCATTTACTCTATCTATACCCCTTATAATCTTATACACCTCTATGAGATCCCCTCTAAGCCGACGTCTTTCAAGGGAAAACAACCCCAGTCTATCTAATCGTTCCTCATAGGACAGTCCTTCCATACCAGGCAGCATCCTGGTAAACCTCCTCTGCACTCTCTCCAAGGACTCCACATCCTTCCGATAGTATGGAGACCAGAACTGGGCGCAGTATTCCAAGTGAGGCCTAACCAAAGTTGTATACAACTGCAACATCAAACTCCTACTCTTATATTCTATACCCTTTTCTATGAAAGCTAACATACTATACGCCTTCTTTGTCACCTTCTCCACCTGTGAGGACACCTTCAGAGACTTGTGAACCTGCATCCCCAAGTCTCTCTGCGTCTCTATGCTCCTTATAGTTTTACCTTTTATCCTATAATTCTCTTCTACATTTTTCCGGCCAAAATGCATCACCTCGCATTTTTCCGGATTAAATTCCATTTGCCATCTATCTGCCCAATCTACCAACCTGTCTATGTCCTGTTGTATTGCCTGACACTGCTCTTCTGTACCCGCCAATCCAAGCATCTTGGTGTCATCAGCAAATTTGCTGATCTCACCACCTACCCCTACTTCCAAGTCGTTTATGTAGACCACAAATAGAAGAGGACCTAGTACTGAGCCTTGTGGCACTCCACTAGTGACAGGCTTCCAGCCGGAAAAAGAGCCTTCCACTACTACCCTCTGTCTCCTCCTCCCGAGCCAGTTCTCGACCCATCTACATACCCGACCCTGTATCCCATGCGCCTTCACCTTCTCTATCAGTCTACCATGAGGAACCTTGTCAAACGCCTTACTGAAATCCATGTAGACGACATCAACAGCCTGTCCTTCATCAACTGTTTTTGTCACTTCTTCAAAAAATTCCACCAGATTCGTAAGACAAGACTTCCCCTTGACGAAGCCATGCTGCGTATCCCTGATCAGATCGCAATGTTGTCCATGTTACGAACACAGTTTCCTTGGCCATCAGATTCTGGGATGAGACTCAAAGCTGGAGCTAATAGTTACCATAATGGTCCATTAGCGGATCCAAAAGAACTTTTGTGAAAACTTTGCTTACTTAGAGAACACAACCAACCCTGAGGCTAGTTAGCAATCTTCCTGGTATTTCAAATAAAAGTTATCAATCATGCTGTTCATTTTGACATAAGCATGTATACATAATCAATAATGTAATAATGTAACAGAAGGATATTATAAGGTGACATTCTGGTCACACTGTTGAACATCGGAGTTTCATTTTGATCGTGTTAGTTTATTTATTTTTTGTGGCAGTGGTGAATTATGAGTGTAATTAGGTGTTCTGGGAACTCAGCTGAGACTTTGCAAATTCTTTACTTGGTAACTTCTGTGAGTTATTCAGAAAAAAAAGTCACTCCAGTTGAACAGGACACATGGCTAGAAATAACACAACAGGAATATATTGTGCTGTCCAGCTCAATAGTGCTGAAAATGTAAGCCTGCTGAAACATACTTCTCTGCAGAGACAGATACCATTCATATTTCTGCAAAATCTTTGAAAGATCTCTCAAATTAGTCCCAGTCCCCTCTTCTTTCCCCATTCTGCTGTAAATGTTCTCCTCTGACGTATTTATCCAATGTCCTTTTGAATGTTGCTGTTGCAGATGGTGTATGACATACCAAAGTAACACAGAGCATAATAAGAGTCTTCTCACCTCATTTTTGGTGATTATCTTAAATCTGAGTCCTCTGATTAACAACCTTTCAGGCCAGGCATGTAAATACTGTAGCTACAAGAGCAGGTCAGAGACTGGGAATCTTGTGGAGAATAACTCACCTCCTGAGGTCCCTCCTTTCCCACACTGCCCAAGCCTGTCCATCACTTACAAGGCATAAATCAGGAGTGTGATGGAATATTCTCCAGTTGCCTGGTTGAATAAAGCTCCAACCAAACTCAGCAGGTTCAATATGATCGAAGACAAATCTGCCCCCCTCCTTGAGCAGTGACACACCCGCCTCTTTCAACATCCACTCCCTCCCATTACCGGCACACAGTGTCTGCAATGTGCACCATTTACAAGATGACCTGCAGCAACTTGCCAAGGATCCATCATCAACATCTTCCAAACCCACAATTTTGACCATCTAGAAGGAAAATGGCAGCAGATACTTGGGAACACTACCACCTGCAATTTCCCTTCAAGTAACTCACTGTCCTGACTTGGAACTATATCACCATTTCTTCACTGCCACTAGGTCAAAATGCTGTAATTCCCTCATGAATAGCACAGAGGAAGTTCCTACTCTATGTGGACAACAACTTCTCAAGAAAGCAGGTCATTACCATCTTCCCCAGGGCAATTGAGAATGGCCATTAAATGCTGACCTAGCTAGCAAGGCCCACATCTCATAAATGAATATTAAAAGAAAGATTGGTGGCTGCATTTCCTCCATTACAATAGTGACCACTCTTCACACTTCACTTCATTGACTGGAATGCACTTTGAGAATCTGCAGGCTGTGAATCTTGCAATGTCAATGCAATCCTCCCTCCCTCCCTTCCACTCCCCTTCCTTTCCTCCATTCCAATCCCCTTCCCTTTCTCCCTCCCTCCCTTTCCCTTTCTCTCTCTTTCCCTTCTTTCTTCCTTGCTTCCCTTCATCCTTCCTTCTCTCTCTCCCTCCTTCTCCATCATTATTCCCCTTCCTTCTTTCCTTCCTTCTTCCCTAGATGTGATGGGAAGAGGATATGTTTGGTATTTAGAAGAATGAGATTAAATCTTATCTCCACATCAGACTATTACATGAACCTCCTGTGTTTACATTGGGAAAGTTATTGAAACACCAGGTTAATCTTTAATATCAATTCTGAATTATGGAGTAAAATTTTGAAAGTACAATTTCACATAAAAAGAATGTTTTATTGCATTGGCTCAGTAGGAACATTTATTTCCAATTCTCTTTTTACCCTAAAGTAGCCAACTTACTGACTATGGAACAAGTGAGAATATTTGATGTAAACACAGTAGGTGTTGTGAGTATAGAATATTATTTACACTGCACATGTAGTGAGTATAGAATATTATTTACACAAACACAATGACTTTCCAAAGTACAGAGACAGAAAATATTAGAAAATCTTAGCAGGTCTGACAGCTTCTGTAGAGAGAGAATAGAGCCAAGGTTTCGAATCTGGATGACCCTTCTGAAATGATATACATCAAATTTTCATCCAAAAAGTCAACCATCATCATCCTTAGCTCAACCTCTTTGAGTCAGATGCAAGCAAGCATAGCTGACGCTTCAGAGCACTATTGTGGGAATGCGACATTGTCCTTCTGAATAAATCGAAATGATTGAGATGTGAAGGAAAATATGTATATTATATATTTGTCAGGTGAATTACTTTATAAAGTCATAATGTAAAGGCAAGATTCTGCAGCTGCTGGAATCTGAAACAAAAACAGAAAAATACTGGAAAATCTCAGCAGGTCTGACAGCATCTATGGGGATGAAGGGTCATCCAGATTCGAAACCTTGGCTCTATTCTCTCTCCACAGAAGCTGTCAGAGCTGCTAAAATTTTCTAATATTTTCTGAATCTGTACTTTGGAAAGTCATTGTGTTTGTGCTTTTCAAGATGAAAAGTTGTTGAGCAGACAGGACATCTCCAGTTGGTCACATGCTGCCTTCCAGCAGTTTCAAAGTGCACTACAGCTGCCACCTCAAACATCTGGAATTAACATGTGATATTGTATAAATGTTCCAGCCAAGCTAACGTAGTGGCACAGTGGTTAGCGCTGCTACCTCACAGCGCCAGAAACCCGGGCTCAATTCCAGCCTTGGGTGACTGTCTGTGTGGGGTCTGCATGTCCTTCCTGTATCTGTGTGGGTTTCTTCTAGGTGTTCCAGTTTCTTCCCACAGTCTAAGGATGTGCGGGTTATATGAAGGATGTGAAGATCATGCTAGGTTGCCCCTTAATGTGAGGAGGAAAGTCAGGGTAAATGCGAGAGGTTAGGGTGATAAAGCCTGAGTGAAATTGTTCTTGTGTAGGCTTGATGGGCTGAATGGCCTCCTTCTGCATAGTAGATATTGTATGATTCTAATTCAATGGCCTAGTCAATGATTCGTCTGCTCCAGTTAATTTCAAACAAGGACAAATTTTCCAGTCCCCAATAATGATACTAATGACCCAAGAATTAACTGTTTTAACACAACCATTTCTACCAGGCTGCTTCATTCAGTCAAAACGTGTATCTTCAAGAATGAAAAAAATTCTGACTCCAATTAAACTTCTAAAGATCTCAACCTTGAAAATAAACCTCCTTTGTCCAATGTTGAGGAGGAGTGAGAGATGTGTCACATGACCTCTCCCTCAGTTGCACTGTAATATTGTTACTGGAACAGAACACCAGTAGTAACTTTCACTTCCACTGCGAGCAGAACTCCAGGCTTGTGCTCTCTACCATGAAGCTGGTGGCAGTGGAAAGATCTCTTGTCCTTTGCAAAAATGACAAGCTGCTGGAACCTTAGAAGTCATGCTTCGAAGACTAAATTACTCAATCTGCTTTGTCCCACCATTTCATGGATATTTCACTCTGGAAAGGTGAATCACCTTACAATCAGTCAACCTCCTCTTGGAAGAAACCTTCCTTTAGATTTCTGATTCTGGATTCTGGACACAGGCAGAGCCTAACTGATATTTCATTGTGGTTGTGCTCTGAACCCTCTTCCCTTTTCCTTGTTCCCCATTCACTGTATGCAGAGCCTGTATCTGTGCGGATTTCTGTGGTGCTCTGGTTTCTTCCCACAGTCCAAAGATGTGAAGATTATGTGAAGGATGTGAAAGGGTGGATGTTGCAAAGTTCCTGTCATGAGCGTGTAAAAATGAACATTTTTATTTCATTTTATTTTGAGTTTGCTGTGCTATTTATGCGTCGAGGATTGGAAGGCTCCACATTGAAAGATTGGGGAAAATGCATGATCATTTATAAGGCAGGAAATCAAAATTTTAAAAACACTATTCTTTTGAATCTTTGAAAATATTGAAATATAATTCCCTTCCTTGTCACCCCTGTGAAATTCTCCATTTATGTTGATGTGAATCGTGACAGGTAACCCACAATGTTCACCTGGTGAGTGGAAACCACCAGAGGTGCATTGATGAGTACAGCCCCAAGGGGGAGAGGATCAGGCCAGAGGGCAGTACTGGATTGGGGGTTGTAGTTTGGGAGGTGGGGATGGAGGGAGTTACATGTTGTGTGTGTGGATGTTTGGTGGTAGACGGTTTCCATTAGAGGGTTTAAGTCCATCCTAATCTGACTTTCTATCTCTTCTTTTCCTTTCCTTTCGCCTTCCAATGCTCTTCCTCCCCCTATCCTTTCTCCCTGCGTCTTCCCTTCTCACGAGCAGTTTTTTCCTAGCTTCATTCCTCCTCTCTCCTGAATAAAATATCATTGAACATCTATAGCACAGAAGGAGGCCCCTAGACCCATTAAATCTGCACTGATCACAATCTCACCAAACCCCCACTCCCATAACTCCACACATTTACCCTGCGAATGCCCCTGACACTAGGGTCAATTTACCATGGCTAGTCAACTTAACCTGCATCTCGTGTTATCTACGATTGGACACTAATAGTTTGGGTATGATTTTCATCCCCCTGTGAGGCTGGGCTGGGACATCTCAGGACAATTCGCTTAGGATTCAGTATCAGTGACCAATGTCCAATTCTGTAATCCAGGCTTCCTCTTAGTGTGAAGATTCTCCAAACTGTTTTCTGCGTGCTGTGAAGAATGGAAATACTTGGTTAATGTAGAAATGGGTGCTCACTTGGGGCTAATGTTACAGCACACTGTGTAGAGGAACTGAACTTTCACCTTATACAACCTGGTCCACAATGTGTGCTAAAGTGGGAATACAGCCAATCCATTTCCCATCACCAATTAACACTTATTAAATCTGACAAATAGCAAAGTTTAGCCAGCATCCCTCTTCTGTATCTATCACAGGCGAGAACATTATTCTCTGTCAGGACTTTTGAGGATTCCATGTAATATAGTTACCTGGTAAAATATTTCTAATCACAAAGTAACATTGACGCACCTTTTACCTTCCATTCCACTGAATCCTCAGACAGCCGGACTCACCTAGAATGGACGGTCACCGAGATTAACGTTTGCACAACTCTTGCTGGTCTGACATCTGTAATTTACCACAGCAAGATTGCACCGTAGTCTACAGATAAAAGTTTTATGGGAGAACAGACCCGTTTTGTTGGAGGATTAAAATTTAAAATGAAGTTGACAGTTCACAACATGAGACAAGGTTCCTTTGATGGCATTTTCCAAACCTTCGGATCAAGCAAGACAAGATCACAGATACACTACCACCTGCTAGTTCCCCTCTGAGCCACTCACCATCCTGACTTCACTGTTGCTGGGACAAAATCCTGGAATGCCCTCTCTAACTGCACTGTGGGTGTACCTACACCACACAGGTTTAAGAAGGTGGCTCATCTCAAGGGCAATGCAGGCTGGGAAATAAATGCTGGTTTTGTCAGTGACCCTCACATAAGGGAACAAAGAAAAATAAGATTTATTACTGTCACATGTGTTAACATATAATGAAAAGTATTGTTTCTTGAGCACTATATAGACAAAGCATGCCATTCATACAGAAGGAAAGGACAGAGTGCAGAATGTAGTGTTACAGTCATAGCTAGAGTGTGGAGAAAAATCAACTTAATGCGAGGTAAGTCCATTCAGAAGTCTGACAGCAACAGGGAAGAAGCTGTTAATGATTCAATCGGCACGTGACTTCAGATTGCTGTATCTTTTTCCCAAGGTGAATTTACGGCAAGCACCTCTCCACTATTGTACATTTAGTGGAAACTTGAAGCTCTGAAAGAAATTCATTTATTCGGACAAGGCCCATGGTATAGGATGCCCCTTTCTACAAGTTTAAGAGAATAAAGGAAAGGACAGCTACTCGACCCCTTGAACCTGCCCACTATTCCTTTATATCATTGCTGATCTGTACTTTAAACACTCTACTTCCATCATCAGTACAACTCTTGTTCAACAAAAGATTTCATTTTGAAAAGTCCAACTGACCCCCCCCTCCCTCCCTTACCCCTTCCAGCCTCAACAACCTGTTGTCGGAGAGTATTTGAGATTTCCACTTACCATTCTGTGTAGAAGCACTTGCTGCTATCATCTCTGATTGGCAGTTCCAATTTTATTGTTTGTGCCTCATTGTTCCTGATTCCTTACAACAAATTCACTCCATCCATCCTGTCAAATCTTTCTGTCATGAACCTGGCTGTGTTATCTATGTGGGTGTCCCAATTCAGAATACCAATTCGTGGTGGTGTATTGCTTCGTTTATGGGTATGGTGTGAGGAGTTACGTGGAAGATCCAGTGGGGAATAAACCAGTAATCATACTATAACATTCTTACAATTAAAATAAAACACATCAACACAGCAGGATTACAATTATTAAAACAGTTACATATAAGAATAATGGATCACTGCCACACAGTTTATGTAGAAATTACTCTTTTTGATTCAAGATCAAAGGATAGGTTGAGAGAGCTCGGTCTTTTCTCCTTGGAGAGATGAAGGATGAGGGGTTACCTGATAGAGGTGTGTTAGATGTTGAGAGGTATAGATCGGGTGGATTCTCAGAGGTTTTTTCCCATGGCTGCCACAAGAGGACACAGGTTTAAGGTCCTAGGGAGTGGGCACAGAGGAGAAATCAGGACTAAGTTTTTCACTCAGAGGGTGGTGGGTGAATGGAATTGGCTGCCGTCGGTGGTGAGTGGAAGCAAATTTGATAAGGTCTTTTAAGAGACTTCTGGATGAGTATATGGGACTTAATAGGATTGAGGGCTATAGGTAAGCCTAGTAGGTAGAGATATGATCTGTGCAACTTGTGGGCCACAGACCCTGTTTGTGCTGTAGTTTTTCTATGTTCTATGTTCTATCTGAACTCTTTCAAAAATTCCTTCTTCCCGAACTATACCTAATCCAAAAAAAATCTGTAAGTAAAGGACAGCTGGTAGTTACCACACTGAACATAATTAAGTAATTATTTTCAGGAATGCCTCTTTGTGATTCAGCAACAATATGGTTTTAACCATCTCCACGAGGTTTCTGCACTCTAGCTTCTTATCTGCCAGCTAGAGCGAGATGGAATCTGCTGTCTGCTTCTCCAAGTCTTGGCAATTATAATACTGTTCCCGTTGATTGTTCTCTCTGTGTATTTACTGTCGGTCCCCTTCGCTGCTATGGGCAGAATTTTCCCATCCTGCCCCCAGTGGGAATCACAGTGGGCAGGGACAGACCATACCATGGTCCGTGACCTCAGGTAGGAATTTCTGGCTTCAGGACGAGCATGGCCAGAAAATCCCATCCTGTGGCTCACCTATGTATGCCTCCCCTTGATGGTTCAATCACCTAACTATAGAGTTTCTTATTAGCATGACAATATATTATTCGGGTCTGTATAGAGCCTACTGATCTGATTACTGGGAGATTCACATCCTGGAAATCCTTTTGAAATGATGTTGGCTTCTGCCTGTTGTTTTGTTGTATTCTTGGTATTTCTAGTTACACGATACATTCAAAGAACAAAGAAAATTATAGCACTGGAATAGGCCCTTCGGCCCTCCAAGCCTGCACTGACCATGCTGACTGACTGAAATAAAACCCCCTACCCTTCTGGGGACCATATCCCTCTATTCCCATCCTATTCATGGATTTGTCCAGACACACCTTAAAACTCATTATCATATCTGCTTCCACTACCTCCCCCAGCAATGAGTTCTAGGCATACACCATGTTCTATGTAAAAAAAACTTACCTCGTATGCCTCCTTTTAAACATTGCTCCTCACACCTTAAATTTATGCCCCCTAGAAATTGATTCTTCCACCTTGGGAAAACGCTTCTGACTATCTATTCTGTCCATGCTCCTCATAATCATGCAGACTTCTATCAAATCGCCCCTCAATATTCATCGTTCCAGTGAGAACAAACTAAGTTTCTCCTCATAGCTAATGCTCTCCACCCGAGGCAACATCCTAGTAAATCTCTTCTGTAACCTCACCAAAGCTTCCACATCCTTTTGGTAGTGTGGTGACCAGAATTGAACACTATATTCCAATTGCGGCCTAATTAAGCTTCTATAAAGCTGCAACATAATTTGACTATTTTCAAACTCAGTGCCCCAGCAGGTGAAACATGGAACATAGAACATTACAGTGGAGTACAGGTCGTTCTGTCCTCGATGTTACACCGATTGAAATTGTCACGGAGTATTCACTATATCATCAATACACGGACCAGCAGGTTTTATAACAAACTTCGAGCACAATCTTTACAGATTCCTTACATATCCATTTCTGTGAAACCAATTGATTATCTGTGACTTGATGAATGGTCACTTAATGAGAGAATAGAGGGCAACAACATATAACAGAGCAATAGAACAGCACACTGGCACAATGGGTTATCATTGCTGCCTCACAGCGCCAGGGACCTGGGTTCAATTCCAGCCTTGGGTCACCGTCTGTGTGGAGTTTGCACATTCTCGCTGTGTCTACGTGAGATTCCTCTGGGTGCTCTGGTCTCCTCCCACAGTTCAAAGATGTATGGGTTAGGTGGATTGGCCATGCTAAGTTCTCCCTTGGTGTCAGGGGGATTAGCAGGGTAAATGTGTGGAGTTATGTGAATAGAGTCTGGGTGGAATTGTGGTTGGTACAGAATTGATGGGCCAAATCGCCTTCTTCTGTCCTTTAGGGATTCTATGATTCTAGAAAATATGTGTAACTAGGTTTAAAGAATCAATATACTATCCTTATTAACAATGTTGAATCTCTTTGACTGATTTTCAAAACAATTTGGTTATATCATCAATACTCCCACCCACACTAAAGGTTTCTTTGACCTGGGATTGACAGCTAGGTACCACCCCTGATATCAGCCAATGAATGGGAGGTAGGTGGGGCTTATGGCAGGTATAATTGACAAGGAAATTAACTAATTAACTTCATTTTGGCCAGGCAGCATGGTGTCACCTGACACGGCCTTCCTGTTCAATCCCAGTGCTTTGCGAGCATTCTCACTCGGCTCCATGGTGTGGGCTGGAGTTACGTGTAGGGAATTAGTACTCTCGTACAAACAATGCATCATCTGTCAACCACACCGTGATGTGAAACAGCATTCAAATCTGTCACTCATCAAATGCAGATGACATTGTAGCTGAACAAAGGGATGTTTAAGGAACAGGGTGTGACTGATCTGTATGGGGATTTTCTTTTAAACCTGGATAATTATTGCTCTCCTGATATGATCAGTATTTATTAAGTGTTCTGTTAAGAAATAGACTCATGATAGATTCCTCCTATCCACCACTCTGAGAGTGTTTATCAACTGGCTGGGGTTTTACAACAGATTAGCAGCTTTTAGAACCATTGCCTCATTCCCTTCAACCACAAATGATCAAACTTGCTGAATTCATTTTCACAATTTACCACAACCAGATTTGAACTTATGACCTCTAGCACTAGTTCAGTCCTGTAACCACTGCACTATGGAGCTCAGCTTCTTCCCAGGCACAGACAGCAATTTGAATGCTTTATAAATTATACTATCAACAGTTGATGGAAAATGAAATGGGAGATGTCTGTGATGGGCCAATTAGCTTTGGTTGTGATGTAGGAATGCACTGAAAGGAGACACTTCTATCTCTATTTATAACCTATAACAATCAACATTGAGTGCAGCCAAACCCAATTGAGGGATAATACAACCACATTACACCACATGGGTGGCACAATGATACTGTGGTTTGCACTGCTGCCTCACAGCACCTGATACCTGAGTTCAATTCCGGCTTGCGTCACTCTCTGAGTGGAATTTTCACATTCTCCCCACGACTGTGTGGGTTTCCTTGGGCTGCTCTGGTTTCATGGATTGACCATGTTAAATTGTCCCTTAATGTTAGGGGGACTAGCCAGCGTAAATGCATGGGTTTAGGGCCTGGGTGGGATTGTGGTCGGTGCAGACTTGATGGGCCAAATGGCCGCCTTCTACACTGTAGGATTCTACGATGACTAAGAAAGAAAGGGACTATTGGGTCAATTGTACGAGGCAAGTTTTTTACACTTGACTGTCTGGAACCTGCTGCTGGCATAGGTAATGGAAGCAGGTACGATAATGACATTTAAAGGCATCTTGACAAATACATGAATAGGATGGGAATCGAGGATATAGTCTCTGGAAGAGTAGGGGGTTTTAGTTAAGTCAGGCAGCATGGTTGGTGCAGGCTTGGAGGGCCGAAGGGCCTGTTCTTGTGCTGTAATTTTCTTTGTTCTTTGAGTTTGCACCAGTTCTTACAAAAAGCAACCCATTTTGACACACACACACACACACACACACACACACACACACTCTGTTCTCTCTCCACAGACCTGCTGAGGTTTTCCAGCCTTTCTGTGTTTATTTCTTTCATTTATATTTCAACACTTGGGGATGATCCTTCACAACCATATTTCCTGTCCAGTGAAATTTAGGTGACCTGGGATTTGCAAACTGAACCCTCCGACAAAGGATAATCTGATGTTGGTTTCAGCATAAGTCTTACTCAGCACACCACGGTGAACACCCTCTGCCTTTTTCAAACTATGCCATGAGATCTTTAACATCCCACTGAGGGGGCAGCGAAAAGGCAGCACCTCTTGCACTTTACTCACACTGAGAGTTTCAGAAGCTTGAACCCACAGCTTCCTGACTCACAGGCATGAGTCACTGAGTCACAGATTAAACTTTAGCACACCTCCATCTTGTCACACCATGACATCTTCATCCTCTACATGTTTATCTGCTCACTGTTACTAATTGCAGCTTTGTGATATAATTACACTTTGTAAATCTCTGCTCCCAGTGAGTGCAGCAACACATTTTCAAAGTGCTTTGGGAGGAGACCTGCTCTCAGAGACAAGCTCCCCAGTCTTGGCTCAGTATAGAAAAGACCCTGAAAACCAACAGAGAACATAAAGTCCGTCTTTCTTTTGTTACATGTGGGCCAATGCTTCAAAATATGCCTCACCATGTTCTTATTTAAGATGTTCTGTGCATTCACATACGTGCATGGGGCAGCATGGTGGCACAGTGGTTAGCACTACTGCCTCACAGCACCAGGGACCTGGGTTCGTTTCCCAACTTGGGTCATTGTCTGTGTGGAGTTTGCATGTTCTCCCAGTATTTGTGTACATTTCCTCCGGATGCTCTGGTTTCCTCCCACAGTCTGAAAGACATGCTGGTGTTAGGTGCATTGACCCAAACAGGTGGTGAAATGTGACAACTAGGGGATTTTCACAGTAACTTCGTTGCAATATTAATGTAAACCTGACTTGCGACTAATAAATTAACTTTATGCACAGTATCCTTAATTTAGATATCATTACTGTCTTCCTTACTCTGACCTCACCTAGTCCGACATGACAGACTGGTACAAAAACTAAAATCACACGAGATTCGGAGTGGGCTGGCTAGATAGATACAGAACTGGCTTGGTTATAGAAACAGAGAGTAGCAGTGGAAGGGTATTTTTTAGAGAGGAGATCGGTAGCTAGTGGTGTTCCACAGGGATCAGTGGTGGAACTTCTGCTGTTTGTTAATGTATATAAATGATCTGGAGGAAAATGTATGGTGTCTGATTAGTGAGTTTGCAGATGACACAAAGATTGGCAGAGTCGGCCGCAGCTGAAGTACTGTGTGCAGTTTTGGTCGCCGCATTCGAGGAAGGATATATTGGCCTTGGAGGGGACGCAGAGAAATTCATTAGGCTGACACTGGAGATGAGGGCGTTGGATTATGAGGAGAGACTAAATAGGCTAGGTTTGTACTCTTTGGAGTTTAGAAAGCAGAGAGGGGATCTTATAGAGATGTATAAGATAATGAAGGGGATGGATAGGGTAGAGGTTGAGATACTCTCCCTGCTTAGCAAAGATAGCAGGACTAGAGGGCACAGCCTCAAAATTAGGGGTGGGGGTGGGGGTGGGAAGTGCAGTTTAGATCAGACTAGAGGAGAAATTTCTTCACGCAAAGGGTGGTGAATCTTTGGAATTCTCTGCCTGTTGAAATGTGGAGGCTTCCTCACTCAATATATTTAAGTCGAGAGTGGATAGGTTTTTGATTGACAAACGAATTAAGGGTTACAGGGAGAAAGAGGGAAAGTGGTACTGAACCACTACAGATCAACCATGATCTTATTGAATAGTGGGGCAGGCTCGAGGGGCTGGATGGCTTACTCCTGCTCCTATTTCTTATGTTCTTATGTTACTGATAGTGCTGGGGATTGTCAGAGGATACAACAGCATATAGATAGATTGAAAACTTGGATACAGAAATGGCACATGGAATTTAATTGATGAATCAAATGTGAGGAGATGCATTCTGGAAGATCAAATTTAGATGTGAATTATATTGTAAATTGCAGAACCTTTAGGAACATTAACATACAGAGGAAACTGAGCATGCAGATCCAAAGTTACCTAAAAGTGGCAACAGAGGTGGCCAAAATGTTTGAGAAAGCGTATAGCAAGCTTGCCTTCATCAGCTAGGGCACTGAGTACAAGAGTTGGAAGTTCATGTTGCAGTTATATAAAACTTTAGTTCGGCCACATTTGGAGTATTGTGTACAGTTCTGGTGACCAGACTATCAGGAGGACATGGAAGCTGTGGAGGAAATGCAGAGAAGGTTTACTAGGATGTTGCCTGGTCTCAAGAGTATTGGTTATGAGGAGAGTGAATAAACTAAGATTGCTTTCACTGGAAAGATGGAGGCTGAGGGGAGATCTGATAAAATTATGTACAAAATTATGAAAGGCATAGACAGGGTGGAGAGTCAAAGCTTTTTTTCCAAGGTGGAAGTATTAATTAAAAGGGGACACAGGTTCAAGGTGAGAGGGGGAAAGTTTAAGGGAGATGTGCAAGAAAAGATTTTCATGCAGAGAGTGGTGGGTGCCTGGAACACACTGCCAGGGGAGGTGGCGGAAGCAGGTATATTAACAATATTTAAGAGGAATAGGGATGGAATCAACAGATAGGGACTGAATAAGGTCAGAATGTTTAGTTCGGGTATCATGATCGGCATAGGCTTCGAGGGCCAGAGGGCCCGTTCCTGTGCTGTGCATTTCTTTGTTCTTTGTTCCTATAACTTACTATACATGTTCTATGTTCTATACTTATTATTCACTATTCTACTGCTATCTATCCCTCCAGTATCTCGTGTATCCTGATATTCCTCTCTGATATTCTCTCTTGGTTCTCACATTCCTGTTGAATTAATTTAAAACCCCCCTGACGGCATTAGGAAAATGTTCCACAAAGAACTCAGTCCGAAATCTGTTCAGGTACAACCTGTCCATCTTGTACAGGTGTCATCCCACCTCTCCTCCCCCCGCACCCCGGACCCAGTCCCAGGAATCAAAAGCTGTCCTTCCTACACCTCCTTTCCAACCATACATTCACCTGCCTTGTCCTCTTATTCCTGTATACACTTGAATGTGTCACTGTGAGCAATCCAGGGATCAATCCTGTCATTTTGGGGTTCTAATTAGCAAGGAAATTCAGTTCCCAATGAGCTTCAGTGGGAAAGCTGACAATTCACTGTAATAATTCACTGTAACTATCAGAACTGCAGATTCCCAATATCATTCTCTGCCATGGAGAAACCGATGTTGTTTATCCTGTAATATTCTTCCCCTCTCACCTGGCACCAATCCTGTGGATAGCAGGAGACGAAGATTTAGTTCAATGAGCTGCAAATGGCCTCCTTCTCTGCACTGACCTTCTGATGACTGTCTGAAATAACGTCTGATTGGTCACCATGCTGAGAATGCTTCAAAAATATTGTGAAGCCGAGACACAGCTCACTCCAGACACCCTCTTTACTGATTGTTTATAATCTTGTGCTTCAGTTAATCACATGTCGACAAGACAATTCATTACTTGATGCACCAGGAAATAGAATCTTGGCTCCATTGGGTAAATTAATGAACGGAACCATTACAGGATGAGCATATTGTTTTGCATTGCTGTTCATCTCTTGACTGAATA
The DNA here is from genome assembly GCA_024679065.1 of Sphyrna mokarran. Taxonomy (NCBI): domain Eukaryota; kingdom Metazoa; phylum Chordata; class Chondrichthyes; order Carcharhiniformes; family Carcharhinidae; genus Sphyrna; species Sphyrna mokarran. The sequence continues at coordinate 78,364,643 of JAGIQG010000014.1, read as the reverse complement.
ACATGGCTGCTGTCACAAGTGGTGCCACTTTGACTCAGCTGATTGTACTCAATCCTCTGGGCCAGGAGGTTATCTGATCCAGATCAATGTTTAAGCACTTTAAACAGAACAACACTGAAACAGAATATCTTGCATTTACATAGCGCCATTCTTGATCAAATGCAGACAACTGAGCTGAATTGCAGAGAGGTGAGGGGAGAGAGACTGCCTTGACACCAAGAAAGTATTTAACTGATTGTGGCATCAATGATCAGTAAAATTCAAGTAATTGGAAATCGATGGGAAACGTTGTCCACTGGATGAAGTCAAAATGAAAGATGGTTATGGCTTTTGGAGATCAATCTTCTCAGATCCAAGACATCTTACAGAGTTTCCTCAGGATCATGTCCTAGGCCCAACCATTTACATCAATAACCGCCCCCTCCACTCCACCCCTCCTCTACTCCCCTCCACCCATCATGTGTTCTGAAGTGGGGATGTACTCTGATGATCTCAGTGTTCAGTAACATTTGTGATTCCTCAGTTGCTGAAGCAATTTGATTCAGTCAGTGCAACAAGACCTGGACAACATTCAGACTTGGGCTGAGAAATGATAAGTAACAATTGTGTCACGCAGACAACAGACAATTTACAGAGTTGAGGAGAAACTACTTTTTTTCTTAATTTATTCATGGGATGTGGGTTTCACTGGTTGGGTCAGCATTGATTTCCCATCCCTAGTTCCCATGGAGGGCAATTGAGAGTCAATCACATTGCTATGGGTCTGGAGTCACATATCAGCCAGTTTGGGTTAGGATGGCAGATTTCCTTCCCTAAAGGACATTAGTGAACCAGATGGATTTTTCCGACAATCAACAATGGTTTCATGATCACAGTAGATTCTTAATTCCAGATTTTTTTTATTGAATTCAAATTCCACCATCTGCATGGCAGGATTCGAACCTGGGGTCCCCAAAACATTGGCTGAGTTTCTGAATGAATAGTCTAGTGATACCATTCATCCATTGCTTCTCCCAAAGGGTTGTGAATCTGTGGAATTCGCTACCCTAAAGAGCAGTGGATGCTGGGACAATGAGTAAATTTAAGGAGGAGTTAGACAGACTTTTAATTGGGAATGGGTTGAAGGATTATGAGGAGAGGCAGGAAAATGGGGATGAGGAGCATATCAGCCATGATTGAATGGTAGAGGAGGTTTGAAGGGCTGAATAGCCTAATTCTGTTCCTGTCTTTTATGAGTTTATGAATTATAGTTACCAACCAAAGTGAACTTAACCATCCCTCAATGACGTTCAATGTGAATTCCTCCACCATCAGACCACTGATCACAAATGGACCTGCCTCATTAAGCATTCAATAATTATACTTCCACATCAGAGAAATACATAAGCCTCATATTTAATACAGTTTATCTGGAGATTTTAGCCACGTCACCCAGATCTGAACTCAGTTTTACAGATTGTTCAGAACTGAATCAAATTCTCAAGAACTTGTCCAACACTCACTCCTTCTGCCTTTTGATCATTTTTAGTCCTTCAAAGTGACAATTCACACTCTTCACAACATGTTTCATTCAGAGCTGATGTGATTGTATTCTGACCTTGCAGCTACATCGCAAAGGATCTCAGCTCCTACACCCTTCTCCTGCCGACAAGCATCACCCATCACTCCCCTTCTGCCCTCTTCCGATAACATTCCAGATCCTCAAGCAGGTATTCAGCTTCAAGATCTTCTTTTTAACTAATGAATAAAAAGGAGCTCTCTTGTGTCTGGGTCTGTGACCGTGAACCATTCCGAGATATTGCAACTTTAAAAAGAACACCTTGCATTTATATAGCACCCTTTGTTCTGGTTCACTTATAGTGATCAACACACCCCTAGAATCAAATTTAATTTTGCATATCAACAATCAATTAAATGCATTAAAAAGGCAATTACATTCAATTTAAATTATAAACTACACATTAAATAGCACAAAAAACAAGATAAATATCACACATGTAACAGTAGTACATGTGGCACTAATTTATGTCACAAAACTTCACTCTTTTCCAGGTAGAATTCCAACTGCTTTCCTACAAAGATATGCTGACCAATTCTGATCCAACAGCAATTCCCACTCATAGAATCCCTATAGTGCAGAAGGAGGTCATTCGGCGCATTGACTCTGCACCGACCACAATCCCACTCCAGCCCTATCCCATAACTTTACTTATTTACCCTACTAACCCTCTGACACTAAGGAGCAATTTAGCATAACCAATCAACCTAACCTGCACAACTTTGCACTCAGAGATCCAAGGTGAGGGCTTTCAACTCAATACACACTCCCTCAGAATCTTCTCAGCTTCGCTCCCATTGGTTTTGGTTGGATGGATCAATGAGAGGCACCTTTGTCTGACAAGTTAACCACCATCTTGTGCACGTGTGGCCAATTCTAGTCATTCAATTACTCTAAACTAGCAGAAGCAGTGACAGAAATCATATGTTTGCTTGTTCCTCTCCTGAATTCAGCCTTCACCATCTCCAACACCAACTGTTCCACACTACCTATTCCCACATAAACCAGTACACGCAGACCCATTTTCGTTCTTCACCCTGGACGCTGGATTGCAAGTTTTTACGCCCTTTTCTCCAATGTGCAAGGTCAAGGCCAGTGAACTTTTAGACCTGGTTCTTCCCAACCCTTCTTCCAGATGGAAATCCAGCAAACTGCCCTGGTGTGGCCATTGATGTTATCGAACCCCACATACCTCAGAACGGGCAGTGCCGATTCCCCTGATCAAGCCACCATTCTCACACCAACTAATTGATACATGCCTACTCTCCACAAAATGGCGCCCACTCCAGCCCACCAGACAGCATCACATCTGCATGAATACATGATGGCCCAGTGCTCATCACAACCAATTGAATGTTTTTGAAGTGTAAAGAAAGGGTTAACTGACTGGCTATTAGTTTAAATCTGTGTTTGTTATGTGCAAGCCAGTTAAATATGATGCTTCCAGTTTACATCCATGTATTTCTTTTATTCATTTAAAAATGATTCTTGGGATGATAAATTTCAGTTATGGAGATGGATGGGAGAAGTTGGAACTCCATTCTTGAAGAAGATAAGGGCAGGGAGGAGATCTGATAGCAATACCCTTTAATTGTTGTTGTACTGCAGAAGTGAAAGAAAAGGAATTTAGATTGAGTTAATCGCCGCAAACTGGTTGAAATCAGTAGAAGCTGATCAAAGGCAAGCAAATAATTACAAGAGGACAGGAAGAAGTCTTTATGTGGGTAAACCAATGGAAGACAACTTGGGTGTACATTAACCAACTAACAGCTGATCATGCAACCAATTCACTAATCAGCATCCAGAAAAGGATTGTGCTCAAACCCTTTCACTAGTTGTAATCTTTGTGTAATCCCATGGAAAGTCTTACTCAGAATAAACAAGCAAGTCAGAAGGTACAAATGGATGGGGAGTGCTCAAGGAAGAAGACAAAAGATACATATGGACAGGAAGACTGCTGGTGAGCCAATCAGAAAGACCTCAGTCAATGATCACTCTTAAACAACCTACAGTCACCTTAGCTCTACAACCTGAGGAGTAACCGTAAAGTTTATTTATTATTCACAAGGCTTACATTAATATTGTAATGAAATTACTGTGAGATTCCCCAAGTCGGTACACACTCCAGCACCCGTTCGGGTCAATACATCAAACCAGCACGTCTTTCAGATTGTTGGAGGACACCGGAGCACCCAGAAACTCACACAGGCACAGGGAGAACGTGCAAACTTCACACAGAAAATGACCCAAACCAGGAATCGAACTCAGGTCTCTGAACGCTGTGAAGCAGCAGTGCTAACCACTGTGCCACCATGCCACCCCATAATTTGAGTCAATTGGAATTGTTTTCTTTAACATCCTCAATAAAGGTTCTGAGTTTATTGACCATAAGAAACAGGAAAAAGGCTATTCAACCTTTTGATAATGCTCTGCTACTTAGCTCAAGGCTAATCTAACACTCCTGAAGTCCACTTTCCCATCTTCTCTCTGTAACTCTTCATTCCCTAACTCATTAAAAAATATTTGATCTCAGCCTTGAAAATGTCCCGGATCTTGGCCTCGTCAGCTTTCTGGGTAAAGATTCACCACTCTTTGAGAGAAGAAATTCTTCCTCAAATCTGTCTTCAATGAGCACCCCTTTACCCTGTGACTATGCTCTCTGGTCCTGCACTCTCCCATGAGTAGAAACCTCCTCCAAATATTTACCCTGACTAACACCTTAAGAATCTTATATGTTTCAATCATATCACATCTAATTCTTCTGAACTCTAAGAAGTGCAGACCCAATATGTTTAATCCTTCCTCATATGTCAGTTTCTCCATATCCAGGATAGTTTCAGCAAACCTCCTCTGTGCTGCCTCCCATGATAATACATCTCTTCTTAAATTGAAGGACCAAAACTGTGCACAGTATTTTAAAATGTGGCCTCACTTATACCTTGCACAATTGCAGCAACACCTCTTTGCTTTTATACTCCAGCCCCCTTGAAATAAAAGCCAACATTCGATTTCTTGCTCCATTTAAATAATAACCCGCCTTCTCTCTCCATTTAGATAATAATCCACCTTCTCCAAAATGAACATTTTCCCACATTGAATTCAATTTGCCAAATTTCTACCCATTTATTTAACCTGTTAATAACTCTGGGCAAATTCTCTTTCTTCTTCTTACAGCCTGCTTTCTCTTCACATCTTTGGTCACAGTACAGTCTGGCTGGGATTCTCGGATCTTGTCCGCAGCTGGGATTCTCCAGTCCTGCTGCAGTGAATGGAGATCTGGTAGCAATAGCAGGGTGTATGGGATAAGAAGATTCATTCTCTGTTCCTTCTTCTAAATTATTAACATATATTGTGAAGAGTTGTTGTCCCAGCACTGATCCCTGCGGTACTCCACTGGTTACTGCCCTCCATCTGAGAAACACCATCTTATTGCTACTCACAGCTTCCTGTTAATTAGCCAATCCATTCCAGAATATTACCTCTAACACCATGAATTCCTTATCAGATGCCTTTTGAAAATCCAAGTTTACTATATTGTCTTGTAGTTTCCTGCATTTTGCTCCTTCCTTTTTTGAACAAGGATATTGCATTGGCAGTTTCCCAATCCTTTGGCACTGTTCTAGAATCCAAGGATTTTTGGAAAATGATGACTAATGCATCCACAATCCACAGCTCCTTTAAGATCCTGAGGTGCAAACCATCAGGTCCAGGGGTTATGTCAATTAACCCCACTTGCCTAAAACTAAATCTCTGGTGATGTTGCCTCTATTTAATTCCTCTCATGTATGTTTTAAATTTTTTAGGATGCTTTTAGACTAATGCGTGATACCTATCTGGTTCCCCTGCCATTTTCATGCGTCCCATAATTACTTTCCCGGTTTCATTCTCTGAGGGGAAAATGCTTTCTTTTATTTTTCTCATCCTTTCAAAGTATTTCAAAAAGCTCTGCCTCCTTTTATGTTCCTCATTAATTTGCCCTCAGAGTTTATTCTCCACTCCCTGTTTATTTTTTAGTCCATCTTTGCTGCAATTCTGAATCTATCTCACTCTTGTGGCCATTAATCTTTGCCCTCCTTAATTGACATGATTACCCATGGTAGGCTCTTCCCTCAGAGCCTTTTTTCCTATGAATTGATGTTAATCCTAAGTTTTGATGTCTGAACCTGAGGTAAAATCGTACTTTCCTGTTGAGCATCTCAGGGATGGTTTTACACACATTCCACCCAGTGATGCTTTGAATTATGACTTTGTCAGCAATTACCATACAAGTCAGCCTGATTAACCCTTCCTCACTGTTCCTTTCCTTATTCAATTTGCTGCCATGATAATCAGAACTTTTTCCCAAATGGAATAGTCAATTACTGGGAGGGTACAGGTTTAAGATATGAGGGGAAGGTTTAAAGGAGATGTACGAGGTAGATTTTTTTTACACAAAGCATGGTGAGTGTCTGGAACTTGCTGGCACGGGAGGCAGTGGAAGGGGATATGTTAGTCACTTTTAAAGGGTGTCTTGACAAACACATGAATGGGATGGGAATAGAGGGATATGGTTCCCAGAAGGGTAGGGGGTTTTATTTCATTTGGGCAGTTGACCAGTGCAGACTTGGAGGGCCGAAGGACGTGTTCCCGTGCTGTAATTTTCTTTATTCTTTTTTCGTGTTTGCTCACATAACAAAATGATCATTCTCGGAAAGCAATGTTCATGCAGCACTTGGCGATGTTCGAAGGACATAGAGCAGTGAAGGCTGAGGGACGGACATGATTCAGATTTTGACGGGTATGTACAGGGTGACTGGGAAGTAGCTGTTCCCCCTGGTTGAAAGTCAATCACAAGGGGATATAGTTTTAGCATAAGGGGCAGGAGATTCAGAGGGGATTTGAGAAAAAAAACAATCATTTTGCTGTTGATGGGAATCTGAAATGTGCTGCCTGAGAAGATAACAAGTGGTGACAAGTGGTGTGCCTCAGGGGTCTGTTTTGGGGCCCCTGCTGTTTGTAATTTTTATAAATGATCTGGATGAGGGTATTGAAGGATGGATTAGTAAATTTGCAGATGACACTAAAGTCGGTGGAGTGGTAGATAGTGAAGAGGGGTGTTATAGTTTGCAGAGTGACTTGGACAAGTTGCAGAGCTGGGCCGAGAGGTGGCAAATGGAGTTTAATGTGGAAAAGTGTGAGGTAATGCACTTTGGCAGGAACAATAAATGTGTAGAGTATAGGGCTAATGGTAGGACTCTTAATAGTGTTGATGAACAGAAGGATCTTGGTGTATGTGTCAATAGATCCCTGAAAGTAGGCAGGATAAAGTTGTTAAGAAGGCATATGGAGTCTTAGCTTTTATTGGTAGGGGGATTGAATTTAGGAGCCGCAGCGTCATGTTGCAACTGTACAAAACTCTAGTGCGGCCGCACTTGGAGTATTGTGTGCAGTTCTGGTCCCCACATTATAAGAAAGATGTGGAGGCATTGGAGAGGGTACAGAGGAGGTTTACCAGGATGTTGCCTGGTATGGAGGGCAGGTCCTATGAAGAGAGGTTGAAGGATTTGAGGTTGTTTTCGTTAGAAAGGAGGCGGCTAAGAGGGGATCTTATTGAAGCATATAAGATGATTAGAGGTTTAGATAGGGTGGACAGTGATAGCCTTTTTCCTAGGATGGAGAATGCTAGCACGAGGGGACACAGCTTTAAATTAAGGGGTATGAGTTATAGGACGGATATCAGAGGTAGGTTCTTTACTCAAAGAGTGATTAGGGAGTGGAATGCCCTGCCTGCAGCTGTTGTAGATGCGCCAAGTTTGGTGGCGTTTAAGAGGTTAATTGATAAGTATATGGAAGAGAAGGGAATGGTTTAGTTTGGAGGGGCATTGCTTTTTTATTTTGGTCGGCACAACATCGAAGGCCGAAGGGCCTGTTCTGTGCTGTAATGTTCTATGTTCTATGTTCTATGTTCTATAATGGAGGCCAGAAACTTTACAACCTTTAAAAATTATTTGGATGAGCTCTTGAAATGTAACATTCAAGGAAATGGAACAGGAAATAGGATTAGTGCTTTGGTGGTAGACATTGTCAGTGCAGACTTGATGGGCTGAAGGGCCTTTTCAGCACTGTATGAATCTATGACTCTATGATGAACATATTACCAAGGCAAGGCCTTCATTCCTCACGTTCCAATCACTGATGATTTTATGATTGTAAACACGGCATTAGTTGTGTGACAGTACCCAAAGTGTTTTGAAATATTTTGATGGTATGGCAAGAAAATTGACAAGTATATTTTCCTGGATCTTTCAGTGGTATCTCCTGTACTCATCTGCGTTGCACTTAATACATCGTGGGTTAGTGTTCATTCAGGTTACTCATTATTAACTTGCTCTCAAGTTCAGCCAGCCTGAGACACACCAGCATCCTGTGTATTTGTTTTACATTTTATTCAACATGTGCATGAACATAAAGCCTGCTCTGATTGGAAGTGATCCCATCAAAGTTTGTGTGGTGAATGTGCATTTGTTGAATATAAATCACCTTCTCTGTGGCTCCTTGGCAGGTTAAAGACATATTTGAGGAGATGGTTGCTGAATTTTATGTTCCAGTGCAAGGCTGATTTGTTTACAAAGACAATAAAAATCTGATCATTGGAGCAATCTCTTTGAGAAAAGGTGAGTCATCCCCAGTTATAACTGTAGATAAACAGAGTGATCGCTTCCTATTAGAACTGGACCATTGGCCTAAACAATCATCTGTAGCTCAGTCAATTTTACAAGGAAACAGATGTTTCCATTCAACTTCTTCATGGCTGTAGCTTAGAAATTAAGGTCGTATCATGTACAGACAATTCTGCTTTTGCTGTCTTGGAATTATACAATCCTACAGCAGAGCAAGGCAACAGTGAGTGAAATTTATCAACGCTAGGACCTTGAAGGAGCTATCCAATTAATACCACTGCCCCCACTCCCCCAGCTATCCATGGTAAAGTTTATTTATTAGTTACAAGTAAGGCTTACATTAACACTGCAATGAAGTTACTGTGAAATCCCCCGAGTCACCACACTCTGGTGCCTGTTCAGATCAATGCACCTAACCAGCACATCTTTCAGAATGTGGGAAGAAACCAGAGAACTTGGAGGAAACTCATGCCAACATGAGGAGAACATGCAAACTCCACACAGAGAGTGACCCAAGCTGGGGAATCGAACCCGGGTACCTGACACTGAGAAGAAGCAGTGTTAACCATTGTACCACCATACTGCCCCATGGCCCTCACTACACTTTTTTTTTCCTTTTAAGTATTGAATAATTTCCTTTTGAATGTTAGCTTCCACTACCATTCCACCACACTTCACAACAATGTATTTTTCATTGCAACTGTGAATGAGCAGAAATGAAAAGGTCTCAATGACTTTGTGTCAGTCATGGAGCAACATTCAGTAAGGCCTTTGACAAGGTCCCGCGTGGGAGGTTAGTTAGGAAGGTTCAGTGGCTCGGTATACATGGGGAGGTCATAAATTGGATTAGACATTGGCTCAATGGAAGAAGCCGGAGAGTGGTAGTGGAGGATTGTTTCTCTGAGTGGAGGCCTGTGACTAGTGGTGTGCCACAGGGATCAGTGCTGGATCCATTGTTGTTTGTCATCTATATCAATGATCTGGATGATAATGTGATAAATTGGATCAGCAAATTTGCTGATGATACAAAGATTGGAGGTGTAGTGGACAGTGAGGAAGGTTTTCAAAGGTTACAGAGGAATTTGGACCAATTAGAAAAGTGGGCTGAAAAATGGCAAATGGAATTTAACGCAGACAAGTGTGAGGTATTACACTTTGGAAGGACAAAACCAAGGTAGAACCACAAGGTAAATGATAGGACACTGAAGAGTACAGTAGAACAGAGGGAGCTGGGAATACAGATACATAATTCCCGAAAAGTGGCATAACAGGTAGATAGGGTTGTAATTATAGGAAGGATATTAATAAGATTGAAAGAGTACAGAGAAGGTTTACAAGGATGTTGCTGGGATTTGAGAAACTGAGTTACAGAGAAAGGTTGAATAGGTTAGTACTTTATTCCCTGAGCATAGAAGAATGAGGGAAGATTTGATAGAGGTGTATAAATTATGATGGGTATAGATAGAGTGAATGCAAGCAGGCTTTTTCCACTGAGGCTGGAGGAGAAAAAAACTAGAGGACATGGGTTAAGAGTAAAGAGAGAGAAGTTTAAAGGAAATATTGTAGGGGGTGGGGGAGTGCTGATGGGGTCTTCACACAGAGAGTAATGGGAGTATGGAATGAGCTGCCAGATGATGGGATTCATTTTTAACATTTAAAAAAACCTTGGACGGGTACACGTATGAGAGGGGTGTGGAGGGATATATCCAGGTGCAGGTTGGTGAGACAAAGCAAAAAAAAAGGTTCAGCACAGCCAAGAAGGGCCAACAGGCCTATTCCTATGTTATGGCATTGTATGGTTCTAATATACTATTACATTATTCCTGTTGTGTCTTCACAGATACACATGAGCTTCTAATGTGACACAAGTTACAGAATCTATCTTACAATCTAATTTTCTCATTAGGTACAAAGTCCATGTAAACCAATAAGCGAAATGCAATCAGACACCCGACATTCTGAAACCAAGTGACAGGCACCACTTGGAACAAGTCCTGTGGATTTCTCACCAAATTCCCCCCGATCCTTTTTACACTGTAAGCCAACTGAGTTCACTGGAGGTCTGAGTTCCACGTGCAGATTTACAAACTCCACTCTCAAAGAACCCACAAGACTTTCTCTCAGATATCCTCACCAAGAATCCACATCCAAATTTCAACGTCTCCTTTTAATATTTTGCTGCCCTGGATTGCCAGCAAAATATTGAACAATATTTGAGAGGAACAACATTTGTCACTCTCTGGTCCTCTGGCACTATCCACATGGACAGTGAAGACCCAAAGATCAAAGATCAAATGTCCTTTATTCCTTTAATATCCTGGAACTCACCTTCCTGTTTTCCGAGTGTTCTTTAGCTTCTGGAACATGTTTTCTGAATTTCTATGTTCTGCCTATAATGGCAGTCTCTGTGTTTTTGGGAAATCTGCTTTCTGCAATTCTTTTCTTTGTGTCCAGCTCTTGCGATTCTAACTTACGACTAACTCAAAAATTCTTGTTGTCCCAGAGTGAGATGCTGGTTGCTAAGAAACAGCCTGTGTTGATTCATATTATAAAAAATTTTCTATCTCATAAAACCTCAAATACAACCAAACACAGTTTAAAGTGAAACTAAAAGCTATAGACATGTAGACAGCTTGGTTTAACATGAAACAAACACAAATTTTAACCCTTTCCCAGCACAAAGATGCATAAGCCCAATATAAATTTTAAAATGTTGAAACTAGCTTTAATTCTTAGCAGAATCTATGATTTAAAAAAAATGCAGAATGGAGAAATTTGACATTTCAGAAATATAAAATTAGTTTACCAAGGGTAGATAGGTTGTTTTGAAATATGCTGATTTAGTATGTAGTTTAAAATCCTGGTACACTTCATTCAACAAGGCTTAACTTTTCAAGTATTCTTGCAGCAAATGTAGTGTATAAAAGTTCATGACAATTTAGTGATTTCTTATTCATCTTCATCTGTGGGAACATCAACAAAGCACCCTGTGAAGCTTTGGAAAATCACAGAGAGTGATTTCTGATACCAGACATCGATGTCTAGATTCACAGTGTAATGACTGAAAGTTAGAGTCATAAAGCATTGAAACATGCTCGTCAGCCTACCTTGCCCATGCTGCCCAGTTTTTACCATTAAGCTAGTCCCAATTGCCCACATTTAGCTCATATTCCTCTATACTAATCTTACACATAAAATTGTCTCAATGCTTTTTCAAAGACAAAATTATACCCACCTCTACTACTCCCTTTTGCAGCTCATTTCAGACACTCACCACCCTCTGTGTGAAAAAATTGCCCTTCTGGATCTTTTGTATCTCTCCTTTCTCACCTTAAATCTATGCATCCGGTTTTAGACTCCCCTACCTTCGGGAAAAGATGTTCATTATCTTGTTGATCCATGCCTCATAGTATTTTATAGATCACAATATTTTATAGATCTCTTTAAGATCACCCCTTAGCTTCTTATACACCAGGAAACAAGTCCCAGTCTATTCAGCCTCTTATTAGAACTCAAACCATCAGGTTCCGGCAGAATCCTAGTAAATCTTTCTGCATTCTTTCTAGTTTAATAATATCTTTACTATGATAGGGTGGCTGGAACTGTACACAATATTCCAAGTGTGGCCTTACCAATGTCTTGTACAACTTCAACAAAATGCCCCAACTCCTCTTTCAATGTTCTGAAACCAAACATGCCAAATGCCTTCTTCACCACTCTGTCCACCTGTGACTCCACTGTCAAGAAGCTATGAATCTGTACACCAAGATCTCTTTGTTCTACAACTCTCCCCAGTACCCTACCATTTAGAGGAAAGATTGGACCTCTCAGGGACAGAGGAGGGGATCTATGCTTAGAGCCTGAGGGGATGGGGGAGATCCTGAATGAATATTTTGCGTCAGTATTCACGCGGGAGAGGGGCCTGATGTCTGATGCTGGCTTTGAGGATTTTGAGGACCCGTTAAAGGAAATAATCATTACGAGGGACGAAGTGTGGGGGCTTTTAGGTAGCATAAAGACTTATAAAGCTCCGGGGCCTGATGGTATTTATCCCAGGCTGCTAAGGGAGGTGAGAGATGACATTGCTGGGCATCTGACGCAAATCTTTGTCTCTTCTTTGGACACAGGTGAGGTCCCAGAGGACTGGAGGATTGCAAATGTAGTACCGTTGTTTAAAAAGGGTCAAAGGGATAACCCAGGGAACTATAGGCTGGTGAGCTTGACTTCAGTTATAGGTAAGGTAATGGAGAGGATCCTCAGGGACAGGATGTATGAGCATCTGGAGCGCTGCGATCTGATCAGGGATACGCAGCATGGCTTCGTTAAGGGGAGGTCGTGCCTTACGAATCTAGTGGAATTTTTTGAAGAGGTGACAAAAACAGTTGATGAAGGACAAGCTGTTGATGTCGTCTACATGGATTTCAGTAAGGCGTTTGACAAGGTTCCCCATGGTAGGCTGATAAAAAAGGTGAAGGCGCATGGGATACAGGGCCAGGTATGTAGATGGGTTGAGAACTGGCTTGGGAGGACGAGACAGCAGGTAGTAGTGGAAGGCTTTTTTTCCAACTGGAGGTCAGTCACTAGTGGTGTGCCACAGGGCTCAGTACTAGGACCTCTTCTACTTGTGATTTATATAAATGACTTGGAAGAGGGGGTAGGTGGTGTGATCAGCAAATTTGCTGATGACACTAAGATACTTGGATTGACGGGGACTGAGGAGCAGTGCCAGGCAATACAACAGGACATTGATAGGCTGGTAGATTGGGCAGATAGATGGCAAATGGAATTTAATCGGATAAATGCGAGGTGATGCATTTTGGCCGGAATACTGTAGAGGGGAGTTATAGGATAAAAGGTAAAACTATCCGGAGTATAGAGACGCAGAGAGACCTGGGGGTGTAGGTTCACAAGTCTCTGAAGGTGTCAGTACAGGTGGAAAAAGTGATAAAGAAAGCGTATGGTATGTTAGCCTTCATAGGAAGGGGTATAGAATACAAGAGTAGGAGTCTGAGTCTGTGTATAGAACGTTGGTTCGGCCTCACTTGGAGTACTGCGTCCAGTTCTGGTCGCCGTACTACCAGAAGGATGTGGAGGCCCTGGAGAGAGTGCAGAGGAGATTTACCAGGATGCTGCCTGGTATGGAAGGGCTGTCTTACGAGGAAAGATTGAACGCACTGGGGTTGTTTTCCCTTGAAAGACGTCAGCTGAGAGGGGATCTATTAGAGGTATATAAGATTATGAGGGGTATAGATAGAGTAAAGGGTGGTAAGCTTTTTCCACCATTAGATTCTGATAGAACGAGGGGTCACGGCCTTAGGGTGAAGGGGGCTATGTATAAGACTAATATTAGAGGGCATTTTTTCACACAAAGGGTAGTGGGGGTGTGGAATGCACTACATTCCAGTAAGGTGTAAGGTGGTGGGAGCAGGCATGCTAGGGTTGTTTAAGGGTCTCTTGGACAATCACATGAGCGGTCTGCAGATAGAGGGATATATGAGGACTGTTTAAATACTTTAATTGTTTCCACAGGCTGTTCGGTCCACCTTGTTGACCAACAAGGTGCATGCATTCGGCAGGTCGTGCGAGGGCTGCTCCTGGATGTTACTTCAGGAGTGGCCTAGTGCTTCATGTCGTTAGTGTATGCTTAAACTGGACCATCAGATGGGCAACATGACAGCTCAGAGACTATCGCTGTTGCTGTGCAGACACATGGATTTGGGCCTGTGTCTGCGGGAGTTTGTGCGTTCTCCCCATGGTTACGTGGGTTTTCTCCGGGTGCTCCGGTTTCCTCCCACATTCCAAAAATGTGCTCTTAGGCTGATTGGGTAACAAATTGTCCCTATATTGGTCTCTATATGTCATTAAGACATTAGGATGGTGGCGCGGGCTCGTTGGGCCGAAGGGCCTGTTTCCTGTGCTGTGTTGTTCTTTGTTCTTTGTCCTTATTTACTGACTAAGTCCTGCCCTGGTTTGGTCTCCCAAATTGCATCATCTTGCGTTTATTTAAATTAAATTCCATCTGACATTCGCCAGCCCACTGGCCCACTTGATCAAGTTAACAACTTTGTCATTGTTAAAATTGCAAAATCCAGGTGTATAATTTGATGGCTTGTTATTGTTTAAAACCTGCTCTGTTCACTTTCATTTATGTAATAGCTTATAAAGCCCTTCCAGTGTTTCAGTGAATAACTGCACTGTCTGGTTTGTACTGAATCACGCAGGGCATTGAGATTCCACACTGCAAATCTGATCTACCCTGAGTTAACTGATCTCATTAAGTTGCTGCATGTGGTCTCAGCACGATAAGAATAAGGGAGAAGAAACAGTCAGGCTGTTTTTATACTCCTAATAATTACCTGAATAAAGGCGAATGAAAGCTCAGCTCTGATATCTTCCATTGCTTCCCTCTCACCTCCTGGGCCTGTGTATAAAGAATGGAGGGAGAAAGAGAGATGCTGATTGGCCAACAATCTTCATCTCATTGTATTATAGCTTTTGATATCACTTGATTTGATTTATTATTGTCACATGTATTGGTATACCGTGAAAAATATTGTTTCTTGTGGGCTATACAGAAAAAGCATATCGTACATAGAGAAGGTAAAGGGATGGTGCAGAATGCAGTGTTACAGTCATAGCTAGGGTGTCGAGAAAGATCAACTTATTATAATATTGGTCCATTCAAAAGTGAGATGGCAGCAGGGAAGGAGGTGTTCTTGAGTCGGTTGGTATGTGACCTCAGATTTTTGTATCTTTTCCCTGACTGAAGATGGTGGAATTGAGAATGTCCAGGATGTCTTGATAAATGATGCATTTTCAGTAGTTGGGAGATCAAGCCTGCAATAGTGCCAAGGATGGAGATAAAGGTGGCAAGGAAGGCCATTCAGTGAGGAACTGGAAGAAAAGAGTAGAATAAATAGCCATTTTTAATCACGAGCTTTCTTTCCAACAGTCATCTTGCGAGAGATTCTGATTGGTAAGAGAGTTACACCAAGACATACCCAACTCACGTTACAAAGCCAGCATTAATTTAATTGCTTTGGTATTTAATTAATCCGTGTAGTGGTTAGCAGTGCACTCATTGATCAATCTTGGTACAATTGTGCAGTTGTTATTGTTGCAGATTGGGTAAACTATCCATAAGATCTGTAGAATCCTGCAGTGCAGAAGGAGGCAATTTGGCCCATCGAATTTGCATTGTCACTCTACCTATGCCCACTCCCTTGCCCTATCCTAGTTACCCCACATATTGATCATGGCTAATCCAATTAACGTGGCATCTTTGGACTGTGGGACCACCCAGAGGAAATCCACGCTGACACAGGGAAAATGTGCAAATTCCACACAGACGGTGACCCAAAGCTGGAACTGAACTGATGTCCCTGGCTCTGTGAGGCAGCAGTGCTAACCACTGTGCCAACCTAATGGTTTGAAGATTGCTGGAAGGCGAGATATGTTGTCAAAAATTTCCATGTTGCACTCACCAGGACAAACACAAGAATACCAAATTTCAAACTATCGTAATTTGTGCTGCGAGAGAAAAGAATGTTGATTGATTGGCAAGTTAACAGTGATTGACATTGCCATTGAGAAAGCAAATGGATACCTCTCCCTTCTCGCACTAACTTCAGAAAGGCAGAATCAACTCCCAGTAGATAAATAAAGTTGTTATTACAGCCAATCTTGGCCGTCTCTCTATCTCTCTCTCTCTCTCTCCCCTCCAAATGATTGGCAGCTGTACCTTCAGCAGTCTCAGGCCTAACACATTGGAATTCTCTCCCTAACCACTCTCATCCTCTCTGCCTTTCCCAGTCAGACATTTCCTAATATTCATTGTTCAAATTGTTGTTCACACTTCCTAATATTTCCCCAAATGTCTTGTTTTTTCCACCGAATGGTTTTGGGAATGCCCTTGGAAGTTCTATCTTACTGTGAAGGAGTTATATAAGTGCAAATTGTTATTGCGATGTGCAGTGACAGAATTAGTATGCTGAAACGTTCAGAGAAAAATCAGAACACAATATTTCCAGTGGAAATCATGTTGGATTTGAGACTCTGTAACCAATGCCAAGTATCAAGTGGCTGGTCTCAGGAAACCAGTCCCTCCATGAATACATCAAATATGTCAAACATTCTCTTTTATATAAAATAAAACGCTGCTGAAACTCAAAATCTGAATTGGCTGAGTCAGGAATGGTAAGGAGTTGGAGAGGGGCTTTGGTCGATGTTGCAGCAGTGGAGAAAGAATAGAATGGAAGATGAGTGATAGCATGAAGGGGAAGGGAGAGGACGAGATGAAAGACAGGATGGTAAAGGCAAAAGGGCTTGGTTGTGCATCAGGTAATGAAACAGACTTGTTGAAGTTGTTGAACATGAGAAGAAACAGAAGTAAGTGTAGCTGCACACCCACCTGAACACCTTCCGCCACTCAATATGCCTGATCTTTTACATCAATTCCATCTTTCTACCCAGTCCCTATATTTCTTGACTCCCTTTTGTATCCAATAATCTATTGCTGCCTGCTTTCAGTATCCTCAGTTTTGGAGCCTCCACAGCTCTCCGTGATAGAGAATTCCAAAGATTCATAGCTTTCTGAGTGAAGAAATCCCTTCTCCTCTCAATCCTAAATAGCCAAACTCTTATCCAGAGACTGCATTCCCTAGTTCCAGACCCTCCTGTCAGGGTGCAAATTACATCTCAGTATCTGTAGCGTCAAATACTCTGAGCAGTTTATACATTTCAATGAAATCATCCCTCAATCTTCTAAACTGCAGAGGATTTTGCAGAACACCCAGTGGTGTGGATGGATCTGAAAAACCGATAGCATTTAATCTCCCCCATGAGCCACTACCTGTGGCCTAACTGAAGCCCTTGAAAGGGCAATTAATGCCCTAATGAAGGCCCCAAATGACACCACTCTGGTTTAATGGGCAAAGTGGAGAGGCCTGCACTCACCATCTATCCCGAGGGGTTTAACCATTCAAAGCCAATGAAAATGAAAGGCCGGCCACACCCCGAGTTAGGCTGCTCACACCCCAAGTACCAGTTGATGGGAAGCTATGTGAGAGCCAAAAGGTGGAGAAATCAATGACTGGGGAACATAGATTTAAAGTAAGAGATAGGAGATTTAGAGGGGATGTGAAAAATCACACAGATGATTTCCCTAGTTTCCCTAGGAAACTACAGGGACTGGGAACATCTGGAATGTGGAGCTTATTCAAGGAGCAGCTGCTGCGAGTCCTTGATAAGTATGTCCCTGTCAGGCGAGGAGGAAATGGTCGAGTAAGAGAACCTTGGTGTACAAAAAAAGTTGATTTGCTGGTTAAAAGGAAAAAGGAGGCTTATGTCAGGATGAGGCTTGAAGGCTCGGTTAGTGCAATGGATAGCTATAGATTAGCCAGGAGGGAGCTAAAGAGTGAATTGAGGAGAGATAAGAGAGGACACGAGAAGACTTTGGCTGATAGGATTAAGGAGAATCCTAAAGCTTTCTTTAGATATGTTAAGAATAGAAGATTGGTTAGGACAAGAATAGGGCCAGTCATAGACAGCAGTGGGAAGTTGTGCGTGGAGCCTGAAGAGATTGGAGAGGTACTGAATAAATATTTCTCTTCGGTATTCACGCAGGGTGATGTAAATGTAGTTATGGAGAACACTGAGGTACAGGGTAGCAAACTGGAAGGTATCGAAGTAGATAGGGAGGATGTGCTAGATATTCTCGAGGGTTTGAAGTTGGATAAGTCCCCTGGGCCGGACGGGATTTACCCTAGGATTCTCTGGGAGGCAAGAGAGGAGATTGCAGAGCCTCTGGCTCTGATCTTCAGGTCGTCGTTGGTTACGGGTGTGGTTCCGGAGGACTGGAGGATAGCGAATGTGGTCCCATTGTTCAAGAAGGGGAAGAGAGACCTTCCAGGGAATTATAGGACAGTGAGTCTTACTTCTGTTGTGGGCAAAGTATTGGAGAGAATTATTAGGGATAGGATTTATAGTTGTTTAGAGAGAAATGAATTGATTGGGGATAGTCAGCATGGTTTTGTGAAGGGTAGGTCGTGCCTTACTAAACTCATTGAGTTTTTTGAAAAAGTGACCAAAGAGGTGGATGGGGGTAAGGCGGTTGATGTGGTATATATGGACTTTAGTAAGGCGTTTGATAAGGTGGCCCATGGAAGACTTCTGCAGAAATGCAGATGTATGGGATAGAGGGTGATTTAGCTAATTGGATTAGGAATTGGCTAGCGGATAGAAGACAGAGGGTGGTGGTTGATGGGAGATATTCATCGTGGAGTTCGGTGACAAGTGGTGTACCTCAGGGGTCTGTTTTGGGGCCCCTGCTGTTTGTAATTTTTATAAATGATCTGGATGAGGGTATTGAAGGATGGATTAGTAAATTTGCAGATGACACTAAAGTCGGTGGAGTGGTAGATAGTGAAGAGGGGTGTTATAGTTTGCAGAGAGACTTGGACAAGTTGCAGAGCTGGGCCGAGAGGTGGCAAATGGAGTTTAATGTGGAAAAGTGTGAGGTAATGCACTATGGCAGAAATAATAAATGTGTAGAGTATAGGGCTAATGGTAGGATTCTTAATAGTCTTGATGAACAGAGGGATCTTGGTGTATGTGCATAGATCCCTGAAAGTAGGCAGTCAAGTCGAGAAGGTTGTTAAGAAGGCATATGGAGTCTTAGCTTTTATTGGTAGGGAGATTGAATTTCGGAGCCGCAACGTCATGTTGCAACTGTACAAAACTCTAGTGCGGCCGCACTTGGAGTATTATGTGCAGTTCTGGTCCCCACATTATAAGAAAGATGTGGAGGCATTGGAGAGGGTACAGAGGAAGTTTACCAGGATGTTGCCTGGTATGGAGGGCAGGTCTTATGAAGAGAGGCTGAGGGATTTGAGGTTGTTTTCGTTAGAAAGGAGGCGGCTAAGAAGGGACCTAATCAAAACATATAAGATGATTAGAGGTTTAGATAGGGTGGACAGTGATAGCCTTTTTCATAGGATGGAGAAAGCTAGCACGAGGGGACACAGCTTTAAATTAAGGGGTGATAGTTATAGGACGGATATCAGAGGTAGGTTCTTTACCCAAAAGGGTGGTTCGGGAGTGGAATGCCCTGCCTGCAGCAGTTGTAGATGCGCCAAGTTTGGTGGCGTTTAAGAGGTTAGTTGATAAGTATATGGAAGAGAAGGGAATGGTTTAGTTTGGAGGGGCATTGCTTTTTATATTGGTCGGCGCAACATCGAAGGTCGAAGGGCCTGTTCTGTGCTGTAGTGTTCTATGTTCTATCTATGTTCTATGATGGTGGGAGGTTGATTGATAGGGTGGTGGAGGCAGAGACACTCACAATGTTTAAGGAATGTTTTAGGGTGCAGAGGAGATTTACAAGGATGTTGCCTGGATTGGGAGGCATGCGTAATGAAGACAGGTTGAGGGAGCTTTTACTGTTCTCCCTGGAGAGACGAAGGTTGAGAGGCGACCTGATAGAGGTTTACAAGATGTTGAGAGGAATAGATAGGGTGGACTCTCAGAGACTATTTCCCAGGGCTGAAATGGTCGCGACGAGAGGGCACAGATTTAAGGTGCAGGGAAGCAAGTACAGAGGGGATGCTAGGGGAAAGTTTTTCACTCAGAGGGTGGTGAGTGAATGGAATCGGCTGCCGTCGGTGGTGGTCGAGGCGAACTCACTGGGGTCTTTTAAAAGACTTCTGGATGAGTATATGGGATCCAATGGGATTGGGGGTTATAGATAGGTCTATGGCTGGGTAGGTTTTGATGTGTTCGGCACAACTTGTGGGCCGAAGGGCCTGTTTGTGCTGTAGTGTTCTATGTTCTATGTTCTATATTCCATGAATATTTAGATGTGCACTTCTGATGTCAAGCTATACAAGGCTATGGGCCAAGTGCTGGGATTAGAGTAGTTAGATCATTATTTTTGGTGGAGCAGATGTGATGGGCTGAAGGACCTTTACTGTGTTGTAGATTTCTATGACTCAATGACTCCAGTATGCCACGAGGTACTGAACTCCGATTGGTGAGCAGGTCTAAGAGGTGGGGTTCCACCAGGAAATGGATGGAGGCTCCGCCTCACACTCATTAATTATCAGAAAATTCAAAGTGAGGTGAGCTCAATTCTCAGCAGGTCGTCCAAACCCCAGAAACTATCTCCCACCTGCGGCTATTCTGTTTGTAATGTGATTACTCAAAATGTGAGATGCTTTATTCTCGGGCATTGTGGAGTCGTGTGAAAGATCCAAAGATGTGTGGGGCTAAGTGGACTGACCATGCTAAGTTGTCCCTTAGTGTCATACAGACTAGCTTGGGTCAATGCAAGGAATTAAGGGGATAGGGCCCAGCTGGGATCGTGGCTGGCGCAGACTCGATGGGCTGAATGGTCTCGTTCTGCACTGTAGAATTCCATGACTCTATGACTCTAAGAGAAAAGAGACTGGTTGAATATTTCCAGCGCTCTCTTGTTTTATTGAGGTTATTTTTGATTGTCTTTGCCAAAAATGGTGTGAACTGTCATACTGTGTGTTTTCATTAGCTCTGACTGAGTAAAAACACCGGAAGTCTGTGATTAGTAACGTTGTATTATATATAATTGTTTCACAGATTAATACTTCAGTCGCAGATTGCTTCTGTTACTCAGGTAAGGATGAATCATGACAGGTTTCATTGTTTATCCATTGGCCTCCGCAGGGGCAATTAATATTTTCTCAACACACTCTTGACAAATGATTGTGACAGAGTTCATCATAAAAACCTTTCAAACATCTCACGTATTAAACTAGGGCAAAAAAAACTCAAAACGATTTATTATAAAGAAAATTAACCTCCAGCCTGCCATCCTATAAAGGGGAACAAAAGAAGGAGCTTGTTTTTCTCCAGTGACTTTCACCACAGAACATCCCAAAGTGCTTTGCGGCCAATTAACGACTTTCTGACAGGCAGTCGCTGTTGTAACGTCGGAAGCACAGCAACCAATTTGCTCATATCAAGCTCTCGCAGATGGCACTGTGATAATGACCAGATGTTGTGATGTTGACTGAAGAATAAATATTGGTTGGGACACGGGGGAGGAACTCTCCTGCCCAACACTTCCCTCCCTCCTACGCCTCGTTCACTAATGTCCTTTAGGGAAAGAAATCTGCCATCCTAACCTGGTCTGGCCTACATATGACTCCAGAACCACAGCAATGTGGTGAACTCTCAACTGCCCTCTGAACAAGGGCAACTAAGGATGGACAATAAATTCTGCCCAGCTAACAATGCTCATGTCTCACGAATGAGTAAAAAAAACAGCCTTTACTCAGAGAGCAGATTCCTATCTTACTTGCAAGGCAGCGTTGTCAACTGTGAAGATCTCTCTATATTTCAATGCAATATCTGCTCAGATATTTCTGCTGACATCCTGGAATGAGGGCTGAACCCGTAACCTTCTAATTTAGCAGTGGAAATGCTACCTACTGAGCCATAGTCAACAATTAGCTAGCCCAGTAACCTTGCCACTAAATTATCATCACCACCAACAATATAATTTAAGATTATTGATGTGGGCTGCATTGAAAGCGTTCCAATTGCATTATTTCACATCTTAAGTGGTTGATAATTAAAAATGGCACTTTGGAGAGAATCAGCAGCCGAGAGCTGGTTTGTCTACATTGAGGTCAATTTCTGTTTGTTCAGTGTGGTGCCAGCTGCAAATTGAAAGCCGTGTTGTTGTAATGGCCGTGGCTCAGTTTTCACAGTGGACAGGATACTGACCAAACCAGTATCAGCAGATGCACATAGTTGATTAATAAAATGATTCATATTGATGCAGATCGTCATTCTTAGCTGATCCGATTGATTTTTTTTTTATCCAAGACTGGTTTTCCAGTGTAATTGAGCATTAATGTTTCTGTTCAATTACACACCGTAACATATCCTCGATTTAATCTGCAAATGACCCCAAACATGATGAGAAACAGACAGAAAAACTGTCATTACAATCAGCGTAACAATGAGGGATGAACAGAATCTGTCTTTAAGAACATAGAGCATAAGAAACAGGAGCAGAGGAACATTGTACAGAGTGTCAAATCCACTCTGTCATTCAATGATACCCTGGCTGACCTTTGACCTCAACTGCATTTCCTCGCTGATCCCTTGTCCCTTGCTTTCATTGGACTCCAAGCTATGGGTTATCTTGGAAGCAGACTGACTTAGAAGGCATTTAAAAATGGGGGAACTCTAGTCTCAGGCCAGAAACTTGCCTTTGTTTGTACGATGGCCTCATTATGAATACTTGGCTGAGCTTCAAACTTGACTAGCACACTTCAATCTTAGCACAATCACAGCCATAGAGTGCAGCAAACATTTTATTTGATTCAATCCTTATTACCTTGTAATATCTTGTTGTTTCTTTGAATAATTATTTTCATTGTCAATATTTACATAAGATTGAGTGACATGTCATGAATATATTTTCTGTCACTGATACTATACAGGGAATACAGGGAATACACTGATATAGGGAAGCAAATACAAAGGAGGTGTCAGGGGTAGGTTTTTCCCTCAGAGGGTGGTGAGTGAATGGAACCGACTGCTGTCGGAGGTTGTTGAGGCAAACTCACTGGGGTCTTTTAAAAGACTTCTGGATGAGTATATGGAAAAAAAATAGGATCGGGGGTTATAGATAGGTCTGTGGATTGGTAGATGTGATCGGCGCAACTCGTGGGCCAAAGGGCCTGTTTGTGTTGTATTGTTCTATGTTCTATGAATGCTGCTGATACACCTTTAAGAGATTATTCAAAGGATATGCTTCTTCTGTCAGTTTCAGAATTTTTTCCAAGACAAATTTGTTCTATAAAGGAGTCCTAAAGAATGGATTTTTGGAGGATCCATGGTGGGGAGAGGGGTTAACGGATGTCTAGAAGGAAAATTGGGTTATTGAAGGGAAATAGAGAGGGCATGGAAAATACAGGATATGAGGAAATAGAGAGGGCATCAGATGTCAGGGAATAAAAGGGGCATGGTAAATATAACCGGGTGAAGGGACATTGGAGGTATGTGGATATGTAGAGTGCATTGGGTATATGGAGCATGGAGGCAGAATGGGGGGATGAGGAGGCATGGATGGGGGAGTAAGAAGGACTGTAAGTGGAGGGTTTGAGGGCCTGACCTGCACCATTATATCCAGGCTGATGTCCTAGTAAACAGAGTCAGGTGTTTTAGCTTACCAGCCTCACAATCCAGCTACCTTTGTTCCTGCCGGGTGTCTGGTCCACAGGCTGTTTCAACCATGCTCCCGCCTCCCCAGAATGAAAACATAATGGATGGAGACTTCCTTCATAGAGATGGCTCTGAGGAATTGTGGACTTGTCCCAAACCTAGCATTTGTCTCTCTCAGAAAAATATAACACGGTGAGAAGTCTCACCATCCCAGATTAAAGTCCAATTTGGTATCATGAGTTTTCGGAGTGCTGCTCCTTCATCAGGTGAGTGGGAAGGAACAGTGCTTCAAAAATCTGTGATACCAAATAAACTATTGGACTTTAACCTGGTGCTGTTAGACTTCTTACTGTGGCCATCCCAGTTCAACAGCGACATCTCCACATCAAAATATGGCTATAAAATCTCGCAATCTCTACACAATAACTGAGCATCCATAGTTCTCTGAGATAGAAAATTCCAGTAATTTACATTTACTCAAATAATGAAATTTTTCCTAAATTATCAACAGCTTCTCTGAGACTGTGACCCCCGTTCTAGACTCTCCAGCAAGGAGGAAAACAACCTCCCAACATCAACTCTGTCAAACTCTTTCAGGATTTTAGATATTCCAGTGAGGTTATTTCTCTTCTTCTTGGCCTATTCTACTCCAGCTCTGCTCACAACACAGTTCTCAAAATGCAGTGTATCATTTATGTCACATTTGCTTTGATTTGATTTATTATTGTCACATGTGGGCGGCATGGTAGCACAGTGGTTAGCACTGCTGCTTCACAACTCCAGGCTCTTGGGTTCGATTCCTGGCTCGGGTCACTGTCCGCATGAAGTTTGCATATTTTCCTTGTGTCTGCGTGGGTTTCCTCCTGGTGATCTGGTTTCCTCCCACACGCCAAAGAATGCGGGTTAGTTTGACTGGCCATGCTAAAATTGCCGCTTAGGTTAGAGGGATTAGTGAGTAAATGTGTAGGGATATGAGGGTAGGACCTGGGTGGGATTATGGTTGGTGCAGACTCGATGGGCCAAAGGGCTTGTTTCTGTCCTGTAAGATTTCTATGATTCTATATATTAGTATGCAATGAAAAGTATGGTTTTTTTGCACACTATACAGACAAAGCATACTGTTCAGAGAATACAGAGGGGAGAAGGAAAGGAGAAGCTGCAGAATGTAGTGTTAGAATCATAGCTGGTGTTTAGAGAAAGGTCAACTTAATATAATATAGATCCATTCAAAAGCCTGATGGCAGCAAGGAAGAAGAAGTTTGCTTCCAAATACATCAAGCTTTCCTCCATTTTAAAATTCATTTATGGGATGTAATCCAAAGGAAATTGCCAGATGGTGGCTTGTTTTTAGATTACTTTATTTGATGTGCATACCTTTATATTCCACAAGTTTGGAAAGTTTAATTCCATTTCCTTCTGTTCACCAAAAGACCATGAACCATGCACACAAAATTAAACACGTTTCTCCTGAAAGTGCCCATTATCAAGTCATTGCTCCTGCTGTAACAGGCTTCCTAATACCTACCCTCTTTTAACAAGCCTTTTTTGTACACCCGTCTGAACATCTCCCAAATATTGCTTGATAAACATTCCCATGAAGGAGCTTAGAATATAAAAGGCAGCATAGTGGTGCAGTGGTGAGCACTGCTGCCTCACGGCGCCACAGACCCACGTTCAATTCCAGCCCCAGGTCACTGTGTAGAGTTTGCACTTTCTCCCTGTGTCTGCATGGGTTTCCTTTGGCTGCTCCAGTTTCCCACAGTCCAAAGATGAGCTGGTTAGGTAGACTGGCAATGCTGAGATAGTGCCAGGGGGATTAGCAAACTAAATATGTGTGGTTATGGAAATCGGGCCTGGGTGGGATTGTGGTTGGCGCAGACTTGATGGGCTGAACGGCCTCCTTCTATATTGTAGGGATTCTATGATTTTACTGTAGGTTCAGTGTAAATGTAAGCTGTGGTTGTGGGTCACGGCAACTTACTTTGAGATGCAATTATTATGCTAAGTATAAACTTGCTCGGAAGAAGCCTCACAACACCAGGTTAAAGTTCAACAAGTTTATTTATTACAAGTTTTTAGATTGCTGTGCCTCCTTTGCACTCACCTGATGAAGGAGCAGCACTCCACAGCCTCATGCTACCAAATAAACCGGTTGGACTTTAACCTGGTGTTGTGAGACTTTTACTGAGCTGACCCCAGTCCAATGCTGGCATCTCCACATCAGATAAACTTCCTTACATTGAGCACCTAGTTTTTACAATGTGACAAATAACACAACATAAATAAAGCAGTGTATAAGAGTGGCATATATTTCAGCTAGACTGTGGGAGGAAGCTGTACAATGCCGAATAATTACTAGTGAAGCCATCACAACAGCATCCTGGATCTATTACAATTCTTTGGGACAATGAATATGTTATTGGGTTGATGGACTTGACTTTGAGAGAGTTAGATTTACACAGCAGACACTGTCTGTTCTTGGGTAGATTGATAGTAGGCACAGTTGATATTACACAACTGCCACTTAAAGTGATTGCTGCTCCACATTTTGTACATCGTTCAGTCACCACTTCAGAAAGGCACGGACCACTGCTCACATAACTTGCACATCATTCAGAAAGAAACATCTGCTGGAATAATTCTCCGCGATGAAGGTTCAAAGATGGACAGACTTTTAAAAATTTACAACGGTCCGCTTTGCCGCCGCAATTCAAGCTGTTGGTTTTACCCTGATGACATGTCCAAACAGATTTAAGGTAATTGGCAAAAGAAGAAATGGAGATGCGAGGAAGGACTTTCTCACACAGTGAGTGGTTAAGGGCTGCAATGAGCTGCCATGGAGTCTGGTGCAGGCAGGTTCCATTCAAGAATTCAACAGGAATGCGATCTGAAAATGAAGAGACTGCAAGATTCTGGGGAGAAGATGGTGGGTGGAGAGGGGGGGGAGCTTGGTTAACTTCTCCTATGGCGAGTGGGCACAGACAAGATGAAAATATAGCCCCCTTCTGTGTTTCACGAACTTAGTAAGTCTCTAATCCAGTTTACTAATCAAATATCTCTATTAGAGCAGGAAAGAATTATGCCATGTGTCTTGTAGATAAGAAAGAAATAACTTGCATCTATATAGCACCTTTCATGTCTCAGCACATCCCAAAGCACTTTACAGCCAATGGCACACTTTTAAACTGCAGTCATTGCTGTGTGTATGGCAGATAATTTACACATAGCAAATCTCATTGCGATCTGATTAATGGGTAGATAATGACTTTCAATGATGTCAGCTGAAGGATAAACATTGAAAACAGGAATAATTCCTCTCGTTCTTCTTAAAAATTGTGCAGTGGGATCTTTAACATTCATCTGAAAAGGCAGAGGAGTGCTCAGCTTAATGTCAAAGTTAAAAGACAACCACTTTGTGTTCATGCATCTGCAGGTTATGGGCGCTTCTGAAAAATTCAGCATTTATTGCCAATCCCTAATTGCCCTTAATTAAGGAGATTGGTCTGTGTCAGTGGGAAGTGAAGAGTCAACAGTAGAGAGAGTGGGTGGAATTTTCCGGCTATGCAAGCTGGTGGGATCCTCAATTCCGCTGCATTAATCAGAGAGCTGAGTGCCAAATTCTCCATCCTTGCTGGCAGGCATGGCAGGATGTGAATGGCTGGAAAATTCTGCCTTGAGAATCTGAACTCATCGAATGAGTAAGGATGACAGCTTTCCTTCCATGAAGGAGATTTGTGATGTGGATGGAATCCATAGGATCCATACCGTGCGGAAGGAAGCCATTCAGCCCCTCAATTCTGCACCGACCACAATCCTATCCTGGCCCGATACTCATAACACCCCTTAACACTGAGGGACAATTTAGTACGGTCAATTCACTTAATCCGCACATCCTCAATGTGTGGGAGGAAACCGGAGCACCCTGAAGAAACCCATGCAGACATGGGGTGAATGTGCAAACACCACATAGACAATGAGGCTGGAATTGAACCCGGGTCCCTGGTGCTGTGAGGCAGCAGCGCTAACAACTGTGCCACCATGGATTTGTGTTCTGTTGTTGTTGTTGTTATGGCAACATCAAGAGCTTTCAGACTTTATAGGATCAAGGAAGGTATTAATTGACAAAGAGAAGTTATGGTAAAAGAGGGCTTTGTAACAGTAAGGCTGACCAGACTGAGCTCCAGTTCTTAGATGTTGACTACATGATCCCAGAACTATATCCCAGAACAGAGATCTCTCTCTCTCTCTCTCTTGCTGGTGCAATTACTCACTCTTGGTTCCATTGGTCCCTCAAGTCACTTAACCCTTTTATGCTGGGTTAAAGATACACAAACACAACATCCCTCCCCTCCCCCTTTACTTTCTCACACAATCTTCAAAATCATTTCATTTAGCCTGCATCCTAAATAACAATTATGCAAACGAGTTAGATATTTACAATTCAAAGTGGTGATTATTCAATGGAGGGATTTTGAAGCTTACATTTAACATTACACCGTTACAAGTATGTCTCAACTATACATAATTCCAAACAGTCTTGCGCAGAATTCTTGCAAGCCGGCTTGCTGCTTTCCAAGTTCTATCCTAGACTGTGCACTAACCATGGATTACATCCTTTACTCTGCGGATGGTGTCTGTCTCCAATCCCCTGTTGATAGTTTTCTTCGTCAGGCACCATACTGTACAATACATGCTGCTACCATCACTGCAGCTCAACACAGTTTTAGGTCTGGACAGTTCCTGCATAATCTCAGATTGTCTCTGATGAAAAAAATGGCCATGGTATTCTATTCCTGGTACTTTAATCTTGTGGTCAAGTTTTGTGTCTTGGTAACATTTTTATTTGCCATGTTTTCCATGGACCACATTAGCGTATTGGTTCTTGTGCATTTAAATTAGTGTAATCATTTCAACAACTTTGTTCTGGTAGGTAACCTCAGTTCCTTCTCTGCCTGAATTGTTGCTTTGTCCAGTTCTGTCCGGAATATCTCAGAATCACAGAATCATAGAATCCTTACAGTGCAGAAGGAGGCCACTTGGTTATTCGAGCCTGAAGCCACAACAATTCCACCCAGGTCCTACCCCCATACCCCCATGTATTTACCCTGCTAATCCTCCTCACCTGAAGGATCAATCAATGAAGCAGAGCTAATCAACCTAGCCTGCACATCTTTGGAGGAAACAGGAGTACCCAGAGGAAACCACGCAGACCCGAGGAGAATGTATAAGCTCCATTCAGACAGTCACCCAAAGGCAGAATTGAACCTGGGTTCCTGGCACTGCTAACCAGTTTGCCACTGTGACACCCTAAAAAGTTTGGCTTGAGGAATGACTTTCAATAGATCGCAATGAGATAGCTGCTCTGCTATGTACAAAAGCTTTCAGCTCAGTAGCTTCATTTACCATCTTCATCCTTTTGTCTTCCATATCAACTGATCTTCTGCTTAGAACTGAGTCAGCTGTCTGCATGTTAATCAATTTGCTTCATGTAATCATTTCTGCATCCAGTTTATCCATTTCTGAGTTTCTTCCAAGATGAATTCATCATTTCCTTCCAACAATATTTGATAATGACTTCTCCCTTCTCATGCTTGGCATACTGTCAGACAAATGGAGCATTCCTTTTGTTGGGGTTGCCTCGAACTTTACTCCTACGTTTAACATTTCTTCCTTCTTTTAAAAGTTAGCCATTTCTCCTGAATGGCTAACATGTTCAACGATTGTGTTCTCTCTTTAGGTCTGTCCATTGTTATGTTCTTGATACTCTCAAATATCAGACAGTTTCTGCCTCTCTACAGAATGCCAATTTCTCCAGTTTAGTTGTATGGAGTGGCCGCTGGGTCATTCAATTGGATCTCTACAGGATTCCTAGTATGGTTCTGGGAATGATAGATCTGCTTCTACAGTATGATGAGTCTTGCACCAGATGATATGTCGTACATGAATGTCACAGATCAAACATTTGATGTGTTTGACTCCGAGATAAGCAGTTCTCACCAATCACAAAACTGATGGCAACTGCTACCTGAATTTCCTTGGCTCTTCTCCAGTTCCTTACTGCGACCTCTGTTGAGGCCACTTGTATTTTTTCTCTCTGTTACTTTTTTCTTTCTGTATTTTTTCTCTGTTTCACTTGTATTTTTTTCTCTCAACTCTTTTATTCACAGCTTCACACTTTAATTCCAGTTTCTTCAGTGCTTGCTGGTGAAATATCGTATTGTTTTTTATTGGCCGCAATAGATTTCCTAGCTACTTGTACCTTTTCATAGAGTTACAGAAATTTGCAGCATGAAAACAGGCTCTTTGGTCCAATTTGTCCACGCTGCCCAGTTTTTACAAGTTTTTATTAGCTCCAGTTGCCCATACAGTTCTGATTTTTGCTGCAATCAAAACACAACGGTGAGAATCGCTAAATCAAAGGGTTGTTAGTCCTGGGCCAAAGCAGACCAGTGAACAGGTGGGTGATGGAGGAATGAGACAGCGTATGAGGATGTGGGTGCAGAGTTTTTGATGTGCATAAGCTAATAGAGGTTGGAAAATGAGAATGTGGCTAAATTACAAAAGGTCGTGAATGTAGCCCAATCCATCATGCCGACTATCCATTGACTCCGTCTACACTTTCTGCTGCCTCAGCAAAGCAGCCAGCATAAAGACTCCATGCATCCCGGACATTTTCTCTTCCACCTTCTTCCATTGGAAAAAGACACAAAAGTCTGACGTTATGAGCCAAATGACTCAAAAGCATCTTCTTCCTGCTGCCATCAGACTTCTGAATGATCCTACCTCATGCTAAGTTGATCTTATGTTGCATGTTGCATGTTGCATGATCCTAAGTTGCATGTCTTATGAGGAGAGGCTGAGGGATTTGAGGTTGTTTTCGTTAGAAAGGAGGAAGCTAAGAGGGGACCTGATCGAAACATATAAGATGATTAGAGGTTTAGATAGGGTGGACAGTGATAGCCTTTTTCCTAGGATGGAGAAAGCTAGCACGAGGGGACACAGCTTTAAATTAAGGGGTGATAGTTATAGGACGGATATCAGAGGTAGGTTCTTTACCCAAAGGGTGGTTCGGGAGTGGAATGCCCTGCCTGCAGCAGTTGTAGATGCGCCAAGTTTGGTGGCGTTTAAGAGGTTAGTTGATAAGTATATGGAAGAGAAGGGAATGGTTTAGTTTGGAGGGGCATTGCTTTTTATATTGGTCGGCGCAACATCGAAGGCCGAAGGGCCTGTTCTGTGCTGTAATGTTCTATGTTCTATGTTCTATGATCTTTCTCTCCACCCTAGCTATGTCTGTAACACTACAAAAACAAAGCCCTATAGTAATTGAGACTAGCTTAGTGGTAACAACTGGACAGCATAGACAAGTTAGGCCAAAGGGCCTGTTTCCATACTGTAAACCTCCATGACTCTATGAATAAGGTGCAAGTAGCTGGGAGATCTATTTCCTTTGCTATGAATGTTATGCCTTGTCTCTAAAGTAAGAAACAATACTGTATACCAATAAAAGCAACAATAATCAATCAAATGAAATCAAAATCAAAGACATCGGAATCAACAAGTGTTTATTTTTCGAGGTTGTGAGGTCTAGTTTGTTTCTATCTGTTAGAAATCAGTGAGTGTCAATAAGTGCTTGGTTTTTGTAGGTGTCCATTTTGTGGGTGTTTGTTGTGCCAGTTTCACTGTAATCTTTCTGAAGTAATAAGCATGCTTTTGTCAGGGAGGCTGGTCTGGGTTTGTGTTGAGCTTCGCTTGCTGTAGCTGACAGAGCTCAAAGTGCTGGGTGGCAGGGCATCTGAAATTACAGGGCATTCAAAAATTGGAGGCAAAGATGGCAACTGGGGAATAGTGGCAAGGTTGGGGGGGAAGCAGGGAATTATAGGGAACTCAGCTTGATGAAGAGAGAGATTGAGAGAATCAATCCACTTTCCATTGCCCTTCCTTCCTTCATAATTCTTCAAGAAAGAATTATGATTTGATTTATTGTTGTCACATGTGTTTGTATACAATGAAAATTATTGTTTCTTGCATGTTATACAGACAGAGCATACCATTCATAGAGACGAAAACAAGAGAGTGCAGAATGTAGCATTACAGTCATAGCTAGGGTGTAGAGAAAGATCAGCTTAATATAAGGTAGGTCCATTCAAAAGTCTGACAGCAGCAGGACTAAAGCTGTTTTTTGAGTTGGTTGGTATGTGACTTCAGACTTTTGTATCTTCCTCCCAATGCAAGAAGGTGGAAGAGAGAATGCCCACGATGCGGGGTCCCTAATAATGCTGGCTGCTTTGCCGAGGCAGCGGGAAATTTAGACAGAGTCAATGGGTTGGAGACACTAATTATTTGAGATTTAACATTACACGGTCAGAGTATCATGTGATCTAAACTTTAGAAGTATCCCAAAGCACTGTTACAAAGAGATGAGCAGGTCCTTCCACCACTTCCACTGTCACCCCTGTGCTACAAACATGAGCAACTACAGAAAAGAAGGAAGTGGGTCCCTAACGGGTGTCTCCAGCACTCCCCAGGCTGACTGACATCCATCCCCACCACCTTACCTACCACAGAAAATGCCAGGATCAGGAGGCAAAGCTTCATGGAAATGTAATAAATCAGAAAAGCCAACACAGAAAATCAACCAACACTATATCCAACTGAGAGATCTCCAGAGTTAGACCTGGTTCTGAGAAAGTGCAAGGAAACAGTGGAGACATAGCCAATGCTGAGGCATTTGGCCCATCTGATCATCAATTTAAAACCAAGAAAGCTGCAAACATGAGGTCTTCTTCTTGTCCCCAATGTGCAAATTACATCAAATGTGTGGAATGAATCTCAGTTGCTTATAGCACCGTGGTCTCTGAATGTGATTGGCAGGGTCAATTAGCCTAGGGTTGTGATGTCGCTAAAAGCAACATCAGAAGTCATTTCTCTATTCCATTCCCAGGTGAAACACATCAGCATTCACACCACACTGGTGGATTTTTCAACTTTCCATGGGCTTTTATAATGGACAGACAAATGATGATGCCAGTTTACATCTAGTTTGCAGGCTGACTCTTTATTCCATGGGCAAAGTTACCAGAAGATTGTTCTGGAGTGTTATAGCTTTTATTGCTCTGGTATAGATCATGTGGATTACTATAATTTGTCCAAATCTGCTGCTATATTGTATTGCTTCAATTCAATCTCACCTCCATGAACTTGTACTTTCTGGCTAAGCTAAGGGCCTTTCAAAGTGGTGTTTTCTATCAGTCAGAGGGATCAGGGGGATAATTTCAACTTTGTGTGATAATATTAAACTAAAGTTAGGTTTGATAGCAATGTTGAAAATTGTGAACAGTTGCGAGAGAGTAAATAAGACGGAACTATTTCTCCTGCCAGAGGGACAGGAGGTCACAAGTTTAAAGTGATTGGCAAGAGAATGAAGGGCAACAGCACGATAAAGATTCTATAGATCAGTTATTACAGCCTGGATTTAATTCATTTGTTATTGAAGTATTTTCAATTGAAACATACACATAGACCGATGTTTCCAGGGAAAGGGACGTTATTGGGAATAATTGGATCACTCTTTCAAAGAACCAGACAGGCACAATGGGCTCAATGGCCTGTTCCTGTGCTATCTCGTCCTATGATTATCGATTGGTAATAATGTATCAGTGTTCCATTTTACCTTTGCCAATTTTAATGTTGATAGAAGTCACGCTGTGACGGTGCAAAAATTATTATAACTCCTGTTTTAAACTGTCGCATGCTAATCCAAATTACCTCCAGGGGGTTTACATCATCTCAAACTTTAACACTGTAAAGTGCCTATTGAAAACATTATTTTGAATGATCGGAAACTGAAAACAAAACCTGGATTCCCATGAATTTTAGAAGCTCACTCCATTCCTCTGGATGTTGGGGGGAGGATGGGACCATAGAACACTCTCAAGGAGTTGGGGGGGGTTGAAGTCATATCCATCTCAGAAACAGTAAGAAGTCTCACCGCACCAGGTTAAAGTCCAACAGGGTTATTTGATATCATGAGCTTTCAGAGTTCCTTCATCAGGTGAGTGGAGGTAGACTTCACAAACACGGCACATATAGGCAAAGAGAAATTGCAAGATAATGTTTGGAATGTGAGTCTTTACAGATAATCAAGAGATTACAGGTACAGACAGTGCAAGGTAGAGAGAAAGATAATCACAGGATCAGAAAGATCTCCCATTCTCCAGAACCTTTCACATCATCTCGTTTACTAGTGGTTAATTAAATTGTATGAAAGTTGTTTTTTTGTCTCCAGCCTCTCCATATTGACAGCAGTGACAATGAGAATTTTGAATCAAAATTCCATTCAGTTTGTGAAATGCACATACATTGAAATTCATAAAGCTGATATCAGTCTGTGGCTAATAGCTAAGATCAGTCTTTGTAGCCTTGTATGTGTCTCGGTTACCTTAACTGCACTTAACACAAATTAAATCGCACAGAGCCAAAGTGCATAGTAAACCCCTCAAAAGTTCTCTTTTCCAACATTTCTGCCTTGTAAAATTGTTCTTCCTTAAAATCCACAATCTTTCTTTGGTCGCCATCTGTGTTTTTCCCTATGGAATACTCTGACACACAACATATATTAACAAAGCTAAGTAATTCCAAATTATTCAGTACTTCCAAGTGAAAGACCCTCTACCTTGTCTAAAGATATTGTATATATTTACTTTTATTTATTAGTGCCACATGTAGGCTTACTGCAATAAAGTTACTGTGAAAGTCCCCTAGTCACCACTCTCCAGCCCCTGTTCGGGTACACTGAGGGAGAATTTAGCATGGCCAATATATCTAACCAGCACATCTTTCAGACTGTGGGAGGAAGCTGGAGCACGCAGAGAAAACCTACAGAGACACAGGGCACAGACAGTGATACAAGCTGGGAATTGAACCCAGGTCCCTGGCACTCTGAAGCAGCAGTGCCAACCCACTGTGCCACCACTTACTTGGGATATCAGTGATGAAACAACTTGGATGAAATTTCACCAAAGGTGCTACAGCATTATTAAACTACTCAGCAACAATATATACCCACAAAGATAATGGTTACTGAGTTCCCTGCAACCAAAGTCTATCTTGGTGTTCAATCCAATGATGATTCCTGTGTGCATCTTTACAGTAACATCTTTAACCTACTGCTCAGATGATTCTGTGGATTCTTTCTTTACAAGACCTGTTGTTAGTCCATTTAATTGGTTTTTTAGATACACAACAATATATCTCCATGTTTTTTGCCAAGTATCCCTGACTAGTTACTTGTCCTATGGAGATTAAGCCTGAGATACCCCAGCCAGTTTGACTTTGTTTTACTGTCTCCAAAACCATTACCAACCTCCGGAGCTGGCAGTAAGTGACACAATTTCCCTGGTCAAGGGAGCCCTCACATTTTAACTCATTTCACAGAATTTGCTGATTTTACCAAGGCTGTCACTTGGATAAACAAAGCTAAAAACATCATGATTTGTATTTTGATCACATGGTGCAGTTCAGTACAATTCTTTACTTGTCTTCAGTGTGGATTCTTTCTTTACCTCAATATTCCACCCTGGTATAATGAGACAGATGGTGCACACAGGGTTCGACCATGCCCAATATAAAATAAATTAAAACACAGTTTCACAGTTAAGGAGTGATCGCACATCTTGTGGATGGATCAGAGCAGTGGGAATTTTGTTTTGCATCAATTGAATAAGTGAGAAAGATGTGGTGGAGTTTACTCACTCTCATTCTGTCAGATGGTGAATGTTGCGGTTTGCCCAATTTATTTAGAATTACAAGGAAGACACGGCAACAGCAACAGACCATTTGGTTCAGCTGGTCTCTGCCGGTGTTTTCCCCTACCTGAGCTTCCTCCTATTCTAGCTGAAGGACCTCTTTCTGGGCTGTATTGATCTGACCTGATCAACTCGTCCTTCTATTCCTTTCTCCCTCATCTATTCACCTAGCTGCTTTTTAAATGCACCCTCGCTATCAACTCGATTATTTCCTGATAAAATCCACCTTCCAACCATTCTGGGTGGCATGGTGGCACATGCTTACACTGCTGCCTCACAATGCATTAGGGTTAGGGTTAGGGCCACAGTGTCAGGCACAGGTTCAATTCCTGGCTTGGGTGACTGTCTGTGTGAGTTTGCATGTCCTCCCCATGTCTGCATGGATTTCTTCTGAGTGCTCCGGTTTCCTTTCATGAAAGACATGCTGGTTTTGTGGATTGGCCATGCTAAATTCTCCTTCCATGTACCCGAACAGGTGCCGGAGTATGGTGACTAGGGGATTTTCACAGTAACTTCATTGCAGTGTAAATATAAGGCTACGTGTGACACTCATAAATAAACTTTTAAAACTCTAAATGAAGAAGATTCTCCAAAATTCTTTACTGGATTTATTAGTGACTATCTGATATTTTGACCCCTCATTCTGGATTCTGAAAGACCTCTATTAGTTCAGAATAATACAGGATGAAAAACCCTGATCTGTTCGATATTTTCTTTCAATTTTGCTTTCATCTTTTCCAATTCTTTTTGTACCTTCTCCAATGCTCCATAGTCTTTTCTAACATGGAGACTGAAGCAATAGATCATACACTAATAGTAGTCAAATCAAGATTCTAAACAGGTTTAACTGCTGCTGGAAATTCTTGTGATTTCCTAATGATTTTTTTCTGTGGCTCCGCTAATCTCTGGGTGGAATATGGGGGGAGTTTTCCCTGAGATTCACATGCTCCATAGGTTTTACGGAGAGTCCTTCAATGTTTAACCTGAAAGTGCTCAAAACTGACAACATGTGATGAAGAAGAGGCGACAAATGGGCCAAAAGAGAAAATGCTGGAAAAACTCAGAGCTTTGACAATGTGTCATTTGGACCGAGAAACATCAACTCTTTCCCTTCCTCACAGTTGCTGCCGGACTTGCTGAGATTTTCCAGCAGTTTCTCGTTTGTTTTCAGACTCTAGCATCCGCAGCAATTTGCTTTTTTGACAAATGGGCTCTGTCTCAAAACCCAGGGATGGGTAATCCAATTAAGGAACTCATCCCTTTTTTGTCCAAAGGAGATAAATTATGTGCATTCAGCCACCTGTTTGTTTTCAAATAACTTTGATCATACACAGTGTTTTGAAAATAAAAATTCTTACCTGATTGTGATCTTGATTCACAAAGTTTCCATTCATAATGTTTCAGACTCTGTCAAGTAATGTGACTAATCTGGCTGCTTCCCAATTTACAAAGACTGAAGGATATCTTATTTACTCAATACATATTGGCAACAATTCCAAATTGGAGATGTGATACACAGGACAGACTTTAGTTAAAAACAAAGAACAAAGAACTTTACAGCACAGGAACAGGCTCTTCGGCCCCTCCAAGCCTGCACCGATCATGCTGCCCAACTGAACTAAAACCCTACCCTTCCAGGGATCATATCCCTCTATTCCCATCCTGTTCATGTACTTGTCAAGGTGCACCTTACAAGTCACTACTTATCTGCTTCCACTGCTTCCCCCGGCAATGAGTTCCAGGCACCCACAACTCTCTGTGTAAAAAATCTACCTCATATATCTCCTTTAAACCTTGCACCTTGCACCTTAAACCTGTGCTCCCTAATAATTGACTCTTCCACCCTGGGAAAAGTTTCTGACTATCCATTCTGTCCATGTCTCTCATAATCTTGTAGACTTCTATCAGGTCATCCCTCAACATCTGTCGTTCCAGTGAGAACAAACCAAGTTTCTTCAACCTCTCTTCATAGCTAATACCCTCCATACCAGGCAATATCCTGGTAAATCTTTTCTATCCCTCTCCAAAGCATCCATATTCTTCTGGTAGTGCAGTGACCAGATTTGAACACTATATTCCAAATGCGATCTAACTAAGGTTCTATAATGTTACAATATGACTTGCCAATTTTTAAACTCGATGTCCCGGCTGATGAAGGCAAGCCTCCCTGACTATCTTCTTCACCTGCATTGCCACTTTCAGTGACCTATGTACCTGTACACGCAGATCTCTCTGCCTATCAATACTCTTAAGCATTCTGCCATTTACTGTATTTTCCTATCGGTAGTAGACCTTCCAAAATACATTACCTCACATGTGTCCAGATTAAACTCCATCTGCCATCTCTCCGCCCAAGTCTCCAACAGATTTATATCCTGCTGTATCCTCTGATGGTCCTCATCGCTATCCATCAATTCACCAACCTTTGTGTCATCTGCAAACTTACTGATCAAACTAAACAAACCGAGATTTATTGAGGTTGACACAGTGGTTGGTACTGCTGCCTCACAGTGCTCGGCATCAGGTTCAATTTTGACCTCGGGTGACTGTCTTTGGGGAGTTTGCATGTTCTCCCCACATCTGTGTGGGTTTCCTTTGGCTCCTCCATTTTCCTCCCACACTCCAAAGATGTGCAGGTTAGGTTAATTGGCCATGCTAAATTGCTCTTCAGTCTCAGGCGAACTAGCAGGGTAAATATGTGGGGTTAACGGGATAAAGCCTGGGTGTGATAGTTACTGGTGTAGGATCAATGGACTAAACAGTCTCCTCTTGCCCTGGGGCTTTTGACACCTCTTCCATGACTGCTTCTTCTCTCAGTTCCTGCGCTCAGTCTATTACACCATCAGCTGCCTACGTTAATACAGCAGAGCTCTGCATGAGTCAATAGGAATAAATATAAATAAATAACAAAAATAATCACTCTTTTTTATGTCAAGCTGCCATTTTTTAAAGTGATAAGGTGGAATCAACATTTTAAGTTCCCCTCAAATGTGAATTATTTAGCAATGATAGATGATAGAATTATAGATTAGTATAGCACATACCTCTCCCTCCCCACACTCCACACAGCCAAGTGTGTGCTGATTCTTTTAGAAAATAATCCAATGTATCCCATTCACCTTCTCTTTGCACATAAATGTGCAATGTTTTCTGCTTCAAGTTTTTAAAGTACAAGTTTATTTATTGGTCGCAAGTAAGGCTGACATTAACACTGCAATGAAGTTACTGTGAAATTCTCTAGCCGCCACAGTTCAGCGCCTGTCTTTCGGATTGTGGGAGGAAACTAGGACATCCGGAGGAAGCCCACACAGACACGGGGAGAACGTGCAGACTTTGCACAGACAGTGACCCAAGGTCAGGAATTGAACCCAGGTCCCTGGAGCTGTGAAGCAGCAGTGCTGACCACTGAGCCACCATGCTGCCCATTGTAAGCCTACTTGTTTCTTTTAAAAAGGATCTATGTCTCTCTGCCTTATCGAGTTGTGCAATCGTGAACCACTTTGCTTGTTCGCTCCCTCCGTTAACTTCGTTACTTTTGGCAATCACACCATCACCTTTGTTCTTTGACCAGTGACATTTCAGCCAATCAAAAGACTCGGTCTGTCTAAACTCTTCATGATTTTGAACACCTCCGTTAAATTTCCTCTTGCAAAAATTTTTATTTTTCAATGTTTATTTATTCGTAAATAAATGAATGCAATGAAGTGACTGTGAAAATCCCCTAGTGGCCACACTCTGGGTAAACTGAGGGAGAATTTAACATGGCCAATCCATCTAACCAGCATGACTTTTGGAGGAAACTGGAGCACCCAAAAAAAACCATGCAGACACAGGGAAACATGTAGACTCTATATGGACAATGACTCAAGCCGGCAATCGAACCTGTGTCTCTGGCGCTGTGAGGCAGCAGTGCTAACCACTGTGCCAAGTAACAATAATATCAAAGGATTGTACCAAGAAAAATTTCAATCATAAAGATTTTACATTAAGGGGATTCGTAAATCAAAAATTAAGCACATTATACGAAGCTTGAAATTTCTGTGGTGAGGTTCTGATCCACATATTTAATGTGTTTTTAGCAAATTGTTCTCACCGTTATTTTAGCTGAGGCACTAATTGATGTGGACAAATGACAATGAGAGTAATTTGATGTAATGCATAAATCATTCCTGTGGTAACGCCTCCATTAAAATGTGTTTACTTTTGCAGAAACAATGATGTTACAGTGATATGCATAGCACCACAATCACTGCAATTATCATCAATCCTTCAGCCCTGAGCACAGCTGGAGCAGGAATTGAGCCTCCTGCAGTGCACACCAATCTGACCAACTCCAGGCACCCACTCCCCGCGCCTATCGCCCCCATGAATCAGTCCAAGTTGTTAAGGCAGCAAACACTTACACACTGGCGTTGTAATCTGGAGGTATGGATAGCGATGGTCTAGATTCCAATTCCTTTTCATCATGCAGCTGACCAGGAATCTCTACCTCTCTTACCGTCAGTTATTGTTATGTCCAGAAAGGATTTGTAATTTGATGCTCAACCTGCTTGGCCACATTGTATATGCACCTTTCTTGGCTTCACTGTGTTTGCACCTTCCTTAGCCGTCAAGTCCTGTTGGGGGGGGGCTTGAACTCAATGTTCTCAGCTCAGAGGGAGGGATGCTATCTGCTGCACCCCAAGAGCACTTTGTCTTCACTTATAACACATAAAAAGTTGTTTTATTAGCCTCCTCTGGGAAAACCCACACAGAGACAGGGAGAAAGTGCAAACTCCACACAGACAGCAAATTGAACCTGGGACCCTAATGCTGAGAGGCAGCAGTGCTTACCACTGTGCTGATCTATAAAAGGCTAGTTCAGGTTAAATGAAGCGTATCAAAATAAACATACATTGCAAATACCCGTAAGCACGACAAAAATATAAATAGCCACTTGGTCACAATTAATCATCAGTATTTATAAAGAGGTTAGAAGATGCTGAGATCGTCAGCCTGCCTCAGCACTGTGATGAATCTGCCAAACCCATTAAATTGTTTTCTTGCCCTCGCATCCATTAATTATCCCTTATTTCATTTAACTCATCTGGTTTCTAAATTCCCTCTACTCCTTTAGCAATACTTCCTTGAATTTTACATTTATCTAGGTGCCATCCTCATTGTCGAAAATCCCTCGACTGGATTCACATGCAGGATCTTAGAAAAGAAGGTGTTTGAAAGAAAAGGATAATTTAGTAATTAAGTAGACTCAATAAGACAGACATCACCCATAAAAGAAATAAGAGAAAAGACGAAAACAACCAAGAAGTAATGGTTCGACAATAAGTTTTAAATACATACAAACTCCAATTCAGAAGGAGGCCATTCAGTCCTTTGAGCCTGCACCGAGAACAAGCCCATCCAGCTCTCATCCCGTAACCCCATGTATTACCCCCCTAATCCATCTGACACTAACAGAAAAATTATCACAGACAATCAACTTAACCTGCGCATCTTTGGACTATGGGAGGAAACTGAAGGATCGTGACAGACACCTCCAGACACTGAAGGATGCCCTCGTGAGAACAGGATATGGCGCTCGACTCATCGATCGACAGTTCCAACGTGCCACAATGATAAACCGCACTGATCTCCTCAGAAGACGGACACGGTGGACAGAGTACCCTTTGTTGTCCAGTACTTCCCCGGAGCGGAGAAGCTACGACATCTTCTCCGGAGTCTTCAACATATCATTGATGACGATGAACATCTCGCTAGGGCCATCCCCACCCCCCCACTTCTTGCTTTCAGACAACCGCACAACCTCAAACAGATCATTGTTCGCAGCAAACTACCCAACCTTCAGGAGAACAGTGACCACAATACCACACAACCCTGCCACAGCAACCTCTGCAAGACATGCCAGATCATAGACATGGACGACATCATCAAACGTGAGGATACCATTCACCAGGTACACGGTACATACTCTTGCAACTCGGCCAACGTTGTCTACCTAATACGTTGCAAGAAAGGATGTCCCGAAGCATGGTATATTGGGGAGACCATGCAGACACTATGACAGCGGATGAATGAGCATCGCTCAATAATCACCAGGCAAAACAGTTCCCTTCCTGTGGGCGAACACTTCAGCAGTCATGGGCATTCAGCCTCCGACCTGCGGGTAAATGTTCTTCAAGGGGGCTTTCGTGATATACGACAGCGCAGAGTCGCTGAGCAGAGACTGATAGCCAAGCTCCGCACACATGAGGACGGTCTTAACAGGGATCTTGGCTTCATGACACACTATCTGTAACCCCCGTAACTTGCCTGGGTTAGCAAAAAACCTCACTTACTGTGCTGTCTGGAGAAAATACACAACTCTCTAACAATGCTCAGGATCCCCTTCACACACATTGTTAGCCACTTTAACACTTGAATAGCAGGTTAGATGTAAGGATTCGCATTCTAATCAGCAATCTCTGACTGGCTGTGCTGATGTGTGCTATTGCAGACCAGAACACTGCACTTGCCTGAGGAAGACACAAGAGTGTTGAAAGCTCGCTTTTTTACTATCATATAAATCGGTTGGATTAATAATTGGTGTTGCTAAATTCTTACAGGAAACTGAAGTATCCAGAGGAAATCTGCATAGACCTGAGGAGAATGTACAAATTCCACACACTGGAGGCTGGAATTGAACCGAGGTCCCTGGTGCTGTGAGACAACGGAGCTCATCACTGTGCCGCCCCAAAAAAACTATAACAGAAGAGAAATAAGGTCAATTTGATAAGGTGACTAAGAAATAAGAAATGGATTGTAGGAGGAATTAAGACTGAGGGAGCTAAAGACTTTCAAGGTTCTCATTTCTCTTAGATTTTTAATTCATTGTTGGGTACTGTTGGTAAGGCCAATATTTATTGCACAACTCTGAATGCTCTCGTACCTAGAGAAAGATTTCTAAACATTTTCAGAGGGCAGCTAAAAATCAGCCACATTGGTGGGGACTGGTGTTACATACAGCTCAGCCTGGTTAAGACTGGTTTCCTTCACTTATGGGCTTCAGTAGACAATTGGCTATTTGATAAATTACTTAATCCAAATGGTTATTTTAGTCCATGATTTAATTACAGTGTAGATGGTCTATCCATGAATGGAAAGAACATTCTGTAAAATATTGACTGTATTTATTAGAATTGCCTCTGGAGTCTGAGTACATCAGTCAAGTGGAGAAATAGCCACTTGCTCACAATAGTGGCAATAGTTCTCTCTAGAATGCAAAGATTATAGGGGGATTTAATAGAGGGATTCAAATAGTCCACGGTTTTGGTACAACAGGTAAGGAGAATCTATTTCCAGTGACAGATTAGTTGGTAAACTTCAGGGCATAGATTTAAGGGAATAGATCATGAAAAAGTGATCTATTGAGCTGTGATCTGGAATGCTCTGCCTGAAAGGCCACTGGAGGTGGGTTCAGTGTAACTTCCAAAAGGGAACTCAATGAATACTTGAATCAGGAAAATATTTCCAGGGCAATGGGGAAAATCGAGGTGAGGAGGGTGAATTGATTAGCCCTTTTAAAGAGTTGGCGCAGGCACGATGGGCCAATTGGCCTCCTTTGTTGAAATGTTTTCTTGGGTCACTGCTTAATTCAGTAAGAGCTCACCATTGTGAATGGACCAGTAATTCAGAGAGAGCTTAATACTGAGAGCTCAAATCCCATTATGGCAGATGGTGAAATTTGAATTCCATATAAATCTGCAATTAGAAGTCTAATGATGATCACAAAACCATTGCTAATTGTTCTAAAAAATTGTCTGGCTACACAATGTTCTTTCGGGAAGGGAATCTGCCGTGCTTACCCAGCCTAGCCTACATGTGACTCCAAACCCACAGTAATGTGGTGAAGTATCCTCGGAAATGGCCTAACAGTGGGTGGCATGGTGGCACAGTGATTAGCATTGCTGCCTCACAACATCAAAGACCTGCAACATCAATTGCAGCCTTGGATCACAGTCTGTGCGGAGTTTGCATTTTGTCCTCGTGTTTGCGTGGGTTTCCTCCCACAGTTTAAAAATGTATGGATTAGTCATCAAGTATCACTAGGGCATCAAGTATAAAAGTTGGCAAGTTATGTCGCAGAGGTATAAAACTTTAGTTAGGCCACATTTGGAATATTGCATGCAGTTTAGGTCACCATATTACCAGACGGACCTGAAAACTTTGGAGAGGATATAAAGCTTGACCAGTTTGCCTGGTCTGAAGGGTTTTAGGTATGAGGAAAGGTTGGATAAACTTGGATTGTTTTCAGTGGAAAGACAGAAGCTGAGGAAAGACTTAATAGAGGTCTACAAAATTATGAGAGGCACAGACAGAGTCGATAGTCTTTATCCCCAGGGTGGAAGTGTCAATTACAAAAGGACTCAGGTTCAAAGTGAGAGGAGGATAAGTTTAGGGGATATAAGCGGGTAAGTTTTTTTTTAACGTAGATGCTGGTGGGTGCCTGGAATGCGCTGCTAACGGCGGTGATGGAAGCTAGGATATTAGTCATGTTCATGGTTATCGAGACATATTAACAGGAGATGAACAGCATGATAGAAACCATGTATCAGCATAGGCTTGGCAGGCCGAACAGCTTGTTCCTGTGCTGTACTGTTCTTGTTCTAAGTGAGCCAGCGAGCGTTGATGGTCTGAGGAGCCTCAGTGGACTCAGGAAGGAACATAAATCCTTCAGTGAACATGGGCCCAAATGAACATTTCAGAGATAAGCTGGACGTAATTCCTGGGATAGCCAAGGAATGGAAACATAGACGATCAGATGGGAAGACCGCCATTCAGCCCTTCGAGCATACTTCGTTGATTATCCAATTCAATAGCCAAATCCTGCTTTTTCCTCATAACCTTTGATCCTATTCGCCCCAAGTGTTATATCCAGCTGCCTCTTGAATACATTCAACATTTTGACATCAAGTACTTCTTGTAGTAATGACTTCCACAGGCTCACCACTCTTTGGGTGAAAAAAAGTCTCCTCATCTCCGTCCCAAATGGTCTGCCCTGAATCCACATGCCTAACAACACCACATCCAGCAAGAGCCAACAGTAGCGGTGTATCAGAGAAGAACTTTCTCCCATTGGAGAGCAGTCTGACAGTGAACTCCTCTGGGACAAAAACCTCGGCCTGTTACAATTCTGCCTGACACCACCTGCCTTGCTGTATTCTCCTGATAACGGCAGCTGTCCAGCAGAACATCTAACTAGCTGTACAAAACTGCTTGCCACATTACCTGGAGGATTTGGAGAGGTTAC
Source organism: Sphyrna mokarran (assembly GCA_024679065.1). Classification (NCBI taxonomy): domain Eukaryota; kingdom Metazoa; phylum Chordata; class Chondrichthyes; order Carcharhiniformes; family Carcharhinidae; genus Sphyrna; species Sphyrna mokarran. The sequence continues at coordinate 78,320,129 of JAGIQG010000014.1, read as the reverse complement.
AGAAAAGATTTACCAGGGTGTTGCATCGTATGGAGGACATCAGTTCTGAGAAGAGGTTGGAGAAACCTGGTTTGTTCTCTATGAAACAACAGAGATTGTAGGATGACCTGATAGAAATCAAAAAGATTATGAGGGGCATAGATAGAGTGGATAGTAAGAAGGATTTCCCCAGGGCGATGAGTAAATTACTGGAGGGCATAGATTTAAATGCGAGAGTCAAGGTTTAAAGGAGATATATGAGGCAAGTTTTTTTTTACACAGAGAGTGGTGGGTGTTCGGAACTTGCTACTGGGGGAGGTAGTGGAATTGGATATGAAGTGACTTTTAAGGAGAGTCTGGGCAAGTACATGAATAAAATGGGAATAATGGGTCTTAGTCTCCGGAAGGTTGGGGAGTTTTAGTTCACACAGGCAGCATGATCAGTGTGGGCTTGGAGGACCAAAAGGCCTGTTCCTGTGCTGTAATTTTTTTGTTCTTTGTTCTGAAACCAATTTAATTGCTTATCCATTACTCTTTGCTATTGGTGGGATTTGTGTACTAGCCAGCTGCTAAATGGTCAAATTTGGTAACTACACTTCAGAAAAGAAATTTAATTGGCTATGAAAGCACTTTGTGATATTTTTGAGAATGGAAAAGGTGCTATGGAAATGCAGTATTATGTCGTTCCTCTTTCCCTGTTGCTGTGCTTCAGGCCATTTCATTATCGAGCCGGCATTCACCCAATTGATCCCTGGAGCTCATATTTTAGCGATTAATCCATTGTGACAAACCCATCGATGTTTGTTAAAAGCAAGAAACTGTTTCATAAACTGATGTCAGCTTTGATTTATTAACAATGTTCAACATGCCATCTCCGTTCACTCAGTAACGTTTTTACCTTAACCTGTGAAAAGTAGTGAATTCAAACTCCAGCCTGGCACCTGAGCACACCAGGCCAGCATTACAGTGTAACAGCAATGTTGCTTTTCATCGAATGAAACAGGCTATCGTCTGTCTGATTCAACAGAAAATAAAGATTCCACAATCAAAAAATATCTCTTTCACATTCCCCCAGACCTATCGCAATTCTCTTTCAACCAGTACTGCTGATCAGAAAACAAATTAAAAAATGTTAATGAATGAATGTAGCAAATTCAAAATAAAGGCACAGATTACCAAAGAAGCTGTGGGAAACTTTTAGAAAATACCGTTCATTCTCAGCTGGAGTATTGTTTCCAGGTTTGGACACCATGTCTTCGGAAGAAGTTCGGAAGAAGACGTCACAACGGATGCAGAAAATATTTACATGGTTCCAGGGCTGAAGGATTTACGTGGAGAAATTGGGTTGTAGACCTTTGAGAAAAGATGATTGTGAGGAGATTTGATAGAAACATTCAGAATCATGAGGGAACTAGACAGAGTAGATTGAGAGAAACTTTTCCAGTTGGCAAGGTGGCATGGTGCTAGGTTCAATTCTGACCTCAGGTCACTGTCTATGTGGAGTGTGCACCTACTTCTCGAGTCTATGTGGGTTTCTTCTGGGTGCTCCAATTTCCTGCCACAATCCAAAGCTGGTAAGAAGTCTCACAACACCAGGTTAAAGTCCAACAAGTTTATTTGATAGTAAACCCACAAGCTTTCGGAGTGCTGTTCCTTTGTCAGTTGAGTGGAAAGTTCTGGTTAGAAACAGGGCATATAAAATGTGTGGCAGTTCCACATTATAATGGTCCAAAGCTGTACAGGTTTGGTGGATTGGCCATGCCAAATTGCCCCTTAGTGTCACGGGGATTAGCAGGGTAGATAAATAGGATTACAGAGATACAGCCTGGGTGAGATTGTTGTTGGTGCAGACTTGAGAAGCCAAATGGCCTACTTCTGTATTCCATTCGAGGGATTCTAAGAGCTGGAGTGTATGATTTGAACTGAGTGGCAACAAAAAAGAGCAAGAGTGATTTGTTGGAGAAAGCATTTTTATGCACCGGGTAGTTACACATTGTTGGTGGAGGCAGATTCGATCAGGGCGTTGAGTCTACAGGAAAACAACGTAAAGGGAAACAATTCTTTGTGGCGTGTGAGGTGGTCTGACTAAATTTCCTTTACAGAATGCTGCAGTGGGCTCAATGTACCAAATAGCCTCCTTTTGTGCTTCAACCATTCTATGAATATAGTGTATGATTCTTTAAGTGAAGTCCTTTCATTGTTGCTTGTTGGATCTTTGTGTACTTAAAACGGAAATGAGTTTGCTCAACCAACAATGTTATTACTAAATAACAATGACTGCACTTCAAAAGGAGTTGGTTGTATGCGATCACTTTGAGAGATGTGATGCAGCGGAATCAAAATACAATTCTTTCTTACGCTGTAGCCAAGTTAACCGTGATTTAAACTCTGTTCTTGTTCCCTGGAGCTGATGTTTTAGCCAAAATTCTCTTGAGTAACTTTTTCAACAGCTATTAAGGAAGCCACTATGGGCTATTAACCTTGCCTTTAGTCTTCACTTTTTTCTTCAGTTTGCATCATTCAATGTATAATTAATATAATGTACAATTAATAATCATAATTAATAAAATATACAATTAATAATTAACAAAATATGGTCACCATAATAATGTAACATAATTAATATAACATGATACATAAGTTATTCAAAAATACATCTATTTTGGATATTAAAACATTTACATCTACTTTGCATTTCCTGACTTCCTGAATGATGATTTTGTCAAGTCTGACTATCACATTTGGGAGTTTTGTTTAATTGTGAATATTTGTTCATGTTCTCATTCACTGTGAGGTGATGTCACTTCTCTGCCCATTTTGTCCAGCATGGCACAAGGTTATATAATTATCAGTTGGAATTCATTATCTCTTCCTCCGCTGAACTTCATGTTTCGTTGAAGTTTCAGGCTTTCAGTTGCACCCACTTTTATTTGCATTTAAGAGTTTTTTTTAATATAATGACTATTAATTAAGTCTCTCCTCCTCGCTGCCCACTTAAAGGCTGGTTTTACAGCAACCAGCTGAGTTCTGGGTTTACAGAATCACAGAATTGTTACACTCCAGAAGGAGGCCATTTGGCCCAACTTGTCTGCACCAGCTCTCCAAACACCATGACCACTATGAGCACCATAACTGAGTGCGACTCCTTGCCTTTTCCCTGTACCCCTGCACATTAAATTAACATGTATTTATTAGTCACAACTCGGCTTATATTAGCACTGCAATGTAATTACCCTATCTGCCACAGTCTGGTGCCTTTTTGGTCAATGCACCTAACAGGCACATCTTTCAGAATGTGGGGGGAAACCAGAGCACCCGAAGGAAACCCACGCAGACACGGGGAGAACGTGCAAATTCCACATACACGGTAACCCAAGCTGGGAATCAAACCTGGGTCCCTGGCACAGCAAGGCACTGCACCTTCATCAGAGGAGTGGTGAGGTGGGTTCACAGGTGGGTATGTCTGAATCCATCTCTCCACTCACCTGTTGAGGGAGCAGCACTCCAAAAGATTGTGATACCAAATAAACCTGTTGGGCTTTAACCTGGTGTTGTGAGACTGCTTACTGTGCCCACCTCAATCCAACACAGTGATCTCCACATCACGTCTGTTCAAATAATCATTTAATACCCTCCTGAATGCCATGATTAAACCTGCCTCCATCTTATTTCTAGATGGAACGTTCCAGATGTCAATCATTCGCTGCGTGAAAGTTTTCTCATCACATTTGATGATTTTGCAAATAACTTTAAATCTGTGACATCTGATTCTTGATTCTTTTACAAGTGGGAACAGTTTCTCCCTATCTATTCTGTCCAGCACCCATGCATGGTTTTGAACATCTCCATCAAATCTCTTGTTACCTTCTCCACTTCACTCAAAGGGCATTCCCACCCTCTCCAATCTATCCTCATCACTGAAGTTTCTCAGCCCAGGAACCATTCTTTCTGTATCTGGTCTTTGCTGTTCTAACTGTGAGGCTGACTCAGACGTTACCATGCCTGCCTGCTACCCTATGTTACTGGATTTTCTCATTCCTGAAACTGGTTTGCTTCATAATTGGTCACTCATTTTCCATGGTGAGAATGGAAGAATGGCACTTTAGATATTAAAATGCTCCCAGCACTTATGAATGTTAGTCAAAAGATAACCAGGAAGTCAAGCAAGGAATAAGGGTTTGAAGAACAGGAGTTGGAAAAAGGATAAAGGGGAAAGATGGGAGATGAACATGAATGATCTATTGAGGAAGAAAAGCAGAATAGTGTGCCATGCATGTCACAGGCAAGGAGCACTTAAGAGACAATAGGAATCAATAGAAAGATTGCTGAGAATCGTGTACAGTGCAAAACAGGCTATTGATTCACTAAGCACCCATTACAAACTTCTGTCCTGGCATCCTTGCTCCACCAAGCTCACTCACAATAAACTTTCATTTTTAACAAAATTAGCAGAACTCTAACCATGACTACAGCCTTTATGATAAACGCCATCCTCCCCAATCACATCACCCATCCCAGAATGACATTCAAACATACATCCAGAGTAGGCCATTCTGCCCCTTGGCCTGGTTGATAATCTGGCCTACATTTGTAACTCAAAAATACTTAATTGGCTGTAGATGTCTTTTCCATTGACTTCAAATGTGTCCTTTCTCTACTTACCTATTATATCAATCTGTTGTAATGAGATTTATGAGGTACATTATGATAAAGTGGGGTTGGGTAGTAGATATAAACAGCATATTGTATGTTGCTGCAATCATTAGAGTCTTTAGACTTGCTGATCAAGGAAACACTGATACAATTGTAGACCATTCAGTCTTTGTTCTCGGGCCATTTAAAAGTTGAATAGCACAGAGATACATGAAGTCTCCGATGCTTCTCATGGATAGTAAAAATATATATTGTTCAACCATCCCACCCCATAAGCTCAGAGATAAAATAGAATCTACTTACACTGCTTGAATGAAATAATATATTAAATAATATCATGTACCCGGTCAGAATTCTTCACTGACAGAATGGTAAAGATCTTGTACAATTTATCTTGATTGCAGCTATTGCTTTTTTTACATTTATTCATGGGACGTGGATGTCGTTGACTGACCAACATTTATTACCCATCCTTAGTTGCCTGAGGGCAGTTAAGAATCAATCACATTGCAGTGGCGGGGGAGTCACACGTAAACCAGACCAGGTAAGGACAACAGGTTTCAAACATTAGTGAACCAGATGGGTTTTTCCAATAATTGACAATGATTTCATGGTCATCAGTAGATTCTAAATTCTAGATAATTCTTATTGAATTCAAATTCCACCAGCTGCCATGATGGGATTCAAACCCGGGTCTCCAGATCCTGGCTGAGTTTCTGGATTAATGATCTAGCAATAATACCACTAGGCCATCACCTCCCCTTTCCCCCCAATGTGAATTTACCATTGCCATGTCTGTACGATGTAATCAGGAGAAGACATGAATGAGGACTGAGGTTTTTACTGAACTCAATGTTATCATCAGTAAGTGTTATAAATAACCAGTGGGATGTTTTCCTGTCAAATTAATGATGCGGTTCAGTAAAATTTGTACTTTCTGGTTTGTTTAATAATCATGGTGGGATCACCTACAGGGCACAAACAAATTAATACAGCATTATGTCATCCTCAACCTTAATACTAATGATCCATGTTACATAAATATCAGACAATATATTATTAAACTCGGAAGAGTGCAGAAAAGATTTACTACGATGCTACCGAGATTTGATGATTTGCATTATGAGGGGAGGTAGGATAGACTGGAACTTTTTTCTCTGGAGCGTAGTAGGCTGAGAAGTGAACTTATAGAGGCCTATAAAATAATGAGGTGCATAAATCAGCTAGATAGTCAATATCTTTTCTGAGAGGCAGGGATCTCTAAAACAAGAGGGTATAGGTTTAAGGTGACGGGGGAGAGATACAAAAAGTCCAGAGGGACATTCTTTTTTCACACAAAGGATGGTGAGTTTCTGGAACAAGCTGCCAGAAGTAGTATTAGAGGAGGATACAATTTTGTTTTTTAAAAAGCATTTAGACAGTTAAATGGGTAAGAGGGTATAGAAGGATATGAGCCAAATGTGGGCAATTGGAATTAGATTAGGAGTTTAAAAAAAGGGTGGCATAGACAAGTTAGGCCGAAGGGCCTGCTTCATATTGTAACTCTTTATGGCTCTATGACTCCAACATCTATCAGCAGGTGCCAACGATGGGCATTGTCATTTTACAAGGGAACATTTTGTGTTTGATGAATTGATTGGTGAATCTTGAATGGGAAGAAGTATCCTGTGTGATTGAGGTACATGTTAAAGTGAGGAGGAGGAATCAGAGACCTGGAAATAGGGGCTATGATTTCTCTTCCTGGCTTAGAATGGTGGGCTTTGGTTACATGGATAGATTGGTGGAGCTGTGGCTGCTCTTAGAAAAGCTTGAAAAAGTTTTAATAGAGATATTCACGTTAATAAACTGAGAGCCAGAGCACATCAACTGAAGGTAATTGGTAAAAGAACCCAAATTAAGGAAAATCTTTTCTTCTGCAGTGAAGAGTTATTAACTGGAATTCAATGCCTGAAAGTACTGGAGGCAGATCCAATTGTAGTTTCTAAACAGAACTGGATTAGCACCTGAAGAGAAAATACATTTACAACGCTACACAGAAGGGAAAACCTACCTGTCACAGGTGTATCTATCCATGACAAAATCAGTAGCAGTGACTACTGCACTGCTCTTGTGGAGACAAAGTTCCATCTTCACACTGAAGATACCCTCCATTATGTTTTTGGCATCAACAGTACATTAAATGGGATTGATCTTAAACAGATCTACCAACTCAAAGCTGGGCACTCTTGAGATGCTATGAGCCATCAGCAGCAGCAGCAGAACTGTACTCAAACACAATCGATATTCTCATGTCCTGGCATATCCCCCACTCTACCATTACCACCAAAACAGGGCATCAACCCTGCTTCAATGGAAGATGCAGGAGGGCATGCCAAGAGCAGCACCATGTACACCTAAAAGCAAATTGTTAACCTGGTGAAGTTGCAATACAGATTGTCTAAATACCAGGCTGCATAAGCAGAAAGTAATAGACAGAGTTAAGCAATTCTATAGCCAACAGATCAGATCGAAGTTCTGTAATCCTGTCATATCTAGTTGTGATTGGTGGTGTATAAATAAATAACTCAGTGAAGGAAGTTACTTCACAAATATCCTCATCCTCAATGATGGAGGAGCCCAGCACATCAGCTGTGAAAGATGAGGCTGAAGCATTTGCAACAACTTCATTGGAAAAGTGCTGAGTGGCTGAGAAAGTAACATGTTCTGTGGATAAAGGGGAACCAGTGGATGTTCTGTACTTACATTTTCAGAAGGCAATTGATAAGGTGTCACATCAAAAGTCATTGAGGAAAGTAAAGGCTCATGCATAGATGATGACATATTGACACGGACAGATGACAGTCTAGCTAACAGGAAGCAGTGGGTTGGAATAAATGGGTCATTTTCTGCTTGGCAAGATGTAATAAGTGGTGTGCCACAGGAATAAGTGCTGGGGCCTCAACATTTTGCAATTTATGTAAATGACTTGGATGAAGGAATTTAAGGTACGGTTACTAAATTTTCTGATGACGCAAAGATAGGATGGAAAACAAATTGTGAAAAGGACATGAGGAGGTTACAAAGGAACATAAATGGGTAAAGTGAGTAGACAAAGGTAAGGCAAATGGAGTATAATGGCAATGTGAAATTGTCTATTTTGGCAGGAAGGATGAAAAACAGTTTGTTGTCTAAATGGTGAGAGATTGCAGAATTCTGAGATGCAGAGGCATCTAGCTGTCATGCCACTGCCGCTTCACAGTGCCAAGGACACAGGTTCAATTCCCATCTGTGTGGAGTTTGCATATTCTTATGTGTCTGAGTGGGCTTCCTCCTGCTGCTCTGGTTTCCCCTTACAATCTAAAGATGGGCAGGTTAGGTAATTGGCCATGCTAAACTCTCTCTTAGTGTACCCAAACAAGCGCTGGAGTATAGCGACCAGAGGATTTTCATAGTAACATCATTGCACTGTTAATGTAAGCCTAACAAATAAAAAAAAACTTAAATAGGTGAGTGTGCAGGTACAGCAAGTAATTTGGAAAAACAATGGGATGTTATCATTTATTGCAAGGGGAATTGAATACAGAAGTAGTGAGGTTATGCTTTTAGTTATGCAGATAACTGGAGCAGCATGGTAGCATAGTGGTTAGCACTGCTGCTTCACAGCACCAGGGACCCAGATTCAATTCCAGCCTCAGGTCACTATCTGTGTGGAGTTTGCACATTCTCCCCATGTCTGCGTGCTTTCCTCCCATAGTCCAAAGATGGATTAAGTTGATTGGCCATGCTAATTTGTCCCTTCGTATCAGGAGGATTAGCAGGGTAAATGTGCAGTGTTATGGGAAAATGGGTGGGATTGTAGTTGGTACAGACTCAATGGGCTGCATGGTCATTACGAGCCTGGTTGAATTCTTCAAAAATGTGACTGAACACATTGACGAAGGAAGAGCAGTGGACGTGGTTTACATGGATTTCAGCAAGACGTTTGATAAGGTCCCCTATGCAAGACTTCTTGAGGAGGTGAGAGGGCAAGGGATCCAAGGGGCTTTGGTCTTGTGGATCCAGAACTGGCTTGCCTGCAGAAGGCAGAGAGTAGTTGTGGATGGGTCTTCTTCTGCATGGAGGTCAGTCACCAGTGGAATGCCCCAGGGATCTGTTCTAGGACCCCTGCTGTTTGTCATTTTCATAAATGACCTGGATGAGGAAGTGGAAGGATGTGTTAGTAAGTTCGCCGACGATACGAAGGTTGGTGGTGTTGTGGATAGTCTGGAGGGATGTCTGAAGTTGCAGCGAGACATAGATAGGATGCAAGACTGGGTGGAGAAGTGGCAGATGGACTTCAATGCAGATAAATGTGTGGTGGTCCACTTTGGCAGGACCAATGGGATGAAGCAGTATAATATCAAGGGTAGGAGTCTTGGCAGTGTTGAGGAGCAGAAGAATCTTGGGGTCCGGGTCCATAAGTCTCTTAAATCTGCCCCTCAAGTGGAGGATGTGGTCAAGAAGGCATATGGTGTACTGGCCTTCATTAATAGAGGAATTGAGTTTCGGAGGTAATGCTGCAACTTTATAAGACCCTTGTCAGACCCCACTTGGAGTACTGTGTGCAGTTCTGGTCACCTCACTATAGGAAGGATGTAGAAGCTATTGAGAGGGTGCAGAGGAAATTTACAAGGATGTTGTCTGGATTGGGGGGCATGCCTTATGAAGATAGGTTGAGAGAGCTAGGTCTCTTCTCCTTGGAGAGACAAAGGCTGAGAGGTGACCTGATGGATGTTTATAAGATGTTGAGAGGAATAGATAGGGTGGATTCTCGGAGGCTATTTCCCAGGGCTGAAATGGTTGCTATGAGAGGACACGGGTTTAAGGTGCTGGGGGGTAAGTACAGAGGAGATGTTAGAGGTAAGTTTTTCACTCAGAGGGTGGTGAGTGAATGGAATCGGTTGCCGTCAATGGTGGTAGAGGCGAACTCGCTGGGGTCTTTTAAGAGACTTCTGGATGAGTATATGGGAGTTAATGGGATTGGGAGTTACAGATAGTTCTATGGCCTGGTAAGTATAGATATAATCGGCACAACTTGTGGGCCGAAGGGCCTGTTTGTGCTGTGGTGTTCTATGTTCTATAATATAAGGAATATTGTGTAAAGAATAAGTCACCTCACTTTAATGTTTTAGAAGTTGCTCAGAGGAGGATTACAAAACTCATAGCTGGAATGAGTGGGCTGTCTTTTGAGGAAAGGTTGAACAGGCCTCTCATCTCTTTTAAATATTACCCCTTTTACTTTAAACCTTTGCACTGAGTAATTCACATTCCTACTCTGGGAAGAAGACTCCGACTATCCATTCTGTTCATGCCTCTTACAATTTTGTAAACTTTGAAGAAGTCACCCATCAGCTTCTCAAGGGGAATTAGGAATGGGCAATAAATTCTGGCCTAACCAGTGATGACCATGAAAATAAATACCTCGTGATTGGGACAAACAAGCTCTGTGTTGTGGGGAACTGCCACAGGCACAATGAGCTTCCTACACACTAAACATTCAGTAATTTTATGATTTGATAACCGCGGTTGAGTCATTTTGTAATATTGTCATCTCTGAGTCAGAGAGGTTCTTCATTCAAGCTGCATTTAACCATTTGAGCACAGAAAAACTTTTCCCTGCATTGTCAGAGCAGCTATTTATTGACAGGGATGTTCAGTCAATGTGATGCTAAGTGAAGGTAGGAGAATTTGGAAGAAACTAAAGATTATTTATTCGTTGCAAATGAGGCTTATATTAAATCTGCAATGAAGTTTCTGTGAAATTCCCCTAGTCGCCACATGCCTGTTTGGGTCAGTGTGCCTAACCAGAACATCTTTTGGACTGTGGGAGAAAACTGGAGCGCTCAGAGGAAAGCCACACAGACATGGGGGAATGTACAAACTCCACAGATGTAGTGACCCAAGTTGGGAATCAAACCTAGGTCCCTGGCACTGTGAGGTAGCAGTGCTAACCACTGTGCCACTGTGCTACCCCTTACTGTGCCACTGTGCCACCTTAGTGACAAGAGGGTGGCCCTCACCAGGGTGTGAATTTCATTGACAAGAAAGTAGAAACACAAGGGTGAAAAGAATGTAGAGTCAGGAAGAATGCAAGGAAGCAAAAATAGGAACACTCAGGAATATGTGACTTTTCAACATCTCGAGCATCCGCAGCCAATCAACTTGATAATCCTTGATCTTCTACCTCAATGCCATTGTCCTGCATTATTGCAACTATCTCTTGATATCTTTAATATGTAGATACCCATCAACCTTTGTCTTGAACATACTCAATGACTGAGCTTCCACAGGCTTGGGGGTAGGGAATTCTAAAGTTTCCTCACTCTTTGATTGGAAAATTTCCTCTTTGTCTTTAGTCTAAAGTAGCTGCATTCTCATTCTGAATTGAAGCATAAAACCTTCGGCCTGGATAGTGCTGCCTTACCCATTGCAGGAATCATCCAATCTCACAAAAAAGGCTACAAACGTTTTATTGGTGCATTGCAACATCCCCGCTCCTCTCCTCATCCCCTTCACCTTCCTGGACATCTCCCATCATAGCTGGACCTTCCTGTTTCTGTACTCAGTGAAATTCTACTTCTGACAAGACACTAACGTGCAGTGAGTGCCCCGACCCAATATTCATCCCTCAGCCAAATTCTGATATGTTGATTGATAACTCTCATCTTGTAATTGCTGGGTGTGGGAGGGGAAAGAGGAACAAGGAAGAAATGACTTTGGAGTGTAGATGGAAGAAGTTTGTGGTGTAGAAAATTTGGCAGGTAATTTATAGACAACAAGCTTCCCTAAATTGCAATGTGATAAGTAACCAGGATATACTCAAACTGACAGAGCAGTTCAAGCCTTGAATCAATGAGCCTAATGGGTTAACGTACATGAGACATAGAACATAGAACATAGAACACTACAGCACAAACAGGCCCTTCGGCCCACAAGTTGTGCCGAACACATCAAAACCTACCCAGCCATAGACCTATCTATAACCCCCAATCCCATTGGATCCCATATACTCATCCAGAAGTCTTTTAAAAGACCCCAGCGAGTTTGCCTCAACCACCACCGACGGCAGCCGATTCCATTCACTCACCACCCTCTGAGTGAAAAACTTTCCCCTAGCATCCTCTCTGTACTTGCTTCCCTGCACCTTAAATCTGTGCCCTCTCGTCACGACCATTTCAGCCCTGGGAAATAGTCTCTGAGAGTCCACCCTATCTATTCCTCTCAACATCTTGTAAACCTCTATCAGGTCGCCTCTCAACCTTCGTCTCTCCAGGGAGAACAGTCCCAGCTCCCTCAACCTGTCTTCATAAGGCATGCCTCCCAATCCAGGCAACATCCTTGTAAATCTCCTCTGCACCCTTTCAATAGCTTCCATGTCCTTCCTATAGTGAGGCGACCAGAATTGCACACAATACTCCAAGACACGTTAGAGTGTGACATAAGAACTTAAGAACACAAGGAATAGGAGCAGAAGTCGGCCATCTAGCCCTTCGAGCCTGCCTCACCATTCAACAAGATCACGGCTGATCTGAAGTGGATCAGTTCCACTTTCCCATTTTCTCCCCACAACCCTTAATTTCCTTGTCTGTCAGAAACTTATCTATCCGTGACTTAAATCTATTCAGTGAGGTAGCCTCCACCACTTCAATGGGCAGAGAATTCCAGAGATTCACCATCCTTTGAGTGAAGAAGTTCCTCTTCAACTCTGATTGAAACTGTCGCCCCTTATTTTGAGTCTGTGCCCTCTAGTTCTGCTATCCTTTCTAAGTAGGAAGAATCCCTCTACCTCTATCTTGTCTGGCCCCTTCATTATCTTATTTGCCTCTATAAAAATCCCCCTCAGCCTTCTAAACTCCTAGATTACGATGGATATAGATTATGATGGATCACTGACATTAGTCTGTCATGTTTTTGAGTCATGAGAGGTTGGGCTGATGCTTAAGACGGACGGTACTTCTCTGTACCCTGCTCAGGCATAGTACTGATAAACAAGAATATCAAGTATTTCTACAGTCTGTCCAGTAATCAAGAACCATGCCAAGATTTCACAGCAAGAAGGGTCACCTCAGAACATACTTCAAATGACAACTCATAGGACGGTGCAGCACTTCCTCAGTCCAGTATTGAAATGTCTGCTTATACTGTGATCTTAAATCTGAGTGTAAATACAAATCTACAACCACTCAGTTACAGAGGCAGCAGATGCCAATTAATCAGCTTAGGATCCATAGACTCCCTGCAGTGCAGAGAAAGGCCATTCAGTCCATCGAGTCTGCACCGACCACAATCCCACCCAGGTCCCACTACTGTAACCTCATGTATTTACCCTGCTAGTCCCCTTGACAATAGGGGACAGCTTAGCATCATCAATCAACCTAACCCGCACACCTTTGGACTGTGGGAGGAAACTGGAACACTCGGAGGAAACCCATGCAGACATGGGGAGAATGTGCAAACTCCACACTGGCAGTCATCTGAGGAATGGAATTAAACACAGCTCTCTGGCGGATTGGAGAGGATGTTGATGATATGAATGGCACTATATAAATGCACATCTTAATACATCTGCTTGGGATGAGATGCAGATGCTCAAAGAACAGGAAGAGAAAGCACATCAGCAATCATTAGGCAATCACTCCCATTTTTACACACTTCAACATGTTTCTCACTGCAGAATCTTCCAAATTCACTTTATTACTCTTGATTGCATATTATCTGATAAAACAGTCAGCAGAAGCTCCTCTATTGGAGCAGAGACCATAAAAACACAAGCATCCTTAACGAGAAATTTATCAAGCCCATTGCGCCACTTAATAAAATATCCACAATAAAGATTACAGTAACAAAACTGCTGCACTCCTCTCTTCATTGCAGAATCAGAATTCCGACAGTGCAGAAAGAGTCCATTCTGCCCATTCAGTCTGTACCCCTATCCCCACAAACCTGTACATTTAGCATGGCCAGACCACTAACCTGCATTTCTTTAGACTACTGCTTCGACTTCAAGGACCGTCACTGTCACCTCATTTCTACAAGTCAACCTTCTCATAAAATTCTGCACTACAGAGGAAGGTCATTCAGCCCATCGACTCTGCACCGATCATAACTGCTCTGTCCCTGTAACCCCAGTCATTTATCCTAGCTCTTCCCTCCTGACATTAAGGAGAAATTTAGCATGGCCAATCCACCTAACCCACACATCTTTCAGACTGTGGGAGGAAATGGGAGCATCTGGAGGAAACCCATGCAGACATGGGGAGAATGTGCAGCCTCTACACAATCACCCATGTCCGAATCGAACCTGGGTTGCTGTGAAGCAGCAGTACTAACCATTGTGCCAACTTTCCGCTTTTGTAAGTTAACCCACCACAGTGCAGCTGGAATTGGGGAAGGAAATGGGGTCAACCTTGTGTTAAACGTCACCTGGTGTGACACTGGGATCACGTTCTGCCAGGGCTGCGTCTGCTGTATTTCCTGCAGAGGAGGACAGTGTGCTGGAAAGGTACACCGATGGAATGAGTGTGCTCCAGAACCCTTGAGTCAGTGACCTTGTCCTGCTAAGAAGTGCTGAGGATAAGTTTAAGACTTTTCTCTTGTCTGGCATATGTTATGCCAGTTTCACCATTCCAGAGGGGAGCACTGAGGATTCAGGCTTGTTAAACTTGTAATTTACTCTCAGTTGGGTCGCTTTTGTTACAAACTCTCGTACCCAGCTTGGACATAACAGCTGATGTTTTTATGATGTACGTGTTGATTTCAGCATCAAGTTTTTTTTTAAATTCAAATGTGAGACATGGGTGTCGCTGGCTGGTCAGTGTTTATTGCCCATCCCTAATTGCCCTTGAGAAGGTGCTGGTGAGCTACCTTCTTGAATTTCTCCAGTCCATACGTACAAGGTTGCTGTTTCCCAGAGAGATTCCTAAACTCAGCACAAAGATATGGTCATGGCCGGCCACTTTGAGCAACTGAGCTGTCTAGCAAATCAGCATCTCGGGTTTCTTTCAAAATTTCCAACAAGACAGGGCAGCTGAGCATCACACCCTGACATTTACAGACCATCACTACATCCCTCATAATGTGGGATCTTAACTGAACCAACCACATAAACATGGACTTCCAGATCAATCAGAGGCTGGGAATTCTACAGACAGTAACTCACCTTTTGTCTCCCCAAAGCCTGTTCACCATCTCCAAGGCACAAGCCAGGATTGTGACGGAATGCTTCCCACTTGTAGGGATGAGTGTAGCTCCAACAATATTGAAGAAACTCAACGCTATCCAGGACAAAACAGCCCATCAGTTCAGCACCCCATCCACCACCTGAATCATTAATTTCCTTAATTATTTACATACAGTGACAGCAGTGTGTAACATCTGTAGAATGCACTGCGTAATTCATGAAGGCTCCATCAACATCACTTTCCAAACCTGCGACCTCTACCACTGAGGACAAGGACAGCAGGCTCACCATTTGGAAGTTCTTCCCCAAGCCACTCACCGTCCTAACTTGGAAATATGGCATCAGTTCCTTCGCTGTCACTGGGTTAAAATCCTGGAACTCCCTTCCTAAAAGCACTCCAGGTGTACCGACACCACATGTATTGTAGCAGTTCAAGAAAGCAGCTCACCACCATCTTCTGCAGGACAAGTTGGGATGGACAATAATTTCAGGCTTTAGCAGTGATGTTCACAGTCAAGGAATAAATAAAAAAGATTAGAGGACAGCTGTCAATCAAGCTTATTCTTCCAGGTTTAGTTTAACTCTTTGATGTTCACCAAAATGTCGGGGTCATTGAATTACACAAAAGAATCATAGAATTCCAACAGTGTTGACGGAGGCCATTCAGCCAATTCTGTCTGCACTGACTCCCTAGGCCCTCTTCCCCACACATTTCTCTTTGCTAATCTGTCTAATGTACACATCTTGAAACACTAATAGGCAATTTACCATGGCCAATCCACCTTACCTGCACATCTAGAACAAAGAGTAAAGTTCAAATTAATCTCTTATTATTCCATTAGATCAGAAGTTCATTTTTTTTAAAGAAATCTTGAATTTAAAGTCAATCTTTCATAATCTCATTGTTTATTGTGAAATGGAGCAAGGGTATTTGAATCAGCTGCTAGTTCAATAGACAATGCATTGAGTTGATCTGAGTAACTGGTACTTCATTTAATTTTACTTATTGTCATATATATTAGTATACAATGAAAGGTATTGTTTCTTGCGCACTATACAGACAAAGCATACCATACATAGAGAAGGAAAGAAAAGGATGCAAAATGTAGTGTTATAGTCATAGCTAGGGTGCAGAGAAAGATCAACTTAATGCTAGTTGGTCTATTCAAAAGTCTCATGGCAGCATGGAAGAAGCTGTTCTTGAGTCGGTTGGTACTTTTTGTGTCTTTTTTCCAATGGAAGAAGATGGAAGAGAGAAACTCTGGAGTGTGTCAGGTCCTTAATTATGCTGGCTGCTTTTCCGAAGCAACATGAAGCGTAGACAGTGTCAATGCATGGGAGTCTGGTTTGAGTGATGGACTGGGTTTATTTCATGATCCTTTGCAGTTTCTTGCTATCTTAGACAGAGCAGGAACCATAGCAAGCTGTGATACATCGCGAAAGAATGTTTTTTATAGCGCATCTGTAAAAGTTGGAGTGTGTCATAGTGGACGTGTCAAATTTCCATAGTCTCCTGAGATTTAATTGTTGAGCTTATAATCTTTCCAGTCAGAAGTATTTTGTGTGGCATTATGGGCCAACTGTTTACATGCTATTTCTGACACGGCAAATCACAAGTTTCAAATTCAAGATAGACTAAAAAATCAGTTTTCTTTGTGAACTTCCATTGGTCATCCCTCCGCCTTCGAGGCTCAAGTGAAAACAAACCAAGTTTGTACAACCTCTCCTCATAGTTCCAAACTACCCATCATCCTGGCAAATCTTTTCAGTCCCATTGCCAAAACATTCACATCCTTCTGTCACTGGGGTGACCAGAACTGTTTGCAATATTTCAAATGTGACCTAACCCGAGTTCTATATAGCTGCAACATGACTTGCCAGTTTTCATGTTCTGTGCCCTGACTGATGTAGGCCAGCATGCGATATGCCTTCTCGACCATCTTGTCTTGATGTTGGAAAACACTGCAAGGATTTAAAATTACAAATCAGGTAAAAGCGACTCAAGAAAATAGGAAGAAAAATGGGAACAACGTTTCAGAAAAAGCCCACATAATTAAACGAGCTTTTTTTGGCAAGCAGCCATTTAAACAAGCTTGGCTGTGCTAAGCTAATTAACAAGTATAATACACTGTTGTAATACCATTTGAGATATGCTTCATGTATAAATATATATTCTTTGAAGACGCCCTGAGTCCCACATATTGTTCTTTCACCTCTGGTAAGGCAACTGAATCCAGCCCAGAATGATGCTTTGATGGATGATGCCACTGTGAGGGGTTGGCTCAGGATGAGCTTTGTGTCCAGTTCAGTGCCGTTCCCACTGGTCAAATGCCCACAATATGGCCCATAATTCATCACAAATTGGCAATCTCACGCGGAAGAAGCTAATCTCACAGGTGTTGAATGGAAATATCACTCTGGCTGTGGTCAAAGGGATGGATTGATGGAAATGCATCTCTGAGGTTATGTTTCCTTTGGCCTCTGTGACAAATCAGATGATGGGGCAGCTTACAGACACTTCACCTGACATATATCTGCAGATATCTAACATCCTCATCGATGGTAACAGAGTGGAAAAGTGTCAGGAAAAGACATTGGCCATGTTGAGAGCCTCCATTGGGAGCACGGAGAGACTTAGTCAGGACATTGAAATGAGCGCACATACTTCAAAATCACAACCCTGGTCTACAAGTGACAGAGCCTGCTGGTTGTGTATCGAGCTCAGCAACCCCTCAGAATCAATTGAACTAGAGCGGAAGAAAATCATTCCTGATCCCAAGAGATTTTCAGAAGACTAAGGAAATTTGTCCGCTACAACTCTCACCAACTTTTACAGATGCACTGGAGAAAGTATTCTTCCTGGCTGTGTCACAGCTTGGTATGTCTCCTGACCTGTCCAAGGCCGCAAAAAAACTACGAAGAGTCGTGAATGAAGTCTAATCCATCACTCCCACCCATTGGCTCCATCTATACTTCCCTTGGAAAAGTACCCAGCATAACCAAGGACCGCATGCACCCCAGACGTTCTCTCTTCCATTTTCTTCCTTTGGGAAAAAAATACAGAAGTCAATGGTCACATACTAACTGACTCAAGAACAGCTTCTTCCCTGCTGCTGTCAGACTTTTGATTGGATCTATCACGCATTAAGTTGATCTTTTTCTAGCTATGATTGTAGCACTACATTCTGCACTCTCTCTTTTCTTTCTCCGTGAATGGTATGCTTTGTCTGTATAGTACACAAGAAACAATATTTTTCACTGTATGTCAATATGTGCAACAATAATAAATCAAATCAAAAATTGAAGAGAATGACTATATAATTTACAGAGCCCTGCTTCGATGATGGAAGGGTAGGTGTTGAGGTGAATGCTAAAACATGCAGCGAGCCGTTCAAACATCCATTGGCTTCGACAGGAGCAGAAGAGCCTGCCAGTGGGAGGGGCTATAAGACTGTGTCCATTGGAATTTACAAGGCGTGTTCATTTGGAAGGTGGAAGGCTGGTAGAAACAAATTTAATAACCTACAATTGGGGATTGAATAAATATTTGGTCTGGAGGCAAACAGCAGTAGAAGGGGACTAACTGGACAGCCCTTTCAATGAACGAGGACAGGCATGATGTAGAGATTGACAGCTTTTGAAGAAACACAATTGTCAAAACAAGGACTGTTAGAGTGAGTGATATGCTGCTGCTTCTTTTAATTCACACGTTGATAGTGTGATGTGGCTACATCTACTTTCCTGTCTTTTTAATGGAACTCATTCTTGTTACTTTCTGTATTAGCAGTTCCTGCTGTCACTATTACAATCGTTTGTCAGCCACTGTTTGGATCTGTTGGACTCGCTGACTTGTGTGTTGACTGCGCTGATGATGACTTCCCAGTGTTTTCTTTGTTTCAAATTTGCAGCATCTGTGTTTTCTCCTTTTTACCATCAGCCAGGCTTAACTTCCAGAACCTTCCTCCCAAATCCACCACAAACCCGGTACCATGCACCAAATAAAACCCTGTAAATCCTGGGGCTGAGCAACTTTGACCGCAGAGAATTGGGAAGAATTTTCCCATCCCGCTCACCATGGGAATCATAGTGGGCGAGGGGCGGACCATGGAAAGGTCCATTGATCCCGGGTGGGATTTTCCGGTTTCAGGGAGCACAGACCCTACCCATAATCCTCAATAGAGAAAGATATTCCCTCCCCCTTAGCTTGTAATGACAATGGTGTCAGTCAATGTTCAGTGAGTAACAATCAGCCTCTTAGTCAAGGGATTGTGGGTTCAAGTCTCACTCCAGAATAAGTCCAAAGATGTGGTTAGGTGGATTGATCATGCTGAATTGCCCCTTAATGTCTGGAGGGAATAGCTGGGCTAAAAATATGCAGTTATGGGGATAGGCCCTGGGTGGGATTGTGGCTGGTATAGACTTGATAGGCCGAATGGCCTACTTCTGCCCTGTAGGGATTCTATGAAGTCATTTAGGCTGATCTGCCAGTGATGCGCTAAGGAAGCGCTGCACTGCCCATGGTAATGGCTTTCAGAGGACATGCTAAAATGAGGGCACAGCTGCCTCTCAAGTGAACGAGAAAGATCCCCCAGTATCTATTAATTCTTAGAGGGGACCAGTTCTCCGTGACATCCTGCCTAATAGTTACCCTGAAGCAGTCTTCTTCATATTGATCACAGTACTGTTTGTGAAAACTTGCTGTGAAGAAATTAGTTCCCAGATTACTACATTTCAAAAAGTAGCAGAAGATTGGTCACCAAAGCACTTCAGGTCATCCTCAGGTCATGGAAGGTGTTGGCTAAATGGAAATCTTTCTTTCCTTTTCATCCCTGTACGATGAAGTCTTTTCTTAGAGCCTCCTTATATGTTATGGTTGCCAGATAGTACTGAGTGCAAAGATCTCGTATCAGTGCCTTTTCAGACAAACAATGTTGGTTGACAGAACACCGGATAGGCAATGGTGGAACAGTTCACATTCGCTGAAGCCTGCTGAATTGTTAATCGGTTTGAGCTCAGACTGAGTGGGATTACTGGAAGGCAGTGAAACCCCACTGCTTACCCCAGTCCAACACTGGCATCTCCACATCATTACCGGAGGGAGCGGGTTTGTGGGACAATCAGTCGGGTGCATATCCAGGTTACTTTCACCATGTGGCAACAACGACAGCCCCCTTCACCAAGACCAGAGAAGGAGGTGGGGGGGGGGGAGAAAATCAGACAGCGCATAGACTAAACAAGCAATTGGTAATCTCTCTTGATTGAGAATGTCACAGGTTCTGTGGTTTAAAATAAAATCTTATCATCGATGTTTGTGATTTAAGAAGGCAATTGCATTACTCCTGAACCAAATGAAGAGAGAGAATGTCCAGATGGATTGTGCTGATAATTAGTCAGGCAAGCAGACAAGACCAGCCAATTAGCACTTCTAGTTTTAAGCCTGTTGTTGGACTTTTCCTGGGGAATGGAACATATTAATAGCGCTGCACAAATAGCACTTCATTGATTCAAAACAGTTCGCCACATCCTGAGAGAAGTGATGAGATAAACACATCTTGTACCGAATATTTGCTAAATTTCTTTATTTATGATTTGCAAAAGAAGGGTGTGAGTATATCCAATAAAAACGCAATTGGAACATTAAATCTCATTTTTAAGGCAAGATATAACGATGAGTAAAGTCAGCAGAAATCGTCCCATGCAATATATTAGTTAAATGCATTAACATATTTGTGTGAAAGCCCCTGTTTGCTATCCCAATGTGAGTGCCAGCAATGTTTTTTATATAACAAAATTAACACCTGAACTAAAATAAACACATGAATTTTCATGAGCATTCTCACATGTTTCTCTCGAAAGTCACACAGCATCAATCCATCAATAAAAATGACACTGACAAAAAGAAATTGTCGAGAGTGTTCTAAACATTTCTACTCGTAAAGAAAGGGATTACATTCATATCGCATCTTTTACATTCTCAAAATGCTGGTCAGCCAATGATGTTGTGTTGTAGGATGGCTGCTGCTGTAGAATAAAAAGACATGGCAGATAATTTGTACAGTGAGAAGTCTCAACACCAGGTCGAAGTCCAACAGGTTTATTTGGCAGCACTAGATTTCGGAGTCCGAAAGCTTTACCAGGACTTTAACCTGGTGTTGCGAGATTATGCCCACCCGAGTCCAATGCTGCCGGCATCTCCACACCATAGATAATTTGTACACTGCAACCTTGCCAAAAATAACAGATGGGGTAAATAACAGCAGGAGTTGGGGGGAGGGGGGTGCGGGGTGGGGTGGAGTGGAGGTGTGGGCGGAAGGGCAGTGGTTGTGGTGATGGTTGTGCAGGAGTGTCAGCCTCTGCAATTGTCCAACAGGCTTAACACTCTTTCAGCTTATTTGCATGAGTGCGCAGCCTTGCAGATGGATGAATAGACTGACCATGGCACATTGATACAAGAGGCGAGGGAGCATGTAAGAATGTAACAGTAATAGGGGATAGTATAGTGAGGGAGATTGATATCTGTCTGTAGGAAGGAGTGAGAGTCAAGGTAGCCGTGCTGTCTGCCCAGTCATGATGTAGAGATGCCACCTAACCTAGTGTTGTGAGACTTCTTATTGTCTGCCCAGTACCAGAGTCTGGGGATTTGTTCAGAGTTGGAGAAGAGCTTGCAGTGAGAGGGTAAGAATCCAATAGTCATAGTCCATGTAGGTACCAATGACATTGGCAGGATGTGGAAGGAGATTCTGCATGGAGCATTTGAGAAGATAGACACCGAATGAAAAAGCAGTACCTCAAAAATAATAATTTCTGGATTATTAACTGAGACACATGCAAATTAGCACTTGAGAGACAAATGTGTGGCTCAAAAAATGATATGGGAGAAATGGGTTCAGGTTCGAAGGGTTATGGGATCGTACTGGAGAAAGGGGGCAGTCTATACCTGAACTTTGCTGAGGCTGATGTTCTACCGAGCTGCACAACTGGGGAAGCAGAGGGAAATTTAAAATTAAAAAAGGGATCAATTTTTTAAGGTGTTAGATACCAAAGAAGAAAACAAGGCAAGATAGATTGGTAGAATATGAGAAATGATAAACAGGCTGTGAGAAGTAAGGATAGAGAGACAAATCTAAGAGTAAATCAACAGATAAGGCTCAATGCTACAAAAATAATAAAATATTTAAGACGCTGTACCTGAGTGAACATAGCATTCACAGCAAAACAGATGAACGGATAGTGCAGATAGAAATTAATAAATGCAGTTTGATAGCAATTTCAGAGACATGACTACAGGATGCCATAGATTGGGACCTGAATACTGAAGGCCATGAGACATTTAGGAAGGAGTAAACATTGGGAAGAATTGGATGGATGTCTCTGTTAACAAATGATGATACTTTCACTTCAGAAAGTGATGGACCAGCAAGTAGGAGTAGTTTGGGTTGAGATGAGAAATGATAAAGACTAAGAAGTTGGTTGGGGGAGTGGCATGGCTCCCCTGCTTATAACCACTCATTAAGGACAGTTTAAAGAAAGAGATGATGGGAGTTTGTCAGAATGGAAGTAAATAATCAAAGGACATTTTAATCTACATACATAGAACATAGAACATAGAACATAGAACATTACAGCACAGAACAGGCCCTTCGGCCTTCGATGTTGCGCCGACCAATATAAAAAGCAATGCCCCTCCAAACTAAACCATTCCTTCTCTTCCATATACTTATCAACTAACCTCTTAAACGCCACCAAACTTGGCGCATCTACAACTGCTGCAGGCAGGGCATTCCACTCCCGAACCACCCTTTGGGTAAAGAACCTACCTCTGATATCCGTCCTATAACTATCACCCCTTAATTTAAAGCTGTGTCCCCTCGTGCTAGCTTTCTCCATCCTAGGAAAAAGGCTATCACTGTCCACCCTATCTAAACCTTTAATCATTTTATATGTTTCGATTAGGTCCCCTCTTAGCCGCTGAGAGGTTTTTCTGATTTTTCCAAATACAGGTTGGAAAAATCAGATTGGCAGGTGAAGAGTTCATACAATGATTTTGGGATTTTTTACAACAGCACATTCTGGGGCCAGCCAGAGGGCAGGCTATATTTGACATGGTGTAGTGCAATAAGATAGGATTAATTGATAACCTCATTTTGAAAAACCCCAAGATAGAACCAATCATAATATGGTTGAATTTTACATTCAGTTTGAGGGAGAGAAGAATGTGTCTAAGACTAATATTTTAAACTTAAATAAGGGCAACTGCGAGGGTATCAAAGCAGAGTTAGTTGAAATGAGCTGGACAAAAATGCTTAAGGGATAGATCAACAGATATTCATACATGGCTGTCATTTAAAGAGGTATTTCAGAATAGACAAATTTCAGTGGGAAAGGAAAAAATCCAAGGTGACAGTGGAGTGAGGAAGGTGGAGCGAGAGGGTAGTGGTAGTCAGGGCTCTTAATTTGCCATCATCTGTGGCTAACTCAAAAAATTAAAGATGTTATTAGACTTAAAGAAAAAATATATAGTTGATCAAAGATAAGTGGTAAATCAGAAGATTGGAACGCACATAAAGATCAAAGTGCAACAATAAGGTTGATAAGGAGACTACGAGAGAAAACTTATCAGACAGACTGGAATGGGTAGATATTTAAATAAGAAAAAAAGAGTTTTGAAGCAGTGAGATTGATCCAGTAGAAAGTGTGTCTGGGGAATTGGTAAAGGAAAGCAGGCATATGGCTGAAGAACTAAACGGTATTTTGCATCAGTCTTCACCATCTATAGAGGATACAAGTTACATCCCAAAAATAGCTGTAAATCAAGAAATAGAAGGAAGGGAGGAACTCAGGAAAATTACAATCATCAAGGAAGTGGTGCTGAGCAAATTCTTGGATAGACTTCACTGTAAAGTCCTGAAAGAAATGGGAAAGGTTCCTTGTATGCAGTTAACTTGTTTGTGCCAGCCTATATGTTAACTAATGGCTAATCATACCATGTGAGATGTGGGACAATTGCAAAAAAAAAAGCGGCACGGGCTCCTTGAGCCGAAAGGCCTGTTTCTGTGCTGTGTTGTTCTTTGTTCTTTGTTCCATTGGATTGGAAGAAAGCAAATGTAACTCCTCTAATCAAAAAGGAAGGGAGACAGAAAACAGGAAATTACAGGCCAGTTAGCTGAACAATTATCAAAGGGAGAATGGTAGAATCAATTATTAAGGAGGTTGGCATTCTCCCCCAAAAATTCTAAGTATTGAATTTGCATAAAAACTAGAATAAATCCTGCTGGTTTTATCAGCGGGATTTTCAAAGTGAATCTTCCACACTCTGTCCGTCACAGAGTGCCTCAATGCAAATCTCATCAAAAGTCAGTGGACGGAGCCTGTTCCCGCTGCAGAGGCAAACAGCTTAGCGTGGAGTGGGCCAATGTGCAAGCCACTATCAGAGCGGCAATTGGCACATGAGTAATGACCCTGCACTGCCGGCCTCCTGATTGCTGACCAGCCCTGCGACTCCGCATTGCTATCCCTCCAATTCTACTCCCCCCTCCTCCCCCCCACCCCACCCCCCCAGCAATTACTGGCCTCATGGACTTCTCTAAGCTAACCCCAAAACCCACCCAGTTTCTGCATTCCTTTAAAATTCTTGTACGCCTCAATGTTCCACCTCGATGGTCCACCTCCTCGATCTTCCAATCACAGCCATCCTGATCTCCCGATCCCCCCACTTCACACCATCAGGCCCTACCCACTCTCTCCTGAGATCCAGACATGCCCTTCCCGTCCCTATACACCCGGCAGGCCAAACCCCACCTCCACCGCCCCAACCCCGATATCCAGTCCCACTCGCTGCCCTTTCTCCCTGTCTACAATCCCAAAGTGCACAGTGGAAGCGGGACTCCAACCCCAACCGACCTTTCTCAGAGGCCCAGCAACACCCCCGCCCCCCCACCCGCCCCCACCCCAGTGGTCAGAACACTGCATTTGCCAGACAAAGATGAAAAGTCAAAAGCTCGCTGATTTACTCTCAAATAAATTGGTTGGATTTAAAATTGGTGTTGTCAAACTTTACTCAGTGTCAGAGGGCCAGTGTCAGAGTTCCCAGAGCTCACAACCCATTACACCCAACTTCCTGATGGGTCTCCAGGGTTCCCCTTCACATCAGCAGGGTTTGTACCACCAGCTCCCTGTAGGTGGGAAACTATAGTAAACCCTGCTGGAGTGAACCATTCCTGGTGGAGGGGGAGCTTCCAGTAGGCCTGGAGACTTAGTCCTGGCCTGTTAATTAGACGGTAATTCTCATCTCCATAATTTATACAGCTCTCCGCCAGTTTCTGGCATGGAGCTGACAGGGCCCAAATTCTGGAGTTTCGGAGATGCCGTGGTGCCCAGTGAGAAAGCCACAAAATGGTTTCTACTTTACTCTCCCGAAAGCGCAGTGGGCTGGGAGAATCACCTCCATTACAGCAGAACACTTGGAAAATTCACCGCAGGCATAGGCGGCGAATGGAACTTCCTTATCTCTTGGCCTCACATAATTTACCTTATTTATCTTGAACATCTCAAGAGATCCCAGATGATTTAGTGCTTGGTCAGGGAATTCTAAGTGACTCAGTAGGTTGGTGATCTATACTTTTTAAGATTAACGTTCAGCAGTTGAAGGATTAGAAGGATTCAGAGAAAAACAACAGCGTTTCTGCCTTGCTCTTGCAATGTGCAAACCCTATTGACTTCCTATTCAGCTGTTTTTTTAAATGAATCCAGAGCCTTGGTCTCAAACATCCTTCCTGGCAATATGTTCCTCTTGTTGAGTGCACTTTATGTAAAGGATACTTCCTGGAGTATGTCTGTAACAACCGTGAACTTCTGCCTTTGGTTTTTTTTCTCGCCTCAGCAGATCTAAAAGTAACTGCTTTGGCTTTATCTCTGCAGTCCTTTAAGAGTCTTGTATGCCTCGATATAGAAAGTCTCCAACGAGGCATCTCTTTTCAAAGCTGAAGTCATTCCTCACAGCTCATCCCTCTAACACCAGGGGATAAGCTTCATTACTGTGCTGCCTTCAGGGACCGGACAGCATCTTTTGTTACAGTAAGCGAAAGCTGCCTACAGTGATCACGATCGCTTTCCTGTTCTCAGAATGAAACAGGCTCAACAAAAGAAATGTCTGACTTAAAAACTGACCTGCAGTTGGTATAGAAAATTGGATATTTGCCTTTTGACAAACTATGTATAAAATATGATATTTGAGAGACTGTGCATATATTGATAAATCACATGTGTGGACTCACTGCCTAGCACACACACCACCTTTTCCTTGCTTTATATTCCACAAGTACATGATAAGCAAACAAGTTACACAAATATTTAAGCATGTGCGCCCCAATTATGATCATTTTCTTTTCAAATGAATTACTCCAAGAAGGCAATTTTGAGTTAACAGAGAATTAGGGTTCTAATTTTCACACTAATATGAAAGCGGTGCATATTCATAATGGGACTGCTAAGAAAGACATATTGACACATCTGAAATAACTCCTCAGAGTTACAAAATCAATTCCACCCCTAAAATGCTTCAGGTACACAGTCAGAATCCGCAGTGCCAGTGGACCTGAGAGTCCCATAATGATGCACAGTTGAGACTTCGTGATTGAGCAAGTGATCATGACATCAAGCAGGGAGCTCGGGGGCAGCACGGTGGCACAGCTGTTAAGGTTACTGCTTCACAGCGTCAGGGATCTAGGTTCGATTCCCGGCTTGGGTCACTGTCTGTGTGGATTCTGCACATTCTCCCTGGATGCTCCGGTTTCCTCCCACAATCCAAAGAAGTGTTTGTTAGGTGGATTGGCCATGCTAATTTCTGTGTACCTGAACAGGCGCAGGACTATGGCAACTAGAGGATTTTCAGAAACTTCATTGCTGTGTTAATGTAAGCCTACTTGTGACGATTAAATAAATTTTAACTTTACTCCAAAAGGCCAACTTCCTGGGCCTCACTGAAGTCATTCCAATATCTGTATAGGGGTTTCCTATTTTACAACAGGGACTATATTTCGTAACTCTTTAAATAGCTGTAAAATAATTTGGGATGATCTAAGTAAATGCAAGTGCTTTAGCATTCCAGAACACATTCAGAGTGCACCACCAGAGCTGAATAGGATCCATCCGACATTTTTCCAGGGGTCTAATAGCCCAATCTGGTTTATTCTTCTGACTGCCAGTTGCAGGATGTAGTCAGACTGGGTGCAATTCTCTGTGCTTCCCACTCAGCCTCTGCCCCCTCACTCCCCACCTCTCAGCCCATCCCCCCGCTCCACCAGCTCTTTTGAAAAGAGTTATTGATTTGATTTGATTTGATTTATTATTGTCATGTGTATTAACATGCAGAAAAAAGTATTGCTTTTTGCATGCTATACAGACAAAACATACCACTCATAGAGAAGGAAAGGAGAGAATATTGAAATCATGGAAACCTCACAGTGTTGAAAGAGACCATTTGGCTCATTGAGTCTGCATCAACCACAAAACCACCCAAGTGCTACCCCCATATCCCTACATATTCTACCCACTAATCCCTCTAACCTACGATGTCAGGACACTAAGGGTCAATTTTAGCATGGTCAATCAACCTGACCTGCATATCTTTGGACTGTGAGAGGAAACTAGAGCAGTTGGAGGAAATCCATGCAGACATGAGGAGAATGTGCAAACTCCACACAGACAGTGACCCAAACCAGGAATTGAAGCTAGGTCCCTGGAGTTGTGAAGCAACACTGCTAGCCACTTGCTACCCTGCCACCCTTGCAGAATATAGTGTTATAGTCATAGCTAGGGTATTGACAAAGATCAACTTAATGCAAGGTAAGTCCATTCAAAGGTCTGATGGCAGCAGGGGAAAAGCTGTTCTTAAGTCAGTTGGTACATGACTTCAGATGCTTGTATCTTTTTCCCTATGGAAGAAGATGGAAGAGAGAATGTCCTGGGTACATACAGTCCTTAATTATGCTGACTGCTTTGCTGAGGCAGCAGAAAATGTAGACAGAATCAATGGACTGGAGGCTGGTTTGCATGATGGATTGGGCTACATATATGATATTTTGTAGTTCCTTGTGGTCTTGGGCAGATCAGGAGCCATGCCAAGCTGTGATACAACCATATGGTACTTCAGTAAATGTTGGTGAGAGTCGTCACTGACACGCCAAATTTCCTGCCTTCTGAGAAAGTAGGGGTGTTGATAGGCTTTCTTAACCATAGTGTTGGCATGGGGGGTACCAGGACAGATTGTGGGTGATCTAAAAACTTGAAGTTCTCGACTCTTTCTACTTCATCCCCATTGATGTAGACAGGGGCATGTTCTCCTCCACACTTCCTGAAGTCGATGACAATCTCCTTCACTTTGTTGACATTGAGAGAGAGATTATTGTTGGAGAGTGCAACTGAGAAACTCTTATCACCAAATCCTTATTATCCATTGCATTAAACATCTCAATTTGACTATGTTCTGTTCCCGAATGAATGCAAGCCTGGCGAAAGCAAATAATCCTCAGATCTGAGTCTTTTTGCCCCAGTGTAATCCTGATGAATGACCCTGGTTTCCTGTCTGAAGAACATTGGTCATGAGATGTTCTCCTGTCTGAGTTTGTGTTAGAGGTTAAAATTGGCCCAGAGGTTAATATAGAAAAGGCATGCAGTATTAAACTCCATAACACTCCATTAAACTCAATTAACACCCCACTGCCTGTAAGACATTGATGAGAGGCATTAAATGCAGCAAGCACAATCTTTCTTTCACTTGTTCATTTCTACAGTCAGGAATTCTCACTGGGCTGACTTTGTCGGGCAATTAATCATTCGCTGCCGTGTCTCAACAGCATAAACATCGATTGCTGGTTTCAGGGAACAAACACAGATTCACATTAGAGCTCAAATGAATCGGCAGTGACTTGCCTGACTAGCTGAGTCGATAGTCCGTGAGTCTCTTCGCCTCAAGTTGTGGGTTTACTTCTCACATTGGGTGACATTGGGTCACCCATTTAAGACAGAGATCAGGAGAATTTTACTTTCTTCTTAGAGAGTAATCATAGAAGATAAGAGAAAGAGGAGGCCATTCGGGCCTTCGAACCTGTTCCATCATTCGTTACGATCATGGCTGATCATCAACCCGTGGGTGGTGGTAGAGGCGAACTCGTTGGGGTCTTTTAAGAGACTTCTGGATGAGTATATGGGATTTAATGGGATTGAGGGTTATAGATAAGCCTGGTAGATAAGGATATGATCAGCACAACTTGGGGGCCTAAGGGCCTGTTTGTGCTGTAGTGTTCTATGTTCTATGCTCTATGTTCTGTGTAATCCCATGAAGCCCCTTGAAGACTCCAGCTCCACCCAGGAGTCAGGAAAATTCATGCAATGTCCTAGGGAGCAGAGGAGTTACCCATCAGGGTTTCAAATCTTCAGGACAATTCCCACAGACGTCAGAACATTGGGAGTAATGCAGGATGCCAGAGTGCATCTTGGGTCATATGTCAGTCATGGATGTTCCAGCGACCAGGAGATCCGGGGCAATGCACCTAAGCCCAGACAACAAAACACAAGAGAGAAGGTTAAGCATTGGTTACCATGCAGGGACAATCCGCATGATGGATTCCGAGCATTGAGCATCGGTTGTGGCTGTGTTGAAGTTCTCTTTGCACTGCATCAGAAAGTTGTGGGTGCATCTTCTAAGCCATGGATATATAATCCAGGTATACACTCCTAACACTGAGGGGAAGAAGTATTCATTTTTCAATGGGCTATTCAACCAGTGACCCATTAGCCCTCCATTCGATGGTAAATGCGTGGGGTTTCGGGAATAGGACGAGGAGGAGGTGGGATAGACGGAGGCAAGATGTTTTTTTCAGAGAGTCGGTACAAACTTGATGAACCAAATGGCCTTCTTTGCGCTTTTGGGCATCTATGATTAATATTTAAGGATATAAAGCCCTCAGAAAAGAAAAAGAAGATTAAAAATCCTGTGACACTGTATCTAAGAAAGCTGGGTTCACTCTAGGGTCATGCCTAATATTTACTCATTAGTCAATGTTGTTAAAATCAATTGTCTGATCATTTATCACTGATCTTTGTGGGAGTTTGTTGTGCACAAAATAACTGCTTGTGGGTAGGATTTTTCTGTGTTGCCCACCATGGGAATTGCTGTTGACAGGACAGATTTTTTTGTTAAAAACTCATTTGTGGGACATGGGCACCATTGGCTGGCCAACATTTATTGCCCATCCCTACTTGCCCGAGGGCAGTTGAGAGCCAATCACATTGTTGTGGCTCCAGAGTCACACATAGGCAGACCAGGTAAGGACAGCAGATTTCCTTCCCTAAAGGATATTAGTGAACAAGATGGGATTTTCCTGACAATGGCTTTATGGTCATCTTAACATCGTCATAGACTCTTAATTCCAGATTTTTTAAAAATTGAATTCAAATTCTACCACCTGTCATGGTGAGATGGTAGATAGCGAGTAGATACTCTATCTCGGTAGAGAGCGACATGGGAGATACAGTAAGCTTGGACGAGAAGAGATGCACTGGGGAGAAGGAGGTTCCGAGTGGTCTTGGAGGTCTGGAGTATGTCTGTTTCAATGCGAGGAGCATAACGGGAAAAACGGATGAACTTAGGGCCTTAATGTTTGCGAGGAACTTGGATGTGGTTGCAGTGACAGAGACGTGGTTAAAGGAAGGGGAGCACTGGCAACTGAACATTCCTGGGTATAAGTGTTTCAGGCGTGACAGAGGAAGGTACAGAAGAGGTGGGGGAGTGGTGTTGTTAGTTAAGGAGAGCATCACGACGGTGCAGAGGGAGGACAATACAGAGGAGTTAGGAGTGGAGTCGCTGTGGGTGGAGTTGAGGAATAGAAAGGGGGCAATTACTATGCTAGGGGTGTATTATAGGCCACCCAACAGCCCGCGGGTAATTGAAGAAGGCATATGTAAAGACATTTTGGATAGGTGCAGAAAGAACAGAGTCGTTATAGTGGGAGATTTTAATCTCCCTAGGGTGGATTGGAAAGTACTTAGAGCTGGGGATTTGGATGGGCATGATTTTGTAAAATGTGTAGTGGAAGGATCGTTGGAACAGTATGTGGCTAGCCCGACTAGAGAAGGAGCTATAGAACATAGAACATAGAACAATACAGCACAGAACAGGCCCTTCGGCCTTCGATGTTGTGCCGACCAAAATAAAAAGCAATGCCCCTCCAAACTAAACCATTCCCTTCTCTTCCATATACTTATCAATTAACCTCTTAAACGCCACCAAACTTGGCGCATCTACAACAGCTGCAGGCAGGGCATTCCACTCCCTAATCACTCTTTGAGTAAAGAACCTACCTCTGATATCCGTCCTATAACTCATACCCCTTAATTTAAAGCTGTGTCCCCTCGTGCTAGCTTTCTCCATCCTAGGAAAAAGGCTATCACTGTCCACCCTATCTAAACCTCTAATCATCTTATATGCTTCAATAAGATCCCCTCTTAGCCGCCTCCTTTCTAACGAAAACAACCTCAAATCCCTCAACCTCTCTTCATAAGACCTGCCCTCCATACCAGCAACATCCTGGTAAACCTCCTCTGTACCCTCTCCAATGCCTCCACATCTTTCTTATAATGTGGGGACCAGAACTGCACACAATACTCCAAGTGCGGCCGCACTAGAGTTTTGTACAGTTGCAACATGATGCTGCGGCTCCTAAATTCAATCCCCCTCCCAATAAAAGCTAAGACTCCATATGCCTTCTTAACAACTTTATCCACTTGACTGCCTACTTTCAGGGATCTATTGACACATACACCAAGATCCTTCTGTTCCTCAACACTATTAAGAGCCCTACCATTAGCCCTATACTCTACACATTTATTGTTCCTGCCAAAGTGCATTACCTCACACTTTTCCACATTAAACTCCATTTGCCACCTCTCGGCCCAGCTCTGCAACTTGTCCAAGTCACTCTGTAAACTATAACACCCCTCTTCACTATCTACCACTCCACCGACTTTAGTGTCATCTGCAAATTTACTGATCCATCCCTCAATACCCTCATCCAGATCATTTATAAAAATTACAAACAGCATGGGCCCCAAAACAGACCCCTGAGGCACACCACTCGTCACCGAACTCCACGATGAATATCTCCCATCAACCACCACCCTCTGTCTTCTATCTGCCAGCCAATTCCTAATCCAATTAGCTAAATCACCCTCTATTCCACACATCTGCATTTTCTGTAGAAGTCTTCCATGGGCCACCTTATCAAACGCCTTACTAAAGTCCATATATACTACATCAACCGCCTTACCCCCATCCACCTCTCTGGTCTATGTTGGATTTAATTCTGAGTAATGAGCCAGGGCAGGTGATTGATGTTGTAGTGGGGGAACATGTGGCTAACAGTGACCATAATTCTGTCTACTTTAGGATACAGATGGAAAAGGATATTTGTTGCCCTAGGGGCAGGGTGTTGAATTGGGGGAAGGCTAACTACGGTCGGATTAGGCAGGAACTTAGGGAAACTGAATGGGAACGGTTGTTTGAGGGTAAGTCCACGCTAGGCATGTGGGACTCTTTCAGGGGAATACTGAAAATGTTGCAAGATAAGTATGTGCCGGCCAAGAGGAAAGATGGGAAAGGTAGGATTAGAGAGCCGTGGATTACTAGGGATATTGAGGACTTGGTTAGGAAGAAAAGAGAAGCGTATGATAGGTCGAAGCAACTGGGAACTGAGACATCATTGAAGGAATATAGAGAGAGTAGGAGGGAGCTCAAACAGAGAGTTAGAAGGGCAAAAAGGGGGCATGAAATGATTTTGGCGGATAGGATTAAGGAAAACCCAAAGGCTTTTTACTCCTATGTTAGGAATAAAAGAGTGGTTAGAGGAAAAGTCGGACCTCTTAGAGACAGAGGAGGGGAACTGTGCTTAGAGCCCGAGGGAATGGCGGAAACCCTGAATGAATGCTTTGCGTCGGTATTCACGAAGGAGAGGGGCTTGTTGACAGCTCCTGTCTCTGAGGGAGCTGTGGACCAGTTGAGGGAAATATCCATACCGAGGGAGGAAGTGTTAGAGCTTCTAGGTAGCATTAAAACTGATAAATCTCCTGGGTCTGATGGCATTTATCCCAGACTGCTTAGAGAGGTGCGAGGTGAAATTGTTGGGCCTCTGACGCAAATCTTTGCCTCTTCCTTGGACACAGGTGAGGTCCCAGAGGACTGGAGAATAGCTAATGTTGTACTGTTGTTCAAGAAGGGTGGTAGGGATAACCCTGGAAATTATAGGCCGGTGAGTTTGATGTCAGTGGTAGGGAAGCTGTTGGAGGGGATTCTTAGAGATAGGATATATAGGCACTTAGAGCGTTCAATCTGATTAGGGATACGCAGCATGGATTTGTTAAGGGGAGGTCATGCCTTACAAATCTGGTAGAATCTTTTGAGGAGGTGACGAAAACGGTGGACGAAGGGCGAGCTGTTGATGTTGTCTATATGGATTTTAATAAGGTGTTTGATAAAGTCCCTCATGGGAGGTTAGTCGAGAAGGTCAAGGCAAATGGGATACAAGGACAGGTAGCTAGATGGATAAGTAACTGACTTGGTAATAGGAGACAGAGAGTAATAGCGGAAGGGTGTTTCTCTAGCTGCAGGTCGGTCACTAGTGGTGTGCCGCAGGGCTCGGTACTGGGACCTCTTCTATTTGTAATATATATAAATGACTTGGAAGAGGGAGTAAGTGGAGTGATCAGCAAGTTTGCAGACGATGCAAAGATGGCTGGACTTGCGGACAGTGAGGAGCATTGTCAGGCGATGCAACAGGACATAGATAGGCTGGTAGCTTGGGCAGACAGATGGCAGATGGAATTCAATCCTGATAAATGTGAAGTGATGAATTTCAGGAGAAAAAATGTAGAGGGGAGGTATATGATAAAGGGTAGACCTATTAAGAGTACAGAAACGCAGAGGGACCTGGGGGTGCAGGTGAACAAGTCTCTGAAGGTGGCAGAGCAAGTGGAGAATGTTGTGAAGGAAGCATATACTATGCTAGCCTTTATAGGAAGGGGTATAGAGTACAAGAGCTGGCCTTTAATGTTGCAGTTGTATAAAATGCTGGTTAGACCTCATTTGGAATACTGCGTCCAGTTCTGGTTGCCTTACTACCGGAAGGACGTGGAGACTCTGGAGAGAGTGCAGAGGAGGTTTACCAGGATGCTGCCTGGTATGGAAGGTCTGAGTTATGAGGAGAGATTAGGCAAATTGGGACTGTTTTCCTTAGAAAGACGTAGACTTAGAGGAGATCTGATAGAGGTGTACAAGATTTTGAAGGGGATTGATAGAGTAAACAGGGTTAAGCTTTTTCCTAGGATGGACTCAAATAGCACGAGGGGTCACGGGCTTAGGGTGAGGGGGGTAAGGTATAATTTGGATGCTAGAGGGAGTTTTTTCACACAGAGGGTGGTGGGGGTATGGAATGCGCTACCAAGTAAAGTGGTGGAGGCAGGTACTCTGGAGTTATTTAAGAAATACTTAGATGGGCACATGAACAGAATGGGAATGGAGGGGTATAGAAAACTGATTTAAAATAGGGATCATGAGCCTTGGGATCCCTGGGAAGTGTGTAAATAGATGATGATATTGATGTACTTGTTTTTATCCTACAGGTGCTTTGGTCCACCTTGTTGTCTAACGAGGGGCAGACACGCGACGGGTCGTGACAGGACTGCTCTTGGACCTTTTTCGAGAGTATCCTACTGCTTCACGTTGTTAGTGTATGCTTGACCTGGACCATCTGATGGGCAACACGACAGCGTAGTGACTATTGCTGTGCTGTGCAGGTACATAGATTTGGGCCTGTGTCTGTGGGAGTTTGCGCATTCTCCCCGTGCTTGTGTGGGTTTTCTCCTGGAGCTCCGGTTTCCTCCCACATCCCAAAGATGTGCTCTTCGGCTAATTGGCAAAACAAATTCTCCCTAAATTGTCTCAAATTTGGTTTTTAATCCATAGATCTATAAACATGGACAGGGATCGCGTGTAGAAGTGGGAACATCGAGGTGGTGGCGCGGGCTCATTGGGCCGATGGGCCTGTTTCCCGTGCTGTTTTGTTCTTTGTTCTTTGTTCTTTGATTTGAACTCAGGTCCCCAGAATATTAGCAATGTTTTTGGATTGATAGTCTCGCAATAATACCACGAGGCCAATGCCTTCCCAGATAATTTAACAGATCAGCGAAAGTCCATTGACTTTGAGCGGGAATACCTATTCCAGCATTGCGCAGAATTGATAAACCTCAATCCTTGTTTTCCACATTACTGCAAAGTTACTTCACAAACCCATAATACACTTTTGAACATCCTGAGATCATGGGTGGTGCTATATAAAAGCAGGTCCTTTTCACATTTGCTATGGTTGGCCCAATTTTTCGGTCATTAAGTGAAACGTTCTCATGAAAATAAAATCAACTTGAATCTTTGCTTAAGCATTACAGAAATAAAATCTCAGAAAATATCGATCCTTCACTTATAAATATATAAGCAGGAGATGGCATATCTCTTGATTTTGTTCTTCACACACAAGCTACACAAATCTGAATCAATGAAATTTAACATGGACTAACAGGAAAATGATACAGAAAATAAAATAACAACTTTCATTTGAAATTGCCAATACAACAAAATATTATAATCCCAAGTCGAGAAGATCTCAGAATGGATCTCTGGCTCAGAAGACTTTAACTTTTACTTTTTTTGAATGAAATGCGGAGGAACAGAGTCTGTGGACTGATAGCTAAAACAACATTTATTAAACGTTGAAAAGATTGAATTATGATACAATATTCCTCTATTCACCACCCCCCCACCAACGACCTCCCATTATTTTAACAAATATGCACAGATTTTAAGATTAACATGGATTACAAAGTACATTTTACACTACAATGGCCTCATTCATACAAAGGCTAGGGGGTGGAGCCTCAACTTGCCAGTTAATCCTGCCAGCTCTGAAATCAGAGTGCCATCTTTAAAGGACACCCAGATCATAACGAGAATAAACCTCCCCAACAATTACAGTGGTCCCTCTCCAGCACTCTGATTGGCATATGGACTTTCTCTCTTTGATCCCCCGCTTTCTCCCCCACCAACCACCAGACCGAACCTTTACCAGTGGTAGTGCAAGGGAGCATCGCCAGGCCACTATCCCTTCCCCAGGGGCTATAACTTACCTTTATTCCCCAGGAACACCCTCACGATCGATTCATGTTTGATTTGATTTGATTTGATTTATTATTGCCACATGTCTTAACATGCAGTGAAAAGTATTATTTTGTGCACACTATACAGACAAAGCATACCATTCATAAAGAAGGAAACGAGAGAGTGCAGAATGTAGTGTTATAGTCATAGCTCGGATGCAGAGAAAGATCAACTTAATGCATGATAAGTCTGTTCAAAAATCTGACGGCAGCAGGAAAGAAGCTGTTCTTGAGTCAGTTGGTATGTGATCTCAGACTTTTGTATCTTTTTTCCTGATGGAAGAAGATAGAAGAGAGAATGTCCTGAGTAACTGGGGTCTTTAATTATGCTGGCTGTTTTGCCAAACCAGTCGGAAGTGCAGAGAGCCAGTGGGATGGAAGGCTGGTTTGCATGATGGACTGAGCTTTGTTCACAAACCTTTGTAGTTCCCTGCGGTCTTGAGCAGAGCAGGAGCCATACCAAGCTGGGATACAACCAGAAAGAAAGCTTTCTCTGGTGCACCTGTAAAAGTTAGTGAGTTTTGTAACGGATATGCCGAATTTCCTGAGTCTCGGTCAAGCTGGTGTAAATCATGCCCAAGCAATGTTATGTCTGCCCATTATGGATGTAAACCTGATGATGTCACCGTTAAGGATGGAGAGTATCCGAGATTGTGATCTCACTAGCGGGATCTGCACCTTCTGGATCCTGAGACCCCCTCGTAGCATTCGCCCGGGTGGAGAACACACGCTCAAGACCAGCCACCACATCTCTGCAGAAAACTGATTCTACTAAAACACTGTGGGATTGTCGACAGCATGGACTCCAGGGGAAACAGGGATCTGACAGCTCTGACTGAAAACAAATGTCTCAGTGAGAAATCAGAGATCAGATACAGTCATTGAATCCTTTCTTTTACTGTCCTTTTATTTAATCTGCATTTTAACTGGGACAAGTTTAATACTGCCACTTTGCAAAATTGTATTATTGTCTGCATTGTTATGGTTTGAAGGTTTGTTTGTACATGTTTCTGGGAAGCAGGATGCATTTGTGACTTTTATTATTTTTAATATTTTTACAATAAAACTGCCTCCTTAACTCAAGAATAGTTGTCTGGCTTATTTCTCACAAGATTATATAGGGTTAGGTCGATACTGAATTGCGGGGGGGAGGAGCAGATTCTCCGATCTTGCTCACTTTGTCACAACGAGAACAGACAAATTAGCATGCAGCCAAAGCTCCATTCACCGTAGCGGAACTGGAGAATCCTAGTAGGGGGCGAGCTCGGAGAATTCCAGATCACATCCTTGTTTTTAAATTTAAACCTCAGATAAAAAAAGTCGGGGTGTGGGAACAAAGAAATCAGTTTACACCTCTTAATTTCTTTTCCCAATTTGTGATTGGTTGGAACAGAGGTTTGGATTGGAAGAGGATGTGACGTCGCTAATTCAGCACATACTGAACTGTGGGCTGAGTATCAAATTCCTCATTCTCACTGACAGTGGGGCAAGAATGAATGAGATTCCACCCAGTGTGTCACTGAAGACAGAGACCCTTCAGCCCATCACGGCTGTACCGATCATTAAGTACCTATTTATTCTAATCCCATTCTTAAGGGTTGCAAATTGGAAAGTATTGTAGTAGATAGGGAGGATGTGCTAGAAATTCTCGAGGGTTTGAAGTTGGATAAGTCCCCTGGGCCGGACGGGATTTACCCTAGGATTCTCTGGGAGGCAAGAGAGGAGATTGCAGAGCCTCTGGCTCTGATCTTCAGGTCCTCGTTGGTTACGGGTGTGGTTCCGGAGGACTGGAGGATAGCGAATGTGGTCCCATTGTTTAAGAAGGGGAAGAGAGACCTTCCAGGGAATTATAGGCCAGTGAGTCTTACTTCTGTTGTGGGCAAGGTATTGGAGAGAATTATTAGGGATAGGATTTATAGTTATTTAGAGAGAAATGAATTGATTGGGGATAGTCAGCATGGTTTCGTGAAGGGTAGGTCATGCCTTACTAACCTCATTGAGTTTTTTGAGAAAGTGACCAAAGAGGTGGATGGGGGTAAGGCTGTTGATGTAGTATATATGGACTTTAGTAAGGCGTTTGATAAGGTGGCCCATGGAAGACTTCTACAGAAAATGCAGATGTGTGGAAGAGGGTGATTTAGCTAATTGGATTAGGAATTGGCTGGCAGATAGAAGACAGAGGGTGGTGGTTGATGGGAGATATTCATCGTGGAGTTCGGTGACAAGTGGTGTACCTCAGGGGTCTGTTTTGGGGCCCCTGCTGTTTGTAATTTTTATAAATGATCTGGATGAGGGTATTGAAGGATGGATTAGTAAATTTGCAGATGACACTAAAGTCGGTGGAGTGGTAGATAGTGAAGAGGGGTGTTATAGTTTGCAGAGAGACTTGGACAAGTTGCAGAGCTGGGCCGAGAGGTGGCAAATGGAGTTTAATGTGGAAAAGTGTGAGGTAATGCACTTTGGCAGGAACAATAAATGTGTAGAGTATAGGGCTAATGGTAGGGCTCTTAATAGTGTTGAGGAACAGAAGGATCTTGGTGTATGTGTCAATAGATCCCTGAAAGTAGGCAGTCAAGTGGATAAAGTTGTTAAGAAGACATATGGAGTCTTAGCTTTTATTGGTAGGGGGATTGAATTTAGGAGCCGCAGCATCATGTTGCAACTGTACAAAACTCTAGTGCGGCCGCACTTGGAGTATTGTGTGCAGTTCTGGTCCCCACATTATAAGAAAGATGTGGAGGCATTGGAGAGGGTACAGAGGAGGTTTACCAGGATGTTGCCTGGTATGGAGGGCAGGTCCTATGAAGAGAGGTTGAAGGATTTGAGGTTGTTTTCGTTAGAAAGGAGGCGGCTAAGAGGGGATCTTATTGAAGCATATAAGATGATTAGAGGTTTAGATAGGGTGGACAGTGATAGCCTTTTTCCTAGGATGGAGAAAGCTAGCACGAGGGGACACAGCTTTAAATTAAGGGGTATGAGTTATAGGACGGATATCAGAGGTAGGTTCTTTACTCAAAGAGTGATTAGGGAGTGGAATGCCCTGCCTGCAGCTGTTGTAGATGCGCCAAGTTTGGTGGCGTTTAAGAGGTTAATTGATAAGTATATGGAAGAGAAGGGAATGGTTTAGTTTGGAGGGGCATTGCTTTTTATTTTGGTCAGCACAACATCGAAGGCCGAAGGGCCTGTTCTGTGCTGTAATTTTCTATGTTCTATTTTCCAGCACTTGGCCTATAGCTTTGTATGCTATGGTATTTCAAGTCAGCTTGGAAGTGAGAAAAAAGTATTATTTCGTGCACACTATACAGACAAAGGATACCATTCATAAAGAAGGAAGCAAGAGAGTGCAAAATGTAGTTTTATAGTCATAGTTAGGATGCAGAGAAAGATCAACTAATGCATGGTAAGTCTATTCAAAGATCTGATGGCAGCAGGAAAGAAGCTGTTCTTGAGTCAGTTGGTATGTGACCTCAGACTCTCGTATCTTTTTCCTGACGGAAGAAGATGGAAAAGAGAATGTCCTGAGTAACCGGGGTCTTTAATTATGCTGGCTGCTTTGCCGAACCAGTTGGAAGTGCAGACAGCCAGTGGGGTGGAAGGCTGGTTTGCATGATGGACTGAGCTTTGTTCGCAAACCTTTGTAGTTCCTTGCAGTCTTGGGCAGAGCAGGAGCTCCCTTCAGCAAACTCCCTTAATTTACAAACTTGTCTCCACTCCTAAGAACATTTCAGGCACAAAGTTAGAATCCAGAATGTCAGCGGATCTGAAACCCCTCAATATTTATGCAAATGGGGCTCCCTGATTGGGCAGGCAATCCTTACCCCAGTCAGGGAACTCATACTCCAAGACACTCACATTATGGGTGAAGGTATTCAATCATTACATGTTGCAAAGTTTTCTCAAGGTAAGGTTCATAAAGGGAATCCAGAAACAGCACCAGGCCATTAAATTAAGTTCCACCCACCAACAGGCTAGGAATCAGATTTTGTGAAGGTTCCTGGGGTTAAATTGTGCAGTTGAGAAGCTGTAGAGATGCACAGTGAAGAGTTCTCACCCTGAAGTCAGGAAAGTCTGCACCGTAACAGCAGTCTGTGGGTGGAACCAATGGGAACTGTAGTATCTCCCCGCACTCACAGATCAAATATAACAGGGGTTTGGTTTCACTCAGTTGTCTGGAGAAGTGGTCAGTGTTGCAGAGAAACACCAACAGCATGGATTCAATTCCTGCGTTCGCTAAGGTTATACACAATGGCCCCTCCTTCTCAACTTTACCCCTTGCCTGACGTGTGATGATCCTCAGGTTAAATCACCTCTCCTCTCTAAAGCAGGGAGCAGCCTATGGTCATCTGGGACCTTGGTGACTTCACCTTTACCTATAACCCGGCTATGAACTACAAGACAAAAAAAAAGAGTTTTCAGATGATACAAAATCAGAATTAAAAGAAGGGAAAAGGCACTGAGTTCACTCACAAATACCTTTGTAAATGGCTGATTCCAAAAGAAAAGAAAAATCACTTCTTGATGCTAGATTCCCAGTGAAGGTATGTTTTCTTTGTAACCAAGGAAAAAGCATCGTGAGGGCCTGCTGTTCAGAATCTAACTCATTTTAGAATTATCCTGCTACCAAAACGACAATAGAACTGAACTGATTCAATTAGATAAGAAGCCAGAATGGGTGTGCATGTGTTTCTTATATTTTCTATTATTTTTTAACACCTTGTAATGAAACACGCCTGCTGGTCCCGGTTCATTCCCCACGAGGTGGAGGTGTTACAAAGATGTGCTGTACAGAATATTAATTTGTAATCTCATCAGCTGGTCGTACACATATATAAAGAAGCCATTTGAAAAAAAAAGACACTTTTGCGCAACGGAATTGAAATCGCTGTTAATTTACACCTGTGAAGTCCCATTATATTCCATGGAATGCAAAGTCTACAGGGATCCTGAATGGAGACACTGATACCCCAGGAGGTGTGAACTGCTCCTTTTCATCTCATCAAGATGGAGGATGGATCATTCAGTATTCTCGCTGACAGTGGGGCAAGAATGAATGAGATTGGACAATTTCACCCAGAGCGTCATAGAATTCTACAGCACAGGGAGAGGCCCTTCGGCCCATCGCGCTGGGACAATATAAAAAGAATCATCTTAGCTACAAAACAATGGCCGAAAGGAAGCTGTGTGAGACATGAATTATCCTTTGGAACTTGCAACTAAAATGGAGAGAGATCACTTAAGGCAGGATTTTGTGAATTGGGATCTAAACAGAGAACATAGCAATTGCCACATAGGGCTGGGGCCTCCCTCTCTCTCACTGACCAATATCTTATCCATGTCTGCACTCTGTTTAGCTGAGCAAAGTGTCTATACTTCTGCAGCAAACTGATTCAGCTAAAGTGCTGTGGGGGTGTCGACAGCATTGATTCCAGGAGAAAAGGGGACTTGACAGCCCTGACGAAAAATAAGTAAATAAAGAAGTAGAGTCCAGGTACAATCAGCAAATCCTTTTTTTTAAAATGTCTTTTTATTTAATCTACACTTTAACTGAGCCAAGTTTAACAGCTGGTATTCTGTAAAATTGCATTTTTTCTTCTCCGTGTTTGTGATTTGAAACACAAATAGCCATGATTCTGTTCAATGGCGGAACAGGCTCGAGGGGCCAAATGGCCTGCTTTTGCTCCTATTTTGCATGTTCCTTCTCCGC
Source organism: Sphyrna mokarran (assembly GCA_024679065.1). Classification (NCBI taxonomy): domain Eukaryota; kingdom Metazoa; phylum Chordata; class Chondrichthyes; order Carcharhiniformes; family Carcharhinidae; genus Sphyrna; species Sphyrna mokarran. The sequence continues at coordinate 78,278,337 of JAGIQG010000014.1, read as the reverse complement.
TGCACTGAATGAGCTTCTTGTGTGTTTTAATTCTGTCCATGCATGCCCGTCCTGCTCTGTACAACAATAATCACCATTATAAAGGACAGTCGAGATCCTTCTTTGCTGTGTACTGTGCTTTGCAGCAATTAAAAGAGCTAAAAGTTCAATTTGCAGAAATACAATTTCACTTAAGTGCTGCACTATATATGTCATTCAGTGCCTTTCAGATCTTCATTATAATGTCAGTCCTTGTCTAACATAAAGAAATTAAAAAAAAGATATGGGTTGATGTCACTGGATTAATGGTAGCTTTCAGTGAAGCTCGAGTCTCCCTATTGTTAAAATGATTTTCTCAGTCAACTGAACTCCATTAGGAAGACTTTTTAGTACACTATATACTCATGCATAATCACATTATGCTGGGATCAGAGTTCTTTTTCATAAACGGCAGATAAAAACAGCCAATTTGCAAACCTTTGTACTTCAGGCTGCTGAATTATTCATTAAGTGGTCCAACATGAACAACCCCCAACAGAAATCATTAGCAGAAAAACATTTACTTCACAAAAAAATGGTGGGATGTTTTGTCATGATTAACCAACAAAAATGGTTCAAGTTTATTTGCTGTTGCAGTGAAATGAATGTTTTGCGTCAATATTTGAAAGTATATTTGCAAAGGAAGACAAAGCTTGTGGTTGTAAAGCACCTCTGAATACCTCAAGACATCCAGAGCTTGATGCAACCGTTATCAGGCCTTTGCAGTGTACTTGTAAGCTGTTTTCTTTCCATTCTGAAAACGGTTAGCTTTTTCTGTTTGTATTGAATTAGTAAACTGGTTGGAAAAGAACAATATGAGAGGGCGCCGAGGGTGGAGAGGGGAGTGGGATTTGCTGAGGTGGAGGAAGTTACTGCCGTGGGTTTGAGGAGGTGAATTCTGTACTTGGGCTGTGGATTCTGTGAAGAAATTCATTGATTTTCAGTAACTTTTAGAAACGTTATGCTTCCCTTAAATCTTAATTGCCAGGATGGTGGCGGTGGTGCTGGAGAGGGTGGGGGCGATGCTGGGGATGGGTGGCCAGTGCCAAATGTGGCCCATTATCCACTTTGTACAATTGCATAAATTCAAGATTTGTAGACTCCTGCAGTGCAGAAGGAGGATTCAGTCCATCGAGTCTGCACTGACCACAATCACACCCAGGACCTATCCGCACAACCTCATGCATTTATTCTAGCTAGTCCCCCTGACACTAACAGGCAATTTAGCATGGCCAATCCACCTAACCCATACATCTTGGGAGGGAACAGGAGGAAATTCACACAGGCACAAGGAAAATGTGCAAACTCCACATAGACCCAAGCTGGGAATCGAACACAGGATTCCAGTGTTATGAGGCAGCAGTGCTAACCTCTGTGCCACTGTACCACCCATTTAACCCTAGAATCTTGGCAGGCAAAAGTAAGAAAAGATTCATCCCAACAGTGGGTGCTGGTTTCCGATGCCAGACACTGGTGAGAAGCACATTTCTAATCAAGATCCCAAACCATTTGCTTTCATGTATTATTTTACAATGAAATTGTGTTTTTTTTGTGTGAATACCTGGAACTCCTACTGAGTTATCTTTTTTGTTTCAACTTGCAATTATTTGTTCTTTGGGATGTGGGCATCTCTCTCCACAGATGCTGTCAGATCTGCTGAGTTTATCTAATACTATCTGTTTTTATTCCAGGAGCTGAAGGCTTAAGGTGCAAGGTTTAAAGGAGATGTATGAGGCAGATTTTTTACACAGAGAGTAGCGGGTGCCTGGAACTTGTTGTCAGAGGAGATAGTGGAAGCGGACACAGTAGTGACTTTTAAGGAGCGTCTTAACAAGTACATGAATAGGAAGGAAATGGAGGGATATGGTCCCCAGTAGGGTCGGAGGTTTGAATTCAGTCAGGCAGCATGGTCAGTGCAGGCTTGGAGGCCAAAAAGCCTGATCCTGTCTATATTGTTATTCTTGTTCTTTGATCACTGGCAATGCCAGCATTTATTCTCCATCCCTAATTGTTCTTGAGAGAGCGACGGTGAACCCACAGTGTTGTTAGAAAATAAGCTCCAGAATTTTCACCCAATGATAGTGAAGGAACGGCGGTACAGTTCCAAGTCAGAACGGACATGTGTTCTGTGTAGAGGGGAACTTGCAGGTGGGCATGTAACTGCTGCCCTTGACTTTCTGGATGGAGAGGTTATGGGTTTCAAAGGCACTGTCGAAGAAATCTTGGTGAGTTGCTGCAGCGCATCTTGTCAATGGTGTACACTGCTGTCAATGTGTGTCAGCAGAGAGGGGAGAGAGTTTTGGAGGTAGTGGATGAATATTGATCAAGTGGCCTGTTTTGTCCTGGATGGTGTCAAGTTTCTTGAGAAGGTTGCACTCATCCAGGCAAGAGGACAGAATTCTGTCATACTGCTGACTTATAAGAAGGTAAGGATATAAGAACCAGGAGCAAGTGTAGGTAATTCAGCCCCTCAAGCCTGCTCCACCATTTAATATGACCATGGCTGATCTCATCTCAATCTCATTTCCAACTTTCTGCCCACTCCCCAGAAACCTTCATCCTGCTACTAACTAAAAACCTGTCTATCCAGTCCTTAAATTTGTTTAGTGTTCCAGTGTCCACTGCACTTTGGGGTGAAGAATTTCACAGAATCATGAGCAATTCTTCCTCATTTCTGTTTTAAATCTGCCACCCCTTAGTCAAAAGCCATAGTCAATTTGCGGTGTTGATGGTTGTCATAATGTGGAGATGCCGGAGTTGGACTGGAGTAAAGACAGTAAGAAGTCTCAAAACATCAGATTAAAATCCAACAGGTTTATTTTCGTAGCAAAAGCCACTAGCTTTCGGAGCGCTGCTCCTTTGTCAGGGAAGAGGGAGTTCTGTTCACAAACAGGACATATAAAGACACAAACTCAATTTATAAAATAATGGTTGGAATGCGAGTCTTTGCTTTCTTGCATCTTTGTTGAAACATGATGTCTGTGTCACTGTGCGCAATTTTCTTGGAGATCCTCTTCACTTGGAAAGCTAGTAGCTTTTGCTATCAAAAAAACCTGTTGGACTTTAACCTGGTGATGTGAGACTTCTTACTGTGTTTACCCCAGTCCAACGCCAGCATCTCCGTATCCGTTTCTCTCTCCACTGATGCTGTCAGACCTGCCGAGTTTATCCAGTACTATCTGTTTTTATTCCCAAAACTTAAGGTTTAAGGTGTAAGGTTTAAAGGAAATATACGAGGCAGATTTTTTTACACAGAGATTAGTGAGTGCCTGGAATTCGTTGCCAGAGGAGGTAGTGAAAGTGGTGACTTTTAAGGGGCATCTTGACAAGTGCATGAATAGGATGGGAATAGAGAGATATGGTCCCCACAAAAATAGGGGGCTTTAGTTAAGTGGGGCAGCATGGTTGGTGCAGGCTTGGAGGGCCGAAGGGCCTGTTCCTGTACTGTAATTTTCTTTGTTAAAGTGTTTCTTTTGAACAAAAGGACATTAATAGACACATTTCAAAAGTTTTAGAAATTAGAAATTTTTCAGTTTATTAAAAAACTATTATAATCCAAAACAACTTAGAAGCAGTTCTTATTTTCATTGATTTAAATTTGTTTTATGCACAGGTGCTGGGCTGGACATTTACATTCAAGATGCTTATTTTTTGTAATGAATCCATTAATCAAACTGCTTGTAGTTACCACTCAAGTATATGAAAGAATGGATTTCAGCAAATTTAATTAGAATGAAAGAATGCCTACAGTGCAGAAGGAGGCCACTTGGCCCACCGAGTCTGCACTAACTCATCAACACAGCACCTTTCCCAGGCCCATGCTCTGCCCTATCACCATAACCCTATGCATTTACCCTGCTAATCCCCCAAACCTACAGTTCTTGACACACTAATGGGCAATTTAGCATGGCCAATCCACCTAACCCACACTTCTTTGGACTGTGGGATGAAACCAAAGTACCCCGAGGAAACCCACACAGGCATGAGGAGAAGGTGCAGACTCTGCACAGACAGCGAATCAAAGCTGGAATTGAACCCAGGTCCCTGGTGCCATGACGCAGCAGTGCTTATCAGTGTGCCACTGTGCTATTTAATTAGAAGATTAAGCTTTAAAGTGATCTCCAATTGCACTGGTTCTTCTACAGTAAATTGCAGCCAGGGTTTCTGGTCTCACCCCCACTGTGGACGGAAAAGGAAAACTAGCCAAATGTCGATAGCACCGGGAAATTCCAGCAGCAGGCGGGGCTGGAGAATCCTGGTCTAAGAATTTTGATGAGATGTAAAAGAAATGGAGTGAAAACAGTTCGAAAATGAGCAAAAACCTGGATATAATTTGTTCCTGTTTTGAAAATTCTATTCAAAAAGGGAACCCTGCCTTATTGTCCACTGTTCCTTTTCTCTGAGCAAGAAGCCATTACAATAAAGCGGTTAACACCTTCATCAAGAAAGCTGACACAATATTTTCAGAGAATATGTTTAGCATTCATGGGCTGCTTTAGTGCGGAGCAATATCGCTCTCCATTTTGGACTTGCTCGCATTGAAGCCTAACTAATGAGAAATTTTCTTTTTGCCAAGAAAATGTGATGTTGGAGTCAGGATTATGCTGGGATCAGGGATTTTTTTTTATGAACTGCAGATAAAAATAACCAATTTGCAAATCTTTGCACAGCAGCTTGCTAAATCATTCATTGGGCTATTGAATCCAAACAGGAATTATTAACAAAAACATTTATTTTACACAAAAGTGATTAGACTTTCAAAGCATTGTGCTGGTATCAGGATTTTGTGGGTCATTATAATACTCCTATCAGTCTGGTCTGCGATGGGTATGAGAGAGAAGGAGCTGTCACATTGGAATTCTCTGCCCTACCGCACTATGCGAAGTGAAGCTCTATCTGACTAGATAAATTAGCGTCTACATTTATTATCTATTCTAATGTGAGCAGAGTGCAGATTTCCCTTCTAGCCCTTCACAAGGCAATAAAGATGAAGCCAGTCACTTACTTAACACTTCAAAAGTGACCCAAGCTAATGTCTAGGCCAGTGTGATGCACACATTGGAATCATATAGACTCTGGAGTACATTGTCTGTCCTGCCTTGGGCACTCTGGCAGAGTCACTCGGTTTGTTGATCTTGTTGAGATTTCTGTCTGATCAGTCGGAGCAATGGCTCTGCGATGGGACTAGAGCTTGATGCTCCATAGATTTACTAACTCTAGTTGGGCACGTTCCAAGCTTTTTGATTTAAAACGAGCTTCCAATACATTGACACTGTCTGCAGTACCCACTGCCTTGGCAAAGCAGCCAGCACAATTAAGAACACCAAGCACCTGGACATTCTCTCTTCCACCTTCTTCCTTTGGGTAAAAGATACAAAAGTCTGAGATCACGTATCAACTGACTCAAGAACAGCTTCTTCCCTGTTGCTGTCAGACTTTTGAATGGACCTACTTTACATTAAGTTGATTTTTATCTGCACCCCAGCTATTTATGTAACTCTTTTCTTTCCTTCTCTATGAAAGGTATGCTTTGTCTGTCTAGTGCACAAGAAACAATACTTTTCATTGTATGTAATACATGTGACAATAATAAATTGATTCAAAAAGTCATTTCATCATGACCTCCTGTCTCCAACCATTTCTCCGAATTAAACACTCTTTTAGATCCCACCCCCAATATTTCTACAGCTGATAGAAATTAGTTACAACACAATACAAAATTAAAAAAAAAACATTTTTTTTTCATTTGCCGGAGACTGAATCTGAATTTAAAATGAAACTGATTTAAAATGAAATTGAAAGAATCAGAAAGACATGAGGCTGAATTATCCAGTGTCAAAGGAAATTAGGAGACAGCTGAGGTTGTGAAATCAAAAGTAAATCTTCTTAATGGAGATAAGAGAGGAGAGTACAAGCTGAGCAGTAGAACAGACAAGCTGGGGAAGGCTCTCTAATCTTCTAACTATGTTATGGGTTGTGGGTTTTAATTTTAAGAAAACAAAAGTTGTGATTTGCACGCGTAGATTCAAAATAACACAGAACAGGTTTATTCTAAAAGACATCACCTATACAGAATACAAACTGAAACCAAAAGCAGTAGTCTGTGCAACACCAAAATGATATTACCACCAAATAATTTGATCAGCTCTTAAAGCAATCATGCAACCATTTAAATATGTAACAGACATACAAATATGAGACCAGATAGAGGCAGCAGGGTGACACAGTGGTTAAGATGGCTGCCTCACAGCCGCAGGGACTCAGGTTCAGTTGCAGCCTTGGGTGACTGTCTGTGTGGAGTTTGCGCATTTTCCCCATGGGCTTCATTTGGGTGCTCAGATTTTCTCCTATACTCCACAGATGTGCAGGTTAGGTGGACCAGCCATGCTAAATTGTCCTTTAGTGTCCCAAGATGTGTTTGTTAGCGTGAATGGGCTTAAATGTATACGGTAATGGGGCAGGCCTGGGATAAAAGTCGGTGCAGACTTGATGGAACAAATACAGCACTGTAATTATTTTATGATTCTATAATCCAGAGTTTGAGGTTAAGTTGCTTGAAGCTGTTACTGGAAGCTAACATTATTTGGTCCACCCCATCTAGATTGAATTCAGCAGGTTTTAAAGGAACCTGTTCAGAGTCACAAATAATCCTCGAGTTCTAGTCATTTTATATCTTGGTTTCTTATATTTCTGCTAAAACACTTCAATATTTTGGCAGCAAATGAGTTTAAGTCTTTCTAAAAAAAATCTAAAAAAAATGCAATGGAAGAGTTCTTGTTTAAAATGTGCAATCTCATCATTCATGCTATATTGTCCCTACATTTTCCCAGCAGGTAGGTGTCAACATTTTTGACACCAATTTGCGAACGGCACAAATTGTGGTGAAGACCGTGCCCATGGATTTGAGATGAGTTTCTGTGCTATTGTTGACTGTGGATTAGATTGGCTCTAAAAGGAGAGAAGTTAGAATTCTTCACAAGGGTTTGCAATGTAAATTTGCAGATGACACTAAAGTCGGTGGAGTGGTAGATAGTGAAGAGGGGTGTTATAGTTTGCAGAGGGACTTGGACAAGTTGCAGAGCTGGGCCGAGAGGTGGTAAATGGAGTTTAATGTGGAAAAGTGTGAGGTAATGCACTTTGGCAGGAATAATAAATGTGTAGAGTATAGGGATAATGGTAGGATTCTGAATAGTGTTGATGAACAGAGGGATCTTGGTGTATTTGTGCATAGATCCCTGAAAGTAGGCAGTCAAGTCGATAAGGTTGTTAAGAAGGCATATGGAGTCTTAGCTTTTATTGGTATGGGGATTGAATTTCGGAGCCGCAACGTCATGTTGCAACTGTACAAAACTCTAGTGCGGGCGCACTTGGAGTATTGTGTGCAGTTCTGGTCCCCACATTATAAGAAAGATGTGGAGGCATTGGAGAGGGTACAGAGGAGGTTTACCAGGATGTTGCCTGGTATGGAGGGCAGGTCTTATGAAGAGAGGCTGAGGATTTGAGGTTGTTTTCGTTAGAAAGGAGGCGGCGAAGAGGGGACCTAATCGAAACATATAAGATGATTAGAGGTTTAGATAGGGTGGACAGTGATAGCCTTTTTCCTAGGTTGGAGAAAGCTAGCACGAGGGGACACAGCTTTAAATTAAGGGGGGATAGTTATAGGACGGATATCAGAGGTAGGTTCTTTACCCAAAGGGTGGTTCGGGAGTGGAATGCCCTGCCTGCAGCAGTTGTAGATGCGCCAAGTTTGGTGTCGTTTAAGAGGTTAGTTGATAAGTATATGGAGGAGAAGGGAATGGTTTAGTTTGGAGGGGCATTGCTTTTTATATTCGTTGGCGCAACATCGAAGGCCGAAGGGCCTGTTCTGTGCTGTAATGTTCTATGTTCTATGTTCTATGTTTTGTGAATCTCTGTGATCATTAAAATCACCATTTGTAAGATCAGTCTTCCTTGTTTCTGCCATTTAATATCCAATTTATAATTTATATTAAAGTTTAAAGTTTAATTATTCATGTCAAAAGTAGGCTTATATTAACATTACAATGAAATTACTTTAAAAATCCTCCAGTCGTTAGACCCTGGCACCTGTTTGGGTACACTGAGGGAGAATTTAGCATGGCCAACACACTTAACTAGCACATCTTTTGGATATTCAACCACAATTTGCCATTTAATTTCCATTTAACTCCTTAGTTCTGGAGTATAGGAGAGATAGCACTTAATGTTTTCTTTGTTGACTCTTGAATCATAAAATTTCTTTATTTTTAAACTGTGGAAGTTGTGGCTTCACTTATTTAGCAAATAACTAGGACTTTAAATTTTGTCTACATATTTTAAAAAAGGTGTCTACCTTGATTGTAACATTTCTAATGAGACTATGATTTTTATCCCAGGCTTACTTGTAACAGGATTTAGGGGCTGCCTTGAAGGTTGAGAATTCTAATTTCAGTAGGGGCAATGGATCAGCATTGAAGTCGCACATCTCTTCTGTACCCAGGCAACCCTGAGGGAGCTAATGATTCCACTAGAAGGTTAAATCCAAGAGAAATCATAGTATTCTAAAAGAGAACCCTTGTAGAATCCCAATCCCTCAGAGATATCCATCTCAAAAATGAGAACCTTCTGGCTTAATGGCAGAAGTGCAAGCTCTCCAAAACTTCAGTTTGGCATTGAGGGAGAAAGTAAAAGTGAAGTTTATTTTTTAGTCACAAGTAGGTATATATTAACACTGCAATGAAGTGCCAGCTACCAAGCAAAATCTCATTGGATGTCTTGCTACCCAACATTTCATCATCTGTCTATAAAAGTCCCAGATTGGAATTGAAGAAACAGATGATTATTCCATCAAAGACACAAAACATGGTGTTTCTATTTATGTCCATTCTGACATTAACAATGCAGCCACTAATCAACCATATTCGGAGACACAATGCAGATTAGTGTATTTTATATTGCAAATGAGTCCAAGTGCCCAGTGTCAGCTGGGACAAGCAATGGTGAACAATAATGTCTAATCCTGCCATCTACATGGAAGTCTTCAACAGCTGATGGTTGCAATGTAAAATGTTGAAGCCATTTGACTTCATCTGCTCCTGTGTCTAGTTCAAACTCTGCAGTGTGTCCATCCATTCCCAGTTTAATTCTCCAGTATTTGTGTTCAGTACCATTTACCACTTCTAGGGAGGTTAGCTTGTTTTTCCATTTTTGGAAATGGTATTATTTTAACATTGTCTCCCTCTTTTTACAGGTTTCCAGTGTTTTCATAAAATCATAGAATCCGACAGTGTAGAAGGAGGCTATTCAGCCCATCGAGTCTGTACCAACCACAATCCCATCCAGGCTCTATCCCCACAACCCCATGTATTCATGTAGCCAGTCCCCCTGATTCTAAGCGGCAATTTAGAATGGTCATTCGACCTAACCTGCATATCTTTGGACTATGGGAGGAAACCGGAGCACCTAAAGAAAACCCATGCAGATATGGGGAGAATGTGCAAGCTCTACACAGACAATCACCAAGAGGGAATCGAACCAGGATCTTTGGCGCTGTGAGGCAGCAGTGCTAACCACTGTGCCACTTCTCCACCATATTGTGACAGTGAGAAACAGCTTAGAAATGGCTGTGACTTCCACAGTTGTGTTGCCCTGCTCCTCCTGCTGGACATTCTTCTCATTTCTGCAGTTTGTTTCGGCCACATTGAGACATTTCAAAATGGTAGTTGTTGTGTTTTCCCCTGTCTTGGTGACCATAGGCTTTGACGTGCTTTCTCTCCTGTGGCCTAACAAACTGAGTGATCCTGCTTGATCTCCTCCATGGAATTTCCCCAAGATCAAATACCTGATTCGATTTGCTGAGATCTATTTGCCTTGCCACCTGCACTGCTTTCGTTTCTCTCTTGTCTGTAAGAGATCCAATAATGTTTCATCTCAGACCCCAACTATGGTCTGTTCATGGATAAGCTCATCCTTTAAATTGGCATAATCACAGTTTCCTTCCTGCTTACCGGATTGCTAATGCAAGAATCTGTGCTTTCAGCTGGTTTTGCTGTTGCTTTTTAAAACTGAGCTCTTTTGATTATTAACTTCTGATGTACATGAAACTAAATGTTGGAAGGTGGCAAGACTTCTTCAGGAGAAGTTGAAGTCTCATCAACCTTTGCCTTTATATCATGTTATTAGCAACAGTTCCGACTGCATAAAGTAATGAACAGACCCAATCTTTTTGATCTGTTTTGTGCAATCTTGAAGCAAGACTGAATCTTGTGATCCTTCCCCCTTCTCTGGAACACCACCCCCCCCCCCCCCCCCCCCCCCACCTCCCCACATTTGTCGCAGTTCTGAGCTTACTGCGGATATTCTGTACTCTGAAATGATTTGGAGGTGGTGATGTTGATTCCAAGCTTCTGCTGAACTCGGGAATTGTTCCGACTCCTGTGTTGCTTGGTTCTGTGCTCACCACTGACCTGGCTTCAGTGTCTATGTCTCAGATTCCATATCCTGCTCTCACAATGTTTTGATGTCTAGGTGAGTCTTAAGCTTTTAAATTCTGTCCTTTCTTTGAGGAGATCTTTTCTTTCTAGCCTTCTTTTAGAGGATTACTGTGTCTTTCTCTCGCTACCGCCATGACTTATTGTGTGGTCAGGATCTAGACAGGAGTTTTGGGGGGTTTCTTTACGTTCTATTCACAGCAGCTACAAAATATTGGGGCCTTTACATGAGGTTGGAGCTTCTCCTCTTCCCAGATCCCTCTTACTTCTCAGTCATATGATCTGACATCATTATTAAATCTTGGAATACTTGGAATACCGTTAGCAGTTCTGGTTACCCTACTATTGAAAGGATAAAAGTATATAAGATTATGAGGGGTATAGATAGAGTAAATGGTGGTAAGCTTTTTCCACCATTAGAATCGGATAGAACGAGGGGTCATGGCCTTAGGGTGAAGGGGGCTATGTATAAGACGAATATTAGAGGGCATTTTTTCACACAAAGGGTAGTGGGGGTGTGGAATGCATTACCGAGTAAGGTGGTGGGAGCATGCATGCTGGGGTTGTTTAAGGGTCTCTTGGGCAGCCACATGAGCGGTCTGCAGATAGAGAGATATAGGAGGACTGTTTAACTACTTTATTTGTTTCCACAGGCTATTCGGTCCACCTTGTTGACCAACAAGGTGCATGTATTCGGCAGGTCGTGCGAGGGCTGCTCTTGGATGTTACTTCAGGAGTGGCCTAGTGCTTCACGTCATTAGTGTATGCTTAAACTGGACCATCAGATGGGCAATGTGACAGCTCAGAGACTATCGCTGTTGCTGTGCAGACACATGGATTTGGGCCTGTGTCTGCGGGAGTTTGAGCGTTCTCCCCATGGTTGCGTGGGTTTTCTCCGGGTGCTCCGGTTTCCTCCCACATCCCAAAAATGTGCTCTTAGGCTGATTGGGTAACAAATTGTCCCTATATTGGTCTCTATATGTCATTAAGATGTTAGGACGGCGGCGCGGGCTCGTTGGGCTGAAGGGCCTGTTTCCCGTGCTGTGTTGTTCTTTGTTCTTTGTTCTTTGATATTATTAAACTAGAAAGAGTGCAGAAAAGATTTACTGGGATGCTACGAGGACTTGATGATTTGAGTTGTAAGGAGAGGCTGGATAGACTGGGACTTTTTATCTTTGGAGTGTAGGAGACAGAATGATGGCTTTATGGAGGTCTATAAAATAATGAAAGGCATAGATTAGCTAGATAGTCAATATCTTTTCCCAAAAGTAGGGGAGTCTGAAATTAGAGGCCATAAGTTTAAGGTGCAATGTGATGACCCATGTGCTTTTGGGAAAAAAAAACATATATTTTATGTTGAGGCGATGGTCCCTTTATCAACTGGACTTCTCTGAAAGCAGAATCTTTGTAAAACTAACTATCTTCTGGTATCTGATCATGTGACCAAGCTGCCTGAGAAATAAACAATAGTAAAAAAAAGTCAACCAGAAGTGAATTATATGGGTGAATAGTTCCCTAATGTGGTGTTGTGTTTTAAGCAGTTTGAGTTTAGTTTTACAACAAATTGGCTTGTGCAAACATTTCTTTTAAAAGCAAGGATAAGTTGAAATTCTCTGTGTTGGCTAAAAAGGTTTTTAAAAATATCTTGATATATATGAATTCGACTAACACTGAGTTTGGATTTCTGAGATAGCTGAAAGAAAAGAGAGAGAGAGAGAGAATTCATGGAAACGAGACTCCAGTGTTAAAGAGTATTTGAGCCAAAAGAGTTTAGACTTGTCTTGGCTATGCTTAAGATAAAAATAAAGTGATGGCTGCATTGAATTGGGAGTCATGGGGTGATTGGTGAGGTTTGAAGGGACAACATTGTTACAGCTAGGAATGTCAAATACCAGGAGACATAGGTTCAAGATGAAAGAGGGTAAGTGTAAAGGGGATGTGAGAAGCAATCTTTTTACACAGAAGGTGGCAAGAGGCTGGAATGCACTGCCAGAGGAGATGGGAGAAGCAGATACAGTCACAACCTTTAAGAGGTATCTTGACAGGCATATGAATAGGCACCAAATGGAGGTACACATAGAGCCAAAAGGTCTTTAGAGAAGTGCCATGTGTCGGTGTCAGTTTGGTGGGCTTGTTCCTGTGCTTTCTCTTCTTTGTTCTTTAAGCAGAAAGCACCAAGAAATGTCAGCTTGTATATGAACCTTTGAAAGAGCACACAGATCAAGTGTTCACTCTTCCAACTTCTGATCAGTATTTCATTGAGAGAAAGCCTGCAAGGTTGGAATGGGACTCACAAGCCACGCGTACAACCAACGCTGACACTTCACTTTAAACCTAGCCACTCGCAAAAAAGAATGGTCCTCATTGATGCTTGTCAATGCGGATGATGATAATGATCCAGGGGCAGAATAGATGGATCCAGCTGAAATAGCAAACTGTTGCGTCTTCATTGTGTCATTGCCGTTCCGGCATGTCCTGCCTCATTCTGTGGCAGCTGCATTTCAGAACCAGAGTAAGCTGACCACGTGAAACTACCTGTTTCTACTGCTGAATGTGCAGTTACCCTGGTATTATTGTTGTCAAACTCTATACTCTGCTTTATTAATTTAATGAAAAAAGATGGAAGGAAAGAAGCTCCAGATAGGCAGCCTAATGTTCAATGTAATGGAATAGAATGCTGGATGAGGCTGCTGGTTCAGTGATGCTGCTTTTGCATTGCTTTCAATGACAAATTCCTGCTTCACGGCGTCTACCTTTTCACTTCGTAGGTAGACATAAAATTTAATTTCTGCAGTTTGATCAGATCAAAGGGATGGCAGATGAGTTCTGATAAGCGCTGGTCTGATTTAAGCTTGTTACATCTGAGGGAGCCATGGTATATCCTGTCAACAGACTGCATTGTGAGTGCAGGAGGAAGATTAATACAATTCTTTGTGACAGAGTGAATTCTCAATCTTGGCCATGGAGCAAAACAGAAGCAAAATAACTTTTCCTCAAGGAATGAAGTTGGTGTTGTTTCATTAATGCATTTTCAAGTCTTTCCTTTCGGAGAAGTCTCAGCAGAAACCCAGAGCAGGTGACAGGATGGTCCTCTCTGCCGTGTATGGGGAATGAGTTGAATATTTTTTAAAATGGGAGGAGGCAGCAAGGAAATACTTGCACGATGATGACGTTGCGACAAAGATCCCAATCCAGAGAACTGCATAGAATAATCGAATGATACAGTACAGAAAGAGGCCATTCAGTCCATTGCATCTGTGCCATCTTTTTGGAAAGGCAGTTGTTCCCCCCCCCCCGCCTTGCTTTTTATCCCAAGCCCTGCAAATATTTCTTTTCGGGTGTATATTCAAATTCCTTCTTCCACTGGCCTATCAGGCAATGCAGTCCAGATCGCAACATCAGGCATTGTAAAGAAAAATATGTGCCCTGTGTCCCATCTCATTCTCTTTCCAATCGCCTTTAATCTGTGTCTGCTGATTACTGACCCCCACCCCCTCCCATCGCAGTAGGGGCAAACTCCTATCTTCCCTATCAAATTTTCAACACCACTTGTGTCCTATTTGCGTTCTGCCTTCTGGTGGGGGAATCAGCACGATTGCCGGAGGAAAACCTAACCAGCTTGTCATCGGAGAATTAGATTAACCAGGCCTGAAGCCATTACTCTCTGATAATGTCTAAGTCACTGAGTAAAATCTGGCCGGTCAGACTCAAATCCCTTCTGACTGAACAAAGCCCACTCACATTCCAAAAGCTCATTCATCAATTAAAGGCCCTGAACGGAGATAGCAAATGTAATTCACTGAGCTTGTTTCGATCTGCATTCACCAAACATAAGAATCAGCAGTCTTGTAATGGATCAGGGATTAATGGCAATGTGACACATTCTCTGAAGCCTGATGTTGCTTCCAGGCAGAAAGATATGTCTGTTCCGCAATGTCATTTCCCATTGTGAAAGCGGTCATGTTTCCTCATGAATCGCAATAATTTGAGGATTTTTTTTTGACAAGTTCTTTTCAGCTTTGACTTTCTAAGAGTGAACTCGAACTTCGGAGTAAGCAAGACCCAACAAGCTTTTTACGGATTTGTTCACAATTAAAAATTTGTTATATTGTACGGTTTCAAAATGACGATTTGGTAGCACTTTGACCATTTGGGATAGAAAGTCGGGGCTTTGAATCCCAGTGTAGGACTGAGCACACAGATTTTTCTTTGTGCATCGGTGTCTGGCCGGCATTCATTGCCCATCCCTTGAAACTGAGTGGTTTGCTTGGCCATTTCAGAGAGCATTTAAGAGTCAACCACATTTCTGTGGCTCTGGAATCATATGGAAGCCAGACCAGATAGAGATGGCATATTTCCTTCCCTAAAAGACATCAGTGGGGCAGATAGGCTTTTCCGACAATCATATCAGCAGATTCTTAATTCCAGATTTTTTTTATTGAATTCAAATTCCACCATCTGCCATGGCAGGATTCGAACCCAGGTCCCCAGAACATTAGCTGAGTTTCTGGATTAGTAATCGAGTGATTGTGCCACCAGGCCATTTAAGTCTGACAGTTTAGTACTCCACTCCGGCAGTACACTACAATTGAGGGCACATCATCTGTTTGGTCAGATATTCAACTAAAGAACAATCTGGTGGATGCATAACACCCTACTTAAAATAACTTGGAACTCTGGCCAATAACTATTGTTCAAGCTGTGCCTCCTGAAATGATTGAGTGATATGGATGGAGTAGATAAGGAAAAATGGTTTTATCTTTGAGTACAGTCAGTAACCAGAGGACACAGATTTAAGATTGTTGTGGTTGTTGTAAGTCAGTCACTTAGTGCTGGATCTTGCTGTAGAAGTTTCTTGGGGAGTGTCTTAGACTCAACCACCTCCAATTATTTCATTCTTTCCATTGTAAAAGGGAGGGATTTTCTCAGTAACTTAATTGCCGTGTGAATGTATTTGTTGCATTAATAAATAATCGTTAAGCTTCAGTGGAAGTGAAACAGCTGATGGCTATGCAACGTTCAGCCTCATCCACGACTCCCCAGATACTGATGCAGTCCATGCCCATATGTAGCAAGACTCTGACAACGTCTAGGCTTGGGTTAACAAGTGGCAAGTGACATTTGTGCCACACAAGTCCGGGTGAGGACCTTATCCAATTGTAAAGAAGCTAAATTCAATCAAGATAGACAAGTCGCCGGGACCGGATGGGATGTACCCCAGGTTATTGTGGGAGGTGAGGGAAGTGGTTGCAAAGCCCCGGCGATGATCTTTGCATTGTCCATGGAAACAGGAGAGGTTCCGGAGGATTGGAGGATTGCGGATGTGGTTCCTATCTTTAAGAAAGGGAACAGGGATAGTCCAGGAAATTACCGACTGGTGAGTCTGACTTCAGTGGTTTGTAAGCTGATGGAGAGGCTTCTGAGGGATAAGATATATGAACATCTGGAGAAGTTTGGACTGATTAGAAATAGTCAGCATGGTTTTGTCAAGGGCAGGTCATGCCTTACGAGCCTAGTTGAGTTCTTCGAAAATGTGACTGAACACATTGATGAAGGAAGGGCGGTGGACATAGTGTACATGGACTTTAGTAAGGCGTTTGATAAGGTCCCCCATGCAAGGCTTCTGGAGAAGGTGAGAGGGCATGGGATCCAAGGGGCTTTGGCCTCGTGGATCCAGAACTGGCTTGCCGGCAGAAGGCAGAGAGTGTTTGTGGATGGGTCTTGTTCTGCATGGAGGTCGGTAACCAGTGGAGTGCCCCAGGGATCTGTTCTGGGACCCCTGCTGTTTGTCATTTTCATAAATGATCTGGATGAGGAAGTGGAGGGATGGGTTAGCAAGTTCGCCGACGATACAAAGGTCAGTGGTGTTGTGGATGGTCTGGAGGGATGCAAAAGTTGCAGCAGGACATATACAGGATGCAAGACTGGGTGGAGAAGTGGCAGATGGACTTCAACGTGGATAAATGTGTAGTGGTCCATTTTGGCAGGAATAATGGGATGAAGGAGTACAATATAAGGGGTAGGAGTCTTAGCTGTGTCGTAGAGCAGAAGGATCTCGGGGTCCGGGTCCATAGGACTCTTAAATTGGCCTCGCAGGTGGAGGAAGTGGTCAAGAAGGCATACAGTGTACTGGCCTTCATTAATCGAGGAATAGAGTTCAGGAGTCAGGAGTAATGATGCAGCTCTATAAGACTCTTGTCAGACCCCAGTTGGAGTATTGTGCGCAGTTCTGGTCGCCTCATTATAGGAAGGATGTAGAGGCTATTGAGAGAGTTCAGAGGAGATTTACAAGGATGCTGCCTGGATTGGGAGGCAGGCCTTATGAAGATAGGTTGAGGGAGCGGGGACTCTTCTCACTGGAGAGATGTAGGTTGAGAGGCGACCTGATAGAGGTTTATAAAATGTTGAGAGGAATAGATAGGGTGGACTATCAGAGACTATTTCCCCGAGCTGAAATGGTCAGTACGAGAGGACACAGATTTAAGGTGCAGGGAAGCAAATACAAAGGAGATGTCAGGGGTAGGTTTTTCACTCAGAGGGTGGTGAGTGAATGGAACCGACTGCTATCGGAGGTTGTTGAGGCAAACTCACTGGGGTCTTTTAAAAGACTTCTGGATGAGTATATGGAAAAGAATAGGATAGGGGGTTATAGATAGGTCTGTGGATTGGTAGATGTGATTGGTGCAACTCGTGGGCCGAAGGGCCTGTTTGTGCTGTATTGTCCTATGTTCTATGTTCTATGTTCTAAGTATCTTCCCTTGATATTCAATGGCATAATCATTGCTGAATTCCCCCACTACCAACATGCTGTGTGTTACCATTGACCAGAAGCTGAAATGGACTAGCCATGTGTATAGTGTAGCTACAAGAGCGAGTCAGAGGCTGGGTGTCCTGCGATGAGTAACTGACCTGTTGACTCCCCATGACCTGCAAGGCACAAGTCAGGAGTTTGATGGAATGTTCTCTACTTGCCTGAATGAGTGAAGTTGCACAGGGCGGGTATGGTGGCACAGTGTTTAGCACTGCAGCCTCACACTGTCAGGGACCGAGGTTCAACTCTGGCCTCGGGTCACTGTGTGTATGAAGTTTGTACATCCTCTCTATGTTTGAGTGGGTTTTTTCCGTGTGCTCTGGTTTCCTCCCACACTCCAAAGTTGTATGGGTTAGATTAATTGGCCATGTTAAATTGCTCCTTGGTGTCAGGGGCACTAACAGGGTTAATAAGTGGGGATGGAGCTTGGGTGGGATTGTGGTCAGTGCAGATTCGATGGACTGGAAGCCTCCTTCTGTACTGTACGATTCTATTTTATGATCTAACAACATTCAAGAAGCTCTACATCATCCAGGACAAAGCAGCCCACCTGACTGGCATCCCACCCATAAACATTCATTCTCTTCACCAATGATACACAGCAGCAGCCATGCTTATCTCCTACAACATACACAGCAGTAACTCACCAATGCTTGTGTGACAGCACCTTCCAAACCCATGACCTCTACCACTAAAGCAGCAGATACCTGGGAACACTACGACCTAGAAGTTCCCCTCCAAATTTGTTTTCATTAGAAAGGAAGCGGCCAAGAGGAGACCTTATCGAAACATATAAGATGATTAGAGGTTTAGATAGGGTGGACAGTGATAGCCTTTTTCCTAGGATGGAGAAAGCTAGCACGAGGGGACACAGCTTTAAATTAAGGGGTGATAGTTATAGGACGGATATCAGAGGTAGGTTCTTTACCCAAAGGGTGGTTAGGGAGTGGAATGCCCTGCCTGCAGCAGTTGTAGATGCGCCAAGTTTGGTGGCGTTTAAGAGGTTAGTTGATAAGTTTATGGAAGAGAAGGGAATGGTTTAGTTTGGAGGGTCATTGCTTTTTTTTCATAATTGGTTGGCACAACATCGAAGGCCGAAGGGCCTGTTCTGCGCTGTAATGTTCTATGTTCTATGTTCTAAATCACTCACCCTCCTAACTTGGAAATAAATATTTGATTTGATTTATTTTTATACACGTACTCACATACAGTGAAAAGTATTGTAATTTGCATGTCATACAGACAGAGCATACGATTCATAGAGAAAGAAATGAGAGTGCAGAAGGTCATGTTACAGTTATAGTTAGCGTGTACAGAAAGATTAACTTAATGCAAAGCAGGTCCATTCAAAAGCCTGATGGCGACAGGGAAGGAGCTGTTCTTGAGTCATTTAGTACGTGACCTCAGGCTTTTTTATCTTTTTCTTGATGGAAGAAGGTGAAAAAACAAACATCCAGGGTCACTGGGATCTTTAATTATGCTGGCTGCTTTGCCAGGTCATGGGAAGTGTAGACAGATTCAATGGATGGGAGGCTGGGTTGAGTAATGCATTGGGCTACATTCACAACCTTTTGTAATTCCTTGCGGCTTTGGGCAGAGCAGGAGCCCATACCAAGCTGTGGTACAATCAGAAAGAATGCTTTCAATGGTGCATCTGCAAACATTGGTGAGATTTGTAGTGGACATACCAAATTTCCTTAGTCTTCTGAGAAAGTAGAAACGTTGATGGGCTTTCTTAACTATAGTGTTGGCATGAGAGGACCAGGACAGGTTGTTGGTGATCTGGACAATGAGAAACATTTGTCACTGTTCCTTCACTGTCAGCGGTTCAAAACCCTGGAGCTTCCTCTCTAACAGCACTGTGGATGCACCTACATCACAGTGACTGAAGCAGTTCATAGAAGGCAGCTCACTGCCACCTTCTCAAGGAGCAATGAGGGATGGCCAATATAAGAGGGCCACAATCCATGAACAAATATATAAAAAAAATGAAAATTAGCAACAAAGACATAAATGGGCAAGAGGAGGAGAGGTTTTTTTTTGACAAATTAGTGAAGTGTGATCTGGAGTGAGCTGCTGACAAGGCTCATGGAGGCAGATTTGACAGAGACTTTCAAAGGGCATTTGGGCTAATACTTAAAAGGAAAGGTTAGCATGGCTTTAGGAAAGTGAGACTTTGCAAACTTACTTCTGTGTTGCCCTATGTTATAACACTGACAATGTTTCAGAAATGATACAATTCACTGTAAACTATTTTGTGCATCGTGAGACTTGACTAAGTTTGTATACAAATTCAAGCCCTTTCTTTTATCCCAGATGATTAGGAGTGTGTAACACAAACGTCACTGCAGCTGAGAATAAAACTCAGCTTTACAACTTTCAGAAACAGACAGTTTTGTGCTCCAACTACAAGTGAGAAAATATTTTCTTAAAAATAAAAGTGGAATAAAGTAATGAATTTGCCAGAAAATCTAGCTCTGAGGTGAAAGGTTATCAAGAGCATCACCAGTAAGTGATTACAGTTCCTTCGTCTGTATAAACAAGTCCCACAATAGCATTTCCTGCTTATTATCAGCAATTCTTAAGAGAGATAATTATTGTAACTGGCTGTTGGCGTGTCTCTTGTGTAAATACACTCACTGTTAGAAACAAAGTTGCATCTTTAAATGAATTCTGAAGTACCTTTATGCCGCTGACAAGATGTCCCTGACTCCTTTCTCCCTCAGCTCATCATCGGTCACAGGGGAGAGATACAGAAGGATCCAGAGGGACATTTTTTTCCACAGTGTGGTGAGTGTCTGGAACAAGCTGCCAGAGGTAATAGTAGAGGCAGGTACAATTTTGCCTTTTAAAAAGCATTTAGACAGTCACTTGGGTAAGATGGACTAAGAGGGATATGGGCCAAATGTGGACAATTGAGACTAGCTTAAAAAAAAGGGTGGCATGGACAAGTTGGACAAATGCTATGAACCTCTATAACTCTATGACCTTCAAGTGATGTGCTCTACAGTTCTGTGATTCTACCCGCAGTATTCACACTCCCCAAGCCTGGTCCTTACAATCTGATTCTTCAGACATGCTTCCAATATTCTTAACCTTTCTCCTGACCCTTGTTGGTTGATTTATCACCCACCTCATGATGCTGTGGGGAAAGAAGGAAAGGAGGGAGGATTTGCATTTCTGTCTGATGTCAGATTTTCTGACAATGATTTACAACCGATGAAGTTCATGGGAAGCAGAGTCACTGTTTTATTTCAAGTTACCTCACAGTGCCAGAACCTGGGTCCAATTCCTGGCTTGGGTCACTCTCTGTGTGGAGTATGCACATTCTCACCATGTCTGCATGGGGTTCCTCCAGGGGCTCCTGTTTCCTCCCACAGTCTGAAGGACGAGCTGGTTGGTGTATTGGCCATGCTAAATTGCCCCTTAGTGTACCCAAACGGGCACCGGAGTGTGGGGACTAGGGGATTTTCAAAAATAACTTCATTGCAGTGTTAATGAAAGCCTACTTGTGACAAGAATAAATAAACTGTAAACATTAAAACAAGGCAGCTAATTTGTGCACAGCAAGCTCCCACAAGCAACAATGAGATAACGACCAGATAATCTGTTTTTATTGATATTGTTAAGGAGTAATTAGTGAGTAGTATTCTGTTCATCATCAACCAGTGCGATGTGACAGTGTGGAAATATACATCCTCAGATGAAATTCATTCTTACTTTCGCACAAGGAATAATGAAATTCAGGGACAGGAACATTCTCAGGGACTGTCACACAACAAACAGGCCAGCAGCAATGTTTGAGCTCCTTCTATTTCCTATCTGAATGGAAAGGAAAACACCAGTATGTCAAAGGATGAAAAAGAATCAAGGACCCAGAGCATTCCAAACTGTGGCGAACAAAACTGCACACAATACTCCAGTTGCAGCCTCTCCAGTGCCCCTGTACAGTACCTTGCATCTTAGAGGTGCTTTGAAATTACAAATCCCTCCAGCCCCGCACTTGGAGTATTGTGTACAGTTCTGGTCGCCGCATTATAAGAAAGATGTGGAGGCATTGGAAAGGGTACAGAGGAGGTTTACCAGGATGTTGCCTGGTATGATGGGTAGGTCTTATGAGGAAAGGCTGAGGGACTTGAGGTTATTTTCATTAGAGGGAAGAAGGTTAAGAGATGACCGAATTGAGGCATACAAGATGATCAGAGGGTTAGATAGAATGGACAGTGAGAGCCATTTTCCTCAGATGGTGATGGCTAACATGAAGGGGCGTAGCTTTAAATTAAGGAGTGGTAGTAATAGGACGGATGTCAGAGGTAGGTTCTTTACTCTAAGGGTAATAAGGGCATGCAATGCCCTATCTGCAGCAGTTGTGGACTCACCAACTTTAAGGGCATTCAAATGGTCAGTGGATAGGCATATGGATAACATTGGAATAGTTTAGGTCAGAGGATCATTAGATTGGTTCCACTGATCAGCGCAACATCGAAGGCCAAAGGGCCTGTATCGCGCTGTAATGTTCTATGTTCTATTACTGCCCCATGTACCAGATTGTCTTACAACATCAGAGACCTCACCTGATGAAGGAGCAATGCTCCGAAAGTTCATACTATCAGATAAACCTGTTGGACCTGGTGTTGTGAGACTACAGTGGATCCCCTGGCAGAGATATTCGAATCATCAATAGTCACGGGTGAGGTGCCTGAAGATTGGAGGGTGACAAATATTGTGCCTTTGTTTAGAAAGGGCTGGAGGTAAAAGCGTGGGTACTACAGGCCGGTGAACCTCACACCTGTGGTGGGTAAGTTGTTGGAAAGTATCAGGTACTTAGAGACACGAGGACTGATTAGGGACAGTCAGCACAAGATTAAATCTCACGGGATCCAGGGAGAGGTATCTAAATGGATATAAAATTGGTTTCTTGACGGAAGCCAGAGGGTTGTGTTTCAAACTGGAACCCTGTAACCAGCGGTGTACCTCAGGAATCAGTGCTGCATTCACTATTATTTGACATTTGGATAAGAATATAGGAGGCACGTTAGTAAGTTTGCAGATGACACCAAGATTGGTGACATAGTGGATAGTGAAGAAAGTTGTCTCTGATTGCAAAGGGATCTTGATCAATTGGGCCAGTAGGCTGACAGGTAGCAGATGAAATTTAATTTAGATAAATGAGAGGTGATGCATTTTGGAGATTGAACCAGGACAGGACTTACTCAGTTAATGATAGGCATTGGGGAGAGTTAAGAACAAAGAGATCTGGGGATACATGTTCATAACTCCTTGAAAATGAAGTCACACGTGGACAGAAGGAATTTAGCGTGCTTAGTTTCATTGGTCAGAACATTGAATACATGAGTTAGGATGTCTTGTTGAAGTTGTACAAGATATTGATAAGGCCAGACTTGGAATACTGTGAGCAATTCGAATCACCCTATTATAGAAAGGATATTATTAAACTAGAAAGAGTGCAGTAAAGATTTATTAAGATGCTACGGAGACTTGGTGGCTTGAGTTTTCAGAAAAGACTATATAGGCTGGGACTTTTTTTCTCTGGAGCATAGAAAGGTGATCTTGTAGAGGTCTATAAAATAATGGGTGGCATAGATCAGCTAGATAGTCGATATCTTTTCCCAAAGGTAGGGGAGTCTAAAAGTAAAGATCTAAGGTGAGAGGGGAGAGATACAAAAGTGTCCAGAAGAGCATTTTTTCACACAGAGGGTGGTGAGTGTTTGAAACAAGCTGCTAGAGGCAGTAGAAGAGGTGGGTACAATTTTGTCTTTTAAAAAGCATTTAGACAGTTAACTGAATAAAATGGGTATAGAGGGATATCGGCCATAGACAAGTTGGGCCGAAAGGCCTGTTTCAATGCTGTAAACTTCTATGACTCTATGACCCTACTCACAGTGGCCACCCCAGTCCACAGCCGGCATCTCTACATCCGATTGTCTTGTGAGCCTCTCGATGTTGTTTTGAAACTGAAAGGAGCCTTATGCCTGAAAGAAAGATGCTGACTTCTAGATCTGCGTTCCTTGGAACTGTGTCAGCAAAAGGCAACCTATTTATTATCAAATAAATTATTTAATGAGTGAAAATTAAATTCATATTGGTACGGGTGAGGTAATTTGTTTCACTTCAGCTTTGTCGCTTACCCCATTCGGCTGATTAATTCTCAGTGTGACAGCCATCACTCATCCCACTGCTGTTTGTTAGCCTTAACTGAAAGCATTCTGATGATCAATTGCTGTAACATTAGCTCCATTGCTCACTTCCAGGCAATGGAGAAGGTGAAGAAATTAACAAGAAGAAACATATGGAATTCGGCCTCTCGCGATGGAAGGACCCTACATCACTCTCACAAAGTCTGAATTCAATCTCTAATTTCTGGGCATTGTTTATGTTTCACGATAATATGATTAATGCTAACAGAATCATAATTAGACAGAACAGTCTCAAATCCACTTTGACTAATGCTCTGTGTGCTGCCGGTCACGAGGGGGAAGTGGGAGTGCTTTCACATCTCGTTCACATCTAAACCATCTGGTTAAAAACAAAATAAATGTGTGGACCAGTAACTCTGCTCAGCTCTGAGATGCTAACTTGAATCTTTCTCAGATGGTAGGGATTAGTCTCTCTGCTTTGCATATGATCTGGTCCAGTTCCCAGTGCTCAGGGGCATGTGCACAACACCATCGTCGTAATTCACAACTAATGCGAAAAGCAAGTTTCATACCCTGAAGGACCTGAATTCAAACCCTGAAGAGGAAACTGAATGACAAAATAAGCCTCTGATTTTTACTTCAGGAATCTCTGCCCCTGCATCATTTGGATCTGTTTGTTCCCTGTGACAATTGAACGGTAATGTGAGTTACAAACTTATTCCCAATCCCCAACTTCACCATTGGAACACCAATCCAAGTCTAAAGGCTAGATGACATGTATGGGAGAAAAGGAGAAACTGGTTTCAGTTTTTCTTTTTGTTTTTATTCCCATTCAATCCAATCAAGTCCAATCCAGAGTCTCAACAAGTTAAAACATTTCCAATCCAAGCTAACAAGATAGGGCTCTCACCTCCTGTCTTGGCCTTAATGTACATGATCCAAGCTGATTGGAGTATGCATTGCTTCTCCTCAAAGGCTTGATCTCATTTGCATTTTAAGAATAGCTTCAAATGAAGCTAAAATGTAACCTAATGATTTTAACCAAGTGCAGTATGTTGATAATATACTTGATCTTAGCCAAAAGGCCGAAAAAGGCACAGTAGATAACACTGCTGCCTTAAAGTGCCAGGGACCCGGGTTCAATTCCGGGCCTGGATAATTGTCTGTGTGGAGTTTGCACATTCTCCCTGTGTCTGTGTGGGTTTCCTCTGCGTGCTCCTGTTTCCTTCCATAGTCCAAAGATATGCAGGTTAGGTGCATTGGTGAAAGTAACCTACTCTTTAGTGTCCCAAGATGTGCAGGATAATGGAGATGGAGCATCGGCTTGAGTAAGATAATCTGTCAAAGAGTCAGTGCACATTAGAGTTAGTGCAGGTTAGATGGATTGACCATGCCAAATTTCCCCTTATTGTCTCATGATGTGTAGGTTAGGAGGATTAGCAGGGTAAATGTGTGGGTTTACTGGCATAGGGCAAGAGAAAGGGCCTGGGAAAGATGCCCAGTCAAAGAGTCAATGCAGACTTGATGAGCCAAATGGCCTCCTTCTGCGCTGTGTGGATCTTGTGACCGCAATTTTACCATCGCGCCTGTCACATGAATCGGAGCAAGCAAGGGTCGTTTGGAAAAGTCCTTTGGCCTCGGGCAGGATTTTATGGTTTCCAATGAGTGAGGCTGTAAAATCCCACCCAATGATTCTAATGACATCAGAATTTTAGCTTCCAGTTTATGATGAGGGGAATTCATTTTTTAAGGTGCCCATTATTGATTTCGGATAAAAGCTTAAACTAAGGCTCCATCTGCCTCTTCTGTGGATGTAGAAAATCCCAGTGCAATATTGAACTTTACAGCTAATGATATACTTTAGAAATGCCATCATTGTTATTCATAAGTTCAGAAGATACAGGAACAGAATTAGGCCATTCAGCCCATTGAGTCTGTTCTGCCATTCAATCATGGCTGATATGCTTCTCATCCCCATTTTCCTGCCTTCTCCCCGTAACCCTTCAATCAATTACCAATTAAAAATCTAACTCCTCAGATCCATCACTCTTTGGGATGGCAAATTCCACAGATCCCCAACAATGGGGGAGAAATAGCCTTTTTCCTAGGATGGAAAAAGCTAGCACGAGGGGACACAGCTTTAAATTAAGGGGTGATAGTTATAGGACGGATATCAGAGGTAGGTTCTTTACCCAAAGGTGGTTCGGGAGTGGAATGCCCTGCCTGCAGCAGTTGTAGATGCGCCAAGTTTGGTGGCGTTTAAGAGGTTAGTTGATAAGTATATGGAAGAGAAGGGAATGGTTTAGTTTGGAGGGGCATTGCTTTTTATATTGGTCGGTGCAACATCGAAGGCCGAAGGGCCTGTTCTGTGCTGTAATGTTCTATGTTCTATGTTCTATGTTCTATGTTCTAAATAGTTTCCCCTCAACTTTGTTTTAAATGTGCTACTCCTTATCTTAATACTATGAACTCTTGTCCTAGAATGCCCCACAAGCGGAAGCATCTGCTCCACGTCTACTTTATCCATGTCTTTTATCATCTTGTATACCTCAATTTGATCTCCCCTAATTCTTCTAAATTCCAGAGAGTATCAGCCTAAACTGTTCAATCTCTCTTCATATGACCAACCTCTCATCTCTGGAATCAATCTATGAACCTCCCTTGAACTGCGTCCAATGCCACTATATCTTTCATCAAATAAGAGGACCAAAACTGTTGCAATTAGGAAAAGTAGCAACCGATTTTCACACAGCAAGATCCCACTAACAGCCATGAGACACCTATTGAAGTGATAGGATAGGATGATACTGGGTAAAATTTCCTGCTTATTATATTATTGGATCTTTAAAA
Source organism: Sphyrna mokarran (assembly GCA_024679065.1). Lineage (NCBI taxonomy): Eukaryota > Metazoa > Chordata > Chondrichthyes > Carcharhiniformes > Carcharhinidae > Sphyrna > Sphyrna mokarran. The sequence continues at coordinate 78,252,013 of JAGIQG010000014.1, read as the reverse complement.
CCCACTACCTGAGATGGCACAGGAAACCTTCACTTTGGTGTCTGATGTGATAGGGGGCACCACCAAAAAAAATGCAGCACTCAGTATTCTGCAGAATCAGAATTCAGAGGCAGACTTAGAATCAGTATTCTGCAGAGTTGTCAACCAATGTTACCTGTTTTCCTTTTCCTTAACTCTTTCAAGAGGTACAAAACCCAAATATAGCAGATAAAGAGCAGAACTTCAGACAAGAACAGACATTGAGATGTGTGAGGAGTGTTTTCCTTTGTGAAGGTACACGTGCAGATTAGATTGATTAGCCATGATAAATTGTCCCTTAATGTCATGAAAATTAGGAGGGTAAATATGCAGAATTACGTGCAAGGGAGAGGACCTGGATGGGATTATTAGAACATAGAACATAGAAAAACTACAGCACAAGCAGGCCCTTTGGCTGATCATATCTCTACCAACAAGGCTTACCTATAACCAACTTTCCTATTAAGTCCCATGTACTCATCCAAAAGTCTCTTAAAAGACCCTATTGAATTTCCCTCCATCACCATCGACAGCAGCTGATTCCATTCGCCTACCACCATCTGAGTGAAAAACTTACTCCTGACATCTCCTCTGTACCTGCTCCCCAGCACCTTAAATCTGTGTCCTCTTGTGGCAGCCATTTCAGCCCTGAGAAAAAGCCTTTGAGAATCCACTCAATCAATGCTTCATAACATCTTATACACCTCTATCAGGTCACCTCTCATCCTTCATCTCTCCAAGGAGAAAAGACTGAGCTCTCTCAACCTATTCTCATAAGGCATGCCACCCAATCCAGGCAACATCCATGTAACCCTCCTCTGCATCATTTCAATGGCTTCCACATCTTTCTTGTAATAAGATGACCAGAACTGAGCACAGTATTCCAAGTGGTATCTGACCAGGGTCTTGTACAGCTGCAGCATTATCTCCCAACTCCTAAACTTAATCCCTCGACTGATGAAGGTCAGTACACCATATGCTTTCTTGACCATATCCTCTGTCTGCAAAGCCAATTTGAGAATCCTATGAACCCTGATTCCAAGATCCTTCTGATCTTCCACACTGCTCAGAGTCTTACCCTTAATGTTATATTCCTTCATCCAATGTGACCTGCCAAAGTGTACCACTATGCATTTATCCAGGTTGAAATCCATCTGCCACTTCTCCGCCCACTTTTGCATCCTATCAATATTTCGCTGCAACTTCTGACATCACTTCAAACTATCCACAACACCTCCGACCTTCGTGTCATCAGCAAACTTACCAACTCATCCTTCTACTTCCTCATTCAGGTCATTTATAAAAATCACAAACAGCAAGGGTACCAGAACAGATCCCTGGGGCACTCTGCTGGTGACCAACTTCTACACAGAAAAAGACTCATCTACAATCACTCTCTATCTTCTGCGGGCAAGCCAGTTCTGGATCCACAAAGCAACTTCCCCTTCGATCCCATGCCCCCTCACTTTCTCAATAAGTCTTGCATGGGGAACGTTATCGAACATCTTACTGAAGTCCACATAAACCACGTCTACTGCTCTTCCTTCATCAATGTGTCTAGTTTATTGTCAAAAACTCAACCAGGCTTGTAAGGCATGATTTGCCTTTAACAAAACCATGATGACTACTTTTGATTATACTATACTTCTCTAAATGTTCATTAACGCTGTCTCTCAGAATCTTTTCCATCAATTGACCAACCACTGAGGTTAGACTCATTAGTCGATAATTTCCTGGGCCATCTCTATTCACTTTCTTGAATATAGGAACCACATCCACGATCCTCCAATCTTCCGGAACCTCTCCCATCTCCATTGATGATGCAAAGATCATTGCCAGAGGCTCTGCTATCTCTTCCCTCACTTCCCCGAGTAACCTGGGGTACATATCAGTACATACTCGATGGGCCTAACAGTCTCTTTCTGCACTGTGGGATTATATGATTTTATGATTGTCTCTGGATGCCATCACACACATTTAAACACTTCAAAACTCAGGAGCACACAGTTTCCAGGAGCTGACCTCTGCTCCCTGGTCAAGATTGCCTGAGCATCGTCACTGATGAAATTAACTAGCTTAGTACAAAGCAGAGATTGAGTGTAGCAGCCTCCTTGTCTCCTGCTGTTTTCCCCAATCCTGCTTGATGAATCATTGGATATTCTTTCTTTGTAGAGGATTTGGAAATATTATTTCAGACAAAGAATATTCTCGATAAAAAAAATTGCTAGGGCTGTTACACCACGGAATAAAGGAAATATGTAAGCCCAATAAATGTAAAAGAAACAAATGAAATTTTAATGATGGATATTGAATGGGGCATTGAATCAATCGCATGAACAATCCTTTGCCTGGATTAGTGAGGCTGCAGAAGATTAAACTCAAGCTCCTTAGACTTTGCTCCGTCGAACTGCACTAACAGGATTGTGATATCTGTAAATTAATTGTTTGTGGAGAATTAGCACTTACTGAGATGTGTTAACGTTTGGTCACAGGGACATAAAATGAATTGAATTTTTAACCCCAAATGTCTCAGGTGTGTTATTTCCAAAATGATTAGTGAAAGCCTGGCCTGCGGCAAATTTGTTCAAACAGGAAGTCTTCATGCACTGAATTCCCCGAAAGGAACCTCTGAACAGGTTCAGCGTAGCTCAACACCTCAATGGTCTACAGCTTTTGGGGGATATGGGCAACAATTAACAATTGGGCTGAAAGAGTTAGGTGTGATGCAAGGTCTATGAGGAAAGTCTTGGGGCTCAGATCAAGGGGAGCGGAGGCATAGTGGTATTGTTGCTGGACTAGTAAATTCCATGGGAAATGCTCTGGGGACTCATGTTCAAATATTATAATGGTAACATTTGAATTTAATAGAAGTCTGGAATTAAAGGTCTAATGATGACCATGAAACCATTTCTGTAAACATCTGTCTGCTTCACTGACACTCTTTAGGGAAGGAAATCTGCCATCCTTACCTTGTCTGGCCTACACAAGACTCCAGACTCACAGCTTGACTCTTAAATGCTGACCCAGTCAATGATGCCCACATCGCATGAACGAAATGAAATTATATGGAGTCAAAATGGAGGAAAGTTGAGAAAGCGATTTGAAGGATTGAGGGTTGTGATGGCAAGAGGTGTGTGTCCACGTGTTGGGGCAAAGGAAGAAGATACACAGATTTGAAAGAACAAAAGTGTTTGCATCAAGACAGGCTGAAATAACTCCTCAGAGGTTGGTGTTGCTTTGCTAGATTCCCTTTATTTACAAATCCTTTTTCATTCCTTAAATGCTTCAGATACACAGTCAGACTTCAGAGTGCCAGCAGACCTGACACTCCCAGTTGTATATACAGTTGAGATTCTATGGTTGGGCAGGATATAAAAGAGGCCAACCTCCAGTGTGTTGTTGAAGTCATTGTGCAGGCTTTGTTTTATTCAGTTAGAGGAGTCACAACGCCCTAATAATTCAAGCTATTTGAAGATTTCACAATGATTTTAATGGTGAATAACTAATCGATTTGAACTGATTACCACCAATCCAGTTGTTTAATGCAATTCAACATTTTGCCCTTCCATATATTCCAATTAATAAGGAATGGAGTGATATTATAAAGCATTATTTGACATGTTGCAGTGATTACGTAGATTATAAATTCAGTATTGATGTTGTTACTTTGCTGCAGCTGGGAGCTCAGTACAACCTGAATCTGAAGTCTGTGAGAACAAATACTGCAGCCATGTCATAAAAGCTGAATTGTTACGGATGCTGGAATCCGAAACACAAACAGAAAATGCAGAAAAATCTCAGCAGGTCTGGCAGCATCAGCAGAGAGAGAATAGAGCCAATGTTTTAGGTCAAAGTGACCCTTTAGCACTGAGATTTTCCAGCATTTCTTGTTTTTGTTTGAGAAACCACAGCAATGCAGAGTGAGATACGAAGCAGCAAGGCCAGTATTTTACTGCTTTGTCCGCCCCAGAATCGGGCTGGGTGAGGCTCACAGAATGGAATTCTCTCCTGGCATTGGCTTTCAGGCTAAAGGGACAGTTCTTTAAAATAGACGTGGAGGAGGAACTTTTTCAGCCAGAGTTCCAAGTGGAGTTGGAAGGAAACTGGAGCACCTGGAGGAAACCCATACAGACATGGGAAGAACATGCAAACTCCACACAGATAGTCACCCAATAACGGAGTTGAACCCGAGCCCCTGTGAGGTAGCAGTGCTAACCAGTGTGCCACCTTGCAGCCCACTTTCATCATACTCAACCCAATAAAGCTTGTTATTAGCACCCAGGTTAAATTAAATAGCAATACTTTGACTTGGAGCTGTGCTCTAAAACTTGTGTAAGGAGTGAACAGGAAAAGAATTGTTTCTCCATAGGCTGGCCTTCTGCACCACGATTGGATCAAGCCCCGCCCTGGTAGACTCAGACTATAATCGCTGGCTCCCAATCCTGCAAATTTTCACATTTTCATTCTTGTGTCCATAGTCCACCTCATTCCTCCATTTCTCTATAAGTGTGTAGATGACACCAAGATTGGTGACATAATTGACAGTGAAGAAAGTTATTTCCAGTTGCAATGGGGTCTTGATCAATTGGGCCAGTGGGCTGGCAAATGGCAGATGGAATTTAATTTAGACAAATGGAAGGTGATGCATTTTGGTAGATAGAATCAGGCCAGGACTTACTCACTTAATGGTAGGGCACTGGAAAGAGTTACAGAACAAAGAAATCTAGGGGTACATGTTCATAGCTCCTTGAAAGTGGAGTCACAGGTGGACAGAGTGATGAAGAAGGCATTCAATATGCTTGCTTTCATCGGTCAGAATATTGAATATGGGAGTTGGGACATCTTGTCGAATTTGTACACTTGGGATACTGTGTGCAATTCTGGTCACCGTATTATAGAAAGGATATTATTAAACTAAAAAGAGTGCAGAAAAGGTTTACCAGGATATTATCAGGACTTGATGGTTTGAGCTAATAGGAGAAGCTGAATGGATGGGAAGTTTTTTTTTGCTCAGCATAGGAGGCTAAGGGGTGATTTTGTAAAGATTTATAAAATAATGAGGGACATAGATGAGGTAGATAGTCAATATATTTTCCCAAAAGTAGGAGAGTCTAAAACTAGAGGGCATAGTTTAAGGTGAGAGGGAAGAGATACAAAAGTGTCCAGAGGGGCAATTTTTTTCACAGAGGGTGGTGAGTGTCTGGAACAAGCTGCTAGAGTTAATAGTAGAGGTGGGTACAACTTTATCTTTTAAAAGCATTTAGATTGTTACATGGGTATGAAAGGTATAGAACGATATGGGCCAAATGCAGGCAATTGGGATTGGCTTAGGGGTTTTTAAAAAAAGGGCTGCATGGCCTTTTAGACCAAAAGGTTTGTTTCCATACTGTAAACCTCTATAACTCTAAAATTCCATTCACCTGCCATGTTACTATTCAAAGTCTCTCCCACCACTCCAATTCTCTCACATTTGTAATTTCCATAGAATTCCTGCAGTGCAAAGAGAGTCCATTCAGCCTATCGAATTTGCACCAACTCTCAAAAAAAAGCATCCCACCAGCCCCTCCACCCTCTCCTTGTAACCCCATTCATTTACCATAGCCAATCACCTAACCAGCACATCTTTAGACACTAAGGGCTAATATAGCACGGTCAATCCCCCTAACCTGCACATCTTTGGAACTAAGGGCAATTTAGCATGACCAATTTGCCTAACCTGTATGTTTCTGGACAGCGGGAAGAAACTGACGTACCCAGAGGAAAACAATCCAAGCACTTGGAGAACATGCAAACTCCACATCGTCACCAAGGCTGGAATTGAACCTGGGTCCCTGACATACCTTCTATGCCACCATGCCCCGTCTGGGGTTCCATCGCTTCACAAGCATGACTTTTGCTGCTTCGGCAATGAGGTCTGGGATAAAAGTTGTAGAATCGCAGAGTCACCACAGCACTGAAGGGGTTCCCTCAAGACTACATCACTTTTTTGTAAAGCCATCCAGTCACCCCCACTTCCCTGCAACTGAGTCACACAGCAAACACTGAGATTCCAACCAACACAAGAACAGCTTCTTCCCTGATGCTGTCAGACTTTTGAATGGACTTAAGTTGATCTTTCTCTACACCCTAGCTATGACTGTAACATTACATTCTGCACGGTCTCATTTCCTTCTCTCTGAATGGTGTGCTTTGTCTTTGCAGTGTGCAAGAAACAATACTTTTCACATTAATACATGTAACAATAATAAATCAAATCAAGGCACTCATAGTAGCTACCTGAGTTGCTACACAGTTTACAGGGAGATACATTCTCAGTCATCAGAAGTTGTTTGATGTTGAGATGCGTAAGGAACTAGAATTAACAATAATTAGAGCATTTCAAAAATGCAGAAGTTTGAGTTGTAGCCTGTTCAGCTGACACTTTTATGAATTATATTATACTTTCAAAAGGGTGAACCACTGGGGATATTTCATCAAATTTAATTCCAAATCAAATATTGAACCAGGGAAAAGGTAAAATTCTTATTAATTCACAATTTAATATGTTTAAGAAAGGAGGTTTTCATTTTCAGTTCCAAAATATTTATGAACAGATGTGAATGAAGCAAATTACATTGCATAACCTCAAAGGTTTTAGGCTGCCTTGGTGCATCTGTGATAACAGATGTGCTGTAATTACACATCGGGAATAGGTCAGAATGACAGGAATATGACAAAGAATGGTCATTAATGGAGGAAATGAAATAAAATGATGATTCAGATCAATTATCTGCTTCAATATTTGCAGCCAAAGAGTTAATATCATCTGAGCTCTGAATCAAGTTTCTATTTGTTTTATTATGCCATGTGGCATGGGCTTGAGTTGGCACAATAAAGTGGCAATTACTCTGTTATGGTTCCATTTTAAAGGGACATTGTCAGCCCCTTGGCCAAGGTGGATTTGAGGGATGATTCTGAACTGTGAGACTCAATTCTGCACGAATCCAGAATGGAATCTCACCAAGAGCTTGGAAACAAGCCTGATGCTTTCCCTATTGAATGGCAGAACAGGCCCGAGGGGCCGAACAGCCTACTCCTGTTCCTGTTTCTTGAGGTCTTAAGTTGGGTTTATCCCCCACCAATCATTGGGCAAATAATGCTGACCACTCACCAGTATAATAAAGCTCCATCAGCAATAAGCTATTTGTAAAATACTAAACAAGTCAGCTGTTTTATTTGTGTTTTCACTTCGGCACTAAATTAGTAAACATAGTTCTGTTCATGAGAGGAGCCGTAGCCATCTAGTTTATGTGGTTGGCTGAAGAGCAATAGTGTGAAGGTACCATCTATGGGATTATAACAAAGTCCCAGAAGAAGTGGTGTACAAGGACACCCAGATCCCTCTGTACATCTACACTTACCAATATCTCATCATTCATATAATATTCTTCTCTTTGTTCCAAAGTGCATCATATTTAGCTGCACTGTTGTGAGTTTACCACCTGTTTGATCACTCAGCTTGTCTAAATCACCTTAAAGACTTCTTGTATCTTCTTCACAACTCACAATTTCGCCCAGTTTTATGTCATTAGCAAACTTGGAAATATTTTATTTGGTTGCCTCATCCAGATTATCAATATGCACAATGAACAGTTGAGGCCCAAGCACTCATCCTTAGGGTTTTCTACTAATCACTGCCTATCATTGGAGAAAGATCAATGTCAATGCCTTGTCTCATCCCATGCCCACTAACGTCTTATGACGGAGCTTATCAAAAGTCTTCTAAATGTTCACATGTACCACATCTACTGGTTCTCAGTTATAGTCTACTTGTTACAGTCTCAAAAAACTTCAGTAGATTGGTTAAGCATGATTTATCCTTCATGAATCCATGCTGTTTTCTTTTTCCCATTAATACTTTCCAAATATTCTGTTATCATATCTTTTATAAGAGACTCTCGCGTTTTCCCCACTGCTGATATCAGAGTATCTGGTCTATCATTCTCCCTCTCCTTTCCATTTTAAAGTGGGGTTACATTTGCCACTCTCAAATCTGTCCAAACTGCTCCATAGCCTGCAGAGTTTGGAGGATGACCACCAATGCACCCAACATTTCCAGGGCCACTTCATTTAATACTTTAGGATGTAGATTATCAGGTCTTGGTGATTTGTTAGCACTTAACCCCATTAATCTCCCCAGCATTATTTTCTTATGAATATTGATTTCCTTCATCCTGCTCTCTCACAATATCTTTAGTTCACTAAAATTACTGGGGGGGTTATCTATGTCCTCTTTGATGAACACAGTAAGAAGTCTGACAACACCACGTTTAAGTCCACCCGATTTATTTGTTCATTCTTTTGTGAAGACAGAATCAAAGTCAGTGTTAATTCTTCTGCCATTTCCTTGTTTCCCATTATAATTTCCTCAGTTTCTGGCTGTAAGGGATCTAAATTTGCCTTTATTAATCTTTTCCTCTTTGCATACTTTTAGAAGCTTTTACAGTCAGTTTCTATATTCTCTCCCTCAACTTTCATCACTCCTCAACATGCTCCCTCAAGAGCAATCCTTGAAGGGGCAGCACAGGTGGAGAAGGCGGTGAAGAAGACATATGGTATGCTTGCCTTTGTAAGTGGGTGTATAGAGAATAAAAGCTGGAGTCTGATATTGCAGCTATAGAACATTGTTTAGACCGCATTTAGAGTACTGCGTCCAGTTCTGGTCATCGCACTACTGGAAGGATATGGAGGCCTTAGAGAGAGTGCACAGGAGGTTTAACAGAATGTTGCCTGATATGGAAGATCTTAGCTATAAGGAGAGATTGGGCAAACTGGTGTTGTTCTCCCTGGAAAGACGGAGAATGAGGGGAGACCTAATAGAGGTGTATAAAATTATAAAGAGTATAGATAGGATGAGCAGTGGGAAGCTTTTTCCCAAGTCGGATGTGACAATCACAAGGGGTCATGGGCTTGAGGTGAGATGGGTGAAATACAACTCAGATGTCAGAGGGACATTTTTTACACAGAGGGTGATGAGGGTCTGGAATGCACTGCCAAGCAGGGTGGTGGAGGTGGACATGCTAGGGTTGTTTAAGACTTACCTGGATAGTCACATGATCAGACTGGAAATGGAGGGATACAAACGGATGGTTTAGCTGAAGATCAAGAGCCTTAGAACGTTCCTGGGAATTAATAGATTCCTATCAGTTGTCCAACGAATTTCAAGACTCACCTTGTCACTTACGTTAGAGCTATTGGAGATCTTCCATCACTGTCTGTATAGTCTGTTGTATGTCTATTTATGTTTATTGATGTTTCCTTTGTCAGCGTGAGTGGGCGGACACGACCAGTACAGACTCAGGGTCAGATTCAACAGCGGTACAGCTTTATTTTTTACATCGATGGAGGTGCAGTCAGGATATACAAACCAAACTGTCCCGAAAGCACTCTAAAGACCCACTGCAATGGGCTACAGTTATACTGGAACTTAGATACATTGTACAATTCAAATGCTCATGTTTTATTTACAGTATTCGACTCTGACCATCCTGTTTTGATGTTTTCAAGTATTGTAACGGTGGGTTTAAGTGTGTGTTAATCGTTTCTGTCTGATAAGTTTATCAATGGTCTCGAATCTCCGGGGTTTGAACAATGGGTGTGTGATTATTCTCAGGAAGTTTGTGGGACCAGCGATGCTTCCTTAGTTATGCTAATCCTTAGGTATCTCTATAGAGGGTTACTTGATTAGATCAGAGGTGCTGATTTGGTTGGATGGGGGTGTACTTTTTAATTTAGTTCCTGTAGGTGCCATCCTGTCCAATTCTCTTTGTGTGTTAGCTCTCATTTGCATTCCAAAAACATGTTCTTTCTTGCTAATCTGTGTCTGTTCCCTTATGATCTTTAGTGGGGAGGTTCTGAGTGCAACTTTCGTTTGCTTCTACATTGTGCACCCAACTTCAGAAAATTTGTTGTCCGATAACACCTTTTAAATCCACAGGCAATTCCATCTGCCTTGTCGGCCAACAAGGTTCTTACATGCGATGGGTCGTGCGAGGGTTGCTCTTGGATGTTGCTTCGAGAGTTGCCTAGTGCTTTGCGTCTGTTAGTGTATGCTCAATCTGGACCAATTAACAAGCAACACGACAGCCTTGTGACTATCACTGTCAGCTGTGCAGTTACAGGGACCTGGGTTGGATCTCCGGCTTGGATCAATGTCTGTGGAAGTTTGTACATTCTCCCTGTGCTTGCGTGGGTTTTCTCCAGGCGCTCCTGTTTTCTCCCACACACCAAAGACATGCTTTTTTAGGCTGATTGGCGTCAATAAATTGTCCCTTAATTGGATCTTTCTTAATCTGGCGTACATACATATCCCTAAATTTCCACGCGTTTATTGTGGACTTCCACTAGAGGTAGACAAAAATGTTGATGAGCGATGAAAGGCTTGAATAAGGCTCTCACTGAGTGTTAAAATGGATGGCAGAGGCTTGTAGGGCCGAAGGGCCTGTTTTCCATGCTATGCTGTTCTTTGATCTTTGTTCAAACAAAAGCAGCTTTGAATTTTGTAAGCCCACATTCAGATTGGTCCACTGCTGACACAGGGGTATGATGAAGATCAAGTTAATGTTTGAGAAACTTTAGTCCGTTTGCTGTAACTTCAAACCAGGAGAACACCATCTCGCTGGACATAACTGTTGTGAACCATCTGTTAATGGTCTTTGCAGGTGGTGTAATGATAGTGTCCCTCTCTCTCTCATAGAGGAAGATCCACATGCAGTTCGGGGCATTCCGGTCTGGCAGAAATATCTGATTTGTTGAACTGTCTCTCCCGAGTTCTATCTGTTCGAACATTTTGGTAAAAGAGAGTGAGATATCGTGACAAATTGGTAAGTGGTTTTGCAGGAAATCACTGTAACGTGCTCCTTATCGAGTCGCTGCTTCCTTTATTCAGCCGCTTGTGTGTCTAATCTATCAACCAGTTTGACACATTTATGGTTGTGGTAAAATACAGATATTAATCACATAATAGAGCTACAAACAACATACTTTATCCTGAAGCGTAATCGCATATTTCATGCCCTGTGAACTGACCCAGAGTGAATCTTCAGGGCTTCAGTAGCGACAGCTGAGCTCTAATTCTGCAACTGTGTCACCTCTCTGTCCTTCTTATTATTTCTTCTCAGATGATTGCCTCTCGACGTGACTATTCCATCACAGTCTGAGCTGATCACTCGCATTTTACCAGCATGAAGTCTGCTATCCCTCCCTATTCTCTTCACCTCCTGGTTTTGTGCTCACTGTTCGTCCCTGACTCCCTGCTAAGCAACACCTCAATTTTAAAGTTCTTATTTTTGCTCTCAATTTCCTCCGTAGTCTTGCCACCTCCCCCCCCACCCCCCATCTTGTCCAGTCTCCGAGTTAGCTACTCTCCTCTAACTCTGAGCATCTCCAATTACAATTGGTCCTCCATTAGTGTTTACACCTGGACCCAAAGCTGTGAAATTTCATCTCTAAATTCCTCACCTCTCTACCTCCCCTTCTTCCTTTTACACATTCCTTAAAGCCTGCAGCTTTGACCAAGCACTTGGTCATCTGGCCTAATAGTAGTTGATGTGGCCAGTTTTCAGATTTTGTTCTATAATCTCTTTGCGGTAGCTCTTGGGCTGTTTTATTGCATTTGAGGTGCTGTGGAAATACAGGTTGTTGTTGTAGATGCCCCTGGCAAGGTTGACATTTACTGGCCATTCCTAGTTGTCCCTCGGGAGCGCTAGTTGGCCCGACCCTTGACCCAATGGAAGAAGATGACATTACAGAACACTGACAGCAAGAAAGCATATCGCTGGAGACAAGCCGTCCATGCCAGAGTTTATATTCACAGTAAGAAATCTCACAACACCAGGTTAAAGTCCAACAGGTTTATTTGTAGCAAACACCACTAGCTTTCGGAGCGCTGGCTGTTCCTTCATCAGGTGGGTGTGAGTTCTGATCACAAACAGGGCACATAATGACACAAACTCAATTTACATGAATAATGATTGGAATGTGAGTCTTTACAGCGAATCAATTCTTAAAGGTACAGACAATGTGAGTGGAGAGAGCATTACAAAAAGGTTAAAAAAAAATGTATTGTTTCCAGATAGGAAAGTTAGTGTCTCACTATCCTTCTTCTAACTTCATTGGTGAATCTCTCTGGCCATGTGCTAATCCAGCTTGCTCTTCTATACATCTACCATCTCCATAGAAACACTGAAACTTATAGCAGGGCAGGAGATCATCTGGCTCATTTTGTCTATTAATCAGAAATGTGATACCCATCTAATTATTAGCAGGTAACCCATAGGTCATTGCTTATTGCACTTCATGACAGTTTCTGCCTCTATCATCCTGTGGGGGAATAAGTTCAGAGCTTTATTCGATTTGATTTGATTGAATTTATTATTGTCACATGGATTAACACACAGTGAAAAGTATACAGACAAAACATACTGTTCATAGAGAAAGAAAGGAGAGAATGCAGAATGTATTGTTACAGTCATAGCTAGGGTGTAGAGCAAGATCAACTTAATGCAAGGTTAATTCTTTCAAAAGTCTGACAGCAGCAGGGAGGAAGCTGGTTTTGAATTGGTTGGTATGTAATGTCAGGCTTTTGTACCTTTTTCTCCTCCTTAACTCCTGTCCAATCATTGATATCCACTTAACCTGTTCCTTAATGTAGTAAATTATGCATTCTTGCCACTTTTTGATAACAATGTTGCTCCCGAATTCCCTACTGAATTCATAGAACCATGGAATCCCTACAGTGTAGAAGGAGGCCATTCAGCTCATCAAGTCTGCACCAAACACAATCTCATCCAAACCCTATCCCTGCAATTATCTTATTAATATGGACAATCTACCTAACCTGCACATCTTTGGACAGTGGGAGGAAACCAGAACATCCAGAGGAAACCCACGCAGACACAGGGAGAATGTGTAAACCCCACACAGACAGTGCCTCAAACTGGGAAACAAACCAGGGCTGCTCACGCTGTGAGGTGCAACAGTGCTAACCACAACACCACTGTGCCGCCCCATGGACTAATCAGTAACTATGGTGTTTGAAATTATTTTTATATGGGATAGAGTCATAGAGTCATAGGGTTTTTTTAAAAAAGGGTGACATTGTCAAGTTGGGCTGAAGGGCCTGTTTCCATGCTGAAAACCTCTAAGTTAGTCCCAATTGCCTGCATTCAGCTAGATTCCCTGATACCCTTCTTACCCATGTAACTATCTAAACACTTTTTAAAACACAAAATTGTGCCTGCTTCTATTACTACCTCTAGCAGCTTGTTCCAGACACTCACCACCCTCTAAAAGTTGCTCCTCTGGATTCTTTTTCATTTATCCCCTCTCATCTTAAACTATGCCCTCTAGTTTTAGACTTCCCTACGTTTGGGAAAAGATATTGACTATCTAGATGATCATTATTTTATAGACCTTGACAAGATCACACTTAAGCTTCCTGTGCTCCAGAGAAGAGAGTCATAGTCTACACAGCCTCTTCTTGTAACTCAAACCATCAAGTCCCAGCAACATCTGAGTAAATCTCTTCTGCACTCTTTCTAGTTTAATCATATTCTTTCTATAACAGGGTGACTAGAAGTATACAAACAGTTAAGTAGCACAAAGCAAAGACTGGAGGTAAATGGCTGTTTCTATTTTGGTTGGCTAGTGGTGTGCCTCAGCTATCAGTGTTGGGACAGCAATTGTTTACAATTTACATAGATGATTTGAAGTTGGGACTAAGTGTTGTGTGTCAAAATTCACAATTGACACTAAAATGGGTGGCAGAGCAAAGTGTGCAGAGGACACTGAAAGTCTGTAAAAGGATATAGATAGTCTAAGTGAGTGGGTGAGGATCTGGCAGATGGAGTACAACGTTGGCAAACGTGACGTTATCCATTTTGATGGAAATAACAGCAAAATGGGCTATTATCTAAATGGTAAAAAATTGCAATATGCTACTGTGCAAAGGGATATGAGTGTCCTTGTGCAAGAATCTCAAGGAATTGGTTTGCAGTGCAGCGGATAATTAAGGAGGCAAATGGAATTTTGTCCTTCATTGCTAGAAGGATGGAGTTTAAAAACAATGAGGTTATGTCGCAGCTGTATAAGGTGCTGGTGAGGCCACATCTGGAGCACTGTGTACAGTTTTGATCCCCTTATTTGAGAAAGGATATACTGGCACATGAGAGGGTGCAGAGGAGATTTACTCGGTTGATTCCGGAATTGAGAAGGTTGGCTTATGAGGACAGACTGAGTAGACTGGGGCTATACTCATTGGAATTCAGAAGAATGAGGGAAGATCTTACAGAAACATATAAGATTATGAAAAGAATAGATAAGATAGAAGCAAGGAAGTTGTTTCCACTGGCAGGTGATACTAGAACTAGGGGCATGGTCTCAAAATAAGGGGGAGCAGGTTTAGAACTGAGTTGAAGAGGAACTTCTTCACACAAAGGGTTGTGAATCTGAGGAATTCCCTGCCCAGTGAAGCAATTGAGGCTACCTCATTGAATGTTTTTAAGGCAAGGATAGACATATTTTTGGACAGTAAGGAAATGAAGGGTTATGGTGAGCTGGCAAGTAAGTGGAGCTGAGTCCACAGAGAGAACAGCCATGATTTTATTGAATGCCAGGGCAGGTGCTAGGGGCCAGATGACCTACTCCTGCTTGTAGTTCTCATGTTCTTAAGTACACAATATGTCCAAGTGTGTTCTTACCAATGTCTTGTACAACTTCAACAAGACGTCCCAACTCCTGTATTCAATGTTCTGACCAATGAAACCAAGTTTGCTGAATGCCTTCTTCACCACCCTGTCCACCTGTGACTCCACTTTCAAAGAGCAATGAACATATACCTCTAGCTCTCTTTGTTCTATAACTCTCCCCAGTGCCCTACTATTAACTGAGTTTAATCTACCAAAATGTATCACCTTGCATTTATCTAAATTAAACTTCATCTGCCATTCATCAGCCCACTGACCCAATTGTTCAAGACCCAATTGGAGATAACTTACTTCACTGTCCACTATGCCCACCGATCTTGGTGTCATCTGCAAATTTACTAACCATGCTTCCTATATTCTCATTTAAATCATTAATAATTAATGACAAATAACAGTGACATCAGCACAAATCCCTGAGGCACACCGCTGGTCATATTTAGCATGTATGAAATGTATTTAATCTCTTTCATAGTGAGCAAGCCCAATTTCAATCTTGCGGCCCATTGAGATGAAGGCGGGTGGCTCATGTTGCCCATTCACTAGCCTCAGATGACCATCATCAGTCTGGAGTCACATATTGGCCAGACCAGGAAATGATGGCAGATTTCCTTCCCTCAAGGACATTAGTGAACCCAGTGGGTTTTTATGACAATAGCTGAGAACAGTTTCCGAGCACCATTACTGGGACTAGCCTTCAATTGCAGATTTATAAACCAAATTTAAATTCCTCCCACTGTCCTGATGGGATTTAAACTTCTGTCTCCAGAACATTAGCCTGGGTCTCTGGATTACCAGCCCAGTGACATTACCAGTGTATTACCGTCACCACCGAGATTCAAGTCTTCTAGTTTCAGGCACCCACACAAGTGAAAATATTTTCTCTACAAATTCTATTAAACCTTTTTATGGCTTTAAAGACCTTAGAATAATGTCACCTTGCATGTTTCAAAACAAGTTCTCTAAAGCTGGAGAACGTTGCCTCTAATCAAAATGAGTGTGAGATTTATTAAGTGGGTAAAATCAGTACAACTGACCTTTAAGCAAAAGGCAAATTAACTTCTGCTTTTCCCAAATTAGAACAGTGGCTACAATTCCAAAAATGTTTCATTGGCTTTGCGACATACAGGCACCATGAAAGGCATGATGAAAACATGTTTTTTTTTATAAATCGCTAAAAGTGATGTGAACCCTATTATATCAGTGCAGTGAATTCTCACTGTCCATCATAGGATCAAAATGTTGGAGGCATTTCTCCCCAAGAAAATTCTAAATGTTGCATTCAGGTAAAATTGGAGAAAACCACACTGTTTTTCTCAGCGGTAGTTTCAAATCTCCCACACTCTGTGCAGTGCCTCAATGTGAATCTCATTAAAAGTCAGCGAGTGGAGGGGCCTGCAAGATAGTGCTGAGTGGGCCATTGCGCATGCTCCAATCTGTCAGCACTGAGATAGGCACATGCGCAGCATTCCCACCCTGCCGGACTTCTGATCACAGACCAGCTTGATTGTTAGCCAGACCCTTGTGGATGTGTCCCCCCATCTCTGCCCCTCAGACCCTCCCCATGTCCTGATTGCTGAGATTCCGGACATGTTTGGGCCATTCTCAGCGTCCCTGCTCCGTCTCAATCTCACCCCCACTCTCCCGCAACCCTGATCTTCCAATTCCTCCTCATCGGCAGCCCCTATCTACTCCATCACAGTCTCAATGTCACCTGCAGCCCCAAAACCCACCCCCTCATGCTAGCCCGATGCCCAGCCCCAATTGCTGGCCTCCCTCTCTCTGATCTCAGTTTGATTGCAGAGTGGAAGCGGGAACCCCTCACATCCATCGATCTCCCTCTCCTAGAGTCCCTACCCCCATTAGGTCCCACCCCGTTAGACATCACCCCTTTTGGCATTGCCCAATACCCGGGTAGGTGATGCCAAGGTGCCTTGGAGCATTGACACTTTGCTGCTTGGGCAGTGCTGGAGACTGAGGGTGGGACTACCAGGCTGAGAGTCCACTCACCTCATCCCCTGACCCCCTGGAAGCCTCAATCGCCCCCTTCACTCCAGTGAGGTTGGGCCACCAACTCCCCACAAGTGGGGAGCTCCTGTAAACCCCGCTGGATGGGAGCAGGGGGGGAGAAGGTAATTGGGTTTAGGGATTTCAGCTTCGGGCTCACATAAGTATTACCATATTTAATTAACTTTGCACTGATTTCTGGTGTGGAACTGAGGAATTGGAAATCCGGCTGGTGGGAACTTGCAGAGACCGTGGTGCCCAGTGGAGAGGTCACGAAATAGCCTCCACTCGAGAATCTGGGCCTGCTGTCAAATTTCCTCTTGTATCAAATCATCCCTATTATGTTTATCTTGATGCAATATTGAAAATTTTATTTTGTTTCTTATGTGGTTGACTTGTGCAGGGTCACCCACCCCCGCTCACTGATCTCCAATGGCTCTCATTCCACCAACACTTTGGGTTGGATCTTCTGGTCCTGCCAAAAGCAATACCACCCCCCCCCACCACACACACACACACACACACACACACACACACACACACACACCACACACACACACACACACACACACACACACACACACACAACCACCACAACCCCGCCGCCCCACCCCCACCCCCAACCACAGCACAAGTTTCTGGCAGTGGGATGGGCGTGCTACACAGAACGCCGCGTAGAGCATCTTGTAGAACAGAAGACGTCGGCAGGACTGGAAAATCTCACCACCAATCATTAGGAACTCACCTCTGTCACTGGGAAACACAACACAGGGGAGCCGGATCATCCCTCCATTTGGATTCTTAAATTCTCAGGCGGGATTTTCTGTTTCAACCGCTGCGAGTCTCTTTGTGACGGAGGTGGCCCACCCTTGGCTGGCAGCAGGATTTCCTCATTCAGCTATTGTTTGATTTGATTTGATTTGATTTGATTTGATTTGATTTGATTTGATTTATTATTGTCACATGTATTAACATACAGTGAAAAGTGTTATTTCCTGAGCACTATTACAGACAAAACATAATGTTCATAGAGAAGGAAACAAGAAAGTGCAGAGTGTAGTACAAAGAACAAAACAGCACGGGAAACAGGCCCTTCGGCCCAACGAGCCCGCGCCGCCACCCCGATGTTCCCACCTCTACCCACGATCCCTGTCCATGTTTATAGATCTATGGATTAAAAATCAAATTTGAGACAATTTAGGGAGAATTGGTTTTGCCAATCAGCCTAAGAGCACATCTTTGGGATGTGGGAGGAAACCAGAGCTCCTGGAGAAAACCCACGCAAGCACGGGGAGAATGCGCAAACTCCCACAGACACAGGCCCAAATTCATGTATCTGCACAGCACAGCGATAGTCACTGAGCTGTCGTGTTGCCCATCAGATGATCCAGGTCAAGCTTACACTAACGACGTGAAGCACTAGGATACTCTCAAAAAAATCCAAGAGCAGCCCTCTCACAAACCATCGCGTGCATGCCCCTTGTTAGGCAACAAGGTGGACCAAAGCACCTGTAGGATAAAAACAAGTACAAGTACATCAATATCATAAAAAGTGTTAGAGTCACAGCTAGGCTGTAGAGAAAGATCAAATAATGCAAGGTAAGTCCATTCAAAAGGCTGACACCAGCAGGGAAGAAGCTGTTCTTGAGTCAGTTGGTATGTGGTCTCAGACTTCCGTATTTTTTTCTTGACAGAAGAAGCTGGAAAGGAGAATGTCCAGTGTGCGTGGGGTCCTTAATTATGCTGGGTGTTTTGCCGAGGGAAGTATAGATAGAATTAATGGATGGGAGGCTGGTTTGCATGATGGATTGGGCTACATTGCTAGCTTTTTACAGTTCCCTGCGGTCTTGGGCAGAGCAGGAGCCATACCAAGCTGTGATACAACCAGAAAGAATGCTTTCTGTGGCACGTCTGTAAAAGTTGGTGAGAATGGTAACTGACACGTCAAATTTCCTGAGTTTTAGTCTACTTCTCAATGGATTTTCCCATCAAATGCGTCACTTGCTGCTGGGAAATTAGTAGGGGGGTTACGCCATTGGCAGGACAGGAAAATCCTGCCAACTGGAAAATTCTAGCTCTCACCTTCATTTTCAATCTCACCGTGGCCTGGTCCTCTGTACCTCTGCAAGTTTCTCTGGCTGTAAGATAGTCTGAAATCTCTGCAAATTCTTTTCACTCAAACTCCCATTAAATGATTTGGGACAGTTACCTACATTTAATGTGTTATTTATTTTTTAACTCTTCTTTCACAACATGCCTACTCTCCAAAGCTATCCGTGAGGCTGAGATCACAGAGCTGAAGATCGATCTGTTTTGAATCTGCGATTTTCCCTAGAACTACACAGCGGGCTTGAATGAACTGCAAAGCTATTGAAATAAGATTATTTTGAATGTTATAAATACATCCCCTCCTGCCAGAATGGAATGCCTGTGGCTAATCAATGTGCTTCTCTTTCTTCCCCTTTGGTGGGGAAAAAAACAACCAAGTAAGCAATGGCTGGACATTTCCGTTCTCATTGGAGTTGGGTGTTTCAGTGACGGAAATAGAAAATATCACAAGATTACTTCAATGTGAAAGCTTGCGCAATTGTCATCTTCCTCCATCTCCTGATGTTTAACATTGAGAATCTCAATGCAATGTATTAGTATCTCATTATTGAATCATACATCATCACTCTTGCGCTCCCATGTTTAATAATCTATCCACAGCAGCTCCTGCCGATACTCCCTGGCTGACCTCTACAGTATTCCCCAAGGTTCTGCACACAAGTGTCTCAGATGCAATCTCCAAGAGGGCAGATAACTTTGTCTATTTCGACTGGTATCAGGACACAAGATCTCTGTTTATCCACAGGTGCAGGGTGCCATCGATCGCAGTCACGTGGCACTCAGATCTCTGAGGGTGGATCCAAGCAGCTTTGCCAGCATGGAGTGTATGTCTAACAGCAATAAAGACTAAATGTCTTAGATAAAGGTCTCCACTGTGATTGTGGTGTTGACCTCAATGCATTGCAGTGTCAGCACAATCACCTCAGGTAGAAGGCAGAGAGACTCCTCCAAGCATTCATTCAATCCAAGGGGTGTATCTGATTTTCCTGAGTTGGTCTTTGGAGCTCCAGCAACTGAGGCATGACTGAGTCCAAAGATTTGTCACCTGACGGGGCCTCAGTAGATTTCTGGGCTCCAACAATCCTCTGAAAGCTGACATCCTGGGTCATCCATGCCATTGCTGGCTGTGACTCTGAGAGTGTGATATGTTCACTGCATTGGGAATGCAAGGCTACTTTCAAGCTAGCCAATGAGGTGCGTGCTGGTGGAGAGTGCTGGTGGAGGGAGAAGGTGGAGGGAGTGTGTGGAGGGAGTGTGTGGAAGGAGTGGGTGGAGGGAGTTGGTGGAGGTTGTGGGTGGAGGGAGTCAGTGAAAGAAATGGTGGGCATTGTGATAGTTCATTGACATCAGGGTTGGTGAATCTCTCCTCTGTGTTGGTGCTGGGGTTAGAGTGCAGGACCTGGCTGGTGATCTCCCTGGGCTGCTTCCTAGATGTGAGAAAATGGAAAGGTCACTGTTGGGTCCATTCAATCCTTTGAACAGATAAGGGGACAGAACTGTACGTGGTTTTAAAATGACTTTCTTTTATTGAACAGAACTTAAAAAAATCAACATGACAAAAGCAAAAAGAAAGCTAATTTGGAGACTGGCTGTTAAGACAGTCCTTAAACTGAGCTTGAGTGGAATGTATTTATAACATTTAAAACAATTTTATTCCAATAGCCTTGCGGTTCACTTGACCCCGCTATGTGGTTCTCAGCCATATGGACTAGGGAAAATCGCAGACTCAAACCACATCGTGAATCAGAATGGAAAGCACAGAGTAAAATCCACAATATATCTCAACCCTTATCTAGTTATTGTAGTTGTCCTTCACATGCTGCCTCTGTTTAAAAAATCAAGTCTTGCAACTGGTGTTATGAAAATGTGGTTTTGCCTGCATTGTGTACTCTTCAGGAATGCAGTCAATTTCTAGCTAACACAGCATGCTTTCCGAGTTATAAGATGTAGTCAATCTAGCAGTGTTAGTTAACCTGTTGAGTCTACCATTTAAATGTAATCGCAAAGGCAGAAATATCTTAAAATGAAATCTTTGCATTACATCGATTGAAGCAAACAGGGCTAAGCATACACAGGATCTCTCAGTCATTAATGCTAGGCAGAGGCCTATATAAATACTGTTGTCTGATGGGTGATGAAGTGCTGGATCCTCACTTGGTTTATCTTTGCCATCAGTAGGGGAGTGGACAACCTCCCTGCCAGCTGGATGGATCGCTATTCTAAGTCTGTGTAGGTTTTAAATTCTGGCATCAGGAATCTCTTGTTGTGCGCTGGCTTCTCCACAATGAACAGGTCTAGAGAGAGTGTGAGCAGGACTGGTGATAGAGCAGGGGATTAGGATGTGGCACAGTGGTTAGCCCTGCCGCCTCACAGCGCCAGGGACACATGTTCGATTCCTGGCTTGTTTCACTGTCTGTACAGAGTCTGCACGTTCTCCCCATATCTGCGTGGGTTTCCTCTGGGTACACTGGTTTCTTCCCTCCGTTGAAAGATGTGTGGATTGGGTGGATTGACCATGATAAATTGCCTCTTAGTGTCAAGGGACTAACTAGGGTAAATGCACGGGGTAGGGTCTGAGTGGGATTGTGGTTGGTGCAGACTTGATGGGCCGAATGGCCTCACTCTTCACAGTAGGATCAAATGATTCTACGATGTCTGACGTGTTGAAAAACAGTTAAGTTTCACATTTCTTTTAGCTCTGTTGCTCTGAAACATAAACTTTATTTCTCTCTGTACATAGCCACTCCTGCTGAATACTTCCAGTATTTTCTGTTTAAAATTCAGATTTCTTGCAGTTGCAGTGTTTTATTTCTCCAACAGCTTTCAGTCTTGGAATAACAGGGTCGGGGGGTTGGAGCAGGGAGGTGGTGAGGTGGAGGGGGGGTAATAGGAGAGTGGGGACTGTGTTTGGAGGGGGCTCCTTCCCTCTTATCAAAATGTGCGTTGTTTCAAACCTCTGCCCGACATCTAAAAAAGATTGTGAGAAGTGCGCAGCTCCCTGTCTGGCACATTCGAAGAGATGGCAGCGGACGAGATGGGCCAAACGGCCTCCTTCGGTCCAACAGTTTGCAAGTGAGCATGTTCCTCTCGAATGGTCCTCGCATTCATCCCACACGTGTTAATGGGGCTGATGGCTGGCGTTTCTCTGCGATCCTCAGCTCCATTAGCCGTTTTGACTGACCTAATTGCTCATTGAGCCTGCAGAATGCAGTTAGAAATGGCAGTACTAATTATCCCTTCGCTGAATTGAAACGCTCTCCCTCCCCCTCCCCAAACCACCCCCCCCCCCCCCCCCCACACACACACACACACACACACACACACACACACACCCCCATTACTAAGATCTCCAACGCTCTTGGTTTAAAAACATTGAAAAGCCCCTGTCAGAAATCATCCCGTAGTTTGCTTTTCACCGTCGTGTGGTTACAAATTCTTTTCGACAGAAGTTTAAATAATTGGTTTATTAAAACTTGTCTGAATGATCAGGGTGGTGGGGAGTAGGGGGTGAAGTTGCGGAGAGAAAGGAGCGTTGTAAGCATGACAGCCTAAAATATCTCATGGGCAGATTCGGGAGCACAGATTGTTGCTGACAAACTGCACGCAACACAAAGGCCCCAAGATATCCTCAGACCTTCAGTTTAGTGAGCATAGGTGAAGCAACATCTGCATGGAGATTAATACGCTGCTTTGCATGACAGTGCATGTTTAATGAGGCACAGCTTCTGGGTGAGACGTGCTCTGAGCTACGTTGTTAGCTCTATGCATGGGCGTGTGCGCAATCACTCAGGCAGAAGAACGATTACACAAGATGCTACAAGCCTGTTAGTGCTGGCCTCTTCTTTTATTGTCAACGCCGACAATAAAAAGTCACGTTTACACAGCACCTTTAACGGATTAAAATGCCTCAGAGAAATGTTTATCAAACAGCTGTTGCAGACAAGAGACAGCCAGGCAAACTGCACTGACTTCCTCTTACCACCTGTACAAAACAGTCGTAAAATCACAGAACTCTACAGTGCAAAAGAGGCCCTTCGGCCCATTGAGTCTGTACCAACCAGAATCCCACCCAGAGCCTAACCCCATATCCCTACATATTACACTCACTAATCCCTCTAACTTACACACTCTAAGGGGCAATTTCTTAGCATGGCCAATCAACCTAACCTGTAGATCTTTGGACTGTGGGAGGAAACCCATACAGACATGAGGAGAATGTGCAAACTCCACACAAACAGTGATCCGAGCCAGGAATCGAACGCAGGACCCTGGAACTGTGAAGTAGCAGTGCTAAACACTGTGCTACCGAGCCGCCCCAAAACCTCACAGAGGTTTACATCATGGAAACATGCCCTTTGGCCCAACTTGTTCAAGCCAGCCTTATTTTTAACCATTAATCTAGTTCCAGTTGCCTGTATTTGGCCCATATCCCTTGTATCCATCTCACACAAGTAACTGTCTAAATACTTTTTAAAAGACAACATTGTACCCACCTCTCCTACTACCTTTGGCAGCTCATTCCAAATGCTCACCACCCTCTATGTAAAAAGATTGTCCCTCTGGATCCTTTTGTATCTCTCCTCTCCCACTTTAAACTTATGCCTTCTAGTTTTAGACTCCCCGACCTTTGGGAAAAGATGTTGACTATCGAGCTGATCTGTGCCCCTCATTATTTTACAAACCTCTTGCATCAGAGGTTTATCCCTAAGTCTTCTATGTTCCAGAGAAAAATGTCCCAGTCTATCCAATCTCTCCTTATATGAACAAAGAACAAAGAACAAAACAGCACGGGAAACATGCCTTTTGGCCCAACGAGCCCGCGCCGCCACCCCAATGTTCACACCTCTACCTGCGATCCCTGTCTATGTTTATAGATCTATGGATTAAAAATCAAATTTGAGACTATTTAGGGAGAATTTGTTTTGCCAATTAGCCTAAGAGCACATCTTTGGGATGTGGGAGAAAACTGGAGCACCCGGAGAAAACCCACGCAAGCACGGGGAGAATGCGCAAACTCCCACAGACACAGGCCCAGATCCATGTATCTGCACAGCACAGCGATAGTCACCGAGCTGTTGTGTTGCCCATCAAATGGCCCAGGTCAAGCATACACTAACGACGTGAAGCAGTAGGATACTCTTGAAAAAGATCCAAGAGCAGCCCTCTCACAACCCATCGTGTGTCTGCCCCTCATTAGACAACAAGATGGACCAAAGCACCTGTAGGATAAAAACAAGTACATCAATATATCTTAAACCATCAAGTCCAGGGAGCATCCTAGTAAATCTTTTCTACACTCTTTCTAATTTAATAATATCCTTTCTATAATAGGGTACAAAACAATACACATTATTCCAAATGTGCCCTTACCAATGCCTTGTACAACTTCAACAAGACATCCTAACTCCTTTGTTCAATATACAGGTATTTTCAATTAGTCTTTTTTTAAAAAAGTGGGTTTATTTAATTTATTATTTATTAATGCCACAAGTAGGCTTACAGAATTGCTAAGCAGATCTTCGATAAGAAACATTTTCAGGGTAAACTGCACTAAGATGATAAGTACAAACAATACAAGATCACCTTAAAGAAGAGCATTACAAACTTCTGATTTGCTGGTCACCTCTTTTGGGAAAACACTGCGGTCAATTGGTTCATGTAGAGGACAATCTACATCCAACTCATAACAGCCAATAGACCCAAAGGAATGCCAGGCGTGGCACGGCTGCAGAAGTTCCCACAACCACAGATAGCAAAGCACAAACTGCCAGTGCTATGGGTGTCATTGCCAATCCATTGCTGGGTTCTTCAGGCATGAGAGAATCTACCGAAGATGATGAAGTCACTTCCAACTTGGATATACGCAAATAACAAAGACTCAGCCACCACTTGGAGTGGGATTTAAGAGAGGTGGGGAGATTCAGAAGGTCACCATGATGTAGAGATGCCAGGGGGCACAGTAAGAAGTCTCAACACACCATGTTAAAGCCCAGCAGATTTATTTGGTCGCACGAGATTTTGTAGTGCTGCTCCTTGACTTCATGAAGGGGCAGTGCTCCCAAAGCTCATGGATACAAATAAACCTGTTGGATTTTAACTTGTGCTGTGAGCCTACTTACAGGTTGAGAGGGGCATTCCTTAGACAGCTGATTTCACGGTCACCAGTGGCAGAATAATTGCAATTGGGAATATGCCAGAGGAACCAGGGCCAATACAGGTCAGTGAGCTCAGGGGTGGAGAGTGAGCTCAGGGGTGGAGAGTGAGCTCAGGGGTGGAGAGTGAGCTCAGGGGTAGAGAGTGAACTTGATGCTGATAACTGCTTTAGGGTGGTTGGTGAGAGGTACACCTCCAGTTAAGCATCATTTAGCACCATGCTGCTGTGGGGTTACCTGAATCATAAAATCCTTGTATGGAGGTCCACTGAGATCTTTGGTGAAGTTTTTAAAGTTAGCAAAGAGCTGTTGTCTTGTTGGTGCTTTGTTGTGGTGCAGGCACTTCCCCTGGATGATTCATGGCTGAACTAGGAAGGGCACAGGTTCAATTCCAGTGTGAAATATCTTTCAATATCAACCAGCATAACAGGAACTCAGGCAGTGACGACGGCAGGTGTATCATAGAATAAATGTTGCATAGCAACAAGTCATTCAACCTATTGAGTACATTTGGTGCTCTGCAGAATAACCCATTCAGTCCCATTTCCCCACACTGCACGCCGCCAGCCTTGAAAGTTATTTCCCTCAGTGGAAATCCAATTTCCTTGTACAATAACTGAGTCTTTTTGTTATAAATGTAAATATTGATGCCTGATTAACCTGGTCACTCTATTATAGAAAAGATATTATTAAACTAGAAAGAGTGCAGAAAAGATTTACTGGGATGCTACTGGGACTTGATGGTTTGGGTTATAAGGAGAGTCTGGATAAACTGGGACTTTTTCTTTGGAGGGTAGGAGGGTGAGGGGTGATCTACAGAGGTCTATAAAATAATGAGGGACATAGATCAGCTAGATAGTCGATACCTTTTCCCCAAGGTACGGGAGTCTAAAATTAGAGGGCATAAGTTGAAGGAGTGGTGAGTGGAGAGATACAAAAGTGTCTAGAGACAGTTTTTTCACACAGAGGGTGGTGAGTGTCTGGAAAAAGCTGCCAGAGGTAGTAGTAGAGGCAGATATAATTTTGCCTTTAAAAAACATTTAGATAGTTACATGGGTAAGATGGGTATAGAGGGATATGAGCCAAATGCGGACAATTGGGGCTAGCTTACGGATTTAAAACAATAGTTGACATGGACAAATTAGGCCGAAGGGCCTGTTTCCATGCTGTAAACCTCTATGACTTTGTGATTCTATTGCTTTAAGAGTTGATCATATGACTTGCTGGTGATGTCATTGGGGTGTGTCACAGGTTCCTGTCTTACTTTCAATTTCACTCTGTCTGGGCAACAGCTCCTCAATAAACCTGGTTGTTGTCATTTTGAACCTAAGCACGCATAGTACATCTTTTTTCTTTAAAATCCATAAACCCTTACATCGGTAGGACATTACACTGTCAACTTTTATCATTCTTATAGACAGTGCTTTCCAGGTTTTACCGTTCCCTGCGTAAAAATGGCCTTCCTCACATCCACTCCAAAGCTCTTGACCAAAACATGATCTCCAGAATTCTCCAGCTGTTTACACCAGCAGGATTCTCCAGTCCCATTGCAATGAATGAAGACGTGGCTGAGTACCAAATTCTATGTTCTCACTGGCAGTGGTGAAGGGGTGTGAACAGCCAGAGAATTCTGGCTAGCAATTTTTGATGTCCACTTTATCTAAATCTGTCAAAACCTGTACACCTCTATCATGTATCCCCTTGAACTCCTTTGCTTCAAGGAGAACACCTCAGCTTCTGTGATCTATAGCAAAATAAAGTTAAAATGCATTTATTATCACAAGTAAGCTTACATTAACACTGCAGTGAAATTACTGTGAAAATCCCCCAGCTACCATGCTCCAGCACCTGTTTGGATACACTGAGGGAGAATTTAGCACAGCCCAATGCACCTAAGCAGCATGTCTTTGGACTGTGGGAGGGAACTAGAGCCCCCAGAGAAAACCCATACAGACATGGGGAGAATGTGCAAAATCTGCACAGACAGTGAACAGTTGCTAAAGAATGAACCCGGGTCCCTGGCACTGTGAGGCGGCAGTGCTAACCACTGTACCCCCCAATCTAACCTTGTATCTAAAATTCTTTCATCCCTGGAACTAATCCGGAAAATTTCCATATGCCATTAAGTCTATATTTCTTCTCCCTATTCCTTCTGTCAAAATGCAGCTTCACATTGATCTCGGTATGACATTTCACTTGTCACTACTCTAACCAATATAGCTATCTGTGTGCTGTTAAATTGTATTATTCTCACGGTTTGCCACACTTCCAGCTTTGATGTCATTTGGAAGTTTCACTCTGTATTCCAATATCCAAGTTCCACCATTTTCCAATCTGAAAAACAACCATTTATCACAACTCCTGCTTTCTGCTTTTAAGTCAATTTTTAAAATCTACTTGGATACTGTCTTTCCTATTCCAGAAACTTCACTTTCATTAACCAGCCTTTTTTGTGATGCTTTCTTATAATCATTATAGATAACATCCGCTGCATTCCCTTCATTAAACTTCCCTCTTTCTTCATCAAAAATTCAATTCGATTACTCAAACACAATCTACATTCCCCAATCTGTGCTGACATTCCCGAACTCAAACCTTTCCAGCTGCTGGTCAATTCATCTCCAGATTCCTACTTTTGAAAAAATCCTGACATTAAACTGATTGCACTCATAATGGCCTTAAAACTTCCCTTTGATAAAAATGTCATAATTTCATGCCTGGTATATGAGTGTTCATATGTTTGTATGTACATGTCTCAGTATATTTGTTTGCACATGTGTGCATTTGTGTGTGCATCTGTATGTGAACATGTTTTCAGAATTGCATCTTTATGTGTTTACATTTGTGTTTGCCATGTGTGTTTTGTGTCAATGTGTACACATGTATGTGTTCACATATCTGCGCATAAGTGTCTGTGTTTTTATGCACATATAGGCCTGTCTGTATACAGACATTTGTGTGTTAGTGCGAATGTGCATATATGTACATGGATATGTGTGTGTGTGTTTGTCTGTGTGCTTGGGTGTGTGGTGATGGTGTGTCTAATTGTATGCGAGTATACTTGTGTGTCCGTGTGTATCTGTGTTTGTGTGTTTTTGTGAGTGTATTTATCAGTGTGTGGTGTGTGTGTGTGTGTGTGTGTGTGTGACAGAGAGAGAGGGAATGTATTTGTGTGTGTGTGCGTGTGTATCTGTGTGTGTGTGTGTGTGTGTGCGTGTGTATCTGTGTGTGTGTGTGTGGTGTGTGTGTGTGTGTGTGTGTGTGTGTGTGTGTGTGTGTGTGTGACAGAGAGAGAGGAATGTATTTTGTGTGTGTGCGTGTGTATCTGTGTTGTGTGCGTGTGTATCTGTGTGTGTGTGTGTGTGTGTGTGTGTGACAGAGAGAGAGGGAATGTATTTGTTGTGTGTGCGTGTGTATCTGTGTGGTGTTGTGTGTGTGTGTGTGTGTGTGTGTGTGTGTGTGTGTGTGTGTGTGTGTGTGTGTGTGACAGAGAGAGAGAGAGACACACACAGAAGTTTTAGCACATCACCCATGCTGATTCTGCGAGTCTTGCAGAACAGAATTCTCCATTAGCCTTGGGCAGAGTTTTACGAGACTCACCAGAGGGAAGTTACAAAATCCTGTGTAAAGTGTCTGTCTGTCAGAGTGTGTGTGTGAGTGTGCGTGTGCGTGTGCATGTATGTGTGTGCGTGTGTGTGTGTGTGTGTGTGTGCGTGTGTATGTGTGTGTGTGTGTGTGTGTGCGTGTGTGTGTGTGTGTGAAAGAGAGAGTGTGAATATGTGTGTGTTTGTGTTCATGTGTTTGAGTGAAGGCGGAATGAAACCCAGTTGTACTGTCCTCCTTTCCCTCCATTCTTTCTCCTTCCCGCTGACTGACTGACATACCCAGTGCCTTGCAGCATTGGCATCGTAACCCACCAAGAAGAGCATTAAAGTTGGCCACCCGCAGTGCCTTTAAGCTTTAGAATTAAATATTAATATGAAGGCTTCATACTTGTTGCATTCACTGTGAAGTCCAAGTCGGGTGTAGCTTTCTCCTTGAAAGAAGCTGATTCAAAGTAACTTCATGTTGCTGCTGCAGTCTCTGAGCTGGATTAACCATATTCACCCTGTGTTTCAGTAAAAAAAATCTATCTTCAATCAACTCGAAACTGCAGGATGACTGGAATAATTGGCTTCACAGATAACTGAGCACACCCCCAGATTGCACCCATGCCAGAAAATTAGAAATACGATTGTTTCACATACGTATCTTGTTATACTTTGAATTCTGGATTCTCACAGCACAGCTGGAGGCCATTTGAGCCATCACACTTGTGCCTGTCCTTTGAAAGAGCAAGCCAATTAGCCCTCTTACTCAAAGCCCAGTGTTTTCTAATAAGTTTGCAATTCCTTTTTGAAAATTATCATTTCACCTTCTTCCATCACCTTTCCAGGCAGTGTGTTACAAATTTAAATAACTACATCCCTTAGGTATTAGACAGGTTGATTTCAAATAACATGACAGAATTTATAAAACATCCTAATCACAGAGGATAGAATATTTAAGCAGCTCAGGGGATGAAAGGTTGTCAAGTTGCCAGGACCCAATGAACTGCATATTGGGGTTTTAATGGACGTGTCTGCAAAGATAAAGAACCAATTGGTTAAAATTTTTCGTAACTCACTAAATTCCAGGAGGGAACCAGAATATTGGAAAACAGTCAATGTGACTCCCTTCTTCAAAAAGGGAGAAAGGAAGAAAGTGGAGAATTATAGGGCAGTTAGTTCAACATCTATTATTGGCAAGATGCTGGAGTCAATGATCAAAGAGGAAATAGCTAATCATTTAGGACAGCTGAATAGAATAAAACCTGATCATGGTTTTATGAAAGGCAAATTATGTTTGATGAATTTGCACAAATTCTTTGAGGATGTAACAGAAAGATAGAAGGGAACCTGTAGATATTGTGTAATTGGATTTCCAAAAGGCATTTGACAAGATGCTACATAAGAGGGTGGTCCATGAAGTAAAAATGCATGGAACTGGGGGATGTGTGTTAGCATCGATTGAAAACTGGCTGTTAGAAAACAAAGAGTTGGAAAAAAGAATGGATCTTTTTCAGAATGGAAAAATATAACTAGTGGAATACCACAGGGATCAGTTCTTGGCCCACAATTGTTCACTATTTTTACATGAATAACCTGGGGGAAGGAAGATACTATAAGCTTTCCAAATTGGCTGAAGATATGAAGATTGATGTAGATATAACATTGGAGGCAATCCAAAGGAGATTCACCACGCTAATTCCTGGGATGAGAGTCTCATCCTATCAAGAGACACTAAGTACGCTGGGTCTGTCTTCCTTGGAGTTTAGAAGAGTGAGGGATGATCTTATTCAAACATATAAGATCCTGATGGAGCTTGACAGGGAAGATGGTGAGATGTTTTCACTAGTTGGAGAGTCTCAAACAAGGGGACATCGTTACAAGATAAAGGGCCGGTCATTTAAAACTGAGATGCGTCAAGATTTCTTTAGGCAGAGAGTGATGAATCTCTGGAATTCTCTGCCCCAAAACGTACTGGAAGCTGGATCATTAAACCATAAGGCTATAAGACATAGGAGCAGAATTAGGCCACTCAGCCCATCGAGCCTGCTCTACCATTCAATCGTGGCAGATATTTTTCTCCTCCCCATTCTCCTGCCTTTTCCCCATACCCCCTGATCCTCTTATTAATCAAGAATCTGCCTATCTCTGTCTTAAAGACACTCAATGAATTGGCCTCCACAGCCTTCTGCTGCAAAGAGTTCCACAGACTCCCCACTCTCTGACTGAAGAAATTCCTCCTCATCTCTGTTTTAAAGAATAGTCCCTTTAGCCTAAAGTTGTGCCTCTGGTTCTAGTTTTTCCTGCTATTGGAAACATCCTCTCCATACCTACTCTATCCCAGCCTCACAGTAATCTTTCAATAAGATCCCCTCTCATCCTTCTAAATTTCAACGAGTGCAGACCCAGGCTCCTCATGTGACAATTCTTCATTCCAGGGATCATTTTTGTGAACCTCCTAAGGACGGCACATCCTTCCTTAGAAAGGGGAGCCAAAACAGCTCACAATATTCCAAATGGGGTTTTACCAGAGCCTTATACAGCCTAGAAGTACTTCCCTGCTCTTGTATTCTAACTCTCGCGACATGAATTAGAGGTATTTAAACTGGAGCTGGATAAATATTCGATAGATCGAGGAATAGAGAGCGGGCTATGGGGAAATAGATCGGATTGAATGGCGGGGCAGCTTAAAGGGCCTGGTGGCCTTATCCTGTTCCTATTTCTCGTGATCTTGTGTACATGATGCAGATGCTCTACTGGATATGTGTCTAGCCCATAGCTGGATATGAGTGTAGCCCCAGCATGTACAAGGACAATAGACAGCATTCAGATCCCAGAGAGCACTGCTTTATAATAATTTCAATGATGGTTTCAAATATTTGAACATCCAATTTATCATTTTGATTAGGAAAATAATTGACTAGTACAGCCCCAATTTGTTAAAAAAAAATGAAGTGGTAATGTTTTACTTTAATGAGAATTCTTAATAACAACCTAATCACCCTGCAGTGAGTTATCTTGCAATGTGACACTAATGTGACATAACAAATGACACTTATATTAACAAAAAAACACAGTAGCTGTAAATCCTCTCCCCTCCCACCAAATATCTGACCCTTTTCCAGAGATCTTAACATATTGTCAAGGCTAATACTGCAGTGCATTACTCAGGGTGATTTGCGGTGTCAAAGCTGCCTTAACCGAAATGAGGTGTTAAATGGAGTCTGTCCTTTGAGGTGGATGTAAATGGCCCCCTGGCATCAAAAGCAGAACAGTTCTCCCCAAATACCTTGGCCAATATTTATTCCTCAAGGAACATCACAAAAGCAGACAGGAGGGACAAGGCCATGGAGGGATTTTGATTTGATTTGATTCAATTTATTATTGTCACTTGTATTAGTATACAGAGAAAAGTATTGTTTCTTGCACGCTTTACAGAAAAAAAACATACCATTCATAGAGAAGGAAAGAGCTTGCAGGGTGTCGTGTTACAGTCATAGCTAGGGTGTAGAGAAAGACCAACATAGTGCAAGGTAGGCCCATTCAAAACTCTGACAGCAGCAGGGAAGAAGCTGTTCTTGACTCTGTTGGTACGTGACCTCAGACTTCGGTATTCGTTTTCCCGATGGAAAACTAGATGAGAATTTTAAAGCCAGGATGTTATTTGACAACGTGTAGATCAATGAGGTCAGGGGTAAGAGAGGACTGGGACTTGGTGTCAGTCAAGGCACAGGTAGCAGAGTTATGAATGGAGAATATGGATTGTTGAGTGTGGGAGATTAGCCAGAAGTGCTTTGAACAATGTGAAAGAGGAGACCAGTACAGTGTCACCCCTTTGTGATGCTGTTCAAAGCAAACTTCTACTCCAGTTGACTTTTTTCAATTGTTCATGGGATGTGGATACTGCTGACCAATCCATAGTGTGGTAGTGAGCTGTCTTCTTGAACCACTGCAGTGCACGTGACGTAGATACATCCACAGAACTGTCAGGGAGGGAGACATATTGTGCTGTTCAAGGCACTGCAGTTGTGGTTTGCACAGACTGGATCAATGGAGGCTATTTTCCCATCTGTCAGGGTTCATATGTTGTGCTATTGTAGCCTTCAGAATTGACGATTGCTCACACCAAAAACACTGACTTATCACAGAAGCAGAGAAACACACAACACCACAGAAGACAGTTCAGCCACTGTCTATTCGACAGATCACTGTGCAGCCCTGTCAATGTGACACAACTCCTTGTGATTTTACTGGCTACCTCAACTACATCCCTTCCTCTCCCACCTCTCTATACACCCCCCCGTTCCCCACCGTCCCCACGCTCTCCTCCTCAGCACTGGCTGGATACCAGCCACATTTTGCTGCATGACAACATCACAGTGTCCAATTCTCGTGTAATAGCCACTGTCAAACATAACTGTTTTGGTCAGGGAGAAATTGTCAAAGACTGAATGCTGCTTCCAGTCTCAAACTGAAGCTTATTAAGAGTAGCAATCAATTCTGAACTGTTCCGACAAACTGCGAGAGGTCACAGCCGTGGGCAGCTCCTTCTCCTGCCACCTTGCTCCTTCCCCTCTGCAAATATTCATTCAATACTATTCACCCAAGCAGCTGATGCAAAAGTCCTGTGAATACTGGGCCTGAATTCACATTCTCTGGGTTGACACAAAATGTGTCCGCGGCATCTGGGCCCTTTGAGCTCAATTTCTTGCCAACCAGCCAATTAACGGTGACCCTGCCTCAGACATGCACCTTTGAGAAGGGCAGGAAGTGTGTGGGCAGTGAGGAAAGCTGGGGTGAGTGCTGATGTTTCTACTGTGCTTCCTCAGGGTCACAGTGTCTGCACAGTTGTCTCAGGGAGCTACAGATCCATATGAAAGAAATATTGATGTTGAAACGGTGCCACAAGTAACTAGGTCACACAATCACGCATGGACCTCAGTCCCTAGACACATTTATTAATTCTATTTCAGCTCGGAGAGTTCATCCCACCCTCAATCGAGGTTGTAGCTGGGGTGTAAAGACCGTCTGGTCAATCGGCCAATCTCCTGATGTGGCATGTAGAATTCTCTTCACTTGGCCCGTTATGGGCTAAATTGTTGACCTGATTGTTGGTAGCCCACCAAGCAAAATATTGTGCGAGTGCGTGATTACATCAGGACACACACACACCGTCTTTACACATAGTTTCATGAGCATCAGCATTGGGCAAATGCCTGCTGAGCATTGTAAAAGAATATCTGAGGAGGTAATATTCTCCTTGTCCACACCAGCCATCAAACATACATTCCATTGCCTTTCTCTGTCAGTGTTCCACAGAGACCATTCTCTCTGTGACTCTCCATCCATCCCTCAGTCACTCGTAACAACTCTTTGCTTTTCTTCATGTTACTGCAGGAGATGCAAAATCGGATCTTTCGCCTCCTCCCTCCTCACCACCCAAAATCCCAAAATGTCTCCCAGCATCCTGGCATTCATACCTCACCTAGACAAATCATTAATTTATTTACTAATCCCATTGCCACTCCCTTTAGCCTTGTGTCCTGAAATGTTTCATCATTTAATCTCTCCTGCCTTTCACCCCATTATAGGCCTTCTCTTTTGTTGTTCTTTGCACTGATGAAGGTTATTTTTGCATTTTTGACAATTGTCAAGATTAGGTTTTACTGTTCCTCCAAATTGTAAACTGTAAAGATATGAACGCAAACATATCCAGAAGCTCTCCAAAGCCCCCCCTTTCCACCTGTTACACAGAGTATTTGGATAAGGAACCATAACTCGACCATACACCCCCCTGAAACTGCTCTGTCATTCAGTATAATCAGCTAATCTTTTGTCTTATAACTTACCTTCCTGCTCCTCATTCCTTGATTCCCTGAAATATTGAAAATCTATTTATCTTCGCCCTTGAACATATTCAGCAATAGAATATCCACAATCCTAGGAGTAGACAATTCTGAAAGTTCACAACCCTCTGAATGAAGGTTTCCTTTTAAACGAGGGGCTCCTTATCCTGTGGCTGTGTTCATGTTCTCTGGATTCTTCAACCATGAGAAACAACTTTTCATTGTCTACCCAATCAAATGTCTTTAAAATCATCTGGGTTTCAATGAGTTTTTGTTAACCAGTTAATATAGGAGAGAGTAAAAGACCAAAGGTATTGAGGCGTACAGGTTCATAGCTCCTTGAAAGTGGAGTGACAAGTGGACAGAGTGGCGAAGAAGTCTAAAACTAGAGGGCACAGGTTTAAGGTGAGAGGGGCAAAAGGGTCCAGAGAGACAAGCTTTTACATAGAGGGTGGTGAGTGTTTGAAATGAGCTGTCAGAGGCATTAGTGAAGCTGGGTACAATTTTGTCTTAAAAAAAAACATTTAGACAGTTACCTGGATAAGAGGGGTATAGAGGGATATGGGCCAAATGCAGGTAATTGAGATGAGTTTAGTGGTAAAAACTGGGCGGCATGGACAAGTTCGGCTGAAGGGCCTGTTTCCATTCTGTATACCTCTATGGCTCTCTTACTGTATTAGGTGCCAAATGAACATGATTTAAAGCAACATCGTCAACCAGAACACAATACAAGTTGACAGACAGTTTATTGAGAAGCCATCAGGTAAATTGCAGGAAATTTGCACAGCTCCAGAAGGTGGTGTTTGTTTGAGGTTGACATCAATATACAATGTTGGAACAGAGCAGAGGGAATTTTACATCGTTGTGTCTGTGTTTCAGTTTCTCCTGGGAGTGCTCAATGCTCAGAAACAGGCCTTTGAAAAGTGGATAACATGTTCTGCTCCCCATCATAATGTTCATCAAAAAGCTCACTGTAAGGACTCATGCACAATGTTTAAGTTTTTTTAAAATCTCTATTTGTTATATCTCTGACCAAGAGACCAGTCAATAAACCCGTGAGGTGTGAAGTTGACTGATGGTTAAACCATTGTGCAATCAGCTAGAAACTTCAATTATCACTGAATGCGACCAAGTGGTTACTCATGGCTGTCAATGGTGAACTTTTGAGAATAATCAGTCATGTCTTGCTGCTGTTAGGCCATAGGTTCTCTTTGACACTGCTACCTGTTTGTTAGTCCTGCAAACTGACAGCTCTGATCTTTATTGGTAGCACCACACAGCTGTCTTAACAGTGAGAGAACATTACACTGTGCATGGACACTTAAACACGTCCACCCGCATCACTAGTGGCTCTGTTGTTTGCACTCTCACCTTTTATTCACAAGGTTGTAAGATGAGTTCCCTTCTGCGTCTTGAGAACAAAAAGTCAAGTTGACTAGAAGTAAGGGAATGCTGCATTGCTGGAGCGGTCATGTTTTTATAGATCAGATCTTTAAACCAAGGTCTATCTGTTTTTCAATCCCATAACAGTATTTCAAAGAAGTGCCGGGTACT
Source organism: Sphyrna mokarran (assembly GCA_024679065.1). Lineage (NCBI taxonomy): Eukaryota > Metazoa > Chordata > Chondrichthyes > Carcharhiniformes > Carcharhinidae > Sphyrna > Sphyrna mokarran. The sequence continues at coordinate 78,215,999 of JAGIQG010000014.1, read as the reverse complement.
TACCCCACTTGTCCTAGCCAATGTTTATCCATCAATCAACAGCAGCAAAACAATTGTTTAGTTATTATTGCACTGCAGTTTTTATAAGCTTGCCATATGCATGTTCTGCTACATTACCCAAGTGGCTACATGGTTCAAAAGTACTTAATTGGTTGTAAAGCACTTTGGTATGTCCTGGTGCTCCTTAAATGGAAGTCTGGCTTTTTTATGGAACCTCTGCACACCTCATAATTTTATAGTCTTCCCTTCTCTTCCTTTATAAACTGAACAGTCAGTAGTCTCTCGTCACCAGGTTAAAGTCTAACAGCTTTATCTGGAATCTTGAGATTTTGGATCACTGCATCTTCATCAGGTGAATCTCACCTGCTGAAGGAGAAGCACTCCGACAACTTGTAAATTCAGCCTGGTTCTCAATTGTCATTCATTCCTGATATCTGTCACAAGTGCTTTTTCTCTGAATCTTAATTTCTATCCGTAATGTGGAGATGCCAGTGTTGGACTGGGGTGGGGCACAGTAAGAAGTCTCACAACACCAGGTTAAAGTCCAACAGGTTTATTTGATATCACAAGCTTTCGGAGCACTGCTCCTTCATCTGGTGAGCGAAGAGCTGGGTTCAAAAACATGGCATGTTTGGACACAAACTCAAATGCAAGATAATGGTTGGAATGTGAGTCTTTACAGGTAACCAGGTCTTTACAGGTACACACAATGCAAGTGGAGAGAAGGTACACGTTAAAGAAATGTGAATTGTCTCCAGCCAGGACAGTTAGTGAGATTCTGCCAACCCAGGCCAAATAGTAGGGGTTACACATAATGTGATTTAATTCCTATCTCTTAGCATTTTAACACAAACAAGAAAGTGAATATTCTAAAGGGGATAAACTACAGAACTGTATGAGAAGATGATGGGGCTCATAGCCTTCTGTGTTCTGTACCATTCCATAATCCTATGATTCTGTAACTAGGCTGTTCAAAGAGCACTGATTGATACCAGCAGCACAGTCCTTAATAGTGGGTAGTGGACCATGTGTTTAACAGTCAATAATGTTATTGGTTTTTGTATTTGAACTAAGTGCTTCAGGATCTGCATGGATGCAAATATTCTTTAACTCAGGAGTGTAGTGTGTAAGTTATGAATCATCGTATAATCATCGTTGGTTACGGGTGTGGTTCCGGAGGACTGGAGGATAGCGAATGTGGTCCCATTGTTTAAGAAGGGGAAGAGAGACCTTCCTGGGAATTATAGGCCAGTGAGTGTTACTTCTGTTGTGGGCAAGGTATTGGAGAGAATTATTAGGGATAGGATTTATAGTTATTTAGAGAGAAATGAATTGATTGGGGATAGTCAGCATGGTTTCGTGAAGGGTAGGTCATGCCTTACTAACCTCATTGAGTTTTTTGAGAAAGTGACCAGAGAGGTGGATGGGGGTAAGGCGGTTGATGTAGTATATATGGACTTTAGTAAGGCTTTTGATAAGGTGGCCCATGGAAGACTTCTACAGAAAATGCAGATGTGTGGAATAGAGGGTGATTTAGCTAATTGGATTAGGAATTGGCTGGCAGATAGAAGACAGAGGGTGGTGGTTGATGGGAGATATTCATCGTGGAGTTCGGTGACGAGTGGTGTGCCTCAGGGGTCTGTTTTGGGGCCCCTGCTGTTTGTAATTTTATAAATGATCTGGATGAGGGTATTGAGGGATGGATCAGTAAATTTGCAGATGATACTAAAGTTGGTGGTGTGGTAGATAGTGAAGAGGGGTGTTTTAGTTTACAGAGTGACTTGGACAAGTTGCAGAGCTGGGCCGAGAGGTGGCAAATGGAGTTTAATGTGGAAAAGTGTGAGGTAATGCACTTTGGCAGGAACAATAAATGTGTAGAGTATAGGGCTAATGGTAGGGCTCTTAATAGTGTTGAGGAACAGAAGGATCTTGGTGTATGTGTCAATAGATCCCTGAAAGTAGGCAGTCAAGTGGATAAAGTTGTTAAGAAGGCATATGGAGTCTTAGCTTTTATTGGTAGGGGGATTGAATTTAGGAGCCGCAGCATCATGTTGCAACTGTACAAAACTCTAGTGCGGCCGCACTTGGAGTATTGTGTGCAGTTCTGGTCCCCACATTATAAGAAAGATGTGGAGGCATTGGAGAGGGTACAGAGGAGGTTTACCAGGATGTTGCCTGGTATGGAGGGCAGGTCCTATGAAGAGAGGTTGAAGGATTTGAGGTTGTTTTCGTTAGAAAGGAGGCGGCTAAGAGGGGATCTTATTGAAGCATATAAGATGATTAGAGGTTTAGATAGGGTGGACAGTGATAGCCTTTTTCCTAGGATGGAGAAAGCTAGCACGAGGGGACACAGCTTTAAATAAGGGGTATGAGTTATAGGACGGATATCAGAGGTAGGTTCTTTACTCAAAGAGTGATTAGGGAGTGGAATGCCCTGCCTGCAGCTGTTGTAGATGCGCCAAGTTTGGTGGCGTTTAAGAGGTTAGTTGATAAGTATATGGATGAGAAGGGAATGGTTTAGTTAGGAGGGGCATTGCTTTTTATTTTGGTCGGCACAACATCGAAGGCCGAAGGGCCTGTTCTGTGCTGTATTGTTCTATGTTCTATGTTCTATGTTCATACTAAATGTTTGGAACTACTTCTGAACACCAGATGCGCAATGCAAATCCAAGGTTGCACCTCATTTTGAATCTCTTTGAAGGCAAGCAGACTGCAGGTGCCCGGGTCGAGTGTCTCCAAACCAGAATTGAAGCTATTGTTATCTGCCAGTGATAAACACACTTGCCAGCTGCTCCATTCTTCTACTGCAGAAAACAATGCAGGAAACAGAGGTATATGCTGGATGTGCCAAACCTGCATGGATCATATAGAAGACTCATAGCTGACTCTTTGAAATAGAACAAAAACCTTATGTTTAGATAGTACTTTTCATGATCTCAGAAAACTTTGCAACCAAAGACGACTTTGAAGTGTTTTGACTATCGTAATGTAGGAAACACAGCAGCCAAATTGTGCACAGGAAGCTCTCGTAAACGGAAATGTGACAATGAAAAAGTAATAGAAGCTCAGACTAGAAGCATAGAATTCCTGTCGTGTGGAAAGAGACCATTCAGTCCTTTGATCTGTACTGACTCACTGAAAGAGCATCCCATCCAAGCCCTCCCGTACTTGCCCTGTCCACATATTCCAACACATTTATCATGGTCAATCCACCTAACCTACACATCTTTGCTCACAAAGGGACAATTTGGCATGGCCAATCCACCTTACTGCCACATTTTTGGACTGTGGGAAGAAACCTGTGCACCTGGAGGAAACCCACGCAGACACAGGGAGAAGGTGCAGACTCCACACAGATAATGACTCGATGCTCGAATTGAACCTGGGTTCCTGGTGCTGTGAGGCAGCAGTGCTAACGGCTTGGCTGCTAATCTGTTCAAATGAGATTGGAGATACATTAGACTGGGCTTTAGAATAGCACCATGGCACCCTCTGTATTTAGTGGTTAGAGAATTGGAGTAAAATCTCAGCCCACAGACAGCACTTTCAGCAGTGCAGCACTCCCTCAGTACTGTACTAGACTTTGTGCTCATGCCACTGGAATAGGAATGGATTTTGCAACTTTCTGCTTCAGGGGACAGCGATCAACTGGAGTACAGCTGACACCAATCCAACCCTTTCCAAACATACAAGCATGTGAATCACTGGCTGGAATTTTACTGGCATGCCCGCTCTAATTCCGGTGACGGACAAAGTCGGAGAACACTATTCTCTGTTGGCCTCAGGTGGGATTGTATGAGCCTCAGGCAGATGTGCCAATAAACGACTTGGAAGTAGGGGTAGGTGGTGAGATCAGCAAATTTGCTGATGACACCAAGATGCTTGGATTGGCGGGTACAGAAGAGCAGTGTCAGGCAATACAACAGGACATAGACAGGTTGGTAGATTGGGCAGATAGATGGCAAATGGAATTTAATCCGGAAAAATGCGAGGTGATGCATTTTGGCCGGAAAAATGTAGAAGAGAATTATAGGATAAAAGGTAAAACTATAAGGAGCATAGAGACGCAGAGAGACTTGGGGGTGCAGGTTCACAAGTCTCTGAAGGTGTCCTCACAGGTGGAGAAGGTGACAAAGAAGGCGTATAGTATGTTAGCTTTCATAGAAAAGGGTATAGAATATAAGAGTAGGAGTTTGATGTTGCAGTTGTATACAACTTTGGTTAGGCCTCACTTGGAATACTGCGCCCAGTTCTGGTCTCCGTACTATCGGAAGGATGTGGAGTCCTTGGAGAGAGTGCAGAGGAGGTTTACCAGGATGCTGCCTGGTATGGAAGGACTGTCTTATGAGGAACGATTAGATAGACTGGGGTTGTTTTCCCTTGAAAGACGTCAGCTTAGAGGGGATCTCATAGAGGTGTATAAGATTATAAGGGGTATAGATAGAGTAAATGGAGGTAAACTTTTTCCACCTTTAGAAATGGATAGGACGAGAGGTCATGGCCATAGGGTGAGGGGGGCTATGTATAAGACGAATATTAGAGGGCAGTTTTTCACACAAAGGGTAGTGGGGGTGTGGAATGCACTGCCGAGTAAGGTGGTGGGAGCAGGCACGCTGGGGCTGTTTAAGGGTCTCTTGGACAGCCACATGAGCGGTATGCAGATAGAGGGATATATTAGGACTGTTTAACTACGGCTTTTTTCCACAGGTAATTCGGTCCATAATTTGAGCACGCATTCGGCAGGTGGTGCGGGTACAGCTCTTGGATGTTGATTCATGGGTTGCCTGGTACCTCATGTCGTATATGAGTGCTTTATGTGGACCACCTGAAGGGCACCATGACAGCTCAGAGACTATCGATGTGGCTGTGCAGACACTTGGAATTGGGCCGGTGTCTGCGGGAGTTTGCGCGTTCTCCCCGTGGTTGCGTGGGTTTTCTCCGGGCACTCCGGTTTCCTCCCACAACCCAAAAATTCGCTCTTAGGCTGATTGGGTAACAAATTGTCCCTATGGTGAAAATTTTCCAAATTAGGATTAATATATATATTATTACATAGGAATATTAAAATAGGATAATGGATTTGGTATTATGGTGGCGCGGGCTCGTTGGGCCGAAGGGCCTGTTTCCCGTGCTGTGTTGCTTAATAATAATAAAATTCCGCCCAACCTGAATAATAAACCTGAAGTCAAACAGAAAGATGCAAGTTATACATCAGACATTATGGTAATGATTTACAGCAGTGACTGCCTCGAAATGTTGGGTTCTTTAGACATTGACTTTTCTCTGGTGAAGCAGAATTAAGCCACACAAGTTATTGCAGTTCATTCATTTATTCAAAACACAACTAATTAGTAACAGTGAGCAGTTCTGAGGCCAGAAATGAAACACTTGCTGTTGCTTATTTGTTCTTTCTCAGGGTGGGGGTCATTTGCTAGCAAGAGCAGCATAAATTCCCAATCCTGAAATGCCATCAAAAAATGGGGCAAAGTTCCCGGCCACTTCAAAGGATAATTAAGGATTAAGCAGCACTGTAATAGGGAACTAAAATACAATTTGATCTCACCACATGTGCCCAATATTGATAGATAATTTCTACTCCATTTAAAATCTTGGCCGAGTTCCAAGAAATGGTACCCACCCTCCGCTGATCTTCAGTAAGATGGACAATGGGAAACCAGAGGGTGTAGCATATTTAGATTTTCAAAAAAATTAGGAGTAGGCCTAGTGATATTATCGCACCTTTCCAATAGTGGACAGGAGAGTCTTGAAGACCAACAGTGATTCAATGAATTTATCTTTCGATTTAGGGGTGGCATCGTGGCAGCACTGCTGCCTCACAGCACCAGGAACCTCAGTTCAATCCTGGCTTGAGTCATTGTCCGTGTGGAGTTTGCACATTCTCTCCATGTCTGCATTTTCTGTGACTCATAACGAGGACACCCAGATCCTTCTGCATCAGAGCACTCCGAATTCTTTACCGATTTGGATAATAAATTGTCTTCCTATTTTTCAGACCAAAATGCACAACCTCACACTTGCTGCCTTCAATTCCACCTACCACATCTCAACCTGCTCTCCTAACCTATTGAGATCCATTTGTAAGGTTCTTGTTTCCTCACAGCAACTTACTGTCCTAACTATTTTTGTGTCATCTGCAAATTTGTCCATAGACACTTCTATTCCTATATCCAAGTCATTAATATAGATTGTAAAAATTGACAGTACATATCTCTTTAACCTATGCTTAATGCTATCTCCACTGACATTGTCTGCATCTTTAAAAATTGAATAGCAGATTAGCTGTAAATACTCGCATTCTAATCAGTGTTCTGTAAACTGTGAGTGCCTTTATATTCCCTGTTTATGAGCGGAATTGTCCACTCATCTGATGAAGGAACAGCGTTCCGAAAGCTTGTGGTATTTGCTACTTAACCTGGACTTTAACCTGGTGTTGTGTTCTTACTGTGTTTATCCCAGTCGAAAGTCGGCATCTCCACATCACTCTGACCAGGCACAGTCTACTGCTGAGATGTTTTATTGTTAAAAAGGAACAATTTTTGAATTCTTACCCTGCTTGGTGATTTGACATTTCAATGAAAGAATTGAAGAAGCGAATCAGATTTTAAGGGAGTAATTTTTGATTTTATTCACAGGCTATTATTTACAAGAAAAAAAAGAGAAAAATTCCCATCTTTTTTTTAAATGAAGGTTTTACATCCTTCCAATTCTTTTACTTACAAAGAACATTTTAAAAATTGTATTATATCATTCAGTTGGAACTGAGTTGTGAGCAAATCTCAGCGATAAAGAACCAAATTGAACATAGCTACTTGTGAATATTTTTAGTATTATCTCATTTACATCTTATTTTTATACAATCACAATGCACCCCCTATGTTAAACCACTTAAAGCAATAAAACGTCTGTTGTTTGCATCTGGTCTCCGTTTCTCTGGAGACCTGTTTCAAAGAACAAAGAAAAAAGAAAATTACAGTATAGGAACAGCCCCTCCAGCTCTCCAAACCTGCACCGACGATGCTGCCTGATTGAACTAAAACTCTCTACCCTTCTAGGGACCATATCCCTCTATTCCCATCATAGTCATATATTTGTCAAGATGCCCCTTAAAATTCAGTATCGTATGTACTTCCACCACCTCTCCCAGCAGCAAGTTCCAGGCACCCACCACCCTCTGTAAAAAGCTTACTTCGTAATCTCCTTTAAACCTTGCCCCTCACATCTTAAACCTGTGCTCCCCATTACTTGATGTTTCCACCATGGGAAAAAGCTTCTGACTAATTGAGGCGTATAAGATGATCAAAGGACTGGATAGGGTGGATAGTGAGAGCCTTTTTCCTCGGATGATGATGACCCACACGAGGGGACATAACTTTAAATTAAGAGGTGGTAGTTATAGGACGGATGTCAGAGGCAGTTTCTTTACAGAGGGTGGTGAGGGCGTGGAATGCCCTGCCTGCAGCAGTTGTGGACTTGCCTACTTTGGGGGCATTCAAATGGTCGGTGGATAGGCATATGGATGATATTGGAATAGTTTAGGTTAGAGGGTCCACTGGCCGGCGCAACATCGAGGGCCGAAGGGCTGTACTGCGCTGTAATGTTCTATGTTCTATGTTTTTTTTTAGAGCAACACAGCACGGGAAACAGGCCCTTCGGCCCAACGAGCCCGCGCCGCCGTCATAACTATATAGTAACAATTCCATTATCCTATTCTAATTTTAGGTTATTCCTAATATGGAAGAATCTCACTAAGGGACAATTTGTTTCCCAATCAGCCTAAGAGCGAATTTTTTGGGTTGTGGGAGGAAACCGGAGCGCCCGGAGAAAACCCACGCAACCACGGGGAGAACGTGCAAACTCCCGCAGACACCGGCCCAATTCCAAGTGTCTGCACAGCTACAGCGATAGTCACTGAGCTGTCATGGTGCCCTTCAGATGGTCCAGATAAAGCACTCATTTACGACATGAAGCACCAGGCAACCCATGAATCAACATCCAAGAGCTGTCCTCGCACCACCTGCCGAATGCATGCTCCTTGTTGGTCAAGTATGGACCGAATTACCTGTGGAAAAAAAAGCCATAGTTAAACAGCCCTACTATATCCCTCTATCTGCATAACGCTCATGTGGCTGTCCAAGAGACCCTTAAACAGCCCTAGCGTGCCTGATCCCACCACCTTACTCGGCAGTGCATTCCACACCCCCACTACCCTTTGTGTGAAAAACTGCCCTCTAATATTCGTCTTATACATAGCCCCCCTCACCCTAAGGCCATGACCCCTCGTCCTATCCATTTCTGAAGGTGGAAAAAGTTTACCACCATTTACTCTATCTATACCCCTTATAATCTTATACACCTCTATTAGATCCCCTCTAAGCCGACGTCTTTCAAGGGAAAACAACCCCAGTCTATTTAATCGTTCCTCATAAGACAGTCCTTCCATTCCAGGCAGCATCCTGGTAAACCTCCTCTGCAGTCTCTCCAAGGACTCCACATCCTTCCGATGTTCTATGACTATCCATTCTATCCATGTCCCTCAAAGTCTAGCAGACTTCTATCAGGTCGCCCCTCAACCTCCATCATTCCAGTGAGAAAAAAAACAAGTTTCTCTCCTCATAGAAGATAGCCTCCATACCACACAACATCCTGGTAAATCTTTTCTGTACCCCGTCCAAAGGCTCCACATCTTTCTGGTAGTCTGGTGGACAGAATTGAACACTTGATCCTAAGTGCGACCTAACTAATGTTCTATAAAGCTGCAACATGGCTTGCCAATTTTTAAACTCAATGACCTGGCTGATGAGTGCCAGCATGCTGTATGACTTCTTGACTACCTTCTGCACCTGCATTGCCACTTTCAGTGACCTGTTTACTTATACACCCAGATGCCTTTGCCAATCAATGCTTTTAAAGGTTCTGCCATTTACTGTATATTTCCTTTCTGTATTAGACCTTCCAAAATGTATCACCTCACATTTGTCTGGATTAAACTCCATCTGCCATCTCTCTGCCCAAGCCTCCAACCAACCTGGGTATCTTGAATAAAGTGTCTTGCTTTATCCTCTGATATTCCTCGTCACTATCTGAAAATCCACCAACCTTTGTTTTGTCCACAAACTTACTAATCAAACCAGTTATATTTTCCTCCAAATCATTTATATATATATTATAAACAGCAAAGACGTCAGCACTGATCCCTGATCCACTTGTCACAAACCTCCAATCAGAAACGTACCCTTCCATTGCTACCCTTTGTCTTCTACAACTAAGCCAATTCTGTGTCCACCTTGCCAGCTGACCTCCAATCTCTTGCAACTTCACCTTCTGCACCAGTCTTCCATAAGGGACCTTATCAAAGGCCTTACTGAAGTCCATGTAGACAACATTCACTGTTCTATCTTTAGTCATCTTCGTCAATTCATCAAAAAATTTGATCAAGTAAGTGAGGCATGACCTCCCCTTCACAAAACCATGCTGCCTCTAAATATCCATTTATTTCCAAATGGGAGTAAATCCTGCCTTGAAGAATCCTCTCCAATAATTTTCCTACCACTAACGTGAGGCTCACAGGCTTGTAATTACCGGGATTATTCTTGCTACCCTTCTTAAACAAAGGAACAACATTGGCTATTCTCCAATCCTCTGGGACTTCTCCCATAGTCATGATGTGCAAATGCCAGCATTGGACTAGGGTAAACACAGTAAGAAGTCTTACAGCACCAGACTCAAGTCCAACAGGTTTACTTGGTAGCAAGTACTAGTGAATGACCTCTTTCTGCACTATAGAAATTCTATGAAATGTTTTTATGATCATATATAAGTCAGATCAGATAAGGACAATAAATTCCATTCCCCCAAAAATGTTATTGATCCAGACTTTTGCAACAATTTGACAGTTTCATGGCCTCCATTACTGAGACTAGCTTTTAATACAGATTCTATTTAATTAATTGAATTTATTCAAATTTCTTCCCACTACTGTGACTGGATCTGAACTCTTGTTCCTGAGGTCATTAGGCTAGGTCTACAAGATGACTATCCAGCAGTTTAATCTTTATGCTTCATTTGTTAACATTTCGGGTCACGATCTGTTGCCTTTGTAAGCAAGAATAGAGGTAGGAGAAGGCAGATAGACAGGGGAAAAAATACAGAAGAGAGAGAGGTCAACAAAACGATAGCAGTAATTAAATAGAAATGTACTGATTGCAGAAGGCAAAAGAAGGTGATAATGAGATAATTACAGAAATATGATAGTGGTCCAGAGGAAATATAAATGTCGCAATATAACCACGGTAATGTAGGATCTGAGGAAGCAATTGGTATCTCTTGGATATGCATTTGAGTTTCAATAATCCATACTGTCCAAAAAAAAGGTCAAAATCCTGGAATTCCCTTCCAAACGGCATTGTGGGTCAGCCCACAGCACATGGACTGCAGTGGTTCAAGAAGACAGCTCATCACTACCTTCACAAGGGCAACCAAGGATGGGCAAAAAATACTGGGCAGCCAGCGACGCCTATGGCCCATGACTGAACTAAAAGAAATTGACACTGGGATGAAACTGGATGGAACTGAAAATTGCTGGAAATACTCAGTCAGGCAGCAACTGTGGAGAGAAAGAGAGTTAACGGCTGGAATTCATGTGGATGGTGTTCTCCAGTTCCACCGGCAATGCACCCTCACCTGGAGGTTTCCTGCCAGTCTGGGGTGATGTCAAGGAAAATTCTCATTGTCAGTAGTGGGAGCAGAAAATCCCGCTGCCAGCAAACAATGTGCCAAATTCCGCCGGCAGGAAACACACAGCTGGGAGGCCAGAGAATCTCACCCAACATTTCAGGCAAAGTTCTTGAATTTCCAGATGGCACTTGATTAAACCTCACGTCAAAGATTATTACAAAAGAGATTACATAGTATGGGGATAGCAGATTACAGTGGGTGAAGGACTGCTTAGCTAATAAGAAGTAAAGGGTAGGGATAAATGGGTCTTTGTTGGGTTGGTGAGCGATAACTAGTGGGATACTACCTCAACTATTTACAATTTACATCAATGATTTGAATGAAGGGAATGAATGTGTGGGAGCTAAGTTTACCAGTGACAGCAGGAGAGTTGGGGAGAAGGAAAACAAGTTGTCAGGAGCAGGCAGCGAGCCTGCAAAGGCAAGTGGAGAGGACAGAAAATGGTCAAATGGAGTACAATGCAGGAGAGCGTGAACTTGTCCGTTTGGCAGTTTTGGGCTGCGATTGGACTGATTTGGGGTGAATGAATGGGGAAGGGGTGGTGGAGTCAGTGGAGTAACACCGAGGGACACTGTTGGAAGGGCAGCATTGAGGGCGGGCCTGATTCTTAAAGCAGCAATACTGAAGGAGTGCAATAGCGATAGAGCAGCAGTATTGAGAAGCCACTGCAATGATGGAGGGTTAAGAACAAAGAAAATTACAGCACCCGAATTAGCCCTTCAAGCCTGAGCTGATCATGATGCCCTAACCAAACTAAAAACACTTCTGCTTATTCCTCTATTCCCTCCCTATTCATGTATCGTCCAAATGACTCTTAAATGTTGCTAACATACCTGCTTCCACCACCTTGTCTGGTCGCATATCCCAGACACCCATCACTCTCTGCAAGGACAACATTTTCCACACATCTCTCTTAAACTTTTCTCCTCTCACCTTGAACCTGTGCCCTCTTGTGATTGATACTTCCACCCTGGGAAAAAGCCTCTGATTATCCACTTTGTCTATATCTCTCATAATTTTGTAGCCTCCATCAGGTCTTCCTTCAGTCTCTAAATTTCTAGTGAAAACAATCCTAGTTTACTCAACCTTTTCTCACAGCCAGCACCCTCTCGACCAGACAACATCCAGGTGAAGATTCTTTACCTCTCTCCAAATCTTCCACATTCTTCTGGAAAGACAAAGGTTGAGGGGAGACTTGATAAAGGTCTACAAAAGTATGAGAGGCATAGACAGTATAGATAGTCAGAGGCTTTTCTACGAGGGTGGAATATTCAAGCATAATTATTTTGCCAAACATCAGAGACCTGAAACATTAAGTAAATTTCTATCTACACAGATCCTGCCTGACTTGCTGAGTATTCCCATTATTTTCAATTTTTATTACAGAGGTCAGAATTTCCCGATCATTCTCACTTGTGAGATTTTCCTACATCCCCCCCGCACCTTACCACCACTAACCCCCACACCCCTCCCACCCTCCTAACCTCTCCGTCATTGGATTCCTTGTAATGAGTGTTCATAGAAGGGGAAATCTTGCTGACAGCAGTGAGATCAGAATAACCCACCACGAGCCAATGGCAGAATGCCATTGTGAAACACACTGTGGGGAGTGGGCGGGAGGAGCACAGGAAATCCCACCCAGAATCCTTTTGGTGTCCTGGCCAGTGGCAAACATCAACCAACATCACTCAGCCAGATGTTATTTTCTAAGATCTCTGGTGCGTTGAAGACTTTGAGTTACTTATCTCAATAATAATGGTCACTGCACATCAACATAATTCGTTCTCTATTTGGAAAAATGTGTGAAAAGCATGACATAGATGCCTTTGGTCAGTTTCTTCTTAACAAAATATATGGAACTCTCCTGGATTTGTTTCAGAGACTTTCTCCCAAAAGGCAAGGCTTGTGTGTAGACTCTGTTGAACCTATTAGGAATTCTATCACTACTTTCATGATTTGAGAATTCTATTCTCTGAAAATACAATACTTAATACAACAAAACCCAACTTACAGAGATGTAATGACCACAGGGAATACTCTGTTTAGTGCACCATCTAAAGAAAATGGAAACTCGTAATGGATTATTTTTTAGCTGGGATGCAAAGATGTAGTTGGAGTCTTAAAGGATTTGGAGGCAGGTTGTGATCTAATCAAACAATCTCTCTTGTGGATACCTGTCGTCTGATAGATTATCATTGGTTCTCTGTTCAACGTTAATTTCTTTTGAAGTTTTCAGGGACATTGCAGATATTGCATTCTGTTACTAATCATGGTCCCATTGGAATGAAAATGTTGCATTTATAAAGCACCATAAGTGCATAAGATACAGGAACAGAATTAGGCCATTCAGCCCATCGAGTCCACTTTGCCATTTGATCATGACTGATATGCTCCTCATCCCCATTTTCCTGCCTTTTTCCCATAAGTCTTCAACCCATTACCAATTATAAAAATCTATCTAACTCCTCTTTAGGTTTATTCACTATCCCAACATTTACTGTACTTTGGAGTACCATGCTTAGCTTCAAGATATCCCAGAGTAATTGACTCTGTGATAGCATCCCACCCATCAACCCCATCGATTCTGTTCACAATCTCAGTTAATGCTGAGGGATGCAGCACTATCTCCAGAGCTGATCGATTGTGGATCTACTGTTCACCTGGGATCTTGCCTGGGAGATGATCCTATGTCAATATTCATGGGACATCAGGAATCTTCCCCTGGAATCTTGGCCAACATTTATTGACCAAGCAAATTAGATTAATGAGTCATTTATCTCAATGACTCTTGGCTCATGTTGTGGACAAATTGGCTGCTATGTTTAATAAAAGTAAGTAGTCCCACAATGCCAAATTAAAGTCCAACAGGTTTATTTGGTAGCAGAACTTTTGGGACGCTGTTCCAGGTTGGACTTCAACCTGGTGTTGTGAAACTAGTTACTGTGCCTACCCCAGTCCAATGCTGGCAACTCTGCTTCATAGCTTTCATAGAAGTGACTGAATTTGAAAATTATAATGTAGATAGTAGACAGAAGTGCTTGAGGATGGAAAGACACTTTATAATTCCTTATCATTCATCAACAAGTGGGGATTACCTCTTGACTTGTGTCTTCTCTAAAGCATTGATTATTATCCCTCTGAATGTAGTAAAGTCCACAAAAAACCTAATTTAACAAGTAGCTTTTGATTTTGAAATACTGCTGTGAGATATGAGTGTACAAATGTTTACTTAGTTTCTCTAAAGTTCATTTTCTGGCTACTTTAATGGACTAGCAACCAGAGTTACAAGGAAAGTCAGAAGCCTGAGAGGAGACTTGATAGAGATTTTCGGAATTCTGATGGGTAAGGACAGGGTAGGTACATGTTAAGAAACTATTCCCATCCCAGAGTACATAAGAACATATAAAAGTAGGTGCAGAAATAGGCCATCTGACCCTCAAACCTGCTCTGCAATTCAATAAGATCATGGCTAGTTTTTTGTGGACTCAGTTCCACCTATGCGCCTGGTCACCATAATTCTTAATTCCTTTACTGTTCAAAAATTTATCTGTCCTTGCCTCAATGAGATAGCCTCAACCGTTTCACTGGGCAGGGAATTCCACAGATTCAGAACCCTTTGTGTGAAGAACTTCCTCCTCAACTCAGTCCTAAATCTGTTTCCCTCCAGTTTTTGTTTCGTTCACCAGTGGAAATAACTTCCCTGCTTTTATCTTCTCTATTCCCTTCGTAATCTTATATGTCTCTATAAGATTTCCCTCATTCTTCTGAATTCCAATGAGTATAGCCCCAGTCTACTCAGTCTCTCCTCATAAGCCAACTCTCTCAACTCCGGAATCAACCTAGTGAATCTTCTCTGCATCCCCTCCAGTGCCAGTGTATCCTTTCTCAAGTAGAGACCAAATCTGTACACAGTGCTCCAGGTGTGGCCTCATCAGCAACTTATACAGCTTCAACATAACCTTGCTGTTTTTAAGCTCCATCCCTCTAGCAATGAAGGACAAAATTCCATTTGCCTTCTTAATCACCTGCTGTACCTACAAACCAACTCCTTGAGATTCCTGCACAAGGACACCCAGGTCCCTCTGCATTGCAGCATGCTGCAATTTTTTTCCATTTAAATAATAGTCCTTTTGGCAATTATTCCTTCCAAAATGGATGACCTCACATTTACCAACATTGTATTCCATCTGCCAGACCTTTGCCCATGAGAAGAGAAGGGATAGGGCCTATAAAAGGTGAACAGGGAAAAGTCTGTGTGAATCCGGAAGGAATGGCAGAGGTGCTTAACAAGTACTTTGCCTCGGTATTCACTGTGGAAAGTGAACTGGGAGATTGCGCTGCAGGTTTGAGGCATACGGAAAAGATAGAGTATGTGGACGTTAGGAAAGAGGATGTGTTAGACCTGTTAAATTCTATCAAGATAGACAAGTCGCTGGGACCGGATGGGATGTACCCCAGGTTATTGTGGAAGGTGAGGGAAGTGGTTGCAGAGCCCCTGGTGATGATATTTGCGTCGTCCATGGAAACGGGAGAGGTTCCGGAGGATTGGAGGATTGCAGATGTGGTTCCTATCTTTAAGAAAGGGAACAGGGATAGTCCAGGAAATTACCGACCAGTGAGTCTGACTTCAGTGGTTGGTAAGCTGATGGAGAGGCTTCTGAGGAATAAGATATATGAACATTTGGAGAAGTTTGGACTGATTAGAAATAGTCAGCATGGTTTTGTCAAGGGCAGGTCATGCCTTAAGAGCCTAGTTGAGTTCTTCGAAAATGTGACTGAACACATTGATGAAGGAAGGGCAGTGGACGTAGTGTACATGGACTTTAGTAAGGCGTTTGATAAGGTCCCACATGCAAGGCTTCTGGAGAAGGTGAGAGGGCATGGGATCCAAAGGGCTTTGGCCTCGTGGATCCAGAACTGGCTTGCCGGCAGAAGGCAGAGAGTGGTGGTGGATGGGTCTTGTTCTGCATGGAGGTCGGTAACCAGTGGAGTGCCCCAGGGATCTGTTCTGGGACCCCTGCTGTTTGTCATTTTCATAAATGACCTGGATGAGGAAGTGGAGGGATGGGTTAGCAAGTTTGCCAACGATACAAAGATCGGTGGTGTTGTGGATGGTCTGGAGGGATGTCAAAAGTTGCCGCGGGACATAGACAGGATGCAAGACTGGGCGGAGAAGTGGCAGATGGACTTCAACGCAGATAAATGTGTAGTGGTCCATTTTGGCAGAAATAATGGGATGAACGAGTACAATATAAGGGGTAGGAGTCTTAGTTGTGTTGTAGAGCAGAAGGATCTCAGGGTCCGGGTCCATAGGACTCTTAAATCGGCCTCGCAGGTGGAGGAAGTGGTCAAGAAGGCGTACGGTGTACTGGCCTTCATTAATCGAGGAATAGAATTTAGGAGTCAGTAGGTAATCATGCAGTTCTATAAGACTCTTGTCAGACCCCACTTGGAGTATTGTGTGCAGTTCTGGTCACCTCATTATAGGAAGGATGTAGAGGCTATTGAGAGAGTACAGAGGAGATTTACAAGGATGCTGCCTGGATTGGGAGGCAGGCCTTATGAAGATAGGTTGAGGGAGCTGGGACTCTTCTCACTGGAGAGACATAGGTTGAGAGGCGACCTGATAGAGGTTTATAAAATGTTGAGAGGAATAGATAGGGTGGACTCTCAGAGACTATTTCACCAAGTTGAAATGGTCACTACGAGAGGACACAGATTTAAGGTGCAGGGAAGCAAATGCGGAGGAGATGTTAGGGATAAGTTTTTCACTCAGAGGGTGGTGAATGAATGGAATCGGCTGCCGTCAGAGGTTGTTGAGGCAAACTCACTGGGGTCTTTTAAAAGACTTCTGGATGAGTGTATGGAAATGAGTAGGATAGGGGGTTAAGATAGGTCTGTGGATTGGTAGATGTGATAGGCGCAACTCGTGGGCCGAAGGGCCTGTTTGTGCTGTATTGTTCTATGTTCTATTCACCTAGGTCATCTATATCCTTTTATAGACTTTCAATATCCTCAACAGTTTTTGGTCTGCCATTCATTTTGGTGTTATCTGTGAATTTTGACAGACTATACTTAGTCCCCAACTCCAAATCATGTATATAAATCATAAAGAATTGCGGTCCCAACACTGATTCCTGAGGCATACCACTAGTCACTGATTGCCAGATAGAGAAACACCCATTTACTCCACTCTTCGTTTTCTGTTAGTTAACCAATCCTCTATCTATGCTAATATATTACCCGTAACATTGTGCACTTTTAACTTATGTAGCAGTCTTTGGTGCGGCACCTTGTTAAATGCCTTCTGAAAATCCAGATACACCACATCCACGGGCTCCCCATTGTCCACTATACGTGTACTGTTCTCAAAGAATTCCACCAAATTAGTCAAACATGTCCTGCCCTTCATGAACACATGTTGTGTCTTGCCAATGGGATAATTTATATCGAAATGTCTTGCTATTTCTTCCTTGATGATAGATTCAAGCATTTTCCCTACTACAGAAGTTAAGCTTATAGTTACCCACCTATCGATATGCCTGTAGGTACCCAATTTTTGTCTATCTTCTTTTTTAAATTGTGGCGTCACATTTGTTGTTTTCCAATCTGTGGGAATCACCCCAGAATCCAGCAATTTACCACTACTGCATTTGTTATTTCTCCCACTATCTCTTTTAGTATCCTGGGATACATTCCATCAGAACCAGGAGTCTTGTCTACTTTTAGCTCCATTAACTTGCCCAACACTACCTCTTTCGTGATCATGATAGTTTCTAGATCCTCACCTTCCATGAACTTCCTGTCATCAATTTTTGGCATGTCATTTGTGTTTTCCACTGTGAAGATTGACACAAAATACCTGTTCAATGCCTCAGCCATTTTCTCCTTTCTAGTTATTACATCCCCCTTCTCACCCTCTAAAGGACCAATGTTTAATTTAGCCACTCTTGTTCATTTTATATATTTGGAGGAACTTTTGCTATGTATAGAACTGAAGAGCTCAGATTCAAATAATTGATAAAAGAGTGAAAATGAAGTAAAGATAATTATTTTTCAATGAGAGAATGGCTGGAATAGAAAAATAAAATAGAAAAATAGCGTCTAGAAAAATAAATGAATAGGTTGGGAGTAGAGGGATATGATCCTCGGAAGGGTAAGGATTTTAGTTCAGTCAGACAGCATGGTGAGTACAGACTTGGAGGGCTGAAGGGCCTGTTCCTGTGCTGTAATTTTCTTTGTTCTTTTTCAGTTAAACACGTAACAACATATCCTCTCACCCATCAAATCCCTTATCCACTTACATACTGCACCTATCATTAACCCATCTCACCTACTTAGCCTTATCTACTTTCCAAACTACCCATTCATCTACTTCAACCACTACCATTTAATTTACTTACCCATTCACCCATCCATTCACTGACGTTCATACTGGACATTTAAACTTACCATACACCAGTGAGTGCCATGGAAAGGCACACTCTGTTCCAATGGAGTATTTCTGGGAAAGCCAGGCTCAAAAGGTCTCTGTAGAAATGTGCAGCAGAGTAGAGTCAGATTGTTTTATGAGCGCAGCATCAATCTGACAATTTCTTCCATTTTCTCAGGAAGTATAAATTCAGAGCATATAATGAATTTTGATTTACATCCAGTGAAGATTAAAAGTTATAGAATGACATTATAGAGTTTCAGAGCAGAATCATGAAATTCATAGAAAATAAGAGCAAGAATAGGCATTTGGCTCTGTGAGTTTACTCTGCCATTCATTATGATTATTGCTAATTCCATAATCCTGCACTCTCCCCACACCTCTTGACATCTTTAGTTTCTAGAAATGTACCCATTTCTGTCTTAAATATTGTGCATAGATTCCTGAAAGTTGGCACCCAGGCTGATAGGGTTGTTAAGAAGGCATGTGTGTTAGTTTTTATAGGTACAGGGATTGAATTTTGGAGATCATGTTGCAGCTGTGCAAAACTCTGGTGCAGCCATATGTGGAGTATTGTGTACTGTTCTGGTCGCTGCATTATAAGAAAGATGTGGAGGCATTGGAAAGGGTATGGAGGAGATTTACTAGGATGGGTGGTATGTTGGGAAGGTCTTATGAGGAAAGGCTGATGGACTTGAGGTTGTTTTCGTTAGAGAAGAAGGTTAAGAGGTGACCTAATTTAGGCATACAAGATTAAATAGGGTGGACAATGAGAGCCTTTTTCCTTGGATGGTGATGGCTAACACAAGGGGACATAGCTTTAAACTGAGGGGTGATAAATATAGGACGGATGTCAGAGTTAGGTTCTTTACTCAGTGGGTGGTAAGGGCGTGGAATGCCCTGCCTGCAGCAGTTATGGACTCGCCAAGTTTAAGGGCATTCAAATGGTCAGTGGATAGGCATATGGATAACATTGGAATAGTTTAGGTTAGAGGGTCATTAGATTGGTTCCACTGTTCGGAGCAACATCGAGGGCTGAATGACCTGTACTGTTCTGTAATGTTCTATGTTCTAAATATGTTCAGTGACTTGGCCTCCACAGTGTGTGGTGGACAATTTCACAGGTTCGCTGTCCTTTGAATGAAAAAACTTCTCACCCTGATCTTAAATCGTCCAACCCACATCCCTTATTTTAAAGGTGCCAGCTGGGGCGAAAATCATTTCTCCATCCCAAATGTCCAGAATTCAGTGAGATTCCTCCTCCTATTCTACTAAATTCCAATGAATTCTGGCACAGTTGACCCAATCTCTCATTGTAAAATAATCCAGCTATCCCAGGAATCAGGCTGCTGAACCTTCGCTGAACTCCCTCGACGGCAAGTATATCCTTTCTGAGATAAGGAGAGCAAATCTGCAGCTGTGGTCTCAGGAAGACTCTGTATTAAGACATCCTTGTTCCTGTATTCAGTTCCTTTTGCAATTAAGGCCAATATATTACTTGTCTTCTGAACTGCCCTGTTGCCCCTGCATGCTTGTTTCTAGTACCTTGTATACTGGGGCACTCAGGTCCTTTTGTGCATCAACATTTCCCAATCTATCACCATTTAAATCAGACACTGCCACTTAGTTTCTTTGCTACTGAAGGCAAGCAATGACAGTAGGATCATTTATCTAAGAGCAATTTATTTCTAAGTTGTTTCCATCCGATTTAAAGAGATTTTCCTCAGATATAGGGAATCAGGATCAATCTCTTAATTGGACTTGGCGGGATCCAGACTTTAGAACGATCAAAATAACAATGTGGTTAATGATGCTCACACTTCCTGCTGCCACAGAAAAGCAGCCACAATAATCCAGAACTCCACGAAACCCACTCATTCTCTATTCCACCTTTTCCTGTCGGAAAAAAAGAAACAAAAGTCTGAGGTCATGTACCGACTCAAGAACAGCTTCTCCACTGCTACCATCAGACTTTTGAATGGACTTATTTAGCATTAAGTTGATCTTTCTCTGCACCCTAGCTATGAATATATAATACTACCTTCTGTACTCTCTCTTTTCCTTCTCTATGAACGGTATGCTTTGTTCATATAGCATGCAAGAAACAATACTTTTCATTGTATGTTAATACATGTGACAATAATGAATCAAATGAAATCATATTTCTTTACCTCATTTTATGCCTCTTTCTGAACCTGATTCAAATTCACTCTCTTCAATCCATCCTTGGCCTCAGTACATTCCTTTCTCTTTAGCAATCTTGTTCAGGACATATCTGTTGGATACTTGTTAGGAACTGGATCAGAAGTTTCTATGTATAAAATGAAGTTAGCCTAGAACACAACTTGATTTGGTTTTGGCATTAATGCGAGCATAATGTGTTTTGCTCCATATATGATTTAATTAACCCACTAGGGAGCTTTTATTAAAACAAACTTTATTTAACAATCCAGTTAGAAATAAAACAAAACAAATTAGCATAATTTTTACCAACTAAAATACTTAAACATGGCAAAATTAGTTCTTAACAGCTAACTATCTCTTTAGTTCCAATTTAGGCAATATCTCCATAGACTTACATCCTTCTTCGGAGTTAATTGGCAGCAAAATCATATAAGCTCATGTACATGCTAGACTTCCAGCTTTTTAACCCCTCTGGATAAATACAGAAAAACATCTACTTCAGGCTCCCATGCAGCAACTTTCAGAAGAAGATCTACCTCCCAGCAGCAGAACTACAGAAAAAGAAGCCCATTTTGTCCAATCTCCAGAGACAGAGAAGTATTTCTTTCTCTACAACTCCCAAACAGCAAATGAACTGGGTTTCTCTCAGAACATAGCCCTACTCAATCAAATGACTTTCCTTGTGAAATCCTGAATGAAACTCCATTCTGAAAAAAACCCAGAGGAAAACACTAAATTAACAACTCTGCATGAGTCCAGATTAAAACAAGCATTTTAGCAATTAGGATCAATTATGCTGCTGCAGGAACAACAGAAGCTGTGGGAATAGACAAAGCAGAACCGATAATAAAACAAATTGCTAAAACAGACCTTGCACAAGAAACATGACACTAATCTCTCTCTTAAAGGTGTAAAATCATCACATGTTCCGTGCAGGATGTTCCCACTTCTCTCATTGACCTCTTATCTGTTTGCAATGTCTCAAACGTTAAGGTCAAACATTTATGGGGAAATAGGTAAATCTAACTAACAGTGGGTAATTTAGAGAGGAGAGCAGATGAGGTTTACCTGGCTCTAGGGAGCAATGGGAATGAAGAGTGTGTGATTGCCCACAGAGAGTGGAGTACTCTCTCCCTCTCAGTAGAATATACCTGGAAGCCATGCAGTAAGCACGTAAGGACTGGAGCAGCTGGTGGTCTGTTCCAAGATAGCCTTGGGCTACAAACTCCTACACCCAGTTTCACTTTATCAATAAGTACCTTTTGTTCTTCTTGATAACACCTGAAATACCAGAACACAACAGATGTCATCTTCATTCTTAGCTGCTCTGAGTGATCGCCCATTGCAAAGAAAATGAAAACAGTAGCAATCAGATTTTAGCAATGGAGTTTCAGAAATGCATTCAAGTTCATCACAACATTAGTGAATATTGTGAAACCAAGAGCGAAATTGCTGGAAAATCTCAGTGGGACCACTTTCTGTGCCTTTTAGCTTCAACAAAAGGTCATCTGGACTTGAAGTATCAGCTCTTTTCTCTCCTTACAGATGCTGCCAGACCTGCTGAGATCTTCCAGCATTTTCTCTTTCGGTTTCAGCATTCGCAGTAATTTGCTTTCATCTGGTAAATGCTGTATTTCAATATGCAACTTACGTCCCCATTTCTTTGCCTTTCTACCCAATTACTGCCATTGCATTATATAGAACATAGAACATTACAGCACAGAATAGGCCCTTCGGCCTTCGATGTTGCGCCGACCAATATAAAAAGCAATGACCCTCCAAACTAAACTTTATCCCTGAAAGTAGGCAGTCAAGTCGAGAAGGTTGTTAAGAAGGCATATGGAGTCTTAGCTTTTATTGGTAGGGGGATTGAATTTCGGAGCCGCAACGTCATGTTGCAACTGTATAAAACTCTAGTGCAACCGCACTTGGAGTATTGTGTGCAGTTCTGTTCCCCACATTATAAGAAAGATGTGGAGGCATTGGAGAGGGTACAGAGGAGGTTTACCAGGATGTTGCCTGGTATGGAGGGCAGGTCTTATGAAGAGAGGCTGAGGGATTTGAGGTTGTTTTCGTTAGAAAGGAGGCGGCTAAGAGGGGACCTTATTGAAACATATAAGATGATTAGAGGTTTAGATAGGGTGGACAGTGATAGCCTTTTTCCTAGGATGGAGAAAGCTAGCACGAGGGGACACAGCTTTAAATTAAGGGGTGATAGTTATAGGACGGATATCAGAGGTAGGTTCTTTACCCAAAGGGTGGTTCGGGAGTGGAATGCCCTGCCTGCAGCAGTTGTAGATGCGCCAAGTTTGGTGGCGTTTAAGAGGTTAGTTGATAAGTATATGGAAGAGAAGGGAATGGTTTAGTTTGGAGGGGCATTGCTTTTTATATTGGTTGGCGCAACATCGAAGGCCGAAGGGCCTGTTCTGTGCTGTAATGTTCTATGATCTATGTTCTATGTTCTAAACCATTCCCTTCTCTTCCATATACTTATCAACTAATCTCTTAAACGCCACTAAACTTGGCGCATCTACAACTGCCGCAGGCAGGGCATTCCACTCCTGAACCACCCTTTGGGTAAAGAACCTACCTCTGATATCCGTCCTATAACTATCACCCTTAATTTAAAGCTGTGTCCCCTCGTGCTAGCTTTCTCCATCCTAGGAAAAAGGCTATCACTGTCCACCCTATCTAAACCTCTAATCATCTTATATGTTTCGATAAGGTCCCCTCTTAGCCGCCTCCTTTCTAACGAAAACAACCTCAAATCCCTCAGCCTCTCTTCATAAGACCTGCCCTCCATACCAGGCAACATCCTGGTAAACCTCCTCTGTACCGTCTAAATGTACCCTCTAAACCTCCTCTGTACCCTCTGTATGTCCAAGGTAGAGAAATAATCATTAATCACAAGGTTTTATCTTCAATCTTCTGTTCCAACTTTGGGGCTGCTGGTGGGGGAGGCAGGGGAGGAGGAGTAGGTAAGGGGGGTAAATCATGAGATTGGGACTGCTGGGGAGGGGCAGGAAGACATAGAGGTGAGCCAAGGGAAGGAGAGGGAGCTCAGTTGCTGGTCTGGGCACACCCGGGAGGCCAGCAATTGAGATGTGGAGGGTGGGGTGGGGGGGTTATAGAGACAGTGTTACAGAGTTGATGGTTAGCCAGTGATTATGAAGCCAGCAGTGTGGGGCTACTGTGCATGCGCTGATTTTGACTCTGACAGAATGGAGTATGCGCAGTGGCATGATTCTACCTCATGGCCCTTGGCACAGGAAGAGCACATTTGTGCCCCTGACACCAGCTGTGGTTAGCAGCAACGCAGAGCTGGGAGGACAAGATTATCCCACCAGCTACCTGACATTTTCTGGACAGGGATGCAGAGTCATTAAGTGTCTGTACATCAGTAAATGTCATTGTGCAGCATGTAGATCTGCTTATTAACATCTACATGTCACAGTGCTATTGTAAACAATTCCAGGCACACTGCTACACATCTATTACAATGAATCATAGAATCCCTACAGTGCAGAAGGAGGCCATTCAGCCCACCGAGTCCACACTATCTCTCTGACAGTATAAGCTACCTCAATGCACCTCTCAATCTCCGTTTACCATAGTTAATCCATCTAACCTTCATATTTTTGGATACCAAGGCACAATTCAACACAGCCAATCCACCTAACCTGAAACCTTCAGACTGTGGAAGCAAACCAGAGCACCCAGTGGAAACCTATGCAACCATGGGGAGAACGAGGCAGCAGTGCTAACCATTGTGCCACTGTAATGATTACAACAGACTTTATACTTCAGAAAATAAGTCACTTGGCTCAGCAACACCCATCTTAGAGTTACTATCAGACTGAACCTTTTGTTACTGCTTACCAAATCACCCCTGATTTGTCATTTCTGTGTTAGGTGTACAAGCACTGATTATCGCAGTTCTTTAATTTATTTCTACACCAAAACCTGAATGGGTCGATTTCGCCCAAGTGTGGTCCTGCAAAATTTACATCAGTGTGAAGCAGAATATAATTGTTCAATAAACACACACAAAAGGTTGTCTTTCTTATCGCTATCAATGCCAGAACTCTTGTAAAAGAGAGAATAAAAATGTTTCTGCTCGTAAACACTTCTTTTTAAAGGGAAAGCTGGGGTTTACAGACCAGTTTTTAATTTAATGGTTGCCCTCTGCTCCCCATATTAATGCAAACTTGTTTCTGGAAGTTCGTCCAAAGTTCCATTACAGCTTTACATTCTTTAATGTTCTTCAGATGCAGAATTAATTCTTTTCTCTATCCCATGATTGGCATAACTCCAGTAACCAATAGTAGCAGCAGCTAACTTCCTGAACACAATTAAAATCAACATTTTATTTCCCCTGGGAATCTCTCAGAATCACGGAAATGCTACATCAATTCTACATTGCTATAAATTGGATATTGCTCTTGGGGCTGAAGGGATTAAGGGATATGGGAAGAAGGCAGGATCAGGATATTGAATTTGATGATCAGTCATGATCAAAATGAATGGTGGGGCAGGCTCAAAGCGCTGAATGGCCTGCTTCTGCTTTTAGTTTCTATGTTTCCATGCTTCCCATCACTCAGGGACTATGCAGCCCATTGTGTTCTATGAGTTCTGAGGTAAAACTTTCCAGCTAGTTTCACTCTGGTGTTCTTTCTTAGATCTGAAAATCTTCCATTTTCAATGATTGATCCAATTTTCTTTGAGAGTTTTCCATCATCCCTTTCAGGCAGTTTATTCCAGATCACAACAGCTCATTGTGTAAAATAAAATCAGCCTTTGTCGGACCCTTTGCTATAATCACATAGGAAATTCAACTGGAAAGGAAAATAATTTAATGCAGAATGCAAAGTAAAACAGCCACTGTGGTGTGACACACTCATCCCTGCCTGGGACTGCAGTTCAGCAGGCCCAGTCTTGGGCCTCCTTATCAAAGGCTCAGATTCTCACTGGGCAGACCACTACTTATTACCAGGAGAACTCATACTCAACAGGGATATCAATCAATGATGCCTCATGGACCTTTTGGGGGTTACCACAATCTTAAAGCTTTTTCCTTTGGTTACCAGCTCTCCTACCAGTAGAAACAATTTTTCCCTATTTATTTGACTGAAACACCTCTGTCTTTAAACTTCTTTACTCTAAGGAGAAAGATCTCAGCTTCTCCAATCTCTCCACTTAACTGAAGTGACCCAATCGTGAATAATCGTGAATTGATTGGAGTGACGCATTGCCTTACTGTTGGCCTGAGTATCTTTGGAAAACACAAGATTCAAATCATGCTCTGTACGGTATTGGGAATTTAAAAAGAAAGTGATTAATTGACAGGATGTAAATGTTCCAGACAAGGCTAGAATGTGCTGCTCATCCATTATTCCTGTTAAGGGATGGTGGTGAGGCGTCTTCTTGAACCACTGCAGTCTGTGTGGTGGTAGGAACTCCCACAGTGCTGCAAAGAAGAAAGTTCAAGAATTTTGACTCAGTGGCAATGAAAGAACCGTGATATATTTTCAAGCCAGGATGATATATGGCATGGAGAGTGCCTTGCAAGTGGTGACGATGTGGAGATGCCAGCATTAGATTGGGGTAGGCACAGTGAGTAGTCTCACAGCACCAGGTTAAAGTCCATCAGATTGATTTGGTAGGCTTTTGGAATGTTGCTCCTTCTTCAGATGAGTGCAGGCTTTGTTTCACAAACAGGGCATATATAAATACAAACTCAATTACCAGATAATAGTTGGAATGCAAGTCTTAACAGGTGATCAAGTCTTTACAGGTGCAAGTCGAGAAAGAGGGTTAGGCAGAGGTTGAAGAGTTGTGAGTTGTTGCAAGTCAGGATAGTGAGATTTTGCAAGCCCCAGCAACTTGTCAGGGTTACAGTGTGACATGAACTCAAGATCTCTGTTGAAACTGTTCTCATGTGTGCGAGACTTGGCTATCAGTTTCTGCTCAGCGACTCTGCGCTGTCGTGTGTCATGAAGGCTGCCTTGGAGAACACTTACCCGAAGATCAGGGGCTGAATACCCGTGACAGCTGAAGTGTTCCCCAACAGGACGGGAACACTCCTGCCTGATGATTGTTGAACAGTGTCCATTTATCTGTTGTCATAGCAACTGCAAGTAGTGATATTCTCATGTTATCTGCTGTCCTTGGCCACCTGTGGCCATGAAGTTGTGGGTTTGGAAGGTGCTGCCTAAGGAGCTTTGGTGAGATCCTGTCTTGTAGATGGTTTGCACGGTTGCCTTTGTGTGTTCGTTGTGGAGGAAGTGAGTGTTGAAGGTAATGGCTGGGGTGTAAGTAGGCTGCTTTTTCTTGAATTGTGTCAAGCTTCTTGAATGTTGTTGGAACCATACCCATTCAGGCAAGTGGGAGTATTTCAATACAGTCCCGACTTGTGCCTTGTGGATGGTGGACAATTAATTTGGAGAGTTAGGAGATAAGTTACTCATCTCAGAATTCCCAGTCCTACTCCTGTAGCCAGTCTCATTTTCTGAGGAAGGATGTTCTTGATCTCAAGGGAGTGCAACGAAAGTTTACCAGACTGATTCCAGGGATGGCGGGACTGATATATGTGGAGAGAGTGACCAGGTCAGAATTGTTTTCACTGGAGTTCAGACAAATGAGGAGGGATTCCACAGAGGCTTATGAAATTCCAACAGGACTCGATAGAGTAGATGCAGGAAGCATATTCCTGATGATGGGGATGTTCAGAACCCCAGAACTAGGGATTACAGTCTGAGAATTCAGGGTAGACCATTTAGGTCGGAGTGAGGAGATATTTCTTCACCCAAAGAAGTCATTGAGTCAGAGAGTCTTAGAGGTTTGCAGCACAGAAACAGGCCTTTCAGCCCAACTTGTCTATGCTGCCCTTTTTTTAAAACGCCTAAGCTAGTCCCAATTGCCTGAAATTGGTCCATTTCCCTCTATACTCATGTAACTGTCTAAATACTTTTTAAAAGACAAAGTTGTACCCGCTTCTGCTATTAGACATCTGATAGCTCGTTCCAGCCATTCACCACCCTCTCTGTGAAAAAATTGCCATTTTGGACCCATTTGCATCCTTCTGCACTCACTTTAAACCTATACTCTTTAGTTTTAGACTCCTCAATCTTTGGGAATAGTTATTGACTATATAGCTGATCTACTCCTCTTATTATTTTATAGACTTTTATGAACTTCTATGAGATAAACCCTCAGCCTTTTACGCTCCAGAGAAAAAAGTTCCAGTCTATCTGGCCTCTCCTTATAACTCATAGCCTGTGGAATTCATTACAACAGGAAGTTGGGAAAATGCTGGAATCTATCCAGGAAGAAAATGCTGGAATCTATCACAAAGAAATAGCAGGACACCTGGAAAAGAATGGTTCAATCAAGTAGATGTGGTATGGATTCATGAAGGGAAAGTCATGTTTGACAAATTTACTGAATTTTTATGAAGATGTAATGACTGTGGTTGATAAAGGGGAATGGGTTGATGTGGTGTTTTTAGGTTTTCAGGAGGCATTCAATAAGGTGCCTCACAACAGCTTGCTGCATAAGATTAAGATACACAGAGTTGAGGATAAAGTGATAGCCTGGATTGGCTATCTAATAGAAAGCAGAGAGTTGGAATAAATGGGTGTTTTCCAATTGGCAGTTGGTGACTAGTGGCGGGCCACAGGGATCGGTTCTGGGGCCTCAACTGTTTACCATATACATAGACAATCTGGAGGAGAGGACTGAATGGAGGGATAAAAGCTTGCGGATAACACAAAGATGAGTGGGAAAGTGAATTTTGAGGAGGATGCAGAAAGTTTGCAGAGAGATTTGGATAGGCTAATTGAGTGGGTGAGGATCTGGCAGATGGAGTATAACATTGGCAAGTGTGAGGTTATCCATTTTGGAAGGAATAATAGTAAAATGGACCATAATTTAAATGGTGAAAAATTACGACATGCTACTGTGCAGAGGGACCTGGGCGTGCTTGTGCATGAATCACAAAAACTCAGTTTGCGGGTGCAGCAGGTGGCCAAGAAGGTAAATGGAATGTTGATCTTAAACGCAAGGGGGATAGAATATAAAAGCAGAGGGGTCTTGCTGCAATTATACAAGATAGTGGTGAGGCCACAAATAGAGTACAGTGTGCAATTTTGGTCCCCTTATTTGCAAAAAGATATATTACTTTTGGAGGGTGTACACAGAATGTTCACCAGGTTGGTTCCAGAGATGAGGGGGTTAGCTTATGAGGAGAGATTGAGTAGACTGGGCCTGTACTTTTGGAGTTTAGAAGACTGAGGGGAGATCTTATAAAGACACATAAGATAATGAAGGGGCTAGATAGGGTAGAAGCAGAGAGATTATTTCATCTTAGAAAGGAAACAAGAACTACAGGGCGCAAACTCAAAATAAAAGGGAGCCAATTTAAAACAGAGTTGAAGAGGAACTTCTTCTCCCAGACGGTAGTGAATCTTTGGAATTCTCTGCCCATTGAAGCAATGAAGGCTACCTTGTTAAATGTGTTTAACTCACAGGTAGATAGATTTCTGACCAATCAGGGAATTAAGGGTTATGGGGAGCAGGTGAGTAAGTGGAACTGAACCACTATCAGATCAACCATGACCTTAATAGGTGTGAGTTGTTGCCTGCCTCAGTGAATTGGCTGTGGGGTTATAAAAACCTCCCGCTCTCATCAGCTGGTTCAAAGATGCTATTGCTGTGGAAGGTTTGCATGTGCATCCATATGATGGAATGTTAACTGTTTGATCAGTATTCTCCAAGGACAGAGCATGAAGTGTTGAAAAGCAACAGCCCCCTTGCTATTGATTCAGCCAGTTGAATAAATCTCTTTATAGTTCATCTTTTTAAACTGTTCAGAAAGTTTGATTGTTTTTCTTAGATATTCCTGGAATACATTGGAAACATGCTTGGGAAAGTAAAAAGATGGTTTAAAGTTAATTGGGATATAAACTATTGAACTACATGTTGTGACTGAGTGTGAGAACTCTGCTGCACTGCAGAGGAGCACAGAAGTACTTGGATAGTGAGTTAAGTATAAATTCTGAAATCAATAATCAATTTCTAGCACCTGCAGTGATATTCAGCCCATATATAAAATCCAGCCCATAATAGAGGTGATAGTTGGCTATCAGTAGTTGTTCAGTGCAGCATGATAAATAGGGCAGAGTTACTACCTGTTAATGTAGGTGGTATAAATTTTCAAATACACTAGAAATGCCTTCTGATCAGATTAAAATGGCAATGATCTTAAACTGCTGCTGTTGCTTTCTGAGTTTAGCTCAAGACACAGGAGCTAGAAGCACCATGAACAGTGATCTCTACAATCATGCTGGGTTCATGCACCTCCCCTCCTGTCAGAAACTGTGGGGTTAACAGGAAGGAGGTAGTTGCATGGAACTCGCGGTATGATACAATAGACATTTGGCTTGGCCAATGATTTACAGTCCAGTGTAAATTTTATAGAAAGATATAAGATTATGAAGGGGATAGATAAGATAGAAGCAGAGAAGTTGTTTCTTCCGGCAAGTGAAATTAGACTAGCGGGCATGGCTTCAAAATAAGCGGAACTAGATTTAGGACAGAGTTGAGGAGGAACTCCTTCACACAAAGGGTTGTGAATCTGTGGAATTCCCTATCCAGGGAAGCATTTGAGGCTACCTCATTGAATGTTTCTAATACAGGGATGGATAAATTTCTGAACAGTAAAGGAATTAAGGGTTATAGTGAGTATTCGGATAAGTGGAGCTGAGTCCATAAAAAGATCAGCCACGATTTTATTGAATAGCGGAGGAGATTCGAGGGGTCAGATAGCCTACTCCTGCTCATAGTTCTTGTGTACACTTCATTCCATGTTCTTTAATGTGAAGAGACATGATGCAGAGAATATGGGATCATGAGTTTTATAAATACAAATATTGAGAACAAAACCTTGGATATTATATTAAACTTGTATAGCCACAGGCTTGTCTTCAGTTTGAGTATTGTGTCCAGTCCGGGCACCATTCTATTAATGATATTTTAATTACACTGTTAAGATCCACAGATGTTTAATTAAGCACTTAGAGAGCTTATAAAAAGAGACTACTCAGATATTGTGATGGTAGGTCGAAAGCAGTCATATTTAATGCCGCATTCTATGAATAAAGCTATGACCAAATGTTATGGTTCACGTTCAAAACTCAAAAGTGCTTTATGAAGCCCTCCTGAATCATAAACTTTGCATTTTGGATTCAGCCAGGATAAGCATGGGATGTTTCACTTTAGGTGTGATTTAAAATAACCACACGGGAACTCTAATCAAACAAAGTTTATTTAAGAATATGGTTAACATATGCAATAAGAAAATTAGCTGGAATTTCTATCAATTACAAAACAAGAAACAAAACAACTACTATAATGTATAACCTGAAACAAAGATATCTAATGTGTTCCAATCATACCAAAACCCTTGCCATAGGCAAAACTTTTAAACAGGTTCAATACAGCAAAGTCTGTTGTTCATGTAATAATGGGGTTGAGTCCTTTGCTTGAAGTCTGCAGTTCTCTGGATTCACTCTGAATAGTTTGGAGTTAAGACAGCTTCCCAAAATATCAATGACACGCTGGTCCCACTCTGAACAACAGCAAATTTTCACCATTGAGGAAAACAAGATTTTATTTTCAGCTAACCAACACAATATTCAAAACAATAGTGAGAGAGGGAAAACACTGCTTTTTAGCTCACTGCTCCTTCTAAAACTCCAACTCTAACCACAGCCAAACAGAAAATGAAATCTTAAATTCCCTGAAAATAAAACTGTCTGTAAACACAGGGTTGTCTTCCTAAAAATGCAGGATCAAAAAACTAACCCCAGAGTAAACACAAACAGTGCTATTTAATAATACTTGTGTAGCAATTAAAAAAAAAATTCCAATCAAGCTGGCAACGATGACATCACTGAAGTTGTGAGAGTAACAAAAATCATGTTTTTTTTAAAAAAAGAAAACTTTGTTAAAGGTACACTGATGTCACACAAGAAAGATTTTACTATCTAGTTTCATACTTCACCATTTGACTTGGCTTCCAGTTAACAAACACATCTGCATCCAACCATCTCATTATTTTTTTTTAATTCAGAAGGATATCAAGGCCTCAGAGGGAATGCAGAGACAATTGGTTAGAATTGTATCAGAAATGAGAGACTTCCAGTACTTGGAAACATTCGAGGTACATGGAACACACTGAGAAGAGAAATGACAATTTAATGGAGGTATTTAAAATTATACAGTGTGGCGTTAGTGTATCTCTAAGAGTTTTTTGTAAATCATGTTCTCTGCAGCTCTCGGCTCTCATTGTGTCACTGGATTGTTTACAAAAAATCCTTTTACTGCTCCTTAAATGGCTTAAGTGTTTACCAAGCTGATTCTGGGGATGGCAGGACTAATGTTTGAGGAAAGATTAATTAAGTTAAGAATGTTTTCGCTAGAGTTCACATGAATGAAGGAGGATCTCATAGAGACTTATAAAATTCTAACAGGACTAGACAAGGTAGATGCAGAGATGTTCCTGATGGTGGGGGAATCTAGAACCAGGGGTCACAGTCTGAGGATCCAAGGTAGACCGTTATGTGAGGAAACATTCCTTCACTCAAAGAATGGTGAGCCTGTGGAATTCATTACCACAGGAAGTAGTTGGTGACAAATCATTGAATGTATTCAAGAGACAACACTTGGATATAGCACTTGGGGTGAGTGGGATCAAGGGTTATGGGGAGAAAGGAGGATTAAGCTATTGAGTTGGATAATGAGCTATGATCATAATGTATGGTGGAGCAGGCTTAAGGGGAAAAATGGTCTCCTCCTGTTCCTATGTTCATGTTTAAATGGGAGTAGTTCATTTTTACTTTGGGAGGTAGATTTATGATCATTGTCAGGAGGATGAATATTTGCAGGTCAGATATTTCATTTTCAGTTCTGAGTTTCAGGTCTTAAGTTTTAGAAGGGTTATCAACCTGGAAAAAATTCTCTCTCTCTCTGGTTTTGGGAAATTCTGCTGGTGAACTGAAAGCCTTCCTGGAGTAGAGAATCTGCTGTTGGTGATTTGACCAGAACCTCTCCCTAGTGTTCTGGGAAGCTGTTCTAACTTCAAACTGTCTTGAATATATCAAGAGAACTGCAGCATCTATCCAAAGGACTCAGTTATAGTATCATGTGAGCATTAGTCTTTGCTGTATTAAGCCTATAGAAAGAAGTTTAACTAAACTAAAGGAAGTTTCTGTTTGATTGGAATATCTTTGATAAATTTGGGAAGGGTTATACGTTATTGTGGTTGTTTTTTTCTGTTTGTAATTGATAAAATTTATTGCTAATATACTTACCATACACGTTAACTATATCCTGAAGTAAACTTTGCTGGATAAAGCTTCCTAGTGGGTCATTTGAATTATACCTGATGTGAAACCGATCATGCTTATTCTAGCCAAATTCAAGATGCAAAACTCATGACATAGGCTGGCTTCATAAAACACTTTGAAATTTCTCATCTGAACCACAGCAATAGGCATAATTAGTCAGTCTTTTCAAAGAACCAGAATATGCGCAATGGTTCAAATGGCCTTTTTCTGTGCTGTATTATTTCATGATTCTGTGACTGTCAATTCTCTAAAGCAGAATGTTGTATGTGATTGATCATGATGAAATATCTACTCCTGTGAGCCATGTGATAGAAACATGAATGCTGGTTGACACCGTGGGAAAATGCTATGAATTTATCCACCCCCTCCCCTGTGGGCTTCCCTTCTGAAAGAGAAATGAGGGGAAAGTTTTTCTTTCAAAGGACATTTGTCTATGGAATTCTCTTTCCCAAAACGAAAGGAGGCTGAATCATTTCACTTATTCAAGGTGGGCCTAATCAGATTTATGCTATCCAGAGAACCAAAGGGTATAGTGGGAGGACATAAAAATAGAAGTTAGGCCGTAATTGATCAATCATCTTCTGATTGAACAGTGGGACAATCTTCAATGATGTATATTATTTTCCTGATCCTAAGCTCTATGTTCCTACAATCATTGCTTTTGACTGTTTTTTCTCATCAAGATGACCCACGTGCTTCTTGTAGCTTCTTTGGTGTCACTAAAGGGAACCCTGGCAAAAGGCAGTGTTGGGAGTAACATGGCCACTTGGGATTCTGGTCTTGAGTTCCCCCCATGTCTGTGTAGTGCTCTGGTGTCTTCCAACACTCCAAAGATGTATGGGATAGGTGGATGTCATAAGAAATAATCACTTAGTGTCCCAGGATTTGAAGTTAGATCGATTATCCATGAGAAATGTAAAGATTTACGGAGATAGGGTGAGAGAGGGAACCTGAATAAGTTACACTGTTGGAGAATCAGTGGAGACTTGATGGCCTCTTTTGCCCTGTAGCGATTCTATAAGTCTGTGGTGGAGAATGTTTTGGGAGCCATATCATCTTATTCCACACTCCCACAATATTTTTGAAGCCTTTAGTGGAGATGCAAATCTGCATTCTTACATTGGGCTGTATCACATTATTGTTCCCAGCACTACACACTCCATATTAATTAGCCAGTAATGTGCAAGGAAAGGAAGGCTCCACCATTTACAAGCTGGACAGGTATTTTTAAATCATTGGGATATGGGGGAGCACTGATGAAGTCAGAATTTGTTGTCCAATCTGGATGAGAAATTTGGTGAGACAACTTTTTGAAAGATTCCACTTCTGACAGGTGAAGGTGTTCCCCACATGGTTAATAGACAAGGAGTTCCAGGATTTTGGCCCAGTTGCTCACTGCTGTAATCAGAAGCATGGGTTCTAGCTTTGGAAAGAGAAGATGAGAGCAATTGAGAAGTGTAATGTAGAGCAATCAGGCTTATATATCTGATGTTTGTATCCATTACAAAAAGCCAACTTGCATCAAGTCCCATTTAGCTACTGCCTCTGTGCTGACTGACCAACATTAATGGCCAGTGTAACAATAACTCTGATTTAGAATTCTCATCCTTGTTTTCAAATCTCTTCATGACTTTTTATCTCTAACCTCAATAATCTAACCACCCAATGAGAAATTGACCTTCTTCCATAACCACCTCCTCAAGCATCTCTGATGATGTTCCAGTGGCAGCTATACCTTCAGTTACCTGAGCTCTGGAATTTACCCACTAAATCTCTCCAGTTCTTTCCTGCTTTCTAACACTCACTAACACTGACACACACACACACACACACACACACACACACACACACAAAATGGAGACACAGACAGGTGTCCGCTTTGCAGAATACCATTAGTTCATCTGGAGGCAGGACCCAGACTACATGTCAGCCCTTAGCTTTTGGAATGTTTTAGCAAATGCTTAAATGTTTATTATTGGTCACAAGTAAGGCTTACACTGCAATGAAGTTAGTGTGAAATTCACCTATTCGCCACATTCCGGCACCTGTATGGGTCAATGCATCTAACCAGCATGTCTTTCTGACTGCGGGAGGGAACTGGAGCACCCGCAGGAAACCCAAGCAGACACGGGCAGATCATGCAAACTCCACACAGACAGCGACCCAAGCCAGGAACTGAATCTGGCTCTCTAGTACTTTGAAGCAGCAGTGCTAACCACTGTACCACCCCAATGCAATTCCAGTATAAACTGGAGGAACAGAATCACATCGTCTGATTGGGCACTTTACAGCCTTCTGGACTGAACATTGAGCATCACCTTCAGGACATGAATCGTTTTGCCATCTTCATCCCATTTCCATTTACCTTATTTCATTTCTCCTTTTCATGTTATTAATCCATTTTTATTTGTATTCCTATTTTTTTTATTTTTCCAGATCTAAACTCTTCACACCCTTACCCAAGGGTCAACTGCTGTACTTCTACACTCTACACCTTTGTCTGCCATTTACACATTCTGAACTCTAAATGGATGCTATTGGCATCTTTATTATCACCATTTTTCCCTTTGTCTTTTTGTGCATTCCATTCCTATTAATTACTGTCACCCACCACCTCCCCACACCCACCCCCCCTCAATACAAACCTTGTCATGTCTAACTTGCCTTCAGTTCTGACAAAGAGTCATCCTGACTCGAAACGTTGGCTCAATTCTCTATGCTGTCAGACCCACTGAGCTTTCCCAGAATTTTCTATTTTTGTTTCACATTCGAGTATCTGCAGCATTTTGCTTTACCTCATTAACACCTATCTCTTTGATCAAGCTTCTACTTACCTGTTCTGATGTCTAATTATCAAGTTCAGATTCTGCCTGCAAATGCTCCTGTGAAGCACCTCGGGACATCTTATCCATTGAAAGTGTTAAATGAATGCAAGTTGTTTCAAAACCTATAAGTATTTGGAGGGGAGGAAAAAATAGCCCATAGTTTAACGTCCTGAGGAAGAATGGGAAAGAATGCATTTAATTTCAACAAAGTGATGATACAACGTGGTGGCACGGTGGTACAGCAGTTAGCACTTGAGTTTGATTCCTGGCTTGGGTCACTGTCTGTGCACAGCCTGCATGTTCTCCCCATGTCTTTGTGGGTTTCCTCCAGGTGCTTCGGTTTCCTCCCACTGTTCCAAAGATACACTGGTGATGTGCATTGGCCGTGCTAAATTTTCCCTCAATGTACCTGAAGGGGTAGCACAGTCTGAAAGACATGCTGGTTAGGGTACATTAGCCATGCAACATTCTCCCTCAGTATTCCTGTAGAGGTGCCAAGTATGGCACTGAGGGAATTTTCACAATAGCTTCATTGCAGTGTTAATGTAAGCTTACTTGTGACTAATAAATAAACTTAAATACAGGTGGGATACAAAACGTTCAGACTAGATTTAATCAATTTTCTCTATTTCAGAGAAGTGCAATTTTTTTAAAGTATATTTATTAATGTCACAAGTAGGCTTACATTAACACTGCAATGAAGTTGCTGTGAGAATCCCCTAGTCACCACACTCTGGCGCCTATTCGGGTGCACTGAGGGTGAAAACGACTCCAGCCTAATGGTTTCAAATGTTTCTATGTGCAGACCACTTAGGCAAGAAAAAATATCCAGCGGACAACTAACCATCAAACAAGTACTAAGAGTACTGACCAGTACCTGCTGGTACTGTTCTATCTGCTCACTATCTGATTCGAAATAATTGACAGAATAATTGATTATTATTAATTTGTTGATTATTAATTTGCACATTTTAAGCATCAATTCTATAAGAGAACACGTTTATTTGAAATATTCTAATATGTTATTAAAATCATCACTATCATCTGCTTCTGGGAAACTGATCCTTAGCTTTTGTCAATATTAACAAAACAAAATCAACAATATCATAAATCCTGCTTGTAAAACTACAGCATGGTTGTGACAACTCAAGCACTGCACGCTGGAGTTGGTTTAGTTTTGCGATATTTTGCTGGGGGTAAGGCTCCTAACCTTTTTTCTCACATTGGCCCCATTGCATCTCTCAGCCTCTTACATTTGGGGTTAGCCTGCAAATCACCCAGAGAGTACTCCACACTTTAACAAGCATGGCTCTCATGCTATTATTAAGTAGAGAAAAAGAATTACCAACGTATGGAGAGCATATAGATCTAAAGAAAGTCTGCTGTATAAATTAACCATAAAAGGCTGTAATGTTCAGCTCTCCTGGAAGATTGTCACACACTTCTCCACTTGGAAATAAAATTGGAGTTAACACACAGCAGGGAAGATGTCACAGGAATTCCCTTGTGCTCTGCCAATTAAATCTCACCATGGTAAGTCTTTATAGAAGGTGTCATTTGTGCTATTTCAGCTTAAAAACCACAGGGCAATTAGAGATAGTGCAGCTACAGAGGCTGCAGTAGCAATGTGTTGACTGATGGCTGTTTGTTGCAGTGTCAGTGAGTTGCAGCTTCAGTTTTTGGTTACAAATTTCAGGTACGCACGTTAAATTTATTCAATTGCAACTTCACTGATTCCTATTCTTGATCTCAGTTCTCTCCTTTGCCTTGCTATTTTCTATTTCTTTAACTTCCACCGGGCCATGCCCATACAAGGAATCTATGCTCTGACAATCGCAAATTTTGTGCTTCCTGAATTTATTGAACCCTAACTTTGGGAGCCGTGCGCACAGCTTCCTGAGCCCGCAGCTCTGCCAATATAGTTAATTCCACGCATTCACTCAATTTCAAGGTACTGGATTCAGTAAAGGCTATTGGCCCTAACAACATGGTGCTGAAAAGCTGTACCCCTAGCCAAGCTGTCCCGGTGTCACTACAATATGGTATCTACCCAGTCATGTGGAATATCCTATCCACAAAAAGCTGGACCAATCTAATCCAGACAATTACTGACCCATCAGATCTTTCTTGATCATTAGTACAGCGATGGAAGAGGTCAGCAACAGCACTCTCAATTTACATTAACCTGCTTGTGGACACTCAGTTTAGGTCCTACAAGAATCACTCAGCTCCTATCCCGTTGCAGCCCTGATCTCAATATGGACAAAAGAGCTGGACACCAGATGTGAGGCGAGAGTGATAGCAAGGCAACATTTAACTTACTGTCACATCAAGGAGTCTGATTGATTGATTGATTGATTTATCGTTGACATATATATTGGCATGATGTAAACGTTCTTCAAGGGGACCTTCATGACACACAACAGCGCAGAGTCGCTAAGCAGAGACTGATAGCCAAGTTCCGCACACATGAGGATGGTCTTAACGGGGATCTTGGCTTCATATCACATTATCTGTAACCCCCATGACTTGCCTGGGTTAGCAAAAAACCTCACTTATTGTGCTGTGTAGAGACAATACACATCTCTCTAACTAATGCTCCGTGTTCCCTTCACTCACATTGTTAGCCACTTTAAGACTTGAATAGCATAGAATATAGAACATTACAGAGCAGAACAGGCCCTTCGGCCTTCGATGTTGCACCGACCAATTAGGAAAAAGTAATGACCCTCTAACCTAAACCATTCCCTTTTCGTCCATAAACTTATCTACTAACCTCTTAAACGCCACCAAACTTGGCGCATCTACAACTGCAGCAGGCAGGGCATTCCATACCTTACCACCCTCTGGGTAAAGAACCTACCTCTGACATCCATCCTATAACTACCACCCTTTAATTTAAAGCTATGTCCCCTCATGCTAGCTTTCTCCATCCTAGGAAAAAGGCTATCACTGTCCACCCTATCTAAACCTCTAATCATCTTATATGTTTCAATACGGTCTCCTCTTAGCCGCCTTCTTTCTAACGAAAACAACCTCAAATCCCTCAGCCTGTCTTCATAAGACCTGCCTTCCATACCAGGCAACATCCTGGTAAACCTCCTCTGTACCCTCTCCAATGCCTCCACATCTTTCTTATAATGCGGGGACCAGAACTGCACACAATACTCCAAGTGTGGCCGCACTAGAGTTTTGTACGGTTGCAACATGACATTGCGGCTCTGAAATTCAATCCCCCTACAATAAAAGCTAAGACTCCATATGCCTTCTTAACAACCTTATCGACTTGATTGCCAACTTTCAGGATCTATGCACATATACACCAAGATCCCTCTGTTCTTCAACACTATTAAGAGTCCTACCATTAGCCCTATACTCTACACATTTGTTATTCCTGCCAAAGTGAATTACCTCACACTTTTCCACAGTAAACTCCATTTGCCACCTCTCGGCCCAGCTCTGCAACTTGTCCAAGTCTCTCTGCAAACTATAACACCCCTCTTCACTATCGACCACTCCACCGACTTTGGTGTCATCCGCAAATTTACTAATCCATCCTTCAATACCCTCATCCAGATCATTTATGAAAATTACAAACAGCAGGGGCCCCAAAACAGATCCCTGAGGTACACCACTTGTAACCGAACTCCACGATGAATAACTTCTATCAACCACCACCCTCTGTCTTCTATCTGCTAGCCAATTCCTAATCCAATTAGCTAAATCACCCTCAATCCCACACATCTGCATTTTCTGCAGAAGCCTTCCATGGGGCACCTTATCGAATGCCTTACTAAAGTCCATATATACCACATCAACTGCCTTACCCCCATCCACCTCTTTGGTCACTTTTTTCAAAAAACTCAATAAGGTTAGTAAGGCACGACCTACCCTTCACAAAACCATGCTGACTATCCCCAATCAATTCATTTCTCTCTAAAATAACTATAAATCCTATCCCTAATAATTCTCTCCAATACTTTGCCCACAACAGAAGTAAGACTCACCGGCCTATAATTCCCCGGAAAGTCTCTATTCCCCTTCTTGAACAATGGGACCACATTCGCTATCCTCCAGTCTTCCAGCACTATACCCGTAACTAACGATGACCTGAAGATCAGAGCCAGAGGCTCTGCAATCGCCTCTCTCACCTCCCAGAGAATCCTAGGGTAAATCCCGTCCGGCCCAGGGGACTTATCCAACTTCAAACCCTCGAGAATATCTAGCACATCCTCCCTATCTACTTCGATACTTTCCAGTTTGCTACCCTGTACCTCAGTGTTCTCCATAACTACATTTACATCACCCTGCGTGAATACCGACGAGAAATATTTATTCAGTACCTCTCCAATCTCCTCAGGCTCCACGCACAACTTCCCACTGCTGTCTATGACTGGCCCTAATCTTGCCTAACCAATCTTCTATTCTTAACATATCTAAAGAAAGCTTTAGGATTCTCCTTGATCCTATCAGCCAAAGTCTTCTCTTGTCCCCTTTTAGCTCTCCTCAACTCACTCTTTAGCTCCCTCCTGGCTAATCTATAGCTATCCAGTGCACTAACTGAGTCTTCAAGCCTCATCCTGACATAAGCCTCCTTTTTCCTTTTAACCAGCGAATTAACTTTTTTTGTACACCAAGGTTCCCTTACTCGACCATTTCCTCCTTGCCTGACAGGGACATACTTATCAAGGACTCGCAGCAGCTGCTCCTTGAATAAGCTCCACATTTCAGATGTTCCCAGTCCCTGTAGTTTCCTAGTCCAACCTATGCACCTTTATTCCCTCCTAATGGCCTCATAATTACCATTCCCCCAGCAGGTTAGGTGTAAAGATTCGCATTCTAATCAGCAATCTGTGACTGTCTGTGCTGATGTGTGCTATTGCAGACCAGAACACTGCATTTGCCTGACGAAGGCACAAGAGTGTCGAAAGCTCGCAGATTTACTATCAAATA
Organism: Sphyrna mokarran; assembly: GCA_024679065.1. Classification (NCBI taxonomy): domain Eukaryota; kingdom Metazoa; phylum Chordata; class Chondrichthyes; order Carcharhiniformes; family Carcharhinidae; genus Sphyrna; species Sphyrna mokarran. Next base: position 78,175,443 of record JAGIQG010000014.1, on the reverse strand, counting down.
AATCGGTAGGATTTAAAATTGGTGTTGCTAGATTCTTACTGATATATATTGGCATACAGTAAAAAATATTGTTTCTTGCGCATTACACAGACAAAGCATAGTGTTCAACGGGAAGGAAAAGAGACATTGCAGAATATAATGTTTCAGTCATAGCTGGGGGGTGGGGGGGTTGTAGAGAAAGATCAACTTAATGCGAGGTAAGTCCATTCAAAAGTCTGATGGCAGAAGGGAAGAAGCTGTTCTTGCGTTGGGTGGCATAGTGAGCTCAGACTTTTGTATCTTTTGTATCTTTTTCCCGACAGAGTGCATGGGCTTCTTAATTATGCTGGCTGATTTTCCCGAGGCAGCTAGCAAAACTGGAATCAATGGGGATCAGAAGGTAAGCCTCCACTGCTTGGAGACATTCCTGGCACAAAGGAATATGGCTGTGCTGTTTCGAGGTTGGTGGTTGGAGGTCAATCATTTCAATTCCAAGGTATCGCTGCAGGAGTTTCTCAGGGTAGTGTCCGAGATCCAACAATCTTCAACTGCTTCATCAATAACATTTTTTCCATCATTATGTCAGAAGTGGGGATGTTCATTGATGACTGTACTATTCATAACTCCTCAAACACTGAAGCAGTCTGTGCCCATATACCGTGAACCCAAACCTTTGGTTGATCAACAAGAAGCATTCATATCCCACAAGTGCCAGGTAATGAACCTGACCAACAGGAGAGAGTCTAACCATCATCCCTTGACATTCAACAGCATTAACATTACTGATTCTCCCACTATCAACTAAATTGGGCCAAGTATACCAAATGCCAGTGAGAAAGGCTTAACTTAATATTTGATTTGATTTGTTGTTGTCACATGTATTAACATACAGTGAAAAGTATTGTTTCTTGCATGCTATGCAGGTAAAACATACCTTTCTTAGAGAAGGAAATGAGAGAGTGCAGAATGTATTATTACAATCATAGCTACGATGTAGAGAAAGGTCAACTTAATGCAAAGGAAATCCATTCAAAGTCTGATGGCAGCAGGGAAAAAGCTGATCTTGAGTTGGTTTGTACGTGACCTCAGACTTTTGTATCTTTTTCCCAAAGGAAGAAGGTGGAAGAGACACTATTTGATATGCGTGGAATCCTTAATTATGCTGGCTGCTTTTCCGAAGCAGCTGGAAGTGTGGACAGAGTCAATGAATGGGAGGCTGGTTTGCATGATGGATTGGGCTACATTCACAATCTTTTGTAGTCCCCTGTGGTCTTGGGCAGAGCAGGAGCCATACCAAGCTGTGATAGAACCAGAAAGAATGCTTTCTATGGTGCATCAGTAAAAGTTGGTGAGAGTTGTAGCTGACATGTCAGATTTTCTTAGTCTTCTGAGAAAATAAAGGCTTTGGTGGGGCTTTCTTAAACATATGTTGGCATGGGAGGAGCAGCTCAGGTTATTGGTGATCTGGACACTCCAAAACCTGAAGCTCTTGACCCTTTCTACTTTGTCCCGTTGATGTAGACAGGGACATGTTCTCCTTTATGTTTCCTGAAGTCAATGACAATCTCCTTCATTTTGTTAACATTGAGACAAAGATTACCGTTGCCATAACAATTCACCAGATTCTCTACCTCATTCCTGTACTCTGTCTCGTCATTGTTAGAACATTCTCGTCGCTAATATTAGAACACGAGAATTATCAGCAGGGTTATCCCTTCTTGAATCAGCTTGACCATTCGATAAGATCATAATTCATCTGATGGTGGCCTTAACTCCACTTTCCTGCCTGTCCTTCATAATCCTTGACATCTTGTCAATCAAAATCTGACTAACTCATCCTCGAATATATTCAATAATGCAATAATGTAAAAGAATATTCCAAAGATGAAGATACTCTGAGTGATACAATTCCTCCTCATCTCAAACTTATATCGGAGACTGTCTATTTTGAAACTACACCTCCTTTTGGTTAAAATTGATCATTGTGTCAACATTGATAGATTAATAAAGAGGAATAATCCAATAGAAAATTAGAAGTTTTAAATCACAAAAGGGTTAACTTCAATATGATGATGTGGACAGGCTGGCGTTGGGCTGGGGTATGCACAGTAAGAAGTCAGGTGACGATGGATTAGTGCTCCGAAAGCTCATGCTACTAAATAAACCTGTTGTACTTTAACCTGGTGTTGTGACTACTTACTGTTCAATATGATGAGAAGTTATCAATTCTGGGTGAAAGAAACCAAAGAATGCAGGAAGAACATTAAAGGACCAATGAGTGATCTTTCAGGAAGCGATGTCTCAGAGTCAGGCAATCTGCATTCCACCAGAAGTGAAAAGTAAGGGAAGCAAATTCAGGACTTCTTAAATGATGAGGAGAATAGAGAATATTATGGAACAAATAAAAAGATGGTCTATGATGCATATCAGATAAATTCTTTAAACGAGAACCTGATCATATAGAATAATTGTCTTTCAAAGTGGCAATCGTGACTAGTGGAGTTCTTCCCAATTATTCACAATGTACAGCAATTATTTGGATAATGGAACCAAATGTAGTATTTACAAATTTGCCAAAGACACATAGTTTGGTGGGAATGTGAGTGATGAGGAGGATATTAAGAGGTTTTGAAGTGATTTAGACAAGTTGAGTGAGTGGGAAAATATTTGGCAGATGCAGAATAATGTGAATAAATGTGACATCAACTTTAGATAGAGAAACAGAATGGCAGAGAATTAGTTAAATGCTGATAGATTGGGAAATGTTGATGTACAAAGGGACCTGGATTTTCTTATATACCAGTCACTGAAAGCAAAAATATAGGTACAGCAAACAGATAGGAAGTCAAGTGGTATATTCGCCTTCATTGCAAGAGGATTGAATATTGGAGCAAGGATGAAAACAGGAAGATTGTGCTTTTAGTGATGATTATTGTCGGTGCAGACTGAATAGGTCAAAGGGCCTTTTCTGCCCTGTATGATTGACTCTATCATATTGACTTTTGAAAGATTCCTTGCATAAGGAGTCCAAATGTCATGTTGCAACTTTGTAAAACTTTGGTTAGGTTGCACTTCAATTCTGATTGCCTCATTACAGGAGGGTGCACAAGAAGTTTACCAGTATGCTGCCTGGATTAAAGGGTATGAGCCAAAAAGAGAGGCTGGAGAAATTGGTGTTGTTTTCTCTGGACCAGCGGAGACTGAGGGAAGACCTGAAAGAAGTCTATAAAATTATGAGAGGCACAGACAGGATTGACGGTCAGAATTTTTTTCCAGAGTTGAAATATCTATTATTAGGAGACAGGCAATTAAGGTGAGAGGAATAAAGTTCAAAGGAGAAGTGAGGGACAAGATTTATACAGAGAGTGGTAGGTGTCTGGAATGCGCTGCCAGGAGTGGTGATGCAAGCAGATACAATAAGAATTCATTTAATTTGGCATCATGTTGGGCACAACATCACAGGGTCAAAGAGCTGTACCTTTGCTGCATTGTTCTAGAGTAGAGAGTTAGAAAACCAGCAAAGCCAATAGCTACACACCACAAAATTTACAGAAAATCTGAACAATGTCTTTTACTACTTGCTTATTTTTGGCTGCATTTTGAACTGATAAATCTAGCCAAATAAAAACATTTATTTTTGATTTTCTCCCTCTTTATAAGTAGGAAAGTGGATTGAATCCAGCTGCAATGGTCTGAATACTGATTTGGAAAGCAATGAAATAATCCAGTGATGGAATGTGACTGCTAACAGCCAGGTGCTTACCCTTTAACCTCTCCCTTTGTAGCAAGTGATACCATCTTGGGAAAAACATCAAAGAACAAAAATATCCTTCAATTGGTAAATGCCACCCTTAATTAATACTGATGGGTGCACATCAAACAGATAAAGGGGTTTGGTTTAATTGAAATGATGGGTCTATCTGAGCTGAATCCTACATGCTGCTAGATTTCCACTTTCACAATTCCCTAAATTCGATTAAAATTCAACTCTGTGTTTCATGACCTTTGATTGGCTACAGCTGATGTCTTAGCTCCAAAATAAACTCGAGTACGGCAAATATTCTTTCAAACAAAATCTAGTAAAGTCTGTAATGTCGACACTGACAAGGATCGAAAGGAGCAGGAGAGAAGTAAAAATTAGATTAGAAAGCCTTGATTCTGCTGACTCGAAGTATGAGGAAGGGAAGATGAAATCACACAATAACTTCTAACTTTATGAAGTCCTAAGAAGGAGTAAAATGTATTTGCATACATATTAAAAGGAATATGTGAATTATATAGGGCCGATTTTCCAACTCCACTCGGGAAAAAGTGCCGGATGTTTTGTTCTCGGTGGGGAGGAGTGGAGTCATCATGAAAACAACATCATTAGGAAGCAGCCTTCTGGCCCCTTCCCGTCACAATTCCCCCTCTCCGCTCATCACTCTGCATACACTTTCCATGCTCCAACAATGCCAAATCATGCCATGTCCTGCCCCATCTTTCATGGGCCTTCACACCATGCTAACTCAGTGCCCATTCATGCCAATCCCTGATATACCCACTCATAGAACATAGAACAATACAGCACAAACAGGCCCTTCGGCCTACGAGTTGTGCCGATCACATCTACCAACCCACAGACCTATCTATAACCCCCTATCTTATTCATTTCCATATACTAATCCAGAACTCTCTTAAAAGACCCAGTGAGTTTGCCTCAACAACCTCCAATGGCAGTCGGTTCCATTCACTCATCACCCTCTGAGTGAAAAACCTACCCCTGACATCTCCTTTACATTTGCTTCCCTGCACCTTAAATCTGTGTCCTCTTGTATTGACCATTTCTGCTCGGGGAAATAGTCTCTGAGAGTCCACCCTATCTATTTCTCTCAACATTTTATAAACCTCTATCAGGTCGCCTCTCAACCTACGTCTCTCCAGTGAGAAGAGTCCCAGCTCCCTCAACCTATCTTCATAAGGCCTGCCTCCCAATCCAGGCAGCATCCTTGTAAATCTCCTCTGAACTCTCTCAATAGCCTCTACATCCTTCCTATAATGAGGCGACCAGAACTGCACACAATACTCCAACTGGGGTCTGACAAGAGTCTTATAGAGCTGCATCACCCTTCGCCTTTACAACCTCAGCAGTATCTTACTTAGTGTCCACTAAGGGCAGATCCCCAAAAATTTAAGAAAGTTATTGCTAGCTATTAAGATTTTGTTAGTCAAAAAAAAAATGACACCCTTGTTCAAGGGTCAACATTTCTGGATAAAACAGAAAGGTGGAGGCTCAGAACCTCAACAGTGAGACCGGAGGGACCAATCAACAAGAAAGCTTTTCTCAATGCTAGTTTGTGAAAACAGCCCACGTCAGCTGCCCAGGTTTTTTTATCTGTTGAAGCAATCACAGCAATCTCGCGTTGTTGACGTCTTATCACTCTTGCTTCCAAAACAAGCTACTTCACAGGTTTTGGTCAGAATTCTCCCATCCCACCCACTATGGAAGTTGTAGCAGATGGGTGGGCGGACCATGTAAAGGTCCATTGACCTCAGATGGAATGTTTTGAGGGGAGCACGGCCAAGGAATTCCACCCCTCACATTGTGTCAAGTTGACTACTTTTCGCATCATGTTTTACAGAAATTTAGTTGTTAGCCATCTGGCTTCCAAAAGCTTTGGATCTGGTAACAGTACATCCTCATTAACAAAAACCCATTGAATAAAATTGAATTCCTTCAAGGATCCTTTATAAAAATCCTTTAGAAAAGTAAAGGTTTATATTCATAGACTCACATAAAAGGTAACTAATCCCTTTATGACGACTGGGAGCTTCAGCCAAAATGTTAAATTGCAGGACCCTCTCTATGATAAGAATACATTCTGACAGCAATCAATCAGCACTAATCCTATAATGATAACACTTAGGGTTTATGTGAGCAAGGAGCAAGTGAAATCACAAGAAACATTTTTTTTTCAACTACAGACTTTGTTTCCCAAAAAATTAAAGAGTAAGAGATTCATATAATTCAACAGCTTGATAGTTCTACAGGACGTGTCATAGAACATAGAACATAGAACATTACAGCACAGAACAGGCCCTTCGGCCTTCGATGTTGCGCCGACCAATATAAAAAGCAATGCCCCTCCAAAACTAAACCATTCCCTTCTCTTCCATATACTTATCAACTAACCTCTTAAACGCCACCAAACTTGGCGTATCTACAACTGCTGCAGGCAGGGCATTCCACTCCCTAACCACCCTTTGGGTAAAGAACCTACCTCTGATATCCGTCCTATAACTATCACCCCTTAATTTAAGGCTGTGTCCCCTCGTGCTAGCTTTCTCCATCCTAGGAAAAAGGCTATCACTGTCCACCCTATCTAAACCTCTAATCATCTTATATGTTTCGATTAGGTCCCTCTTAGCCGCCTCCTTTCTAACGAAAACAACCTCAAATCCCTCAGCCTCTCTTCATAAGACCTGCCCTCCATACCAGGCAACATCCTGGTAAACCTCCTCTGTACCCTCTCCAATGCCTCACATCTTTCTTATAATGTGGGGACCAGAACTGCACACAATACTCCAAGTGCGGCCGCACTAGAGTTTTGTACAGTTGCAACATGACGTTGCGGCTCCGAAATTCAATCCCCCTACCAATAAAAGCCAAGACTCCATATGCCTGTTCTCTACAGGCATTCACATCTACCCTTAATAAACCAGAAGACTCTCTGACCTTTCCAAAGAACTCTGGAAGGCTAACAGCTCCGTCAACTTCAAATTCCTCAATCAGTCCAGATGTCATGGGTCAGAAATATGGGTGACAAAAATTTCTTCTGGGTGAAAGAGCTACTTGTTAAATTATGTAGCATTCTCCATGAATTAAGAATGTGCCAATTATGATCCACTGCATTCCCATCAGAGCTGATAGACAATGTATCGTGTGGTGGTACTGTGCCTTTAAAAATGTATTTTACTCATATTTCTCTGAAGAACGTTTCAAGCAGATTTTAGCATTTTATTGGTGCTGTGTTGTCTGTCACTGGTGTCCTTTATTGCTGCTGAGGCAGTGTAATCGAGATTGTGTTTATTTTTAATCTGGCCCAATGCGGGGTACTGGAGATTTTAGTGCCCCCTGGGATTGCTGAATGGAGCTTGATTGAGGATGATTGGCAGGCCTGTTGATATGCCTTGGAACAGCTTTTTTCCCCAAAGTATTCCAAGTTTTTAGTTTCATTTCAATTGCTGCCAAGAGCTGTTGGAGGAAGGCAGCCCCTCTCTCTCTGTCTCTCTGTCTCTCTCTCTCTCTCTCGAGAGGCATGCTGAAAATTCCAGGACTAGGAAGTCTCATAGATTTGTCTCAACATTCAAAGGAGTTTAAAAGCTGAAAGGCCAGCATCACGTGAACAGTCTTGTTTCTGTCCCAAGTCTGAAGAAGGTTGCATGCCTGTGGAATAGTATTTAAGTTGGAATAGCAGTGATAGTCACCTGTTAGGAGCTATGCCATATTTGCAATTTATAATTAAGCAAACTTTTGCAGTTCTTTTTGTTATATTTTAAGTGATCATAAATAAATTTTGTTGATAAAAGCTTCCTAGTGGGTCACTTGTATCATACCTGGAGTAAAACACTTTATAGAACATAGAACATAGAACATTACAGCACAGAACAGGCCCTTCGGCCTTCGATGTTCTGCCGACCAATATAAAAAGCAATGCCCCTCCAAACTAAACCATTCCCTTCTCTTCCATATACTTATCAAATAACCTCTTAAACGCCACCAAACTTGGCGCATCTACAACTGCCACAGGCAGGGCATTCCATTCCCTAACCACCCTCTGGGTAAAGAACCTACCTCTGATATCCGTCCTATAACTATCACCCCTTAATTTAAAGCTGTGTCCCCTCGTGCTAGCAACTTACTCTAATGCTTACTCTTATGCTTACTCTAATGCCAAAATCAAATGTCAAACTTAGCATCTAGGCTAACTTCATAAAATACTCTGGAGCTTCTAGCCTGGGTCTTAACAATAGCTACAAGTGCTCTGATGAGGGGTCAGCCAGACGCAAAACATTGGCTCTAAACTTTCTCCGTAGATACTGTCAGGCCTGCTGAGATTTTCCAGCATTTTCTGTTTTTATGTTGGTGTAGGATAAAAGTAGTTTAAATAGAGTGAAAGAATAACACCGGGAGGAGTAATATTAAGTTAGGGAATTCAGAAGGAACAGGGAATGGTAAGAATATACATAAAATTAAAAAGCACACAAGATTAAGTTTATTAATCCCATGTTTCTAATGGGAATGTTTGGAATTCACAGACCAAGGCTCAAACACTGCAATGTTAATTCATTGATTCAAACATCCTATGGACTCAATGGCAAAACAGGATAAGCGTCTTTGAGCTACAGGCACAAATAGTGAAGTCCTAATATTGAAAGAACGAGCTTCGAATCCAGAGGCGAAAGAGAGAGCTTGCCTTTCAGATGCAAACAAGTAAACTTTATTCTTGTGTAGCATTTCATGAAATTTCTTGACTTGTCATGAAATGCTTGTCATGTATCCTATTCTGAAGGGTCTCCTCTAAAACAGAGCAGTGTCAAAGTCTGGATATCTCAACTAGACAAGGGAGCAGTTTGATTTTCAATTCACTTCTCTGCATTTCAGTTCTAGAATAATTCTATTGATCCTGAATTTTAATTGGATTCGATTTATTATTGTCACATCTATTAGTATACAATGAAAAGTATTGTTTCTTTTGCGCAGATAAGGCAGACCATTCACAGAGAAGGAAAGGAAAGAGCACAGGATGAATTTTACAGCCATAACTTGGATGTAGACAAAGATCAGTTTAGTCTGAGGTAGGTCCATTTGAAAGTCTGATGACAGCAAGGAAGAAGCTGTTCTTGAGTCGGTTATTGCATGACCTCATTTGTTTGTATCATTTTCCCAATGAAAGAAGATGGAAGAGAGAATGTCCAGGGTGTCTAGGGTCCTTAATTAATGCTGGCTGCTTTTCCGAGGCAGCAAGAGGAGTAGACAGAGTCAATGGATGTGAGGCTAATTTGTGTGATGGATTGGGCTACATTCATGGTCTTTCGTAGTTCCTTGTTGTCGTGGGCAGAGCAGGAGCCATACCAAGCTGTAACAAACCAGAAAGACTGCTTTCTATGGTACATCTGTAAAATTTAGTGAGAGTCGTAGCGGACATTCCAAATTGCCTCAGTCTTCAGAGAAAATAGAGGCGTTGGTGGACTTTCTTAACTAAGAAAGTTTCCTCATGCAGCGATGTGAGAATCAGAGAGTCAGCATTCGTGCTCTGTGCCATACATCTGTATTTCAAGCATGACTTCCCACTGGGACCACAGGGCCATTGAGTTTAGCCACAAGTCTGATCAGTTGAATAATTTTCTTTTATTCTTCCTTTGCAACATGGAATGTCCATCTGAGACTGACTAGTGGGGAGTGAAAATGTTTCCTTCCCTCCCATGCCAATTAGAGATTTTATTTGTCTGTTTGCAGTCTAATTGAACATCCCTACTGTTTACTGACTGTGGGATCTTGCTGTGAACTGTAGCCACGGCCGATGGAAAGCGACTGGAAATTTCATGAAATGCTACACAAGAATAAAGTTTACTTGTTTTCATTTCCCCTGGGGGTTCGTCCCCACTCATCCAGGAGTTTTTCTCAGCTTCAGAGAGCACTTCCAAAAAGCAGGACGAAAAGAAATCTAATCCCGCTCTGCTCTCTATTCAATCCTGGATCGCCCTGTATCTTCATATTCACCAAGGCTTCTGAATTAGTAAAAACACACGCAGACAAAAACAGAGCAAAACATTCAATGAAATTGTTAAGATACTTTCGCTGTCGATCCTGACCATTATAATTCACTGTTCCACTAACACGTCATAAAAACCTGTTTTCTTAAAATGTGTAAAATTATTCCTCATAAAGTTTTGTCAACAGAAAGAAAAATGTTTGACTGGAATTATTTATAACCTCCACTGTGTCTTGTATTAAGTTTAATATCCTTTTATAACTTCTAATATTCAAGTAGAATAATATTTAGTGAGGCTAGTTTGATTTCTTCAAAAGCAGGAGATTAGAATATATTATTGATATAGGATTGAACGCCGACACTCTTTTCATTGTTAATATTGAATTTCTAACTCTTTAAACATTCAGACTGATTGCGCTGAAATTACAAATGGACATGAAATGGAGCTTCAGCATCTCCTCCACTGTTCAGTGTGCTTTCGAGGAAGGTAATTCCCTCTTCTGCTTTTTTCCCCTTCAATTCTCCTGAGATTGAAAATAAAAAAGAAGGAAAACTTGAATGTCTATAAGCATCTTTTGCAATTGTAGGATGTCCCAATGCACCTTACAGCCAATGACATACTTCTGATGTGTTGTCACTTTTATTAGAAGCACCACAACCAAACTGTGCACAGCAAGCTCCCACAAACAGGATTGCCATAGTCACCGATCCAATGGTGGCTGCAGGGGATCATCATCTCCTCATGGGCCTTGTAGAATGCAAGTTCCCCTATTAATCACATAGAAACTCAAAGAACAAAGAATAGTACAGGATAGCAACTGGTCCACCAAGCTTGTGTCGATCAGATCTTCAATATCTTTTCTCAAGGCTGGGGAGTCTAAAACAAAAGGCATAGGTTTAAAGTGAGAGAGGAGAGATGCAAATGGTCAATGGGGCAATGTTTTCACACTGAGGATGGTGAGTACCTGGAACAAGCTGCCAGAGGTAGCAGTAGAGATGGGTACAATTTTGTCTTTTAAAAAGCGTTTGGATAGTTACTTGGGTACGATGGGTATAGAGAAATATGGGCCAAATGCAGGCAATTGGGATTAGCTTAGGGGTTTAAAGATAAAGAGCAGCATGGACAACTTAGGCAGAAGGGCCTATTTTCATGCTGTAAACCTCTATGACTCTATGATATGATGCCTTTCTAAACTAAACTAAATACTTTCACTTTGCCCTTATCCCTATTCCCTGCCAATTCATGTATCCTATTTAATCAGGAAGGAGCAGTGAAGAGTTTAAAACCAGTTGGATCCTCTCAGGCTGGTAGTGAAAGGACTCAGCACTGATCTTCATCCTAGATGCTGAACGGCATTCCGTACACACTGTAAATAAAGGGTGATTAGTGAGGGAAGACTGGCCTTGGTAAGATTATAATAACCAGGAAATCTGTTTTTTTTTCATTATTATTCTTATTGAAGGATAGATATTCAACAAGGCATGATGGTTAACTCACTGCTGTGATCTGAAATGGAGCCATGGGATTTTCTTTCCATCTGAGGAGTGCTCAGTTTAACATCTAACTCCAGAGACAGCACTCACTCAGTGCTGCACGGGGTGGGGACTAGCCTAGGTTGATGTGTTCTGTAAAGGGACATGAACACAATCTTCTGATTTCTAAGTAAAAGGGCTATGAACAGAACCAAGAACAGAACATTAAATTCAAAATCATGGGGATGATTCTCCCATTCCACTGCACTGCTTTTATAGCCCAACAGGCAGTGAAACCTGAGCTGAGGCCGTTTTGCGGACTTACTGCTGGGCACTATGGGTTCTGTGGGTCTCTGGCCTGCTGATTTCTGATATTATCAGCTCCACTTCAGAAAATGGTCCAGAGCTGCGTACATTACAGCAACTTTCATATCTATATATTTTAAATGACATTCACAGGCCCAGGACTGAAGACTGTGGACCCTTGAGTGTCTCTCAACAACATCTCACTCCCCCACTCCTCCCAGTCAGGAGTAAATCACTCCATGGGGGTTTACTATCACTCCCCATGAGCGGGGAGCTGGCAGCCTGATTCCACTGGAGTCAAAGTGGACAATTTGGGGTCTGTTTTGGGGCCCCTGCTGTTTGTAATTTTTATAAATGATCTGGATGAGGGTATTGAAGGATGGATTAGTAAATTTGCAGATGACACTAAAGTCTGTGGAGTGGTAGATAGTGAAGAGGGGTGTTATAGTTTGCAGAGAGACTTGGACAAGTTGCAGAGCTGGGCCGAGAGGTGGCAAATGGAGTTTAATGTGGAAAAGTGTGAGGTAATGCACTATGGCAGTAATAATAAATGTGTAGAGTATAGGGCTAATGGTAGGATTCTTAATAGTGTTGATGAACAGAGGGATCTTGGTGTATTTGTGCATAGATCCCTGAAAGTAGGCCGTCAAGTCGATAAGGTTGTTAAGAAGGCATATGGAGTCTTAGCTTTTATTGGTAAGGGGATTGAATTTCGGAGCCGCAACGTCATGTTGCAACTGTACAAAACTCTAGTGCGGCCGCACTTGGAGTATTGTGTACAGTTCTGGTCCCCACATTATAAGAAGATGTGGAGGCATTGGAGAGGGTACAGAGGAGGTTTACCAGGATGTTGCCTGGTATGGAGGGCAGGTCTTATGAAGAGAGCTGAGGGATTTGAGGTTGTTTTCGTTAGAAAGGAGGCGGCTAAGAGGGGACCTAATCGAAACATATAAGATGATTAGAGGTTTAGACAGGGTGGACAGCGATAGCCTTTTTCCTAGGATGGAGAGAGCTAGCACGAGGGGACACAGCTTTAAATTAAGGGGTGATAGTTATAGGACGGATATCAGAGGTAGGTTCTTTACCCAAAGGGTGGTTCGGGAGTGGAATGCCCTGCATGCAGCGGTTGTAGATGCGCCAAGTTTGGTGGCGTTTAAGAGGTTAGTTGATAAGTATATGGAAGAGAAGGGAATGGTTTAGTTTGGAGGGGCATTGCTTTTTATATTGGTCGGCGCAACATCGAAGGCCGAAGGGCCTGTTCTGTGCTGTAATGTTCTATGTTCTATGTTCTAATTGAGGCTCCCAAACGGTAGAATGCTGAGGGATGCCCGCTGGGTATTGCCAGCCTGGCAGTGCTAGCCTAGTCACCTTGAATTGCCCAATGGGTAACGTGCCAATGGCGAGGGGGCATCTTGGATTGCCCACCAGGTATCAGACACTGCCAAGCGAGCAGGGTCTAATGGGACCTCTGGGGAGGGGAACAATCAGTAGGTGGTGGGGGCTCTCACTGTCTCTCTCCACTCCAGCTGAGGGACAGAGGAAGGGACACCAGCACTCAGGGCTGGACATTGGGGTGGGGGGAAGGGGGAAGAGGGCAGCCTGCCAAGGGAGGATGGGACTACACAGGAGTTTGCTTGGGGCTGCTGGTGGAGGGAATCACGAGGGTGGGGGGCTGGGGGGGAGGGGGGGTGGCCGAATCAAGGTGGTCCTGGGGTGGGGAGGGTCAAGGCTGGCCCGAAACATCTGGGGGGAGGTGGACAGTGATTGGGCCAGTGACCAAGCTGGCAAGCAGTTGGGAGGCTGCCAGTGTGGGCCCACTGTGTACACACTCAACTCAGCACTGACGCATTGGTCTATACGCATGGCCCACTCAGTACCATACTGCCGGTCTCTCCAGCTGGAATTCCATTTTCAATGGAGTTCACGCTAACACGCGGAATGTGGGAGATTCATTTTGAAACTTCCACTGAAAAGAACAACATGATTTACTCCAGTTTGCATGCAAATTCAACACTTAGAATATTTCTGGGAGAATCGCCAGCCCCCCCTGCCCCACACCCCTTCCCCTGACCCACTCCCGCACCCCGCCCACATCACCTACCTCCCCCACCATATCTTCAATTATGTTAAATGTGAAGAGGGAGCTGAAATGGTGTTCTAATTCCTGTGATGGCTGGGAAACCAGAAGAAAGAAATGGACAGAATGGCCACTCAACTGAAGAGATTACTGAGCAAGATATCACTTATTTTGCTTTCCTTTAACATGAAATCAGAATCAACATAAATTAATGCAATGTAACAGGCAAATCACAGTCACTGTGAAATATAACTTACACATTAAACTGCACATTTAAGAGAGATAATTTTGTTAATTTATTAGGCAGCTCACTCTGCCCGGAGGACACCGCTTCAGACACACAACTATTCCAAGCAGAATTTCAATCCATTCTTTCAAGGCCTCAGCTTCCATGTAAACAAGTCACATCTCCTCTCTGTGGCGCATTTCCTTCTGGAATCTTCTCAACCCCTCCTCTGATTCTGCTTCTCCTTCTGTCTCATCCATGTGCCACACCAGATCCACATTTTAACGTCCTCTCATTGATATTGTTTCCAGGCCAAGGATCATCAGTCACATGGATCAGTATTTCTCACCACCCAAACAAATTACAATTGATGCCAAACCTTTAAAGTCTTTTAAAACATGATTAAGAATAATAGAAATACCCTAAATATTTTAAAAGTAATTGCAAATTTTCCTAACTGCGTTATGATCCTTGGTCAGATGTCCAAATTGCTGGTGAGATCTGGTTAGAAACCAACATTTTCTTTAAATTAAACAATGTTTGAGATTTGAGATACTTGCAAAGAGAGTGAAACCATCAGGTTCCAAGGAGCTTAAAGAAGTTTATTTATCAGTGTCACAAGTAAGCTTACATTAACACTGCAATGAAGTTACTCTGAAATGCTGTGTAATTACTTTGAATAAGCAAAAATGAACTTTAAAAGATGGGAAAGATAAAACAAGTTAAATTATAGAGCTGAGACTAAAACATTCAGACTAAGTATGAGATACAGGTGAATTAACAGGCACATCACATTGCACAATAAATGACAGGTGCAACCAAAATAGATTCCATGGATTTCCTAACCACGCATGCCGATACTAATCACACTGAGAGTCAACCAATCTCACTGGAATTCCATCTCTGTCATCAGATCTTCATCTTTGAAGATCTGACCTTGGAATTCTCTCCATATGTTGCTGCAACTTGAACTGCTTCAAGGATGGCCCATCTTGCAGGGTTTTAATTCTGAGATTCCATTCCCCTGGAATCCTGCAGATACTCAAACCTCAATTCACAGACACAAGATCTTCGGCCGTATCAAAGAATAAAGGACAAAGAAAATTAAAGCACAGGAACAGGCCCTTTGGCCCTCCAAGCCTGCACTGACAATGCCCCTCCCGCCCAGGGTAATATCTCCTTTAAACATTGCCCCTTGCCACCTTCAACATGTGCCCCTTAGTAATTAAATCTTCCATGCTGGGAAAAACTTTCTGACTATCCACTCTGTCCATGCCCCTCATAATCTTGAAGACAAATAGAGTGCTCCTGCTTCAAAGAGGTAACGTGAGGAGCATTGTCAGGCAATGCAGCAGGACATAGATAGGCTGGTAGCTTGGGCAGATAGATGGCAGATGGAATTCAATCCTGATAAATGTGAGGTGATACTTTTCAGGAGAAAGAATGTAGGGGGGAGGTATATGATAAAGGATAGACCTATTAAGAGTATAGAAACACAGAGGGACCTAGGGGTACAAGTGAACAAGTCTCTGAAGGTGGCAGAGCAAGTGGAGAAGATTGTGAAGAAAGCATATAGTATGTTAGCTTTTATAGGAAGGGGTATAGAGTACAAGAGCTGGCCTTTAATGTTGCAGTTGTATAAAACGCTGGTTAGGCCTCATTTGGAATACTGCGTTCAGTTCTGGTCGCCTTACTACCAGAAGGACGTGGAGACTCTGGAGAGAGTGCAGAGGAGGTTTACCAGGATGCTGCCTGGTATGGAAGGTCTGAGTTATGAGGAAAGATTAGGCAAATTGGGACTGTTTTCCTTAGAAAGACGTAGACTTAGAGGAGATCTGATAGAGGTGTACAAGATTTTGAAGGGAATAGATAGAGTAAACAGGGCTAAGCTTTTTCCTAGGATGGACTCAAATAGCACGAGGGATCACGGGCTTAGGGTGAGGGGGGTAAGGTATAATTTGGATGCTAGAGGGAGTTTTTTTCACACAGAGGGTGGTGGGGGTATGGAATGCACTGCCAAGTAAAGTGGTGGAGGCAGGTACTCTGGAGTTATTTAAGAAATACTTAGATGGGCACATGAACAGAATGGGAATGAGGGGTATAGAAAACTGATTTAAAATAGGGATCATGAGCCTTGGGAGTCCCTGGGAAGTGTGTAAATAGATGATAATATTGATGTACTTGTTTTTATCCTACAGGTGCTTTGGTCCACCTTGTTGTCTAACGAGGGGCAGACACGCGATGGGTCGTGAGAGGGCTGCTCTTAGATTTTTTTGTCGAGAGTATCCTAGTGCTTCACGTCGTTAGTGTACGCTTGACCTGGACCATTTGATGGGCAACACGACAGCTCAGTGACTATCGCTGTGCTGTGCAGATACCTGGATTTGGGCCTGTGTCTGTGGGAGTTTGCGCATTCTCCCCGTGCTTGCATGGGTTTTCTCCGGGAGCTCCGGTTTCCTCCCACATCCCAAAGATGTGCTCTTAGGCTAATTTGCAAAACAAATTCTCCCTAAATTGTCTCAAATTTGGTTTTTAATCCATAGATCTATAAACATGGACAGGGATCGCGGGTAGAGGTGGGAACATCAGGGTGGCGGCGTGGGCTCGTTGGGCCGAAGGGCCTGTTTCCCGTGCTGTTTTTGTTCTTTGTTCTTTGTTCTTTGTTGCCCCACAGCTTGCAGTATGGAGTCACTGACATTTGGCTGCTTTCTTGGATGTCCCAAGGCTCAGTACGTTGGGGAGACTATGCAGACGTTACTACAACGGATGAATGAACACCGCTCGACAATCACAATCTCTTCCTGCTGGGGAATACTTTAGTGGTCATGGGCATTCAGCTTCTGATCTTCGGATAAGCATTCTCCAAGATGGCCTACACGATACACGACAGCGCAGAGTCGCTGAGCAGAAACTGATAGCCAAGTTCACACACATGAGAACAACATCAACCGGGACCTTGAGTTCATATCACACTACCTGTAACCCCCACAACTTGCCTGGGTATGCAAAATCTCACTAACTGTTCTGTCTGGAGACAATTCACATCTCTTTAACCTGTGCCTAAAGCCATTTCCACTCACATTGTACCTTTAAGAATTGATTAGCTGTAAAGACTCACATTCCAATTATTATGCGTGTAAATTGAGTTTGTGTCCTTGTGTCATTTTTAAGACCAGAACCTTTAGTCACCTGGTGAAGGGACAAACTATCCCGAAAGCTTGAGGCATTTGCTACAAATAAACCTGTTTGGACTTTAAACTGGTGTTGTAGGATTTCTTTGTGTTTTACCTCAGTCCAACACCAGCTTCTCCATATCATGCTTTCTTGGATCACCAGCGCTTTGTCTTAGATCTCTTTGATGACCAGAGCCTTTCCCAACTCCACTTCATTTAGTCTACTCCCTGCTTTCTCTAATTAGAGTCCATTTCTTCGCTTCTCTCTTCTTCTTCATTGGGACCTGTTTCGGTCCCCCGTCTTTGTTCTTTCTTTGGTGTTTCATTTTGAGACCACTTCCTTCCCACTCTCCTTTGTTCCCTGTCTAGGACACTTCTAGGGACTTCTCCCCATCCCAAACACTTTTCCTTCTCCCAGGGACACTTGACGGCTACGGCACCTCAATCCCCGTCACTGAACCGGATTTTTGTGAAGCCCTTCTTCTGCACTGGTGCGCTGGGCTGGTCCTGAGCTCAAAGGAAATAAACCTGCTGAATTGTCTGGATGTGGCCTGCCCCTCATATGTGCAGGCACAGAAAGTCTTAAACTCATAAGCACTTGATGTTCCTGGACTTTTGGGTTGCTTAGCAACTGATAGGATTTCTGGGTCAAAAGCTGTCACATGTTACTGTTTCTGGGTCAGCTGTCAGAATAGTCACCAGGAAATATTTCTTCACTGAGAAGGTAGAGCAACAGCAGTGTCAACAGGAAGACTGGTTCCGGCCAGGATCCTGGACTTAAAAACAAAGAAACCTGAGGCAGGAGGAGGCCATTTGGCCCTTCGAGCCTGCTCCACCATTCATCTTGATCATGGTTGATCATTGAATTCAATTCCCCCCTTCCTCCCATATCCCTTGATCTCTTTAGCCTCAAGAGCTGCACCCAATTTCTTCTTGAAATCAGAATTTTTTTTTGGCCAGAATTATTTTCTGTGGTAGTGAATTCCATAAATTCACCATCCCCTGGGTGAAGAAATTTTCCCTCATCTCAGTTCTAAAAGGTTTAACCCGTATCCTCAAACTATGACTCCTAGTTCTGGACTCCCCCACCATTGGGAACATTCTTTCTGAATCTACCCCATCTAACCCTATTCGAATTTTATAAGTTTCTATGAGATTCCTTCTCACTCTTCTAAATTCCTAAGCAACTTAATCTTTCCACATATGATAGATCTGCCATCCCAGGGATCAGCCTGGTAAATCTTCGCTGTTCACCCTCTATAGCAAAGATATCCTTCTTCAGATAAGGACACCAAAACTGCACACAATTCTCCAGGTGTGGCCTTACCAACTTGTTATACAGCAAAACATCCATATCCCTATACACAGATCCTACTGCTATGAAGGCCAACATACTATTTGCCGTCTTTACTGCCTGCTGTACTTGTGCACTTGCTTTCAGTAACTGATGCACGAGGACACCAAGGTCTCGCTGAGTATCCAACTCTCTCAATTCACACCCATTCAAGTAATAATCCGTCTTCCTCTTATTGCTACCAAAATGGATAACCTCACATTTATCCACATTATACTGCATCTGCCATGCGGATGCTCAACACCCAGCCTGCTCAAGTCATTCTGAAGCATCTCTGCATCCTCCTCACAGCCCATCCTCCCACTCAACTCTTTATCATCTGATAATTTTGAGATAATACATTCAATTCCCTCTTCCAAATCATTAATATATAATGTGAACAGTTGAGGTCCTAATCCCTAATCCCTGTGGAAACCCACTGATTACAGACTGCTAATCAGAAAATGACTTACTTCTTTGTGAAACACTGGATGCAGGAATCACAGGCTAACAGTGCAGAAGGGGGTCATTTGGGCCATTGTGCCTGTATTGCCATTCTAAAAGAGCTTTCCAGTTAATGCTGCAACCCGTGCAGTTTCACCATTGTCCCGTCATTTTGCATTTCCCTTCCAGCATTTACCCAATCCACTTTTAGATATGACTATGGAATCTGTTTTCATCACTTTATTAGGTCACGCATTCCAGATTACGATAACTCTTTGTGGGAAAAGGAAAATATTTTCATGAAATCCCTACAATGCAGAAGGAGGCCATTTGACCCATCAGATCTGCACCAAATCTCCCACAAAACACCTTACCCAGGCCCTATCCCTCTAACTCCATGTATTTAACCCACTAATCCACACCTCTTGGGACGTAAAGGGGCAACTTAGCATGACAAATCCACCTAACTTTGAGGAAACTGGAGCACCCAGAGGAAACCCATGCAGACATGGGGAGAATGTACAAACTGCATGCAGTCACCTGAAGCTGGAATTGAACCCAGGCCCATGGCGTTGTGAAGCAGCAATGCCATCCATCCATGTTTAGCCTTGAGTTTTTTTTACCAAACAGCTCAAAACTATCTTTTGGTTACCAACTTTGGTTTTGTGAAGGGTAGGTCATGCCTTACTAACCTTATTGAGTTTTTTGAAAAAGTGACCAAAGAGGTGGATGGAGGTAAGGCAGTTGATGTGCTATATATGGACTTTAGTAAGGCGTTCGATAAGGTGGCCCATGGAAGGCTTCTGCAGAAAATGCAGATGTATGGGATAGAGGGTGATTTAGCTAATTGGATTAGGAATTGGCTAGCAGATAGAATACAGAGGGTGGTGGTTGATGGGAGATATTCATCGTGGAGTTCGGTGACGAGTGGTGTGCCTCAGGGGTCTGTTTTGGGGCCCCTGCTGTTTGTAATTTTTATAAATGATCTGGATGAGGGTATTGAATGATGGATTAGTAAATTTGCAGATGACACTAAAGTCGGTGGAGTGGTAGATAGTGAAGAGGGGTGTTATAGTTTGCAGAGAGACTTGGACAAGTTGCAGAGCTGGGCTGAGCGGTGGCAAATGGAGTTTAATGTGGAAAAGTGTGAGGTAATGCACTTTGGCAGGAATAATAAATGTGTAGAGTATAGGGCTAATGGTAGGATTCTTAATATTGTTGATGAACAGAGGGATCTTGGTGTATATGTGCATAGATCCCTGAAAGTAGGCAGTCAAGTCGATAAGGTTGTTAAGAAGGCATATGGAGTCTTAGCTTTTATTGGTAGGGGATTGAATTTCGGAGCCGCAACGTCATGTTGCAACTGTACAAAACTCTAGTGCGGCCGCACTTGGAGTATTGTGTGCAGTTCTGGTCCCCGCATTATAAGAAAGATGTGGAGGCATTGGAGAGGATACAGAGGAGGTTTTACCAGGATGTTGCCTGGTATGGAGGGCAGGTCTTATGAAGAGAGGCTGAGGGATTTTGAGGTTGTTTTCGTTAGAAAGAAGGCGGCTAAGAGGAGACCTTATTGAAACATATAAGATGATTAGAGGTTTAGATAGGGTGGACAGTGATAGCCTTTTTCCTAGGATGGAGAAAGCTAGCACGAGGGGACACAGCGTTAAATTAAGGGGTGATAGTTATAGGACGGATATCAGAGGTAGGTTCTTTACCCAGGGGGTGGTTAGGGAGTGGAATGCCCTGCCTGCGGCAGTTGTAGATGCGCCAAGTTTGGTGGCGTTTAAGAGGTTAGTTGATAAGTTTATGGAAGAGAAGGGAATGGTTTAGTTTGGAGGGTCATTGCTTTTTTCATAATTGGTCGGCGCAACATCGAAGGCCGAAGGGCCTGTTCTGCGCTGTAATGTTCTATGTACATTAACTGTTCTGCCACAGGAAATGATTTCTTCTGGTGGGGTTGGTTACCTGAGTGTGCTGATACCAAGTGGGCTGAAGGGCCTTCTTCACACTGACTTATCCCATCTCTTATAGCATTAACTGGTTAATAAACTGGCATAACTCCCTGTATTAACCGCACAGGCTCTAACTCCAATTAGTTCACAATTGCTTGCAGCTAAGCTCCTCGCCCTGGATTTCTGCTGCCCAAGTGGCCTCTTTGGAATCACATCAATCAGACAAATGGTTACTGAACTGTCCATTCCGGTTCATTTATAACTGACAGTCACAGAGACTGCTTAAACTTTTCCAGGCCAATTTTTCACCGCCATTGAAACCTTACCTTTCAATAGACTAATTTTATTTTAACAATCAGTAATTTCCTGTAATATTTTGGACTGTTCAGCAAAAACATTTTAGATGCACTCTACACGTAATATATAATCCATTACCCTACTATCACTCTAAAAATAGCAAAAGCAGAAATTAACAGAAGAAACCTTTTAGTACAGTACGATTCCAGAGAGAGAAATGCATCGTCACAATATTTCCGATTATAAATCTATTTTTGATTTCAAATGTGATGAAAGATTGGTGGGAGATGGGCTAGTTCTATGTGTCACTCTCCTTTATCCAGGTTTAGGTCCACTGTAGGAGTGGTGGCTGACATTTAGTATTTGTACAGTAAGAAGTCTCATAACATCAGGTTAAAGTCCAACAGGTTTATTTGATAACAAAAAGCACTAGCTTTCGGAGCACTTGCACTCCCTCGTCAGATGAACGAGAGTTCTGTTCACCAACAGTGAATTGTGGCATAGATGTGATGTTGCCATCCTGGGAATCCAGAAGCTGAGGTTAATGCTCTGGAGGCCAGGGGACCATCAAATGTCACCATCTCACCATGTCGATTGTTGCTCTCACGGGAAGACAATGGGCTAATGGTGGCACAGTGTTAGCACTGCTGCCTCACCACGCCAGGGACCCGGGTTTGATTCCCTGTTTCGGTCACCATATGTGTGGATTTTGCACATTCTCTCTGTCTGCGTGGGCTTCCTCAGGATGCTCTGGTTTCCTCCCACAGTCTGAAAGATGTGCTGGTTAGGTGCATTGGCTCAAACAGGACTGTGGCGATTAGGGGAATTTCACAGTAATTTCATTACAGAGTTAATGTAAGCCTTACTTGTGACTAATAAATAAACTTTATTGTTAGACTATCCAGAAACTCAGCTACTATTCTGAGGACCCCAGTTTGAATCTTATTGAAGCAGATGGTGCAATTTAAATCCAATTAAAAAATTTGAAATTAAGAATCTTCTGGTGACCATGAAACCATTGTCAATTGTTGGAAAAACCCATCTGGTTCACTAATGTCCTTTAGGGAAGTAAATCTGCCATCCTTACCCAGAACATAGAACATAGAAAAATTACAGCTCAAATAGGCCCTTCGGCACACAAGTTGCACCGATGATATCCATACCTACTAGGCTTACTATTACCCTCAATCCTATTAAGTCCCATGTACTACATCCAGAAATCTCTTAAAAAGCTCTATCGAGTTCGCCCCCACCACTACTGGCGATAGCCGATTCCACTCACCCACCACCCTCTGAGTGAAAAACTTACCCCTGACATCTCCTCAGTACCTACTCTCCAGCACCTTAAACCTGTGTCCTCTCGCAGCAACTATTCCAGACCTTGGAAAAAGCCTCTGAGAATCCACCTGATCAATACCTCTCAACATCTTATACACTTCTATCAGGTCAACTCTCATCCTTCGTCTCTCTAAGGAGAAAAGTTCCCTCATCTATCCCCATAAGGCATGTCACCCAATCCAGGCAACATCTTTGTAAGTGTCCTCTGCACCCTTTCAATAGCTTCCACATCCTTCTGATCTGACCCACATGACTCCAGAGTCACAGCAATATGATTTATTCTCAATTGCCCTCAGGCAACTAGAGATGGGCAATAAATGCTGGCCAGCCAGTGATGCCATGTCTCATGAATGAATAAAAATTTAAATTCCATTCATAAGTCACAAATATGCAACTTAACCTCAGTAATGGTAAATTAAAAGATTTTTTTTGTTAAAAACTTACTTGATTCTCATTTAGGGAAGGAAATCTACTATCCTTACCCAGTCTGGACTACATGTGACTCCAGACCCACAGCAATGTTGTTGACACTTAACTGATCTCAATTCAAGGATAAAGAAGGGGTGGGTCACAAATGTGACATCCACATCGTATGAAAGAAAATAAGAAAACCCGGGCAAACCAGTGTATATTGCTGTTGGTTCCCAGACCAGATAAATGGGGAAGGTTTGCAAAATTCAAATATTGGTAGTCAATACGAAGGTGATTAATCAGCATTGCGGTAACCACATGCAACTGTGAAAATCCATAGTACCCCTACAGTGCAGAAGTAGGCCACTCAGCCCATCGGGTCTGCATCAATTCTCTAGCAGATACCTGATAAAGGCCCACTCGCCCACTCTATCCCTAGAAACATGCACATTTACCATGGCCAATCCATCGAACCTACACATATGTTAAGAATAGAAGATTGGTTAGGGCAAGATTAGGGCCAGTCATAGACAGCAGTGGGAAGTTGTGCGTGGAGCTTGAGGAGATTGGAGAGGTACTGAATAAATATTTCTCTTCGGTATTCACGCAGGGTGATGTAAATGTAGTTATGGGGAACACTGAGGTACAGGGTAGCAAACTGGAAGGTACCGAAGTAGAAAGGGAGGATGTGCTAGATATTCTCGAGGGTTTGAAGTTGGATAAGTCCCCTGGGCCGGACGGGATTTACCCTAGGATTCTCTGGAGGCAAGAGAGGAGATTGCAGAGCCTCTGGCTCTGATCTTCAGGTCGTCGTTGGTTACGGGTGTGGTTCCGGAGGACTGGAGGATAGCGAATGTGGTCCCGTTGTTTAAGAAGGAGAAGAGAGACCTTCCAGGGAATTATAGGCCAGTGAGTCTTACTTCTGTGGTGGGCAAAGTATCGGAGAGAATAATTAGGGATAGGATTTATACTTATTTAGAGAGTAATGAATTGATTGGAAATAGTCAGCATGGTTTTGTGAAGGGTAGGTCGTGCCTTACTAACCTCATTGAGTTTTTTGAAAAAGTGACAAAGGAGGTGGATGGGGGTAAGGCGGTTGATGTGGTATATATGGACTTTAGTAAGGCGTTTGATAAGGTGGCCCATGGAAGACTTCTGCAGAAAATGCAGATGTATGGGATAGAGGTGATTTAGCTAATTGGGTTAGGAATTGGCTAGCAGATAGAAGACAGAGGGTGGTGGTTGATGGGAGATATTCATCGTGGAGTTCGGTGACAAGTGGTGTACCTCAGGGGTCTGTTTTGGGGGCCCCTGCTGTTTGTAATTTTTATAAATGATCTGGATGAGGGTATTGAAGGATGGCTTAGTAAATTTGCAGATGACACTAAAGTCGGTGGAGTGGTAGATAGTGAAGAGGGGTGTTATAGTTTGCAGAGAGACTTGGACAAGTTGCAGAGCTGGCCGAGAGGTGGCAAATGGAGTTTAATGTGGAAAAGTGTGAGGTAATGCACTTTGGCAGGAATAATAAATGTGTAGAGTATAGGGCTAATGGTAGGATTCTTAATAGTGTTGATGAACAGAGGGATCTTGGTGTGTACGTGCATAGATCCCTGAAAGTTGGCAATCAAGTCGATAAGGTTGTTAAGAAGGCATACGGAGTCTTAGCTTTTATTGGTAGGGGGATTGAATTTCGGAGCCGCAACGTTCATGTTGCAACTGTACGAAACTCTAGTGCGGCCACACTTGGAGTATTGTGTGCAGTTCTGGTCCCCACATTATAAGAAAGATGTGGAGGCATTGGAGAGGGTACAGAGGAGGTTTACCAGGATGTTGCCTGTATGGAGGGCAGGTCTTATGAAGAGAGGCTGAGGGATTTGAGGTTGTTTTTCGTTAGAAAGGAGGCGGCTAAGAGGGGACCTAATCGAAACATATAAGATGATTAGAGGTTTAGATAGGGTGGACAGTGATAGCCTTTTTCCTAGGATGGAAAAAGCTAGCACGAGGGGACACAGCTTTAAATTAAGGGGTGATAGTTATATGACGGATATCAGAGGTAGGTTCTTTACCCAAAGGGTGGTTCGGGAGTGGAATGCCCTGCCTGCAGCAGTTGTAGATGCGCCAAGTTTGGTGGTGTTTAAGAGGTTAGTTGATAAGTATATGGAAGAGAAGGGAATGGGTTTAGTTTGGAGGGGCATTGCTTTTTATATTGGTCGGCGCAACATCGAAGGCCGAAGGGCCTGTTCTGTGCTGTAATGTTCTATGTTCTATGTTCTATCTTTGTAGACTAACGGGCAATTTAGTATGGCTAACCCAGATACCTTTGGGCTATGGGAGGAAAACGGGGAACCCATGGGGAGAGCAGGCAAACTCCACACAGACAAACACCCAAGGCCAGATTGAATCCACATCCCTGGCACTATGAAGCTGTAGTGCTAACCACTGTACCACCGTGCTGTTCAAAAGCTGGATGAAGAACCAGCCATTGCTTTACATTTGCCGTTGATGGTAACTGAATGAGTTAAATTCTATTCCACAAGCTGAAACTATAATGTTTTGTGGAATTTGTTCTGCAGTTTTGCGTTTGTGTCTGAGATATGACGAGGTGGGTCATGCTTTGGTAATTTGCCAGTCCAGTTTCTCCTGCAGTGCACACAATCTAGATTGGAGCTGCTGTGTGAGGGCTGTGATGTTGTTCATGTTGAGTGGAGCTGCCTCACAAGTAAAATCAAACATTCCATGGTACCGCTTACAGGAAAGAAGGCAGTTATGACTGATATTCTGGCCAAGCAATACCTAGGTGAAAAACGTGGTTATTATCACATTGGTGTTGGTGAGAACTTGCAGTGCAGCACAAATTCTTCCCCAGATTCTGCATGATATTGTGACGATACTTCCAAGATGTTCCAGTTGCTTTTTGAGGTTATGAAAGATGGCAGAGAAATGTGCATCTTTTTTCTGTGAAAACTGCTAACAAGTGGATTTGTTCCAAAGAGGATGTTCCCTGGAATCATTTGTGGGACTGCACACAAACTTATTTAACAATCTGTGCTTCAGTTCATACCACTTTGATCATTTGAACAGAAATTTCTATCTTGTCTTAATTTTGAAAGTTACTAACAGAACGTTAGAAGAAGTGCTGTGTGAGAAGACAAGTATTCTTCTTAGGGAGGAGAACATTGACAGAGAACAGGCGGAAGCCTCTCATTTTGACACTGGAATCCTCTGACCTCGCCTGCAGCACTGCGCCAAATTCTCCATTCTCAATGACAGTGATATCAGAGCATGAACGGCCAAAGAATTCTGGCCGAAATGTGGTGGCAGGTGACTCCCCTAACCAGCATCCTGCACTCAGAACCTCATTAATAATGCACAGGCAAGTTCCCCTGCGAGTCACCAGATTCATCAGCCTGCCCTCAGCCAGTGCGTTCAAAAGTCCTGAAACGATATTTAGTCCAGAACATTTGCATCACTCTCTCCAACCCACCTACCTTCACCCGGCTGTGCAGGATATCACCGACCCAGAAGGAAAAAGCTACAACCTCGAGAGGAAATTTATTCCTCAGTTCAACCATTTACCCCAGGAGTCCATCTTCTGCGATGTGTCCATTGGCACACCTAGACTTCTACCCACTGCACCTGAAGTCTTTGTGTACCTCCTTCCAGCAAATGATGTGGTATCCCTTTGACCTTCTTGTTTGTGAGCTTTCCATGCAGCTTCATGGGGGTCCAGCTTCCATATCCTCAGTCTTTCCTTCATCCACCTCCTTACCCCTTTGCCTGATAGTGAGAGCACCCCCCCATTTCCCTACCCCTCCTTCTGCAGCCCCATTGTCCTCTGTGTATTTATTAGATTAACAACCCCACCCTGCTGTCTAAGCTCATTTCATCTCACACTTCATCCCTAGTCAAACATCAAACTTTAGTTGCATTGGCTACAGGAGCCCTGCAGCACAGTTCTCCCCAGACAGATACAGGTGTTGCACCAGGGGGGAGGCAGCCCCTGTACTCCCCAAGTTGTGTTTGACACTGACATAATTTCATGCTGGTGAAAGGTTGGAAGGCCTGACGGGTTGCCAGTGCGCAGCTATTTTAACGGGCATTCATAAGATGCAAATGGCACTTGTACCACCTCCCAGAGGTTTGACCAATCTACCATTAACCCACCATTGGCAGAATCGCAATGTAATTTCATGCTGGTGGATTTCTAATTCTTTGGCTTTTGTCAGATTCTCCATCACCAAATCCACTGTGGGGTGCTTTGAGGGAACTCTGTACAGAATTCCTGCCATTCCTGATGAATCAATTATTGAATCAATTTCAGTGTAGCCGTGTGTGAACAATTCTTAAAATTGCTCTGTGAATTCTTTCTCTGTTCACTTTATGTGGGAGTCACTGGCTGGGCCAACATTATTGCCCATCCCTAATTACTCTCCATTCAGAGGGCAGGTGAAAGTCAACTACATCGCTGTGGATCTGGAGTTACACGTAGGCCAGACCAGGTCAGAATGGCAGATTTCATTCCTAAAAGCCGTTACTGAACCAAGTTTTTTTAATGACAATCAACAATTGCAGCACGGTGGCATAGTGGTCAGCACTGTAACCTCACAGCACCAGCGACCTGTGTTCGATTTTCAGTTTGGGTAACTGTTGATTTGATTTATTACTGTCATATGTATTGCATACAGTGAAATGTATTGTTTCTTGCGTGCTAAATAGATAAAATCTGCTGTTCATAGAGAAGGAAACAAGAGAGTGCAGAGTATTGGTTACAATCATTAGCTGGGGAGTAGACAAAGATCAAATTAATGCAAGGTAGGTCCATTCAGAAGTCTGACAGCAGCTGTGAAGAAGCTATTCTTGAGTTGGTTGATACGTGACCTCAGACTTTTGTACATTTTTCCCAAAGGAAGACGGTGGAAGAGAGAATGTCCAGGGTGTGTGGGGTCCTTAGTTACGCTGGTTGCTTTGTTGAGGCAGCTGGAAGTGTAGACAGAGTCAATAGATGAGAGGGTTGTTTGCGTGATGGATTGGGCTACATTCAAGACCTTTTGCAGTCCCTTATGGTCTTGGGCAGAGCAGGAGCCATCCCAATTTGCAATATAACCAGAAAGAATTCTTTTTATGGTGCATCTGTGAAAGTTGGTGAGATTCGTAGCTGACGTGCCAGATTTCCTTAGTCTTCTGAGAAAGTAGAGGTGTTGGAAGGGCTTTCTTAACTTTAGTTTCGGCATGTGGGGATCCAGGACAGGTTGTTGGTGATCTGGAAACCTAAAAACCTGAAGCTCTCCACCCTTTCTATGTCACCCCCATTGATGTAGACAGGGTCCTGTTCTCCTTTATGCTTCCTGAAGTCGATGACAATCTTCTTTCTTTTGTTAACATTGAAGGAGAGAGAACTGTTGTCGCAGCAGTTCACCAGATTCTCTATCTCATTCCTGTACGCTGTCTCATCATTGTTTGAGATCCAACCTACTACAATGAAAACTGAATTGGAGGGGAGTTTGGCCTCACAATCATAAGTGTATAAGGAGTATAGTAGAGGACTGAGAACACAGCCTTGTGGGACACTGTCCATGTAGAGTTTGCACTTTGTCCCCATGTTTGCATGGGTATCCTCTGGGTGCTCCTGTTTTCTCCCACAGTCCAAATGATACATGGATTAGGTGCATTGGCCATGCTAAATTCCCCCTCAGTGTACCTGAATAGACACCACAGTATGGCGACTAGGGGATTTTCATGGTAGCTTTATTGCAGTGTTAATACAAGTCTACTTGCGACATTAATAAATAAACTGAAGCAATGGTTTCATGATTTTCATTAGACTCATAATTCCTAATTTTTTTTTAACTGAATTGAAATTTCACCATTTGCTGTGCCAGAATTTGAACCCTGGTCTCCAGAGCGTTACCCTGGGTGTCTGGATTTTTATCCAGTGACAATACCACCAATATCTCTACATTCCACACCTTTCATTTTTGCAGATAGATCCAAAGTGTTTTGCCGTTAGTACAACCCTTTTTGAAATGTATTTATTGATTTATTTATTTGATTTGATTTTTTGGAAACATCACATTCAAATGCACAGCAACCTCTCTGACATGGCGAAGTGAGAATGGTCACATCATCTGTATTTAATGGTGTTGAGCGGGAGATATATATTGCCCTGGGCACTAGGAAATTTCCTCCAATTTTTCTTGAATTGATAACCTGGGATGGTTTACATCCCCTTCATAGGGCAGACAGGACCATGGTACAACATTCCATCCAATGATGGCACTTCTGACTGTGCAGCATTCCCTCAGTAACGCGTTGGGGTGTCAGTCTCGTTTTTTGAGTCGAAGAGTCTGGAATGAAATCTGAGGGCAGGATTTTTTTGCCCGTGTTCGCCCCAAGGCCAGAAAACCCCACCCGAAGTCAACGGACCTTTGCATGGTCCTGTCCTACTCACTACGAGCCCTATGGCAGGCAAGGTGGGAAAATTGTACTCTGAATCCGCAATCCTTCTGTTAGAAAGGCAGGAAATGATCAGCTAAATCAGAGGTGATGTTAACGATGGCTCTGTGAATTAAATTGTTTTTATGTATTTGGAGGACTTAAGAGAGAGATGTCTTTTTACTGTTGCCAGATATTAAAATGCCTTTCAAATGCCCAAACAGAAAACCAATGAAAAACATTCAGCGTGATGCCTAACAAACGATAATTCAAATTGTCCCTGGATCTGTTCTGCTAATTTATTTCTGTCGGTAATGCTGCATGATTAGAATTAGTGCACACACATTCAGACTTACTGTTCATAAAGGCTAAATGATATGTAAATCCCCCCAAACATTATTACAGAAAGGTTCAGTCCACGCTTAAATTTTTAATGTAACATTTATGGAAAGAAAAAGGATCAAAGAAATGGCCAAGCTATGAAAACAAACAGTAAGTGACGTATATCTGTAATCTCATGCCCAATATTTGCCTTGTTGCTTTTATTTCTCTGACTTCCTCTTATTGATTATGTATTTCCATAAACAGAGGAAATTAGGTTAAACCTGTTCTGAACTGTTGGAATATCATGCAGCGCCTGTGTGGAAGAACAGGTGAGGTTAGTGAGCACAGATTCAGGCAAAATGCATCTTTGCAGAAAGAGAGAAGAACTTAATCTCTGTCTGCATTTTCTCACTGACAGTTAACCACCAAGCATTTTATCATTAGTCACCATTAACTGATGCATTCTTCATGAACATTTTAAAGTTTATTCATTCGTGCCACAAGTGAGTTTACATTAACACTGCAATGAAGTTACTGTGAAAATCCCCTTGTTGTTACACTTGAGCGCGTATTTGGTTACACTGAAGGGTGGGGTGGGAAGAAGGGGTGGGATGGCGGATGGGGAGTGAGATGTGGTGGGGGTGGTGGAGGAGTGAAGGGTGGGCTGAGTGTGAATTAGGATGTGAGAACAGCATTTTGGATTAACTGAGGCTGATGAAGGATGGAAAGTGGCCAAGCAAGACCAATAACCAATTAATATATTTATTTGCATTTTAATTTGAGTTTCCGCTGTCACTACATGGGTAATGGTATCAGGAGATTTGATGAAAATACAGCAGAGGAACAAAAGGCTTTGGCCTCATCAAGTGGCTTGTGTTAAACAACTCACCTGATTGCTTGTGACATATGAAGAAAGTAAAATGTCCTTGCTGTGTCAGAAACAGCAACAGGACTCGGTAATGAGATGGAATTCTGCCAAATGCAGCAATAAACAACTAGATTGCCCATGTTGAAACAAACTATATACAAAGATGCTGTGTTACCATCAGCGAAACATCTGCTACCTTAACAGCAACTGCAATCCCAAAATCCTCACATTCTTTCATTGCCAATTTGGGAGTGTTGGGATGGTCCAGATGATCTGAATATTGGAGTTGCAAACCTTTGCCAGTGCAATAAATCGGGGCAACTCAGTGTGACTTGGAGTGACAAAGGCTTTACTGCCAATGATAAATTAGTCCTAACCATAAAAGAGTCAGATGGAATAAGTGATGCAGCTGTACAACTCTCAAACTGAAGATTCTCCCCAACCTGGGGTACATACCCTCGCACTAGATTGGCTCAGCTCCCATAGAATGCAGCTGAATTATGTGATCCTGAGAGAATATTCCTTTAAAAGGGCCACACAATCACACTCCTTCCCCCTCCAAATCCTGAATTTACCTATGGAGGATTCAAAAAAAAGAGAACATTAACATTGGTGACAAATTGCAAAAGATATCAGACCCCAGGGCAACCTCACCATGAGGTTAGTTGATCTGGAGGCTTCTGAACCTTCGTAAAATGTTTCTGTGCTTGGCTTCTCTTGCAACGAAGAATTAGGAAGAGCAGTTATGTAAGGGAAACTCATCAATCTGAGATCTTCCTCAGTCGCTGTTGCATCCTCAGTTACAGGAACTACTTGTTGCTACTGTTCCACTTTTACAACCTGGATCCCTATAACTAATCCTGGTGAATCCAAATTTCCTACTGGAGTCACCTGTTGATCCTCTGTATCAGGTACTCCTCGGATGGTATACGTGTTTTTTGACATGACATCCTTGTATCTCTATGATATAGGAGAATAGTCCTGTTTTTTCCACAACATTACCAGACACCTATGGTGCATGGTTCTGGCCAGACTAAATCATCAAATTGGAAAACTCTGTTGTTCTTCTCTGAGTCGTGATTATCTTTCTGAGAGGCTTGCTTAGCCTCCACCTTTCCTGCTAAACCTGGGAATATCACATCCAACTGTGACCTTAAATAATATCCCATGAGCAACTCGGCTGCAGAGACCTCTGTGACCCCAGTCTGAGCAGTGAGTCAAGAGGTTTGGGAAAAGATAGAGGATAGGATTTTCCAGCCTCACTCACCCCAAAAGAGGAAAATCTCATCTGACATCTTTCTATGATCTGCCCCTCGCCTGCTCCAATTCCTGTGGTGGATGGGATGGTAGAATTGATCCCAGGAAATTGAGATGAAGAGAAATTAACCTTCAGGAGAAAGAGAAATAAAACTTCAGTGACAGAAAAAGAGAAGCTGTCTAAAATGTGGTTCCAGAAATATTCCAGATACCAAATCCAGATACCAGGCCAGATATCCCAGATTCCAAATACCTTGTGTCTGTGTGGGTTTCCTCCGGGTGCTCCAGTTTCCTCCCACAGTCTGAAGATGTGCAGGTCAAGTTGATTGACCATGCTAAAATTGCCCCTAAGTGTCCTGGGATGTGTAGGTTAGAGGGATTAGTGGGTATATGTGTAAGGATATTAGGAGATAGGGTCTGGGTGGGATTGTGGTCAGTGCAAACTCGATGAGCCGAAAGGCCTGTTTCTGCACTGAAGGGTTCTATCTTCTAAAAAGGGGGAACTGCAGTTTTCTGCCAAAGCTTCAAAAATGTGAAAAATGCACAGAGAGAAAGAAGAGTTATTAGAACACAGAACATAGAACAATACAGCACAAACAGGCCCTTCAGCCCACGAGTTGCGCCGATCACATCTACCAATCCACAGACCTATCTATAACCCCCTAAGCTATTCTTTTCCATATACTCATCCAGAAGTCTCTTAAAAGACCCCAGTGAGTTTGCTTCAACAACCTCCGATGGCAGTGGGTTCCATTCACTCACCACCCTCTGAGTGAAAAACCTACCCCTGACATCTCCTTTTTATCAGTTGTTAAAAAAAAATATAAAGCAGTAATGCATTTAAAGTTGCTTAAAATTTAATACAAGAACCATAAGAAGGAATGAAGAACGCGGGGCAGGGAAATCAGAGAAAATCCCAGGTGGAGGACAATACTGTAAAGGGGTTTATAAGACCTTCCAGGGGTTTCTCAGTTTCTCCCCTCTGCAGTCTTTCACGGCTCTCTCCCCCCCCCCCCCCCCCCCCCCCCCCCCCCCCCCCCCCCCCCCCCCCCCCCCCCCCCCCTCAGGGTTTTCCCAGTAACCTCTTTCGGGGGTCTTTAACCACGATTGAGTCCTGGTGTTGCTTCTACCTTGAGGGCTTACAAACCCGTCAGAGCTCCAGTGTTATTTCTGACTTGAGACTTTCATTTTCTCCACTGAGTGAGAGGGAGCACAGGAAGATCCCCAAGAGATAGGCACTGAGAAACACCAAAGTGAGGGAGAACATTGGAAGACCCCAGAAAGATGGGAAAACCTGGGAACTACAAAAAAGGGGGAACATTGGAAGCCTTCGGAGAGGGGGACATGGCGAGCCCTGGAAGAGAGTAATGGAAAATCCTTATTAACTAAATGAAGAGCTGAAGGCAGCAAGACTGAGTCTCTTCCACTTTTTTCTAATGTTTTGAAAAGTTCCTTGCAAGTTTTAGCACTGAAGTGTGAGCAGCCCCAATGAAGCTGTAATTAGTCAGGAAGTAAAACCAGCCACAGTAAATCAGCTGAGAGTGAAGAGAATTGGATAAACTTCACTGAGAACCACCGCAAATAGGAAAGAAGGTAAAAATTAGTGACCCTAATCAAATTAAGAAGTGGCCAGCTACATCAATGCCAAGAAGGAAAATAGGCCAATAAAAAAGTGGTCGTAACCAAGAAATCTCCTAAGACCCATAAGAAACATTATAACTTTCACCAGCAAATGGTGAAGGAACTGGAGTTTGCGAATAAAGATGTGAATAAAGGATAAAAAGGGTTGTGAGAAAAAGAACAAGAGGGACTTAGCAATAGAAGTCACAGCATGGAACGCAAGAAGAGCCGAGGAATTCCCACATAATGATGTTGATTTCATGATAGACAAGAGGACTGCTGATCGCAGTGTGAAACAAATCAAATATTTGATTCGTGGTGCTATATAGGACATCCCACAAAGGCCACCATGCTAATACAGCAGAAATTAGGGAAGAGCTATCATTTACCAAAACCATGATTGTGAATCCTTGTAAGATCCAAATAAAAATCAAGCTACCAGTCAAATTTATTATTAAGTTTATTTATTAGTGTCACAAGTAAGGCTTACATTAACACTGCAATGAAGTTACTGTGGAAATCCCACTAGCACTACACTCTGGCACCTGTTCAAGTATACCGAGGGTGAATTTAGCTTGGCCAATGCACCTACTCAGCATGTCTTTTGAACTGTGGAAGGAAATTGAAGCACCCACACAGACATGGGGAGAATATGTAGACTTCACACAGTGACCCAAGCCTGGAATCAAACCCCAGGTCCCTGGTGCTGTGAGGCAGCAGTGTTAACCACTGTGCTACCATGCATCCTGCCATGTACATAGTCATGTAGAGTATATAAATGGGTTGAGAAATTGACATTCTGTAGAGAGGCAGAAAGTGTCTGATGTTTCAGAGTGCTGAGGAGGACACAGCAATGGACAGACCCAAAGAGAGAGCTCCATTTTTAGAATCAGTGATCAATTCAGGAGAAATGGCTAATAAATATAACCAGAAAAACAGTTTAATCAGTTCCCAATTGAGTGAGAGATTGGGAACGTAACATGGATTTAAGA
Organism: Sphyrna mokarran; assembly: GCA_024679065.1. NCBI lineage: Eukaryota > Metazoa > Chordata > Chondrichthyes > Carcharhiniformes > Carcharhinidae > Sphyrna > Sphyrna mokarran. The sequence continues at coordinate 78,141,186 of JAGIQG010000014.1, read as the reverse complement.
AAGGGAAATCAGGCTTGACAAATCTGTTAGAATTTTTTAAAGATATAACTCATAATGTTGATAAGGAGAACCAGTAGATGTGGATTTTCAGAAAGCATTTGACAAAGGCCTGCATAAAAGATTATCATATAAGGTTAAAGTGCATGGGATTGGAGGAAGTGTATTGAGATGGATAGAAAACTGGCTGGTAGAGAGGATGTTTGGCCCACCTTTGCTGGCTTTTAAACTGCTCCCAATCCTCAGGTCTATTCCTTACTCTGGCCAATTTATATGCTTCTTGCTTGAATCTGACACTATCTCTGATTTCCCCTCTCAGCCGTGATTTGACCACAATTCCCTTACTACTCTGCATCGAACAGGAATAAACAACTTCTGGAGTTCTTCTTTTAACTCTTTAAATGCCTGCTGCTGCCTGTCCATTATCTTTACTTTCAGTAATGCTTCCCAGTCTGTCATGGCCAATTCATGCCTCATCGTAGTTCCCTTTATTGAGATTCAGGACCCTGGTCTCAGAATCAATCACATCTAATTCTTGACTAAGAATTCCACCATATTGTGATCACTTGTCTACAAGAATTCTCTCATAACTAGATGGCTAACTAATCTTTTCTCATTGCACAACACCCAGCCCATGATGGCCTGCTCCCCTGTTGGTTGTTCAATGTATTGCTCCAGAAAACCAGGCTGTTCACCCTCCAGAAATTCCTCCTTTATTATCCTATGACTTGTTTGATTCTCCCAATCTATAAGCAGATTAAAGTCGCTCATAATCACAGATGTTTTTTAATGCATGCATCTCTGATTTCCTGTCTAAGACTTTTCCCAACATTACCACCACAGTTTGGTGGCCTGAATAACACCCCCACCAATAGTTTTTGCCCCTTGTTGTTTCTCAACTTGACCCATACAGATTCCACATCATCTATGCTAATCTATCTCTTCAATATCATCTTTAATCAACAGTGCAACTCTACCACCTTTCCTTTTTCATCTCTCCTCCCTAAACACTGAATAGTCCTCAATGTTTAGTTCCCACCCTTGGTCACCTTGGAGCCACATCTTCGTAATGCCAACTATATCATAGCCTTTTACATCTGTCTGTGTAACTATTTCATCCATTTTGTTTCAAATGCTCTGAGCATTCAGGTACAAAACATTAAAGTGAGCACTTTTCATGTTTCTTTTCCCCTTCCTCCTATTTTTTTCACTCAGCCCTTATCTGACTCTGGTCGTTGATTTCTCTATCTACCACTCTCCTTATTCTCCCCCTGTCTTTTCCTCGTGTTCCTAATTCCTCCTGCTTTGCAAAGGTTCTCATTTCCTCCTGTCATATTAGTTTAGACTCTCCCCAAGGATTATAGCAAGTACCCCCCTGGGCCATCAGTCCCGATCATGCCCAGACAGGAACAGGCAGACAAGTTAATCTGGATCACATGGTGATGGGAAATTAGCAATAGGGGCTCCATTAGCAAAACTCTGTTATCTGTTTGATTAGAAATCAGAAACTCAGCTCTTGATGGTATCCTGGTGAGTTTGGAATAAAAGCAAGGAATTTGCATTGTAAACAGTTTGCTTTTTTTAAGTTAAGCTTTTCCAGGAATGTTTATAATGAGCTGATGCCAGCGGAATAAAGAATCCTTGTTTAATAACCATCTTGAAGTTCAGGAGCTTGAGTTCACGAATTCATGAATTTCATAGAAGGATGAGATAAAAGTCTGATCTTTCTCCAAGGATCCACAAGAGTGTGTAAGCCTTAAGAAGCTCAAAAGTTGTCATTTTAGGAGGCAGTGCTGTTTGCAAATTTGAATAAAACTATTTCTTGATTGCAGTGTTGATAAAACAATGACAGCGTGCATTCTTCCTTGCCTCGATCCGGAATGATAATGTTCCGGAAAGTGACAGTTAAGATTTATTACTCTTAGATTTTTTTTATCGATAGGGCACTCCAGAGACAACCATTGATTACACAGCAAGTGGAAGTTGTTGAAGTATGCAAGCATCTGATCAGCATTGTAGACAAACCTTTTATTCTCATCGTTGTTGCACCCTGACTTCTTACCATTATCGTCAGGCCTCCAAAACAACAGACAGGACTGTTTGCCTCCATCTGGAAGAGTTCACCTTCTGAACTAAACTAACTCCGTTTGACCACCAAAAAGTCAGGGATCTCAATCATGAACAGAGTCTAGAGGAGCTGGGATCCTTTAGCGAGGTGTCAAAAAGGTTAAGGGGAGATTTAATGCTGAAGTTAAAATTTTGCTGGGTTTCTGATCGAGATCGGCTGCTAGAGGATGCAGATTTCAAATAATGAGCAAAGGAGCCTGGTTGTGATGAACAGAATTCATTTGCTTTGTGAGTTGTGGTGACATTGAATGCATTCGTGAAAGGATGATGAAAGAAGATACAAAATTGGATGAATACTTGAACCCCACCCCCACTCCAACCAAAAAACAGTGGGGGCAGAGCTGAAGATTAATGACTGGTTGGAAAGCTTTTCCAAAGTCAGAACATACATGAGGGATCAGAGAAACATAGAATCCTACAGTGCAGAAGGAGGCATTGGGGCCCTGTCTTGTGAGTGTACCTCTAAGAAAGACTTTTTTTCAAAGGTCTTGCAGCTTACAGTTTCAATGATGTCATTGGGGGTGGAGCTAAACTATGGCAGTCAGGTGATAGGGGTTTATTTCCTTTGTTTTCTTTTGGGGAGGATGTTGGGAGCAGTTTAGCAGCAAGCTAAGAAGCAGTCACACTCTCCCTGTTCTTTACCCAAAGGGTGGTTAGGGAGTGGAATGCCCTGCCTGCAGCAGTTGTGGATGCGCCAAGTTTGGTGGCGTTTAAGAGGTTAGTTGATAAGTATATGGAAGAGAAGGGAATGTTTAGTTTGGAGGGGCATTGCTTTTTATATTGGTCGGCGCAACATCGAAGGCCGAAGGGCCTGTTCTGTGCTGTAATGTTCTATGTTCTATGTTCTTTGTTTGGTTCTGAAATTATTATAGTTAGCTAAAGGACAGGCTTATTGCTATTCTGCCTTAAAGAAGCTGGATTTTGGGAAACAAATTCAATTACAACCTCTTTTGAGTTTCTTCACAAGGGATTTTCAGCAGGATTCCTGTCGGCATTAACCGATGCTGTATTGTGCTTATTTTTGAAGGGTTTTGTGAATTGAATGTTGGCTTTGGTTGGCACATATCAGATGTATTTCCTTAAGAGTTATACATTATCATGGTTGTTGTGTTTCTTGTTTGTAACTGATAAAAGTTCTTGCTAAAAGTCTTACTATACACATAAATATTCTTAATTAAGCTTTGTTCTCAATAAAGCTTCTCATGGGTCATTAAATTGCACCAGAAGTGAAAATCTCTCATGTTCATCCTCGACAAATATAACATAAAACATTACAGGTCAGGAGAGCTTCATAGAACATTTGAAGTACCGACCTGACTTGTAACTGCCCATTGAGTCGGCACCGATCATAATCTCATCCAGGCCCTATTCCATAACCCAATGCATTTACCCTAGGTCCTCCTGACACTAAGGGGCAATTTAGCATGGCCAATCCAACCTGACCTGCACATCTTTGGACTGTGGAAGGGAACCTTAGCATCCTGAGGAAACCCACACAGACATGGGGAGAATGTGCAAATCCACACAGACAGTGACCTAACCCAGGATTCTAACTCGGATTTCTAGTGCTGTGAGGCAGCAGTGCTAACCACTGTGCCACGATGCCACCCTTTGCTTTCAATATCCCCACTGAAAGTGATTGTAACAGTACAGGAAGTTGAAGTAGGGAAAGAAAATTGGTTGAGATTCTATCCTTAAGTGAGGATATGAAGCGACATTCTGCTGCATAATGTAATGGTCAACTACTCTGTTTCACAGACCCTTTCATTTCCCAAGCTTAACTTCAATTAAAACAGTAACTTCAAACAGGTTGAACTCACTCGATGAGTGACTTGAGATTGTCATTGCACGTTGTTGCGAAAAATTATGTACTTAAACTGTTGAGAAACTTCAGTAAACACACGAGGCGGGATTTTCTGGTTGCACTCACCCAACAGACCTCTGTCTGGTCAGTCACCAACCCGTGATAATTCCCATCGACAGGAAAATTCCACCTATGGTTTGTGAGGCATCCTCTCGCAAGACCGTTTTGCCAACTGGTTCTTTACATCATGCTTATATAATCCATGACAGTAATATAACTGTTAACCCATTACACTACAAATTCATTGCTGCTGATGATTTCAGAGGCTTTTGCCCTAGATGATAAGTGGAAGTGTGATCTCCCCAACAGTGAAAGGAGACATCTTACAAACATTCAGAGGGTGACACCAAATTATATGCAGTTAGATTGGAAAATCATTTTAACTTGAATTGTAAGAGGATAAAGTTCATACCTGAAAAGGGATGTGCTGTTGAAGCTTTGTATCCTGCACTCATCAGGACAGATGCAAGGTCATCATTTTTTCAAATTCATTCCTGGGACATGGGTAGCACTGGCTGGCCAAAATTTATTGAACTCAGTAAGAATTTAGCAACACCAATTATTAATCCAACCGATTTATTTGATAGTAAAATAGCGAGCTTTCAACACTCCCGTGTCTTCATCAGGCAAGTGCACACTGCACTTGCCTGATGAAGACACGGGAGTGTTGAAAGCTCGCTATTTTACTATCAAATAAATCGGTTGGATTAATAATTGGTGTTGCTAAATTCTTACTGAGTTCTTACCACTCCAATCCAACGCCGGCATCTTTACATCAAAATTTATTGTCCATTCCTAGTTGCCCAAGAGCAGTTGAGGGCCAACTACATTGCAGTGGCTCTGGAGTCACATGCAGGCCAGACCAGGTAAGGATGGCAGATTTCCTTTTCTAAAGGATATTAGTGAACTAGATGGATTTTTCTCACAATTGACAATGGTTTTATTTACCTTTCTGGAGACTGTATCCCTCTATTCCCATCCTACTCATGTACTTGTCAAGATGCCCCTTAAATGTCACCTCTGTATCCGCTTCCACTATCTCCCCTGGCAACGAGTTCCAAGCACCCACTACTGTCTGTATAAAAAAAACCTGTCTCATATGTCTTCTTTAAATCTTGCCCCTCGCACCTTAAACTATGCCCCCCCCCCCACCCAGTAATTCACTCATCTACCGTGGGAGAAAGCTTCTGACTATCCACTCTGTCCATGCCTCTCATGATCTTGCAGACTTCGATCAAATCTCCTCTCAACTTCTGTTGCTCCAGTGAGAACAAACCCAAGTTTCTCCAATCTCTCCACAGAGCTAATGCCCCCATACCAGGGCAACATCCTGGTAAATCTTTTTCTACCCTCTCCAAAGCCTCCACATCCTTCTGGTAGTGTGGCGATATTATATTCAATATATTCAAAGTGCGGCCTTGCTAATGTTCTATAAAGTTTCAACATGACTTGCCAATTTTTAAACACACTGCTCCGGTTGATGAAGGCAAGCATGCCTTCTTGACTACCTTTTCCACGTGCATTGGCACTTTCAGTGACCTGTGTACCTACACATCCAGATCCCTTTGCTTATCAATACTCTTAAGAGTTCTGCCATTTATTGTATATTTCCTATCTGTATTAGACCTTCCAAAATGCATGACCTCAAATTTGTTTGTACGTTCCCATTTTCCCTATGGCAGATGTTAGACATGGTAGCACACTGGTTAGCACTGCTGTCTCACAATACCAGGGACCTGGGTTCAATTCCTGGCTTGGGTCACTGTCTGGATGGAGCCTGCACATTCTCCCCTTGTCTGCATGGCTTTCCTTTGAGTGCTCCAGAATCCAAAGATGTGGTTTATGTGGATTGGCCATGCTAAATTTCCCTTAGTGTCAGGGGGATTAGCATCATAAATACATGGGATTGTAGGAATTTGGCTTGAGTGGGATTGTTCTCAGTGCAGGGTAGATGGGCAGCATAGCCCTTCCTTCATGTGCCTTCCCCTCAACTTCTAATATGACTTATCATTTTAGGAAGAAAATTCATAAAATGGTCTTTTAATATCATAGTGAAGGCCTTCAGACCTTTTATAATGCTAATGATCTGTGATAATTGCATGTTACTGCAACTGACATTGTGAGCTGTGGTGTTTCTGGAGAGGAAAGGAGAGGATGGGAGCAATAATACCTTCTAATCTATGCTGCGTGGATACAGTTCAGCAAAGCATATTTATTCCTGTTTAGCTTGGCAAGGATAAAGCTACTCAGATGACTGAGCTAGCGGATAGGAAGGTACAGTCACAGCGCACAGACAGAATATCTGCGAGGGTACTTAAAAGACAGCTGCTTTCAATATATGAAGGATTAAACTGAACAATCTGAATTTCTCTAAAGTGAAAAGCAAATAACTAACAGACACGCTGCAGGTAACACAGAATATCAAGTGTGCAGATAATTTTTTCAATGAACTGGAACTGACTTTTTTTTTCTATTTTGAAAAATCTCCTGAAATTATAAATGGGGCAATTTCTCACTTCCCATGATGAATAGAATGTGGGAAACTTCTTTGGTGTTAGTTCTACACGGTGTGTGAAATGGCAACTGTTCAAAGTCTTTCATTGAGAAAAATGCATGGAATATCATTGAAAGTTATTCAACATAAATAGCTGCCCCATTCAGGGATGGCACAGCGGCACAATGGTTAGCACAGCTGTCTCACAACCGTAGATGTCCAGGTTCAGTTCCTGGTTTGGGTCACTGCCTGTGTTGGAGTTTGCACATTCTTCTTGTGTCTATGTGGGTTTACTTTGGGTGCTCTGGTTTCCTCCCACACTCCAAAGATGTACAGATTAGGTATATTGGCCTTGTTAAATTGCCACTTAGTGTCAGGGGAACCAGATAGGGCAAATTCACGGGATTGTGGAGGTGAGGCCGGGATGGGATTGTGGTCAGTACAGTATCAATGGAATGAATTTCCTCATTTTGCAGCACAGGATTCAAAGAAAACAGGAAGGAAAATATATATCAATTCAATCTGCTGTTAGGATAGCAGATCAGAACCCTAAAGTATATTATGAAACCAGACTAGATTCCAGATATGTTTCTGTTTTGACATTAGTGTGAGGATAGTTTGTTTCTCTCCAGGAAGAGTTCTACTGGGCAAACCAGGGAGTTTTATCAAAATAGATTTTATTTGACTGTACCATTTAATCTTAACATATGAATTAGTTGAACCTTTAACAGTTGAACAATACTTAAAATGAAAGGAAACAATTCTAAGTTCTAACTTATCATTATAACAGTTCCAATCAAGCAATATTTATCTTAAAGACCTATGACATACTTTAATCATCGTTAGCAAAACTAAAAATTTGTTTTAGCGTTTGCTAATTGTGTTGGAGCTTTGAGAAAACTGGTTGTTTGTGAGAGAGAGAGAGAGAGAGGGAGAGGGGAAGACAGAGAGAGAGATCCTCTCTCTTTCTACCAGCTCCAGGTAGCAATTGCTTTGTATTTCAAAATAAAAATGAAACTTTTGCTGTGCTACAAACTTTGTTCCTGTCATGTCTAGTATCATATGATTCTGTTCCTATATGTCTAACTCACCTTATTATTTTAATTTAAGAAATGGAACTATTGCAAAACTTACATGAATAAAATGAGTAATTATCCTACTTTCTCAGCATTTTCCATATTTCTGCCAGGCAGCTGACTTGTAACAAAACATTGCATCTTATAGCAGTCCCTCTACAAAGCAAAAATACATCAAAATAGCACAGTATCATCACACTGGCTTCTTCATAAAACTATTACATTATTTTACTGATGGATGAAGGTTTTACCCTGATATGCCTGACAAGCCATGATTCTTACCAAACAAATTTCTAGCCTTCAGAAAATCAGAATGGATCTCTTTACTTTTAAAGAGGCTCTAATACCTCAATGATTGCAGTGCAATGGGCTGGGAGTCATCAGCGGAAGCTGAACAGCGGAAGTTCCCCGCTGAGCGCCACAATCTCCTCGCATCGCATCATAAGCTTTGTATTAGAAACTGGCGTGGAACTGATTTGAGTATTTAAATTCTGATTTAAGTTTCATTAACTGGCCTGAAGACTTCAGTCCTGGAACAGCTAGTGTTTCCCCCCCCACACCCCTGGTTCACTCTAGCAGGTTCACAACATCTCCCCACTAACAGGGAGCTGGTGGCCCGACCCCACTGGAATTGAAGGGATGCCTTGGAGACCCTGCGTGAGGTTGGGAATAAAGGGGATTCCCCTGGCACATTGCCAGCCTGGCATTGCCAGCCTAGTCCCCTGGCACTGCTCAAGAGGCAAAATGGCACCTCCCATTGGACTTTAAACAATACCAAAGGGGGCGGGTCAAAGGAGTGATGGGGTAAATAGGGGGCACACGGGCTTCTTGGGGTGATCAGTGGAGGAAGGAGATCCTGCTGCCACTCTCTACAGGGATAGTGGGCAGAGAGAGAGAGGGAAGGGGCTTACTGGAGCTGGATATCCAGGGTGGGGAGAGTGATTGGCCTGCCGTGAGAACGGAGCTGTGAGTAGGCAATGATGGTAGTGGGTTCTGAGCTGGCCCCGAGATGTCCAGAGCATTGCAGGGACAAACTGGCCTGTGGTTGGGAACATAGAACATACAACATAGAACATAGAACATTACAGCGCAGAACAGGCCCTTCGGCCTTCGATGTTGCGCCGACAATTATAAAAAGCAATGACCCTCCCAACTAAACCATTCCCTTCTCTTCTATAAACTTATCAACTAACCTCTTAAACGACACCAAACTTGGCGCATCTACAACTGCCGCAGGCAGGGCATTCCACTCCCTAACCACCTTCTGGGTAAAGAACGTACCTCTGATATCCGCCCTATAACTATCACCCCTTAATTTAAAGCTGTGTCCCCTCGTGCTAGCTTTCTCCATCCTAGGAAAAAGGCTATCACTGTCCACCCTATCTAAACCTCTAATCATCTTATATGTTTCAATAAGGTCCCCTCTTAGCCGCCTCCTTTCTAACGAAAACAACCTCAAATCCCTCAGCCTCTCTTCATAAGACCTGCCCTCCATACCAGGCAACATCCTGGTAACCTCCTCTGTACCCTCTCCAATGCCTCCACATCTTTCTTATAATGTGGGGACCAGAACTGCACACAATACTCCAAGTGCGGCCGCACTAGAGTTTTGTACAGTTGCAACATGACGTTGCGGCTCCGAAATTCAATCCCCCTACCAATAAAAGCTAAGACTCCATATGCCTTCTTAACAACCTTCTCGACTTGACTGCCTACTTTCAGGGATCTATGCACATACACACCAAGATCCCTCTGTTCATCAAGACTACTAAGAATCCTACCATTAGCCCTATACTCTACACATTTATTATTCCTGCCATAGTGCATTACCTCACACTTTTCCACATTAAACTCCATTTGCACCTCTCGGCCCAGCTCTGCAACTTGTCCAAGTCCCTCTGCAAACTATAACACCCCTCTTCACTATCTACCACTCCACCGACTTTAGTGTCATCTGCAAATTTACTAATCCATCCTTCAATACCCTCATCCAGATCATTTATAAAAATTACAAACAGCAGGGGCCCCAAAACAGACCCCTGAGGTACACCACTTGTAACCGAACTCCACGATGAATATCTCCCATCAACCACCACCCTCTGTCTTCTATCCGCTAGCCAATTCCTAATCCAATTAGCTAAATCACCCTCAATCCCATACATCTGCATTTTCTGCAGAAGCCTTCCATGGGGCACCTTATCGAACGCCTTACTAAAGTCCATATATACCACATCAACTGCCTTACCCCCATCCACCTCTTTGGTCACTTTTTCAAAAAACTCAATAAGGTTAGTAAGGCACGACCTACCCTTCACAAAACCATGCTGACTATCCCCAATCAATTCATTTCTCTCTAAATAACTATAAATCCTATCCCTAATAATTCTCTCCAATACTTTGCCCACAACAGAAGTAAGACTCACTGGCCTATAATTCCCTGGAAGGTCTCTCTTCCCCTTCTTGAACAATGGGACCACATTCGCTATCCTCCAGTCTTCCGGAACCATACCCGTAACCAACGACGACCTGAAGATCAGAGCCAGAGGCTCTGCAATCGCCTCTCTTGCCTCCCAGAGAATCCTAGGGTAAATCCCGTCCGGCCCAGGGGACTTATCCAACTTCAAACCCTCAAGAATATCTAGCACATCCTCCCTATCTACTTCAATACTTTCCAGTTTGCAACCCTGTACCTCAGTGTTCTCCACAACTACATTTACATCTCCCTGCGTGAATACCGAAGAGAAATATTTATTCAGTGCCTCTCCAATCTCTTCAGGCTCCACGCACAACTTCCCACTGCTGTCTATGACTGGCCCTAATCTTGCCCTAACCAATCTTCTATTCTTAACATATCTAAAGAAAGCTTTAGGATTCTCCTTAATCCTATCAGCCGAAGTCTTCTCGTGTCCCCTCTTAGCTCTCCTCAATTCACTCTTTAGCTCCCTCCTGGCTAATCTATAGCTATCCATTGCACTAACCGAGCCTTCAAGCCTCATCCTGACATAAGCCTCCTTTTTCCTTTTAACCAGCGAATTAACTTTTTTCGTACACCAAGGTTCCCTTACTCGACCATTTCCTCCTTGCCTGACAGGGACATACTTATCAAGGACTCGCAGCAGCTGCTCCTTGAATAAGCTCCACATTCCAGATGTTCCCAGTCCCTGTAGTTTCCTAGTCCAACCTATGCACCCTAATTCTCTCCTGATGGCCTCATAATTACCCTTCCCCCAGCTATAACTACTGCCCCCAGCTTCATGCCTACCCCTATCCATCACTAAGGTGAACGTAACCGAATTGTGGTCACTATCACCAAAATGTTCACTAACTTCCAAGCCTAACACCTGGTCTGGCTCATTGCCCAGCACCAAATCCAATGTAGCCTCACCTCTAGTTGGCCTATCTACATACTGAGTCAAAAAACCTTCCTGCACACTTTGTACGAAAACTGACCCCTCTAACGAGCTAGAGCTATAGCTATTCCATCAATATTAGCAAAGTTAAAGTCCCCCATAACAATTACCCTATTACTTTCACTCCTGTCCAGGATTGACTTTGCAATCCTTTCCTCTACCTCTCTAGAACTTTTAGGAGGTCTATAAAAGACTCCCAACAGGGTGACCTCTCCTCTCCTGTTTCTAATCTCAGCCCATACTACCTCAACAGACAAGTCCTCATCAAACTTCTTTTCTGTCACTGTGATACAGTCTTTGACTAATAATGCCACTCCTCCCCCTCTTCTACCTCCTTCTCTCCTCCGACTGAAGCATTTGAACCCCGGAACCTGCAACATCCATTCTTGTCCCTGCTCTACCCAAGTGTCTGAAATGGCCACAACATCGAAGTTCCAGGTACTGGTCCAAGCTGCAAGTTCCTCAACCTTATTGCGAATACTCCTTGCATTAAAGTATATGCATTTCAAACCATGCCCTACTCCACCCGTACGCTGCTGTGTTTTACAGCTTTCCTCTATGACCCCCCTTCTCTCATCCTTCTTAGCACCCCAACTACTCAGGATCCCACCCCCCCTCTGAATCAGTTTAAAGCCCCCTGCATAGCCTTTGCAATTTTTCCCCCCAAGATATTAGTTCCCCTCTGGTTCAGGTGTAGACCATCTCTCTTGTAGAGGTCCCACCTGAAGGTTGGCTGGCAGTGTGGGGCTACTGCGCATGTGTTGACCACCATACATAATTTTGGGTAAATTCCAGACCTTGTCTTTCAGACGGGAATTGGGGACAGCAGCAACTCTCCTTAGAAAATGCTGACTCTGCCTCACCTTCTCATTAACTTGAAGACGATATTCTCCAGGAAGACATCCAAGGTGCTCTTAACTTTGCTTGTCCTTGGTTAAAATCAACAGAGGCAACTGGAAGAAAGGCTGCTGGTAAACTTTCATTTTTATTCAACATTTTTCTGACTACATCAAGGACAAGGTTAAGCATGAGCTTTCACATTGAACCATCTCACAGTTAGCACTGTTTTCATGCAATCTTACATCATCCACCCTGTGGGCAGTCTATTTACATACTGAACATTAACTCTTTAGTGAGGAGACAGTGGTATAGTGGTATTGTCACTGCATTAGTAACCCAGTGACCCAGTGTAATGCTCTGGGGACCGGAGTTTGGATCTCACCACAGCAGATGGTGAAATTTGAATTCATTAGACATTAAGGGCAGGATTTTATGGTCTCACTCAAGCGAGACTGGAAATTCCCACCTGAGGTTAGCAGACATTTCCATGTTCGCCCCTCACCTGTTCTGATTCTGTGGCACACAGGGCAGTAGAATTCCGGTGTAAAAGCTTACTGATGATCATGAAACAATTGTCAATCATCACAAAAAACCTATCGGGCTCATTTATGTCTTTTATGGAAGGAAATCTGCTGTCCTTACCTGGTCTGGCTTATACGTGACTCCAGACCCAGAGCAAGGTGGTTCACTCTTAAATGCCTTCAGTGATGAGCAATAAATCCTGGCCCAGCCAGCGACACCCACAACCCAGGAACAAATAACACCACAGATGCAATCTTTGTAATTTGTCCAAATTTGTTCAGTCATTGTTGGCTTGGTGTCAAGCAAAATACAGCAAACCTCTTCTTGTGCATGCTGGGATATGAGTCCAAGTTTTAGACTTCTTTCAGCTGTGATGAGTTGTTTGTTGTCCGTTATCTGGAACTCCAGATCATTGCATTGGGCTCTCAGCTAAGTTTAACATCTCAAAACGAGCATTGTACTGTCACAGTGCCCCACATTTTAGCTTTGACAGCTTCACTATTGGATCACCTTCTTGAGTGACTTCACACAGGTTTGCGAAGGCTGAGATGGTCCATGGAGTAACAGTATCTATCTGACTCTTTGCACTAACTTGATGCTGTTCCTCTAAAGTCATTATTCCAGCATCAATGAATCACATTCCACCAGGACAACAACAACCTGTTTCAGGATGTAGAGCGAGATACCAACATCTTCATCTGACGTCTTTCCAGCAACCATCCTTATAGGCTTGTTTTCTGTTTTCTAGCAAAACACTTCCATGCTCGATGGTTTCAGTTTTTTGCAGTTAGACCTCTGCTTTCCTTACCCTGGACAGGCTTCTTTTTCCTCCTTGTTGTGTCCCTCATCATATTTACATCTGCTACCATTGCCTTAACCTTTCTCCTGATCCCTTTCTACCTTATCCATTCTTTCCTTCATTGACGTGTACTTGGACTGTCTCTCAGCGTCGTTTGTCTTGTCTGTTATCCATCAATACGCTTCAGCTAATGATTCGCAACTTTAGACTTTCTACACATGTCAATAGCTTTTCTATTCTCTCAGCAGACACAATCTCACAGCACAAGCTTCTATTCCTAAGAATAATTCTCCCAAAAAAGTTCTAAGTGTTGTGTTTACATGAAAACGGGAGTAAATCCTGCTGGTTTTCTCAGTGAGAGTTTACAAAAGAGTCTCCCAGAATCTGTGCACTGCTGAGTGCAGTAGCATGAATCACATTGCAAATCAGTGGATGGGATCTATTCCCAGTGTAGAGGCCAGCAGTATAGCACTGAGAGAGCCATTGCGCATGTGCTGATCTGGCAGGGCCACGATTGATGCATGTGCAGTGGCCCTACACTGTGGGTGTCCCAATCACTGGCTGGCTCGATCAGTGGCCAGCTCTGCAAGCCCCCCAACACCGACCCTCCCACTACTCCCCCTGCATGGCCTAATCGCCAGCTCTGCGAACATTCCTGGACTAGTTCCGACTGTCTCCCATTCACGACCCATCCTGATCTCCAGCACCACCCTGTCCAATCCACACCCCCCCACCTACAGAAACATCCCTTCCCACCTCCCATCTGCAGTGCCAACCCCCCTCACCCGCAGCACCAAACACCCACCCCTCCTCCCGAGCAGATTGATCTCCCCTCCCCATCCTGTTGGCCAACCCCGATTACTGGCTTCCCTCCGTTGCCCACTGATCCTAACTGCAGAGTGGCAGTGGGACCCCCCCTCCTCCCCCACTCTTACTGATCACTCCAACAGGCCCCCGCCCCATCAGGCTTCATCCCTCTTGACCTCCATTAAGCTCCAGTGGACAATGCCAAGATGACACCTGAACTTTGGTACTTTACCCCTCAGACAGTGCTATGAGGACAAGGCTGGAAGTAGCAAGGTATCAATGTCCAGGTGACAACACAACCCCCCCTCCCCTCCACCCGAGTGCCTGGCATCTCTGTGGGGTCCTGCTTGCTCCACTCACTCCAGTGAGATTGGGCTGCCAGCTCCTAGAAAGTGGGGAGTTACTGTAAACCCTGCTGGAGTGAGGGAGAGGCTAACAGTCCAAGAGACTTCATTCCCAGACTTATTAATTACATTCAAATGGTATTTAAATTGCCCCCTCCATATCTAATGTAGCTCCATGCCTACTTCCAGCACCAATCTAATGAAGCCAGAAAACCAGTGATTGGAGATGTGCTCATGCTGGATACTCAGCAGATATCCTTGGATCGCACGCTGCTTAAATCCTCCGGCCTAGTTTACTGCTTTTAAGTGCAGTGGGATGGAGAATTAATCCCTCTATCTCTAATGAAATCATCCCAAAATCCCAAGATTTAGTTAGATGTTTGATTACAGTTGTATACAAATCAATAATCTCCCTCACTCCCTGAACTCTAATACTAAACCCATGTGGCTAGAACTCTCTGACTATTCATGCCCTACTGACATTCCAGTGAGACCAGAAAAACCCAGCTGTGGGCGATACCAGAGCTTGTAGCTCTCTTTCCCCACACTGATGTCTCTGCGGTGATTAGTACTGCTGCCTCACAGTGCCAGGGACCTGGATTCGATTCCGGTCTCTGGTCACTGTCTGTGTGGAGTCTGCACATTTTCCCTGAGTCTGCATGGGTTTCCTCCAGATGCTCCGGTTTCCTCCCACAAAGATGTCCGGATTAGGTGGATTGGCCATGCTAAATTCTCCCTTAGAGTACCCGAACAGGTACTGGAGTATGGTGACTGGAGAATTTTCACTGTAACTTCATTGCAGTGCTTATGTAAGACTATGTGTGACTCTAATAAATAAACTTTATTTTACTTTAGAGTTGCCACCCAATTTGTTCATGTTTCTTACTCAATTCTGTGGAAATCTCACAATCCCCACCACAGAGAATGGACAAATTTTCAACTTGCTCTCAAAACTCCCTACATCTCTATGGGAGCAATGCTGGAATATTTGATGACATAGAATAACCCACCCAGCAGCCAACATCCTATACAAAATTGCAGAATGTGACCTTAATTATCTGCTGTTGTTTTCCACAGCTGCTGGCTGCTTCTGGTAGAGATATCAAAATCCATTAGATCTCAGCCACACACTTCTAATGCCAGGGTCTGTGGGGTGAAAATGGCTTTTGTCTAAAACCTTTATTTTCAGGAAATGCAATCAGAGGGCACAGGAGTATGACAAGCCCCAGTGTACAAAGGTAATTATCCAAACAGTGTTCTGTCACGGCCATTAGTCAGAGGCCATCATTAAACATTTGGACAGTATCATGATTGATATGTTCTGAACACATTATGATAAATTAGCATTTCTCTTATTGATTTTTGACATAGTGACTTAACTTAGTCACAAGTGCCTAACATTGATTATCTCAGTGCTAGGAGAGTGTTAATGGATTCTGTTTACAACAACATCCCGCTTTAACAGCTACCTTGTTGACACTGTTAAACTGTGCCTCTGCAATATCTGTGCAGCCTCAGATGGATGAATGTTTAACAAATTGTCAGGCAAGTTATATTTAGTGATAGTTTGTCACAACTCAGTACCAGTCTAAACTGTAGTACTGATCTATTAGACCAACCTTGTATGTAGCATCCACAATTACTTTGTTGAAAAGGTAATCACTCGCTTAGGATTGGCCCATTAGGAAGAGGTCTATAATTAGCCCCTTTCTCCTACTCATTTCCCAAGGTCTTGCAACTTTTTTTTCTCATTAAAGTATTCATCCAATTCCCTTGGAAAGTTATGATTGAATCTGTTTCCACCACCATTTCAGGTCATGTATTCCAGATCACAACAACTCACTGTATTAAATAAGCTCTTCTTACCTCCTCTGTGCCATCACCCTCTCTGTAAGTGGAAACAGTTCCTCATTTAATCATAAAGCTATACAGCAGGAAAGCAGACTATTCGACCCAACCAGCCCATGTAGACCATGGTGGCCTCCCAGTTTGTCCCAATTGCCCATGTTTGGCCCAAATCCCTTAATCCTTCCCCCTCCATGTACTTATCCAAATGCTTTTTAAATATTGCTATCAAGCCTGTCTCAACAACTTTCTCTGGCAACTCATTCTATATAAGCACCACCCTCTACATGGAGAAGTTGTCATTCAGATCCCTTTTAAATATTCCCCCTCTCACCAATGTTCTTGAGTTTTCAATTTCTCTTCCCTGACTCTATAAGACTCTATGCATTCATATTATCTGTGACCTTCATGGTTTTATGCATCACAATAAAGTCACCCCTCATTCTCCTACATTCAAAGAAATAAAGGTCTAGCCTGGTCAATGTCTCCCTAAATCTCAGGCCCAGCAATCCTGGCAAGTCTCATCAGACCTTTTCCCATAATTTTGGGTGCCTCCATTGAATCTCCCAGCAACCTCCTGCGCTCCAAGAAGAACTACCCCAGTTTCTCAAGTCTTATTCTTCTGGTTACCGTTGAGTTTTATATTGTTAGCGACAGAGGGTGCAAAGTTTCACATCCAACTCATTCACCCATCCAGTGAACTTGTGTAGCAGGAATAGAGCCTTGTAAGTAACTGGTCAACCATCAATTAGATTATGTGTGTTTGGTTCTGAATACCAAGCTTTAGGAAGGACATTGAGAATTTGGAGAGGGTGCAAAGGAAATTTACAAGAATGAGAGAAAGAATAAATATTTCAGTTATGTGGAGAGATTAGAGAAATTTTGAGTTGATTTGATTTCCTGTTGTCACATATATTAGTACATAGTGAAAAGTATTATTTCTCGCACGCTATACAGACAAAGCATATTGTTAATAAAGAAAGAGAAGAGAGAGTGCAGAATGTAGTGTTACAGTCACAGCTTGGGTGTAGAAAAAGATCAGCTTAATGTGAGCTAAGTTCATTCAAAAGTCTGACAGCAGCAGGGAAGAAGCTGTTCTTGAGTCAGTTGGTATGAGTCTTTTTTCCGACGGATGCGTGGGGTCCTTAATTATGCTGGCTGATTTTCTGAGGCAGCAGGAAGTATAGACAGAGTAAACAGATGGGAAGCTGACTTGATTGATAGACTGAGTTTCATTCATGATCCTTTGTAGTTTCTTGCAGTCTTAGAGCAGCGACTAAGCTATAATATAACCCGAAAGAAAGCTTCTGTAAAAGTTGATGAGAGTTGGAGAGGACATGCCAAATTTCTTTAGTTTTCTGAAAAAGTTGAGGTGTTGCTGGGTTTTCTTAACTTTAGTGTTGGCAAGGGGAGACCAGGGCAGGTTGTTGGAGATGTGGACATCTAAAAACTTGAAGCTCTCAACCATTTCTACATCATCCCCACTGATGTGGACAGGGGCACGTTCTCCACTCTCCTTCCTGAAGTCGATGATAATCTCTTTTGTTTCATTGACATTGAGGGAGAGATTATTGTCATTGCTCCAGTTCACCAGATTCTCTATATCTTTCCTGTACCGTGTTGTCATTGTTTGAGATGTGACCCACTAAGGTGATGTCATCAGCAAATTTGAAAATCAAATTGGAGGGGAATTTGGCCTCACATCATAGCTGTATAAGGGGATATAGTAAGGGGATGAGGACCTTTTGAGGCACCAGTGTTGAGGATGATTATGGAGAAGATGTTGTTGCCTATCCTTACTGATGCGGTCTGGGAGTTCAGAAGTTCCAGATCCAGTGCAGAGGGAGGAGCCAAATCCCAGATCTTGGAGTTTGGGGATGAGTGTTTTAGGAATGGTGTTAAAGGCTGAGCTGTAGTCGATAAATAGGAGTCTGACATAGGTGTTTTTGTTATCTAGGTGTTCCAGAGTTGAGTGCGGGGCCAGGAAAATTGCACCTGCACTGCACCTGTTGTAATGACAGGCAAACCGTAGTGGTTCCAAGCAGCCGGAGAGGTCAGAATTGAACCCCCTTAGCAGAGAAAATCAAGAAGAAATTTAAATTGAATTGTTCATAATTATAAAATACCAATATTAAACATTTTACATTTTTTTATGGGGTGTGCATGTCACAGGTAAGGCCAACATTTTCTGCCCATCCCTAATTGCCCTAGACTATTTCAGGGGGCAATTAATCACCCACCACTTTCTGGATTCTAGAGTCACATGTAGGCCAAACGGGGTAAGGACAGCAGACTTCCTTCCCGAAAAAACATTTGTGAATCAGACGGGTTTTAACAACAATGTTAATGTTGTTTTCGTTAGAAAGGAGGCGGCTAACAGGAGACCTTATCGAAACATATAAGATGATTAGAGGTTTAGATAGGGTGGACAGTGATAGCCTTTTTCCTAGGATGGAGAAAGCTAGCACGAGGGGACACAGCTTTAAATTAAGGGGTGATAGTTATAGGACGGATATCAGAGGTAGGTTCTTTACCCAGAGGGTGGTTAGGGAGTGGAATGCCCTGCCTGCGGCAGTTGTAGATGCGCCAAGTTTGGTGGTGTTTAAGAGGTTAGTTGATAAGTTTATGGAAGAGAAGGGAATGGTTTAGTTTGGAAGGTCATTGCTTTTTTTTTCATAATTGGTCAGCGCAACATCGAAGGCCAAAGGGCCTGTTCTGCGCTGTAATGTTCTATGTTCTAATTGACAATGGTTTTATGGTCACCATTACTGAGGTTCGTTTTATAATTCCACATTTCTGAATTGAAATCAAGTTTCAACAGCGACCATAGTCGGATTTGAACCGATGTTCCTGGGTCATTATCCTGGGCCTCTGGAATTATCACTATGCTGCTGTCTCCCCAGTGACAGAGTAAAACTTGTCGCACTGGTGGGAGAGTCAATAATCCAAGGACATTGATTTAATCATGTTTGGTAAAGGAACCAGAAGCAACAAGAAGGGAAAGGATGGTTGCCATAGTGATTCATTATAATCTGAATCATTTTCAAATGAAACGAGGTGAGCTCTTGAATGAGAAGCATTGCTGAGCTGGGGAAATAGTGTGGCTGATTTGTTGGTCTTTTTAACGAGCTGGAATAGGGATGATTGACTGAAGGCTCTTGAAAATGTACAATGGGTGTCGAATTTCATGGCAGCACTGCCAGCCTTTCAATGACATTTTCTCCTTATTGTTTTGAATTATTTCTGGTACCTCAGTTTGTGTGCACGTATGCGTGTCCGTGAATGAACAGAACAATACAACACAAACGGGCCCTTCGGCCCACAGGTTAATGAGCGTGTGTGTGTCCATGTGTGCACGTGTGTGTTCATGTATGTGTCTGTGCACATGATATCTGTGTCTGTGCATGTTTGTGTGTGTGTGCCTGTATATGCATATGTATGTGTGTCTACGTGTGTATGTGTGTCTGTGTGCATGTGTATGCATGTGTTTTGTGTGTATGTGTATATGCTTTGTCTGTGTGTGCTTGTACACGTGTGTGTGTGTTTGCACGTGTGTATGCGTGTGTGTGTGTGTGTGAGAGAGAGAGAGAGAGTGTGTGTGTGTGTGAGAGAGAGAGAGAGTGTGTGTGTGTGTGTGAGAGAGAGAGAGTGTGGGTGTGTGCGTGTGTGTGTGTGTATGTGTGTGTGCGTGCGTGTGTGTGAGAGAGAGATTGTATGAGGACCAAATGCTTAACGTTGCTTTTTTTAGTATTTTATCTTGGAATTAGAAGAAATGTATTACGTTGATTGAAGGAAACCTAATTTGATTGACTCTCATTGCTGACATGTTGATTAGTTAAATCTTTCATTGCGATTGAAGAAAAGGCAAACCTTCAAAAATAAATCACCACCTTTATCATTGAACAGAACTAATAATTTATCTCTTCTCACCTGGTCACAACACAGCGAATAATCCAACTCCCTCATAAATGCATCAATTGAACAAGCCTCCACCACACTCTCAGACAGTGTGTTCCAGCTCTGAACCACTTACTGAGAAAATGTTTCTCCTCCCGTCTTCATTGTTTCTTTTGCCAAAACTTTAAATCTGTGCCCTCTGGCTTTCAGCCCTTTCACCAGGAACACTTTCCCTCTGTCTTCTCTATTCAAAGCCCTCATGATTGTGAACAGCTACATCAAATATCCTCATAAAATTCTCTTCTCTAAGGACAACAGTCCCAACTTGTCCGATCTAATTAAATAACTGAAATTCCTCACTGAGGCACAATGGTATGAATCTGAGGAAGACGTGTGTAAAGGAACCTGTTAAGTATTCCAACATTATTGACCTGGACTTTAAAATTCCATTCTATCCATATGTCAAGAAGCAAGAGTGGAACTTTTCTCTCCCTTTATCTCAAGGACATTGTGCCTGAAGAAATTCCACTTCTAACATCCTGGAAAAGCTTCAGCTGAACTTAGACGACAAGAGAGAGCAGAGTCCATTCAGCCCGTTGAGCCTGTAGTGGAATCAAATTAGATTCCAGCTGTCCAGTGTCTAAACTCCATCGATCACCTTGGTTCCATTTCCTAATGAAACCTCTCAATCACAGTTTTGAAATTTTCTATTAACCTTGCTGGGTGCAATAACATTCTGGGGTGATAATTCCACTTTCTCAAGGGTAGTAAGGGGCAGGGGAATCAGTGTCAGCCTTGTCAGTGATGTTCAGATACTGAGAATGGTCCTAGGAAGCACGTTGCAATGTTTCAGTGTGTCAAAGGCACCATTTAAACGTAAGTTTTTGCTGCAGCTGAATTTCAAATGGGTGACATTGCAAGACACAACCGCTTGCAAAACCAATGCCAGAAAGCACAAGGTTTAGAGTTTGTGTCAGGCGACATCGAGAAAGTGCGAGAGAAAAAAAACATTTGGAGTTCACATGCTTCATGGACATGTTTCTTGTCAAGATGAGAACATCTTCCTGTGATAGCATCATGTGATAAATTGTAGTGCTGTAGTAGAACCATACTGTGCCAATGGAACAATTTGAGAGATTCCGCTTCTAACCAGATAAGAAACTCTGCTATGCGGCACATAAATAATTTGTGTATCGCTGCATACAATTTACCTGGTCAAGAAAAAAGGGCAATAGTATCCGAGTAAAGTGGCTTTAGGAGATTTCCTGTGCACTCAATATCTATCTACAATGCAATGGCTGCATGGATTTCAAACTGATAGGTCAGCTATTTGTGAAAAAACGCTGTAGCAATGATAAATTAGGAATTGTTATCATGGGTTAATGACTGTCCTTCCAGATATAAATTTCTAAAACCTTCCTTTTCTTGCCTTTTGCAGATTGAGTGTTGGGCAGTACACTGTTAAAATCCTAAAGTTTAAAGTTTATAATTTAAAGTTTATTTATTAATGTCACAAGGAGGTTAAATTAACACTGCAATTATTTCACAGTTATTATGAAAATCCCCTAGTTGCCACACTCCGGCACCTGTTCGGGTACACTGAGGGAGAATTTAGCATGGCCAATGCAACCTAACCCGCATATCCTTCAGACTGTGGGAGGAAACTCACGCAGACACGGGGAGAACATGCAGATTCCACACAGACAGTGACCTAAGCCAGGAATTGAACCCGGGTCCCTGGCACTGTGAGGCTAATCACTATGCCACCATGCTGCCCTTATCTTGTATATCTAGGTAAGGCTATTCCTCAGCCCTATCTGCTTCAACAAAAACAACCTAAACCTTTCTAGCCTCTCTTCATAGCAAATATTTTCCATCCCAGGAAGCACCTTGGTGAAACTCCTCTGTGCCCCCAACAATGCAATCACATCCTTGTCATTTTAAACAGTTTGCTCTGTCACGGGTGAAATTGAAAACAATCTAGTCAGTTGAGTCAATTGACTAATCATATTTTCAAAAGTAAAGAGCTACAGTTTTGTAATGTTTAATGAGGAAGAATGTATTGGGCTATGGGTAGATGACAAGGCAGGGCACAAAGTGAGTTACTGCTTTTAGGAGCCATTGGCCACCTTGCCTCCTCCTTTGTTGTAACAAAGCAGTGATTTGAAGATTCTGTTTATTCTACTCACCCCAATATTGACCATTCTGCTTTATTCATTTCCAGAAAACTCCGTTTTAACTTTGTGAATTTATTTGTAATTCTTTTGTGGGATGTGAATGTCAGGCCAGGAGTTTCACTGACATTCCCTAAATGCCCTTGAAACGTGGTGCGGATTTGCCTTCTTCACCCAACTGCAGTCCAGGTGATGTAGTTACACCCACAATTCTGTTTGAGAGGGAGTTGTAAGATGTTGATCTAACAACAGTGGAGGAACAGAGATATATTCCCAAGTCAGGATGGGGACTAACTTGGAGGGGAACTTTCAGGTTGTGATGTTTCCAGATATTTGATGCTTTGGCCTTTCTGGATGGTAATGGCTGTTGGATGGGAAGACACTGCCTGAGGAACCTTAGTAAGCTTCTGCAGTGTTTCTTGTAAATGGTACACACAACTGCCACTGTTTGTTGGTGATGGAGAGAGTGAACGTTTGTAGATGTGGTGCCAATCAAGTGGGACTACTTTGTCTTGAATGGTGTAAAGCTTCGAGTGTTTTTTTAAGACGCACTCATCTAGGCAAATAGTGAATATTCCATTGTACTTCTGACTTGAGAAGATGCTGGACAGGTTCCATGGAATCAGAAGTTGAGTTACTCACCCCAGGAATCCCAGCCTCTGACCTCCTCTTGTTACTATAGTGTTTAAATAGCTAATCAAATTCAATTTCTGATCAATGGTGTTGACAGTGGAGGATTCAATGATGGTATTGCATTGAATGTCAAGGGGTGAAGGTTAGACTTTCTCTTATTGGTGATGGTCATTGCTCCTGCATTTGCGTGGCATGAATGTTACTTGCCCCTTGTCAGACCAAGCCTGGGTATTGTCTAGAACTTCCTGCATTTGGACATGGGCTGCTTCAATATCTGAGGAGTTGCAAATGACACTGAATATTATGCAGTCATCAGTAAACATTCCCACTTCTGCTCTTTTGATGGAGGGAGAGTCATTGTTAAAGCAGTTGAAGGTGGTTGGGCTTCAGGTATGACTCTAAGCAACTCTTGCAGTGACGTCCTGAAGCTGAGATGATTGATTTGCAATCACTACAACCATCTTCCTAAGTGCTAACTATGACTCCAACCAACACAGTTTGCCCCCGATACCCATCAATTCCAGTTTCTCTAGGGCTCCTTGATGTCACACTCGGTCGAATGCTGCCTTGATATCAAAGGCTGTCACTCTCACCTCACCTCTGGAATTCAGCTTGTGTGTCCATGTTTGAACCAAGGCTATAATGATGTTAGGAGCGGAGTGACCCTGGCGAAACTCCAACTGGACGTCACTGAGCAGTTATTACTGAGCAGGTGCTGCTAGATAGCGTTGTTGATGACCCCTTCCATCACTTTACCAATGACCGACAGAAGACTGCAGTAATTGGCCAGGTTGGATTTATCCTGTCTCTTGTGTACAGGACATATTTGGGCAATTTTCCAGATTATTGGGTAAATGTCAATGTTGCAATTGTATTGGAACAGCTTGGTTTTAGGAGCAGCAATTTCTGGAGCACAAGTCTTCAGTACTATTGGTGGAATGTTATCAGGGCCCATTGCCTTTGCAATAACCAATGCCTTCAGTCATTTCTTAATATCATGTTGGGAGAATTGAATCGGCTGAGGTTACAGATTACAGTTTTTTTCTTTATCCATTTGAGGGACATGGGACATATCACTGAGTGTGTCAGCATTTATTGCCCATCTCTAGTTGCCTTTGAAACTGAGTGGCTTGTTATGCCATTGCAGAGGGTAGTTGAGAGTCAACAACACTGTTGTGTCTCTGGAGCCACATGTCAGCTAAACCAAGTAAGGACAACAGCTTTCCTTCCCGAAGGGACATTAATGAGTTAGGTAGGTTTTCCTGACAATTGACAATGTTTCGTGATCATTAGTAAATTCTTAATTCCAGATATGTTTTATTGAATTCAAATTCCTGCCATGGTGGGATTCAAACGAGATCCCCAAACATTAGATGAGTTTCCAGATTAATCGCCATTGTCTCCCCGGTACAATTCTGCTGCTATTGATGGCCTACTGAACCTCATGGATGTTCTCATGGCCCAGTTTTGAGTTGCTAGACCTGTCTCTCATTCAGCACAATGAGAGTGCCACACAATCTGTTGGAGGGTATCCTCATTGTGAAAATTATCTCCACAAGGCCTGTGTTGTGGTCATGCCGACAGACACTGTCACGGCAGGCAGTTTGATGAGGATGAGTTTGTTTCTCCTTCTTATCGGTTCCCTCATCACCTGCTGCAGTCCCAGTCTAACAGCGATGTCCTTTAAGACCTGGCCAGCTCGATGTGTGATGGTACTACTGAGCTATTCTTAATGATGGACATTGGAGTTCCCCACCCAGAGGTATATTCTGCCCCTTGCCAGCCTCATGCTTCCTCCAAGTGCAGTTCAACATGGAGGCAGCACTAGTTCATTACTTGAGAGAGGGCAGCAGATGATGATCAGCAGGAAGTTTCCTTGTCCAAGTTTAACCTGATGCCACGAGACAGCAAGGGGTCCAAAGTCTTTACGTTAGAGTTTTCAGATTTTCTGGTTAGTGTTCAAATGGTGATGACACAAAGGTGATGTTAACCAGCAGGTTGCACAACCAATAAGGTAAGATTTATAGGCAGAAAACCACAAAGCTAAACATAATGATTATCTTTCAAATATAATCATCTTATAGAGAGAGAGAAATCAGGGCAATGAATACACAAGGGCTTAAGGTAGAAGCTGAAATATCGTAAATCTCAAAAACAAAATAACTGTTGTATTTAAAACCTGTGGATTTTTGATCAGAGCAGAAAAATTTGACATTCCACAAACATAAGGTTGAAATACATTATACTTGCCAGCATCTTATTTGTTGAGTTGAAGAATGAGCCATATCTAACCAACCTGTTCCAGTACAGCTGCGCCACCTGACAGATGGAACTTGCCCGGGTATGTTATCGTCCACAACAATCAACACAATGACCACTCCAGCAAACTCCACTCAATCATCAGCTAGGGGATTGGAGGTGCAATCAAATGGCATATGGCATAACTTGCTCAGTGATGCTCAGTTTGGGTTTCACCAGGGTCACTCAACTCCTGAACTCGTTGCAGCCTGGGTTGAAACATGGATCTGACTTGCAACAGAACCTGAATGGCTCATCTGCAGAAAGGGAAGTATGCTGATGCTTCACAATTGTCGAATGCCTACAGTGCAGAAGGAAGCCATTTGGCCCATTGAGTCTGCACCAACTCTGCTATGGAGCATCTTATCCAGGATGTATCTCCGTAACACTATGTATTTATCCACTTATCTCCTGAACCTACAAACCTTGAGACAATAAGTGGCAATTTACCATGACCAATTCACCTGACCTGCACATCTTTGGACTTTGGGAGGAAATTGGAGCACCTGGAGGAATCTCACCTCAAGTGTATTGGTGCACTTTGACCCATCTGAGGAACTGATGTTAATGTGTGATGCTCTACATATAGAACATAGAACGTATAGAACATTACAGCACAGAACAGGTCCTTCGGCCTTCGATGTTGCGCCGACCAATATAAAAAGCAATGCCCCTCCAAACTAAACCATTCCCTTCTCTTCCATATACTTATCAACTAACCTCTTAAACGCCACCAAACTTGGCGCATCTACAACTGCTGCAGGCAGGGCATTCCACTCCCGAACCACCCTTGGGTAAAGAACCTGCCTCTGATATCCGTCCTATAACTATCACCCCTTAATTTAAAGCTGTGTCCCCTCGTGCTAGCTTTTTCCATCCTAGGAAAAAGGCTATCACTGTCCACCCTATCTAAACCTCTAATCATCTTATATGTTTCGATTAGGTCCCCTCTTAGCCGCCTCCTTTCTAACGAAAACAACCTCAAATCCCTCAGCCTCTCTTCATAAGACCTGCCCTCCATACCAGGCAACATCCTGGTAAACCTCCTCTGTACCCTCTCCAATGCCTCCACATCTTTCTTATAATGTGGGGACCAGAACTGCACACAATACTCCAAGTGCGGCCGCACTAGAGTTTTGTAAAGTTGCAACATGACGTTGCGGCTCCGAAATTCAATCCCCCTACCAATAAAAGCCAAGACTCCATATGCCTTCCTAACAACCTTCTCGACCTGACTGCCTACTTTCAGGGATCTATGCACATACACACCAAGATCCCTCTGTTCATCTAGACTACTAAGAATCCTACCATTTGCCCTATACTCTACACATTTATTATTTCTGCCATAGTGCATTACCTCACACTTTTCCACATTAAACTCCATTTGCCACCTCTCGGCCCAGCTCTGCAACTTGTCCAAGTCCCTCTGCAAACTATAACACCCCTCTTCACTATCTACCACTCCACCGACTTTAGTGTCATCTGCAAATTTACTAATCCATCCTTCAATACCCTCATCTGGATCATTTATAAAAATTACAAACAGCAGGGGCCCTGCTGTCACCAATATGACATTGGTGCAGTTTTGTCCCATAAATGGATGATGGATTTGAAAGAGCTCTGGTGATACATCTTGAGAACCTTTTCAGAAAAACTCTAATCAAAGATCAAAAAAGGCTTGTGAATTGTAAATGACATAGAGAAGTTCCATCAGTATATGTATGGGATTGTTGATGACTACAAGCCACTCTTGTGTCTTTTTAAAGAAGAAAGCAAAGCTATTCTGACAATCACATGGGCCTGAATTCAGCTTTGGACATGAATGCATTCTGCCTGTAAACACACATTCTAACATCAGCCTGCGTAACCAATGCAGATGCACTTGGGTCGCCTGTCCTTACCAGACAGGGTCGCACCTATCACAGTTCCACACTTGTTATGGCATTGAATTCCTTGGACAGATTACCAGTTTTGGTGCAGCAAATCAAGTATTAGTCCAAAAAGGACTGGTTGTTGTTCAAAGTAGGTATAGGATTTAAATATGTTGGTCCAACAAGCCAGTTTCTGAAGACATATTATATATGAGAGGATGAATTAAATTGCGAAGACAGTATCATACGTCAGGGAACCAGACTAATCGATCCTGTATCAGGAAGAGAGTTACTTTTGGCTGAATTACGCAGTGTCTATCTGGGTATATATAAGAAGCTCGCCAGGACTTATGTCTGTTGGCCGGGCATTGATGTCGACTTGAGAGTCTAGTCAAGCACTGTTACCCTGCCAATTACCATAAAGATTGTCTGCTGCGGCCCCACTGCAGCTATGGGAATGGACTGGATGGATATAAATATGAGTTAACATACATTATATTGGAGAATTGTGGGCACAATGTTATTGTTTTTGGCTGCATCCCATTCAAAATGGATGGAAGGGTTTGAAATGAAGTCTACATCATCGAATGCTACAGTTGAGAAATTGCATCAATGTTTTTCAATTCACAGGGTACCTGAAGGATACCGATGCTGATACTATAGTTAAGAAAGCCCACCAATGTCTTTACTTCCTCAGAAGCTTAAGGAAATTTGGCATGTCAGCTATGACTCTCGCCAACTTTTACAGATGCACCTTAGAGAGCATTCTTTCTGGTGGCATCACCACTTGGTATGGCTCCTCTCTGCCCAAGAGCGCAAGAAACTACAAAAGATCATGAGTGCAGCCCAATCCATCATGCAAACCAGCCTCCCATCCATTGACTCTGTCTACACTTGCCATTGCCTTAGCAAAACAGCCAGCATAATTGAAGACCCCACATACCCCGAACATTCTCTCTTCCATCTTCTTCCATTGGAAAAAAGATACAAAACTCTGAGATCACATATCAACCGACTCAAAAACAGCTTCCCCGCTAATGCTATCAGATTTTTGAATGGATTTACCTTGAGTTAAGTTGATCTTTCGCTAAACCCTACCATAACACTTCATTCTGCATGCTTTCATTTCCTTCTCTATGAACAGTATACTTTGTTGGTATAACATGCAAGAAACAATATTTTTCACTGTATGCTAACACATGTGACAATAATAAATCAAATCAAAAAGGTACAAAACTCAGAGGTCACGTATCAACTGACTCAAGGACAGCTTCTTCCCTGCTGCCATCAGACTTTTGAATGGACCTACCTCGCATTAAGTTGATCTTCCTCTACACCCTAGCTATAATTGTAACACTACATTCTGCACTCTCTTTTTCTTCTCTATGAATGATATGCTTTGTCTGTACAGCATGCAGGAAACAATAGTTTTCACTGTATGTTAATTCATGTGACAATAATAAATCAAATCAAAATCAAATCAAATTAAATAGTCACAATGATGGATAACGGAACAGCCTTCAGGAATGCTGAATTTTAAAATTTCACCTTTGTGAAAGGTATCAAGCACATCAGGACTGCACCTCACAGCTCAGCATTCAATGGATTGGTGGCTCAGGGCTGAGAATCCTCAATCTTATATCTATAAGCAAACAAATGTTACAATTGTTATTTAGTTGATGGATGAAGCAGAGTTATTCCTCAGCCCAACTTTCTCTCTTCAGGGCAACAAGGAACGGACAGTATATGTTGAGCTTGCCAGTGAGATCCACAGGCTGATAATCAATAACCAAAGAGAAGTAGCAGTTGAATGGTACAAAAGTTGATTTTTTTTTATAACTTGAAGATTTAAAAAGTAGAAAGAAGCAGGAGGGATCAGAAACATGCAGGACTTTGTGAAAGAATTCATTAAAATAGCTGCAAAGAGCCAGATTGGGCAGCATCTTTGCAACTTCAGTAAGCAGTTGAAAGCAGCAATTATATTGATACCAACAACATAGGGAAGGGAATGGAAATACTGCAGTAGTAGGAGAGAGGTTGGAGGCTTGAATTGAAGGAATTAATTATTGTGTTGTGCATTTATTTTTAATCATATCCAGGGTGCAGCAATAATCTTCTCAGGTATGGGACCATGACTCAAGATTTGCACAAACTTTGTTTATGGAGAGTTATTTCTGCCAGGATTCTTGTAATTGACCCTGACTACAATGTCACACTTTCTTTCCTGCATAGTGTTGTGGATGGTTGACGATGCCAACTTATCTTTCAAACCTTCCTGGATGTGGTTGCAGTGACAGAGACGTAGTTAAAGGAAGGGGAGCAGTGGCAACTGAACATTCCTGGGTATAAGAGAGGGATGAGAGTAAGGGGGTTATAGAAGAGAGTTGTAAAACACAGCGGCGTACGGGTGGGGTGGGGCATGGTTTGAGATGCGTACACTTTAATGCAAGGAGTATTCGCAATAAGGGGGAGGAACTTGCAGCTTGGACCAGTACCTGGAACTTCGATGTTGTGGCCATTTCAGAGACTTGGGTAGAGCAGGGACAGGAATGGATGTTGCAGGTTCAGGGGTACAAATGCTTTAGTCGGAGTAGAGAAGGAGGTAGAAGGGGGGGAGGAGTGGCGTTACTGGTCAAAGACTGTATCACGGTGATAGAAAAGAAGTTTGATGAGGACTTGTCTGTTGAGGTAGTATGGGCTGAGATTAGAAACAGGAGAGGAGAGGTCACCCTGTTGGGAGTCTTTTACAGAACTCCTAATAGTTCTAGAGAGGTTGAGGAAAG
Source organism: Sphyrna mokarran (assembly GCA_024679065.1). Classification (NCBI taxonomy): domain Eukaryota; kingdom Metazoa; phylum Chordata; class Chondrichthyes; order Carcharhiniformes; family Carcharhinidae; genus Sphyrna; species Sphyrna mokarran. The sequence goes on along the minus strand of JAGIQG010000014.1, from coordinate 78,111,405 downwards.
GATTGCAAAGTCAATTCTGATTAGGAGTGAAAGTAGTAGGGTAATTGTGATGGGGGACTTTAACTTTGCTAATATTGATTGGAATAGCTATAGCTCTAGCTCGTTAGAGGGGTCAGTTTTCGTACAGAGTGTGCAGGAAGGTTTTTTGACTCAGTATGTAGAGAGGCCAACTAGAGGTGAGGCTACATTGGATTTGGTGCTGGGCAATGAGCCAGACCAGGTGTTAGGCTTGGAAGTTAGTGAACATTTTGGTGATAGTGACACAATTCGGTTACGTTCACCTTAGTGATGGATAGGGATAGGCATGAAGCTGGGGGCAGTAGTTATAGCTGGGGGAAGGGTAATTATGAGGCCATCAGGAGAGAATTAGGGTGCATAGAGTGGACTAGGAAACTACAGGGACTGGGAACATCTGGAATGTGGAGCTTATTCAAGGAGCAGCTGCTGCGAGTCCTTGATAAGTATGTCCCTGTCAGGCAGGGAGGAAATTGTCGAGTAAGAGAGCCTTGGTGTACGAAAAAAGTTGATTTGCTGGTTAAGAAGAAAAAGGAGGCTTATGTCAGGATGAGGCTTGAAGGCTCAGATAGTGCAATGGATAGCTATAGATTAGCCAGGAAGGAGCTAAAAAGTGAATTGAGGAGAGCTCAAGAGGGGACACGAGAAGATGTTGGCTGATAGGATTAAGGAGAATCCTAAAGCTTTCTTTCGATATGTTAAGAATAGAAGATTGGTTAGGGCAAGATTAGGGCCAGTCATAGACAGCAGTGGGAATTTGTGCGTGGAGCCTGAAGAGATTGGTGAGGCACTGAATAAATATTTCTCTTCGGTATTCACTCAGAGTGCTGGAAATGTAGCTATGGAGAACACTGAGGTACAGGGTTGCAAATTGGGAAGTATTGTAGTAGATAGGGAGGATGTGTTAGAAACTCTCGAGGGTTTGAAGTTGGATAAGTCCCCTGGGCCGGACGGGATTTACCCTAGGATTCTCTGGGAGGCAAGAGAGGAGATTGCAGAGCCTCTGGCTCTGATCTTCAGGTCCTCGTTGGTTACGGGTGGGGTTCCGGAGGACTGGAGGATAGCGAATGTGGTCCCATTGTTTAAGAAGGGGAAGAGAGACCTTCCAGGGCATTATAGGCCAGTGAGTCTTACTTCTGTTGTGGGCAAGGTATTGGAGAGAATTATTAGGGAGAGGATTTATAGTTATTTAGAGAGAAATGAATTGATTGGGGATAGTCAGCATGGTTTCGTGAAGGGTAGGTCATGCCTTATTAACCTCATTGAGTTTTTTGAGAAAGTGACCAGAGAGGTGGATGGGGGTAAGGCGGTTGATGTAGTATATATGGACTTAGTAAGGCGTTTGATAAGGTGGCCCATGGAAGACTTCTACAGAAAATGCAGATGTGTGGAATAGAGGGTGATTTAGCTAATTGGATTAGGAATTGGCTGGCAGATAGAAGACAGAGGGTGGTGTTGATGGGAGATATTCATCGTGGAGTTCGGTGACAAGTGGTGTGCCTCAGGGGTCTGTTTTGGGGCCCTTGCTGTTTGTAATTTTTATAAATGATCTGGATGAGGGTATTGAGGGATGGATCAGTAAATTTGCAGATGACACTAAAGTCGGTGGAGTGGTAGATAGTGAAGAGGGGTGTTATAGTTTACAGAGTGACTTGGACAAGTTGCAGAGCTGGGCCGAGAGGTGGCAAATGGAGTTAATGTGGAAAAGTGTGAGGTAATGCACTTTGGCAGGAACAATAAATGTGTAGAGTATAGGGCTAATGGTAGGGCTCTTAATAGTGTTGAGGAACAGAAGGATCGTGGTGTATGTGTCAATAGAGCCCTGAAAGTAGGCAGTCAAGTGGATAAAGTTGTTAAGAAGGCTTATGGAGTCTTAGCTTTTATTGGTAGGGGGATTGAATTTAGGAGCCGCAGCATCATGTTGCAACTGTACAAAACTCTAGTGCGGCCGCATTTGGAGTATTGTGTGCAGTTCTGGTCGCCACATTATAACAAAGATGTGGAGGCATTGGAGAGGGTACAGAGGAGGTATACCAGGATGTTGCATGGTATGGAGGGCAGGTCCTATGAAGAGAGGTTGAAGGATTTGAGGTTGTTTTCGTTAGAAAGGAGGCGGCTAAGAGGGGATCTTATGGAAGCATATAAGATGATTAGAGGTTTAGATAGGGTGGACAGTGATAGCCTTTTTCCTAGGATGGAGAAAGCTAGCACGATGGGACACAGCTTTAAATTAAGGGGTATGAGTTATAGGACGGATATCAGAGGTAGGTTCTTTACTCAAAGAGTGATTAGGGAGTGGAAGCCCTGCCTGCAGCTGTTGTAGATGCGCCAAGTTTGGTGGCGTTTAAGAGGTTAATTGATAAGTATATGGAAGAGAAGGGAATGGGTTAGTTTGGAGGGGCATTGCTTTTTATTTTGGTCAGCACAACATCGAAGGCCGAAGGGCCTGTTCTGTGCTGTATTGTTCTATGTTCTATGTTCTATGTTCTATAAGTGTTTCAGGCGTGACAGAGGAAGGTCCAGAAGAGGTGGGGGAGTGGCGTTGTTAGTTAAGGAGAGCATCACGGCGGTGCAGAGGGAGGACAATACAGAGGAGTTAGGAGTGGAGTCGCTGTGGGTGGAGTTGAGGAATAGAAAAGGGGCAATTACGATGCTAGGGGTGTATTATAGGCCACCCAACAGTCCACGGGCAGTTGAAGAAGGCATATGTAAAGACATTTTGGATAGGTGCAGAAAGAACAGAGTCGTTATAGTGGGAGATTTTAATCTCCTGAGGGTGGATTGGAAAGTACCTAGAGCTGGGGGTTTGGATGGGCAGGAATTTGTAAAATGTGTACTGGAAGGATCGTTGGAACAGTATGTGGCTAGCCTGACTAGAGAAGGGGCTATATTGGATTTAGTTCTGAGTAATGAGCCAGGGCAGGTTGATGTTGTAGTGGGGGAACATGTGGCTAACAGTGACCACAATTCTGTCTACTTTAGATACAGATGGAAAAGGATGCTTGTTGCCCTAGGGGCAGGGTGCTGAATTGGGGGAAGGCTAACTATGGTCGAATTAGGCAGGAACTTGGGGAAACTGATTTGGGAACGGTTGTTTGAGGGTAAGTCCATGCTAGGCGTGTGGGACTCTTTCAAGGGAATACTGAAAATGTTGCAAGATAAGTACGTGTCGGCCAAGAGGAAAGATGGGAAAGGTAGGATTAGAGAGCCGTGGATTACTAGGGATATTGAGGACTTGGTTAGGAAGAAAAGAGAAGCGTATGATAGGTCAAAGCAGCTGGGAACCGAGACAGCATTGAAGGAATATAGAGACAGTAGGAGGGAGCTCAAACAGAGAGTTAGAAGGGCAAAAAGGGGGCATGAAATGATTTTGGCGGATAGGATTAAGGAAAACCCAAAGGCTTTTTACTCCTATGTTAGGAATAAAAGAGTGGTTAGAGGAAAAATCGGACCTCTTAGGGGCAGAGGAGGGGAACTGTGCTTAGAGCCCGAGGGAATGGCGGAGATCCTGAATGAATGCTTTGCGTCGGTATTCACGAAGGAGAGGGGCTTGTTGACAGCTCCTGTCTCTGAGGGAGCTGTGGACCAGTTGAGGGAAATATCCATACCGAGGGAGGAAGTGTTAGAGCTTCTAGGTAGCATTAAAACTGATAAATCTCCTGGGCCTGATGGCATTCATCCCAGACTGCTTAGAGAGGTGCGAGGTGAAATTGTTGGGCCTCTGACACAAATCTTTGTCTCTTCCTTGGACACAGGTGAGGTCCCAGAGGACTGGAGAATAGCTAATGTTGTACCGTTGTTTAAAAAGGGTGGTAGGGATAACCCCGGAAATTATAGGCCGGTGAGTTTGATGTCAGTGGTAGGGAAGCTGTTGGAGGGGATTCTTAGAGACAGGATGTATAGGCATTTAGAGCATTGTAATCTGATTAGGGTTACGCAGCATGGATTTGTTAAGGGGAGGTCGTGCCTTACAAATCTGGTAGAATTTTTTGAGGAGGTGACGAAATCGGTGGACGAAGGGCGAGCCATTAATGTTGTCTATACGGATTTTAGTAAGGCGTTTGACAAAGTCCCTCATGGGAGGTTAGTCGAGAAGGTCAAGGCAAATGGGATACAAGGACAGGTAGTTAGATGGATAAGCAACTGGCTTGGTAATAGGAGACAGAGAGTAATAGTGGAAGGGTGTTTTTCTAGCTGGAGGTCGGTCACTAGTGGTGTGCGACAGGGCTCGGTACTGGGACCTCTTCTATTTGTAATATATATAAATGACTTGGAAGAGGGAGTAAGTGGAGTGATCAGCAAGTTTGCAGACGATACAAAGATGGCTGGACTTGTGGATAGTGAGGAGCATTGTCAGGCGATACAGCAGGACATAGATAGGCTGGTAGCTTGGGCAGACAGATGGTAGATGGAATTCAATCCTGACAAATGTGAGATGATGCATTTCAGGAGAAAAAATGTAGAGGGGAGGTATATGATAAAGGGTAGACCTATTAAGAGTACAGAAACGCAGAGGGACCTGGGGGTGCAGGTGAACAAGTCTCTGAAGGTGGAAGAGCAAGTAGAGAAGGTTGTGAAGAAAGCATTTAGTATGCTAGCCTTTATAGGAAGGGGTATAGAGTACAAGAGCTGGCCTTTAATGTTGCAGTTGTATAAAACGCTGGTTAGACCTCATTTGGAATACTGTGTCCAGTTCCGGTCGCCTTACTACCGGAAGGATGTGGAGACTCTGGAGAGAGTGCAGAGGAGGTTTACCAGGATGCTGCCTGGTATGGGAGGTCTGAGTTACGAGGAGAGATTAGACAATTTGGGACTGTTTTCCTTAGAAAGATGTAGACTTAGAGGAGATCTGATAGAGGTGTACAAGATTTTGAAGGGGATAGATAGAGTAAACAGGGCTAAGCTTTTTTTTCTAGGATGGACTCAATTGGCACGAGGGGTCACGGGCTTAGGGTGAGGGGGGTAAGGTATAATTTGGATGCTAGAGGGAGTTTTTTCACACAGAGGGTGGTAGGTGTATAGAATGCGCTACCAAGTAAAGTGGTGGAGGCAGGTACTCTGGAGATATTTAAGAAATACTTAGATGGGCACATGAACAGAATGGGAATGGAGGGGTATAGAAAACTGATTTAAAATAGGGATCATGAGCCTTGGGAGTCCCTGGAAGTGTGTAAATAGATGATGATATTGATGTACTTGTTTTTATCCTACAGGTGCTTTGGTCCACCTTGTTGTCTAACGAGGGGCATACACCCAATGGGTCGTGAGAGGGCTACTCTTGGACCTTTTTCAAGAGTATCCTACTGCTTCACATCGTTAGTGTATGCTTGACCTGGACCATCTGATGGGCAACACGACAGCTCAGTGACTATCGCTGTGCTGTGCAGATACATGGATTTGGGACTGTGTCTGTGGGAGTTTGTGCATTCTCCCCGTGCTTGCGTGGGTTTTCTCCGGGAGCTCCGGTTTCCTCCCACATCCCAAAGATGTGCTCTTAGGCTAATTGGCAAAACAAATTCTCCCTAAATTGTCTCAAATTTGATTTTTAATCCATAGATCAATAAACATGGACAGGGATCGCGTGTAGAAGTGGGAACATTGAGGTGGCGGCGCGGGCTCGTTGGGCCGAAGGGCCTGTTTCTCATGCTGTTTTGTTCTTTGTTCTTCCCAGAGATTCATCCGCAAACACTTCCCCAGCATTTACAATGGGAAAAAAATAGGGCCCTTGTAGCAAAAGTCAAGTAATGGCAATGATCACACTTACCTGGTAAACATCCTAAAATTGATTTCAAATTTGTTCAGTGATGGCACTTGACTGTAAAGTCAACGCTGTAAGGACACTGGCACACTTAGCAATTGTGTTTTGAAAGGTTTCCTTCAGTATCTCCATTTGAGATTAATCCTTTATACTTAATAACTACTAACTCATCTTGTTGACATCACATGCACTTTCTGTTTAACTAACCATTAAAATAATCATAGATTCCCTACTGTGCAGAAGAGGCCATCCAACCCATCGAATATGTACTGATTCTCTGACAGATCATCCTTCCCAGAGCCTCTCCCCCAATGGGAGGCAGTGGCTTACTGGTATTATCGCTAGACTTTTGATCCAGGAACTCAGCTAATGAATTTGAGTTCAAATCCTGCAATGGCAGATGGTGAAATTTGAATTCAACAAAACAAAAATCTTGAATTAAAAATCTACAGATGACCATGAAACCATTGTGAATTGTTGGAAAAAACCCACCTGGTTCACTTTAGGGATGGAAATCTGCCATCCTTACCCAGTCTGGCCTACATGTGACTCCAGAGCCACAACAATATGGTTGACTCTCAACTGCCCTTAGCAACAAGTTATAGGCAATAAATGCTAGCTAGCCAGTGATGTCCATGTTCTACGAACAGATTTCACAAATCCTATTGCTTTAACCCCACATATTTACCGTAGCCGGTTCATCTAACTTGCACATCCTGGAGGCCCTGCAACTCTGATGAGGATTTTTATTAATTGCATGTTTACTCGATTGTAGTTGCATTAAAAATGCAATTACAGATCATAGAGTCTTAAAGGTTTACAGCTTGGAAACCGGCCCTTTGGCATAACTTGTCCATGTTGCCTTTTTTTCTTAAACCCCTAAGCTAATCCCAATTGCCCCCATTTGGCCGATATCCCATCTTCTTACCAATGTAACTATCTAAATGCTTTTTAAAGGATAAACTTGTACCTGCCTCTACTACTACCTCTGGTAGCTTGTTCCAGACACTCGCCACTCTCTGTGTGAAAAAATTGCCTCTCTGGACACTTTTGTATTGAGAGATACAAAACTCTCACCTTAAATCTATGCCCTCTAGTTTTAGACTTCCCTACCTTTGGGAAAAGATATCGACTAGCTGATCTGTGTCCCTCATTATTTTATAGACCTTTATAAGATCACCCCTTCCTCTACACTCCAGAGAAAAAAGTTCCAATCTATCCAGCCTCTCCTTATACTCAATCCATCAAGTCCCTGTAGCATCCTAGTAAATCTTTTCTGCGCTCCTTCTAGTTTAATACTATCCTTTCTATAATAAGGTGACCAGAATTACACACAGTATTCCAAGTGTGGCCTTACCAATGTCTTGTACAACTTCAACAAAATATCCCAACCCCTGTATTCAATGTTCTGACCAATGAAACTAAGTATGCCAAATGCCTTCTTCACCACTCTATCCACCTGTGACTCCACTTTCAAGGAGTTATGAACATATATTCCTAGATCTCTTTGTTCTGTAACTCTCCCCAAAGCCCTACCATTAGCTGCCCTGGTTCTATGTTCTATGTTCTTTGTGTTATGTTCTATATGTTCTATGTTCTGCAACAATGCGTCAAAATTTTCTCTGTTTCATATTTTGAGAAAAATAGTGATTTTTTTTTTAAGACACTCACCACTTAGGAGTAAATTACATTGAATTGCATTGAATCTACAGCAGAGGAGCAAGCATTCGGCCTAGTGGCCTCTGCCCATGTTTATTCTTAGTAAGAAGTCTGACAATACCAGGTTTAAGTCCAACCAATTTATTTAATAGTAAATATCAAATAAATCGGTTGGAATTAAATCAGACTTCTTACTGTGTTTCTCCCAGTCCAATGCCAGCATCTCCACATCATGTTTATTCTCCACATGAACTTAGCTTTCGACCTGTTACCCTATTGTTTTATTTCTTCTTCTCTTGTGCACTTACCTTGTATCCCTTAAATGTATCCATGTTATTTGTATAACCACATCGTAGCAAGTTCTACATTCTAACTACTCTCTCAAGTTAAGAAGTTTCTCCTGAGTTTCCTACTGAATTTATGGGTGACTATTTCATACTTACGGCTTCTAGTAAAGCCCTTCTCCACAAGAACAAAAAAAAATTCTCTATTTCCACCCAATGGGAGCCCTTCATAATTTTAAAGACCTTTTCAGGTCAACCCAGGTCATTTCTGGGGAATTGAATTCTATCCTGTTCAGGATTTGAACAATAGTTTGAAATGAGAATAGAAATTGTTGTCCTAATATCCACCAAGAGCGTTACTAAGCACATAGGCCTCTGTCTTGTTCAGTAATGGAGAGCACTGAATGAAGAACAGAGTCAGCAATCAATTGTAATCTTATCCTTGGTTTGATAATCCTCGTGAAGGCCATTATCATCATCACTACAATTATTTTGCAGAGTTTAATGTTAAAAACATGACATTGGCTTTTGATCATGGAACGTTCCGACATAATGGAAGTATCACATTGAAAAGGAAAGCAAATATTGAAGAATGTCAATTATTTTAGTGTGGTACTGTTATATAGATCAACTTCATTGGTGGTATATAAAAGAAGGTTGGGATATGTACTAAACAGTGTGTGAAATTCTGAGACAAATTTTGTGCAGAGTTTGGAGTGCTTATGTTCTGCATTCCGACCTGGGATTATTTAGTTGTAAACTTGTTGAAGGCAGTCCCAACATACTATGAGTCTGCTGAAGAGCCAACAATGCTATTATTTTATTGATGTGGAGGTGTTGGACTGGGGTGGGCACAGTAAGCAGTCTCACAACAACAAGTTAAAGTCCAAAAGGTTTATTTGGAATCACAAGCTTTCAGAGTGTTGCTTCAATCACTAGCCCCCCCCCCCCGAACATGTCTGGGCCAACCTCAAGCCCCTCCACCCCCGATCTGCCCTGATTTCCCAGCCTTCCCCTTCCCTCGCAACAGCCCTGATTTCCCGATATGCCCATCCCCAGCAGCTCTTCCTACCCCACTGCCCACAGTCCTGATCCACTACCCCTCCCCCCCCCCAGTTATCCACAACTGAGAGTTGCTGTAAATCCCACCGGAGTGAAACACAGCTGGAGACGGGAGGGAGAGGCTTGAGATTTGGACAGTCTAACTCTGAGTCCGCAAATTGAATACAAATTGTATGTAAATGCTTGTTTGAATAAATTATGCAGTTCCATATCAATTTCTGGGGCAGGGGATGCATCATAACATAGAAGTGTTCAGAAAACTGGAAATGGAGTGATAATTAACACATATCAAAACTTGGGAGTAGAAATTGTAATATAGCATTGCCTATCCATCAATATTGTGCACTGCCAGAGTATCTTATATCAACAGAAAATCTTGTGCAGGGGGTTATGTAATTTTGTAATTTGTATTCACAGAAACATATAAGTGCGAAGTTTTGATCCTTTCCTTTCATCGAGGGAGTTATCTCCAATTTTCTGGCCAATATTTGTCCTTAGCCAATATCACACAATCAAATTATCCAGTTTTTATCACATTGCTGTTTGAGGCAGCTTGCTATGTGCAAATTGGCTCCAGTGCTTCCTGCTTTGTAAAAGTGATTACACTACACTTCATTGGTTGTATGATTCATAGAACATAGAACAATACAGCACAAACAGGCCCTTCAGCCCACGAGTTGCGCCGATCACATCTACCAATCCACAGACCTATCTATAACCCCCTATCCTATTCGTTTCCATATACTCATCCAGAAGTCTCTTAAAAGACCCCAGTGAGTTTGCCTCAGCCACCTCCAACAGCAGTTGGTTCCATTCACTCACCACCCTCTGAGTGAAAAACCTACCCCTGGCACCTCCTTTTATTTGCTTCCCTGCACCTTAAATCTTTGTCCTCTTGTAGTGACCATTTCAGCTCAGGGAAATAGTCTCTGAGAGTCCATCCTATCTATCCCTCTCACCATTTTATAAACCTCTATCAGGTCGCCTCTCAACCTACATCGCTCCAGTGAGAAGAGTCCCAGCTCCCTCAACCTATCTTCATAAGGCCTGCCTCCCAATCCAGGCAGCATCCTTGTAAATCTCTTCTGAACTCTCTCAATAGCCTCTACATCCTTCCTATAATGAGGCGACCAGAACTGCGCACAATACTCCAACTAGGGTCTGACAAGAGTCTTATAGAGCTGCATCATTACCTCCTGACTCCTAAACTCTATTCCTCGATTAATGAAGGCCAGTACACCGTACGCCTTCTTGACCACTTCCTCCACCTGCGAGGCCGATTTAAGAGTCCTATGGACCCGGACCCAGAGATCCTTCTGCTCTATAACACAGCTAAGACTCCTACCCCTTATATTGTACTCCTTCATCCCATTATTCCTGCCAAAATGGACCACTACACATTTATCTGTGTTGAAGTCCATCTGCCACTTCTCCGCCCAGTCTTGCATCCTGTCTATGTCCCGCTGCAACTTTTGGCATCCCTCCAGACCATCCACAACACCACCGATCTTTGTATCGTCGGCGAACTTGCTAACCCATCCCTCCACTTCCTCATCCAGGTCATTTATGAAAATGACAAACAGCAGGGGTCCCAGAACAGATCCCTGGGGCACTCCACTGGTTACCGACCTCCATGCAGAACAAGACCCATCCACAACCACTCTCTGCCTTCTGCCGGCAAGCCAGTTCTGGATCCACGAGGCCAAAGCCCCTTGGATCCCATGCCCTCTCACCTTCTCCAGAAGCCTTGCATGTGGGACCTTATCAAACGCCTTACTAAAGTCCATGTACACTACGTCACCGCCCTTCCTTCGTCAATGTGTTCAGTCACATTTTCGAAGAACTCAACTAGGCTCGTAAGGCATGACCTGCCCTTGACAAAACCATGCTGACTATTTCTAATCAGTCCAAACTTCTCCAAATGTTCATATATCTTATCCCTCAGAAGCCTCTCCATCAGCTTACCAACCACTGAAGTCAAACTCACTGGTCGGTAATTTCCTGGACTATCCCTGTTCCCTTTCTTAAAGATAGGAACCACATCCGCAATCCTCCAATCCTCCGGATCCTCTCCCGTTTCCATGGACGACGCAAAGATCATCGCCAGGGGCTCTGCAACCACTTCCCTCACCTCCCACAATAACCTGGGGGGACATCCCATCCAGTCCCGGCGACTTGTCAATCTTGATAGAATTTAACAGGTCTAACACATCCTCTTTCCTAACATCCACATACTCTATCTTTTCCGTATGCTGGAAACCTGCAGTGCAATCTCCCAGTTCACTTTCCTTGGGATTACTAAGATTGTGGAAGGTGCTGTATAGATTCAAGTGTAATTTTTTCAGTGACGCTCAAACAGGCAAACTTCCATGGCTAAGATCTCAAAAACTAATGTTTGGTTTGGGTTTGGTGGGCTGTGGGGGTTGGGGGGTGGGGGGTGTTGGTGGTGGAGGAGGGGGTTGATGTGATCAGGCTATTGAGTTGGATGATCAGCCAGGATCAAAAGAATAATGGAACAGTCTCAAAGAGCAAATGGCCTACTCCTGCTCCTATTTTCTATGTTAACTGAAGAGATAGTGTAAAGTCAGTTCATTGGTCGATGATATTGTCTTAAGACTGTGTTAGTGACTTTAGATGGTCAGCATTGAAAGCCTAAATCTAATTTTCCTTCAGAAGGTGATGGTCCTTCTTGAACTGCCGGAGCCTAAGTACTGTAGGTCCATTCACAGAGCTGTTGGTGAGGGATTACCAGGATTTTGATCTAGTGACAGGGAAGGAATGGACGATATGTGGCTTCAAGAGGAACTTGCAGGTGATGTTGTTTCCATACATCTGCTGCCTTTGTCCTTGGTGTGAGAGGTCAGCTGTTAAAGGAGCTTTGTTGAGTTGCTGCTGTACATCTTGTAGGTGGTACACACTGCTGCCAATGTGTGTCGGTGACAGAGGGAACTAATATTGAAGGAGATGGACATGTTGCTGAAAAAGTGGGGCAGCTTTGTCCTGGAAGGTGTTGATCTTTCTGAGTGCTATTGGAGTTGCATTCATCTAGGCAAGTAGAGAGTATTGTGTTGACTTGTGCCTTGCTGTGGTAGACAGACATTGATGGGGTCAGGAGATGAATTCCTTGGCGCAGTATTCCGAGCCTCTGACCTGCTCTGCAGTTGTGATATTTAACAAGGAGGATTGTATAACATGCCCACCATTCGCGCCTCACTATTGAACCTGATGTGAAAATGTTTGGTGAGAGAAAGAAATTTGTTATGAGAAAGTCATTAGGTTCATTGCTGACATCACACACCACAATCTCCCCAGTTTTGTTTCCACACATTCTGCTTCAAAACTCCTGAATAAAATATCACTCAGGGCAGCCCCAGATTATTAAAAAAGTACATTTTAATATTGATATGACAGCACCAAAATTGACTCCGCGGCACTGAATGAAATAAATTTTATTGCTGCAGTCCTGCAGACTTCCCTTTGCATTGTCAACATGTTCTAAGCAAATAATACTTGGCCTCGTGTTTCATTTTAGTTGGATCTCACATGTATAGCAACATCGCTTCTGCATTGCGATGACAAGCTGCTAAATTGCTTTTCTGAATTCAAAGTCCTCCTTATCAGAGTTTCACTATCTGAGCGACACTGAATGTGAAAAGGGCGCTGTCAGGGAGCGCTGTGTCTCTCAGGATGACTCTAGAGAGAAGATAAGGAAGTGATGCCTTGCCGGGAAAAACAGGCCCATCTACTGCAGCCTGGGACCACGAGCTGCACCTATCTGCTTGGCCAGATGGTTCAAAGTGTCAAACATTTATTTTTTCTAATGAGAAACTTAATCAAATCCTGCCCTATTTCCGAAATCACCATTGGTTCACATAGAAGCAAAACAGATTCATTAAAAGAAGTTAGGAACGTAAATATAACCCAGGATTGGAGGAAATGTAAAAGAGTGTGAAAGGAAAGGCTAGGGGAGAGATAATGAGTCATTGCAATGTGAGATTACATTTAGCTGATGTTTCAGGACGCTATGTATGACAGTAATGTTTGTGGAATACGGTGTAAATGCTTACACACTTTCTCATTCACTGGCTCGAACATTATTGTCATCTCATAAACCCCGAGGACCATCATGATCTGTAAATTAAATGAACCAGAATCTATCTTTCAGGAGGTCTTGTATAACAGTAGGTAGTGACTCTGCCTCTGAGCTGGAAACTCTGGGTTCAATTCCCACCCCAGGACTCAGAAAAGTGTGTTCAAAACGTTGGAAACCAGGCTGATTATGAACTGACAAATCATTTTATTTTACGGTTTACAGGAATGGGAGAGATTTCTGGTCAGCTGTGTGACAGGAAGAAATTTGAAGTCTCGATTATGTAGCTGTAGCCTACAACATGTAGGTGAAGCAGTGCTGGGCAGCCAGAGGCCACAGGACTATATGGATTCTTGAGGATTCTCACATTTACCTGCAGTCCCCACTTCACTATCAGTGCAAGCACGTTCTTCCTCCTTTTCATCCAGCTTGAAAACTCTCTTCCCAAATGGTGTGAGGGTTCTGGATCCAGTATGACTCTGGCTGAGCATGCTTGCTCACATGTGAAGTGGTTTATTTTCGTTGTGCAATGACACAGGTAGAGAGAGTACAGGCAGTAATGTTGATGAGGTGTGCTAAGAATGGGTTTTGATTGAGAGCTGGCATGTGAGGAGCATAATAAGAAGTTTCACAACACCAGGTTAAAGTCCAACAGATTTATTTGATAGTAAACACCACAAGCTTTCAGAACGATGTTCCTTCGACAGGTAAATGGAAAGTTCCACTCACCTGACAAAGGAACAGTGTTCCAAAAGCTTGTGGTGTTTACTATTAAATAAACCTTTTGGACTTTCACCTGGTGTTGTGAGACTTTATACTGGGTTTACCCCAGTCCAATGCTGGCATCTCCATATGGCAATCAGTAGGGATGGAACATGGTGATTATGGGAGGGAGAGAAGGGGCTCCTTATTGGTTTTGGCAAAAGCCGAAGTGGCTGGATGAGGGATGAAGGTGGGAGGAGTGTGCGGGGTTGTCCAGGGATAAAGCTGCCAAAGGATCGTTCATCTTCTTGTGGCACTGCTGCCCCGTCCATCTTCTTGTGCAGTGACCCAGGATTGCCATTGCATCCTAGGCAAGGGTGGTGGACTTGTTGGGAAACCTTCTCCTAGTGTGGGGAGTAGACTGTATCCCTCTTCCGCTACACTCCATTGAGAAGTTTGCTCAGAGAAATGCAGTGCTGATTTCCTGGCTGCCATCGTCTGCAGTCGCTCTGGAACAAGTGCTGGGAGCCATTTACATGCAGCTCTCCAATTCACAGCATGTCTGAGGGGGTGAGTGAATCAGAGGGAAAGGACTGCGGAGGTGGTATTATTCTCATGGCCATAAAAACCTTTGTCAATGATGCCCAAGATTGCATCCAAAATCACACTGGAGTCGTTGGTGGGATTCACTCCATATTTCTCCCAGAACCAGCAATTTACTAAATCCTGGTAAGATCTCTTCCAATGAATTGTAGGCAGCACAGATTGAGGCCAGCATCTAACCTGCTATGTCTAGGGTAGATCTTTGTAATTCAGCTAGTCCCAGTACTGAAATGAATATTGCGCTGTGGCAAAGGACATCAATGTTAGAAATGATACTTGTGGATAGTGGGGAAGTGATGGTGTTGATGGGAAGGGGCTTATCAGCTGGGAGAAGTTCAGTTCCTGTATGAAGACCATTAGAACATAGAACATAGAACATTACAGCACAGAACAGGCCCTTCGGCCTTCGATGTTGCGCCGACCAATATAAAAAGCAATGCCCCTCCAAACTAAACCATTCCCTTCTCTTCCATATACTTATCAACTAACCTCTTAAACGCCACCAAACTTGGCGCATCTACAACTGCTGCAGGCAGGGCATTCCACTCCCGAACCACCCTTTGGGTAAAGAACCTACCTCTGATATCCGTCCTATAACTATCACCCCTTAATTTAAAGCTGTGTCCCCTCGTGCTAGCTTTTTCCATCCTAGGAAAAAGGCTATCACTGTCCACCCTATCTAAACCTCTAATCATCTTATATGTTTCGATTAGGTCCCCTCTTAGCCGCCTCCTTTCTAACGAAAACAACCTCAAATCCCTCAGCCTCTCCTCATAAGACCTGCCCTCCATACCAGGCAACATCCTGGTAAACCTCCTCTGTACCCTCTCCAATGCCTCCACATCTTTCTTATAATGTGGGGACCAGAACTGCACACAATACTCCAAGTGCGGCCGCACTAGAGTTTTGTACAGTTGCAACATGACGTTGCGGCTCCGAAATTCAATCCCTCTACAATAAAAGCCAAGACTCCATATGCCTTCCTAACAACCTTCTCGACCTGACTGCCTACTTTCAGGGATCTATGCACATACACACCAAGATCCCTCTGTTCATCTAGACTACTAAGAATCCTACCATTTGCCCTATACTCTACACATTTATTATTTCTACCATAGTGCATTACCTCACATTAGTGCTGGGGATCTGGGTTTCTGCTAGACTGAATTACTATCATGTCATTAGCAAGCAGGCAAGGCCAGTGGTATTATCACTAGACTACTAATCCAGCTGGTGTTCTGGGGGTCCATGTTCGAATCTCACCATAGTTAGCAAAAAACCTCACTTACTGTGCTGTCTGGACAAAATACACAATTCTCTAACCAATGCTCAGGATTCCCTTCACACACATTGTTAGCCACTTTAACACTTGAATAGCAGGTTAGATGTAAGGATTCGCTTTCTAATCAGCAATCTGTGACTGTCTGTGTTGATATGAGTGCCATTTCAGACCAGAACACTGCATTTGCCTGACGAAGGCCATAGTGTCAAAAGCTCGCAAATTTACTATCAAATAAATTGGTTGGATTTAAAATTGGTGTTGTGAAACTTTACTGAGTTTACCCCAGTCCAATGCTGGCATCTCCACATCACGAATCTCACCATGGCAGGTGGTGGAATTTGAATTCAATAAAAAATATCTGGAATTAAGACTTTACTGATGACAATGAAACCATTGTCAATGGTTGAAAAACCCATCTGGTTCATTAAAGCCCTTTGGGGAAGGAATTCTGCCATTCTTACCTCATCTGGCCAACGAAAGACACAGTAAGACCAGTTTTAAATCCAACCGATTTATTTGATAGTAAACTCACAAGCTTTCGGCTTTATAGCCTTTGTCAGGCGAATGAGGTTTTCCGGTCTCCAAAAGCACACATATCAGCACAGACAGTCACAGATTGCTGATTAGAATGCAAATCCTTACACCTAACCTGCTGTTCAAGTCTTAAAGTGACTAACAAAGGAACACTGAGCACAGGTTAGAGAGATGTATATTGTTTCCAGACAGCACAGTAAGTGAGGTTTTTTGCTAACCCAGGCAAGTCATGGGGATTATAGATAGTGTGACACGAAGGCAAGATCCCTGTTAAGACCATCCTCATGTGTGCGGAACTTGGCTATCAGTCTCTGCTCAGCGGCTCTGCACTGTTGTGTGTCGTGAAGGCCCCCTTGAAGAACGTTTACCCGAAGGTCGGAGGCCGAATGCTCGTGACTGCAGAGACTGATAGCCAAGTTCCTCACACATGAGGACGGTCTTAACAGGGATGTTGTCTTCATGTCACACTATCTGTAACTCCCATGACTTGTCTGGGTTAGCAAAAAACCTCACTTACTGTGCTGTCTGAAGATAATACACATCTCTCTAACCTGTGCTCAGTGCTCCTTCCACTCACATTGTTAGCCACTTTAAGACTTGAATAGCAGGTTAGGTGTAAGGACTCACATTCTAATCAGTAATCTGTAAACTGTCTGTGCTGATACGTGTGCTTTTGGAGACCAGAACACCTCATTCGCCTGAAAAAGGCTATAAAGCCGAAAGCTTGTGAGTTTACTATCAAATAAATCGGCTGGATTTAAAACTGGTGTTGCAGATTCCTTACTGTGTTTATCCCAGTCCAACACCAGCATCTCTACATCATGACAACGTATGACTCCAGAGCCACAGCAATGTGGTGGACTCTCAACTGCCCTCCAAAGAAAACTAGGGATGGGCAATAAATGCTGGCCAGTTAGTGACGCTGATGTGCCAAGGATGAATATAAAACATATCCAGCTCGATATCGACGGAGAAAGTATAGAAAATTGCACAACACAAACTCCAACAATTGATGTAACTTCAGAAAACTCTTGGTATGACGTTGTTAGATGTCCCAGCCCTTTTTGTCCTATCCGAGGAGAATTACAAATTAGCGTTGTGTTTTTTTTCTGAGGCCCAATAAGAACATGATTGAAGTTGTTTTCAGCTTTCTTCAGTCAACAGTCTGATGCAAGGGGCCAAGGTATGACCTGCCAACTAAACTGAGTGCAATAAACCAGGTCAATTCATATAAAATCTTGATGAAATCACAGCTGGGATTCTCTTGTCTCATTTAGCCTGCCACCGCTGCCAGTGAGAATGGAGAATTTGGCGCTCATTCAGAATTCCATTCACTTCAGCGGGACTGGAGAATCCTAGCCATGGGCAAAGCTGAAGAATTCTGGCCCACATTTGTATTGTGCATTAAGTTGTCAATAATAAATCCAATAAAGAAAACAAGAGAAATTTCCTTATCTTGAAAGTAGTTAAAATATTGCACTTTCTGATGGAGTAATTAAAGTTAACAGTGTCTTTAACTAATGATAACTGATCGGCCTTTCATGCATCAGTGCAGACTCGATGGGCCAAAAGGCTTCTTCTGCGCTATTGTATTCTGTAATTCTGTGAAAAGTAATGAGGAGAAAAGAAATAGGAAGATAAGCCAACAAATGAAGTAAAGTGGGGGTCTGTGAAGCATTAATTCTGTTTCTCTCTGCACAGAATCTGCCAGACTTACTGAGTGTTTCCAGCCCCTCTGTTCAAACCTCAGATTTCCAGCATTTACAGTATTTTGCTCTGATGTTGGGCTGGGAGGAGATTCATTTGAAGAAGAAACACAGGCCAGCTTGGGACAAATGGCTTATTTCTGCATTGAAAGATCTGTGCAATTTTCTATAAATTAATTTGACCGTGAAGCCAACATGTAACCTTCAAAGTGACGATTAAGAATTTATAAAATAACTTGACTAAATCTTATGATGTGATGATGATAAGCCAATGCATGTCATAACTGAAATATGTACAATTTCTGCTTGTTTCAAGTTAATATGATGGAATCTGAAATGGACTGGAGGTTGTATATTTCCATTTGTGTAACTGTAATTAGCTGTGAGCTACAGTAGGTACTCTAAGCTAACAGATGGCATCATTCAGATAGGGTTTCAAGTTAAGGCCTAGACTATATATTCCAGTTGTAATGCTATTTAGGTTATTTATTAGTGTCACAGGTAAGGCTTACATTAACACTGCAATGAAGCTACTGTGAAAATCCTCTAGTCGGCACACTCTAGTGCTTATTCAGGTGCACTGACGGAGAATTTAGCATGACTAATGTACCTAACCCAGCATGTCTTTTGGACTGTGGGAGGAAACTGGAGCACCTGGAGGAAACCCATGCAGACATGAGGAGAACATACAAACTCCACACAGACAGTGACCCAAGCCTGGAATCGAACCCTGGTCTTTGGTGCTGGAAAATGTAGTATTAACCACTGTGCCACTATGATGTCACCTGCTCATACCCACGTCATATTTATTGCTGAGCACCATATGTTGTATTTTGAGGATTCTGTTGTATTTTCAACCATGAAACCTTGAGACTTGTAGACTGAAACATGGTGTGTGGAGCTGAGTCCATGAAAAGATCAGCCATAACTGTACAAAACTCTGGTGCGGCTGCAAACTGTACAAAACTCTGGTGCGGCCGCACTTGGAGTATTGCGTACAGTTCTGGTCGCCGCATTATAAGAAAGATGTGGAAGCATTGGAAAGGGTGCAGAGGAGGTTTACCAGGATGTTGCCTGGTATGGTGGGAAGGCCTTATGAGGAAAGGCTGAGGGACCTGAGGTTATTTTCATTAGAGAGAAGAAGGTTACGCGGTGACCTAATTGAGGCGTATAAGATGATCAAGGGATTGGATAGGGTGGATAGTGAAAGCCTTTTTCCTCGGATGGTGGTGACCAACACGAGGGGACATAACTTTAAATTAAGAGGTGGTAGCTATAGGACGGATGTCAGAGGCAGGTTCTTTACACAGAGGGTGGTGAGAGCGTGGAATGCCCTGCCTGCAGCAGTTGTGGACTCACCTACTTTGGGGGCATTCAAATGTTCGGTGGATAGACATATGGATAATATTGGAATAGTTTAGGTTAGAGGGTCCACTGGCCGGCGCAACATCGAGGGCCGAAGGGCCTGTACTGCGCTGTAATGTTCTATGTTCTATGTTCTATGACCTTATTGAATGGCAGAGCAATCTCGAGTGGCTAGGTGGTCTAATCTTGTTCATAGTTCTTATATTCTAATGTCTAAAATGTCTTTTTTAAAATATTACTGATGATCACCAACACTTTATGGCATTATTCCTGCAGTGATATCTTTTAGAAACATCTACCACTGCATACCACATGATGATATATTTTGGAAGATACCACCATATATTGTATTCCTGGGTTTCTTGTTGCTAACCTGCTGTTTCTGGACTGTTCCCCCAGAGTTTCTTCCCATGTGATTCTATACATCATACCATGGGTGGTGCCATTCTCCAGTCCCACATTAACCCTTGTTCTGCTGGGCACCTTTCCCATCACATCATTGTTGGATATCCGACCAACTAAAGGTGCTGTCATCAGCAAGCTTGAAAATTGAGAGAATTTGGCCACACAGTCATAGATGTTTAAGGAGTGTCATAATAATACAGCCTTGTGGGGCATCAGTGTTGAGGATGATCGTGGGGTGGGGGTCGAGTGTGGGGTTTCGTTTCTGATGCTTACTGATTGCGGCCTGTGAGTTAGGATGTTCAGGATCCAGTGGCAGAAGGAGGAGCCGCAGGCCACAGAATTTGGAGATAGGTTTTATGGGAATAATGGCGTTGAAGGTGTAGCTAATAAATAGGAGTCTGACGTAGGTGTCTTTATCATCTAGGTATTCTAGGGTTGAATATGCAGGGCCAGGGAGATGGTGTCTGCTTTGGACCATTGTGATGGTAGGTGAACTGTAGTGTATCTAGGCAATCTGGGGAGACCAGAATTGATTTGTGCCATGACTAATCTATCAAGCTTTCCATCATGTTGGATGTCGAGCCACTGACCATAATCATTAAGGCACGCTGTCTGGCTTTTCTTTGGTACTGGAATGATGGTTATCTTCTTGAAGCAGGTAAGGATCTCAGATTCATATAAAGAGAAGTTGTGGATGTCTGCAAATACCCCTGCCAACTGATGCACGCAGACCTGAATGATCATCCGGGTAGCCTATCCGAGAGAGTTGCTTTCCCTGGATTGACTTTCGAGAAGACTGTTCTGGGGGGAATAAAGCTCCCGGAGAATGGGGATAGAGTGGGAAAAATAACTAACATGTTGCTCTATTGAGAGCTGGCATAGACTCAGTGGGCTGAATTGCCTTCCATAGTGATGTAATCAGATGACCCATGACCTCCAGGATTGTTACAGAAATATTTTTATCTAAGCATGGATAAGAATTTGAAATGTGGGAGTCAAGTTTAAACCCAGCCAGACATTGCAATTTGCAAATGGCAGAGCTGGAACAGACAGCATTTGTGCTTCCAGGCCTTGTACAATCAACTCCCTCATCAATCCAGATTGTCCTGGATCTGCCTATGGACAGGATGGAGGGAAGAGTAGGGGGTGGTGGGGAGTGTAATCGGAGAATGGGCAGAGGGGGAGAACAAAACACTTTGAAGATTGTTTCTGCAGACAAAAAGATCTTGAATAAATTTGTGCTCAGAACCAGGTATCACAAGGGTCCCTTGTTTACTCATTGTACAAAGCTTGCAATTCTCTCTTTGAACATTTCACTGATATACAGCCATGGAAAAGATGTCCGGTGGGAGAGGCCATTCCTTTTCAAAATTGACCCAAAGGTCCGTCTGTGTGACGCTGCGGGCATCATAGCAGCTGAAACAAAAATGTGCTTTTTAATCAAATTGTGCATCACAAGCTTCACTGCAGGAACATTAGTGACTTCCAGTGCCAAACACATCAGCCAAACTTAAGGATAATACTTGGCCTCTTTAAAAAAGCATGATTGTAAACAATTACTATGAACTTCACACTGCCTGTGATGGGTTGAGTTGCTCTGTCTCTCCCATGGCACCTTAGGTTACCTCCAACAAATATCCCTTAATTAACTCTCAGCTAGTTAGGTCTTGCTTCTGGGGATAACATTGAATAACCTTGGGGCCCTTTTCCTTGTAATGATAGAAATGCTGTTCCATATTCTAACAACTGCAGTGAGCACAGAGTTGTCCCCTGACTGCTATTTGAAATAAAGTAAGACTGAATTCAATTATGCTCCAGGACATACAGGCAGAGGAAGAGGCAGAGCCAGAATACTTGACGTCAAGCCATGTCGCGGGGTACAAAGGGGCAGTTACATTCGTTTAAATAAAACTACATGTTGTATTTTAATTTTCCTCCCTTCTTATCCTGCTGAATTTCATGTTGCATCTAAAGTTTATTTTGATTAGTGTCACAAGTAGGCTAACATTAACACTGAGCCAATCTATGTTCAAATGCAACAAGATCTGGACAATACCCAGGCTTAGGCCGATAAGTGGCAAGTTACATTTGCACCACACAAATGCCAGGCAATGACCATCGCCAATAAGAGACACTCTAACCACCACACCCCTTCACAATCAATGATGTGACCGTCACTGAATCACCCACTTTCAACATCCTTTGAGTTACCATTGACCAGAAACTTAATTGGACTCACCATATAAACATAATTACTACAAGAGCATGCCAGAGGTTAGGAATACTGCAGTGAGTTACTCACCTCCCCAAAGCCTGTCTATCATTGACAAGGCACAAATCAGGAGTGTAATGGAATATTCTCCACTTGCCTGAAGAAGCTTGACACCAAGCAGGATGAAGAAATCTGCTTGATTGGCCCCTCATCTACACACATTCTATCCCTCCACCACTGACGCTCAGTAGTAGCAGTGTGTCCTATCTACAAGACGCAATGCAGCAATTTATCAAAGATGCTCAGACAGCACCTTCCAAATACATGACCACTTCCATCTAGAAGAACAAAGGCAGCAGATACATGGGGACACCAGTAGCTGCAAGTTCTGCTCCAAGCCACTTACCATCTTCACTTGGAAACATTTTTGTTCCTTTACAGTTGCTGGGTCAAAATCCAGGAATTCTTCTCTAATGGCATTGTGGGTAAACCCACAGCACATGAACGGCAGCGATTCAAGAAGGTGGCTCACCAAAGCGGCAATGAGGGAAAGGCAATAAATGAAAAGAATTAAAAAAAACACTGCAAAGTGAAATCCTCTAGTCGCCACACTCCAGCCCCTATTCAGGCGCAGTGAGGGAGAATTTAGCGTGGCCAATGCACCTAACCAGCATGTCTTCTGGATTGTGGGAGAAAACCGGAGCAGCCAATGGAAACCCACGCAGATACGGGAAGAGTATGCAGACTCTGACAGTGACCCAGTGTCAGAATAGAACTCACATACGTGGAGCTATGAGGCAACAGTGCTAACCACTGTGCCACTTTTAGGCCAGAATTTCACTGGCAGGTCTGCTCCGATTCTGGGGAGCAGGCAAGGCTTGGAGATGGGCATTCTCCATTGACCTCGGGCGGGATCGTGTGAATCTCTGCCCTTGGACTCTATGGGGGGGGTGGGACGAACAGGGTGGGGGAGAAGATTGGAGCAGACAGAGCCAGTCTATGGAAAGAAATTAAAGTGTAGGTGAAATTTTAAATTTAGTTACATGCAGAGAATCAGAGGTCAAAGTGGATCAGGAAGAACACAGTTGATGGATATTCAGTAAGCAATAACATGACAACCACCAAACATGGGTGGTTTCAGGGTGGTGAATGAGAGCAGGATAGCAGGTCAGAATAGCTGAGTCTAGAGGTGACAATGTCACAGGTGAGAATTTCAGTATATAGTTGCTGAAGTTTGTGAAAGGGGCAAGAAATACGATAATAAGCCAGAGAGTAGGGTCAATAAAACTCAGAGAAAGAGCAGGAAGTATGTGGTTGCTGAGGTGTGACAGGTAAGGCAGATTAATATAGAGCTTAGATTAGTACTTGGAACTATGATATTGTTGCTATTATAGAGATTTGGTTAAGGGAAGGACAGGATTCCTTAACGTTTCAGAATACAGGTGTTTCAGGCAGGATAGAGGGGGATGTAAAAGGGGGTGGGGGAGTTGCATTACTGGTTAAAGAGAATTTCACAGCTGTGGAAGGACAACTTGGAGGGCTCATACAGTGAGGCAATATGGGTAGAGCTCAAGAATAGGGAGGGTGTAGTTACAACGTTGAAGTTTTACTGAGGAGATAGAGAACAGATATTTAGACAGATTTTGGCAAGGTGTAAAAGTAACAGTTTTCTGGTGGTGAAAGATTTTAATGTCCCT
Organism: Sphyrna mokarran; assembly: GCA_024679065.1. NCBI lineage: Eukaryota > Metazoa > Chordata > Chondrichthyes > Carcharhiniformes > Carcharhinidae > Sphyrna > Sphyrna mokarran. The sequence goes on along the minus strand of JAGIQG010000014.1, from coordinate 78,088,031 downwards.
GTATTAATTGGGACTCACTTAGTGTGAGGAGCATGGATGGGGCACAGCTTACAAGGAGCATCTAGGAGAGCTTCTTGAAACAGTGTGTAGATAGTCCATCTAGGGAAGGGGTCAAACTGGACCTGATACTGAGGAATGAGCCTGGCCAGGTGGTTGATGTTTCAGTAGGGGAGCAGTTCAGGAACAGTGATCACAATTCAGTAAGCTTTACGGTACTGATAAACAAAGATAAATGTAGTCCTTAAGTGAAGGTGCTCAATTAGGGGAAGGCTAATTATCACAATATCAGGCTAGAACTGAAGAATGTAGATTAGGAGTAGAGATTTGAGGGCAAACAAACATCTGGCTTGTGTGAGGCTTTCAAGTGTAAGTTGATAGGGATTCAGGACCAGCACATTCCTGTAAGGATGAAGGATAAGTATGGCAAGTTTTAGGAAACTTGTATAATGAAGTAAATTGTGAGTCTAGACAAAGAGACAGAGGAAGCATATGTCAATGCTAAGAGGCTGAGAACACACAAGGAAAGTAGAAAGAAACTTAAGCAAAATGTAAGGAAGGCTAAAAAGGGTCATTCAAAGTTATTGGCTAGCAGGATTAAGGAAAACCAAGACTTTTTATACATGTGTTATGAACAAGAGAGAGTTGGCCCACACAGAGGCAGGGGAGGGAATCTATGCATGAAGCTAGAGGAAATGAGTGAGGTATTAAATGAGTACTTTGTATCAGTATATACAAAACAGAAGGACTTGGTGGATGATGAATCTGGGAAAGGATGTGTAGATAGTTTGAATCATGTTGAGATCAAAAAGAGGAAGTATTGAGGTTCTTGAGAAACATTAAGATAGAAAAATCTCCAGGGCCTGATGGGACATACCCCAGAATACTCTGAGAGGCAAAAGAAGAAATTGGTAGGGCCTTGAGAAAAATCTTTGCATCCTCACTGGCTACAGGAGAGATCCCAGAGGGTTGGAGAATAGCCAGTGCTGTTCCTTTGTTTAGCAAAAATAATCCAGATAATTACAGGCTGGTGAGCCTGATGTCAGTGGTAGGGAAATTATTGGAGATGATTCTTCAAGATAGGATTTACTCCCACTTAGAAATAAGTGAACATATTAGCAAGAGGCAACATGGTTTTGCAAAGGAGAAGTTGTGTCTCACTTGATCAAGTTTTTTGAGGAAGTGATGAAGATGATTGATGAATGTAGAGTAGTGGATGTTGTCTACATGGACTTCAGTAAGGCCTTTGACAAGATTCCTCATGGCAGATACGTGCAGAAGATGAAGTCGCACAGGATCAGAAGTGAGTTGGCAAGGTGGATACACAACTGGCTCTGTCATAAAAGACAGAAGTTAGGAGTGGAAGGATGCATTTCTGAATGGAGCACGGAGACAAATAATGTTCCTCAGAAATCAGTGCTGGGACGTTTGCGGTTTGTAATATATATAAATAGTTGGGGGAAAATATATCTGGTTTGATTAGTAAGTTTTCGGATGACACAAAGGTTGGTGGATTTGCGGATAACAATGAGGACCATCAAAGGATACAGCAGGATATAGATTGATAGAAGATTTGGGCGGAGAAATGGCAGACAGAGTTTAATTCAGACAGAGGAGGTTTACCAGGATGTTGCCTGGTATGGAGGGCAGGTCTTATGAAGAGAGGCTGAGAGATTTGAGGTGGTTTTCGTTAGAAAGGAGGCGGCTAAGAGGAGACCTAATCGAAACATATAAGATGATTAGAGATATAGATAGGGTGGATAGTGATAGCCTTTTTCCTAGGATGGAAAAAGCTAGCACGAGGGGACACAGCTTTAAATTAAGGGGTGATAGTTATAGGACGGATATCAGAGGTAGGTTCTTTACCCAAAGGGTGGTTCGGGAGTGGAATGCCCTGCCTGCAGCAGTTGTAGATGCGCCAAGTTTGGTGGCGTTTAAGAGGTTAGTTGATAAGTATATGGAAGAGAAGGGAATGGTTTAGTTTGGAGGGGCATTGCTTTTTATATTGGTCGGCGCAACATCGAAGGCCGAAGGGCCTGTTCTGTGCTGTAATGTTCTATGTTCTATGTTCTATAAATATGAGATAATGCATTTTGGGAGGTCTAATACAGATAGCAAATATACAGTAAATAGCAGAGCACTTAAGAGTATTGACAGGCAGAGGGATCTGGGTGTACAGATACATAGGTCACTGAAAGTGGCAATGCAGGTGGAAAGGGTAGTCAAGAAGGCATATGATATGCTTGCCTTCATTGGTCATTGAGTTTAAAAATTGGCAAGTCATATTATAGCTTTATAAAACTTTAGTTAGGCTGCACTTGGAATATAGTATTCAATTCTGGTCGCCACACTACCAGAAGGATGTGGAGGCTTTGGAGAGGGTACAGAAAAGATTTATCAGGAAGTTGTCTGGTATGGAGGGCATTAGCTATGAGAAACTTGGTTTGTTCTCACTGGAACAACAGAGGTTGAGGGGAGACCTGATAGAAGTCGACAAGATTATGAGAGGCATGGACAGAGTGGATAGTCAGAAGCTTTTTCCCAGGGTGATGCAGTCAATTACTAAGGGGCATAAGTTTAAGATGTGAGGGGCAAGGTTTAAAGGAGATGTAGAAGGCAAGTATTTTACATAGAGAGTTGTGGGTGCCTGGAACTCGCTGCTGGGGATGGTAGTGGAAGCGGACATGGTAGTGACTTTTAAGGGCCATTTGAACAGCACATGAATAGGATGGGAATGGAGGGATCAGAAGATTCTACCAAAAGAGTAGGGGTTTTAGTTCAGTAGAGCAGCATGGTCGATGCAAGCTTGGAGGGCTAAAGGGCTGCTGCTGTGCTGTAATTTTCTTTGTTTTTGTTCTTTGATGGCAAGATCAAGGACAGATAGCCAGGAGTTTGTGCCCACACTTAAATTAATGAACAGAAAAGCTGTAATTATGTGAGTTACAGTCTCTGTAAGCAGCAGTTTCTCCTCACTGCTCCAGATCATGTTATCAATCCTCATTATTTACCAAAGAAGTATCTGTCTTCACTTTAACACCTTAATTGGAGTTTGCTTTTACAGGCTTTGGAGGCTATTTACTTTTTCACAGTGTTCTGCAAAGGAAGTTTCCAGATTTTGCACTTAACTGGCTTGGCTTGAATTCTAGGATAATATTCTCTCATTTCAGAATCCTTGTCAGTATTCCCTCACCAAAAATTCACCTTCGAAACAGATAATTTCTAAACATCACTTCTAAGGACCGGCAAGTGTTAATTTATGAGGACAGGTTACGTGCAGCAGGATTGTACCCACTTGTGTATAGAAGATTAAGATGTTTGAGATGCTAAGGGAGATAGAGAGACACTGATTACTTTAATGAGACTAGAAAGTAGTCTAGATCCTGGTCATAACAGCACACACCACAAATTTGATTAAGTTTTTTGAAGGAACAGCCAAGAAGGTAGATGAGGGCAGGGTAGTTGATGTTGTCTACATGGATTTTCACAAGGTCTTTGACAAGGTATCATGTAGTAGGTTGTTCATAAAATTAAATTTCACAGGGTCCAGGTGAGATAGCCAAATGAGTGGATACAAAATTGGCTTGATGACAGAAGAAGGGAGTGTTTGTAAATGGTTGTTTTTCAAACTAGAGGCCTGTGACCAGAAATGTGCCTTAGGGATTGGTGCTGGGCGCATTGCTATTTGTCATTTATATTCATGATTTGGGTGAGCATTCAGAATGTATGGTTAGTAAGTTTGCAGATGACACCAAAATCAGTGGCATAGTGAAGAAGGTTATCTAGGATTGCAACAGGATCTTGATCAATTGGGCCAGTGGGCTGATGAATGACAGATGGAGTTTGATTTAGATAAATGCGAGGTGATACATTTTGGGAGATTGAACCAGGGACAGGGCAATGCCCAAATGAAAGGGCATTGGGGAGAATTATAGAACAAAGAGATCTTGGGCTACACGTTCACAACTCCTTGCAAGTGGAGTCACAGGTGGACAGAGTGATGATGAAGACATTCGATATACTTGGTTTAATTGGTCAGAACATTGAATACGGTATTGGGACATCTTGGGCGGCACAGTGGTTAGCACTGCTACTTCACAGCACCAGGAACCTGGGTTCAATTCTGGCTCAGATCACTGTCTGTATGGAGTTTACACATTCTCCCTGTGTCTGTGTAGGTTTCTTCTGATGCTCCGATTTCTTCCCAAGTCCAAAGATGTGTGGGTTAGGTTGGTTGGCCATGCTAAAATTGCCCCTTAGTATCCTGGGATGCGTAGGTTAGAGGGATTAGCAGCTAAAATATGTAGGGACATGGGGATAGGGTTTGAGTGGGATTGTGGTCGGTGCAGACTCGTTTGGCCGAATGACCTCTTCCTGCACTGTAGAGATTCTATGATTCTATGTTGAAGTTGTACAAGGCATTAGTAGGACCACACTTAGGATACTATGTGCAGTACTGGTCGCCCTAATGTAGAAAGAATGATATGAAACTAAAAAGAATGCAAAAGAGATTTACCAGGATTCTATCGGGTCTTGATGGATTGAGTTATAAGGACAGGCTGGATAGACTGGATCTTTTTTCTCTGGAGTGTATGAGGATGACGGGTAATCTTGTAGAGATCTATAAAATAATGAGCGGCTCAGATCAGCTAGATAGTCAATATCTTTTCCCAAAGGTAGGGGAGTTTAAAACTAGAGGGCATAGATGTAAGGTGAGAGGGGAGAGATACAAAAGTGTCCAGAAAGCTATTTTTTTCACACAGAGGGTAGTAAATGTCTGGAACAAGCTGCCAAAGATAGTAGTAGAAGTGGATACAATTTTATCTTTTAAAAAGCATTCAAGCAGTTACATGGGTGAGATGAGTATTGAGGGATAAGAGCCAAAGAGGGACATTGGGACTAGCTTAGTGGTTAAAAAAAGGGCAGCATGGACAAGTTGGGCCGAGGGACATGGTTCCACCCTGTGAACCTCATTAACACCAGCATTATCTGCTCACTGAAAGTCAATGATTGAGATTGGAATGTTTTAGTTTTTAAGTTAAAGACTGTGTAGGTTAAGCTATTTCCCGTCTGCTCCCTACACCTACAGAGGTGAGGAAGATATTAGAAGAGAGTTGATGCAGTGACACAGTCTTGTTTGACTCCAGTTTCCGCCTGGGTTCGATTCCCGACTTGAATCCCGACTGTTGTGTGGAGTTAGCACATTCTGCCTGTGTCTGCGTGGGTTTCCAATGTGGGTGCTCTGGTTTCCTCTCACAGTCTGAAAGACGTGCTGGTTAGGTATATTGGGTATGTTAAATTCTCCCTCAGTGCACCCGAACAGGCGCCATAATGGGTCAACAAGGGGAATTTTCCAGTAAATTCATTGCAGTGTTAATGTTTGCCTTACTTGGGACTAACAAATAGATAAATAAAATAAAAGGCTGTTGACAATGTCATCCTGATGTCACTGTCAGGTTCTTCCCAAAGGGATCAGCCAGTAAACTCACACTAGTATACATTGGGGTTTGGCCATCAGTTCCAAACTGGGACCAGAGCCTTAAAACCTGTATAACTGACAATGCAAGGACCCAGGCCAGCAAAACTGTACATTGGCATGACATTTGGATTATATTTTTTTAATAATTCATGGGAATTGGGCATTACTGGCTGGGAAAACATTTATTCAGGGTCAAACATTGAGGACATAGGAAGAGTCAACCACATTGCTGTGGGTCAGGAGTCACTTATAGCCCATACCGGGTAAGGATGGCAACTTTCTTTCCGTACAAAACATCAGTGAATCAGATAGACTTTTCCACAATTAACATTAAAACCAGGATTTCTCCAAAAAATATTCTAAGTGCTGAATTTGTGTAACAGTTGGAGTAACTCACGCTGCCTTGTTAGCAGGATTTTCAGACTCTGTGCACTGCCGAGTGCCTCAGGGAGATTCACGATGAAAGCCAGTGGATGGATCCCATTCTCGCTGGAGGGGCTGGCAGCATCGTGCTGAATGGACCACTATGTAAATACCGATCTGAAAGCACCAAGATTGAGGCATGCTATGTGCAGTAGCCTCACACTGCTGGTCTCCTGATCACTGGCCATCTCATTCACTAGCCAGAACAGCAAACCCCCATCATTGCCCCAGTGACCTTCCCCGCCCCTAGCCTCTCAATGGCTGACCTTCTGAGCCCCGTTCCCCCCAACACCCCCTCCTGGCATCCCAACTCCCCCCAGCGGCCTCTCTCCCTCCTCTCCCCCATCTCAATGGCCAGCCCTGAGCAACCCCTTCCTCTCGCTTTGCCACTGATCCCAACTGCAAAGTGGCAACAGGACCTCCGCCCTGACCAAGTTTCCCTCCGTAGGCCCAGAACCCCCCATAAGCCTTGCCCGCTCTGATGGGCAGTGCCAAGGTGCCCTTGGGCAATGCCAGGGGATCAGGCTGGCATTACCTGGTTGGCAATGCCCAGGAGCAGCCCCCTTACTCCTCATCTCCTGGATAGGGGGGTCTCCGTGGCCTCCCTTTACTCCGGCGCCCCATTAATTGCTGTAAATCCTGCCGGAGTGACCTATTCCTGGCAGGGTGAGGAGAAAGATGAGGGCAGTGGGGCAAATGCTAATGAGAGTTAAATGGCAATTATAATACTTAAATCAAAAGTTCTGTCATCAGAAACACGGGGAAGCCTTGGTGTCCAACGAGGAGGAGGAGGAGTCTGGTAAATGCACTCTGCTGGTGTCTCCCGGTCCGCTGTGCTGCCAGAGAAGTGCAGCAGGCTGGACAATCGCCACCTAGATATTTTCTGATCCCAATTTCACCAGCTGCCATGGTGGGATTCGAACCCGGGGCCCCAAAGTATTTCTCTGCGCTTCTGGGTTATTAGTCCAATGACTAAAGCACTACACCACAGCCTCCCATAAATTGGTATCGGTACATCTTATATGGAAAGCAGGGTTGGTGGTGGTTTCAAATTGGTAAGAATGGGTCATTTTGCCAGCTCGAATTATCGATGTGGAAATCTATTGCTTTCCTGGCAATCTGGGAACAGACCTACCAATCAGCTGAACCCTTTCATTTCTTCTACAAATGAACTTCTCCCCATCATCAGAGAAAGAGCTCTCCAGTACATTTTATATCATCAGCCTCAATGGGTTGAAATTATCCGGTGATGGTGTGGTGAAAGATGCTTATTGATGCTCTGTGTACAGTGCAGAAGCCTGAAGTGTACACTAATTGATTGTATTTAGCGGCAGGTATATTGTGAGTAATGGAATGCATGGCTGGAGGGAACGTTACTGGGCTGTCAACCAGGTTTTGGTTGATTAGATCAAATCCATTTGCTTCATATCTGGGAGACATAGTTTGCTTCTCCTCTGAATATCGATTCTAAGAGTGAGCAGAGTAATTGTTAATGTTGGGAAAATTTACTTTAAGGATATCATTCTGCTCACTGAGAGGAAAAAAAAACTCTATAAATATCTCTCTGTGTTGCTTTTCAATGGGATTGAAGTTAGAACTGGAAAGTGGTATTCAGGGAGAAGATCAGTCAGGTTCTATAAGAATGATGGAACACGATTGGGGAATGCCCTGACCATTGACCAACTGATACCCGTTTTGATGTATTTACATTCTAACATTGCTGGGTAGTGTGGGATTGAGTGTCGGGTACAGGTCAATCCCAGGAGCGTGAAAAATCACGAGCAAAGATACTGGGTGCATGTCTTGAATTCATCGTGCAGTTACACGATATTTTGGTCGATGGGCAGGAATAGGAGTCAGCAGCACATCTGTCAACAATTAATCAACCAACTGAGGCAAATCAATGGGCAATCGGCTGGGATCTTCCATTGTGTGGGTAACATGGTCATCCTGCATTTTCACCTTTTTCCAGCTAAGGGTGGAAGGATTGGCTGTGTGAGGTGTCTGGAGTTCAGATTTGAGTCTGTGTGAGGTGTCTGGAGTTTAGGTTGGAGTCTGTTGATTGTCCCTAATCAGCCCTTGCCTCTCTAAATGCCTGTCGATCCTGCCTGACAGAATGTCTTCTAACTGTTCACTGGCCTATAGTTCCCCGGCTTTTCCCTGCGGCCGTCCCTTCTTAAACAAAGGCACAATATTTGTCACCCTCCAATCTTCAAGCATCTCTGGCTGTCAATGATTCAAGTATCTCTGCTAGGACACCTACAATTTCCTCCCTAGCCTCCCACAACATCATTGGGATACACTTAAAGTTTATTTAATAATCACAAGTAGGCTTATGTGAACACTGCAATGAAATTATTGTGAAAATTCCCTAGTTGCCACACTCTGGTGCCTGTTCAGGGACACTGAGGGAGAATTTAGCATGGTCAATGCAGCTAACCTGCCCACTGTACAAACTGTAGGAGGAAACCGGAATAACTGGAGGAAACCTGGAGGAAATACCTGGGGTATAAGATGATTAGAGGTTTAGATAGGGTGGACAGTGATAGCCTTTTTCCTAGGATGGAGAAAGCTAGCACGAGGGGATATAGCTTCAAATTAAGGGGTGGTAGTTATAGGACGGATGTCAGAGGTAGGTTCTTTACCCAGAGGATGGTAAGGGTATGGAATGCCCTGCCTGCTGCAGTAGTAGATGCGCCAAGTTTGGTGGCGTTTAAGAGGTTAGTAGATAAATTTATGGATGAAAAGGGAATGGTTTAGGTTAGAGTGTCATTGCTTTTTTTTAATTGGTCGGCACAACATTGAAGGCCGAAGGGCCTGTTCTGCGCTGTAATGTTCTATGTATCTATGAAACCCACGTAGAGAAGAAAAAATGTGCAGTCTCCACTCGGGAAGTGAACCAAGCCGGAAATAGAACCTGTGTCCCTGGAACTGTGAAGTAGTAGTAGTAATAACCACTTCATCAGGTCCCAGGGATTTATCTACCTTGATGCGCTTTAAAACTTCCAGCACTCCTTCTCTGTAACATGTACACTCCTCAAGACATCACTATTTAATTCCCTAAGTTCCCTAACATCCATGCTTTTCTCAACAGTAAATACTGATGAAAAATATTCCAACATCCGCCGTATTTTTCTTTTATCCTTGTATCCAGTCTGTCCAGCTCTGTCAGAACTTTCTAGCTTTTAATGAGATCTCCCCTCATTCTTCTGAATTCCAGTGAATACAGGCCCATTCCACCCAATCACTCCTCATGTGACAATGTTGGTCTGGCTCCTGCTCTGCCCAAGACCATAAGAAACTGCAAAAGGTCGTGAATGCAGCCTAATCTATCACGCAAACCAACTTCCCACCCATTGTCTCTGTCTACACTTCTTGCTATCTTGCAAAGAAGCCAGCATAATTAAGGATCTCACACACCCTGATATTCTCTCTTCCACCTTCTTCTGTCAAAAAAAGATACAAAAGTCTGAGATCACATATCAACTGATTCAAAAAACAGCTTCTTCCCTGCTGCTGTCAACTTTTCAATGGACTTACATTGCATTAAATTGATCTTTCGCTACACCCTAGCTATGACTGTAACTCTGCACTCTGCACCGTCGTATTTCTTTCTCTATGAACGGTCTGCTTTGTGTGTACAGTGTGCAAGAAACAATATTTTTCACTGTATGCTAATACTTGTGACAATAATAAATCAAATCAAATCTTACCATCCCAGGAATTAGTTGGTGAACTTTTGCTGCACTCCCATGATGGCAAAAATATATCGTCTCTTTGATAAATGGACCAAAACAGCTCACAATACCGCAGCTGTGATCCCACCAAGGCCCTGCCCAATAATACATCCTTGCTTGTGTATTCAAGTCCTCTTCCAATAAAGGCCAGCATATATTTACCTTCCTAACTGCTTGCTGCAAGGGGAAGATTTGGGAAAGCTGGAAGATACCATCCCAGATGTGTTAATGAAATTGAAATGTATTCAATTCCATGTAAATTGGCTTTGCATCCTCTCTGGGACAAAATAGGGCCAGGAAGAATGCTTGTGGGGCTAAGCCCCCTGATATTGGGCATAAACTGGATTTTTGGTCAACTGCATGGCAAACCAGTAAGGTTTGTGTCCGCAATTTCTCCTCATTACTATTTTAAATCTGTTATCTCTTATCCTAGAGCTATGGCCTCTTGTTCTCAAATGTCCAACAAGGGAAAACATCCACTTAACATCTATTTACTCTGCCAATCCCCCTTATCACCTTGTACACCTCAATTAGGCCTCCTCTCATTCTTCTAAACTCGGGTGAGTGTCGGCCTAAACTGCTCAATCTCACTTCATAAGACAAACCCCTCACCTTTTGAACCAGCCATATCCATTGCTGCAGTAGATAGTCCAAACCTCAAACATGTTGTCCCCATATCCACTTTCATTTGTTTAGCCATTCAAAATGGTATTTGACAGCAACTGGCAGTGTAATCACAATAAAAAATTGAAAGCTGCCTCCACCAGGTTAAAAAAAAATTCGAAATCAGTACCTGAGCCAATGTTTTTAATAACTACTCGAAAGCAGTGTTTATTATCCAGCTTTTCCTTAATGCTGACAAATCCCAGACTCACACAATGTTTGATCCCTTTAGGCATCCAAGATGTACTTTTCCACTTGCTTTGTTTTTCCTTTTGCTCTTGGCTGTTCCTTATTAAAGTGACACTGGGTTAGAGAGAGTGATAGATCTGGAAAGGGTTATTGTGGCTGAAATTGATAAAGAATGTTGTGTATTCATGCACCTGGCACTTAATTGTGCATGGCCATTCATAGAGAGCAAGAATAAAAATTCATCAGAGATGATAAGCTGCTGCAATTGGTCTTTTCACGGTCAAATCGATCACAGGGAGAAATCAACAAGTTTTGAAATCTTCAGCGTTCAGCTTCAAGACTGACCCGAATCTTCCCATTCATCAATCTTCATAGTAAGGTTACGATGATAGGCATTTTTTAGATTGATTGTGACAGGAGCGTTTAAAGAAAATTGCTTCTGCATTTTAATCTGCTCTCCGCCCCTGACCCCACCCTCTCCCAGGATATTGTAATATCGCTTTGCAAATCATGCCTCACTGGTTGGAGATTACCAATAAATATTTTTTTCCAGCACTAATATACTTCAATGTTGTCTTTATTAATTGTAAATGAGTTGTAAATGACTCAAACATATTGTCCATTTGCAATTATTTTTTCCCCCCCCCCCCCCCTTTGATTTATTTTAACATATTCCCTCACATCAACCTTTCCCCAACTCCCTCCCCAAGGTCAATCACTGGACACATTTGGAGTGAATTTGGACCTCATTTTGCTTGCTTTTCAGTTCCCTAATGGATCTTAAACTTATGAATATCTGGCCCTCCTTACTCATTCCTATAACCTTACAAATGTTCCCTTTTCAAATGTTAATCCATTTTCATGTGCTAACCACTTCCATCACCTTTTCAGGCATGAATGTCCTATCGTTCCTGATTGTCTTATCAGTGAGAGCAGTTTTGAACTTGTCTCTTCCAGCAAAATCCACCTCAGTGTGTCCATTAAATTTCCTCTTCACTGCGGTAGGGAGACCAACTCCAGTTTCTGAAGGTCTCACAGTTTTCCAATGGCAGGGAGCTCCACCACACTCACTGGAGAATACAACTCCATCAATGCTGGTGTTATTTGGATGGGGGTGGGGCCACTCTTCAGCCAGCAGCCTAGTGTCAAGGGTCTGCTAGCCACCCAGTGGGATTGGTCAGCAGATCTGTGATCCCAAGGTTGCACCAAAAGCTACCAGTTCCCAGGGTCAATGTGCAAAGGCTGTCAGAGAGCAGCGAAGGTTGAGTTCTTGCAGTGAAAAGAGAAGGGGAAGCTCAGGATGTGGCGAGTGAGTGGGCTTTATGCTTTGAAGGGCAGGCAGTGAGGGAACATTTAGAGACCCCAACTTAGAAGCATTGGTTGTGGGATTCATGCCTGATTTGAAGACTGTTAATTGAGATTATGTTCACCATCCTATGCCACATCATTCTCCCTCACCCCAATGCACACCACTTCCCCCTCCCATCCTCTAACCCAAGTCTTAAACAGGATAACCTGCTAAGCTACACACCCCCCCCTGTCATTTTGGGCCTCAAATTTAAGCCTAGGTAGAGAATCCAGTTGGGTCAGGTGCTGTTGGAACATTCCAGGCCTCACTGCATCCTGTTACTCTCTAGCAAGAGAGCATACAGTCATTACCCTTGACTTTTAATAGAAGAACAATTGCTGAATGCCCCAATGCTGATATCCTAGGGCGTTCCACTGGCGAGAAACTGAACTGGACTAACCATATTAATAGAATGGCTACAAGATTACTGGAAGCTGTGAATCTCGTGGCATGTAACTTACCTCCTGACTCCCCAAAGCCTGACTGCCTTCAACAAGACACAAGAAGTGTAATGGGATACTTCCCACTTGCTTGAATAAACACAGCTTCTACTCAAGAAGTTTGACACCATCCGGGATAAAGCAGCCCGCTTGATTGGCTCCCCCAAACATTGATCACAAACTTTCCTTCCTCCAACATCAGCTCAGAGTGTCAGCAGTGTGTACCATCTACAAGATGCATCGCACCAATTCACCAAGGCTTTTCAGACATCACCTTCCAAATTGATGCCACTGCCATCTGGAAGGACAAGAGCACGCAACACATGCAAGTATTGCCACCTGGAAGTTCCTCTCGGTGTCACCTACCATCCTGACATGGAAATATATTGCCGTTCCTTCGCTGTCGCTGGGCCAAAATCTTGGAATTCCCTCCTTAACAGCATTGCAGGTGTACTTTCACCACATGGACTGCAGTGATTTGATTTCATTTGCTTTATTATTGTCACATGTATTGTGAGTAATGGGCCAGGGCAGGTGGTTGATATTGTAGTAGGGGAACATGTGGCTAACAGTGACCACAATTCTGTCGAGCCGTTGATGTTGTCTATTTTGATTTCAGTAAGGCGTTTGACAAAATCCCTCATGGGAGGTTAGTCGAGAAGGTCAAGGCAAATGGGATACAAGGACAGGTAGCTAGATGGATAAGTAACTGGCTTGGTAGTAGGAGACAGAGAGTAATAGTGGAAGGGTGTTTCTCTAGCTGGAGGTCGGTCACTAGTGGTGTGCCGCAGGGCTCGGTACTGGGACCTCTTCTATTTGTAATATATGTAAATGACTTGGAAGAGGGAGTAAGTGGAGTGATCAGCAAGTTTGCAGATGATACAAAGATGGCTGGACTTGCGGACAGTGAGGAGCATTGTCAGGCGATACAGCAGGGCATAGATAGGCTGGTAGCTTGGGCAGATAGATGGCAGATGGAATTCAATCCTGATAAATGTGAGGTGATGCACTTCGGGAGAAAGAATGTAGGGGGGAGGTATATGATAAAGGGTAGACCTATTAAGAGTATAGAAACGCAGAGGGACCTGGGGGTGCAGGTGAACAAGTCTCTGAAGGTGGCAGAGCAAGTAGAGAAGGTTGTGAAGAAAGCATATAGTATGTTAGCCTTTATAGGAAGGGTATAGAGTACAAGAGCTGGCCTTTAATGTTGCAGTTGTATAAAACGTTGGTTAGACCTCATTTGGAATACTGCGTCCAGTTCTGGTCGCCTTACTACCGGAAGGACGTGGAGACTCTGGAGAGAGTGCAGAGGAGGTTTACCAGGATGCTGCCTGGTATGGAAGGTCTGAGTTACGAGGAGAGATTAGGCAAATTGGGACTGTTTTCCTTAGAAAGACGTAGACTTAGAGGAGATCTGATAGAGGTGTACAAGATTTTGAAGGGGATTGATAGAGTAAACAGAGTTAAGCTTTTTCCTAGGATGGACTCAAATAGCATGAGGGGTCACGGGCTTAGGGTGAGGGGGGTAAGGTATAATTTGGATGCTAGAGGGAGTTTTTTCACACAGAGGGTGGTGGGGGTATGGAATGCGCTGCCAAGTAAAGTGGTGGAGGCAGGTACTCTGGAGTTATTTAAGAAATACTTAGATGGGCACATGAACAGAATGGGAATGGAGGGGTATAGAAAACTGATTTAAAATAGGGATCATGAGCCTTGGGAGTCCCTGGGAAGTGTGTAAATAGATGATGATATTGATGTACTTGTTTTTATCCTACAGGTGCTTTGGTCCACCTTGTTGTCTAACGAGGGGCATACACGCGATGGGTCGTGAGAGGGCTGCTCTTGGATCTTTTTCGAGAGTATCCTAGTGCTTCACGTCGTTAGTGTACGCTTGACCTGGACCATTTGATGGGCAACACGACAGCTCAGTGACTATCGCTGTGCTGTGCAGATATATGGATTTGGGCCTGTGTCTGTGGGAGTTTGCGCATTCTCCCCGTGCTTGCGTGGGTTTTCTCCGGGAGCTCCGGTTTCCTCCCACATCCCAAAGATGTGCTCTTAGGCTAATTGGCAAAATAAATTCTCCCTAAATTGTCTCAAATTTGGTTTTTAATCCATAGATTTATAAATATGGACAGGGATCGCGGGTAGAGATGGGAACATTGAGGTGGCGGCGCGGGCTCGTTGGGCCGAAAGGCCTGTTTCCCGTGCTGTTTTGTTCTTTGTTCTTTGTATTAGTATACAGTCAACAGTATTGTTTCTTGTGAGCTATACAGACAAAGCATACCATGCATAGAATTGAAAAGAAGAGGGTGCAAAAGGTAGTTCACCACCATTTTCTGAAAGGCAATAAATGCTTCTGTCCCCAAGAATGAATTTAATAAAAGCATGATATTAACACAGATATTGTATTAGTTTATGGAAGTTGTAGAAGGGAGAATAACCCAGGAGTGCATAATAGTTGGTCAAAAGTGAATCAGCTACAAATAATTGATTGCTTGTACCAACACAAACATGTTTTTCTAGTTCAGAGTAATCTCATCATAAACAAATTAATTGAAGTATCTGTAAATAGCTCCCTCAAGGTTCATTAAGTAAGTGTGGCACAAGGTCCTGGATGAGATTGAAAGAAGTCAAAAGCTCAATGCACCTGCCAAATACATCCCCAGGCAATCACCGCTGAGAATGAGCGGTTCTGTTGGTAAACGGTAACTGTCAGTATCTGGATATTTTACTGAAGATAATCTCCTGCAGGAGGAGCAACAATGTTGTCACAGCATGTGACACTTTTGAGATGAGACCATTCAAGTTATCGACAACCCTTTATTCCTCACCATCACAGGCTATGATGGTGTTGTATTAATGTCACTGGACCAGTGGCTCAGAGGATCCCATTACAGCTCTGTGGTCAAACCCTCAACTCCCATCCTGCATCAAGTCAAATTTGACTAAACTAGTTTCAGTGATGGCTGTCACTGATTGCCTTTGCCAAAGATTTGATTCACAAATGCTCTTTAGGGAAGGAAATCTGCCATCCTCACCCGGTTTGGCCTACATGTGATTCCAGACTCACAGCAATGTGGCTGACTCTTCACTGGCCTAGCTAGACATTCAGTGCAAGGGCAGTCAGAAGCCAGAATAAGAAATAGCTCCAATTTTAACATTATGTTCTCTCGTTCTGACGTAGGGTGAAGATTAGTGAAGGCAAGGAGGAAGCAGAGAGGTAGCCAGAAGAGGATTAAGGAGGTGATAATGAGGAAGCTGATGATAAAGACCAGGCCATCTGGAGTTCCATCAGCCTGATTTTACCACCTCAGAGCACAGACTTCATGCCGGAAAGTTAAGTGAAGATTTAACAGAGGTTTTCAGAATGATAAAGATTTCATTTGGGTGAAGTTGTTCACAATGGCAGCAGAGTAGAACACCAAAGGGCACCAATATAAAATAACTGGCAAAATGTCAGGGGAGGATTGGGTCAAAATTTTACTTGGTAAATTACTATAATCTGGAAGATATGAGCCAGGATTTTCCAGTTCTGCCCATATCAATTCAAAGCTGGAAAATCCCAGCCACTGTTGGAAATTTATTGTAAAACTGATTCAGAAATTACTTGGATAAATAAAGCTTATAAAGTAAAGTTTATTTATGAGTCCCAGGTAAGATTATATTGACACTGTAATATGATGACCTTGGTGGCACAATTGTTAGCGCCAGAGATGTGGGTTCAATTCCCAGCTTGGGTCACTGCCTGTGTGGGGTTTGCACATTCTCCCCATGTCTATGTGGGTTTCCTCTGGGTGCTCTGGATTCCTCCCACAGTCAAAAATGTGTGGATTAGATGGATTGGCCATGCTAAATTGCTCCTTCGTATTAGGAGGACTAGGTAGGGTAAATGTGTGAGGTTATGTGGATAGGGCTTGAATGGGATTGTGGTCAGTTCAGACTCAATGGGTCAAATAGCTCTTTCTGCACTCTATGATTCTAATATAATTTGCTGTGAAAATCCTCTAGTTGCCACACCCCAGCACCTGTTTAGATACATTGAGAGAGAATTTTGCTTGGCCAATGCACCTAAACTAAATACTTAGAAAGGAAAGATTTAGAATGCTATATTTAAAGATTGGCAGGTGCAGAGGTGGTGGGGGAACTATTTGAAAAACACTTCCAAGGAGCTGACATACACAATGAGTCAATTAAAATATTTTAAAAAGGGCTGGAAAAGTGTAGCTCTGAGGAGAGATTGGATAATTTTGGGGTTATTTTCCTTGGAAGAATGAAGACTGAGAGGTGACTTGACAGAGATATGGAAAATTATGAGGGGCAGAAATAGAGTGGGCAGGGTAAAATTATAATGATTTTGGTGCAAAATTCTAAAGCAAGGGGATATAGAATCAAGATAAGTAGCAGTAGGTGTAGATGGGACATGAAGAAGACTTTCTAACACAAAAGGCATCTGGAATTTGCTGCCAGAGTTGGTGGTGGAGACAGAGACTCTAAACACTTTTAAAAAGTACCTGGGTCTGCATTTTAAGCACTGTAAGTCACAGAGCTATGGGTCGGATGCAGGAAAGTGGAATTAGAAAGTTCACCTGAGTATCTTCAGACTGGCATTTGATTTAATTTATGTTATTGTCACATACTGGATTGCAGTGAAAAATGTTTCTTGAAGTCTATATAAAGGGAACATATCAGACATGGACTACATAGGGATGAAGGAAAGGAAAGGAATGTAATGTTACAGTCATACCTAGGGTTTAGAGAATGGTCAGCTTAATATAAAGTAGGTCCATTCAAAAATCTGATGGCACCTGGGAAGAAATTGTTCTTAAGTCGGTTGGTATGTATCTTTTTCCCGATGTAAGGAAGTGGAAGAGATGCATGGGGTCCTTGATTATGCTGATTACTTTTCCACGGAAGTGGAGAGTTTAGATAGAGTCAATGGACAGGAGGCTAGTTTCCACAATAGACTGGGCTTTGTTCACAAGCCTTTGTAGTTTCTCGCAGTCTTAGTCAGAACAGGAGCCATACCAATCTGAGATACATTCGGAAAGGATGCTCCCTGTGGTGCATCTGCAAATGTTGGTGAGAGTCGTAGCAGACATTCTGAATTTCCTTACTTCCTGAGAAATTAGAGGCATTGATAGGTTTTCTTAACTACAACTTGAGCAAGGTGGTCTCCTTCTGTATCTTATGATATTGGAAATACTCTATAATTACATACAGCTTATAGTGATTGCCTTCCAGGAGTGAAATACCAGGGAAGGCTGGTCATGAGCCTTTTATACAGCATTGGACAGCACCACCTTCTCTGATTCCTGGCACTGAGATAGCATCTGGAAGAAGCAGGGGAATAAATGAAAGAATAAAATGCATCTTCACTCAGGTAAAGTAGCATGTTAAAAAAAAGACTAATTTGGATGTGCACATTTTAGAATGTGTATACATGAATTAGAAGGTGCAGTGATGCAGGATTTTGTAATTGATAGATAAACCTTTACAACTTTAGCCAAGCTGATTTGCTACTTTCATTTTATTTTAATTTGGCACCAAATCCATTTGTAATCATGATAATGTGAAAGGACACCAGTGTGTTGAAGCAAGTTTCTCTCATTAGTAGCCAAGAAACTTTTAAATTGATGAGAAAAACAGTGGCCTGGGGATGAGAAACACGTCTGGGCAAAATCTATTGATGAGTGAGTTAGCGTAGAAGGCTGGTCTGTGCTGCCCTTTCCTGGAGCAAAGCTCAGATTGACTTTCTGAAGCAAGTCTTTCATCACTAAGGCTAGAGAATTAAAATGAGGTGTCCTTATCCAATATAGAAAGGCTTCACATTCCTGAATCATTTGACCTGTCCACTGTCCACGTTAGATACTAGGTGTTACTTTTAACATGTGCAACAGTGTCAGATGGATGATATTGATTCACCCAGTCTTAATGCATTGCTGTTAAAAGTCAGTCATGGCTCAGTGAGCTGTGCCCTGAATTAATAGGTTTGGAATGCAAGTCTTGCTCTAGAGACTTATCACATACTTCAGTGTAGTACTGAGGGAGTGCCGCACTGCCAGCAGTTTTGTCTTTCAACAATACATTGAACGCTCAAGGGTGCTACATAAAAGCAAAACTTTCTGTTTTGTTTTCTCCATTTTCACTGATATTAATTTCAATTGATATTTATCGTGTTACACTCAAAGTCAAAATAACTCCAGTTCAACTTTGAATTTTTCACAGCAATTGTGCCATGAAGCAAACTAATTTAATATTACTGTCTTGATGTTAAGCAGGCTGCTAGTCTGATATGTGCGCAAAGCACAGGATGCACTTAAAGCTGATTAAGCAAAGCAAAGGAATCACTGACATATATGCAATAAAAACAGAAAATGCTGGATAAACTCAGCAGGCCTGGTAGCATCTGTGGAGAGAAACAGAGTTAATGAGCAGGATTTTTAGAATCTTCCCACTGGGATCTTCTGATCATAGAATCACTACAGTGGAGCAGGAGGCCATTCAGCCCATCAAGTCTGAACGAAGTCTCTTACAGAGTATCATATCCAGGCCCTCTCCCCCATCCTATCCCTGTAACACACTCTTTTCCTATGGCTAATGCAACCAACCTACAAGGCAATTTAGGATGAACAATCTACCTAACCTGTGCATCTTTGGACTTGTGAGGAAATGGAACACCTGAAAGAAACTCCAGGTATTCGAGCCATGATCTTATTGAAAGGTGGGGCAGGCTCAAAGGACTAGATGGCCTATTCCTGCTCCTATTTCTTATGTTCTTAAGAAACCCACACAGACTCGAGTAGACCGTGCATGCTCTACACCCAGACTGTCACCCAAGGCTGGAATTGAACCCAGGCTCCTGATGCTGTGAGGCATCAGTGCTAATCACTGTGTCACTGTGCTGGTTTCCTGGCAACATGGGATGGATTCAATAGGAAATCATATTGATAGTGGCGGGATCAGAAGATCCTACCATCGGCCAATGCAAGCCGTGGATGGGTGGGGGACACAGAGAATCCTGCCCCACATTTGGCAACCTCAAACAAGAGGGCGCAGATATAGGTTGAGAGGCAGTAGATTTAAAACTGAGATGAGGAGAAACTACGTCTCGCAGAGGGTGGTGAATTTGTAGTACTCGCTGCCCCAGAGCACGGTGAAGTCTGAATTGTTGAATAGTTTCAAGAAGGAGATGGATACATTTCTAATTTAAAAAAAGGGAAACAGAGATATGGAGGACAAAGCGGGCAGGGAAGTGGATTTGAGACCAGGGAAAGATTAGTCATGATCTACCACCAAAAGAGAAAATGCTGGAAAATCTCAGCAGGTCTGTCAGCAACTGTAAGGAGAGAAAACAGCTGATGTTTTGAGTCTTTGCCAAAGCTAAAAGGCACAGAAAGTGGGAGATATTTATACTGCAGGCTGAGGGAATGAAATTCATAGCCACAAAAACCAGGGGAAACCAACCATTGGCTATCCACAAAGAGAATAAAGGATGTCAATGGCCAAATGGCAGAGAAGCTAAAATGAAGAAGTTGGTGGAGTGGATGGGTGGGGAGAGGGGGTGGTGTTGGGGCGGGAGGAGGGGGGGTGGGTGGTTAGGAAAATGGATACGACAGAGATAAGGTTTAGAAAAGAAATAACAAAGTGAGAGAAAAAGTAAGGGAAGGAGTGTAAAGTAGTGGAAAAGAACCATGATCAAATTGAATGGCAGAGCAGACTTGAAGAGCTGAATTTGCCTAATTCTGCTCCTAATTCCTATGCTGATTTAAAGGATGTTCCTATAGACCAGGACTGTAGGATTCACTCTAATTCTAATGTGAAGCAGTGATGTTAATCCAACAAATCCGAGACCAGCGTTGATTTTAAATTCGGACATTGCTACGACAATTAGCAATCCAACCTGATTGGTGGGACTGGAACAATATAGAAGTCAGGAGAAATTTTCGCATGGAGTAAATAATGGTGTGAATCACAAAGAGTTATATAATTTACAGCGTGGAAACAGGCCCTTCGGCCCAACTTGTCCATGTTACCCTTGTTTTTAACCATTAAGCTCGTCCCAATTGTCTGCATTTTGTTCATATCCCTCCATACCTATCTTACCCATATAACTGAATGCTGTTTAAAAGACATCAATGAAATAGAGTCACATGCCATTAATTTCACCAACATTTTAATGACTGAGAGATACTAGTTGGAGCCTTTGTAATTCTGAGGGAATATTGAGCAAATGAAAGATGAGGGGAAACCTTTCTTATGCAGCAAAATATTACAATCTTGAATGCAGTGCCTGTAAGGGTAATGGGAGCCGATTTAAGAGATTTTCAGGGGGAAATTAACTTTATGCTTGAATAGAAACAAAAAAGCAGAACTACAAGGGGGAGAGGAGAGAGAGTGGTGTGAACTGGATAGCTATTTCAAAAGAGCCAGCACAGGCACAATGGATTGAATAACCTTCCTCTGCGCTGTGTGTTTCTATGATTCTACACTGATACGCAAGGCACTTGGCTGAGTGTTAAGACAAAACAAAAGACCATTTGAATAGGGGATTGACAAGAACATTGTCCAGAATGAACAAAACATATTGGCAGCCACTCTGTGAGGCACACACTTTGCAGGATTTATCTACACAGGATAATAGAGATGGTTGCTTTGATATTTTTAATGAGGTCTTGCATTTTCTACTTCTCCATGAAGGGTTCATTACTCATTAGCTCAGTTCTGATGGATCCATTGAATGTTTCCAGGTTCCTGTTGCATTTCAATTCAGAATTCTCAGTCATTTTTTTATTACTTTTTCTTTTTTTCAAATATGCAGGGAACACGTTTAACCTCAGGCTATCTTGGGGGCTTGTTGCAAGGGAGGGAGGGGGGGAATTATGGGTGGGCCAACTTCTCTTTTCATAATTGCGTGCAACAAGTTCAAAAGCCCAGTATTGTAGGGGGAGGGGGGAGTTGTACTCTGACAGTTGAGAGAGGATGTTCCCTTTTTCCTAAAAAAATAAAATTTGAAAATGCTCCTTGCTTTCCACAATTAATGATGCACTACATTCAGAAAGCAGACATTTCAAAGCCACACGCTCCCAGCATTTCATTACAGCTATTCCCCATTGAAAACAAATGGAACACCACAGGTCTGATTGAATTGGCTCAGATATTGATGTTTAGGGCCACACCAGCATTTAAAAAGAAGATGTGTATTATATATGACATTTTTTGTAACGTCCCAAGCACCTTACTGACAAACAAGCACTTTTAAAGGAGATATGATAGCCAATTGTCAAACAGCAGGCTCCCACCAACAGCATGGGAACGAGATCAGGTGGGATCTGGGTTTAATGCTACATTGCATAAACTCTGAAATCCATCTTAAAACCCATTGTACAAGGAATCCCGAGCTTCTGTCGCAAAACCGCTGATTTCTTACAGGAACTCAGCACTCATAGAGCAGTTGAACCAGGAACACTCTTTGTCACAATGGATGTCTCAGCAATCTACACCAGCATCCTCCATGATGACATTGCTGCAACTGCCTCAGTGCTCAACACCAACAACTGCCAATCTCAAATGCAATTCTACAACTCATCCGCTTTATCCTGGATCACAACGTCTTCACCTTCAACAATCAGTTCTTCATCTAGACACACAGAATAGCCATGGGGACTAAATCTGCACCTCAATATGTCAACATCTTCATGCACAAGTTTGAACAAGTCTTCTTCACAGCACAGGACCTTCAACCAACATTATATTCTCCATATATCAATGACATGTTCTTCCTTTGGACTCATGGTGAACAATCACTGAAATTATATGATGACATCAACAAGTTCCATCCCACCATCAGATTCACCATGGACTACTCTCTAGAATTGGTTGCATTCTTGGACACATGCATCTCTGTCAAGGATGATCCTCTCAGTACCTCACTGTACTGCAAGCCCATGGAGTGGAATATCATGGGCTTGACATTCCACTTCTCCAGCTTCCACTCTAAACACATTAAAGAAGCCATCCCCTATGGACAAGCCTTCCATGTACACAGGATATGCTTAGATGAGGAGGAACTCAACAGTCACCTCCAGACACTGAACAGTGTCCTCATAAGAACAGGATATGGCGCTTGAATCATCAATCACCAGTTCTGACTCAGTACAGTGAAAAACTGCACTGATCTCTTCAGAAGACAAATGTGGGATACGACTCATAGAATACCCTTTGTCACGCAGTACTTCCCCAAAGTGGACAAGCTACAACATCTTCTTCAGAGTCTTCAACATGTCATTGATGAAGATGAACAACTTGCCAAGGCCATCCCCACACCTTCACTACTTGTCTTCAAACATCTGCACAATCTCAAACATTATTCACAGCAAAATACCCAGCTTTCAAAATAAGAACAACCATGTTAACACACAATCTTGCCTCAGCAACTTCTGCAAGACATACTGGATCATCGAAATGGATATCATCATCTCACATGAGAACACCATCCCCCAGCTATATGGTACATGCTCATGCGATTCGGCCAACATTGTCTCTCTGAGGTGCTGCAGGGAAGAATGTCTTAAGGCATGGAATATTCGTGAGATTTGCAGATGCTACGACAGTGGATGCCTGGACACCACTCAACGATCACCAGGCAGGAGTGTTCCCTTCTTGTCGCAAATACTTCAGCAGTCAAGAGCACTCAACCTCTGATCTTTGGGTAAGCATTCTCCAAGGTGGCCTTCAAGCCACACAACAACATAGAATCACCGAGGACAAGCTGATAGCCAGTTTCCACATGCAAACGGATTTTGGGTTCATGTCACACTACATGTAACTCCCACCCTTTGGCCTGGGCTTGTAAAATCTCACTAACTGTTTTTCAGACAATTCAGATTTCTTTAATATGGGATGAAACTATTCTCCACTTGCACTTTCTGTATCTGTAAAGACCTGATTACCTGTAAAGATTTGCATTCCAATCATTATCTTATAATTGAGTCTTTGTCTATATATGCCCTATTTGTGAACACAACTCCCCACTGACCTGATGAAGAAACAGTGCTGCAAAAGCTTTGCCACCAAATAAACCTGGTTTTAGGAGACTTCTTACTGTGACGCTACCTCTGACAATGCAGCACTCCCTTGGTAACTGCACTAGAATGTCTACCTGGATTGATAATAACTCTGGATAAAATATTAGTCTGGCTTCAATTAGATTACTATGCCAGGTTCCCGGTGACATGGTTTAGAAAGGAGTGAAGGTATTTGAGAAAACGTAGATAAGTTTTCCCAGGAAGTTTCCAAAGGTGAGGAACTTCAGTTATGTGGATAGATTGGAGAAACTGGAACTGTTTTTCTTAGAGAATAGAAGATGAGAGGCATTTGATAAATGTGTTCAAAATCGTGAGTGGTCTTGCCTTCTTAGTTTTCCAAGAATGCATTTCCCTACACTTTTCAAGTTAAATCCTATTTGCCCTTCTGTTCTGCCCTTCTGCTCAGCCCGTTTATATCATCCTCTAATCTAAGGCTTTCTTCCTCATTGTTTACCACATATCAATATTCATGTAATTTGCAAACTTACTGATTATACTGTCCATATTCACATACAAATCATTAACGTACACTCAAAAACAGCAAGGAGACAACACAAATCCCCATGGTACACCACTGGACACAGGCTTCCAGTCTCAAAAACAACCTTCATCCCATGCCTTCTGCTAATTTTTGATCATTAGAGCAGGAGGACTGGCCAAAAGACCTCCTACTGCACTATAGTGATTCTATGAAATGTTTTTAGTGTGAGGCTTACGCCAGCTTTATTTCCCATTTTTTTTCCATCAGCCTGCATGTAATGATTGGGTTGTCTGAGGACAGAGTTGAGCCTTGGGTTGTCTCAGTACTGTTTGGCCAGCAGAAATGTTTTGAGGAAGAGGTTAGATGTCCACTGAGATAATTCACCATTCAGGAAGCTGAGTTTTCTAGGACAGGGATCCATTTCTGCATTGTGTAGGTGAAGAATGCAAAGAGGACCTTTAAATTATGGGTCATGACCTCAATTTGGGTCAAGGGTGACAAAATCCCGTGCCAAATATACTAGATAAAAGCAAATTACTGCAGATGCTCCAATCAGAAACTAAATATTAATATCCGATTTATATTGAATGGGGTATAAATTGTCCTATTGGTCAGACAAAGCATGGGCTCATGAAGGGCAGATCATGGTTTGACTAATTTGGTGGAATTCTTTGAGAACATTACATGCACAGTGGACAATGGGAAGCTGCGGATGTGGTCATTCGGATTTCCAGAAAGCATTTGACAAGATGCTGGACCAAAGATTGCTGCATTGGATAAAGATGCATGATGTTCTGGGTAATGTATTAGCATGGATAGAGGATTGATTAACAACAGAAAACAAAATGTGGTGTAAATGAGTATTTTTCTGGCTGGCAATCAGTGACTAGTGGAGTGTCTCAGGTATCAGTGTTGGGAACGTGATTATTTACGACTTACACAGATGATTTGGAGTTGGTGACCAAGTGTAGTGTGTCAAAATTTGCAGATAACACTCAGATAGGTGGCAGACCAAAGTGTGCAGAGGATGCTGGAAGTCTGCAAAGGAATATAGATAGTCTAAATGAGTGGGCGAGGGTCTGACAGATCGAGTACAATGTTGGTGAATGTGACACCATCCTTTTTGGTAAGAATTATGACAAAGTGGACTATTATTTAAATGGTAAAAAATTGCAGAATGCTGCTGTGCACAGGGATTTGGGTGTTCTTGAGCAAGAATCACAAGGAGTTGGTTTGCAGGTGCAGCAGGTAATTAAGAAGGCAAATGGATTTTGTCCTTCATTGCTCGAGGGATGGAGTTTAAAAATAGAGAGATTATGTTGCAGCTGTATAAGGTGCTGGTGAGGCCACAGCTGGAATGCTGTGTACAATTTTGGATTCCTTATTTGAGAAAGGATATACTGGCACTGGAGGGGATGC
This sequence comes from Sphyrna mokarran, assembly GCA_024679065.1. Taxonomy (NCBI): domain Eukaryota; kingdom Metazoa; phylum Chordata; class Chondrichthyes; order Carcharhiniformes; family Carcharhinidae; genus Sphyrna; species Sphyrna mokarran. The sequence goes on along the minus strand of JAGIQG010000014.1, from coordinate 78,062,771 downwards.
AGAGAAGATTCACTTGGTTGATTCCGGAATTGAGAGCGTTGGCTTATGAGGAGAGGCTGAGTAGACTGGGGCTATACTCATTGGAATTCAGAAGAATGAAGGGAGACTTATAGAAACATATAAGATTATGAAGAGAATGTATAAGAAAGAAGCAGGGAAGTTGTTTCCACTGGCAGGTGAAATTAGAATATCGCCTCAAAATAAGGGCAATCAGATTTAGGACTGAGATGAGGAGGAACTTCTTCACACAAAGGGTTGTGAATCTGGAATTCCCTGCCCAGTTGAGGCTACCTCAATGAATGTCTTTAAGGCAAGGATAGATACATTTTTGAACAGTAAAGGAATTAAAGGTTACTTTGAACGGGTGGGTAAGTAGAGCTGAGTCCACAAAAAGATCAGCCATGATATCAGTAAATGGCGGAGCAGTCTCAAGGGAACTCCTGCTCCTACTTCTTGTGTTTTAAAAGAGGAAATACTGGAAAATCTCAGCAGGGCTGGCAGTGTCTGTTAGGAAAGAAAAGTGCTGACATTATGAATCCAGGTGACCAGATTTGATGGGCTTTGAGTCGATCCTATTGTTCTGATTAGGTCGGATACTCTCAGTCTGTGACAGTCCAGTTGGTGCTTTAGCTGGTGTCCTTGGGTGTAGCAACCTGAATGCCAGCTGCTATTCGCTGAGTGGCCTGTGCATCACACCAGTGTGTAATATTCACTTCATGGTTTACACATGGCAGTATAGATCAGAGCTTTTGTCTCAGAGAAGCAAAAGTGTTTAAATAAATATACACACATAGAGGAGGTTATGGCCCAATGTTATTATCACTAGACTACTAATCTGAAAACTCAGCTAATGTTCTGGGGACTTAGGTTCAAATCCCAACATGGAATTTGAATTCAATAAAAAAAATCCAGAATTAGGAATCTACTGATGGCCATGAAACCATTGTCAATGGTCAGAAAAACTTATCGGGTTCACTAATGCTCTTTAGGGAAGGAAATCTGCCATCCTTACCAAGTCTGGCCTACCTTAGCTTTTATTGGTAGGGGGATTGAATTTCGGAGCCGCAACGTCATGTTGCAACTGTACAAAACTCTAGTGTGGCCGCACTTGGAGTATTGTGTGCAGTTCTGGTCCCCGCATTATAAGAAAGATGTGGAGGCATTGGAGAGGGTACAGAGGAGGTTTACCAGGATGTTGCCTGGTATGGAGGGCAGGTCTTATGAAGAGAGGCTGAGGGATTTGAGGTTGTTTTCGTTAGAAAGAAGGCGGCTAAGAGGAGACCTTATTGAAACATATAAGATGATTAGAGGTTTAGATAGGGTGGACAGTGATAGCCTTTTTCCTAGGATGGAGAAAGCTAGCACGAGGGGACATAGCTTTAAATTAAGGGGTGGTAGTTATAGGACGGATGTCAGAGGTAGGTTCTTTACCCAGAGGGTGGTAAGGGTATGGAATGCCCTGCCTGCTGCAGTTGTAGATGCGCCAAGTTTGGTGGCGTTTAAGAGGTTAGTAGATAAGTTTATGGATGAAAAGGGAATGGTTTAGGTTAGAGGGTCAGTGCTTTTTCTTAATTGGTCAGCGCAACATCAAGGGCCGAAGGGCCTGTTCTGCACTGTAATGTTCTATGTTCTATGTACCTGTGACTCCAAAGCCACAACAATGTGGTTGACTCTTAATTGCCTTCAGGCAACTAGGGATGGACAATAAATATTGGCCAATCAGCAACTCTCATGTCCCACAAATGAATAAAAAAAAACATTCTGTGTAAAGCCTCATCATCTTTCTCCAGAATGTTTTTCACAATCATCTGTAATTTTTGGGGATTCCAGGATGATTGATGAGTTGGGGAGAATCTTGGGAGGTTTGGTAACAGAACCTGAGGCAAAAGCCTTGTCAAATCCAAATGAGGTAAGTTTAACAACACCTCCCTTTAGTATGGGCATCAATTAGACTTCTTATATACCTTGTGAATTGTTCTACATGTTCAAAATTCACTTGGCCGCAACTGTCTCTCCTCAAGTATCAGATTTCTGCTGTCTGAGATACTCTGTAAATGTTGACTGCTAACTTTCCAGTTCTAATATCTATCAGTGTGTGAGTACTAAATGGGACTGTTCCCCTGTAGAGCATGAAGTGAAAAAGAGAACAGGAAAGTGGGTTTGTCACCAATCATTAGCGATAAATACTTAGCAATGCATTAGAATGAGTTCACTGAGAATTCTGTAAGTTTCTGTAAAGAAAAAAGACACTCTGTGAATTCACTGGTTCCCTCTCTCTCCCCATTACCTTGAAGGGAAGTAAGAATACTCTTAGCAGCAATATTCTTTGAGGAATAAGAGACTTTCATACCTCCCATTAGCATCAGAAACCCTTGGCTCCTAAAAGCATCTTGAATACTTTGATTGGTTAAAGGTTGCAGATCGCTGTTTGAGTCTTGGGGCAGAATTTTACGATCTTGCCCATAACAGATTACATGGCGGGAGGAGGCGGGAAGCAAAATGTCAGGAATCTGCCTGCTTGTAAGCAGTTTGCTGTTCTGCCAATGGTGGGTTAATGGCGGGTCAGTTTTCCCACTGCCTACTTCCATGAACATCATTTGCATTCATTTAAATCTCATTAATGCTCATTAAGACAGCTGCTCGCCAGAATCTCCTTACACTTTCTAATCACACATAACCCAAGCGGGAATTATTCCAGGCTCAAAAAGCTCTTTAAAAATGAGCGACATGCAAAGTTCTCGTTACTTTGTGGTGAGTGGAGCAGGCGTGGTTTACCTGACGTAATGCTTTGCAGCTCTTGCTGTTGTGATGACTGCCTTGTTGTTGGGGCAGCAAGATTGGTCCACTCCTGACTGAGATTGTCTACAAAGTCAGCATGATACTGAGGTACTCAGACAGGCCCCCACTTTCAGACACTGATCATTACCGTACCCAAGGTCCAGATGATGAGGGGTCATCTGCTGCAGGTGACTGACACCATTGTCAAGCGGCATAAAGGCAGAATTCCAAACAGACGGTTCAACCAAGGGTGTGGTGAGAGAGGAGGATAGAAATGACAAACAGGGAGTGAGCACGGTGCAAAAGGAAGGGGGACTGTGCAAGGGGAAATTGAGTGTAGAGCAAGGGGGAATAATTGAAGGCAAAGAGGTGAAGTGACAGGGGAGGATGTAGAACAATGGAACACAATGGGGAAGATGCTAAAGAAGGATGAGGAACCGTTAAGGGCAGAGGGAAGAGTGAAGAATGGCAAGCTGGAACCCGACAAGGGTTTAAATTCCTCTTTGAAGTGGTTTGCCAAAGAGGAAGTGAAACCACAGCCTGCCAATCAGGATTTGGCTCTGTCAGCATTGTTGTCACGATCAATGGGGCACTTGAGATGAATTCATAGAGTCAAAGTGTCATAGAGATTTATAACATGGAAACAGGTCCTTCAACCCAATATGGCCATGCCAACTAAATTTTACACTGAAGGGAAACAAAAATAAACAGAGGTGGCTGGTGGATGATAGGAATCCATTAATCTCACAGCTGAATCTTTTACAAGGCACTTCTTATTTATTTGTTACAGAATAAAAGGCTTCAAGTGGAATAGCGAGGGTTAGGGTGATCACAGCTAACGAGGAAGCTTCAGCAACTCCAAATCAAAACTGTGTGCAAATACTGGGGCTGAGCACACAGCTGGGCAGGTTGGACCTCCCCCCCCACCCCCCGCCCCCCCAGCTCCCAACCCAGTGAAATTGACATCTCCCCTTTGTCAAAGGACTTCAAAGAAATCTGCTCACACCTGCAGTTTCTGAAGGGAGAAAGGAAAATCTCTGCTGCAGATTGGAGCACTGCAGTGATTTAAAATCCTGCCAGGTGACTGGGGGGGGTGGCGGGGGGGGGGGCATGGAGGTTAAAATAACCCGATCACTTCAGAATTTGCACAGCTGACAGACAGGAATGCAGATGTTAATCACAGGGCTGCCTGAAATCACGATGCTGGGGATGATCCTCAGGTCAGTCAGTGCTGGAAGGGGCAGTTCAGCAACAACACCCCCATCCGGGCAGAGAGAGATGATTTCAACTCCTATTCCCGCAGCCGAAACCCATCCAATCTCCAGGACCCTGCATCCCTCCAGGATCTTGGGGGTTGGGTGAGTTTGGGCTGTGGGGGACGACTATTCTTTATCCAAATCTGTTATAAATCTATTCATCTCTGACAAATCTTCCCTTAAACTCCTTTGCTTGAAGGAGAGCAATCTTAATTTCTCTGACGTAACCTCATATTTGGAACCATTCTAGTAAATCTGCTCTCTGTCATCTCAAGAACCTTCACACTGTTTCTAAAGTGTGGTGAGCAGAACTGGGTGCAATAGTCAATTTGTGGTCTAAACAGAGCTTTATAAAGGTTCAACATAACATCCCTGCTTTTAGCATTCAGTACCTCTGTTCCTGGAGTTCAAGATCTGATTTGCTTTGTCAATCACTCTCTCACTTTGTCTTGTCAATTTTTAAGAGTTCTGCACCTATAGCCCGAGGTCCCTCTGTCCTTGCATAGTCTCTAGAAGTGCATCATTACGTATGTGGTGCCAGTCTCTAACACTTTTGCCAAAATGAATCATTGTTGATGACGTTATCTGTTCCTATAAGGTTGTGATAATGATCATACAATCCCTGCAATGCAGAAAGAAGGCATTCAGCCCATTGAGTCTGCACTGAACACAATCCCACCCAGGTCCTATTTCTTGTGTATTTACCCTGCTAACTCTCCTGATATGAAGGTCAATTTTGCATGGCCAATCAACCTAACCCGCACATCTTTGGACTGTGGGAGGAAACTGGAACACTCAGAGGAAACCCACGCAGACACGGTGAGAATATACAGACTCCACGTAAACAGTGACCCAAGACAGGAATTGAACCCGAATCTCTGGTGCACTTTGGATGCCCTATACAGATCAGCGCGATAGTTTATGAAAGATTGACCTTCATTCTGACCTCTATCTGCAGCATCACCACCTTCCCCAGCTTCAGTATTTAGGCTCTTTTGACACTCGTGGAGAGTAATACCAAAAATACTGCTGGGGTCATGATACCCAGTCTGCATGGAGATTAATACTTGATAGCTTTCAGTCAGGTTGCTAAATAGGTTACCTTGGAGAATAGAGCATTTAGTTCACATCTGCCCACATCCTCACTATCTACTACTAACATGGACTTACTCTAGACTCAGTATTCATTGGGTGGGTTCAAGGTTAGTCAGTCTTAATTGTCAATGATTTTATTGATCCGCAATATATGAAACTGGATTTTACATCACACTGTTAAAATTTCTTAAGGACAACACAAAAAGTTGTAATATAACTTTTTGTCTTTATTAACGGATTTGTGCCTTTTATCACCTGCCACACTCCTGCTGCCCCAACTCTCTCCCCCATTCTATCCCCATACCTGAAATATCAATTTCTCATTCTTCTGTTCAAGTTCCGTTATAGCTTTGTCTCTCTTGATCTCTGTAACTTCCTCTAAAAATTAATGATCCTTAGACACAGTAAGTAGGTTAAAGTCCAACAAGTTTATTTGGTGTCATGAGCTTTTGGACTGCTGCTCCTTCATCAGGTGAGTGGAGAATTGGGTTCACAAACAGATCATACATCGACACAAACTCAATTACAAGATATTGGGTGGAATGTGAGTCTTAACAGCTAATCAAGTCTTTACAGGAGCAGAGACTGTGGGCGGAGAGAGGATTAAGCACAAGTTAAAGAAATGTGAAAATGCAGAAAATGCAGATGTATGGGATAGAGGGTGATTTAGCTAATTGGGTTAGGAATTGGCTAGCAGATAGAAGACAGAGGGTGGTGGTTGATGGGAGATATTCATCGTGGAGTTCGGTGACAAGTGGTGTACCTCAGGGGTCTGTTTTGGGGCCCCTGCTGTTTGTAATTTTTATAAATGATCTGGATGAGGGTATTGAAGGATGGATTAGTAAATTTGCAGATGACACTAAAGTCGGTGGAGTGGTAGATAGTGAAGAGGGGTGTTATAGTTTGCAGAGGGACTTGGACAAGTTGCAGAGCTGGGCCGAGAGGTGGCAAATGGAGTTTAATGTGGAAAAGTGTGAGGTAATGCACTATGGCAGAAATAATAAATGTGTAGAGTATAGGGCAAATGGTAGGATTCTTAGTAGTCTAGATGAACAGAGGGATCTTGGTGTGTATGTGCATAGATCCCTGAAAGTAGGCAGTCAAGTCGAGAAGGTTGTTAAGAAGGCATATGGAGTCTTGGCTTTTATTGGTAGGGGATTGAATTTCGGAGCCGCAACGTCATGTTGCAACTGTACAAAACTCTAGTGCGGCCGCACTTGGAGTATTGTGTGCAGTTCTGGTCCCCGCATTATAAGAAAGATGTGGAGGCATTGGAGAGGGTACAGAGGAGGTTTACCAGGATGTTGCCTGGTATGGAGGGCAGGTCTTATGAAGAGAGGCTGAGGGATTTGAGGTTGTTTTCGTTAGAAAGGAGGCGGCTAAGAGGGGACCTAATCGAAACATATAAGATGATTAGAGGTTTAGATAGGGTGGACAGTGATAGCCTTTTTCCTAGGATGGAGAAAGCTAGCACGAGGGGACACAGCTTTAAATTAAGGGGTGATAGTTATAGGACGGATATCAGAGGTAGGTTCTTTACCCAAAGGGTGGTTCGGGAGTGGAATGCCCTGCCTGCAGCAGTTGTAGATGCGCCAAGTTTGGTGGCGTTTAAGAGGTTAGTTGATAAGTATATGGAAGAGAAGGGAATGGTTTAGTTTGGAGGGGCATTGCTTTATATATTGGTCGGCGCAACATCGAAGGCCGAAGGGCCTGTTCTGTGCTGTAATGTTCTATGTTCTATGTTCTATGTTCTATGAATTGTTTCAAGCCAGGATAGCAATGCCTATGTACTTCTCTCACTCTGGTTTCTTCTGCATCTTTAACTTTTGAAAATTGACAACCTTTCCTTGAGCCACTTCAGCTGTAAATACATTAGACAATGTATTTCTTTGTCTAAACTTTTTACCTCTCTACACCCTCCAGGTTTTTGCCAAGTCATGATGTATTTTAATACGACAGGTAGTCTGGATTTCTGTCCTCACTCCTGTCTCTGAAAATTTTTGCCAGAGTGGGATAAGGATGTGGGCATCTCAAACACAGCCCCACTATCTTAATAGAATCACATATTTTCTGTATGCAGATATAGCATCGCAAGAGGAGTCGCAAACCGTGGGGGAACTCCACTACATCTAATGAAAAAAAAGCCATGCAAAATTCTCATTGAATTTGATACAGATGCTACAGGAAAGATGGAACAGGAGGTAAGAGAGGAGGGAGAGTTGAACTCTTGATTAGGGAAAGCATCATGACTGTACTGAGAGGAAATATATCCAATGGTGCAGTCACTGACTCTATATGGGGTAGAACTGAGAAATAAAAAAGGAGAACTCAGTTTGATAGAATTGTACTATAGACCCCCAAATAGTCAGCGGGAAATTGTGGGGCAAATATAAAAGGAGCATACAGATAGCTCCAAGAAAAATAGGGTGGTAATAGTAGGGGATTTTAACTTTCCCAACTTTGACTAGGACAGCAACAGTATTAGAAGGTTGGATAGAGAGAAATTTGTTGAGCTTGTTCAAGAGGAAATTCTAATTCAGATGGCCTGAGTAGAGAGCGGGGAAACTTGACCAATCCTAATGGCCGATTGTCAGTGGGACACATCCCACCCTCACAAGTCACCCCCTAGATCTCCCCCAACAGCCCACCCCTTGGCACTGCCTTTTGTCCAATGTACCCCAGGGCCAGGGCACTTTATCCCTTGGGCAGTGGTGGGGACACAGGTGGGCATAGTCAGGGTGCCCATGACCACACTGCCTGACCTTGTGAGAGGGTTCTAATTACCCCATCCTTCCCTCCAGTGAGTTCAGACCACTAGTTCCCTGAAGTGGGGAGCTGGTATCACCCCCACTCCGGGGGTGTGGGAGAGGCTGATGGACCCAGAGAATTCAGTCCTAGGTCATTTAAACGCTAGCCCTACCTTCCCGCCAATTCCAGGCATGGAGTAGATGGAAACTCGCCTGAATCCCAGGCTTCGCCCACCTTCCAATCCCCCGCCCCTCACCCTCAGCCTGATTCTCCTAGCCCACTGCACTAAAAATTAGCACGGCGTGGTGGGAGGATCATTGCCTGGTGTTTTGAGTCACTGTGGTTGAGTGACACCTCTATGAGGTTGTACACAGAGCCTTCTTTTCAAAGGATATATTCAGTTTATTGAGCCAGTTTCAGGATCATTTCGAAAATTTGCCAGACTTGCAAATGTTAAGTTGTTCTGTACTGTATTGTCATTGCTGGGAGAATGGATATAGAAGATATGTGGGAGGCATGAAAGCAACATGGGAAATGTGAGGGAGCGTAGAATGTACACAGAGCATGTGTGGGTGGGGCGTTGGAGGTGTGTGGAGTAATCTTTCAAGAGCTAGACATTCATCATTATAACTGAGTCAATGTTCCAGTAAATGGAATTGGGAGTTCTAGCTCGCTGACCTTGTCATCCATCTCAGGCCTGTCTCTGGAGGAGGTAGTGGACTGGGTAGAACTGTAATTGACTTTAGACTCCAGAACCATGATGAGGCAAGTGATTCCTGTTAACATTTAGATGCTTGGGTATAGTCATTGTCAAAAGCATCTGACCCCTCAGAGTCATTGATGAGAGTTATGTAAGATAAGCAGAGGAATTCTCCTGTCCTGCCTTTCATGGAATCGTAGTGGGCGGTGGGGATGGGGGGAGAGGGGGTGTGGGGAATGTTGGATCACAAAAAGGTCCATTGACCTCAAGCGGGATTCTCCAGTTTTGGAGCCAATGGCTGAGCATCCCATCCACAGTAATCAGTGGTTAGCACTGCTGCTCACAACTCCAGGGACCCGGGTTTAATTCTGGCATCGGGTGTCTGTCTGTGTGGAATTTGCAAGTTCTCCCTTTGCCTGTGTGGGATTCCTCCGGGTGCTCTGCTTTCCTTCCACAGTCCAAAGATGGATTGATAATGCTAACTTGCCTTTTAGTGTCCCAAGATGTGCAGGTTAAATGGATTGGCCATGTTAAATTGACCCTTATGTTAGGAGGACTAGCAGTTAAATGCATGCGGTAACAGAGATAGAGCCTGGTTGGGATTGTGGTCGGTGCAGATTCAATGGGCTGAATGGCCTCCCTCTGCACTGTAAGGATTCTATAATTCTTCTATGATTCACTCGGTTGATTCCAGAGTTGAGATGTTTGGCTTATGAGGAGAGACTGAGTAGACTGGGCCTATACTTATTGGAATTCAGAAGAATGAAGAGAGATCTTATAGAAACATGTTAGATAATGAAGGGAATAGACAGGATAGAAACAAGGACGTTGTTTTCATTAGTGGGTAAACTAGAGGCCATAACCTCAAAATAAGGGGGAATGGATTTAGGACTGAGTTGAGGAGGAACTTCTTCACACAAAGGGTTGTGATCCTGTGGAATTCCCTGTGCAGTGAAGCAGTTGAGCCTCCCTCATTGAATGTTTTTAAGGAAAGGAGAGATAAATTTTTGAACAGTAAAGGAATTAACGGTTATGGTGAGTGGGTGGATAACTGGCGCTGAGTCCATAAAAAGATCAGCCATGATCTTATTGAATGGTGGAGCAGGCTCGAGGGGCCAGTTGGCCTACTCCTGCTCCTAGTTCTTATGCTCTTATGTTATGAAGATGATCGAGTACATAAGGATGCTCCAGACAGTGTCTGCAACATGAAAATGCAATATTTCCCATCTTCTGCTAGGCACGCAGCTTTCCTTAACATTTGAAAGTGCAGAAGTTGAGGAACTTTCATAAAACTGGTGGCAAAACATGAGCTCTACAAACTGTAGACTCAGCAATGGAGCACCAGAGGCCTTGTTATGTAAAACCTGGCTGACTCTACATTGATCCTATACCAGTGTGACCTGCCATGAATGATACCTGTCTAGGGAAAGCTTGAATCAATAATAGCTGCTTCATATCAGGGCTGACTGTAAATGAAAGGCTCATGTTAAAATACCATCTGATTATAAAAGAAACTCATTGAATCAGTCCCAATGGTGATCATTATGGAAGGAGTTCCGTCTGCTGTGTGCGATGGAACCAAGCAGCAGAATGACTATTGATATCAAATCTAACCTCTGAAGTTGTAGATAATGTCTAGTAAGTTCAACGGAATAACAAGCTTGGCCACGAGAGCAGTTTGAAAGCTAGACTAACGCTACGCGTGCTTACACCTGGGATCAAGGATATTGGTGGAAGCAACTTGTGATAACAATACAAAGAACAAAGAAAATTACAGCACAGGAACAGACCCTTTGGCCCTCCAAGTCTGCACTGAACATGCTGCCTGACTGAACTAAAACCCTTTCCTCTTCTGGTGACCGTATCCCTCTGTTGCCATCCTATTCATGTGTTGGTCCAGACGCCCCTTAAAGCTCACTGTTGTATCTACTTCCACTAATTCCCCCAGCAGCGAGTTCCAGGCACCCAACACCCTCTGTGTGAAACTTGGTACATCCTTCAACATTCCCTCCCCCCATCGGTAAGATATAGTCTCAGCAGAGTGTACCATTTACAAGATGCATTGCAGCAGCATGCCAAGGGTCATTAGACAGCACCTCCAAAACCATTATGTCAAGCACCTAGAAGGGCAGATAACAGTTGATTTTTGAGAAAACCTTTACTTACAATTTCCCCTCTGAGCCACTTCCCATCCTGACTTTGAAATATATTCAGTGATCCTTCATTATCATTGGGTCAAAATCTTGGAACTCCCTTCCTAACAGCACCGTGGGTGTACCTACATTACATGGACTGTTCAACAAAACAATTCACTATCACCTTCTCATGGGTAATTAGAGATGGGCAATAAATGCAGATTTATATCTGCGAATATGTGTGTGCTTGAGTTTGTGTTTGTGGATGGGTGTATGTGTGAATATGTGTGTTTGTGTGTGAGTGCATTTATGTGTAAGTGTGTGCTTGTGTGTGAACTTGTGTGTGTGTGTTTAAGCATGCATGACTGGTGATGGTGCGTGTTCGAGTGTATGAGTGGGAATGTGTTAGTGAGTGATGGGATTGAGTTAGTGGGGATTTGGGTAGGTATGTGTGAGTAGGATTTCTCTATGGGCATGTGGGGATGTGTGGATTAAATTGAAGACTGGCTCCTTTAGGAAATCAGGATATAATTTACTTTGGTGTTATTACAAGTTGGCTCCAAGACAAGATTGTTGCCTTGATCCCAACACATGTCACGTTAATCCTAAAGAGGAAAAATTGCATTACAAGTTTCCAGTCTTCAACAATCATTGCCGATTTGTTTGTGATGATGTGGTGTAAATGCAAACGTACATAATTTATACGTTTTGTATGTGTTGGGCTTAGCCACAGTTGCATAGCTACACAAACTATATCCACACATCACCATCAGTTGAACAGCTGCATAACCCTGTCAGCAAATAGAAGCCAAGGACAACAGATGTAGCGCTGAAATTTTAATGACTTCTTCAGTAGGCTATTCCATTTTAATTTAATTTTTTATTAAGACTGGAAGCCGTCACATTAAAATTTCTTAATGGGATTTAAGAATATATATTTACCATTTCAGCACTGGTTCACTAAGTAAGTTCTTTTAATTTAAGAACATACTTTGATAGACCCAGTGTCACTGACATAATTGTGCAGTCTGCAAAACTTTTGATTTGATTTGATTTCATTTCATTTCATTTATTATTGTCACATATATCAGTACACAGTGAAAAATATTGTTTCTTGAGTGCTATACAGACAAAACATACCATTCATAGAGAACGATGTGGAGATGCCAGCTTTGGACTGGGGTGGGCACAGTGAGAAGTCTCACAACACTAAGTTAAAGTCCAACTGATTTATTTGGTAACAGGAGCTTTCGGAGTGTTGTTGCTTCATCAGGTGAGTGGCTTGAGTTGGTATGTGATTTGCAGTCCTTTTGGATCTTGTCTGATTTCTTGCATCTTTGTAGAAACATGATGCCTTTGTAGATATGCTTGATATTCTTGGAGATCCTATCTACTTTGAGCTGATAGTTTGCAGTGTTGGGAGTAGCTGTGATGTGGAGAAGCTGGTGTTGGATTGGGGTGGATACCATTTGGTATCATGAGCTTTTGGAGCACTGCTCCTACATTAGATAAGTGAGGGAAGAAGCTGTTCCTTTGCTCTTGAGGGATGATTACATAGAACTTTGCAGAACAGAAACAAATCATTCATCTAGCTGATCCAGTCCTGTGACTAACTTTACCTCACCCCATTTACAGATCATTTTATTTTTCTATCCCTCCTCCTTTCTTGGTCACCCTGCCATCTTCCAGTTTCTATAAATTTAAACTCATCCTTAAACTCTGCCATCTGGACCCTAACTCACACCGACTTCCATTCCCCCCTTACCGCTGAGCTCACTGACTTACATCAGCTCCCAGTCAAACAAAGTCCTCAATTTTAAATTTTTCATCTATATTTTCCAATCCTTCCGTAACTTCACTCATTTTCTACTAGGATGTTTCCGGGACTTGATGATTTGAGCTATAGGAAGAGGCTGGATAGACTGAGACTTTTTCCCCTGGAATGTAGGAGGCTGAGGGGTGATCTTATCGAGGCCTATAAAATAATGAGGGGCACGGATCAGCGAGATAGTCAATATCTTTTCCCAAAGGTAGGGAAGTCTAAAACTAGAGGGTGTAGGTTTATGGTGAGAGGGGAGAGATACAAAAATGTCCAGAGGGGCAATCTTTTCACACAGAGGATGGTGGAACAAGCTGCCAGAGGTAGTAATAGAGATGGGTACAATTTTGTCTTTTAAAAAGCACTTAGACAGTGACATGGGTAAGATGAGTTACAGAGCGCTATGAGCCAAATGCGGGCAATTGGGACTAGCTTCATGGTTAAATAAAGGGCACCATGAACAAGTTGAGCTGATCAACATCCTTTTAGAATAATAAAACTAACATGGAGAGAAGTTCTCTGAGATTACCTTTTGTCTGGTGCTTGAATTTAAAATCTTGACAGAGATAATCTAGCTGCTGGCAAGAGAGATCATTTTGACAGCACAGTGGCACAAAGGTTAGCACTGCTGCTTCACAGCCCCAGGGACCTGGGTTCGATTCCCGGCTCCGGTCACTGTCCATGTGGACTCTGCACATTCTCCCTGTGTCTGCGTGGGTTTCCTCCAGGTATTCCGGCTTCTTCCACAGTCTGAAAGATGTGCTGGTTAGGTGCATTGGCCATGCTAAATTCTCCCTCAGTGTACCCGAACAGGTACCAAAATGTGGCAACTAAGGAGTTTTCACAGTAACTTCACTGCAGTGTTAATGTGAGCTGACTTGTGACACTAATGTATGAATAAACTTTATAAACCGTACACTCTGGCACCTGTTCGGGTATACTGAGGGAGAATTTAGCACGGCAATGTACCTAACCAGCATGTCTTTGTGGGAGAAAACCAGAGCTCCCTGAGGAAACCCACACAGACACGGGAAGAGCTTGCAGACTCTGCACAGTGACCCCAGAGTTGGAATTGAACTGAGGTCCCTGACATAGTGAGGCAGCAGCGCAAACCACCCGTGCTACCAGAGATTAATCCTGACCCAGTTGACACATCTCTGGAAATTATGGCTGAATTAAATCCAAAGCCCTGCTTGCCTTTTTAGGGGGATAAGGATGAGGGTCTATGTGAGGCAACTGGGGAGTTATCACAGTAACTTCATTGCAGTGTTAATGTAAGCTTACTTGTGACACTAATAAATAAAATAAATGCCTTTAGACTTTTCTTTGTAGTTTTTGCTGAATTGGAAATGCCTCGAAATTCTTTTGGCAGAAGAGGAAGCTGTATCGAGTTTCTTAGTGAAAGCAACAACATCTTTAAACCAACGTCCTGGATACAAAGCTCTGGATACAATCTGTGAATTTTTATTTAATCTGCACTTTGAACCTGTGATACTTTGTAAAAATGCTTGTTTCTGGAAGGCTTGGAGTTTAAGTGTGCATTTGCACGTGTCATTGGGAACTCAACATGTTTGTAGATTGTTAATGTTTTAAACTAAAAAAAAAGTAAAGTTTATTTATTAGACACAGGTAAGGCTTACATTAATACAGCAATGAAGTAACTGTGAAAATCACTTAGTCACCACACTCCAGTGCCTGTTCGGGTTAATGAACCTATCCAGCACGCCTTTCAGACTGCGGGAGAGCCCAGAGGAAACTCATGCAGAGATGGGGAGAATGTGCAGACTCCACACAGACGGTGATCCAAGACAGAAATTGGACCCAGGTCCCTGGTGCTGTGAAGCAGCAGTGCTAACCATTGTGTCACCAAATCCCCCCCCCCCCGGCCCCCTACCCCCACCTCTCCAGTACCCCTCCTCCCTCCCCACCAGTGGGGTTTTAGTAACCCTGCACAGGTTTAACTCGCGAATACCTGTCAAGTCCACACTGATTTGGCAGTACAGTATCCTTCTCGAATTCAAAGCCCCTGCTCCAGGTTAATGAGGAGTGGTGAAAGAGAGGAGTAATGAATACATCCTCACCTGGCCACAACAATGTGAACATCTGCCTTGCAATAGGAATATAACTTGTTCTACTCACACATGCCAATTTGCAGTTGGCATTAAGCAACATCACCCAGTACAAAAATGCAAATTCTGAAGCTAAAAGGGTGATTAATGATCTTGGTTAGTGAGTGGAAACAGAAGGAAAATGACAAACAAGGCACACACTAAGAAAGGAATTGGACCCTGACTCAGTTACCACTTCACTGGAAGTTATGGCTCAATTAAATCTAAAGCCCTTCCCATCTTTTCAGGGGGAGAAGAATGAGGGTCGAGATGGGGAACAAAAGATTTGGGGGGGGGGGAACCAAATGTGAGGAAAAAGCTTTTTTTTTACCTGGAGAGTGGTGATGGTCTGGAATACGTTCCCTGGGAGAAATGCCTCATATCTTTTAAAAAGTACCAGGGATGGGCAGTTGGCACATCATAACATTCAGGGCTTTGGGCTAAGTGCTGGTAGATGGCATTAGGCAGGAGGTCAGGTGTTTTCTCATGTCGGTGAAGACTCATTGGCCGATGAGCCTTTTCTGCATTCCGTGATTCTGTGATTCCATGCTATAAAGGATCCTTTGCAGGGAAGCTAGGAAGGTATTCCCCATGCCATGGTCAATATTTATTTCTTGGCTGATATCCCCAAATCAGGTCATAATCCCATTACTGTTTGTGGGATCTTACTGTTCTCAAATCAGCAGCACAGTGTCACAGTGCTGAATTACTGCCTCACAGTGCCAAGGGCTGGAGTGTAATTCTAGCCTTGAGTGACCATCCATGTGGAGTTTGAACGTTCTGCCCGTGTTCTGCGTGGGTTTCCTTCAGGTGCTCCGGTTTCTTCCCAGAGCATAACATAAGAACACAAGAACATAAGAAATAGGAGCAGGAGTTGGCCATCCAGCCCCTCGAGCCTGCCCCACCATTCAATAAAATCATGGCTGATCTGTAGTTGTTCAGTATCACTTTCCCGCTTTCTCCCCGTAATCCTTAATTCTCTTTTCAATCAAAAACCTATCCACTCTTGACTTGAACATATTCAGTGAGGAAGCCTCCACCACCTCATCAGGCAGAGAATTCCAAAGATTCACCATCCCTTTGCGTGAAGAAACTCCTCCGCAACTCTGATCTGAACCGCCCCCCTTCTAATCTTGAGGCTGTGCCCTCTAGTCCTGATATGTGCCCAGAGTCCAAATATGTGCAGGTTAGGCAGATTGGCCATGCTAAATTGCCCCTTAGTGTCCTTAGAAGTGTAGGTTAGGAGGATTAAGTGCATAGGGCTTCAGGAATGGGGCGGGGTGAGCCTCAGTGTGATGCTCAGGGAGAGAGTAAGTACATAGAACATAGAACATAGAACATTACAGTGCAGTACAGGCCCTTCGGCCCTCAATGTTGCACCAGCCAGTGGACCCTCTAACCTAAACTATTCCAATATCATCCATATGCCTATCCACCGAACATTTGAATGCCCCCAAAGTAGGTGAGTCCACAACTGCTGCAGGCAGGGCATTCCACGCTCTCACCACCCTCTGTGTAAAGAACCTGCCTCTGACATCCATCCTATAACTACCACCTCTTAATTTAAAGTTATGTCCCCTCGTGTGGGTCATCACCATCTGAGAAAAAAGTACAGATCTAATGGGCTGAATGGCCATATTCAGCACTGTCAAGATTCTATAAAATCAGCTACTATGTTTCATTGCAGTGACTGCACTTGAAGAAAGTTCAACATTGGCTGTCAAGAGTTTTGGGGACACCTTAAAGTTGTAAAAGGCGTTACATAAATGTAAGTCTTTGATTTCCCGAACGGCTCCTGCTCTGCTTCCTGGTGTGGCAGTGGACCTCAGTATGTACTCAGAGTGTGTTCAGTAATGTTTGAACACCGAGGAGATTTAATTCTATCCGACAGCTGACTGGAATGTGAGCTCTTTGTTAATATTAAAAAAGTTGTAAAAAAGAAACTAACTTTAAAAGATTCTGAATCAGTCTATGGGTAAGACAAAATTTATTTAAAACCTCACTTTGCGCGGCCTCAATTATAATGTGGAACGTTATAAAGAGTGAATTACTCGAGTTACACTTTGTCACATCACTTGTTGAAATGATTTGGGTGGCCAAGCACCTTAATTACACTGGAGACTTGGAATGATTAAGGAGAAACTATTTCATGTGATTTTTAACTGGCGGCAGCTCCTTGCGTTAGGTATTGATTTTGAAGGAGATGACAAGGATTGGGCGATTCATGTCGTCTAATCACCACTGAGGTGTTAAGGTGAAAATTTAACCCTTTGGTCCAGAGCGTTGACCCTTTCAGGGATGGTTTGGCTTACTGTCACTCCAACATGACAGGCAGAAAGTACACTCATACTCCAGACTGGAATTGAGTATGGATCAACTGGGGAGGTGGGGTGGGATGTCCATCGCACATGGCTGCAGTATCGTCAACACTCCACCATGCTGTCACGGGATAATAACCCTTCATCCATGCAGCCCCTGAATGGTGAAAGAGGGATGGTCTCACATATGTTGTCATGTAATCATGTGACTCAGAGGGCAGCAGTTTGGCCTATCGGCTTCTGTTATTTCAAAGAGCTACCAATTAGCCTCAGCCCTCTGTTCAATTTCCAGGACTCTGCCATCTTTACCCTTTATGCCCATTTTCCTTTCAGAAGTTGCACCATTTTCTGCCACTCTTCAGTCTGCACCCTCCAACTTGCAGCATACAAAAACTTTACCTGCTCTTCACTCTTCCAGTTAAATTTAAATCTGTATCCTCCAGTCACTGACCATACTGTCAGAGAAAACAATCGCTCTATCCAAGCCCTCAATTCCTCCACCAAATCTCTTCTTAGACTTCTCTGCCCTCAGCGTAATAGAACTAGAAATAAAAACAGGAACAATTCCATCCAGGAATTCTGGATGGAAAGCACACTGTGCAAATCCAGCATTTTAAATTCAGCATTTCTATCTGTACGTTAATAAATGTGTGAATACCTTAACTCATTAATATCCTGTGGAAAACATTGTCAAAATAATTCCTCAAAATAATGGTTTTCTGCCCCACATATGACTTGTCCACTCATTTACTAATAACAATGATGAGACAGAGTTTAGGAATGAAATAAACAATCTGGTGAACTGGTGAAGCAACAATAATCGCTCCCTTAATGTCAACAAAATGAAGGAGATAGACATCGAATTCCAGAAGCGTAAGGGAGAACATTCCCTGCCTACATCAATGGGAATGAAGTAGAAATCATCAACAATCTATCTCGATCCTCCCATGCCGACACTATCATTAAAAAAGCCCACCAAAGGCTCTACTTTCTCAGGAGATTAAGAGAATTTGGTATGTCCACTCCAACTCTAACCAATTTACAGATACACCATGGTTGTATCACAGCTTGGTATGGCTCTTGATCTGCCCAAGACTGCAAGGAACTACAAAAGGTTGCGAATAAAGCTCAGTCCATCACGCAAACCAGCCTCCCACCCCACTGATTGTCTGAACTTCCCGCTGCCTTAGAAAAGCAACCAGCATAATTAAGGACCCCACACATCTCCGACATGTTCACTTCCATCTTCTTCCATCGAGAAAAAGAAACAAAAGTTTGAGGACATGTACCAACTAATTCAAGAACAGCTTCTTCCCTGCTGCTGTCAGACTTTTGAATGGATTGATCTCACATTAAGTTGATCTTTCTCTACATCCTAGTAACTACTGTAACACTACATTCTACACTGTCTCATTTCCTTCTCTATGAATAGTATGCTTTGCTATATAGCGTGCAAGAAGTAATACATGTGACAATAATAAATCAAGTCGAGGCAAAGGAAATCAAATCAATTTTGGAGAGAAAGTAGGGATTTGCAGCTTTGTCTGTTCAGTAATGAATCTGCACTTAAATGTATGCTCCACACCATCAAAACATGTACAAAGACCAAAGAACAGTACAGCAGAGGAACAGGATCTTCGACCCTATGAACCTGCACCAATCATCTTGCCTGCCTAAACTAAAACCTACAGAGTCCATATCCTTCCACTCTCATTCTATTCATGTATTTGTCTAGATGCCTTTTGAATGGCACTAGCTTACCTGCACCCACCACCTCCCCAGGCAGCGCATTCCAGACATTCACAGTCAGAGGTTTACAGCTCGGAAACAAGCCCTTCGGCCCAACTTGTCTATACTATCCTTTTTTTTAAATCCCTAGGGCATTCCCAACTGCCCATAGGTGGCCCATCAACCTCCCAAAATGCATCACCTTGCACTGTCTAAATTAAATTCCATCTGCCATTCGTCAGCCCACTGGCCCAATTTAGCAAGATCCCATTGCAACTGGAGATAACTTTCTTCACTGTCCACTATGCCACCAATCTTGGTATGCAGCAAAAGTTTACCAGGTTGATTCTGGGGACGGCGGGACTGATGTACGAGGAGAGAAATGATTGGGTTAGGATTGATTTTGCTAGAGTTCAGATGAATGAGGAAGGAATCTCATAGACACTTATAAAATTCTAACAGGACTAGACAAGGTAGATGCAGGAAGGATATTCACAATGATGGGGGAGTCCAGAACCAGGGTCACCGTCTGAGGATTCAGGGTAGACCATTTAGGATAGATGAGGAGACATTTCTCCACCCGAAGTGTGGTGAGCCTGTGGAATTCATTACTACTGGAAGTAGTCGATGCTAAAACATTGAATGTATTCAAGAGGGGGCTGGATATAGCTCCTGGGGTGAATAGGATTAAAGGTTATGGGGAGAAGGCAGGACTAGGCTATTGAGATGGATGACCAGCCACGATTGTCACAAATGGTGGACCAAGCTGGAAGGGCCAAATGACCTCTTCCTGCTCCTATCTTCTGTGCTTCTATTCCATGTAAATTCCATTGGACTAATGAGAAAAGAATCTCATACTGACCCAGAAAGACAGAGACTTCGCTCTGATATGTTTTTCAAACTGGGATCTTTCTCTCTCTCTCATGTAGAGATATAAGATTCTGGTGCTGGAATGAGGAAGTGAGGACAGATACCCCTGCTGTCTCTGGCTAATGTTTATCTCTCACCTAACATGAGTAAGCTCAATTATCCAATCATGACCACAGTGCGGCCTGTGGGAGCTTGGTGGGTGAAAATTGGCTGGTGTGTTTTCAATGACACAACACTTGAAGAGTGAGTAATTGATCAACGCTTAGGGGATTTACTGAGATTGTAAAAGTTGTAAATATATTATACAGATTATTTCTGTGATAGGTGGCTGTTTGATAAATTAGAAACACATTCCTATATGTCGAGTCATGAAGGAACTCTGAATCAGAGAGAACCTCAGCTGAAACTCACTGGTTTCCTGCATTCACCGCATTCCTGGTTGTTGGGGCAGTACAACTGCTATACACCGAGAGGACCTCAGGTGAAATTCACCACTGTGCCAATGGACCAGTCCCAGTTTGCTGGATGAAAATTGACTGGTGTGTTTTCAAATGTTACAAAACTTCAAAAGTACTTTGTTGATGATAAAATGCTTGAGGGGTATCCTGAGGTTGTAAAGGTGTGAAATAAATATAGACCCTTTATTACACACAGACAAAACACAGCAGGATGCAATAACAGGAGCATTAATGGAATTGAAGAGACATGCTCCTGCATTTAGGTTATATTTTGTCTTCATGACTCTATAAGAGACCATGAGTGCCTCAGTGATTACTGGGACAGTCAGGCATTGACCGATCCTCAGAAAGGCCAGAAGCCATTTCCAATATTGAATACCAGTGACTTCTTTAGATATTCTTTAAAAGAAAATCTTATTATACTAATCAGTTTGATAATTTACTGAGTAAAAACGCTTTCTTTTTATTGGAAATTTTACTTTTCTAACTGTTGACCTATTTACTCCAAAGTCAAAAAAATCAGTAAATATTTCAAAGTGAAATTCAAGTGAATGTTGTTTGTTGTATCAGTGACCTACTGGCGCGTTTTGTTTTAACAGTTTAATAAACTTAAATTCATTTATTTTCACGTTCACTGATAAAGGTTGGAATTTTACTGCCTTGCCCATCTTGATCCTAGGCCAAGCAAGGCTTGCAGGGGAGAAAGCAGGAAAATGGGACTGATTCACTTGGGATCAACCATGATCTTATTGAATGGCGGGGCAGACACAAAGGGTTAGATGGCCTACTATTTCTTATGTTCTTATGTTTTCTTATGTAATAGAAATCTGTTGGCCTGGGATGGGATTTTGAAGTTCCGCCCAGGTGAATCCGTATATTCCCATTAACAGCCTCAGCAATGATGGGGGGGCAATGCAAGTGTTTTAATGCATGAGAATTTTTAATGAAATTGAAGCAAAAACTGCAGGAAAAACTCAGCAGGTCTGGCAGCACCTTTGGAGACAGAGAGATTGTTAACGTTTCAAGTCCGCGTGACTCTTCTTCGGATGTAAAGAGAGCAGAAATGTGACGGGATTTATATTAATGAAAAGAAGCAAATGGAGAAACATAAGAGATCGGGTTGGCTGGGCGGTCAAGTGAAACTTCATCAAAATGTCATGGACACAAGACAAAGAAGAATGTTAATGATACTGTTAAAGATTAAAGAAGTTGCTAATAGTGGTACAAAGATTGAAAATCAGAATGTGTTAATAGCAGAGCAAAGGGCAACACTGTTTAAAAGTGAGACATTGGAACAAGTTGTGGAGAGAGGAGGTTGGTAATAATTAATTGAGAAAAAAAAATGGGGAGACAGAGTTCATGATTTGAAACTATTCAATAGTTTTTTTCCCACATGCTGCCAAACATGTTGCTTTATTCCAGCCACTTTTCTACTTCAACTTCAGATTTGCAACATCTGAAATCATTTGCTTTTATGATGTTCGATGTGTTATTTTCAAATTGGCTTTAACCGATTACTGTAGAAAGATTATCAGTTTTGCAAATATCATTCATGGGAATTTCATCTGAACTCATACCAGCAATGAGGGAGAAATAAACAGAAGGGTTTTCTGTAAGATTTGATTTGATTTGATTTATTATTGCCACATGCATTATCATACAGTGAAAAGTATTGTTTCTTGTGTGTTTACCAACAAAGCATACCATTCATAGAGAAGACAAGGAGAGGGTGCAGAATGTAGCGCTACAGTCATAGCAAGGTAAGTCCATTCAAAAGTCTGACAGCAGCAGCGAAGAAGCTGTTCTTAAATCGATCAATAAATGACCTCAGATTTTTGTATCTTTTTCCCAACAGAAGAAGGTTGAAGAGAGAATGTCCAGGGTCTTTAGGGTCTTTAGTCTAAGAGAAACACTTATGTGGAGCGTAAACACCAGTAAACATACTTTGGGCCAAATTCCCTGTCTCTGTGTCCTAAATTATGGCTAATTTTACATTCATTACTTCGCTTCAAACTTTTTAAATATTATAATAAAGTCAAATATCTATCATTTAAAATATCAAAAATATTCCTATCCTAAATGTCTGCCTTGATTCAATCATACCAAATCTATTGAAAATGAGTTGGGATTTATTGGGATTGTTGAGGGGGCGGGGGGGGTGTGGGGGAGGGTGATTGCTGGGGTGGGGAGGGGTGAAGGGTGTACTGTCTATATCGTAAGCAAGATGACTCAACAAGATGACTCAACTTATCACTGCTGCCTCACAACACCAGAGACCTGGATTCTAGTCCTGTTTTGAATCACTGTACTTTGTGAAGTCTGCACACTCTTCCTGTATCTATGTGGGTTTCCTCTGGGTGCTCCGGTTTCCTCCCATAGCGCAAAAGACATGTTGGTCAGGTGCATTGGCCATGCTAAATTCTTTCTCAGTGTACTGGAACAGGTTCCAGAGTGTGGTGACTAGGGGATTTTTACATAAGCTTCATAGCAGTATTAATGTAATCATACTTGTGACATTATTTATTGCCATTCTTTAATTGTCACCCAGTCAAAATTCTGGAGCTCCCTCC
This sequence comes from Sphyrna mokarran, assembly GCA_024679065.1. Lineage (NCBI taxonomy): Eukaryota > Metazoa > Chordata > Chondrichthyes > Carcharhiniformes > Carcharhinidae > Sphyrna > Sphyrna mokarran. The sequence goes on along the minus strand of JAGIQG010000014.1, from coordinate 78,040,188 downwards.
CTAACAGCACTGTGGATGTACCTACACCTCAGGGATTGCAGTGGTTTAAAAAGGCAGCTCACTCATCACCTTCTAAAAGACAACCAGGGATAGGCACTAAATGCTGGCCTAGCAAGCAAACATCCCACAAAGGAGTAAAGAAAATGTAAACTCGCAAAAAACGAAAGCAAAAATCTCCAATTATGAAGTAACTTTCCAAATCTCAGAACATTCTGAAGCTCTGTACAGCCAATCATTGGAAAGGCAATCATTTTTGTAATGTAGGAAATTTTCATTCAGCGAGCTTTCAGTAACAGCAATTGATAATGAGGACAGTTTTTTAAGTTAAAGTTTATTTATTAGCATCACAAATAGGCTTACATTAACACTGCAATGAAGTTACTGTAAAAATCCTCTCATTGGCACACTTTGGCACCTGTTCGGGTACACTGAGGGAGAATTTGTCTTGGCCAATGCAGCCAGCCAACACATCTTTTGGACTGTGGGAGGAAATCTGAGCTCCCAAAGAAAACCCACGCAAGCACAGGGAGAATGTGCAAGTTCCACACAGGCAGTGACCCAAGCAGGGAATTGAAACCAGGTACCTGATTCTCTGAGGCAGGAGAGCTAACCACTGTGACACCATGCTGCCCTCTTGTAGCTGAGAAGACAGCTGGGCTTTGGTTTAACAGCAAGCTGAGATGTTCCGATCTCTCTGAATGCAGCATATTGAGTTAATCAATTAGACCGAAGATTCTTCTTCCTGCCAGAGAACCAGTGCAGCTTTCGATATTAAACACCATCAATAGCTCACTAATGCGGCAACACATTAAAAACTCACAGCACGTCTGATGTTTAAATTAAGTTCTTCAAATACAAGATTCTGTTGGGGATCAGTAACTCCCCACTCACCAAACAATCGGATAAAATTACTTCAACAACAAATAATTTATGAATGATTTGTTATAACGAGCAGATTACAAAGGTGAACACTCAGCCAAGATGGTGACAATTTCTAATTAAACATAATGGATCTATATTCAGCGAGTAGCTGAGGTATAGAGGCTACCCTAACGTTAGTTCATCTGCAATCTTCAGTTATCTGATGTTAAACTGAGTGGGAATGGAGACTGCTACAACTACTCACACAGATTCCACTGGAAAGAAAGATTGTCCATGGATCCTCGCTTTTGTTCATTATCTAACAATCCACATCCAATTCTATTGTGCAAAGCCTTTTCTTAGTCCCTCCTTCAAGCATGAACCACAGAATCATTGAATCTCTGCAGTGTAGAAAGAGGCCATTTGACTCATCGAGCCTGCACCAACCACAACCCAACAAAGACCCCTTCCCTGTAATCTCATATATCTACCCTGCTAGTCCCCCTAATATTAAAGGGCAATTTTTCATGGCCAATCAGCCAACCCCATACATCTTCGGATTGTGGGAGAAAACCGCAGCATCCAGAGGAAACCCATGCTGACAAGGGGAGAACATGCAAACTCTACACAGACATAAATAATGGGATATTGAACAGATATCCAGCAGAGTCAATCACCTGGATTTTTCCCAAGTCTGAGGGAATTTCAAAATGGTAGGTGGGATCTGATTCGGGAATTCTCTCCCATTCCTTTTTCCCAACATTTTCCCCAGCATGGGATAAAGATGTGGAAAATGAACCCACACACATCACTCATGCTCCTGTAAGCTGCAACTCAAAATCACCGCCTGCCCCCACGACCTCTGCAAGTTTACAGCAGTAACAACAGGAGGAGATTCCTGTTTTTTTTTCCCAGATTACTTCATTATTAAGGCTTGGATGTGCTCCAAGGATAACCAATGGGGTCAGCCCAGAGGGAATGGTTATCAATCTTGAGGAAGCATGGCAGGGAGTTGGCGGTTTTGGGGGTGTTCAGTGGTTGGTGGGAAGAGCTTTGTTTCATGGACATTTCTAATAGCTTGTTATATGTAAGGAGCAAAAGGATGGTTAGAGGGAAGATTGGACCTCTCAGGGACAGAGGAGGGGATCTATGCTTAGAGCCTGAGGGGATGGGGGTGATCCTGAATGAATACTTTGCGTCAATATTCACGCGGGAGAGGGGCCTGATGTCTGATGCTGGCTTTGAGGAATTTGAGTACCCGTTAAAGGAAATAATCATTACGAGGGACGAAGTGTTGGGGCTTTTAGGTAGCATAAAGACTTATAAAGCTCTGGGGCCTGATGGTATTTATCCCAGACTGCTAAGGGAGGTGAGAGATGACATTGCTGGGCCTCTGACGCAAATCTTTGTCTCTTCTTTGGACACAGGTGAGTTCCCAGAGGACTGGAGGATTGCAAATGTAGTACCATTGTTTAAAAAGGGTCAGAGCGATAACCCAGGGAACTATAGGCCGGTGAGCTTGACTTCAGTTATAGGTAAGCTAATGGAGAGGATCCTCAGGGACAGGATGTATGAGCATCTGGAGCGCTGCGATCTGACCAGGGATACGCAGCATGGCTTTGTTAAGGGGAGGTCGTGCCTTACGAATCTAGTGGAACTTTTTGAAGAGGTGACAAAAACGGTTGATGAAAGACAAGCCGTTGATGTCATCTACATGGATTTCAGTAAGGCGTTTGACAAGGTTCCCCATGGTAGGCTGATAAAAAAGGTGAAGGCGCATGGGATACAGGGCCAGGTATGTAGATGGGTTGAGAACTGGCTTTGGAGGAGGAGACAGCGGGTAGTAGTGGAAGGCTCTTTTTCCAACTGGAGGTCAGTCACTAGTGGTGTGCCACAGGGCTCAGTACTAGGACCTCTTCTATTTGTGATTTATATAAATGACTTGGAAGAGTGGGTAGGTGGTGTGATCAGCAAATTTGCTGATGACACTAAGATACTTGGATTGGCGGGGACTGAGGAGCAGTGCCAGGCAATACAACAGGACATAGATAGGCTGGTAGATTGGCAGATAGATGGCAAATGGAATTTAATCCAGATAAATGCGAGGTGATGCATTTTGGCCGGAATAATGTAGAGGGGAGTTATAGGATAAAAGGTAAAACTATCCGGAGTATAGAGACGAAGAGAGACCTGGGGGTGCAGGTTCACAAGTCTCTGAAGGTGTCAGTACAGGTGGAAAAAGTGATAAAGAAAGCATATGGTATGTTAGCCTTCATAGGAAGGGATATAGAATACAAGATAGGAGTTTGATGTTGCAAGTGTATAGAACGTTGGTTAGGCCTCACTTGGAGTACTGCGTCCAGTTCTGGTCGCCGTACTACCGGAAGGATGTGGAGTCCCTGGAGAGAGTGCAGAGAGGAGATTTACCAGGATGCTGCCTGGTATGGAAGGGCTGTCTTACGAGGAAAGGTTGAACGCACTGGGGTTGTTTTCCCTTGAAAGACGTCGGCTGAGAAGGGATCTATTAGAGGTATATAAGATTATGAGGGGTATAGATAGAGTAAATGGTGGTAAGCTTTTTCCACCATTAGATTCGGATAGAACGAGGGTTCACGGCCTTAGGGTGAGGGGGGCTATGTATAAGACTAATATTAGAGGGCATTTTTTCACACAAAGGGTAGTGGGGGTGTGGAATGCACGACCGAGTAAGGTGGTGGGAGCAGGCACGCTAGGGTTGTTTAAGGGTCTCTTGGACAGCCACATGAGTGGTCTGCAGATAGAGGGATATAGTAGGACTGTTTAAATATCCTATTTGTTTCCACAGGATGTTCAGTCCACCTTGTTGACCAACAAGGGCGTGCATGCGGCAGGTCGTGCGAGAGCTGCTCTTGGATGTTGCTTCAGGAGTGGCCTAGTGCTTCACGTCGTTAGTGTATGCTTATACTGGACCATCTGATGGGCACCATGACAGCTCAGGGACTATCGCTGTTGCTGTGCAGACACATGGATTTGGGCCTGTGTCTGTGGGAGTTTGCGTGTTCTCCCCGTGGTTGCGTGGGTTTTCTCCGGGTGCTCCGGTTTCCTCCCACGTCCCAAAAATGTGCTCTTAGGCTGGTTGGGTAACAAGTTGGTCCCTATATATCATTTTATAAATGATCTGGATGAGGGTATTGAGGGATGGATCAGTAAATTTGCAGATGACACTAAAGTCGGTGGAGTGGTAGATAGTGAAGCAGGGTGTTATAGTTTACAGAGTGACTTGGACAAGTTGCAGAGCTGGGCCGAGAGGTGGCAAATGGAGTTTAATGTGGAAAAGTGTGAGGTAATGCACTTTGCAGGAACAATAAATGTGTAGAGTATAGGGCTAATGGTAGGGCTCTTAATAGTGTTGAGGAACAGAAGGATCTTGGTGTACGTGTCAATAGATCCCTGAAAGTAGGCAGTCAAGTGGATAAAGTTGTTAAGAAGGCATATGGAGTCTTAGCTTTTATTGGTAGGGGGATTGAATTTAGGAGCCGAAGCATCATGTTGCAGCTGTACAAAACTCTAGTGCGGCCGCACTTGGAGTATTGTGTGCAGTTCTGGTCGCCACATTATAAGAAAGATGTGGAGGCATTGGAGAGGGTACAGAGGAGGTTTACTATGATGTTGCCTGGTATGGAGGGCAGGTCCTATGAAGAGAGGTTGAAGTATTTGAGGTTGTTTTCGTTAGAAAGGAGGCGGCTAAGAGGGGATCTTATTGAAGCATATAAGATGATTAGAGGTTTAGATAGGGTGGACAGTGATAGCATTTTTCCTAGGATGGAGAAAGCTAGCACGAGGGGACACAGCTTTAAATTAATGGGTATGAGTTATAGGACGGATATCAGAGGTAGGTTCTTTACTCAAAGAGTGATTAGGGAGTGGAATGCCCTGCCTGCAGCTGTTGTAGATGCGCCAAGTTTGGTGGCGTTTAAGAGTTAATTGATAAGTATATGGAAGAGAAGGGAATGGTTTAGTTTGGAGGGGCATTGCTTTTTATTTTGGTCGGCACAACATCGAAGGCCGAAGGGCCTGTTCTGTGCTGTAATGTTCTATGTTCTATGTTCTATGTTCTATATGTCATTAAGACGTTAGGACGGCGGCGCGGGCTCGTTGGGCGAAGGGCCTGTTTCCCGTGCTGTGTTGTTCTTTGTTCTTTGTAAATTGGGAGTATTTTCCTTAGAAAGACGTAGACTTGGAGGAGATCTAATAGAGGTGTACAAGGTTATGAGGGGTATAGATAGAATAAACAGGGTTAAGCTTTTTCCTAGGATGGACTCAAATAGCACGAGGGGTCACAGGCTTAGGGTGAGGGGGTTAAGGTATAATTTGGATGCTAAAGGGAGTTTTTTCACACAGAGGGTGGTGGGGGTATGGAGTGCGCTGCCAAGTAAAGTGGTGGAGGCAGGTAGTCTGGAGTTATTTAAGAAATACTTAGATGGGCACATGAACAGAATGGGAATGGAGGGGTATAGAAAACTGATTTAAAATAGGGATCATGAGCTTTGGGAGTCCCTGGGAAGTGTGTAAATAGATGATGATATTGATGTATTTGTTTTTATCCTACATTTGCTTTAATTCACCTTGTTGTCTGACAAAGGGCATACACGTGATGGGTCATGAGAGGGCTGCTCGTGGATTTTTTTCGAGAATATCCTAGTGCTTCACGTCGTGAGTGTACGCTTGACCTGGACCATTTGATGGGCAACACGACAGCTCAGTGACTATTGCCTTGCTAAAGTCTATGTAGACAACATCGACTGCACTGCCCTCATCTATCTTTTTGCTTACTCCTTCAAAAAACTCAATCAAATTTGTGAGACACGATTTTCCACTCACAAAGCCATGCTGACTGTTCCTAATCAGTCCTTGCATCTCTGTATGCCTGATTTCAAGAAGGTTTGGATCATGTCTGTCAGAATAACTTCTAACAACTTACCCACTACAGGATTTGGGCCTGTGTCTGTGGGAGTTTGTGCATTCTCCTCGTGCTTGTGTGGGTTTTCTCCGGGTGCTCCGGTTTCCTCCCACATCCCAAAAATGTGCTCTTAGGCTAATTGGCAAAACAAATTCTCCCTAAATTGTCTCAAATTTGGTTTTTAATCCATAGATCTATAAACATAGACAGGGATCACGGGTAGAGGTGGGAACATCGGGGTGGCGGCGTGGGCTCGTTGGGCCGAAGGGCCTGTTTCCCATGCTGTTTTGTTCTTTGTTCTTTGTTCTTATAATGTAAACCTACTTGTGACACTAATAAATAATAAATAAAATACTTCACTGAGGAAATCAAGAATGGCTTGCAATTTGGGTGCAGTGTGACTGGTGACACTGCAATCATTTACTACCTGCCAATCATCAATGTCTCTGCTGCTCAGCCCAGTTTTGACACAGAGTTAATTGAGAGTAAAGTGTTTTCCAACCAGGTGACAGTATAATAGGCACCAGAGAGCAGTTGATATTTAATGAGATGGTAAGTGGGGACAGAGGGGGAAATCACACTGAGACTTCCCACCAGCTTAAAACACCTCTCGCAAAATTTCCCATTCCTATCACCAAACCCACTCGAAGAGAATAGAAATGGAAAACCCCGACCATGTCTTTTAATTAAATTAAAGAATTATTACAGATCTATTGAAATATTAATTGTTGAAAAGAATCTCACTTTAAGCATCGCATATAGCCATGCCTTGCTACTAACAGAGGCAGCAGTGGATAACATTTTCCTCTGAGTTAAAAGGTTTGTCTGTTCCAGCCTTGTTCCAGTTACTTAATCTCAGTCAGATCCAAATTTGGAGGCAATCGGAAATACAGTTTTTGAGAAATTGACCTCAAAGGGATGCTGAGGGAAATGGAATCAGGGATAAAAAAAGAGAAAAGCTACTTCAGGAAAGATGTTGAGTTGAGTTTTGGTGGTTGTGTTGGAGGAGAGTAGCTTGTTCGCAATATTGGACAGCATGGTAGCACAGTGGTTAGCACTGCTGCTTCACAGCTCCAGGGTCCTGGCTTCGATTCCTGGCTTGGGTCACTGTCTGTGTGGAGTTTACACATTCTCCTTGTGTCAGTGTGGGTTTCCTCTGGGTGCTTCGGTTCTTCCCACAGTCCAAAGATGCGCGGGTTAGATTGATTGGCCATGCTAAGAAATTGCCTCTTGGTGTCCAGGGATGCATAGGTTAGAGAGATTAGTGGGTATAATATGTAGGGATATGGGGGTAGGGTCTTGGGTGGGATTATGTTTGGCGCAGACTCAAAGGGCCTCTTTCTGCACTGTAGTGTTCTATGATTCTATGTTGAGTGCTTCCCTTGGCTGATACCTCTCTCAAAAGGCCATTTTTCTGACCATAGCAGAGTTTTTTTTTACTCAGCAAGTCAAACCCCAGAGAGAAATTTGTTTACTGATCATAACTTTTTTTTGTACTTTGAAAATAAGGTGAAAAATCTACTGATCCCAGAATTAGATATCCTGTAACATTTCCAGAATTTTAAAAATTAAAAGATTCATTAACAAGGAGAGATAAAAAAGCTAAGCACATGACACTAAAGCTACATTTAAACTGTCTTCCCTATCATCCCCCCAAAAAACCTTGCTTGGTCAGCACACACACGGAAACAAGTTGGCAATAACTCCCCTTATAGATTTTAAAATTCAAAAAAAAATCACAAATATTGCCCAAAGCAAAACTGGTGTTACCTCGGTAAAGATATACAATGCAGTTCTTCAAAATCTTCCACACTGCTGTGGAAATCCAAGAAATTTCAGAAATAATCTGCTTTTTCAACCAAAGTCTTTCCTGGTCTGACTGGATGGCAGTTTTAGATTCCACAACTCTACTCAGCACAGAGCTAATCTCAGAACATCTCCCCCAACACAGCCACCACAACTCCACTCAAAGTCTGCTCTGAAACAGCTTTTCTGTTTTTTGGCACTGATTCCACATCGTTGTTCTCAGCATCGCTTTGAGCACAATTTCTCAAAAGTGAAATTCTTTCATGTTTCCCGTTTGCCTCTATATTCCAGTCAAATGAAACAAGTCTGGGAAGTGGAAAATTTGGCTGACCAGGTAAAGGGTGGTGGGTGAGTTTTGTTTTGACAACATTCAAGGACAAGTCGTGTTTTTTGTGTTCAGAATTGAAGAAGTCGAGAACGGTTTGAAAGTCTGGTGCAGAGTGGCCAATGGCACTGCAGCCATCTGCAAACCATAGATCCTCAATGTCTATTCTGCTCAGTCTAGTTTTGGCATGGAAGCAACAGAGAATAGTTTTTCCACCAGGGTGATATTATAGCAGACACCAGAGGGCAATTGCTATCTGATGAGATGAGTAGCCACAGTGAGATGGATTGTCAATAATACGACAACTAACGCAGAACGCACTTTAAACTCTGACTGAATTTTGAAAGGGACTGTTTCAGATCTCTCCCTCAAGACTGCGCAGTCATGTCACAGGAAGCAGTTAGAGGATTGGGATGAAATTTTTTGGGCATCCAAATCTCTGTAGCACAACCGGTGTATCAACCCGGTGAATCTTCTTTGCATGCCCCCCTGTGTAATTAGTAAGTTATAAGAATAACTTACTTATTCTTTTTCAAGTAAGGAGACCAAAACTGTACACAGTAACTCCAGCTGTGGCCTCACCAGCACCTTATACAGCTGCAACATAACCTCACTGTTTTTAAACTCCATCCCTCGAGCAATGAAGGCAAAATTCCATTTGCCGTCTTAATTACTTGCTGCACCTGCAAACCAACTCCTTATATTCTTGCACAAGGACACCCTGACCCCTCTGCTCAATAGCCTGCTACAATTTTTACCATTTAAATAATAGTCAATTTTGCTGTTATTCCTACCAAAATGGATACCATATTTATATTTACCAATGTTGTACTGTATCTGCCAGATCCTTGCCCATTCTCTTAGATTATGTATATCTCTTTGCAGACTTTCAACACCCTCTGCACACTTTGTTCTACTACTCCTCTTAGTGTCATCTGTGAATTTTGATACACTACACTTGTTCCCAACTTTAAATCATCTACGTAAATCGTAAACAATTGCGGTCTGAACACTGATCCCTGAGGCACACCACTAGTCACTGATCACCAACCAGAAAAACACCCATTTACCCGCACTCTTTGCTTTCTGTTAGTTAACCAATTTACTATCCATACTACTACATTACCTGTAACACTGTACACCTTTATTTTATATAGCAGTTTTTGGTACTGCACCTATCAAATGCCTTCTGGAAATCCAGATACATCACATCCACAGGTTCCCCGTTGTCTAATGCACATCTCATCGCATCTGAATGTTTCCCACAGGCATAGGGTGGCATCAATGGGAATTCAGATAGATAGCGGGGGACCAGAGAATCCTGTCAATAGTAAAAAAAAACTTGCCAACCGCCACCAGTGGAAACACACAGCTGGGCGGGTGAAGAATCACACCATGGTCTTTGTTACATGAATCTTGCAACATTGTGCTGGGCAGGTAGACACTGTTGGGAATTTTCCCATTCCACCCATTACGATTCCTGTGGCAGGGTGATGGGGCGGGGTTGGGGGCGGGGGGAGGGGGGGTGGCGGGGTGGAGTGTCAAGCTGTTGGCCATGAAAAAGTCTGTTAATATCAGTGGGATTTTCCACTCTTGGGGCTGAACAATCCCGCACTACTGTGCAGTATTGGGGAAAAGAGACTCCAATGCTGCCCAACGCCAGGCACTACACTGAACCAAGATGGTGACAAGGGGAGGGGGGGGGATGGAACCCATGGGTGCAGTAGCAGAGTGCTGTCCCTTAAGACCAGATCAGCATGGAGATGGAGAGCAGGAACCCCCGGTGTGCCCGGGCAGAGGGGTGAACAGTGCATCAGGAGCATTGCAGTGCTGTGGCAGTGTTGCACTCACCCCAAAGTCTCTGGTGTACTGAGGATGATCTTGTCCTAGCCAGCCTCAATCAGTTGGGCTTGACACTAATGTGATTTCCTGCTGGTGTGACACACGATAGATGTGGAGATACCAGGTTGGGGGTAAACACAATGAGAAGTCTTACAACACCAGGTTAAAGTCCAACAGGTTTATTTAGTACTAAAAGCCACCAGCTTTCAGAGTGCTTGACCACACACCTGATGAAGGAGCAGCAAACACTCCAAAAGCTAGTGGCTTTTGCTACCAAATGTTGGACATTAACCTGTGAGACTTCTTACTGTGACATACAATTGGCAGACTTGAGAGACCAGCAGCAGGAAATTGTTTTAATGAGCATTCATGATGCTCATGACATCGCCTGCCAGAGGGAAGAATGACCCATCATTATTCCCGCCATTGGGAGAATTGCAACGGGAATTTTTGCTGGCGAGTTTCCACCATTTTGTCTCCAGCAGGTTCTTCACATGTTCCCCCACCAAACATGCCCCAGCTGATTTGGCAGAGTTTCTTCGATTGACTCAGATTTCTCCATTCCTGTCTCCCTTTGAAAATTCTACATTTAGTTTACGACAGAATGCAGCTGAGATGATGTGCATCACACATTCCCACCAAACGAGCACTCATCCCCAGGAGAGAAGAAAGAAATGGGACATTCAGAGATGAAATGTGGAGAGAGAGTGAGATGGTGACAGACAGATGACAGAGACAATAATGCACAGGGCTTGATAAACACATTGTCTGCAAACATACAGAGTGTAGTGAGAACACTGGCCGCATTTTATCTTTATGTGACTCTGAGGTAATAAATACTGAACAGCAGATTTGAAATGGTGAATAATATTACACCAGAGCCATGCTAACATGACAAACTGACCACAATTCATCACTGTTGAGTGAAGTGAACAAAGACCATTTTAAACAGCTCCTGAATTGCAATAACATGGATCTGGAGTGACTAAGTACATTGCAGTAATCGTGCTGCACATTCTCTACACCGGGCATAATTTCCTCCCCATGCAAACGCCTGCAGAACATTTCACTGCCAGCGCAGTGACACATTAAGGAATGAAATGGATTTTCTCTGCGATTTCTGTCTTTAAGCAGTACCCTAGGGTGAACAGACTGCCACTTAACATGATTCATCGATTTGATAGGTAGATAGAAAGCATTTGCGTTGCTTTGTTTGTGCGAGGGAGGGAGCAATCCAGAACAAGGGAGCAGAATTTTAAAATCTGTCCAGAAGCAATGTCATGAAGCTTGTGGAAGTTTAATACTGCCTCCCCCACATACCTGTGGGCAGCATGGTGGCAGAATGGCTCGTGCTGCTGCCTCACAGTGACCCAGAGTCAATTCCTGGCTTGGGTGGGGTTTGCACATTCTCCTCGTGTCTGCCTGGGTTTCCTCCGGGTGCTCCGGTTTCCTCCCACATTCTGAAAGACGTGCCGGTTAGGTGCATTGGCCTGAACAGGTGCTGGACAGTGGCGAATTTCACAGTAACTACATTGCAGTGTTAACGTAAGCCTTACTTGTGACTAATCAATACGTTTTTACTTTTCTTTATCCGCTGAGAGTTGGTTCAATTGAGGATGTTGGAACTGAGAGTGAAAGGATTTTGTTTGGGGGGTGGTACAAAGGGATGTGGAAACAAGGTGGTTGGATGGATAGATTTAAAATGCAGGTTTGCTCAGATCCATCTCAACGGTGAAAATGGTGTTGGGGGTGTGTGTCCTCTGCCTGCACAGTAATGTAGGCTTTGCTCATGTCCACTGGGGCATTTTCCAGTACGAATGAGTGAAATCTTTGGAGTATGTGCCCATTGCTTTGATTACTGATGCCTTCTCTGTTGTTCCAGCTCTTTTCCATATGGTGTTTGGTGTTAAAAGCAGCAGAAAGAATTTCCCCCAGTGGGAAAGCAGAGACAGATGGTGCAGGGGGCGAAAAATAATGAACAGCACGAGGAGATCATGAGGTCTTGGTGCGACCCTCCACACGCAATCCCTACTCTGAGCATCTCATCATCAAATCTGAAGCAGCAACCTGTTTCCGTAGAAGTAAACAACAACAAATCCTGACCTCCCCAACCTCCATCCACTTGTTTATGAATAAACAATTGTTCTTTTTGCAATGCTGCAGAAGCTGGAAATTAGAAATAAAAGCAGATAATGCCAGAAACAATCAGAACATCAACAAACCTTATTTGCATAACGCTTTTAATGCAATAAAATTACTAAACTCACTTCACAGGCATTATAGAACAAAAAGACATTAAACCCATATAAATAAATATTAGGTGGGAGTCCTTGGCCATACATACACCAAGATTGGAAATTATTGTCCAAACTCATAGAATCATTGAATGCCTACAGTGTAGAAAGTGGCTGTTTGGCCCATCAAGTCTGTACTGACCACAATCCCACCCAGGCTCTATTCTCGTAACCCTACGTATTTATTCCCCCCCCCACACTGGGGTCAATTTAGCAAGGTCAATCCACCTAGCATGCATATCTTTGGAGTGAGGGAGGAAGTCGGAGCACCTGGATGAAAGCCACGCAGTCATGGGGAGAACGTGCAAGCTTGACACAGATAGTGACCCAAGGCCAGAATTGAACCCAGGTCTCCAATGCTGTGAGACAGCAATGCTAACCAATGTGCCACTGTTCTACTCTGGATCTGTAAACGTTGCACCAAATTTGCTGCCCATTCCGCCTGCTATGATTGTTGTGAACGGACAGAGAATAGAATTTGAGCCATTGGTCAAATTACTGAAAGCCTGCTTAAAGAGATGAGCTGGAATTAATCTATTAAAAGTGAAAACTGAAGTGGAGAGAGGGAAATCCACAGCAGTGGACTTCAGCAGCTGAAGGAAGCATCTGTGGAGAGATGTAACTCTGTGGGCAAAGTTAGCGGTTCAAGATCGATGATATTTCGTCAGGACTGGAAAAGATTAGAGGCCTAACATTGTAACCAAACACAGAGACTGGAGAAATTCTGGGAGTACAGAAGGACAAAGGGGACTTTACTCCCCTTATTGGAGAATTCTAGAACCATGGAATATAGATTGTAGATAAGGTTACAGGGGACATGAGGAAGAACTCCTTTATGCAGAGGGGCTGAGTGTCTGGAATTCACTGCCAGATTTAGTTTGGAGAAGGAGACCCTAAACTCTTTAAAAAAAAACCTGGATCTGCAGATTAAATGCTGTAAACTACAGGGCCAAGGGCAGCAGTGGGGTTAGAAAAGACATCTGGATACCCTCGGGCTAGCATGGGCAAGATGGGCCGAATGGTTTCCTTCTGTGCCGTAACTTTTCTTTAGTTCTATGGGGAGTTGTTTGAGATGGCAGAGGGCTGACTCAGCGCAGACTAAAATCTGCAGAAAGAGTTTGTTGCAGCCAAAAAAACGACCCAGGGCTTGTGACAAGCGAACGTACATAGATAGACATATATTCATTTACACAGCACCTTTCACATCCCAGAATGTTTAACAACCAAGGAGGTACTTTTGAAGTATAGTCACTTTTGGAATGCAGGAAACACGGCAAGAAATTTGCACACAGCAAGATCCCACTGACAGCAAAGCGATAATGACCAGGTAGTCTGTCTACGATGACATTGCTTGAAGGGTGAACACCTACATGTGATTCCAGACCCACAGCTATGTGATTGACTCTTAACTGCCCTTCCAAAATGATTAAGTGAAATATTCGGTACAAGTGAAATGGGCACAAAATGCTAACCTTATCAGTGATGCACATATCCCATGACAGAATTTTTAAAAAGACTCTTTCATTCTTTATCCCCTTTTTGCCGACTTGTTTTCAGAAGATGGTAGTCTTGCTACTCTAGCGTAGCCTGATTTTGCTTGGGTCATGTCCAGCTGTTTTGCAGAATTCGTACTGAAATTAATGGTCATCTTGAGACATGTTTGATGCGCTGCTCACTACTGGCTGATACCTACATTCATATTTTAATTTTATTTCCTAATCGCTTTATTTTATCAGCCAGAACATTGAATACAGGAGTTGAGACGTCTTGTTGAAGTTGTACAAGCCTTTGGTAAGGCCACACTTGGAATACAGTGTGCAATTCTGGTCACCCTATTATAGAAAGAATATTATTGAACTAGAAAGAATGCAGAAAAGATTTGCTAGAATGCTATAGGACTTGATAGATTGAGTTATAAGGAGAGGTCGGATAGACTGGGACTTTTTTTCCCTGGAGCGTAGGAGGCTGAAGGGTGATCTTATAGAGGTCGATAAAATAATCAGGGGCACAGACATGGTAGATAGTCAATATCTTTTTCCAACGATAGAGGAGTCTAAAACTAGAGGGCATAGGTGTAAGGTGAAAGGGGAGAGATACAATACTGCCCAGAGGGGCAATTTTTTTCATACAAAGGGTGATGAGTGTCTGGAACAAGCTGCCAGATATAGTAGTAGAGTCAGGTTCAATTCTATCTTTTAAAAAGCATTTAGATAATTGCATGGGTAAGATGGTTATTGAGGGATATGGGCCAAATACAGGCAATTGGGATTGGTTTAGGGGTTTAAAAAATAAGGACGGCATGGACAAGTTGGGCCGAACGGCCTGTTTCTGTGCTGCAAACCTCTGTGACTCTATGACTTTTGCCTGGCGTTTCAATGTATTTGGATAAACTGCCGTCTGTGGTCTTCCACCACCATAATTAAGTTATTTATTTCAAATGAGTTAACAATGGCTCTTTAGAAAGAGCTGTCAGGAATCTATTTGGCCTCAGCAACTAGGGAGTTCAAGACAGCCCAGAAAACAAATGAAAACCTTTTAGTAGTCTTTCCCTGCAGCTCCTTCACTGGGATACAGCCTCTGCCAGCTGGGATTTTGTGACAAAAAAAATGAACCTTTCTATTCAACAAGCTGAGATTTTGGCAATCACCTCTGCTTTATATCATCATCAACATTGTAGCAAGAGATGAACACTCAAATCTCTCACTTCCAGGTGCCAAGAGAACACCAAACAAGGAGATTTTCTATTAACTTTCATGTTAAATCATCTTCATGCCAAGAAAAGAACATTGACTTTTCAATGGCACCAACAGTTACCCCGGAATATTTAGTTTTAAAATTTATTTATTACGTTAACACTGCAGTGGAGCTTCTGTGAAAACTGTCACACTCCGGCACCTGTTCAGGTACACGGGGGGAGAATGGGCAGCACAGTGGCACAGTGGTTAGCAGTGCTACTTCACAGCATCAGGGACCATGGTTCAAGTCCAGCGTTGGGTCACTGTATGTGTGAACTTTGCACATTCTCCCTACGTCTGTGTGGATTTCTTCCAGGTGCTCTGTTTTCTTCCCACAGTCCAAAGACGTGCGGGTTAATTGATTGGCCATGCTAAATTTGCCCTTTAATGTAAGGGAGATTAGCAGGGCAAATGTATGGGGTTGCAAGAACAGAGCCTGGGTGGGATTGTGGTCAGTGCAGACTCGATGGGGTTCTATGAACTTAGCATTGTCGATGCACCTAACCAGCACGTCTTTCAGTATGTGCGAGGAGGCATCTTGACAAATACATGAACAGAATAGCAATAGAGGGATATGGTCCCTGGAAGGATCAGGGGTTCAAGCTCAGATGGGCAGCATAGTCAGTGAAGCCTTGGAGGGCCGAAAGGCCTGTTCTTGTGCTGTATTTTTCTTTTTCTTTGAAACTGGAGCACCTGGAGAAAACCCATGCAGACACAAGGAGAATGTGTAAACTCTACACAGACAGTGACCCCAGCCGAGAATCAAACCTGGGTCCTTGACACTCAATGTTAACGACTGCACCATCCTGATGCCCATTTAAGCTCACAGACACCTGAACAGAGCTTTGTTTTCTCTCCTTGGGAGCAGTGCAGAGCCAGTGGTGTAACCTGAGTCAATAAGTTTTGAATCAATCTTCAAGGATATTATGAACATTTGAACAATGATGATAGGAAATATGCCTCTGGTCAGTGCAGCCAGTTCCATACAATTGTACTATCCTCATCACACCACCCGCAAACATGTGATAGCCTGGGAGACATACATACACAAATTTTAGATAATTGGGGAAAAAAACTAGGGTGACAAAAGGAGATCATTCAACACATTGTGCCTGGCCCAGAATCAGAATTGTTATGGCAAAGGAGGCCCATCGTGTCTATACTGCTCCCCAAATGAACATCATGACTTTGTGCCATTCCCCTACCTTTACCCCGCACTCCTGTATATTGCTTCTGTTCCAATAAACATCTAACACCCTCTTGAATGCCTTGGTTGAAGCTGCTTCCACCACTTTTCCAGGCAGTCCTTCAATAATTTCCATCACTGACGCTGAGCAGACCAGCCTGAGTTGCTGAGTTTATTTTTCTCTTTTCTGGTACAGTGTGAGGTGGAGATGCTGGCGTTGGACTGGGGTGGGCACAGAAAGAAATCACACAATATCAGGTTACAGTCCAACAGGTTTATTTGGAATTACAAGCTTTCGGAGCACTGCTTCATCATCAGGTGAATGGAGTGATTCCAGATAAACCTGTTGAACTCTAACCTGGTATTTTTTGACACAGGCGGTGGGGAATTGCTATTCTGCAATGTTCAGGCTCCTATATTTTGATTTGATTTGTTTTGATTTGATTTATAATTGTCACATGAATTAACATACAGTGAAAAATATTGTTTCTTGCGCGTTATACAGCCAAAGCATACCATTCGTAGAGAAGTAAATGAGAGAGTGCAGAATGTAGTCATAGCTAGGGTATAGAGAAAGATCAACTTAATGCAAGGTGAGTCCATTCAGAAGTCTGACAGCAGCGGGGAAGGAAATGTTCTTGAGTCAGTTGGTACGTGTTCTCAGACTTTTGTATCTTTTCCCTGATGGAAGAAGATGGAAGAGAGAATGTCCAGGGTGAAAGGGGATCTTAATTATGCTGGCTGCTTTGCTGAGGCATGAGAAATGTAGACAGAGTCAATGAATGGGAGGATTGCATGATGGATTGCATCTAAGGAAGATTGGAAGATTATGGTCAGAAACTCCGCAATTCCCACTATTATTTCATTCATGATCCAACCCTGATACCTTTCTGCTTTGAGTGTAGCCAATCTGTAAAGTACCTCCTTCTTATATATCCTCATGTTATTCACAACCTAATATCCACCCTTCTTCACTGTGACACTGGCAGCATGCTGTTTAGCAAAGACAGATGCACGACACTCACATCGTGCCTCAGCCATGCCCTCTGGCTCCACAGAAAAGTTTTTTATCTCTCCCCACTCACTTGTACAATGAAAACTCATCTCAAATTGATGACTTGGACTGTACTCTTAGTCTCAGAGATCAGCAATAACTGAAATATGCATCCAGCGCTGTTTTACACAATCGCATGAAATGTGGTGTAATTACAATTTTCTCTTCTAACAAATTGCATTTCAAGAGTTCAGCTGTTTCCATTTAAATATCTTTCTTAACAAATCAATTAGACAGGATGGGAGTTTGACTTTGTTTGACAAGATTTATTAATTTCCAGTCGCATGGAAAATGATGAGAACAGTTATTAACTTTGCTATTGATAAACTGCAAAATATGGCATTAAAAATAGAATTGAATACATAATTTAAAATATTTTCAGCCACTCAGATGGGTAATAAATTGTGAAGGTGCAGGAGTTTAAAATTCACTTCTTTTTTTGACAAGATAGGTTATGAAAAATCTCCAAGGATATTAGGTAATCACTCAAAACTTCCCTTCACATTATAATCCTGTTTTGATTAAGGCGATATATGGTGCAGAGACTGTAATTACTTTGGGTGAGTTTTTCTTGCATTCAGATTTAGGTTGTTGCCCGAGGTTCAACCATTTTTTGGCTAATCCATAGCTTTTTTTTAGAAGCAGAAAATATTTTGTCTCTGATGTTGTCCTGTAGATTCGAATGCAGCTAATGTTACTTTATAATATATCTCAGTGCTGAAAAGACTCAATACATTTTTCTGTATCTGTTGCACTTTCGCCAATTCAAAAACAATTGAAAATCCACTATTGTAAAGGGTACCAGTGTCACGAGCAAGGATATTTATTTCCCTCTCCAATTTCTAAAAAAAATTCTTTCACCGAATCTGGATGTCGATGGTTAGGCCAGCATTCATTGCCCATCCCTAATTACTCAAGAGAAGGTGGTGGTGAGCCACCATCTTGAACGGCTACAATCCAGGTGGTGCAGGTGCACCCAGAGCGCTGTCAGGGTGGAAATTCCAGGATTTTGACCCTGTGACGGGGAAGGAATGGTGATATACTTCCAAGTTGAGATAGTGAGTGGCCTTTATGTCCTTTAAGTGGAAGTGCTGAAGCAGTGAGCTGTCTTTGTGAGACGTATAACTGGTGGAGTAAGAGTGTTGCTAGGGGAGCTCCAGGACTGGGTCCTGTGGTAGTGATGGAACAACAAAATATACCCACCCCAGGGTGGTGTGGGACATGGAGGGGAGGCCATAACCTGGAGGCTATGCAATTCTTAAGCATTGATTGTCTTTATCCTTCGAGGTGGCAGAGGGCATGCGTTTGATAATTGCAGTTCAGGAGTAGTGGAGTAACAGATATCAACACTAGTTCAGTGATGACACTATGAAGATTCTGGCTGTGATTATCCCATCCCACTGTGCTAGTTATTTGGTGCAGTGGGCTAGGAGATTCCCATGTTGGTCGATTCTTGGGGATTGTAAGTGTTCTTCCCGTTTGTGTCTTCTAATGTCAGATTTCCAGCAGCGTCTGCTCTTTGCTGGAAATTGGCAGGGAGGATTATGGTCATTATAATAGAATTTAAATGTAATTAGGAGGCCCAGGTCTGAATTCTCCAGCCCGTAAGCCTCTCCCACTTCACTAGAGTGTTTCACTCCAGCGGGGTTTACAATAGTTCCCCACTTTAGGGAAGCCAGCGGCCCAACTCCGCTGGAGTGAAGTGGGGGCAATCGGGGGCCCCCTGGAGAGTCGAACGGCAGGGAGTGCTCTTGGGCACTGCACCATGGCGGTGCCAGCCTGTCACCCTGTCACTGCCCTAGGGGCAAAGCATCGATGCCCAAGGGGCACCTTGTCACTGCCAACTAGGCATAGCCTGTGCCAAAGGTACAGGGCCTATGGGCAAGGGCCTGATGTGGCGGGGCCTAGTGGGATGATTGGTGGGGGTTCCTGCTCATCTGCATGGGGATTGGTGGAAAGCAGGGAGGCCAGCAACTGGGGCAGAGAGGGTTGGGTGTGGTTGGTGGAAGGGCAGCTGGGGAGGTGGGGTTGGGGGGGGGGGAGGGGGGGGGGGGGATGGTGGGGGAGTGCTCAGCCAGCTGAAGGGGTTGCACTTTTGGCGGGGTGGTTCTGGAGATCACAGTGGGCTGGGGGGTGTGGGTGGGGTGGTGTGGTAGGGGGGAGGGGGGCGGGGGGGGGGGGGGGGGGGGGGGGGGGGGGGGTGGGGGGGCTGGTCCCAGGAATGTTTGAGGGGCCAGCGATTGGGTCGTGGTGGTGGGGGAGGGCCAGCGTTGTGGGGTTCAGGGGGGGCTGGCCAGTGATCGAGCTGGCTGGTGATCTGGAGGCTGGCAGTGCGAGGCCATAGCATCTGTACCACTCTCGGTGCTGACAAATCACCTTGTGCGCAATGACCCGCTCAGCGTGCTGATTTCAGCCTCTCCAGCGGGGATACATCCCACCCCCTGAACTTTAATGATATTCACGCTGGTGGCCTCTGCAGAGTGTGGGAGATTCTTCTCTGAACTTCCACTGAAAAAAAAGTGTGAATTACTCCAATTTTCCTGCAAATTCGACACTTAAAATTTTTGAGGGAGAATTCCATCCAAAATGTCTAATCTCACTTTTGAAAGTAGAAGACCATTTCATTCCCCCCTCAACAGTTACCCCAAACGCCATGGCCACATAACAGCCTCAATTAGAGCAATAGCGGGCTTCCTGTCTGAGGTCTTACTCACCACAGCATGAACTTACAGGGGACCAGGTCTGCTGGAAACCTGGAGGAAATCCCACTCCTTCAATTTCACTCTCTCCCTCTCGCTCACCCATCTAAAAATCAATAATGAAGGAAAACCTAACAATGGGGATGAAAGGTGAGGGGGGGTGCAAAATTATGTTCGACTTTCAAAAGCATGATTGGACACATTGGGTGGAATTCAATATTGAATTTGCAGAAAAAACTGGAGTAATCACATTGCTTTATCATTCAGAGTTTAGGGAAGTATCTCTCACACTCTGTGCACTGCCGAGGCCCCCCACATAAGATTCTGGCCACTCAACAGCAATGTCAAATGGCCATAAATCATCATCTTCAAAACCATTTTTCAATTTTTCGTCCCTTAAAACTGTGACCCCTTAGTCCTATCCTTTCCAAACAGGCTACAATTTCTCACATCTCCCCTGACAAGGCCACGGAAAATGATAAATGTTTCAGTGAGCCCATCTCTCATCTTTCCAAACTGCAGACAAGATCGAAAAGCAAACTATTGAAGAGTTTAGGAAGTGAAATAAAAATAGTAACATGCTTGAAATACTCAGCAGGTCAGGCAATGCTCGTGGACAGAAACACCAAGGTGATCTTTGATCAGAGTCTTTATATATATACATATATATTCTGCACCCTATCCTTTCCTTTTTCCATGTACTTTATAAATATGTGCCTGTATATTGTACTAAAAACAAAACTTTTCACTGTATCCCAGTGGAAGGTTGAGAGGAGATTTGATAGAGATATTCAGAATCATGAGGGGTCTGGAAAGAGTCGAGAGGGAGAAACTGTTGCATTCGGCAGATTTCAGGTGAACTACAAAGAACTAGAGGTGACGTGAGGAAAAATATCATTGTGCACGAGCGATTGGGATTGGGAATGCACTGACCGAGGTTCCAGGATCGTTCAAGAGTTTCAAAAGGAAATTAAATCAACACCCATAAGAGGTAAGATTTAATGGACAATGGAATGGGAAAAGGCTGGGCATGTGGGACTAACTCAATTAGTTACAGGTAGAGAGACAGCAGTGACTAAATGACGTCCTCCAGTGCTGTAACTATTTCATAATTCTATGGTTCTATGAAAATCTATTACATCTTAAGCTTTTCGAGTTCTGATGAAAAGTTATCAGCCTGAAAAATTACTGCCCTCCAGAGATGCTGCCTGGCTTTCCGAGTATCCCCAGCAGCTCCTGATTAAAGCCAGTTTGAAGACTGCTGCTTGACTTTTCCGAGAGGCTGATTTATCTCAGTCTCTCTGCCTTCTAGTGCTGTTAGAGGTGCACAACTCTTGAAACCTCGACCCTTCAGAGTCACCCCTTGGCACTTTGCTGGGAATTAAAATAAAAAGATGACATTTCTCCTTCCAGTCAGCTCTTAGAATGAAATCTGAAGCAAAAATGTTTGTCTGGGTTTAAGCTAAAACTCTGACTATATTTTTCACCATTGTCGCCTCTCTCTCTCTTTCCATTGGAAAGATCTTTTGATTACTTGCAGTTTAAGGAATGTCTCTCCACAAGACAAGAGAGCAGAACCTCCATAAATCACTGTAATCAACACTGGTATTGAACCCACACTGTCAGCATCACCCTACGTTGCACATGGGCATCGCTGGCTGACCAGCATTTATTGTCCATCTTAGTTGCCGTTATTCAAAGTACAGTTGGTGGAGATCTGGAATGACATATGGGCCAGACTGGGTAAGGACAGCAGATTTCCTTCTCTAAAAAAGAATTAGTGAACCAGATGGGTTTTCTGACAATAAACAATGGTTTTATGTTCGTCAGTAATTCTTAATTCCAGATTTTTTTTATTGAATTTAGATTCCAACATGGCAGGATTTGAACCCTGTTCACAGAATATTAGTTGAGTTTCTGGATTATTACTTTTCTGACAATAGCACTCAGCCATCACCTCCCCTCAGCTTAGGTAGAATTATCGAATCCCTACAGTGCAGAAGGAGACTGTTCGACCTAACAAGTCTGCACCGACCACAATCCCACCCAGACCCTATCCCCATAACGCCATGCACTTACTCTGCTAATCCCCTGACACTAAGGGGTAATTTAGTTTGGCCAATCAAGTTAACCTGCACATCTTTCAGCTTGGGAGGAAACTGGAATGTTTGGGGGAAACCCAGGCCGACACGGGGAGAATATGCAAACTTCACACACTCCTCAAAACTCATTACCGTATCTGTTTCTACTACCTACCTGACAGCACGTTCCAAGCACCTACCATCCTCTGGATGAAAAACTTGCCTTGCACGTCTCTCTTCAATCTTGCCCCTCACACCTTAAACCTGTGCCCCCAGTAATTGATCCTTCCACCGTGGAAAAAGCTTCTGACTATCCACTCTGTCCATGCCTCTCATAATTTTGTAGACTTATATCAGGTCACCCCTCAATCTCCATCATTCCTGTGAGTACAAACCAAGTTTCTCCAATATCTCTTCATAGCTATTGCCCTCCATACAGGCAACAGCCTGGTAAATTTTTTCTGAACCCTCTTCAAAACCGCCAAATCTTTTTGGTAGTGCGGCGACCAGAATTGAACACCGTATTCTAAGTATGGCCTAAATAAGATTCTATAAAGATGAATGTGACTTACCAACTTTTAAACTTAATGCCCTGGCTAATGAAGGCAAGCATGCCGTATGCCTTCTTGACCAGCTTTCCCATCTGCATTGCCACTTTCAGTGAGCTCTGTGCGACAGTGAGTTTAAGGAGCATCTGGACAAATAACGAATAGAATGGGAATAGAGGGATATGGTCGTTGTAAAGGTAGAGGGTTTTAGTTCAGTCGGGCAGCATGGTTGGTACAGGCTTGGAGGGCTGAAGGCCTGTTTCTGTATTGTAATTTTCTTTGATCTTTGTTCGTTGAATCTAATTCATGATCTCAACGAGAGGGACAAACAAGTTTCAAGTTGACAGAATGAGGAACAGTACCCCCTTTTCTGGGTTTGATCTGATGTTTCATCTTAGTCAAAAGACCAAAGTACCTTTGAAAAATTTACCCTAAAGAGTATTGCTAGGCAGAGGTATCTAGGACATTTACTGTATATAGAACATAGAACATTACAGCACAGAATAGGCCCTTTGGCCTTCGATGTTGCGCTGACCAATATAAAAAGCAATGCCCCTCCAAACTAAACCATTCCCTTCTCTTCCATATACTTATCAACTAACCTCTTAAACGCCACCAAACTTGGCGCATCTACAACGGCTGCAGGCAGGGCATTCCACTCCCGAACCACCCTTTGGGTAAAGAACCTACCTCTGATATCCGTCCTATAACTATCACCCCTTAATTTAAAGCTGTGTCCCCTCGTGCTAGCTTTCTCCATCCTAGGAAAAAGGCTATCACTGTCCACCCTATCTAAACCTCTAATCATCTTATATGTTTCAATAAGGTCTCCTCTTAGCCGCCTTCTTTCTAACGAAAACAACCTCAAATCCCTCAGCCTCTCTTCATAAGACCTGCCCTCCATACCAGGCAACATCCTGGTAAACCTCCTCTGTACCCTCTCCAATGCCTCCATATCTTTCTTATAATGGGGACCAGAACTGCACACAATACTCCAAGTGCGGCCGCACTAGAGTTTTGTACAGTTGCAACATGACGTTGCGGCTCCGAAATTCAATCCCCCTACCAATAAAAGCTAAAGTATATTTCCAACTGTATTAGATCTTCCGAAATGCATTTCCTCACATTTATCTGAATTAAGCTCCATCTGCCATCTCTCCGCCCAAATCTCCAACTGATCAATATCTTGTTGTATCCTCTGATTGTCCTCTTCGCTATCCGCAAATCCACCAACCTTTGTGTCACCTGCAAACTTACTAATCAAACCAGTTACATTTTCTTCCAAATCATTTATATGTATTACAAACAGCAAAGATCCCAGCACTGACTCCTGAGGAAATCCGCTTGTCACAGCTTTCCATTCAATTGGATTCAATTTGGATTTGATTTTTATTGGTTGGAATAATTTTTTTTATATGTCATCCTGGGTTGTTTGCTAGCCAGCTGAGCGAATCAGCCCCCAGAACTGCGAGCACAGACCCTCCAACTTTAACAGTATGCCTCCCACAGTAACTTATTGTGGATCCATTTCTGATTAATAAGTAGTCGATCAGTACTTTGCACGGTTCTGATGTGGCTGATTGCTGAAAGAAGGAACAAGAATCAACATTTCAAACGATAATTTAAATGATGAGTGCAGCAATTCACAG
Organism: Sphyrna mokarran; assembly: GCA_024679065.1. NCBI lineage: Eukaryota > Metazoa > Chordata > Chondrichthyes > Carcharhiniformes > Carcharhinidae > Sphyrna > Sphyrna mokarran. The sequence goes on along the minus strand of JAGIQG010000014.1, from coordinate 78,016,169 downwards.
GTTTAATCGGCCAGAAAGCACAACAGAATGAGGTTGTAAGAGGTTTAACTTCTCCTTTGAGAACTCATTAGACTCGTTTAGATATAATTCCTGTGGGATTTATAACCTGTTGCGTCACTCATAGGATTTCTTTGGATAAAAATACATAAGAACTTGTTCCTACTTATTAATTTAATCGTTTGTTCATTAGTTTTTTTTGAAAGATGTGGTTATAGGAAGTTCTGCTGGTCTTGGCAAACATTCAGGCTCCTCGTTCTCACATGACACTGACAGTCTGCACAGACTGATTGATCTTTTGTAAGATTGCTGACTGACCTTCCCCAAGTTGGGATTGAATGTTGACAATGGCATATAACGTTCACAATTCGGCAGAAGGCACCGGTGGATAGATGATATCTACCGCTTGATCTTCACAGAAGAAGGTGAAGCAGGAAGGGAAGGAATAAAGGGAGGAAAAAAATAAAAAGGAAGGCAAGGTTCATACAAGTTAGGAGCAGGAGTAGGCCATTTGGCCCTAAAGATTTGCTTCAGCATTCAATAAAATCATAGTTGATATGATTGCAACCTCAACCCCACATTCCTGCTGACCCCAGATAACCAGGAGGCACAGTGGGTTAGCGCCGATGCCTCACAGTACCAGGAACCCGTATCAAATCTTGGCTTGGGCCACAGTCTGTGTGGAGTCTGCACACTCTCCCCATGTCTGTGTGGGTTTCCTCCAGTTTCCTCCCACAGTCCAAAGACGTGCTGGTTAGGTACATTGATTGTGCCAAATTCTCCCTCAGTGTACATGAACAGACACCTGAGTGTGGCGACTAGGGGATTGTCACAGTAACTTCATTGCAGTGTTAATGTAAGCCTGCTTGTGACACTAATCAATAAACTTCCTTATCAAGTATCTAGGTCTGCCTTCAATATATTTAAGGACTCTCGTTGCCTTTTGAGGGAAAAAGGGAAATGTAATGGACAACTCTGGACCGGACATTGCAATCGCAATGGGACCAGAAACAGACCTTTGCTCGCTCTATCAAATTATCTTCCCTACCGTGACAAATCCTAAGGTGGGCAGGACTGGTAAATTTAGGCTGATATTCCTCGTTTAACATCATCACCCAAAGTCAAATCTGTAAGTTGATCAGAGATCCATTTAACCAGAATGTGCTTGGATTGTTGCTGAATGATTCTCAGGCCTGCTTCTGAAATAGTGCAGATAGCACACAGTCAGATGTGGGTGAATGCTAGTACGTTATTCCCAAATAATGTCAAGTTTTAAGTTGAGATTTATTTACTCGGTTCCCTGGCACTGTGAGGCAGCAGTGCGAACCATTGATGTCATAGCAACAGCAGCACAATTTCCTTTCAACTCAGATCCAGCCTTGGTACTATGGAGATCCTATCTTGCAGTTTCTGTCAGAATTCTGGTGGTTTGTTTACATCAGAGTCCTGACTCAAAGGTGGAATTCTGCTTTCCCCAGCGGGATTGGTGGTAGACAGGCGCAGAGAACCTAACAGGAGCCAAAATAGTCGGAAACCCATCGATAAAAAAATCCCATTACAATTCTCCAAATGTCAGGTAAATGATGTGTCGCTCTTCCTGTTTGCAAGTGGCACAATTTCCCTTGCATTAATTTGCATCTCATGAATGCTCATTAAAGCAGATGGCTGCAGCTATCCCATCAGGCTTTGTAATCTTGCTTCACACCAGACACGTTAGCTTCAAACCAACTGATAAAGGCTGGCATGCACAAGATGGCTCTCAGTTCACCAGAGACTGAGAGGCGAGTGCAATATGCAAAGTCTACCTCTCCTGATGCTGTGCTGCTCCTGATACATTGTACACCAGCCTGTCGGGACACCAGTTCCTACTCTCCATTTCCATGCTAAGCTAGTCTCCATGGACAGGCCTGTTGCTGTTTCTGGCCAGTTTGTATGCCTCTTCCTTGGATCTAATGCTATCTCCAATTTTCCTGGTGAGTCGTGATTTGGCAACATTTCCTGATTTATTTTTGTGCTGAACAAGCATGAACAATTGTTGCAGCTCATCCATGTGTTCCTTGAGTGTTTGCCGATGCTTATCCACCATCATCACTTAATATAATGTTCCCAATCCTTCATATTCAATTCCCAACTCATTTTGATTTGATTTGATTTATTATTGTCACATGTATTAACATACAGTGAAAAGTATTGTTTCTTGCGTGCTGTACAGACAAAGCATACCATTCATTGAAAAGGAAAGGAGAGAGTGCAGAATGCAGGGTTATAGTCACAGCTAGGGTGTAGAGAAAGATCAATTTAATGCAAGGTAAGTCCATTCAAAAGCCTGGCAGTAGCAGGGAAGAAGCTATTCTTGAGTCGGTTGATGCATGACCTCAGGCTTTTGTACCTTTTTCCCAAAGGAAGAATATAGAAAAGACAATGTCCAGGTACTTTATAATGATCTTTGATTATGCTGGCCATTTATCAGAGGCAGCGGGAGGTGTAGACAGAGTCAGTGGATGGGAGGCTGGTTTGTGCGTTGGATTGCACCCACTTGTCTGTGGCCACATCGATGGTTCTAGCTTCCCAAAGACAGTCATGCCTGTTTCCCCTCTTTCTCAGGCTGGGGTCAATCTGACTCACTCTGCACATTTGTAACAATATTCTCCTTGAGTTTCTTACTGTAAACAGAGTCACTGTGATTTTTCTTGTTTGGCGAACCCCCAGTTAGTAAAAAAAACTGTGATGCTTTATTTACAAGCAGATAAATACACAGAGCACTTTTGCAATATTAACACTTCCAACTCGAGGATCGTGTTTAGCTGCAAAAACCCACACTCTGTCCCGAGAGCCCCGTGCTCATTCCCCGTTGGGCCACTGAGTCACCCCTTAAAGTGGCCAGCAACATCTGAGCTGCTCAGCTTGGGAATGGGGTGGTTAAGGGGTAATTTTTCACTGGGCGACACTTCTAAAAACGTTGCCAAATACCCTCCCCCACTCCCCCTCCCACACCCTCTCCCACTGTGAAAGGAGATCAATGGATTCTCCCCCTCCCCTCCCAGCGCCTTCACCCACCCCCTCACCCACTGCATGCATCATGAGCTTCAAAGGAAACACTGAATTTTGTGATCTTTAAATTAGTCACAGCAATATGACTGAAGGAGATGAAAAGCTGTTAGCTGAATAATCTCCTTCTGAAGGCGGTTTGTGTGAAATGGAAATGCATTAATTTCCTTCCCTTCTTAATTGTTGTGGTTCTCTCTGCAGTCTAGTCTTGGGTTTCTCTCCTTTCAGAATAAATTAGTTCCTCCACATGTAGACGACTCAAATTATACCAGAAACAAGCTGACAAACTCATGTCCTTCCGGATGAGAAGTTTGTCTAATTGGACACCGTGAGCATTTGGCAAGAGCCTAACCTATACAAAGCATTTCTCAAAACTTCCATTTACGATCATTGAAGCCCCTTTAACGAGAAGGAGAAAGAAAAAAAACCACAGCTGCTCAACATCTGGCTCATCCTCTGCTACCTCATCAAGTGGCTGGGCCATGACCTCCCACCTCTTGGGGCACTATCGCTGCTCAGGTTGCTTCACTGACTTTCCACTTGGACACCCCAGCTGTCGGGATGATCCCATGACACTGCTGTGGAAAGAGTGTCGGGTTAATGTTGGTAAAAAGTAATGGGTTGGGGGCGTGGGGCTGAAGCTGAGGTCAACCATCAAACTGAAGACACTTGACCACATCAAATAGATGTAATTATGGACCATGAAAATGGAGTTTGGCCTTCACTCCCCAGGCACTCGCTGCTACTTTAAGAAGGGATATGTCTTTTGCAATGAGTTAAATTGCAATAAGATTCGAATTTTGGAATGAGCATTAACTCTGATATAGGCTGCAAACTTCCTCACCAACAATGATATACACATATCTCCACTACAGCAAAATAAATTACCCGGGAATCTGAGATTCATATGAAGCAAAGAATCTCTAGAGTGCACAAGGAGGTCGTTCGGCCCATCAAGTCCGCACTGACCACAATCTCACCCAGGCCCTATTCCCATAACTCCTCATAAGTACCCTGCTAATCCACCTGACAGAAGAGTCACAGAGGTTTACAGTATGCAAACAGGCCCTTCAGCCCACCTTGTCCATGCTGCCTTTTTTTTTAAAACACCAAAGCCAGTCCCAATTGCCTGTATTTGGCCCATATCCCTCTATACCCATCTTACCCATATAACTGTTTAAATAATTTTTAAAAGACAACATTGCACCCACCTCTACTACTGCCTCTGGCAGCTTGTTCCAGACACTCACCACTTTCTATGTAAAAAAAATTACCCCTCCGAACAGTTTTGTATCTCTCCCCTCTCACCTTAGACCTATGACCTTTAGTTTTAGACTCCCTTACCTTTGAGAAAAGATATTGACTGTCTTGCTGATCTGTGCCCCTAGGGTCAACTTAACATGGCAAATCAACCTAACCCACAGCTTTAGATTGTGGGAGGAGATCGGAACACCCAGAAGAAACTCACACTGACATGGGGTGAAAGTGCAAGCCCCACATAAAGAGTGCCCGAGGTCACAATTGAAACTCAGTCCCCGTGTCATTGTATCACCTTATGTTCCATGAGAATATTTGACCAAATTCTCCATAAGGTCTTTGCTTGTTGACTCCAGTACCTGTTAAGACTCACGTTCTAACCATTATCTTGGAATTGAGTTTGTGTCTATATACGCTCTGTTTGTGAAACAAATCCTGCTCTCACCTGATGAAGGGGCAACACTCCGAAAGCTTGTGCTACTAAATAAACCTATTAGACTTTAACCTGATGTTGTGAGGCTACTTATTGGGCCCACCTCAATCCAACATTGGCAACTCCACATGCTGGTAATTGGTCATAACATATAAATGCTGTTTTTTACAGAATGACAAAATTACAGAACTATTACCGCACTAAAAGAGGCTATTTGGCCCGTTGGGTCAGTGCTGGCTCTCCAAGAGTTTCTTGATTGAGTGCCTTCTCTTCGGAACTCTGTACATCCTTTCTTCTTCGATAACAATCCAGTTCTATCTTCAATGCGTTGATTGAATCTATCTCCATCACATGTCACTTAATTGCTTTTTAAAATTGTTAGAGAATACTGCCTGCGATGCTGTTAGAGCAACAGGAAAGGGGACATTCAGGATAATTTTGTGGGTTTAATGGTGCGTTGTGGGTCAACAGGTTAATGGGATTGTCCTTGAGACAGGTTTAGCTTCACCGAAGACTGACATGTTCTCTTCCAATGCTGCCAATGTGTACACGTTTCTTTGTTTGACCTTTAGGCAGCAGGAGCAGATGTAATCAACTCGGCCGTACGCTGCAAAGAAATAGGATCTGAAGCCAACCTCACTACAAACAGGTGGAAGGGTCAAAGATGCAAGCTGGATCAATCTTCTCCCATATTCTGCTCAGTAAACCTGCTGCCAGGCAACACAATGTTGCCAAGTGTCAATGGAAGTTTCCAGATATTTGATCATTTATCACTCTGTGATGAGCCCTTTCATTCCTGCATCGCTTCAAAGGGTTGAAGTTTTTAATTTAGCTGCAATGGTACGTGTCAATATTTTCAGATTCTCCATCAATTTCCTCACACAAGGGTGTGAGAATGTCAGCGCTGGAAATGCCAGGGGAAAGCTGGCAGGGATGGAGGATTCATTGCTGTTGATAAAAATTAAAACAAATGAGGTCTTTTTCTGAAATCCTCTTGTTTCTCTCTGGGTAGCTAGTGTGGGTCAGACAGTCAGTAAATAATGTGGCGCAGCCCTCTCCCCGAACCATGCTCAGATCGAGTGAGGCTCTACCAAAACGCTAATTGAACTTGAGGAATATGAAAAGGCCATTCAGCCCCTCAAGTAGGTGTGCTCTGCAATGAGGAGGGTAGTGAGTAGATTTATGGAGGAGTTAGAAAGATTTTTAAATGGTCATCGATTGAAGGATTATGAGGAGAAGAGCAGGAAAATAGAACATAGAACATAGAACATAGAACATTACAGCGCAGAACAGGCCCTTTGGCCTTCGATGTTGCGCCGACCAATTAAGAAAAAGCAATGATCCTCTAACCTAAACCATTCCCTTTTCGTCCATAAACTTATCTACTAACCTCTTAAACGCCACCAAACTTGGCGCATCTACAACTGCAGCAGGCAGGGCATTCCATACCCTTACCACCCTCTGGGTAAAGAACCTACCTCTGACATCCGTCCTATAACTACCACCCCTTAATTTAAAGCTATGTCCCCTCGTGCTAGCTTTCTCCATCCTAGGAAAAAGGCTATCACTGTCCACCCTATCTAAACCTCTAATCATCTTATATGTTTCAATAAGGTCTCCTCTTAGCCGCCTTCTTTCTAACGAAAACAACCTCAAATCTCTCAGCCTCTCTTCATAAGACCTGCCTTCCATACCAGGCAACATCCTGGTAAACCTCCTCTGTACCCTCTCCAATGCCTCCACATCTTTCTTATAATGTGGGGACCAGAACTGTACACAATACTCCAAGTGCGGCCGCACTAGAGTTTTGTACAGTTGCAACATGATGTTGCGGCTCCGAAATTCAATCCCCCTACCAATAAAAGCTAAGACTCCATATGCCTTCTTAACAACCTTATCGACTTGACTGCCTACTTTCAGGGATCTATGCACATATACACCAAGATCCCTCTGTTCATCAACACTATTAAGAATCCTACCATTAGCCCTATACTCTACACATTTGTTATTCCTGCCAAAGTGCATTACCTCACACTTTTCCACATTAAACTCCATTTGCCACCTCTCGGCCCAGCTCTGCAACTTGTCCAAGTCTCTCTGCAAACTATAACACCCCTCTTCACTATCTACCACTCCACCGACTTTAGTGTCATCCGCAAATTTACTAATCCATCCTTCAATACCCTCATCCAGATCATTTATAAAAATTACAAACAGCAGGCGCCCCAAAACAGATCCCTGAGGTACACCACTTGTAACCGAACTCCACGATGAATAATTTCCATCAACCACCACCCTCTGTCTTCTATCAGCTAGCCAATTCATAATCCAATTAGCTAAATCACCCTCAATCCCATACATCTGCATTTTCTTCAGAAGCCTTCCATGGGGCACCTTATCGAACGCTTTACTAAAGCCCATATATACCACATCAACTGCCTTACCCCCATCCACCTCTTTGGTCACTTTTTTCAAAAAACTCAATAAGGTTAGTAAGGCATGACCTACCCTTCACAAAACCATGCTGACTATCCCCAATCAATTCATTTCTTTCTAAATAACTATAAATCCTATCCCTAATAATTCTTTCCAATACTTTGCGTACAACAGAAGTAAGACTCACCGTCTATAATTCCCAGGAAAGTCTCTATTCCCGTTCTTGAACAATGGGACCACATTCGCTATCCTCCAGTCTTCCGGCACTATACCCGTAACCAACGACGACCTGAAAATCAGAGCCAGAGGCTCTGCAATCGCCAATGGAGATGAGGAACATATCAGCCATGATCAAATGAGCTCGATGGGCCAAATGGCCTAATTCTGCACCTATAATGAATCATAGAAACCCTACAGTACAGAAGGAAGCCATTCAGCCCACCAAGTCTGCACTGACATTAATCCCACCCCAGAACATGTCCTCACAACATCATCCTTTAGCTCCACTAATCCCTCTAACCTACACATCCTGAGAAAATACAGGGTAATTTAGCATGACCAATCAACTTAACTCGCACATCTTTGGACTGTTAGAGGAAACTGGAGCACCCAGAGGAAACCCACACTGACAGAGGGTGAACATGCAGACTCCACGCAGACTGACTCAGGCCGGGAATTGAACCAAGGCCCGTGGAGCTGTGAGACAGCAGCGCTAACCATTGTGTCACCGTGCTGCTCTTATGAATGTATGAGATCCTGGCTGACAGTTACTGAACCACACTTGTCTATCTTTGCTCCAAATCCCTTGACATTCTGAACTAACAAATCTATTGACAGTTTGATTATTGTCGTCATCCACAATGCTTTTGGAGAGAGTTTCAGATTTTTACAACCTTTTGTGTAGAAGTTGAGCTTCCTAATTTCCATATGAAATATCCTGGTTCTAAAGTGAAGATTATGCCACCTCCACCACCCCTCCCACATTGGCTCAGAAGAGGAAACATTTTCACGCTATCCAGCCTATCAAATTCTTTTAACATTTTAAACCCACACTGATTGGATCAAATCCTCAGTCTTCTGCACACAAGGGATTATAAGCAAAGATTATGTAACTTGTCCTCATAATTTAACCCTCAAATCGCTGGTGTCAAACCGGTGATTCTGCAGCACCAGCTCAGTTTCGTTGGATTGTGGTACACAACTCACAATCTCACAAACCCAACGTCTGGCAATGCCACTGATTGGAAAGGTTAGAGGTGCCATCGCAACACTTCTCTATGTGTAACATCAGCAAGTGAATAGCCAAGCTTTTGCAGAGTATCCACTCTCACGCAGAATTTTCTTTTTAACATTTAGCGTACATCCAGCCCCCAATTCATTGACTCTGTCTATGCTTCCCACTGCCTCAGCAAAGCAGGCAGCATAATTACGGACCCCACATACCCCAGACATTCTCTCTTCCACCTTCTTCCATCGGGAAAAAGATACAGAAGTCTGAGGTCACATACCAACCAACTCAAGAACAGCTTTTTCCCTGCTGATGTCAGACTTTTGAATGGACTTACCTTGCATTAAGTTGATCTTTCTCTACATCCTAGCTATAACTGTAACCCTACATTCTGCACTCTCTCATTTCCTTATCTATAAATGGTATGCTTTGTTTGTGCATGAAACAATACTTTTCACTATATGTTAATACATGTGACAATAATAAATCAAATCAAATAGTGTCAGATGTGGGCAGCATAGTGGTACGATATTTAGCATTGTCGCCTCACAGCGCCAGGGACCAGTGTTTGATTCCAGTGACTATGTGAAATTTGCATGTTCACCCTGTGTCTGCATGGGTTTCCTCCTGGTGCTCTGGTTTCCTCCTACACTCCAAAGATGTGCAGGTTAGGTAGATTGGCTAAATTGTCTCTAGTGCTCAAAGATGAATAGATTTGGGGAATTAGTGGGGTAAATATATAGAGTTATGAAGATTACGTCTGAGTAAGATGCTTTTGGAGAGAGTTTCAGATTTTTACAACCATTGCCACAGTAAGAGGGAATCTTCACAAGTAATTTCAAACTTGTGTTCTCCAACACCCTCAGAAGTGTTTGCACCAAGATATAAATATCACCGCTGTTTACCTTCCTAACCCTCCGTGTGATTTCTCAACCTTGGCCATTTCATCCACCATCTCAACTCATCATGTTCTCCCTTCTGTGAGTTCTCTGACACCTTATCCCTTCTTCTATTTTGACCTCACCTACCCACATTCACAACCACTCCCCTTAACTTGGCCATCTCATGTGTCTTATTCCCATTGTATTAATTATAGAAAAGACCATCTCTTGTCACTTCCCTATATTACTCTCCACTCCCAAACCCCTCCACACCCCAATTCCATATTTCTTTTTCACTTATTAGTCACAAGTAGGCTAACATTAACACTGTAATGAAGTTACTGTGAAAATCCCCAAGACTCTGTACTCTGATATCTTTTTGGCTGCATCGAGGGAGAATTTAACATTTGCTAACCACTGTGGCAACAGGAGACCGCCATCCACCGGTTAATTTACAACTAAACTTTCGCAATCCCAACTGTCTAGCCTTTGATTGTCCATTCTCTCCAAGGGTTCTGCATCTGCTGATTGGCTGAATTGCAGCCTCTTTTCTATATTTGAGGTCCTATTCAGCCAGAAAACCATTGCCCTGCCTCATCCTGGCCAATTCTTCCTGTCTCATCCCCTCATCTCCACTCCATCAACTCCAAAGGATGGAAGTTTGAAAAACTATGACAGATTAACTGGTTTTACCATCCAATACCACTCTGGCTGGATCAGAAAATGCACCATCAGATCCTGCTCTCATCTTCTACAACTGCTCACTATTCCAAAATCATTTTGGAATGTAAGGATAAATCCCAACTTCTCTCCTTGACTGCAAATCCCCTCCTTCAGCTCCTCTAACAAACTCCTCCAACTGTACCTCCAGAAATATGTGCAAACACTTTGGGGATTTCTTTATCAGAAACACTGAGACATCACAGTGGCACAGTGGTTCGCACTGTTGCCTCACAGTGCCAGGGGCCCAGGTTCAATTCCAGCCTTGGGTCACTGTCTGTGTGGAGTTTGCATGTTCTCCTCGTGTCTGGGTGGGTTTCCTCTGGGTGCTCTGGTTTCCTCCCACAATCCAAAGATATGCAGGTTAGATAGCCATAGTACATTAGCCCTTAGTGTCCAAGGTTGTGCAGGTTAGGCATATTGGACATGCTAATTGGCAGGGTTACAGGAGTAAGCCATTCAGCCCATCAAGCCTATTTCACTTTTAATGAGATCATGGCTGATCTGCAGTCTAACTCTGTAAACCTGTATTTGGCCCATATCATTTCGTACTTTTTATTTAGCAAAGAAAAATTATCTCAGATTTTAAGATAGCAACTGATCTCGCAAAAGACTTGGAGCATTTTCAAATTCTTTGAGCTAGTGTTAGCATCAATTACATTACAGGCAGGACGAACATGGGGAGGTGCAATGCAAAACTCCCTTTTACACTGTTGAACAATGCTGCATGTTAATCCCAGCCTCGGAATTGCCTCCTTCATTTCCATCTGCGCTGGAAATCTATTTGTTTACTTAATTAGCATCAATTAGTACTGAATAACAGGCAGGATTGTACTACAGGCACACAGCCATTAGGAGCCTGGGTTCAGACTGCACATTCTAATTTCACAGAGAGAGAAGACAGCAGAGGGAGAAGACAGCTTTCACAATCCATTCAGTTTGTCTGGGCCAGGTTCCAGCTCAAGTTGCACAGATGAAAGAAAAATATCCCAACCTAACGTATGGTTTTCAGAATAGGATGTGACTGACCTAGCAGGATGAGCAGTTAGCAAAAAGTTTGAACATACAAGCTCCATTTTTAAATAATTTCTAAAACATTTTTTAACCCGAGGTCTTCCTTTGTTACTATTCAGAATTAACACAACAGAAGCTCTGAATATCAATTCTATTAATGATGTACAACAGAATCGATGAAAATCAAAATTGTGCATATTTATATCAATGGAAACATAATTCGCTGTTCCAAAATAAATCATTTCAATTCTCTATAAATCCCAGCTCAATATGAAAGATAAATATGATCTATTTCCGAGCAATAATTTCCTATCGGGCTAATTCAGTTTATCTCACAGCTTTTAATAATGTTGACCAGAGAACAGTGGCATAGAATTTCAATTGTTCTTGTTGAATTTCTGAGCAATCCTACCTTTCGGAAGTGCAGCTGGGGGAGCGGCTTTGAAGATAGATGTACCACTGCCAGGGAACACTAATAAGAACCCCACAATTGCATGCAGGGAAAGTTGTCATCATATGAGATTTAATTTGATTTGATTTGATTTATTATTGTCACATGGCTTAGTATACTGGGAAAAGTATTGTTTCTTGCTTGCCACATAGACAAAACATACCATTCATAGAGAAGGAAACAAGAGAGTGCAGAATGTAGTGTTACAGCCATAGCTAGGGTGTAGAGAAAGATCAACTTAATGTAAGGTAGGTCCATTCAAAAGTCTGACAGCAGCAGGGAAGAAGCTGTTTTTGAGCCAGTTGCTACATGGCCTCAGGCTTTTGCATGTTTTTGCTGAAGAAAGAAGGTGGAAGAGAGAATGTCTAAAGTGTGTGATGTTCTTAATTATACTGGGCGGCTTTGCTGAGACAGCAGGAAGTGTAGACAGAGTCAATGGATGGGAGGGTGATTTGTGTGATCGTTTGGGCTACATTTATGACCTTTTGTAGTTTCTTGCAGTCTTGGGCAGAGCAGGAGCCATACCAAGCTGTGATACAACCAGAAAGATTTTTTCTGTGGTACATCTGTAAAAGTTAGTGAGGGTCATAGCTGACATGCCAAATTTCCTTTGTCTTCTGAGAAAGTGGAAGTGTTGGTGGACTTTCTTAACTATAGTGTTGGTCTGAGGAGAAACAGGACAGATTGTTGGTGATCTGAACACCAACAATCTAGAAACTCTTGACCTTTCTATTTTGTCTTTGTTGATGTAGACAGCAGACTAACAGCCTCCCATCCATTGTCTCTGTCTACACGTCCTTCTGCCCCTGCTTTGCTGACACAGCAGGAAGTGTGGACAGAGTCAACGAATGGGAGAGCGATTTGCCTGATAAACTGGGTTGCATTCACAAACTTTTGTAGTAGTAGTTTATAGTTGAGGAATATGACCTTGCCACTCTCAGGGTGATGTTACCAGAGAGCGAGATGATGACATTTTCTTGGAGTTTCATCACGGTTACAGAGAGGAGGAGGGAGGAGCTTGGGGCAAAAGAATATGAATGAAATCCCGTTTGCCGTGCCTTCCGGCATGGGAGTTGGAGATTTACCAGGATGCTGCCTGGTATGGAAGGGCTGTCTTACGAGGAAAGATTGAACGCACTGGGGTTGTTTTCCCTTGAAAGATGTCGGCTGAGAGGGGATCTATTAGAGGTATATAAGATTATGAGGGGTATAGATAGAGTAAATGGTGGTAAGCTTTTTCCACCATTAGAATCGGATAGAACGAGGGGTCACGGCCTTAGGGTGAGGGGGGCTATGTATAAGACGAATATTAGAGGGCATTTTTTCACACAAAGGGTAGTGGGGGTGTGGAATGCACTGCCGAGTAAGGTGGTGGGAGCAGGCACGCTAGAGTTGTTTAAGGGTCTCTTGGACAGCCACATGAGCGGTCTGCAGATAGAGGGATATAGGAGGACTGTTTAAATACTTTATTTGTTTCCACAGGCTATTCGGTCCACCTTGTTGACCAACAAGGTGCATGCATTCGGCAGGACGTGCGAGGGCTGCTCTTGGATGTTACTTCAGGAGTGGCCTAGTGCTTCATGTCGTTAGTGTATGCTTAAACTGGACCATCAGATGGGCAACATGACAGCTCAGAGACTATCGCTGTTGCTGTGCAGACACATGGATTTGGGCCTGTGTCTGCGGGAGTTTGCGCGTTCTCCCCGTGGTTGCGTGGGTTTTCTCCGGGTGCTCCGGTTTCCTCCCACATCCCAAAAATGTGCTCTTAGGCTGATTGGGTAACAAATTGTCCCTATATTGGTCTCTATGTGTCATTAAGACGTTAGGACGGTGGCGCGGGCTCGTTGGGCCAAAGGGCCTGTTTCCCGTGCTGTGTTGTTCTTTCTTCTTTGTTCTTTGTTCTTGTTCCCATATTTCCGAGGAAACTGCAGTTAGGGAAAAGTTAAAGCATAGGATGGATGCTTCACTGAGGGAAGTTACGAAGGTAAAAAGTGCCCGAGATATAGCCACCTAGCTCCAAATAGTAGCCAGACCGGGTACAAACTGGATGTTCCAGTACAAAACCAAACGTCAGGCAGTTGTGGTGAGAGATTGGGTTGTGTCATCTCCTGAAAATATAGCTATTGCCATTGTCCCTCACAAAGGTGTGGAATCATGCTATGCAATCTTAACCTGTTAATCCACTGTTAAAGACCAGATCAGAAACTCTAAGCTTCATTATAAAGTTAGCTAGACCCTGACTTTGCATTTGAATTTGGCATTCAGGTGAGCATAAGTTGTTATCACTCCAGGTATGATTCAAGTAACCCACTAGGAAGTTTGTCCCAAAACAAATTTTATTTCAGCATACAGTTAGAATATAACAAAAAGAATTAGCATAACCTTTGGCAAATAAAATATTTAAACGTGACAAAGTATAATTCCTAACAATTAGCTATTTTTTGCAGTATCCCCCTTGGGCATGAATCCCTCCTTTTGAACCAGTAAGCACAGAAACCAAAGATCTTGACATCAGATGTATAGCCTTTTGACGCTTCTGAAGATTGATCCAGATGGATACTTGTCTTCTAATTCTCAGGTAGTAACTTCTAGAGAAATCTCCTCCCTTATACTGTGGAATCTCAAAGACAAAGGCAGATTCTTGGCAGATTCCAGTCTCCACTTCAGACAGAACAAGAGATACAGAGAAAAGAACCTCCCTCTGAAAACTTCAAAAGCAGACTGCTTCGAGTTCTCTGTGAAAGCTTAGCTGTACCCAATCATATGACCTTACCTGTCAAATGATCTAATCAAGCCCCACTCTACAATATCCCGGGGAAAACACAAATCAACAGAATCCTACATTGGTTCAGATTAAAACCAACAATTATGCTCCTGCAATAACACTACACTGACAACAATCCCACCCAGGCTCTACCCAAGTAACCCAATGTATTTACTCTGACACAAAGGGAAAATTTAGTATAACCAATCAACCTAACCCGCACATCTTTGGAGTGCGGGAGGAAATCAGAGTACTTGGAGGAAACATATGCAGACACAGGGAGAACATGCAATTTCTAACAGACAGTTACCCGAGGCCAGAATCTAACCCAGGTCCCTGGTGCTGTGAGGAAGCAGTGCCAAGCAGTATGCCACTGTGCCACCTTTAGACATCAAATTTCATTTAACACATTAAAAAAGCCTGATAAAGCCATGAAGGCGAATGAGGTTTTTGAGTTAACCGAGCTATATGTAACATACTGAATGATTTTCAGTATTTGATTGATTAAAATTAAATGACAGCCTTCTGTCTTTGTCATTGGCTGTTTACAACATGCCAGCGTTACGAATGACAATCATTTTTCTTGTTGTGGAATTGCTTCTTGCAAGTGTTAGAATAAAACCTCCTCAAGTGTGTTATTGGTGACCATCAGAATATCCAATTAAAACATTTGCTCCAAAGACAACTGTAAGCAGTCTTGTTGAGACCACAATTGAAGTTCTGTGTATTGTTTTACTTCTTAGAAGCATTACATTTAACTCAAAATCCGAACATTGTTCTGCCCCCCTCCATAGGTGCTGCCAGACCTGCAGAGCATTTCCAGCACTTCCAGCTTTTATCTGAGATTTCCAGTCTCTGCAATACTGTGCTTCTTTCTAAGGAAGGGTATGGTCTTCTCAGAAGGAGATTGATAATGGTGATGATTCTTGTCTGAGGTGGGGTGATTGACTAGACTGGGCCTATATTAGAACATAAAACATAGAACACTACTGCCTTTTGGCCCACAAGTTGTGCCCATCATATCCATACCTACCAGGCCATAGAACTATCTGTAACTCCCAATCCCATTGAATCCCATGTACTCATCCAGAAGTTCTTTTAAAAGACCCTAGTGAGTTTGCCTCTACCACCACCGACAGCAGCCAATTCCATTCACTCACTACCCTCTGAGTGAAAAACTTACCTTTAATATAGAACATAGAACATAGAACATTACAGCACAGTACAGGCCCTTCGGCCCTCGATGTTGCGCCGGCCAGTGGACCCTCTAACCTAAACTATTCCAATATCATCCATATGCCTATCCACCGAACATTTGAATGCCCCCAAAGTAGGCGAGTCCACAACTGCTGCAGGCAGGGCATTCCACGCCCTCACCACCCTCTGTGTGAAGAACCTGCCTCTGACATCCGTCCTATAACTACCACCTCTTAATTTAAAGTTATGTCCCCTCGTGTTGGTCATCACCATCCGAGGAAAAAGGCTCTCACTATCCACCCTATCCAATCCCTTGATCATCTTATACGCCTCAATTAGGTCACCGCGTAACCTTCTTCTCTCTAATGAAAATAACCTCAGGTCCCTCAGCCTTTTCTCATAAGGCCTTCCCACCATACCAGGCAACATCCTGGTAAACCTCCTCTGCACCCTTTCCAATGCTTCCACATCTTTCTTATAATGCGGCGACCAGAACTGTACGCAATACTCCAAGTGCGGCCGCACCAGAGTTTTGTACAGTTGTAACATAACCTCACGGCTCCTAAATTCAATCCCTCTACCAATAAAAGCTAACACACCGTACGCCTTCTTAACAACTTTATCAACCTGGGTGCCAACTTTCAAAGAGCTATGTACTTGTACCCCAAGATCCCTCTGCTCGACAACACTATTAAGGGTCCTTCCATTAGCCCTATATTTCATATGCCTGTTATTCCTACCAAAGTGAATCACCTCACACTTATCCGTATTGAATTCCATTTGCCACCTCACGGCCCAGCTCTGCAACCTATCTATGTCCCTCTGCAAACTGTAACATCCATCCTCGCTGTCTACAACTCCCCCCACTTTGGTATCGTCAGCAAATTTACTAATCCAACCCTCTACACCCTCATCTAGGTCATTTATAAAAATGACAAACAGCAGTGGCCCTAAAACAGATCCTTGAGGTACACCACTTGTAACTGCACTCCAGGTTGAATATTTCCCATCAACCACCACCCTCTGTCTTCTATCAGCTAGCCAATTCCTAATCCAAACTGCTAAATCACCTCCAATCCCATGCATCTGCACTTTCTGCAGTAGCCTACCATGGGGAACCTTATCAAACGCTTTGCTAAAATCCATATACACTACATCAACTGCCTTACCCTTATCTATCTCTTTGGTCACCTCCTCAAAAAACTCAATAAGGTTTGTGAGGCACGACCTACCCTTCACAAAAGATCTCCTCTGTCCTTGCTTCTCAGCACCTTAAACCTGTGTCCTCTCGTAGCGACCATTTCAGTCCTGGGAAATAACCTCCGAGAATCCACCCTATGTATTCCTCTCGACATTTTATAAACCTCTATCAGGTCCCCTCTCAACCTTCATCTCTCCAGGGAGGAGAGACCTAGCTCCCTCAACCTATGTTCATAAGACATGCCCCCCAATCCAAGCAACATTCTTGTAGATCTTCTCTATACCCTGTCAATAGCTTCCACATTCTTCCTGTAGTGAGGCGACCAGAACTGAACAGCATACAGTACTCCAAGTGGGGTCTGACAAGGGTCTTATAAAGATATTCTCCAGACTTTAGAAGAATGAGAGGTTATCTCATTGAGATGTGTCAAATCCTTTCAGGTTTGGCCAAATCTCCATTCACTACAGTGGGACAAGAGAATCTCAACCCTGGGCGAGGTCAGCGAATCCTGGACCATGTTCTTATTGATCTCACTGGGGGAGTTCAGAACTAGGGTTCATACTTTGAGGATAAGGGGTAAAACTTTTAGGACTGAGGTGAAGAGAAATTTCTTCGCCCAGAGGGCAGTGAATGTATTGAATTCACTCCCACAATAAGTAGTTGAGCCTAAAATGTTGTGTGACCTGAAGGAAAAATTAGATATAAAGTTCTTGAGGGTAAAGAGATCAAGGGATATGGGGGGAAGGCAGGATCAGGATATTGAATTTGATGATCAGCCATAATCAAAATGAATGGCAGAGCAGGCTTGAAGGGCTGAATGGATTCTAGTTTCTGTTTTTATGTTTCTATAAAATGAGTCAACTTCTTCCAGACTTGGCAGGGCAGATTCAGAGAGGCTTTTTGTAGAATCCAAAGCCAGGGGTCTCAGAGTACTAAGATGAGGAAGATTTCCTTCACTCAAAGAATTGTGAATCTTTGGAATTCTCTATTGCATAGAGCTCAGTGGGTGAATATCTCAAGGTTGACATGGATAGACTGGTTGACATCAAGAATAAGAAAGAAAGAAGTTGAAGTCTAAATTCAGATGTGATTATGTTAAATGACCAAGCAAGTTTGAGGGGCCATGTGATCTCATACTGACCTTATCTCTTCTGTTCATAAAGTATGAAACCATAGTTAACAAATCCCATGCGTCATTAGTGGGAAGTAATTTTGCATCCTACATCATTCCATGGGCCATAATCTGCATGAGTTTCACATTAAGGCAAAAAGCCCTCATAAACCACAGATACCTGAAGTTCAGACAAGGTCAGAGAACTTTGGAGGGATATCCAGTAGCTAATAACCAGCATTCATTTATTTTTAATTAACTGCTTTGATATTTTCAGAAATATTTTCTCCATCAAGAGGGAGACTAAACATGTTCCCTTGACATTCAACAGCATCATTGTTACTGGACTTATCACCATTCATCCCCTGGTGATAGCTATTGCTGGAAACTGAACTGAACCAGCCATATGAACACAGAGCAGATCAGAATCTGTGTATTCATTGCTGAGTAACTCACCCCTGACTCCATATCTCTGTTCCAAGGCACAAATCAGAAACATGAGGAAACAATCTTTGCCTACCTGTGTAGGTGTCGCTCCAAAATTATTTAACAAAATAACCTAATGTCATCAGAAGAAGCCATTCAGCCCATCGAGGTTGCTCTGCCATTTCGATAAGATCATGGTTGATCTGATAGTGGCTTAACTCTACTTTCTGCCTGCTTTCCATTGCCCTTGTTCTCTTGTAGATCAAATATATTCAATAACCAAGCCTCCACTGAAAAATTAACAGCCTTTTGAGAAAGTATGTTCCCCTCATTTCCATCTTCAATGGGAGACCCATTTACTTTTAAACTGTGCCTCCTTGTTTTAATTTTGCTGTAAAAGGAACCATCATCCCCTTGCCCTGTCAAGCCGCCCTCTCTGACAAGTTTCAAAAAGATTACCTCGGATTCTTCTAAATGCCAATGAGTATTGGTCCAACCTACTCAACCTTTCTTCATAAGGTAACTGCCTGATCCCATAAATCAGCTGAGTGAACCTTCTCTGAACTGGAATAAAATAGCTGCTCAGCTAATGGGTAAATTACTCTTTGCTTCAAGCCCTTAAAGAATCATTGAATCATGGAATATCTACAGTGCAAAAAAGACAGGCCATTTGGCCCATCTAGCCTGCACTGACAACAATTCCACCAGGTCCTCTCTCTGCATATTTACCCCATTAATCCCTCTGACACTAAGGGGCAATTTAGCATAGCCAATCCACCTAACCCACATATTTTTGAACTGTGGGATGAAACCAGAGCACCTAGAGAAAACCCATGCAGACACAGGGAGAACATGCAGACTCCACGCAGACAGTGACCTGAGGCTGGAATTGAACTCAGGTTATGGGCTCTGTGCGGCAGCAGTGCTAACCACTGTGCCACCGTGCCGTACCTTGAGTTTCTATATATTGTTTTAAATTGTGCAGAGATCAAACCTGTGCACAGGTGGTTTAACCACAATCCTGTATCAATTTATTTTTCTCCTTTTGTATTCTATTCTTTGAGACAGGAACCAAGGACATTGTTTGCGCCTATTTCCACAGGGAAAGAATTCACTCAAAATCAGTCACAAAAACCTCCGAGCCGCTTTGTTTGAAAACCTTTCAATGCAGCAGTTCATTTCAAAAGATGTCAGATACAAGGCTGATTAAAAAAATGAAATTTAGAAAAGGCGTTATATGACTTCAATTCTGATGTTTGCTCTGAAGATTAAATTTTATTACAAACTTCTGTTAATAACTTGCCTGTTGAATCAGCTATTGCTAGCAAACCCTCAGATTCTGTCCCCTGTCACTGTACAAAATGGCACAGAACATTCCCCGGTCGGGTGGTTAGGGTTCCTCATGTGTCTTGGTTGGTCAGACACCAGCGCCTGAGAATCTTTGGAACCTAGGAACAGGAGTAAGCCATTCAACCCATCGAGCCTGTTCCATTACTTATTCAGATCATGGCTGATCTGTGGCTCTTTACTATCTCTGCTTAACAAAAACGTATCTATCTCAGTTTTAAAATTAGCAACTGATCTGGCATCAACTACCTTTTGTGGAAGAGAATGACAAACATCGGCCATCCTTTGTGTGTAGAAGTGCTTCCTAACATCTTTCCTGAATGGTCTGGTTCTCATAGGATAAATGCTATTGTCTTAGAATCCCTACACGCAGAAGGAGGCCATTTGGCCCTTCATGTCTGCACCAGCTCTCCAACCTCACTACCTTAACTCCATGTATTTGCCCCACTAATCCCTCTAACATTCACAGCTTGGTATATTGTAGAGGGAATTTACCGTGACCAATCCATCTAACCTGCATACCTTTGGTGTGTGTGTGGGAAAACCAGAGCACCCAGAGGAAACTCACCCTAACACGGGAGAATGTGCAGAGTTCACACAGACAATCTCCCAAGGCTGGAATCGAATCTTGATTCCTGATGCTGTGACACAGCGGTTCTAATCATTGTGCCACTGTACCACCCGATACTTTGAACTGGAGATGGGGATAACGCAAGTATTTTCATCATCACAATGGAAGACAAAAACTTTCAATGTCATATTTATCCAATTTGCTCACAAGACTCCAGTTTGAAAGAATATGCTGAAATGAATAGGATTCTGGACTCATATTAGGGCACAACTACACAAGAGATTGACCAGCAAGACTGTAGGAGATTGCACTCTCAAATTAAGGAAAACCTCTTATCGTTGTGAATGTGGTATAACTTACAAATCAACCTCAGAGATACATCTAGATGAAGCCTAGAGAACAATCAAATCCACACTAAGGTTTGAATGAACTCAATAAGCTCACAAGGGTCGAGGCATGTGATAAGGATGGATAAGATATGATAAGGTGTTAAATGGCAGCTGAAAATTGCAAGGGAGCTCTTTCCTTGAGCCAATGGAGGAAGTCCACGAGACTTGAGGTGGCCAGGTTCATGGTCTCTGAATCAGAACTGCAGATGTTGTGGTTGCTATGGTAGCCACCAATGATTTAAGTATCCCCATTTCCAGTGAAAGTGTTCTGCGTACGGGAAAGCTGGTCATATCCAGATGTTAGAGTAATGGAAACATTGATGCTTCAGGTCAAAGCCATGATACATCTAGAGCACAAGGACAGGGGATTTACTGATGGGATTAGTATTCTTACAGGTTGATAAATCATCCAGACTGATTGAAATGCACTCCAGGCCTTCCTTGAAGACAGCACAGTGGTTGGCACTGCTGTCTCACAGTGCCAGGGATCTGTGTTCTAATCCCAGCTTGGTTGTTCTCTTTGCAGAGTCTCCACGTTCTCCTTGTGTCTATGTGGGTTTCATCCAGGTGCTCTGGTTTCCTCCAAAAGACGTGCTGATTAGGTGCATTGGCCATGCCAAGTTCTCCTTTGGTGTACCCGAACAGGTGCTGCAGTGTGGTGACTAGGGGATTTTCACAGTAACTTAATTGCAGCGTTAATGTCAGCCTACTTGTGATACTAATAAATAAACATAAAAGTAAAGAAGGCAGGGAGGAAATAATAGTGTTTGATCAACATTTTCAAGTCCTCATCAGATGTAGTCTGGAAGTTTGGAGCACCACTAAAGTTATATCCTTGTTTAAAATGGAAGTGAGGGTAAACCGAATAATTAGAGGCCAATCCCTTTAACCTCAGCAGTGGCAAATTATTGGAATCAATTCTGAGAGAGCTAGGATATACTGTGATTTGGAAAAACAAAGAATCATCAAGAATAGCCTGCATGGATTTGTTAAGGTAAGGTCAGTTGAGTGAAATTTTTGAGAAGGTAGTAAGTGTAGTTGATGCTGCGTACATGGATTTTAGCAAGGCTTTCAACAAGATCCAAAAAGTAGAAAAAACAGCAGCAACCAGGAGAATGTAGCAAACTGGGTACAAAATTGGCTCAATGACAGGGGAAAAAAGTGTAATTGACCATGGATGCTTTTGAAACTTCAGGCACTTTCCAGCGGGATGCCGCATAGTTCAGTATTCAGTGTCCTGCCTTTTGAGGTATATATTTATGATTTGGGCTTAAACTTAGGAAGAATAACAAAGAAGTTTGCAGCGATGTGGTTAGTAGTGAGGAGGATTGCTGTGAGCTACAGGAAGATTTCAATGGACAGGTCCAGTAGCAGAAACTCAGAGAGAAGGTGGCAGCCCAGAGAAGTGTGAGATGATGTATTTGGGCAAGTCAAGCCCAGCAAGAATTACACAGTAACTTGGAGGATTCTGAGAGGTTTAGGGATCTAATGACTTTGGACTGAGTGTCCACAGGTCTCTAAAGATAGCAGGACAGGTCACTAAGATGGTTAAGAAGGCATGCAGAATTATTTTATTTATATGTCTATGTGAAGTTTGCACATTCTCCCTATGTCTGCATGGATTTCCTCCGGGTGCTCCGATTTCTTCCCACGTTCCAAAGATGTGCTGGTTAGTTGGGTTGATCCTGCTAAATTGACATTGGTGTCAGAGGGATTACATAGAAACATAGAAATGTAGAAACACAGAAGATGGGAGCAGGAGGAAACCACTGACCACCACCCCACCCCCCCACCCCCCCCAAGCTTGCTCCACTATTCATCACGATCATGGCTGATCATCCAACTCAATAGTTTAATCCTGTTATTTCCCCATAACCTTTGATCGCATTTACCCCAAGTGCTATTTCCAGTTGCTTCTTGAATGCATTCAATGTTTTCACATCAACTCCTCCTTGTGATAATGAATTCCACAGGCTCCCTACTCTTTGGGTGAAGGAATGAGTCCTCACCTCTA
Organism: Sphyrna mokarran; assembly: GCA_024679065.1. NCBI lineage: Eukaryota > Metazoa > Chordata > Chondrichthyes > Carcharhiniformes > Carcharhinidae > Sphyrna > Sphyrna mokarran. The sequence goes on along the minus strand of JAGIQG010000014.1, from coordinate 77,993,684 downwards.
TCCCAAATGGTCTACTCTGAATCCTCAGACTGTAATCCCTTGTTCTAGACTCTCCCCACCATCAGGAACATCCATCTTCTATCTACCCTGCCTAGCCTTGTTAGAATTTTATAAGTCTCTATAATATTCCCCCCTCATTTATCTGAACTACAACAAAAACAATCCTAATCTAGTCCTCCTAATCTCTCCTCATAAATCAGTCCTGCCATCGCTGCAATCAGCCTGGTAAACCTATTAGCAGGGTAAATATGTGAGGTTGCGGGAATAGGGCCTTGGTGGGATGGTGGTTGGTGCAGACTCAATGGGCCAAATGGCCTCCTTCTGCACTGTAGGGATTCTATGATACTGTGACTCTATATACCGAGATATAGAAATAACAGACAAGTCATGTTGAAATGGTCATTGATTAGGTAGCATCTTGAGTACTGTGTACAGTTCTGCTTACATCATTATATAAAAGATGTGACTGTTTTAGAAAGAATGCAGAGGAGATTGATAAGGATGTTGCCAGGACTGGAAAAATGCAGCGATGAGGAAAATGAGACAGTCTGGGATCGTTCTTCTTAGAATAGAGGAGGTTGAGGAGAGATTTGATTGAGATGTACAAAGTTGTGAGAGTCTTGGATAGGGTGGGTGGGAAGGGCCAATTTATTATAGAATCCCACCCATGGGACCACAATCCCACACAGGCCTTATATCCGTCACCTCACACGTGTACCGTCCTTAACCCCCTGACACTAGGGTCAATTTAGCATGGCCAATCAACTTAACCAGCATGACTTTGAACTATGGGAGGAAACCAGAGCACGCGGAGGAAACCCACACAGACACAAGGAGAATGTGCAAACTCCACACTGACACTGACCCAAGGCCAGAATTGAACACAGTTCCTTGGCGCTATGAGGCGGCAGTGCTAACCACTGTGCCACCGTGCTGTCCCTTTAGCACAGAGGTCAGTGACTGGGATTATGAGTTTATCTTGAGTATTGCTGAGAAAGGAGACACCAACAAATCCCCAGAATTGATGATTTCAAAAGAGTAAAAGAAGAGCAGCTGTGCACTGAACAAACAAGAGGGTTTGAATTATTTTGGAGTGACATTGTAATTGCATTGCTGAAGATTTCTTTTATTCAATATTTGTACTGGAGTTTCACTCAGACTTGTTGATGAAGGACTTGCTTCAAGATAGCACGAGAGATACTGATGGTAACAACCAAGGCAGATGCCCATTTTGAACTGTGTTTATCTCGAAGAATAACACACACAAAAGGAAGTTACTAACCCGCTGCATGGTTGGATATGCCATCTTTGCAATGAGCACCTGAAGTTTTTAGAGTTTAAAGTTTATTTATTAGCATCACAAGTAGGCTTAGATTAGCACTGCAATGAAGTTACAGTGAAAGTTCTCTCATTGCCACATTCTGGAGCATGTTTGGGAACATTAAGGGAGAATTTAGCATTGCCAATGAACCCTAAACATTATGGTTTTTGAAATCTCTGACAAACTGGGAGTCTAAATTGAAAGCAAAACATTCTGGACAGGCACAGGAGCACAGTCAGCAGCAGGAAGATGGTTTATTGTTCTTGGTGAGAGTTTCTATGAGCGGGAAAGAGAGAAATGGGAGCACTGGCCATTACTACACTAGAATTTCTGCCCACCAATCTCAATGGTGAAGTCTTCCTTGAGTTTTGTGAATTGTAACATTATAAAGGAATGAGATAATTCTGACAGATCTTTTAAAACATGTTATTTGAGAAAGTATTTACCCCAATGATTCAACAGAAGAAATGTTCCAAAGATATAAGGCTAGAATTTTCCAGTCCTTCCCACCCACGGGATCTTCCGGCCCCTCCAAAGTTGACTCCCGGTGGCAGGATGAGTGAGCCATATGAATCCTTATCCACTTCAGCGGGACTGGAAGATCTACCGGCAGTCAAAAGCAAGCCGACTGTGCTGTGGGAAAATCCAACATTGAGGATGAAGAGGCTGGAAAATGTGAGTTGCCTCCAATATGTGCAGAGAGGAGGGGAGGTAGGAGGTTGAGAGTGGACGGGTAGGGGCGAGTAGGCGTGGGGCTGGAAAATCCCAAACTCCAGCCATAATGATGCGGAGGAATCTTTACCAATTTTCCCCTAGTCATAGAATCATAGAAACCCTACAGTGCAGAAAGAGGCTATTTGGCCCATTGAGTCTGCACAGACTACAATCCAACGCAGGCCTTGCCCCCTTATCCCTACATATTTACCCTCTAACTTATGCACCTCAGGACACTGAAGGGGCAATTTTAGCATGGCCAATCAACCTAACCCGCACATCTTTGGACTGTGGGAGGAAACCGGAGCACCCAGAGGAAACCCACGCAGACAGAAGGAGAATGGGCAAACTCCATGACAAAAGCTGGGAATCAAATCCAGGTCACTGGAGCTGTCAAGCAGCAATGCTAACCACTGTGCTAACATGCCACCCCAAAATATACATCTCCCCAGATGGGACATGCACCCATAATCCCTGGCTTAGGAGGCCAGTGCCTTATTCATTAAGCTACTGGAGCTGTCAATTACTCCAATATCCTGCGATGAATAAGGGAACACAAGGGATTCATTTATCCTTTAGTTGTACATGCCACTAAACTGAATGATCTGCAGCTTTACTCTAGCTGTCTACCTTGGATTTAGACCTTTTTGATTCTTTGACCATTAGGGTTCTACCAGTTGTGAACTTTGCCAGTGACTCCCCCCAGCCTCAGCAGTTTTTTGCAAGCAGAATATTACAGATTTCCTGCTGCTTTTTTAAAACAGTTCTTTCTAATATCATCGCTGATTCGTTCAGCTCTATTTTTAAGGCTATTCTCCTTTGTTTTAAACCACTCCTACTCCCACCGCAAGAGGGAATAGTTTCTCTATCAGCTGCATTAATCATCTTAAAACAATCCAGTCAGACCATCCATTAAGCTGTTAATGTGAGCTTCTTAACCTTGTTCTTGCTTTGTGAGCCATTTCGCCCACACGAAACCCATGTGGATATTCTTTAACCACCAGGTGAATGCTGCTATACCAAGTCCCTGTCAGTCTCATGCCAAGAAAGCGGGTCAGAGAATTGGCATTTTTTAGGATTGCCAACCCTCCAGGATTTCCCAGGAGTGTCCAGGAATTGAAAATCAATATCCAGGACATCGGAGAGACCTGATAAAGAAGCAGCGCTCCGAAAGTGATTCCAAATGAACTTGTTGGAACTTTAACCTGATGTTGTGGAACATTTTACAGGACACTGCTGTATGAGACTCTGGAGAACATCATCAGCATATTGGAATAGTTTGGTTTCATGTCTTTTCCTCTGGTAATTCTTGGGCATAAAAATGGAGAAAGAGATGTGGTCGGTTGATCATCCAGCAAACTCCAATCGAATAATGAGTCTTTTAGTTTTCCCGTTGATGTCGGAAGGCAGAGCAGCACAAGGTTGAATGCGTCAGCTGGAGTGTGGAGTATGGAGGGATAACTCATTTGATGAAACCTCCAGAGATAGATTTAATCACAGTTGGCATCCCTAGTTACAGCAGTGAAAGGGTGTGTTTCTGAATGGAGGGTTGTCTCCTATCCATGCACCTTCCTGACACAGTGCCCCACTGGGATTTGAATCAATCCTTAAACCCAGTATCAGTGCTGGTTTGCAGATAGCTATGAGGACAATCAGAGATCACACTAGGATACAGATCGATTAGAGACTTGGGCAGAGAGATGGCAGATGGAATTTAATCCAGACAAATGTGAGGTAATGAATTTTGGATGGTCTAATATAGATAAGAATTATACAGTAAACAGTTGAACCCTTAAGAGTATTGATAGGCAGAGGGATCTGGGTGTGCAGGTACACAGGTGACTGAAAGTGGTAATGCAGGTGGAGAAGGTAGACAAGAAGGCATACAGCATGCTTACCTTCATCGGTCGGGAGACTGAATTTAAAAGTTGACAAGTCATGTTGCAGAACTGCAGTTAAACCGCACTTGGAATATAGCGTTCATTTTTGATTGCCACATTATCAAAAAGATGGGAGGCTTTGGAGAGGGTACAGAAAAGATTTACCAGGATGTTGCCTGGTATAAAGGGCATTAGCTATGAGGAGAAGTTGGAGAAACTTGTCTTGTTCTCATTGGAACAATGGAGGTTGAGAGGAGACCAAATAGAAGTCTACAAGGTTATGAGGGGCATGGACAGAATGGATGGTCAGAAGCTTTTCCCAGGGTGGAAGAGTCAATTACAAGGGGGCGTAAGTTTTAGGTGCGAGGGGCAAGGTTTAAAGGAAATGTATGAGACGTGTTTATTTACACCGAGGGTGATGAGTGCCTGGAACTCGTTGTCAGGGAAGTAGTGGAAGCAGTTACAATAGTGAGTTTTAAAGGGTGTCTTGACAAATACTTGAATAAGATGAGAATAGAGGGATATAGTCCCCGGTGGGGTGGGGTAGGGGGTTTTAGTTCAGTCAGGCAACATGGTTAGTGCAGGCTTGGAGGGCTGAAGTGCCTGCTCCTGTGCTAAAATTCCCTTTTTTTTGTTCTTTGTTCCTGTCTCCTGTCCATGCACCTTCCTGACACAGTGCCCCACTGGGATTTGAATCAATATTTAAACTCTATGAGGGTTACGTTGACGATAGACCATCGGCCTGAAACATTAACAGATCTTGTCTCCACAGATGTTGCCAATATTTCCCAGCGCTTTCAATTTTTCTTCATCATCAATGTCTCTCCCCATGGTTTTGATGTGCTTCTCTTCCACTCTGTTTGAGTTTATTTATGAGTGTCACAAGTAGGTTTACATTAACACTGCAGTGAAAATCCCCTGCTATTCTGCTGTCACCATTTATACCTTTTACAGTCATATACTTGTCTCATTAAATTCTGCCTTGTATAATCATTTTTTGCTCTTTAAATTCATTAAAGGGGTTAATAGGCTAGACATAGACAAGAGGTTTCCAATTGTGGATACTCAGAATTAAGGACTTTAAATGCAAGGTAGTCACCAATAAAGTGAATTATGTATTCAGGAGAAACCTCTTTACCCATGGAACATATCTACTATGAAGGGTTAACTGGTAGAATATGCTAAGGTATGGCACAGGTGATGGTGTGCCATTGACAATAATCAGTCATGTGTTAGAGATTTTCAGGAGAGAGGGAGAGGTTGGAACCATGCCAGACAGCAGCATGCCTATCCTCATGGAATCATAGAGTCTCTATAATGCAAAAGGAGGCCATTTAACCCATTGAATCTGCACCGACAATTCCACCCAGGCCACATCCCCGTAATCCACACATTTACACTACAAATCCCCTTGATGTGAAGGCTCAATCCAACATGGCCAACCAGCTATCCCACACAACTCTGTAACTGCTTCAATGCTGTGTTAATGCACAAGCATTAAGCAGATACTGAAGTATGTCCATAATCTGTCTAAAATTCAAGTCCCTTCTTTGCCTAGAATCTAAGACATAAGGACCCATGGCAGGATCTTCTCGTCCCCTCACTCCCAGCTCCCCCACCACCCCCACCTACCCTGCAGCCTGTTTCTTGACGGTGAGAGGCAGCCCACCAATGGCTTTTGGTACTATGAATGTAACCTCAACTCCACGCTCCCACCTGTTCCATAACCTTTCAATCCTCCCAAGCCCTCACCCCATCCCACTTACTTACCAAGAATTTATCTAGCTCTGTCTTAAAATATGTGCAACTTCCACCAGCTTTTTGAGGGAGGGAGTACTTCATTGCTCCTGAGCACTCAGTATCAGGGAATTCAATAGCAAGGAACTGTTGGGTCTAAATTCTTTCACCAATTCATAAGCTTGTAAAATATTGGAGCAGAATTAGGCCATTTGGCCCATCGAGTTCTCCTCTGCTACTTGATCACGGCTGATATGCTCTTCATCCCCATTTTCCTGCCTTTCCTACCTAATCGAAACATATAAGATGATTAGAGGTTTAGATAGGGTGGACAGTGATAGCCTTTTTCCTAGGATGGAAAAAGCTAGCATGAGGGGACACAGCTTTAAATTAAGGGGTGATAGTTATAGGACGGATATCAGAGGTAGGTTCTTTACCCAAAGGGTGGTTCGGGAGTGGAATGCCCTGCCTGCAGCAGTTGTAGATGCGCCAAGTTTGGTGGCGTTTAAGAGGTTAGTTGATAAGTATATGGAAGAGAAGGGAATGGTTTAGTTTGGAGGGGCATTGCTTTTTATATTGGTCGGCGCAACATCGAGGGCCGAAGGGCCTGTTCTGTGCTGTAATGTTCTATGTTCTATGTTCTATGTTCTTTTCCCCATGACCCTTCAACCCATTACCAATTGAAAATCTTTCTAATTCCTCCTTCAATTTATTCACTCATCGCACTTTCAGTTAGCGAATTCCACAGATTCACAACCATTCGGGAGAAGCAGTTTCTCCTAAACTCTGTTTTAAATTTGCTATCCCTTATCCTAAATCTATGACCTCTCCTGCTAGGATGTTCCACAAGAGGAAGCTTCTGCTCCACGTCTGCTTTATCTCTCACCACAGGCCCTGTTCCAGCCCCCTGGGCGATATAGTTTGCACTGAAGCATAATGGGAACAAGATCTCACTGAGCAAAAGATGCTCATGGCTCCTGCACAGCCGCCCCATTAATTATCTGGAATTGTCTTTAAACAAACAAATCAAGCCTTGTATAGACAGGTCCAAGCACAAGTCCTTATATTTTTGTGAAACATTTGTTAAATCTTAAACAAACCCTTCAAGCGTGCCTCAGGTTAAATTGCTGCCAGGAAAAGTTCTATTTTGATTTTGTAATCACTGACTGTCTGCGATGCTGCTTGAAGTGTCAATGTATCAATTTTCAATAAACCTCGCTGCCTATCATGTTGCTTTCACAAAAATATTGATTTTACTTTGTCGATTTTATTTCATGGAAAGTTGATGACCTCAAACATATTTTTTTTAATTCACCCAAAGAAACCAAAGCATTGTACAGTGGAGTTCAGGAATTAAACCTTACTTTTTTTGAAGATAGTTTGCCTTTTATCTACCCTGAACCCTTGTGTGTTACTCACGTGACATCACTGCCTCTCGTTCTTTACCTTTTGAAAGCGCAACATCACTTCCCCAATTCTGCTTGTTTCATGTTCATAACGTTTCCAATAAGTTAAGGCTCCGATGCCCATGAAAAGAGCGAGTACAGGACTGATTCCTGGGAAATCAGGATTCAAGGTCTGGAATGGCCTTCCCATGGGGGATTAAAATCTCTGGGAGAATCAAAGAACTGTGATGAGGGGAATTGGAGGCTTCCGTGGTTAGCTAGATGGACCAATTAGCCTCCTGTCATCTCTCTTTCTCTTCATCTCTCCATTTGGTATGGTCACAGATGCCCTTTTGTGTTAACTTCCTCAATAAAGGAATGAAGATGGAGTGACTGCTCCCTCTGTTCTCCCGATGCCATCCTGATCAGTGGATACAATGCACTGATGAACTCCAGATCTTTCTTAATCATGGATTAGAGCCAGGCCTTATATAAAATGAAACATGAGAATTGGAGCATTAGCAACAGAAAGAGGTCATTCAGCCTGTTTTGGGATTTAACAAGCATGTGCTATTTGAGTACAATCTGCCTATTGTTAACAACCAAAGGAACATGCCACTTGGTTCATTCAACCAATCCCTGGAAGTACAGCTTACAAACTTATCATGCATCACCATTGAAATTCACCAACAATGCCTATTGCTAACTGCAATTCTGTGATTGGGCAGCACTTGCTAAACAAAACTGAGTGTGCTAATAGCTACACTAATAACCAGTTTCAGATAACCAGTTGAGCATAGAATCATAGACTCCGTACAATACAGAGGAAGGCTATTTAGTCCAAGCCTTCACCGACAACAATCCTCTGGAACCTCACATATTTACCCCATTAATCCCTCTAACCTACACATTCGGGGCACCAAGGGGCAATTTAGCACGATCAATCCACCTACCCTGCACGTCTTTGGTCTGTAGGATGAAACTGGAGCACCTGGAGGAAACCCATGCAGACACAGGAAGAATGTGCAAATTCATACAGACAGTGACCCAAACTGGAAATCAAACCCAGATCCCTGGCACTGTGAAGCAGCAGTGCTAATCATTGCGCTACCGTGCTGCCCTGGAAGTGACATAGGAGCGCATGCTTTGCAAACAAAATGAATGTATTCAAGGCTTACATTTTTCGAATTACTCAGGAGCTTGTGGTGCTTTCTCTATGGCAATGTATCGACCAATCAGAGTTCACTTACTAACCGATGAGCGTATTTTTCTCCTGTGGAGTAAATTGTCGTGATTGTTTGAAAGTTGACATTCTCGATGAGTGCAAGGTGAAAATCTTTAGCAAAATGACTTTCTTTTCACCAATGTCTCAGAATATGGGGGCAGTCATTTAGGGCAGAGATGAGGAGAATTTTATTTGTTGAGAGGGCGGTTTTACCTTTGGAATTCTTCACCTCAGCGGGGGCAGTGGAAACTCAGTTATTGAGTATGTTTATGATAGAAATTGATCAAAGGCATCAAAGGGATGTGGGGCTAGAGAGAGAAAAATGGCTTTCAGGTGGACAGAGAGTTGTAATCTGGGAGAATGGCTGAGCAAGCTTGAATGGCCAATCGGTTTACCCCCTTCTCCAATTTCTCATGTTGCTAAGCAGGTTGCCAAAGGCAGGATACTGACAAAGGTGCTTTGGATCAGGAATCAACACAAAGGGAAGGAGGGTTCTGTTATAGTCATACGGCTTCAATAATTAAGGGATACAAGGCATCGTCTACATTGAACAAGGATCCAGAAGAGAGTGTCATCTTCTCTTGGTATAAATTGCAGATATCTTCAAACAACTGGAGAGAAACTTGGAAAGGAGTGTGTGAGATCCAGTGGTGATCATTCATGTTAGGACCAGTGACTTTGATGATTTCAAGCAGTTATTGGATAGGCACGTGGAGCAAACCAGAATGACAGAGAGTGGGATAGCTTGATCTTGGGATTGGACATAGCTCAGCACAATACCGAGGGCCGAAGGGCCTGTAATGTGCTGTACTGTTCTATGTTCTATGACTGCGGAAACAGCAGGGAGGAGGTACTGTTAAGATAATCTCAGAACTGATCAATTCAATTTTAAAAAAGTCAATATTTCATGGATAATAATCAACTCCATACCCATGCAGTAATTAGCATGCGGGTAGGCAAAGGAGGTGAGTGTGCGGCTGAAAGATTGATAGGGAAGAAAGGGTTCAGTGGCGAAAGGCACTGGTACCAATACTGGGGCAGGAAGAAGCGTATCCCTGGGTTCACCTCCACCTGCAGAAGGATGGAAGCAGCAGCTGAGCAGAAAGGAGGAATCAGGCAGGCGTTAGAGCTTCCAACCCAGCAACAGAGGGAGAGAGGATTGAGTGAAAGTAACAAAATATGAAGAGAAAACAAATAGGAGATGAAAGCAAAGATTAGGAAAAGGTCAGAATCAAGATGACCAGTGGGACTTTCCAACTACCGGCGCTCCAAGCCCAGAAGTCCCCACCCAAGCTCAGCAGAACTTTCAATGTCCCACTGAGGTTTCTGTCTTGCCTGCTCCAATATTGGCAGTAGGCAAAACCCAGGATTTCTTCAACCAACAGCTGGAGAATTACCACTGCTGCCAGTGAGAACAAAGAATTTGGCACTCAGCCAAATCCTCAATCAGTGCAGTGGGAACAGAGAATCTCAACTGTGGGCATAGTCAGGGAATTAAGGTAATTTATTTGTCACAAGTAAGGCTTACATTGCAATGAAGTTACTGTGAAATTCCCCTAGTCGCCACATTCCTGCATGTTCTGGTCAACAAGCAACCAGCTTTCAGATTGTGGGAGGGAACCGGAGCACCTGGAGGAAACTCACGCAGACACGGGGAGAACGTGCAAACTTCACTCAGATAGCAACCCAAGCTGGGAATCGAATCCGGGTTCCTGGCACATGAGGCAGCAGTGCTAACCACTGTGCCGCCATGCCACTCACAAGGACAAACCAGACCTGAGTCTGCTTACCTTTGGAGATCAAATGGGATTGGGCATTTTCAAACAAGTATGCCAGTAGGCTGTTGAATCTATCCCAATGTGGTTGTTATTGCAACAGAAGCCTAAAAGAATGGGTAAAAAGTAAAACAAAAGGAACCACAATTACCAATGTATTAAATTGCGTGTGTACCAATTCCAATATAAAGTAGAAAAACTGAAAGTAATCGTTTGTAACAAGGAGTCAGATGTAGTCGGAATAACAGAACCATGGCTACATAAATGACAGAGCAGGATACTAAATATTGCAGATTAGCATATATCAGAAAGGATAGGGAAGGATCAAGAGGAATTTGAATCGCTGTACTAATTAGCGATAATTTAACAGCAGTGGATCAAAGAGACATTAGTAACAGCAGGTTAGAAACAGAATCCATATGGATTGAAGGAAAAGATAAGAAGGAATCGATCATGCTAATCTGTGTACACTACAAGTCACCAGCAAGGAGGTCGATGTAGAAAAATATAAACAAGGATATGAAATGGGTAAAGGACCAAAAATAATAATCATATTTTAACCAGCCTCAAATAAACCAGCAAAAAGGGGCAACACAAAATGGCCAAGTGATTGGAGACTTCACAAAACATGTCAGATTCCATTCTTACCCAGCAGGTAAGGAGAGCAGTAAGAGAGGGAGCACTGTTAGGTCTAGTAATGGTAATAAACCAGAAGGAAAAAGAGAAATAAGTATCAAAGGGCATCCAGGTAATGGTGATCACAGCACAATAACGTTCAGGTTGAGTTGTATTCGAGTAAGTTAATTGCCAAAGTTATAAATTGTGAATAAATTGATTTTAAGCAGATGAGAGTGATAATTGCACTGGAGGGGGAAGAGTGGAAGCGGGAAGGATTGACTTGGAAATAAAGAAACACAACAATAGTGAGGAACATTTAAAATAATGGTGAACAGACACAGGACAAATATATCCCACTAAGAAAACAGAAAGAAATTGACCAGTTCCAACACACCAGAAATGAATGAATGAAGTAAGAGTAATATCCAAAGTAAAGAATACATACAGTAGGTACAGAAATAACAAGGAATGGTTGACAAGAGGGAATATGAAATATGTTAAGAAAGAATTATCAATAAAATTAACAGGAGAACAAGAAGCTGTCAAATATGATTTGTGGATCATGGGTGTCACTGGCTGGTCAGCATTTTTTGCCCATCCCTAGTTGCCCTTTGGAGAATAGAGAGGCAACTACGTTGCTGTGGCTCTAGATTCACATGGAGGCCAGTCCTGGTAAAGGACATTAGTGAACCAGATGGATTTTTGCTACATTGACAGTGGTTTCATGGTCATTAAATATTTTCCAGATTTTTTTAAATTGAATTCAAATTCTACTTTCTGCCATGGTGGGATTTGAGCCTGGGTCCCCGGGAACATTAGTCACATTTCTCAATTAAGAGTCTAGTGATAATGTGACTCGGCCATCAGCTCCCTTGTCAGGTTCAAGTAACCAAATGGATATCAAAATTGCTACTAAAAAGAGAACATAAAGTTAAAAGACTCAGACTGGAAGTAGGATTAATCATTCTTCATACGGGCTTCAATAACTTGAGATATGGAATCAAAAATACAATGGAGAATTTGTGGATAACATTAATTTAGGCAGTGTAGTTAATAATGGAGGACTGTGATAAAATACAGGAAAACATTTAACAACAGTATCAACATTTAATAAAGAAATGAACTTCAGTGTAGGTAAGTATGGTATTTTGGGTAGAAAGTTAGAGATTTTTCTTTGGAATATAAATGTCCAACCGGGGCAAAGAGACAGAGAGGCTTGAATACTAAATTACTAATAGTGGTGATATCGGCAAACACATCCATGAAAAGAACAAAGCATGGAGATTTATTTCGAGAGGTGTAGAATTGAAAAGCCAAAAATTTACACGACACTCTTTTGGAATCTTGGTAAGACCCAGCTTGGAATCCAAGGCACAGTTTTGATCTCCATATTATTAAAAAGGGAAGCAGAGGTGCTCGTCCAAAAAATGCTTTTTATGTGAGAAATGTGGGGTGACGTGGTGGTCCATTGGTTAGCACTGCTGCCTCACAGTGCCAGGGACCCGAGTTTGAATGCCGACTTCAGTTACTGTCTATGTGGAGTCTGCATGATCTCCCCATGTCTGTGTGGGTTTACTCTGGATGCTCCGGTTTACTCCCACAGTTCAAAGGTGTGCAGCTTAGGTGTATTGGCCACGCTAAATTCTCCCTCAATGTAGCTGATTAGGCGCTGGAGTTTGGCAAATAGGGGATTTTCACACTAACTCCATTGCAGTGTTAATGTAAGTCTACTTGTGACACTAATAAATAAACTTTAATGTGGTAATTGAGAGATTATCCATGTCAGGAAGGAATGTCCAGGCTGAGGATCTTTTCTTTGTTCCGGAAATTGAGCAATCACCTTATAGAAGTCTCTAAAAAGAAGGAAGAGATGAGGCGGTATATTCCCAGCACCTGCCAAAGATTGATTGTGGGTGGGAATAGCAGTGTTACTGCTTTCAATAACAACCTGTTATATTGTCCTGGACATCGAAGAGGAACACAAGTGCTGGGTCCTGAACGGAGCACTAGAGTTTAGTCCCTCCATAAATCAGGACGTCATTTTTAAAGGCCATTTGAATGCAAAGCAGTTCATCTGGAACTGCCTCACACCCCTGCATGCACATTCCCCCAGAACCACCTCCGGGCATTGCCCTTCCCTCCAGCACTACCAGGCAGTTTCCCTGACACTGCCCACAACATGTCCTCATTGGAATACCAGGGAGCAGTTCCCAGACAGTGCCAGCGGGCATTGCCCAGTATCGACCCTCTTCCCCCCAAGTGATACGCTCACTGACATCAGAGAAGTGGCATCTTTCCCAAAATTCAACATCAGAGATAACATTTAAGTAAATAATCATCTCGTTATCAGATCTCTATGCGTAGGCAATGAGTTCCAGATCATGGCAATGTCTAAAACAGTTCTTCCAAACCACTTTCCAAATCTATTGCCCAAAATCTTAAAACTGTGTCCCCTTTGTCTTTGCACCGTACCCTAATGGAACAGTTCTCCTTACTCATCTCATCCAAACCTGTAATAATCTTACTAAATCTCCCCTGAATCTTTATACCAAGATGAACAACAGCACCTTTCCAACTTAACATTGGAGCTAAAACGCTCTACTCCCTGGGACCATTCTGGTAAATCTCCTCTTCACCTTCTCAAGCACTCTCACATCCTTCCTAAAATGTAGTGACTGGAATTGGACTCAATATTCTTAGAACAAAGAACAAAGAACAAAACAGCACAGGAAATAGGCCCTTCGGCCCAACGAGCCCTCACCGCCACCTCAATGTTCCCACTTCTACCCATGATCCCTGTCTATGTTCATAGATCTTATTGGGGCTTAACCCAAACTTCATAAAAGGTCAGCAAAACTGACCTGATTTTGTACTCTATGGCTGGGATGTATAGTAGTCAATAGCTAGGATTTACTGCAGTCAATGGTTGGGATTTTCTAGCATCCCTACTCCCTCCCCGGGCTTCTTCTGCATAATAAGGATTCTATGGTTTTCTGTGGAAAATGTCATATTATTCTCCTGTGAAAGCACTGTGGGAAGTTTTATCATTCTAAAGGTGTTATAGCAATGTAAGTTGTTATTGAAAGCAGCCAATGGAACAATGTACCATCAACTCACACTACCACAGTAATGGCACATGATTGCACAGTTAGCAGCACACAGCTCCACCGAGGGTAGGGTTGTCTTTCCACCCCTCTCTTTGTGCTCGGGCAGTGGCTTGAGTTTGTGTTCTTTGACAACTGTGAGGCAAAGCTCCCCAAAGAACGCTTTGATTTTTGACAGCACACTGACTGCATTGGAGCACAGCCAGCATTTTATCTCTCTACGCATCGACTATAGCAAATCATTGGACTACAAACACTGCTTGCAGGCAAGGAATGCTATAGAAATGGCCTCTCTCTTTCTCTCCCTCTCCCTTTGATCAAGCTGTCACTACATCGACCACCAACACTCTTCACAACTGATTCATTCGAAAAGAAGTCCAGTGAAGGAGAAAGGCACTCAGACAGATAGAAGGGAATTCCTAATGAGAGAATGAAGGAGAGAGAGAGGAAAATGGGTGAAGGGAATGCGATTGGGCTGAGTGGGGAGGGGAGGAGAAATTGGTTGAGGCATCTGCATCGTGCATTGCTGATCCAATAATTATTTCTGAGCACAAACACATTACAATGTTGGATATTAGATATTTTTAAACCAATCACCAAAGGAACTCATGATGACTAAACCAGTAAAACATGATCCTGTTTTCTTTCCTATGAAACTGTTTTTTTCTGAAATATCCATTTTTATTTTGTTGGAAAGAAGCTGGTTGAGATGGAGACAGAAACAAATCAACAAATCGAAAGATTATGAGCATATTTTCCTAGTGAGAGAACATTACACTTTGGTCCATCACCCCACCAAAACATTATTGAATTAAGCAATACTATTTACACTGAAAAAAATGTGTTTTTTTAATTATTCATTTATAAAATGTGAGCATTTCAGACAACGTCATCATTTGTTACTCATCACTAATTGCCCTTGAGAAGGCAGTGTTCTGTTGCCTTTTTCACCACTACAGTCCATCTTGTGTCAGAACTGTCATGGATCTGGCTCATAACAACAGTGACAAGAATTTGAAAAGACATGATTGGATGTGATGGATAAAAATCTGCCCAGCAACAGCCATAACCAGCATTCAAAATGCATTCAAAGGATGTAATTTTCCCAGTAATGAGATTAGCAGGCATTCAGACAGAACCAGGTGTAAATTGCCTTATGAATAGTAAACAGCTTACCTAGGCAACAGGGAGCTCGGGTATAAATATGCTGATTCCAGAAGCAAGGCATTTGAGTAATGCAGACAGACAAATGCATAGAATGAAGAATCAATGAAGGAAAACAATATAATTGACAGCACCTTCAGAAGGAGGTAAGCTATTTTACATCCAGCAAGCCTGAAAAGCCTGTCCTTAACTCACAGTCAGGAAGCCAGACCCACATCTGTGCCTTAGAGCTCAGACAGTGCAGAAACCTCTATAAAGGAAGTTTAAATAACTTCACTCGACCAGTAAAATATATTCCCCAGACCTGATCCCCAGCTTTGTATCTGTGGTAAAGCATGATCCCATTTTCTTTTCTTTGAAACTATTTTTTCTGTATTACCCACTTTTATTTTGTTGGAAAGAAGCTGCTTGAGATGGAGACAGAAGGGAATCATCAAATCTAAGGATTAAGAGCATATTCTCCCAGTGATAGGGCATTATACTTCGTCCATCGCCAAATTTGACAATAAGATTTATGTAGTTCAGATATTGTTTGTGGATATATTTTGGAACAAGAGATAATTCCCATATAAACTGTGTATCTGTTTATTTATTCATATATGTAAGTGCCTCAGAATATTTTATATCAGTTCATGTGTATTTGACTTTTTAATTTAATAGTCTTTAATAATTGTTACCCAATGACTGGATTGATTGTTCTCACTAGATTTTCACATGACTCCTCACGTCATTCCAAAAACAAACCTACGCACACTACAAACCAATGTTTCAAAGCTGGGGCACCCTCAGAACTAGCATTAGCATTGTTTGTGACAGTGCATTCACAGTGATGTCGGAGAGGGAGTTCCAGGATTTTGACTGTGAAAATGACAGTGAAGGAATATCAATATAGTTCCAGCTCAGGTTGTCCTGTTGCCAAGGTGGCAATTGTCTTGGGTCAGGAAGGTGTTGTCAAAGATGAGTTGCCACAGCACATTGTGTAGATGGTACCCATCACTGCCACTGTAGATCGCCGGGGACAAAGTGAATGGTTAAAGTGGTGGCTGGATTGTCACTCAAATGGTCTAATGATGGTCATTGAACAATCAGGCTTGTTGAACTCTCAGGCTGGAATTGGAATTGGCTACCTCTACCCCCTACGATATTATACATAACCATACAACAATCTGTGATATTCCATAATTGATTTTCTCAACTTAGCCCAGATTTCCACCATGCTGAAGAACCTCTCCATGGTTGCAAAATGGTAGAATTACCTGAAAATCATAAGCCCCACCCATGAACATGGCATTTCCCATTTTCCTGGTGGTGGGAATTGCACTCGTTCATGTTTTGTGTATGTGCAGCATAGCTGGTTATTGAAAACATGGGCTGCCTCCATTGAAGCCTGTTTTTGGGAGGCCAGGATATGAAAGCTGATATGCGCAGAGAAGAGCTGTGAAGAGTGGATTTGAAATTTGTGGCTTGTCAGAGAACACCTTTAAAATATAAGCTACTACTTTGTATCTTTTCTCAGGAGACCTTTGACATTTGGGGTGGCATGGTGACAAAGTGGTTAGCGCCACTGCCTCACAGTGCAGGGACCTGGGTTCAATTTCTGGCTTAGATCATTGTGGAGTTTGCACATTCTCCCCATGTCTGCATGGATTTCTTCTGGGTGCTCCAGTTTCCTCCCACTATCTCAAGGTGTGCTGGTTAGCTGCATTGACCCAAACAGGCACCAGAATGTGGCGACTAGGGGAATTTCACAGTAACTTCATTGCAATGTTAACATAAGCCGTACTCGTGACTAATAAATGAATTTTAACTTTAACTTTTAACTTTGAGGAGGTCAGGTGCCCTTTGAAATTGTTAAAAGTTGCCATGAATGTGTGTAAAAGGGCATAAAGCCATTAACTGTCAACAGACCTCCAAAATCAATTGCAGAAGCTGACAAATGCATCTGTCCAAGGGACTGGTCAAACTGTCAAGGCTTTTAAAATTCTTGTTCTTGAATCATTGAAGAAAATTACCTTGTGTGTTAAAAAAAACTCATTGGTTTCAATATAGTGGCCAATGTGGGCTCAAATCCTAGGATAGTTGCTAAATTGTGCATGAGGCCAGAAATGGGATTTGTGCCAGTGTGATTTTGGTTTGAGATCTTTTCTGTGTATTCCCCTCCCGTCACTCCTCTGCACCACCCCAGTCCAATCAGGTTCATGCCTTGCGGGGGCTGGGGGGGACACAAGCCTGGTTAGTATATTTTACCGTCAATTTGAACCTTAAGTTGGGATGCCACTAATTCCATCCTCAGCATATCGTCCCACGGAGCCTGCCTGATGTCACCTCAGCGCAATTTGCTGCCTGCTTTTAAAAAAGACAACCAGTCATTATGACTATTCCAGGGCGCACAGGTAGGTATTGTCCCCCAGCAGTGCCATCTTGGCAGTACCACTCTCCTGGGCTCTATCTGTCCCACTCTGACAGAGTGAATGTGCACTGAGCATCAGACAATCAGGTCTGAAAACTCAACTGTTTATCTGAGATGGATATCGATTTTCAAATTCAAATTCTTTGTTCTCCCTGGCAGTTGTAACGGGCATAGAAAATCAGGCCAAGATGCCTCTCATCAATTTCCTGATGTGTTGTCATCTCTGGGAGATTTCCCCAGAGGGATGTCCCACCAGCAGCAGATACCCACCTATCTGTGACAGGTTTTCTATCAAGGTATTTAAAAGGACATTGACCTTTAAATATAGACCACAATGACATTTCTGGAGCAGGCTCATAGACCTCGCACTGTGTCAGGAGCCTAGCAATGCAACAAAGAGATTTTTAGAGCAGAAGGCTGAAATGCCACCGTGTGTTTGGCACATTTGCTGCCTGATGTAATAGTCTGTAGGTGTTTCCTTTGTAAATTGAGGTTTTTTTGGTCCTCAGTGTTTGATCCGAATTCCTGAAAGTTTATAAGACAGACAAAATTCTGGCCACAGAGAGAGAGAGAAAGGGGATGATAGGTATGTTTGAAAGAGTGAATGAAATAAGACAATTTGACAGATAAAAGGAAAGAGAGACTGAGAGAAAAAATGAAACAGAAAGAATTCCAGGAACTGATTTAACTAAGGTCCTACATAAGAGGCGCATATCCCAGTAAGCTGTCAATCATAGTCTCGACCCTGAGGCTAATGCTGACGCTTTGAAATAACTCTCCAGCGTCTACTTTCATTAACAGGAACACAAAACGAATTATTGCAGATGCTGGAAACTTGAACCACAGATAGAATATCCTGAATAAACTCGAGCTTGCACAAGAAAGAACAAGAGTAAAATAGAACAAATAAAAATAGGAAAAGTTGAATAAATTTGGGCAGACAAAATCCTTGAACTGTGTATGAATCAGTCTGTTCCTTGTGCAATAGCCAGCAGGAAGTGTGTACTCATTAGGAGCTGGGAGTTTGCTGATGCACCAATGGACTGAGGCCAAAGTCAATTCAATACTTCTGAAGTTTTACTGTAACAGCCAATGGTTAAACAGCAAGATCACTTAGAAGGCAATGGCCAGATAAACTGTTTTAATTTCTGCCATAATGCTGGAAAATGTGAAGTAATGTACCCTGGTGGGAAGAATAAAGGATCTGAGTATTATCAAAGTGCAGAAAGCTTTGGCACAGCACAATTTGAGTGTCCTCCTGCATAAATCACAAAAAGCCAGCAAGCAAGTCCAGCAGATAACAAGGAAGGCAAATGGATTGTTGGTCTTTATTCAAAAGGGATGGAATATAAGTATAGGTAAGTGTTCCTGGGCACTGATTAGACCACAGCTGAAGTGTTGTGGACAGTTTTAGTCCCCTGATCTAAGGGAAGATATATTGGCTTTTGAGGCAGTCTTGAGAAGGATCATTAGCTTGACCCTGAATATGGAGGGATTTTATCATGAAGAGATCTTGAATAGGAGATCTTGGACAGCACAATAGCACAGTGGTTAGCACTGCGGCTTCATAGCTCCGGGGACCTGAGTTCGAATCCTGGCTTGGGTCACAGTCTGTGTGGAGTTTACGCATTCTCCTCGTGTCTGCATGGGTTTCCTCCAGGTGCTCTGGTTTCCTCCTGCAGTTCATGGGTTACGTTGATTGGCCATGCTAAAAATTGCCCTTAGTCTCCTGAGATGCGTAGGTTAGAGGGATTAGCGGGTAAAATATGTAGGCATAAGAGAGTAGGATCTGTGTGGGATTATGGTCAGTCAGACACAATGGACCAAATGGCCTCTT
Source organism: Sphyrna mokarran (assembly GCA_024679065.1). NCBI lineage: Eukaryota > Metazoa > Chordata > Chondrichthyes > Carcharhiniformes > Carcharhinidae > Sphyrna > Sphyrna mokarran. The sequence continues at coordinate 77,974,514 of JAGIQG010000014.1, read as the reverse complement.
TCCGCACTGTAGGGTTTCTATTCCTATTTCTAGATTGGGCTTATACTGTGGGAGAATCAAAGACCAGGGGACAAAATCTCGGAGTGAGGAGGTGGCCCAATGAAGACAGAGATGAGGAGGAATTTCTTCTCTTAGAGGGGAGTGAATCTGTGGAATTCTTTACCACAAAGGGCTGCAGAGGCTGGGTCATTCAGTCTGATTAAGGTTGAGACAGGCATTTAACCAGTAAGGGAATCCAGGGCAAAGGGGATAAGGTGGGAAAGGGAATTGAGGGTAGCATATCAGATCTGTCATTCCTGGTAATTTTTTCTCCTCTTTTCAAGTATCTACGTGTTTATGTTTGCATGCATAACAATTCTGCCTTTGAATATTTCAAATCACCATAGCAACTAGCCTACTTGCTACATCGTTGAATACAAGTACAGGGTGTAACACTGCAGAAAGCTTCTGGCTGGAATTACACAGGGTAGTGGAGGATGTGTAGACCTTTAAAGATGGTAGGCAGAGCCTAGACCCGACTGTCCCATCTCCACTTCCAACAGATGTCACTTTCGCCGGTAGGGAAAAGGAGATGGAACATCTCTTACATGGAAGGAAACCAGAAAGCAGCAAGAACATTCAAAATCAGCACTGCCTTCAAACTTATCCCATTTTCAGAGCAGCAAGGATTTTATCCCATATTCCCAGAGCCACAAAGTTTTCAAGGAGACACAAACATTCATCAAATTCTTTTAAAATGTCAAAAACAGCCTGTCTATGTCATCGAGATTTGAAAATGTGCAAACTGTGAATTTAGCTAATCCCAAACTCTTTATTTTTTTTAAGTAGCCTGCCTGTGTCAATGAAAGTTGAAAAGAAATATTTCCCATTTACAATGGCTGTACATTACCCTGCCATTATCGTTATGTCATTATAATTATTGGCTGATTTTCACAACCTCTAATAATCCCAGCAGGGTGACAGACAGTGCAAAGAGATTATTAAATGATTAACCTTCTCTGTTGTAGATTCTGGAAACAAGCTTTGTTGTTGTGTTAAGGGGTTAAATACTTGAAGGCTTTGAGTGTTTTCAATAGCCTTCTGAATGACAGTTTATTTTTATTAAAGGGAACGTTTTAATACGTATTTACATATTTGTTATATTTCACCCCATTGTAACTCCTGAGACTTGCTACAGTTTATATGGATGAATTGGCTTGGAGAATGTTGTGTGGGAGAAACATGGTGTAGCATGGATTGATGTGAAGGTGGCATGGCCTATGAGGTCCAATCGATGTGTTTAGGATGAAATGACTTGCATTGAGGGTATGAGGGCTCATTTATGTGGGTGGGGGACATATGGTTCAATGTATGGGGTATGTGGAGTGAGTGGGGTGATAATGGGTGTGAGGGGTGAGGACTAAAGTACCAAACATTTAACAAAACAAAGTGGTGATGTCTCAGAGGACCAAGGCAGATCTTTTGAACATCTCTGCTCATCAACATCTGTGATCAGCTCCAATCTGTGTCCAAGAACGATTGACTGAGTGTCATCATACTTGATTTTGATTTGATTCATTATTGTCACATGTATTAGTGTACAGTGAAAGGTATTTCTTGTGTGCTATACAGACAAAGCATACCATTTATAGGGAAAGAAATGAAAGAATGCAGAATGTAATGTTACAGTCATACCTAGAGTGTAGAGAAAGATCAACTTAATGCAAGGAAATCCATTCAAAAGTCTGACAGCAGCAGGGAAGAAGCTGTTCTTGAGTCAGTTAGTACATGAATCCAGACTGCTGTATTTTTTCCCCTAAGGACGAAAGTGAAAAAGAGAATGTTCAGGATGCGTGGCGTCCTTAATTATATTATATTGGCTGCTTTGCTGAGGCAGTGGGAAGTGTCGACAGAGTCAATGAATGGTTTGCATGATGGATTGGACTACATTCATGACCTTTTGTAGTTGTTATGGTCTTGGGCAGAGCAGGAGTTATACCAAGCTGTGATACAACCAAAAAGAATGCTTTCTATGCCGAGGTAGTGGGATGTGTAAACAGAGTCAATTTGATGGGAAGCTGTTTTGCCAAATATATTAACATACGGTGAAAATTATTGCCCCTTGTGCATTATATAGACAGAGCATACAATTGATAGAGAAGGCATAGAACAAAAGAATGCTGGGCGCAGCTTGCAAGAAGACACCTCATTCCGGCGCCATCTTGTAGCAATCTTTTCCAGTCTCCGCAATATTTTGGTCTAAGTGTCAAGTTAACTGTGTTCAGAAAGGCAACTCGATCGATATCAACTGATATCCAATCACTTCCTCCTCACATATCAGTCTCCATAAGACTGCAGCAGAATTCAATTTCGGCACCATGAGGAGTTGGGATGCTTATTTTTTAAAAAAAAGCAAGATACAATTCCTTCTAAAAAGACGTGGGAAATCTGGTCAGATATGCATTATTCATAACTGCACCTTGATGATAGAATGGGAAATAATCCCTTCAGTGCTGAGCCAATAATGCCACAATTGCTACTTTCATGTTGTTCAGCAGATGGTACGTAATTATATTTCTATCTGTAAATGTGTTTCTGCCGCCACTTAAGAGACATTACCATTGAGTAATCAGGCTGCACAAAAAAAAAACTGAAGGCATTGGAGAAGTTGAATATATGCAGAAATGGACAATTCTTACTTTGCATTTTTGAAATTGTGGTACATACAGAGTGGCTCCAAAGTCACAAATCCACCTCACCCAAATGTACGGGTCTAATGGAAGGTTAATCAATTTAGTTTGACTTATTTCTCTAAGTCCAAACCAAGTAAAACTATGATTATCTAATTAACCTCATTGCAAAATGACTCCAGAGTATCAATACAGAGAATTAACAGCTTGGAACCAGGGCATTCAGTTAGTCACTTGTAATGTTTATAATTCACACTACACTTCCTCCATTCCAACATCTCAGCCTTTCAGCATCTTTCTATTGCCTTGTGTCCCATATATTCTTCTTGTTTCCTCGTGAAAATCATCTAAGTTATTTCCCTCAATCAATTCTTACATTGGCGAGTTTCGCTTCTTAACCCCTCTCTGAATTAAGGAATTTCACACAAATGGAGAAACTTAGTATAATAACTCCAGGGGTTGGCCATAAAGAGACAGTGCTTTATTCCACAAAATAAAATAAAGCAAAAACTATAAGCCTATGGTGAACACAAACAGGTCTCAGCTAGGACAAAGAAATAATAGACCCACTCAGGGGTCTGATTTATATAAAGTTTTATATACAAGCTCCACTTGGTGAGTTAATTAAGGAACTTATATTCAACAAGTCCCACAGGGGGAAGTCAATCAATGATTGCCCATGTTCTTGACTTCCTTTTCACCTATGAATTACACCTTATTTGGAATTACAAAAGGTCGTGAATGTGACCCAATTCATCGTGCAAACCAATCTCCCATCCATTGATTCTATTTACACTTCCTACTGCCTTGGCAAAGCAGCCAGCATAATTATGGACCCCATGCACCCTGGACATCCCACCAAGTTTAAACACTGGGCTATAATTGCTGGGCTTATCTTTACCCCACTCCTTTATTTAAGAAGGATTAGAAGAAGCTGTTCTTGAGTCAGTAGGTACATGACCTCAGACTTTTGTATCTTTTTCCCAAAGGCAGAAGGTGAAAGAGAAAATGTCAGGAGTGTGTGGGGTCCTTAATTATGCTGACTGCTTTGGTGAGGCAGCTGGAAGTGTAGACAGAGTCAATGGATGGGAGGCTGGTTTGCGTGATGGACTAGGCTACATTCATACCTTTTGTAGATCCTTGTGGTCTTGGGCAGAGCAGGAGCCATACCAAGCTGTGATACAACCAGAAGGAATGCTTTCTGTGGATATCTGTAAAAGTTGATGGCATGCCAAATTTCCTTAGTCTTCTGAGAAAATAGAGACGATGGTGGGCTTTCTTAATTATAGTTATGGCATGGGGGGACCAGGGCAGATTCTTGGTGATCTGAACCCCTAAAATTTTGAAGTTCTCTACCCTTTCTACTTCGTCTCCATTGATGCAAACAGAGCATGTTCTCCTTTATGCTTTCTGAAGTTGATGGCAATCTTCTCTGTTTTGTTGACATTGAGGGGGAGATTATTGTCACCGCACCAGTTCACCACATTCTCTATCTCATTCCCATGTTCTGTTTCATCATTGTTTGAGATCCAATCCAGTGGTGTCGTCAGCGAACTTGAAAATCAAGTTGGAGGGGAATTTGGCCGCACAGTCATAGGTGTATAAGGAGTATAGTAGGGGGCTGAGAACACAGGCTTGTGGGCCATTGATAGCTTTGTGGAAACTGATAGAGGAAACATATGTGTGAATATCAGAGTACATATTAAATGGCACATACAACCCAGATAGATTCGAAAGAATTCTCAGCAACCCACTCAGATGTCAGTGACCACTGTGAGTCACAATATCTTGTTAAAACTCTGTCTCCATCCTGAGGGATTCCTCTGCTCACTTTTGAAGACCTAGCTTCTGGATTCCCTTAAAAGGTCATTCTAATGCAGACTGTTCCAATGACTGCTCACCTCTTGATACTTTAATCTCTTCTCCTGCATTCCAAAGGATTCAGAAAGCTGCACTCCCACCTCTAATTAGTGGCACACTTCAACTCTTGGGCAGACCACTGGCTTCAAAAAGCCAGCACTGCCCTTAGGTTATTCTGAACTCCAATATCCCCACTAAAGATTACTATAAATGCCTCTTCAGGACTTCTCTGAGCTGCAACTTCCTGGAGCTTGCTGATAGGTCCTCAATTTTCTCTGTGAGCAGCAAACCACATGAGGTCCAAACTGTAGCCAACAGCTGTACCAATGGTCCTCAGGTTTCTTTGAACACTAATAATCTGGAGCCCACCAACAGCAGCCTGGTTTGGTAAGAAGTCTCTTCCTCTGCTGTAGAACACTTGAATATATTGAAATCAGAGAACATTCTTTAGCTTCCTCCATCTCCTTTCAATGTTCACTGGATGGTTTTAGACAAATTTAGCTCTAATCCCAAAACAAAACAGCTCTCTGGATTGTATGCCTGTGCAAACAATATAGGCATCACATCACCAATTCTCCAGCTAAGCAAGCCTGCTTTATGGCTCCACCTTAAACAATCATTTAAGAGTAGAAGTGGACCCTCTTTATGACTCTTTTCAACAAACCTGGATAACACTCTGCACTTCCATTCTATTTTTGAAATTCTGGAAATTTCTAAATTATCTTCCCAAAGCTAAATAGTACCTCTAAGTTATTCATGTGAACCATGAACTAAATATTTGTCATAATTAATTAAGGAAAGCCAGCATGAACTTCTTTAGGGAAAATTGTGATGAAGTAACTTGCATGATTTTTTTTCTGATGTAATAGGGAGGACAGATGAAGTTAATGCATTGATTGGTGTGTTCGGAATTCCAAAAGAATTTGATACATTGCTGTCTAACAGATTTATCATCAAGTTAGAATTCTTAAAATAAGAGGGACAGCAGCAGCAACATGGAGATGAAATTAGGAAGGAAATGGTGGTGAATGTTTACTTATTGTGAACAGGAGGAAGGATTATAGTAGATCTGTTTGGAGTTGGTTTTACGATAACTTTCTACTGCAATGTATCACTGGCCTGATGTAATGATTTCAGCCAGGGTGATAAGGTTAGCTTGCTAAAGTGTGAATACCTGATTATTCCTAGTTGATGGTTAAATCAGGGAGCCTCGTGCTTCCTATTTAAAGCAAGTGTGTCAGACTACTAGCTTGCATTTAGCAGTGAGCAACTGGAGAGCTGGTTTTGTACAGATGTATGGTGTAAATAAAATAACTTGGTGATGGGACTTTCGCCCCCGTGGAGTTATTACATCTGGATCTTGGGGGACAGTATCAAAAATTTTGGATGATATCAAACTTGGAAATATTGTGAATTGTGAGGAGAGTGTCAAACTTCAAAAGAGCTAGTGCAATGGGCAAACAAATGACAGAGGAGGGGCATTATAAAATAAAAGGTACAATTCATTCTAAAGATTGTGTAGAAGCAGAAGGACCCGAGTGAATATGTGCATAGATTATAGAAAGTGGCAGGGTAAGTGGAGTTTGCAGTTAATAAAACATAGGCCAGAATTCTCTGGCCGTTCACATCCTGATGCAGCCGCAGAGGCAACAGAGAATTTGGCGCCCATCCAAATCTTTATTCACTGCATCAGGATGGGAGAGTCCTTCTGGCATGAATGGCTGGAGGGTCCCAACTGTAGAGTATCCTGGGCTTTATTAATAGAGACACAGTGGACAAGAGCAAAGAGGTTATGCTAATCCTGTGTAAAACACTTGTTTGACTTCAACTGGATCCAGCTCTGGACATTGCACTTTAGGAAGATGTGAAGACATCATTGAGAATGTCTTGAAAAAAATTGATGAGAATGGTTTAACGTTTAGTTTCTTTAAAAGTATCACAAGTAGGTTTACACTAACACTGCAATGAAATTACTATGAAAATCCCTGAGCCACCACATTCTAGCACCTGTTTGGACACACTGAGGGAGAAGTTAGCATGGCCAATACACCTAACCAGCAACTTTTTGGACTGTGGAGGAAACCCATGCACACATGGACAGAACATGCAACCTCTGTACAGTCAGTGATCCAAGCCAGGAATTGAAGCAGGGTCTCTAGCACTATGAGACAGCAATGCCAACCACTGTCCCACTATGCCACCCATCAATGGCTGCAAGGATGAGGAGGTTCATTCACATTGATAGATTGGAGATATTAGGGCGATTTTCTTTGGAGAAAAAATCATTGTGAGGAGATTTGGTAGAGGTATTCCAAATCATCATTATGTGTCAGGATAGAATAGCTGGAAGTAAACTGTTATCCTGGGCAAAAGGATCAAAACCAAAAAGGCACAAATTTAAAGTAATTTGCAAAAGAAACAAGAGTTTCAAGGAAAAACTTTCACAGACAAAGAATGGCTAGAATCAATGTCAATGTCTGTGTGGGATTCTTCCAACACTCCAAAATCATTTGGGTTAGGTTGATTGACCATGCTAAATTGTCCCTTAGAGGCAGTGGATCTCGCTAGGGTAAATGTGTGGTGTTTTGGGGGTAGAATCTGGGTGGGAGTGTTGCTTCAAAGGGTCGAATAGTCTCCTTCTGCATTGCAGGATTCTATTGGATAGAATGTATTTTTTGGAACTAACTTAGAGGTTAAAAAAAGAGGCAATATTGACAAGTTGGACCAAAGGGCCTGTTTCCATGCTGTAAACTACTGTGACTCTATGATTATGGTAAAAATCAGCTTCACACAGAAAGGCAGTCGAGTAGCAGTGTGTTGACGATCAGATAATCTATCTTATGGCCCTCCCCATCCTGTGAGTTTTTACAGGTTCCAGTTGATGTCAATTTAAATGGCCCACAGTGGGTTGAGTTGGAGGGGGAGCAATGCTGTGGCAGGGCAATGACATCCTGGCCATGATCTTATCTGAGGGAGAAATATTGGCTGATTCCTCTGTTCTTTCCATAATATTAGCAGCAAATCTTTAACATCCACCTCGGGAAGCTAGAGAGACCTCAATCTGACATAGTGAAAATACAGATCCTCCTCCAACAGTGCAACACTCCTTCAGTACTGCACTGGAGAGTCAATTCAACTCCTTTTCATACTCAAACCTCCAGAGTGGGGTTTGAACTCTTAATGATCTGATTCAAACATAAGAATGATAATATCTGAGCAGTACATATTGCATTTACATTCTGTGTAATGGACAGCTTATTGTTTATCTGGATTTGAGTGCTGGAAGGGAGCAAGTATTTAAAAATGATTACTGTCTGGACTAACTCGTAGACATTGAGGTCACATATCTCCAACTTATCGTGTTAATGGATGTCACATTTCATCAGCCCCTCTTATCTATGCATAGATTTTGCCGTTCCGTACAGGGCAACCAACTGGGAATTCTAATTCCTAGTGAGATACGCAGATTATAAATCACCTCCTACCAATAAGGGCAGTGTTAAATGGTTCACTAAAACTGAAAAGAAGAAACTTCCTTCAATTCATACTACATTAGGCTTTGGATGGGTAATCTTTCTTAATAGAGACTACCAGAGATTCTTTAATGTATATTTCGAGATGTTTTGCAAGCCTTGAAATTACGCTGTGAATATTAGCATTCCAATAATTAACATGTTCATAAGATAGTCCTAGGATGACTGTTTTAGCGGAGAGTTTAGCCTGCTTATTTTGTAGAGGTGAATTTTCCCTGAGAAACAATTTTTGTGTGAATGCATTAAATATCCATTTGATAGTATTTACACAATCTAATTTAAACAATGGAAAAATTGTGTATTTGGCTAACTAGTCCCTTTGTTAATGTTTCTTAATATGCCTATGTATATGCACATGTTTGTCTATCTAATTAGGTAGCAATCTAATTAATATTAGCAGATATGGATTTTCTTGACACACTCATTTTTCATTATAACAAAACACACACACTTTCTTTGTGAAGCACGATCATAATCCTTGTGTAAAAACCCCACGAGTTATTTGACCTGATTTCTGTGATGCTTTCGATTGTGAGGACTGCATGTGCTTTAGTCTTGGAATCTAGGTGACACAGTGGTTAGTGCTGCTGATTTACATCCCGCATTCAAATCCTGACTTGGATCATTGTAAGTGTGGAGTTTACACATTCTTCCCTTGTCTGCGTGGCTTTCCTCTGGGTACTCTGGTTTCCTCCCACAGTCCAAAGATGAGGAGGTTAGATGGACTGGCCATATTAAATTGCCCCTCAGAGTCAAGGGTCAAGGAGGTAATTTAGTGTAAATGCATGGGATTATGGAGATAGAGCCTGAGTAGGATTCTGGTTGGTGCAGACTCAACGGGCTGAATGGCCTCCTTCAGCACTGTAGGATTCTACGATTTTGGCTGGACTGAAATATCAATTGCAGAGACTAGCTGCAGCAAGTGGCCATTCGGCCTGCTTTCCTTACTGCGATGGTTCTCTTCCTCTTTGGTGGCTGTTGAGATGGAGAAAGTGACATTTATAGTTAGGCTTGAGGCTTTCAGTTGCCACAGGGGTTAGAGTAGACAATGAAAATAACATCATCATAATTATTGGATGACACAGCAAAGGAGGAGGCCATTTGGTCAATTGTGACTGTGCTAACCCTGAAAAGAGCAAACTAAGTAGTTCCATTGGCTTGCACTTTCCCCCCAGAGATCTCCCTCCACATAAAATTTCCTTTGGAAAGTTCTCGCTGAACCTGCTTCCACCACATTTTCAAACAGTGTCTTCCAGATTGTAAAACTACATATAGAAACATTGAAACTAAAAGCAGGAAGAGACCATTCATAGGATCACAGAGTCATAGAGCTTTACAGCATGGAAATAGGCCCTTCAGCCCAACTTGTCCATGCCATCCCCTTTTTAATGCCTAAGCTAGTCCCAATTGTCGATATTTGGCCCATACCCATCTTACCCATGTAACTGTTTAAAGATTTTTTAAAAGGTAAAATTGTACCTGCCTTTGCTACTAACTCTGGCAGTTTGTTCTAGACACTCACTGCCTTCTATGTGAAAAAAAGTGTCCCTCTGTACCCTTTAGTATCTATCCCTTCTCACCTTAAACCTTTGCCCTGTAGTTTTAGACTCCTCTGTGAAATGATATTGACTATCTAACTGATCTATGCCCTCATTATTTTATAGACTTCTATAAGATCATCCCTCAACCTTCTACGCTCCAGAGGAAAATAATCTGTCTATTCACCCTCTCCTTATGACTCAAACCATCAAGTTCCAGTAGCATCTCACTAGATCTTTTCTGCACTCTTCCCAGTTTAATAGTATCCTTTCGACAGGGTGATCAGAACTGTACATTACATTTCAAGTGTGGCCTTATCAATGTCTTGTCAACTTCAACAAAATGCCCCCACCCCTATATTCAATGTTCTGACTCACGAAACCAAACATGCCGAATGCCTTCTTCACCACTCTGTCCATCTATGATTCCATTTTCAAGGAGCTATGAATCTGTACCCCTAGATCTCTTTGGTCTATAATTCTCCCCAGCGCCCTATCATTCAGGTATTGCCCTGTCCTGCCCTGGTTCGATCAACCAAAATGTATCACTTTGCATTTATTTGAATCAAACTCCCTCTGCCATTCATCAGGCCACCGGCTCAATTGATCAAGATCCCATTGAAATCTGAGATAACCTCCTTCACTGTCCACAATGCCACCGATCTGCAAACTTACTAACCATGTCTACTAAATTCTCATCCAAATCATTAGTATAAATGACATGTAACAGTGGACCCACCACCAATCACTGAGGCACACTGTTGGTCACAGGTCTTCAATCTGAAAAACAACTCTCTACAACCACCCTCTAGCTTCTGCTTTCTGGTCAATTTTATATCCATTTAACTACCTCACACTGGATATCACGAGATTTAACCTTATGCAACAACCTACTATGTGGTACCTTGTCAAAGGCCTTGCTAAAGTCCATGTAGACAACATCATTTGCACTTCTCATATCTATCTTCTTAAAATAGCTCATCTACCTTCTAGAAATAGCTCTTGGGGCTAAAGAGATCAAGGGATATTGTGTGTGTGTGTGTGTGTGTGTGTTGGGGGGGAGTGGTGTGGGGGAAGTAGGAATCAAGATACTGAATTCGATGATCACAGCCATGATCAAAATGAATTTGTGAGTCATGATTTTTCACTCATAAAGCCAGACTCCTTCATCAGTCTTTGCATCTCTAAATGCCTGTAGATTCTGTCTTTCAAAATGCCTTCTAGCAATTTATCCACTACAGATGTGAAGCTCTCCAGCCTGTAGTTCCCAGCTTTTATTCTGTAGCCCTTCTTAAACAACGCACAACATTTGCCACCTTCCAATCTTCAGGCACCTCACCTGTGGCTATCAATGATTCAAATATTTCTGCTAGGAGGCCCACAGTTTCCTCTCTAGCCCCCCATGATTTCCTGGGATACATTTCATCAGGTTCCAAGCCTGCAAGTTTGCTCCACCACTCATTTTGGTCATGGCTGATCATTGAATTCGATATCCTGATCCCTGCTTCCCCCCAAAACCCTTGATCCCTTTAGCCCCAAGAGCTATTTCTAATTTCTTCTTTTAATCAGGCAACATTTAAGCCTCAACTACTTTCTGTGGGAGTGAATTCCACACATTCAGCGCCCACTGGGTGAAAAAATTTCTCCTCACCTCAGTTCCAAAAGATTTACCCCTTACCATCAAATTACGACCTCTAGTTCTGGACTGTCTCCACCCCCAAATTAGTCTAGAACATGAGGTTTTAGTTGTAGAGTAAAGAGCAGGGAGGGTGAGGGGGGGGGGGGGGGGGGGTAGGTGGTGTGATACATGGAGGTTCAAGACATAAATAAGGGAAGTTATTTCTCACAGAGGGCTATGACTCATAGGAGTGCAAAAAAAGATCATTCAGCCCATTGTGTCTGCATTGACCACAGTCCCACCCAGTCCCCATCCCTATAGCCCCATGTATTTACCCCTGACACTAAGGGGCACTTTATCATGGCCAGTCAACCTGAACTGCACATCTTTCGATTGTGGGAGGAAACTGGATTAACCAAACTTTTGCAATCAAGTCGATAAGGTTGTTCAGAAGGAATACGGAGTCTTAGCTTTTATTGGTAGGGGGATTGAATTTCGGAGCCGCAAGGTCATGTTGCAACTGTACAAAACTCTAGTGCGGCTGCACTTGGAGTATTTGTACATTTCTGGTCCCCGCATTATAAGAAAGATGTGGAGGCATTGGAGAGGGTACAGAGGAGGTTTATCAGGATGTTGCCTGGTATGGAAGGCAGGTCTTATGAAGAGAGGCTGAGAGATTGAGGTTGTTTTCGTTAGAAAGAAGGCGGCTAAGAGGAGACCTTATTGAACATACAAGATGATTAGAGGTTTAGATAGGGTGGACAGTGATAGCCTTTTTCCGAGGATGGAGAAAGCTAGCACGAGGGGACATAGCTCTAAATTAAGGGGTGGTGGTTTTAGGACAGATGTCAGAGGTAGGTTCTTTACCCAGAGGGTGGTAAGGGTATGGAATGCCTTGCCTGCATCAGTTGTAGATGCGCCAAGTTTGGTGGCATTTAAGAGGTTAGTAGTTAAGTTTATGGATGAAAAGGGAATGGTTTAGGTTAGAGGGTCACTGCTTGTTCCTAATTGGTTGGCGCAACATCGAAGGCCGAAGGGCCTGTTCTGCACTGTAATGTTCTACGTTCTATGTTTAAAACCCATACAGATGCGGAGAGAATGTCGAAACTTCACCCAAACCAGGAATGAAACCTGGGTCCCTGGCATGATGACAGTGCTATCCACAATGCCACAGTGCCACCCTAAATTTATTTATCAGTATCACAAGGAGGCTTACGTTAACACTGCAATGAAGTTACGGTGAAAATCCCTTAGTCGCCACACTACGGTGTCTGTTCAAGTACATTGAAGGAGAATTGAGCATGGCTAGTGCACCTATCCTGCACGCCTTTCAGACTGTGGGAAGAAACTGGAACACCCTGAGAAAACTCACACAGACACAGGAAGAACATGCAGACTGACAGTGACTCAAGCTGGGATTCGAACCCTGATCCCTGATGCTGTGATGCAGCAGTGCTAACCACCGTGCCACCCTTTGGGGCAAATAATCTGTAGAACTCAGAGTGCAGTGGATGCAGAATCAATCAAGGGATTCTAGAGAAAGATAGATAAATATTTGATCAAAAGAGAGATAAAGGGTTTTGGGGAAAAGGCAGGGAAGTGGAGTTAAGATGAGATGGAGATTATGCATAATCACATCAGAAGAAGTCTCACAACTATAAATTAAAGTCCAACAGGTTTATTTAGAATCACAAGCTTTTAGAATGCTGCTCCTTCATCAGGTAAGTGAAGGGCACCGCTCCAAAAGTTCGTGATTCCAAATAGATTCCTGTTGGACTACAGCCTGAAAAAAAGTAGGGGGGGCACTTTAGAATGGAGTTGAGGAGGAACATCTTCACTCAAAGGGTGGTGAATCTCTAGAATTCTCTGTCAATTTAAGTGGTGGAGGTTACCTTGTTGAATATATTTAAGTCACGGGTAGATAGATTTCAGATAGAATTAAGGGTTATGTGGAGAAAGTAGGAAAGTGGAACTGATGCACTTCAGATCAGCCATGATCTTATTGAATGGCGGGGCAGGCTCGAGGGGCTGGACGGCCTAGTCCTGCTCCTATTTCTTATGTTCTTATGTTCATCTGTATAACTGGTCGCTGTTCCAGTGCTGTTCTGTTCAGTGAGAAGGACAGCACAAATGACTAGAAAGTCTAAGGAAATTAGATCCACACAAAGAAATAATCTGGAATGTTCAAATAGGAACACCAATAACATTTAGATTGATGCCTCATTAATTCTCGAATCCTCTGAGAGGATGCAAATTGCACGCTGTGTTATGTACCTGTTACTGCTGACTGATAGCTCATTAGGAGAGGCTGTTTCATGTTGGCAATACCAACATGCACTGGTCTCTTCCAATTTTCTTCAGTCACCATCAACATCCCCATGAAATATTGTTGAGTAGCTGAGGAGTGGTAGGGAGTGACATTCACGTCTTCTGTTTCCTGTTTTTGCATTCACAATTGGGCTGTAAAGGTGGGCAGTAGTAACCGTGTTCTAATGAATTTTGCGCTACACCAGTAATTTGCAAATTTTATCTTTGTCTGACAGATGTAATATATTTTGGGTCGTTGCTGAATGCCCCAGTTGAAATCTATGATACACAGATAGGAGACTCAGTTGTGGATTGATGGCGAGGTGACACATCTAAAAATCAGACAAAGGTATAGCAGAGAGGAGGCGATTTGGTTGATAGTGATTGAACCAGTCCTCTGAAACTGCTGGTTCATTAATTCCATGCCCCTTGCTTTTCCCCTGTAGTATTGCAATTTTTAAAGTGCTTATCCAATTCTATTTTGAAAACTATTAATGAATCTGTTTTTGCAGTCCTTTCAGACAGCACATTCCAAACCACATCTGGCTACACAAACAGAATTATCCTCATCTCATATCAGGTTCTTTTGCCAGTGTTCTTAAATCTCTGGATTTCAGGATTCATATTAACAGGAATAATTGCAATAAAAGACTATAGGACTCAGATTTAAGCTCTCAATTCCCACTCGGGCACTTCTGTCCCATGCCTCCTAGTGTAAGACCTCTGCCAGAACATGGCAGAAATTTCAACTGGGGAGGTGAGGGGCCTGCGGATTCTGAAAATCACGGTCCTACCCATTTAGTGCCAGCTAATTTTGTGGGATCAATTGAAAGGCTTCAATGGGTCAGTTTGGGATTATCCATCAGCAGGCACAGTGTCTGCAGGAACCTGGGAGATGGTTGTCAGAGTTTTTGATTTGATTTTGATTTATTACTGTCAGATGTATTAGAATACAATGAAAAGTATTATTTCTTGCCCACTATACAGCCAAAACATACCAGAGAAGGAAATGAGAGAGTGCAGAATGTAGTGTTGCAGTCATAGCCAGGGTGCAGAGCATGGCTTAATGCAAGGTAGGTCCATTCAAACATCTAATAGCAGCAGGGAAGAAACCGTTCTTGAGTCAGTCAGTACGCGTCCTTAGACTTTGTATCTTTTTCCCAATGAAAGAAGGTGGAAGAGAGAATGTCCAGGGTGTGTAGGATCCTTTATTATGCTGACTGCTTTTCTGAGGCAACAGGAAGTGTAGACAGAGTCAACAGATGGGAGGCTGGTTTAAGTGATGGGTTGGGCTTCGTTCGCAACCCTTTGTAATTTCTTTTGTGTCTTGGGTAGAGCAGGAGTAATACCAAACTGTAATACAACCAGAAAGAATGCTTTTTATGGTGCATTTGTAAAAATTAGTGAGAGTTGTAGTGGACATGCCAAATTTCCTTAGTCTGCTGAGAAAGAAGAGGCATCGGTGAGCTTTCTTAACCATAGTGTCGACATGGAGGGACAACAACAGGTTGTTGGTAATTTGGACAGCTAAAAACTCTTGCTCATTTCTATTTTGTCCTCAGTGATGTAAACAGGGACATGTTCTCCACTATACTATTGGTTAATGAAGGCATTGGTCAACTCAGATAGAGGATGAACATTCGTGCTCAGCCACTGAGCACAGAGTTAGCGTTGTTGATGCTGAGAGGTCTTTTATTCTCACTAGTAGGATGAACTGAGAGGGTTCATCTGGACAGAGGACCTGGTGGAGGAAGCCCTACTGTACCAACCACTGGCAGCTCACCGACTGGACTTGGAAACAGGTTACACCAACATCCGGCACAGCTACGAGGAGGATTCTGAGAAGAAAGATCCTCCTGTTTAGGAGGAGACTACAAGAGCACAGAGAAAAAAGTGTGACCCATGCTATCAAGTGTACAGCTCAAGGTTCAATAGTTTTGTGGAACTGCTAAGTGGGTTTGACCTCCAATGGATGTAGCATCTAGTGAGGCAGGGCAGCAAAGCAGTGCTCTGGGCCATTGACAGAAGCAGCAAAAATGATGATAGTTTTAAAGCAGCAAAAGAGGAAATACATATAAAGGGGAAAAATACATCAAAAAGCAACCACAAGAGAGATAAAAAATTACTAAGAACAAGGAAAATTAGAGAAGACTTCAAACAGAGGGCAACATACAAAAAAAGACCATAAGTGATGAAAGACATCAAAGCAGAGGTGCCAAAGATCTCACTCAGAAAAGAAGCTCTGAAAGACCCCACAAGAAAGGCAAAACTGATCATATATAAAGGGCAACAAGAGAATTCCAGAATGGAAACAATCAACTCTTCATCAAAGACAGACACAAGCGACAATGAAGCTAAAAGAGTTTTGCTGAAGTTAAGATTATTGAAAATGAAGACTCCATTTGTGAAATGTGTATGTCCTTGAAAAGATTGCAAAAATTAAAGACCTCCATGGAAACTACAAATTACTGAACATAGAGAAGAATTAGCAAAAAAAATTGAAACTCTAGAAAAGACATTAAAATAACAAGATGAAATGGCAAACATGGGGAAAAAAAGGAAAGATGCAAAGGTTTATAAAATGATGTTGATGTACTTGTTTTTATCCTACAGGTACTTTGGTCCATCTTGTTGTCTAACGAGGGGCATACACACGATGGGTCGTGAGAGGGCTGCTCTTGGATTTTTTTTTCGAGAGCATCCTAGTGCTTCACGTCGTTAGTGTACACTTGACCTGGACCAATTGATGGGCAACACGACAGCTCAGTGACTATCGCTGTGCTGTGCAGATACATGGATTTGGGCCTGTGTCTGTGGGAGTTTGCGCATTCTCCCCGTGCTTGCGTGGGTTTTCTCCGGGTACTCCGGCTTCCTCCCACATCCCAAAGATGTGCTCTTAGGCTGATTGGCAAAACAAATTCTCTCTAAATTGTCTCAAATTTGTTTTTAATCCATAGATCTATAAACATGGACAGGGATCGCGGGTAGAAGTGGGAACATCGGGGTGGCGGCGCGGGCTCGTTGGGCCGAAAAGCCTGTTTCCCGTGCTATTTTGTTTTTGTTCTTTGAAGTTAAGAAGAAGAGCTTAACTTCATTACCTCATTAAAAATGAGGTAACGGAGAATACGCTGAACTCTATGAAATAGCAACTAGAAAAGTCCAGTGAAGAATTGAATCGGAAGAGCTTGGGGAAGAAGAGGTTCATTGAAGATGGCAGCGCAAAGAACTCAAATTGCATACATAATGTGTCAAGGTTCATCTCAGGGTAGAAATGTCAGCTAATAGCGAATATAGATTTAAGGCAAAAGTGGAAGATGTGAGAGGCAGGTTTTTTTCACAGAGTGTG
Organism: Sphyrna mokarran; assembly: GCA_024679065.1. NCBI lineage: Eukaryota > Metazoa > Chordata > Chondrichthyes > Carcharhiniformes > Carcharhinidae > Sphyrna > Sphyrna mokarran. The sequence goes on along the minus strand of JAGIQG010000014.1, from coordinate 77,957,643 downwards.
GTTGGTGGCTGGAATGTGCTGCCAGAGAGGGTGGTAAAAGTAGATACAATAACAATATTTAAGAAGCATCTTGATTGATATATGAATAAGCAGGAATAGAGGGATATAAACCACATGCTGTATTGTTCTTATTCTTTGAATGAGAAGGAAATGTGAATAGCCACTGTTCATCACACATTATGTGGCAATGGCATCAATCTTCAAATCTTCGATGGAGGCAACAGAAGTATTAATCATGTGGTCACATGTTTGAAACAGACCTCATACAATGAATTTTATTACTCCAAGACCCATCCCGTGACCAGTCTGGAAATCAGCAGGACGAGAGGGATCATTCGTTCATCAAGTAGTAAAGAACACTGCCAGAACAACCAATCAACCGAGGCAATGAACAGAGAGAGAGAGGCTTAATGTGTCTTCAGCCGCAAAGATGCATCACCACAGCAACTTGCAATGACTTCGAAAGTCAAGAACTTCAAACTTCCATTCACCCAAAGAACCACGCAAGAGAATCCATCCAGATCTTCATTATATGCTCTTACAGGACTGTGTTTAAACATGTTTTATTTTGCTTCTTGTTTTTACTGTAAATCTAAATGCATGTTTTGCCTTGGGAATCTAGCTTTATCTGTATGCATAGGTGTGTGTATGTGTGTGGTTGTGCGTATGCCGGTGTGTGTGTGATGGTGTGTGCACGTGCGTGCATGTGTGTGTGTTTGCCTATATACAGGTATGTGCGCATGCGTGTGTATGCATGTGTGTACGTGAGTGAGTGCATGTGCATGCATGTGTGTGCATGTGTATGAGCATGCTGTCTGTGTGTGTGACCGCGTGTGTGTTTTTCAATGTGTTTATAATTTGTGGTCTTGTATGAATAAATGTAATGCTGGAATTCTCCAAACTCACCTGTGACTGGGATTCTTCAATCCCGCTGCAATAAATAGAGGTTTAGCTATGCGCCAAATTTTCCATTCTCCCCGCAGCGGCAATAGAACATAGAACATAAAACATAGAACATTACAGCACAGAACAGGCCCTTCGGCCTTCGATGTTGCGCCAACCAATATAAAAAGCAATGACCCTCCAAACTAAACCATTCCCTTCTCTTCCATATACTTATCAACTAACCTCTTAAACGCCACCAAACTAGGCGCATCTACAACTGCCGCCTACAACTACAATGGAAGGTAAACAGCTGGAGAATTCTGGCCCTTATCTTTTTGTCTATTTTAAACGTAGCCAAAAACCTGTCCTGTGTCAGTTACTAAAACGCTGAAAGCTTTGAAAACATTGCCCCCAAAATACACGTCTCATTGCAAAAGACTGAGAAGTGAGGAGAAAGGGAGAATGTTTTCTGGCCATCCCTCCCCATCCACAACAAACACATCTTACAACGAAAAAGAGAAAAAGTTTCAGTCAGATTCTTTTGTATTCGAGATTGTTGATTGCTCGGGAAACAGTAGTGGGGAAATGGGGAGACAGGGGGATCTGGAAGGGTGAGGGAAGCTGGCAGGCAAGTGGAGTTAAGATTACAATTAGATCAGCCACAATCTCATCGAATGGTGGACTTAGCTCGAGGGATTAAATAGTCTGCTCCTGGCCTATTTTCCTCTGTTCATATAGAACTGATATAATCAGTGAGGTCGCATGCACACAATTTGTTCAATGATTCTTATTATGTATTGATTCTACGGGCTAATACAGTCAGACCAGTGTCTCACTTACACTGTTCGCCTAACATTCATGGTTTATATCTGTTAATTGAGAGCGGATGGACCGTGACAATTTTATTGACTCAGTCAGGATCTGATTATGGAAGTCATATTGCATCTGAACATCAGGCCATAACCACGCGAGGAACATCAACCGCGTAATCCAACCTTCACGGCGCAGGGTTTTAACCTCACCGAGCATGTTTTTAATCTTTTACGATGAGCATGGCTGTCAATAATTATGTCAGGGTTGTCATGGTCGACACACAGAAATGGTTGCATTTGCAGGTGAGAGCATATATAGAATACAACCATGAACAAATCCAACAAGGAATTCAGGGGAAAACGCTTCATCCAGAGAATAGTGTGAATCAGACAATCTCTAATGTGCAGAAAAAACTTCAAAACATTGAAGATAAGAGCAGGAGGAGGCCATTCGGCCCTTTGATCCTGCTCTACCATTCATTAATCATGGCTGATCATCAAACTCAATAGCCTAATCCTGCTTTTTTCTCCATAACCTTTGATCCCATTCGCCCCAAGTGCTCTATCCAGCTGTTTCTTGAATACATTCAATGTTTTGGTATCTACTACTTCCTTTGTTAATGATTTCCACAGACTTGTCACTCCTTTGGTGAAGAAATGTCTCCTCATCTCCATCCTAAATGATCTACCCTGAATCCTCAGACTGCGACACCTGGCTCTGGACTACCCCACCATCCGGAAAACCCTCCCTGCATCTACCCTGCCTATTCCTGTCAGAATTTTATAAGTCTTTGTGACATTCCCCCCTCATTCGTCTGAACTCCAATGAAAACAATCCTAAACTAGTCAATCACTCTCCATGCATCAGTCCCACCATCCCCGGAATCAAACCTGTATGAAGGAGGCCATTCAGCCCACTGAGTCCGCACCAACTCCAGAACACGGGATTCACTGCTCAGGGATTGATTGAGGTGAATATATTGATGGGGTTCGATGAGGTAGGCCAGGAGGAAACTCGTGTGGATTACAAAACTGACCTGCTGCGGTCAAAAGGCCTGCTTTTGTTCAGTAGAAACTTGTAAATATTTTGAAATAACTGGGAGCAGCTAATAAAACTGGGAAGCTTCCAGAAAGAGCTCTGCGCATGAGTTGGCAAATGGATGTAAATTGTTTCCGACATCCACACAGCACCTCTTGGCTGCCTCGTGGTTGGTGAGGTGTCACATACACTCAAGGGCTTTAGCCGTGCCTGGCTGGTTTTGTTTTTGCTAATAGGGGGTTTATTTTAATAAAGCATGGGGCTGTGCAAGGAATGCCTTTAAATAAAGGTCAGGGTCAATCAGAAAGTTACAAGCCTTCATTTTGGATCATTCTGGTTCTGTGTTTTAAGGTCAATGGTTCAGGGTTGGAATGAACGAGTGACTGCGTTTTCTTTCCGTAAATTATGCAAGTAATCCCCTCAGTTGGAGTTGTACATCATTATAAAGTCCCGGGTCACTACTGGCTGAGTGGATTTTACATTTTATTAAAACATTTTTCAACATAACCCACTTTATTGATTCTCTGAAGCATCTGCAGGCATTTCATCTACAATTAGACACTTTGAAATGCATGAAAAATTGAAGAGAAAACACTTTCATTAATGTAGCGCCTTCCACAAGCTCAAGACATGGCAGCATGTTTTAGCGGACACTGAAGTAAGGTGTAATCAGTGAGATAGAGCAGGAAATACTCCATCCAATCTGTGCAAAGCAAAGTCAATAATGAAACAGTGGCCAGGTAAGCTGCTTTTATTCATGTTAATTTACTGTTGTAACGGCACTGTGGAGAATTTTTCTGCACTTCTGTACGGTAATATCTTGGTACCTTTTACAGACACTTGAGAAAGCAAATAATCTTGATTTAACATCTCAGCTGTAAAATGATTCTTCTGGCAGTGTGGCCCTGACTCCGTACTGTACCGGATTGTTAGCCTCAATGACATCAAATTAAGATGATCACCAAAAGCAGAAAAGGATAAGCTTAGTGCAAGGTTTTTGAACAATGGTTTCTGAAAACATGTAGGTTCTAGTATAAATAGTGGTGAAACCAGAATCCATTCCTCAAATGTCTTCTTACACATGAATTTTCAAGGAACAACCATTTTCAATAATGGCTCCTTACTGTGTCAGTGTGCCCCAGACTGTTCACAGTTCCAGGTATTTACATTGAAAATTTGAGTCTGTCCATGTCCAGCCTGTTAGCAAGCTCATCGATCAGGTTAACAGGTAGCTAACTAGAAGTGAGTGTGCGGTTGGCTTTGTACCCCAGTTCAAGTCTCCTTTTAGAACGTCAGCGCAACTGACCTACCAGTTGTGTGTGCCATTTTCATTTTGCACCTGAACCCAGCCTTTATCCTGTTATATATTTGAGTGGTTGAATGATTGCTTTAAGCGTAAGTCACATGATTTAATGGTGACATCATTGGGGTGTTATAGAAGTTCCTGCTTTTTAGTTTCAGTTTGTTCTCTGTCTAGGCAAGAGCTCCCAGAAATAAATGCTTTGTGTGTTACTTTGAATCTCCATGTGCAAACCACATACTTTCTTTTTATTTAAAACTCACAACTATGACATAGTTACAATATTACAGATCCTTTGGACAATCCAATCCAATATTTCAGGGGTCTGTCATCTTTCCTCAAAAGAGTTTTGATGAAAGGCCACAGACCTGGAATGTTCGCCTGCTCTTTACAAGGGAGTGTATTGCTTACGCTCCCTGTCTTAACCTAGGGAAGCAATCAACAGGCAGAAAATAGCTCACCCTGCAGCAGTCAGATGCTGTGGGTGGCAACAATAAGGGACATGTGGACCTTTCGCCCCTAACTCGGGAGTAGGCGCTCTCAGAGCTGCTAGGCTTGCTGATTGACAGGTCTAGCAGTCTGAGAAGTGACAGTGAGAAAGCAGCAAGAGGAGACATCGCCAGTAAAAATCATGCTCTGATTCTCAGAATAAAAAAAAGGAATTTGTTGAGTAAAGTTCAAGGCTGCTGGGAGGCAGTGGAAGGGGAGGATGACTTGACTAACCATATCAACAGCTGCAGGCCACTCAAAAAGAATGTAATAGATCGAGGATGACTCAATGTGGTCTGAATCAACATAGGCTTCATTGCCAAAAATAGATATCCACAACAAGGTGAGAGGAGATTATAATGCCACTGCTCTACTTGACTCTCTGCCTCCAACTACGAGTTTCTCCTTGACCAGTAGTACTCGCCCTCCTCTTGATTGGCTCAGCTTCAAACCGGGATGATCCATAGGGTCCTCGCTGACCACATGGCCCTTGGAAAACATTAGCACCCTAAAAAGGGCCATGCTTTAACAAAGAAAGAAGGACATTTTTACTTTTACCACATTCATTTAGCCTGCACAATGGCACAGTGGTTAGCACTGCTGCCTCACAGCGCCAGGAACCGGGTTTCAATCCCTGGCTTGGGCCAGTGTCGGTCTGGAGTTCTCACGTACTCCCCGTGTCTGTGTGGTTTTGCTCCGGGTGGTCTGGTTTCCTTCCAGGGATCCAAAGATGTGCGGGATAGATGGATTGGCCATGCTAAATTGCCCCTTAGTGTGAGTTCATGGTAAATGTATGGGGTCACGGGGAAAGGGCCTGGATGGAATTGTGGTTGTTGCAAACTGGATGGGCTGAATGGACTCCTTTTGCATTATATCACCTGCGACTTTCCACACAGTGGGAATGGACAGCAATCCAATTGGAGGAAGACAAACATTGGGTTCTGGGAGACATGGACACAGCTAACAAGGTCCAGGATTTTGGAGAGGAAAGGAAAGTTGGAGAAGGGACGATATTTACAAGGACAGTGGAGTAAAGGATTGTATTTTTTTAGGTGATGGGTGTTGACAGTGGATATAAAGATGGAAGAAAAGAGCAGCAGGGGGAGAACGATTTGCAATGTTGAATAAATGCGGAACTGGGGGTGGAACTGCAACTTGGCGGAAATAGGCTTGAGGGAGAACGAGGTAAGTTTGATGGACAAGATGAGCTCAGTGAGGGCATGAGGGGACATAGGAGAAAAACTAGGGGAACATGCTTTGGAAACCACATGGATTGCAATGGTTTAAGACATTTGTTCTCAAAAGAAATTCGTGATGACAAAAATGTTGCCAGCGATTTAATGAAAGGCAATTAAAAAATGCAGACAAGTATTTTCAAGGTTAACATTGAATTTGTGGCTGTAAAGCTTGTTTTTGTTTGTAACATTACTGCAGTATTTTGTAATTTTAAGAGCTGAGCATTTGGGAGAATAAATATTCTTGACATTGAATGATGCAGCAGATTAAATTACTCGCATAGTTTTCAAACCCGTCACCCAGGTGATTCATGGATCCACCTGATTTCATCCTTGATAAATAAATCCAACGGAAATGAAGCCGGATGATTCTCACAGTAATGCACAATGCCAGAGATGGGTTACAAAGACTGAGATTAGACTGGAGATAAACATGGATGTCACTTCCCCTTCTCTCCACAGCCAGTAAGAAACACTTACATTTCCATGGCACTCAGGATGTTCCAAAGCATCTCTCAGCCAAGGAAGAAACATCAAAGATAGGAGCAGGCAAAGGCCATTCAGCCCTTCAAACCTGCTCCCCCAATCATGGCTGACTATCCAACTCAGTAGCCGAATCTTGCTTTTTTCCCATAACCTTTGATCCCATTCACCCAAGTGCTATCTCCAACCGCCTTGAGAATGAATTCAATGTTTTGGCATCAATTACTTCTTGTGGTAATGAATTCCACAGGCTCAACGGATGAAGAAATGTCTCCTCACCTCTGTCCTAAATGGTCTACCGTGAATCCTTAGACTGTGACTCCACTGGTTCTGGATTCCCCCGCTATTTGGAATACCCTCCCTGCATCTACTTATGATGTGGAAGAAAGCAGGGAACACAACAGGAAACAGGGGCGACACAGTGGCACAGTGGTTAGTACTGTTGCTTCATAGCACCAGGCACTCCCCGCATCTGCGTGGGTTTCCTCTGGGTGCTCCGGTTTCCGCCCATACTCCAAAGATGTGGAGGTTAGGTTGGTTGGCCATGCTTAATTGATTAAGTGTCAGGGTATTAGTGGGGTTACGGAGTAGGGCAAATGTGGGATTGTAGTTGGTGCAGACACGATGGGCTGAATGGCCTCCTTCTGCATTGTAAGGATTCTATGATTCTATGAAAATTGTTCATAGCAAGATTCCACAGAAAGGCATGTGGTACCAGATCACTGTTTTAACAATGTTGGAAGAGTGTTGCCTGGGCCACAGGGGAACATTTCCTGCTCTTTTTTGAATTAGTGCTGTGGTGTCATTTATTTTGACTGGGTAATTGCAGACTGGTCCAGCATCCAATCCAAAATACAGCTCATCCCTCAACATCCTCCTGGTGATACAACCTCAGCTCTTTGCTCCAGTTCCTCGACTGGAATCTACTACACTCTAGCACAGAGGAGATAAATTCTGCATGACGGCCTTTGATTGAAGTAAGCTGGGCCTTCCCCAACTCTGTACCCTCAAAGGAGAGGAGCCATAACGCAAAGGTTGTCTATAATTTGGGAATAAGTTATCAAAGGGACTGAGGAAATTATTTTAGAAAGAATCAGGAGTTGTTCTCAGCAATCCTGCCAATCATAAAAAAAACTAATTGTTCTGAGGAAATAGCTGCCAAACTTTGCTAATCTTCATTTTGAAATATTGGTTGCCTTTATAAAACACCTTCCAATTCCCAGGTTCAAAATGTTTCAAAACTCATGATAGAATTAATTTCTATTCCTCTCTGAAATGCTGTGGCTGTCATTACATTATCAAATATGAATCAGTTCATATAGTGACATTCCATAAACAAGGCTGGAATCAACACTAAAACCAAACTTCTTGTCATGAATTATTTTCCTTAACACGTTGATGAGAATAGACAGGATATTTTTCTGTTTTTTTTGTTAGCTGTTGAATTGGGAAAAAAAAATCAATGTTAATTTAAACCTGTTGACTACAATGTATGTTGTGTTGTTACAAGATTAGCTTGCATTTTCACAGGTTCTGAATTGACATCAATAACACTACAGTTCAGTGGAGATCTTGGTTGAGGGCAGCAGTATAATTAAGTTGATGTAACACAGTAAAATAATAACTCCAAGGGACAGGCTGACTGCTGCAATAGGCTATTAACTGGTCTTTCATCTTAAGGGGTTCAAATCTGGCCTTCTCTCTGTTGTCTATTGGTTCCCAATGAATGGAGATCAACAGATGAAGCCAATTGCTGAATCGCACACAGACACTCACAGGGGCAGCACAATGACACAATGGTTAGCACTGTTGCCTCACAGTGCCAGGAATTTGCCTGGATGAAATGCTCATTCAGAGAAGTAGTGCAGACTGGATAGGATGAATGGCCTCCTCCTGCACTGTAGAAATTTTAGGATTATGTTCTATGGTAAGGTGATTAGTTCAATGCATTTGCTAAAGAAAGAAAAAACATGCAACATCTTTCATGACCTCTCCAAGCGCTTCCCATCAAATAAACACTTTTTGCAGTGTAATTGTTCAGTAGTGGAGGAAATGTGGCAGCTGGTTTGTACACAGCAAGCTACCACAAAAAGAAATGTGTTAATGACCAGATAATCTGTTTTTGATTAAGTTTGTCGAGAGATTAATACTGGCCAGGACACCAGGTAGAACACAAGGACAAAGCATTTGGGAGCAGGGTTTAGGCCACTCAGCTTCTCAAACCTGTTGCATCATTCAACAAGAACATAGAATCCCTACAGTGCAGAAAGAGGCCATTTGACCCATCGAATATGCATCGACTTGCTGACATAAGATTTTACCCTGGCTGTCACCTCTCTTGCCCTCCCACTCACACCCTTTCCCACCTAAATTGCACATCTTGATATTGTGGGAAGAAACCAGAACACCCAGAGTGATAACATTTCACTAGGCTGACACATCATACTTAGCCTTGCATAATGTTACTCCTGGCACACTTTCCCGCAGTTTTCATTGAACCAGGATTGACCCTCTGGCTTGATGATAATGGTAGAGTGTGGGCTATGGCGGGCTGTGAGGTTACAGATTGTGGTTGATTACAATTCTGCTGCTGCTAATGGTTCCTACTGCCGAGTGGAGGTCCAGTCATGAGCTGCGAGAGATTGAATGATTTGATTTGATTGATTTATTACTCATCATATGTATTGGGATATAGTGAAAAATATTATTTCCTGCTCGCTGTATAGACAAAGCATACCTTTCATAGAGTACAGAAGGGAGAAGGAAAGGATTGACTGGGAAGAGTGTCCTTTAGTTAGCATCAACATGAAGCACTTTGTGAACTTGTTGCTTGGTCAGTAGGAATTGGTGAGTTTCTATTCTGCTATTCTACTTCTGCAGAAAATGCAGATGTATGGGATAGAGGGTGATTTAGCTAATTGGGTTAGGAATTGGCTAGCAGATAGAAGACAGAGGGTGGTGGTTGATGGGAGATATTCATCTTGGGGTTCGGTGACAAGTGGTGTACCTCAGGGGTCTGTTTTGGGGCCCCTGCTGTTTGTAATTTTTATAAATGATCTGGATGAGGGTATTGAAGGATGGATTAGTAAATTTGCAGATGACACTAAAGTCGGTGGAGTGGTAGATAGTGAAGAGGGGTGTTATAGTTTGCAGAGGGACTTGGACAAGTTGCAGAGCTGGGCCGAGAGGTGGCAAATGGAGTTTAATGTGGAAAAGTGTGAGGTAATGCACAATGGCAGAAATAATAAATGTGTAGAGTATAGGGCAAATGGTAGGATTCTTAGTAGTCTAGATGAACAGAGGGATCTTGGTGTGTATGTGCATAGATCCCTGAAAGTAGGCAGTCAGGTCGAGAAGGTTGTTAGGAAGGCATATGGAGTCTTGGCTTTTATTGGTAGAGGGATTGAATTTCGGAGCCGCAACGTCATGTTGCAACTGTACAAAACTCTAGTGCGGCCGCACTTGGAGTATTGTGTGCAGTTCTGGTCCCCACATTATAAGAAAGATGTGGAGGCATTGGAGAGGGTACAGAGGAGGTTTACCAGGATGTTGCCTGGTATGGAGGGCAGGTCCTATGAAGAGAGGTTGAAGGATTTGAGGTTGTTTTCGTTAGAAAGGAGGCGGCTAAGAGGGGATCTTATTGAAGCATATAAGATGATTAGAGGTTTAGATAGGGTGGACAGTGATAGCCTTTTTCCTAGGATGGAGAAAGCTAGCACGAGGGGACACAGCTTTAAATTAAGGGGTGATAGTTATAGGACGGATATCAGAGGTAGGTTCTTTACCCAAAGGGTGGTTCGGGAGTGGAATGCCCTGCCTGCAGCAGTTGTAGATGCGCCAAGTTTGGTGGCGTTTAAGAGGTTAGTTGATAAGTATATGGAAGAGAAGGGAATGGTTTAGTTTGGAGGGGCATTGCTTTTTATATTGGTCGGCGCAACATCGAGGGCCGAAGGGCCTGTTCTGTGCTGTAATGTTCTATGTTCTATGTTCTATGTTCTATTTGATAGTGCATGAGAATACAGGTAATGTCCCTTCTTACAGAATCAGCATCTGGAGTAAAGCAAATCTTTAGTGTTACTCATATCCTTGAACTTAAGTATTGTAAAGGAAGTGATCTAAAGGCAAGTCATGGGAAGGACAGCTTGCTCACGTGTAATTCTCCTGCTATAAGAACATAAGAACTAGGAGCAGGGGTAGGACATCTGGCACCTCGAGCCTGCTCCACCATTCAATAAGATCATGGCTGATCTTTTCATGGACTCAGCTCCACTTACCCGCCCACTCACCATAATTTATAATTCCTTTACTGTTCAAAAATGTATCTATCCTTGCCTTAAGAACATTCAATGAGGTAGCCTCAACTGCATTATTGGGCAGGGAATTCCACAGATTCACAACTCTTTGTGTGAAGAAATTCCTCCTCAACTCAGTCCTAAATCTGCTTCCCCTTATTTTAAAGCCATGCCTCTAGTTCTTGTTTCACCCACCAGTAGAAACAACTTCCCTGCTTCTATCTTATCTATTCCCTTCATAATCTTATATGTTTCTGTAAGATCTCTACTCATTCTTCTGAATTCCAATGAGTATAACCCCAGTCTACTCAGTCTCTCTTCATGAGCCAATCCTCTCAACTCCAGGATCAACTTAGTGAATCTCCTCTGCATCCCCTGCAGTGCCAGTATATTCTTTCTCAAATAAGGAGGCCAAAAGTGTACGCAGTACTCCAGCTGTGGTCTCACCAGAACCTTATACAACTGCAACATAACCTTGCTGTTTTTAAACTCCATCCCTCTAGCAATGAAGGACAAAATTCCATTTGCCTTCTCAATTATTTGCTGTAGCTACAAACCAAGTTATTGTGATTCATGTACAAGGATGCCCAGGTCCCTCTGCACAGCAGCACGCTTCAATTTTTTACCATTTAAATAATAGTCCATTTTGCTCTTATTCCTACCAACACTGTACTCCATCTGCCAGACCCTTGTCCACCCACTTAGGCTATCTGTATCCCTTTACAGACTTTTAGCATCTTCTGCACATTTTGCTCTACCACTCATTTTAATGCTATCTGTGAATTTTGACATACTACACTTGGTCCCCACTTTTAAATCATCTGTTTAAATCATAAACAATTGCGGTCCAAAACACTGATCCCTGAAGCCACCACTACTCACTGATTGCCAACCAGAAAAAGACCCATTTACTCCCACTCTTTGCTTTTTGTTAGTTAACCAATCCTCCATCCATGCTAATACATTACCTGTAACATTGTGCACTTTGATGTGGCACCTTGTCAAATGCCTTCTGGAAATCCAGATACACCACATCCACAGGTTCCCCGTTGTCCACTGTGCACGTAATATCATCAAAGAAATCCACCAAATTAGTCAAACACGATCTGCCCTTCCTGAACCCATGCTGTGTCTTCCCAAATGGGACAATTTACACCTAGATGTCTCACTATTTCTTCCTTGATGATAGATTCAAGCATTTTCTCTACTACAGAGGTTAAGGTAACTGGCCGATAGTTACCCATCTATTATCTACCTCCTTTTTTAAATTGTGGCGTCATATTTGCTGTTTTCCAATCTACAGGAATCACCCCAAAGTCCAGTGAATTTTGCTAAATTACGACTAATGCATTTGCTATTTCTCCCACCATCTCTTTTAGTACACTGGGATGTATTCCATCAGGACTGGGAGACTCGTCTACCTTTAGCCCCATTAGCTTACCCAACACTAATTCTTTCGTGATAATGATAGTTTTGGTCCTCACCTACCATAGCCTTCCTGTCATCAATTTTTGTCATGTTATTTGTGTTTTCCACTGTGAAAACTGTAAAATACCTCAGTCATTTCCTCATTTCCTGTTATTACATTCCCCCTCCTCATCCTCTAAAGGACCAATGCTTACTTTCGCTATTCTTTTTCATTAGATATATTTGTAGAAACTTTTGCTATTTTTCTTATATTCTGAGTTAGTTTACTCTCATAATCCATTGCTTTTCTTTACAGCTTTTCTCGTGGCTTTCTGTTGACCTCTAAAGATGTCCCAATCCTCTCGGTTCCCACTAATCTTTGCCACTTTGTATGCAATTTCTTTCAATTTGATACCCTGCTTTATTTTCTTAGACATCCATGGATGATTATTTCTTTTTCTACAGTCCTTCCTTATCACTGGTATAGACTTTTGCTGAGCATTGTGAAAGATCATTTTGAAAGTTCCTCAATTATCCGACCAGAAAGTTTTTGCTCCAGTCTACCTTAGCTAACTCCTCCCTCATCCCATTGTAGTCTCCTTTGTTTAAGCATAAGACACTGAACATAGAACATAGAACATTACAGCGCAGAACAGGCCCTTCGGCCTTCGATGTTGCGCTGACCAATTATGAAAAAAGCAATGACCCTCCAAACTAAACCATTCCCTTCTCTTCCATAAACTTATCAACTGACCCCTTAAACGCCACCAAACCTGGCGCATCTACAGCTGACGCAGGCAGGGCATTCCACTCCCGAACCACCCTCTGGGTAAAGAACTTCCCTCTGGTATTGGATTTTATCTTTTCATGCTCCATCTTTATTTCAAATTCAACTGTACTGTGATCATTTCTTCCAAGAGGATCCCTAACTGTGAGATCATGAGCTATTCCTATCTCATTGCACAGATGTAGAGATGCCAGCATCGGACTGGGGTAAAAAAAGTAGGAAGTCTCACAACACTAGCTTAAAGTCCAACAGGTTTATTTGGTAGCAAACATTATTAGCTTTCGGAGCATTGCTCCTTCGTCAGGTGAGTGCAGTGCTCCGAAAGCTAGTGGCCTTTGCTGCCAAGTAAAGTATTGGACTTTAATCTTGGGTTGTGAGACTTCTTGCTGTCATTGCATAGAACCAGACCTAGGATAGCTTCTTCCCTCATGACAAACTGTTCAAGGAAGCTATCGTGGATACATTGCATGAACTCCTCTTCAAGGAGGAGAAACAAGGGACACTTCCAGTGTGCAGGAAGTTGCTCCGGTGGAAAGTACTGGAAATCCATGCAGTGGAGCCGCAGCAGTGGCTGGAGTTACCCTGAAGCACCTGTAAGGCTGACATTTTCATGGAAGGCACAGTCAGAGAGTTGGACCAGGATTACTCTGCTGAAGATTTCCTGACTAACTGTCCAGCTAGAAGGTTGCAACCATCTGAAGTCTCTGGGTGGGATTTTCTGGTCCCCTTCTGCCATTTTTCCTGCAGTGGAAGTGGCTCATGATTGGTGATCAATGGGATCTACCGATCCCACCAATGCCTAAGGCATTTTATATGGCTCACTTCAACCACAATGAGGAGTGGGGGTGAGTGGGGTGCAGGGGTGTGGTGTCACCCTCAGGGGAAGTGGAAGGTAACACTTGTGGGATGAGCTGGAAAATCCTGCCCTCTGACTCTAACTCAGAGCTTGAGACTTTCTCAAAGAGTTCTGAAGAGCAGAGAATTACCACTGGAAGTTCAAATTTTTAAGGCGATTCTCATGGGATCAGCTTGTTAGGAATTCCTTGCATTCTGGAACATATTTTGGGTTGTACTCTGGGATGAGATTCTCTGGCCAAGTTTACCTCAAGACCAGAAAATCCAGCCCAACATCATTTGCATGGCTCTGTCCCATCCGCTATGATCCAATGATGGGTGGGAGTGGAAAATTCCTCCCCTGATCAGTGATGTTGAGAGACTGGAACATCTGGGTTAAAGTTTCCATTTGTCTATTATACACTTATTCTCTCCATTGGAACCCATTTCATTGAGAACTCAAGTGCACATCAGCTTAGGAGCCCAAACATCTGGAATTTGAAAGCTTGAATCAGGAACCATCCTCTGTCAAGAACTGTGGGCATTTTGTGTTTTCATTTTAGATTTCCAGAAGTAAGCAGATATTGTTTCAATTTATTTTTGCTCATCAGTCTGAGTTCTTAACTAGTCTTGATGTTGGGTCAGGCTTCAATAAAACACTGCCACGTTTTCATAGATAGAAGTGACCTTCTCATTTGAAGGACAATGTTATTTATCATCCAATACTCCTTCAGTACGAACTAGAGCATCAGCGTAGATTTTTGTGTCCATTCTAGAGTCATTGGTAATGCAGGACTGAGGGAATGCAGCACTGTTAAAGGAGCTGGTTTTCAATGAAGACATTAAATCAAAGTCAGATCTGTTTCGTAAGCAACATTACAGCCCACAACATCATTCGAAAGATGAAAATAAAGTCTTCCATTTATATTATGCCCTTTACAACCACGAGACATCTTAAAGTGCATTATAAAGTTTATTTATTAATCACAAGTAGGCTGACATTAACACTGCAATGAAGTTACTGTAAAAGTCCCCTAGTCACCATACTCCAGCACTTGGGTACACTGAGTGAGAATTTAGCACGGCCAATGCACCTAACCTGCACCTATCCTTGGACTGCATGGGAACCTGGAGCACTCAGAGGAAACTCACACAGCTACAGGGAGAACAGGCAAACTCTGCACAGATAGTGACCCAAGTTGGGAATCGAACACAGATCCCTGGTGCTGTGAGGCAGCAGTATTAACCACTGTGCCACCGTGCCATCCCGGATGCCCAGATAACCAAGAACTGAGTGATTCAGACGCAAGTGTATTACCCAGTGAGCCAGAGTTTAATTCACATGAATTAATGGAATTACTGCCTGCATTCTGTGATGTAGAAATAGAAACTACAGAAAACTTACAACACAGGTCATTTGCCCAAATTGTCCATGCCAATCCAAGGACACTCAAATATTATTAAACTAGACAAAGTGCAGAAGAGATGTACTAGGATGCTACCGAGAATTGATGACTTGCGTTATAAGGAGAGGCTGGATAAAATGAGACTTTTTCCTCTGGAGCACAGGAGACTTCGGGGTGATCTTATAGGTATCTATAAAATAATAGTGGGCATAGATGAGCTAGATAGTCAATATCTTTTCCCAAAATAGGGTTGTCTGAAAGGGTAAAGGTTTAGGGTGAGAGAAGAGAAGTACAAACTGGTCCACAGGAGCAATTTTTTTCACACAGAAGGTGGTGAGTGTCTAGAACAAGCTGTCAGAAGCAGTAGTAGAAGGGGGATACAATTTTGTCTTTTAAAAAGCATTCAGACAGTTACATAGGTAAGATGGGTACAGAAGGATATGTATCAAAAACGGGCAATTGGGACAAGCTTATTGATTATAAAAAGGACAGCATGGTTCAATGCTGTAAATCTCTGTGACTCTATGCCCTTTCTAAACCTACCTTCCAATACCTGGCCCATAGCCCTGTAGTTTCTTTATCAATATCACTCATAAAATTAGTTTATCCGGTCTCATTATCACTTGGCTGTTTCTGTGCACAGAATGGCTGCTGCATTTCCTACACTATGACATTGACTCCACTTCAAAAGCACTTCATTAGTTGTAAACAGCTTTGGGACCATGGAAGTTGCTATAGAAATGGATTTTGTTTTCCTCAGCTGAGCGTGAGTTCAGCCAGGATACCTCCTCCTGTTAACTGCAAAGAGTTACAAGTCAATCCGGGCTTCAGTCTGAAACATATGCAGCATAAAACTAAGCCAAGTTGTTCACCACTTGGTAATGGTGTACAGGACTTTGAGGAGACTGAGTTTGGTCAGGAAAAGTGAACACATAGCCAACCTCTCAGTAGATTCTGATGGGAAATATAGGAAAAGGGGGGCAGAGCAGAGAGGTTAGAAGCAGCGAGTCAGCGAGATGGAGACCTAGATGACATTTGTCTATTGCGGCCATGGAGCTGTCTCAGCTTTGATGCTTTGAAGCATGTTTTTAATTCACTTGCTACATTTCACAAGTGTTGACATGTCTCATTTCCTTAGCTACTAACTGAAACTGCTCCTCGCCAGCTCTGTTCAATATTGACACAGAGAAGATGGTACACGTGTAAGTAAAAAGAAAACATCAAAGTTTAGGAATTTCTTGGAACAGGAAAAGCAATTAAGCACAGCAAACATGTGCATAAAATACACTCACTTACTGCCTTCTAAACATCACTTTCAATTCCCTTTCTATCTCAAAGTGTGTCTAATAAGTTTCATGAACCTTCTTGTGTAGTTCCTTTGACTGGTAATCCATCCGGCTGGTCTCTTCCCTTTGTAAAAATGTATTTGATTTCACATTTTTATTCCCCACTTTCAGCATGTCACACCTGATATCTGAATCCTTCTGCACAATTTGCTGGAATTACCTTTCACAATTTCTTTGATGATCTTATATTTAAAGTATTCAGTATGGTTGCTAAAATCTCAGAATCTGTTCTCTTTAAAATATCGTGCCTGAACTCTTTGCATGCAACAGAATATCTGCCGATTATCACAGTGCTGTCAAACTAACTTTGAGACTCCAGATGTTCTTCAAAGGCGCTATATGAATGTAATTCTTTTATTCCAATGTTCTACATTGGGACGGCATGATAGCACAGTGCTAACACTGCTGCCTCACAGTGTTACAGTTCAATTCCAGCTCTAGGTGACTGTGTGGAATTTGCATGTTCTCTCCGTGTCTGTGTGGGTTTCCTCCGTGTGCTCTGGTTTTCTCCCAAAGTCCAAAAATATGCAAAATAGGGGGATTGCTCTTGCCAAATTGCTCCCTGGTGTCCCAAGATGTGTAGGTTAGATGTGTAGGGGGTTTGTTACGTAGGGCGACAAAGATTCTATGTGAGAAACTCTGTTAAATTCAGTACTGACACAATGGGTTGAATGACCTCTTTCTGCTCTGTAAGGATTATAAGATCTAATTGGTATCCCCTAATTGATCAACCCTGAAACTTGTGTTCATTTAAAATCTCTTGCTCATGTCACATCAAATTCCCCCTTGTGCACGTTGCCTTGCATTGGTTCCTACAGCACTAACGTATCAATTTTAATGCAGGTATGGGCCTTTCAAAATGGCAACCTTGCAGATCTTGCCAAACATTGGGGCAAGTGATTCGGGCAAGAGATGTTACAAGTCAAGCCAGATCAGGTGAGGTTAAGGGTCACTCAAACACAGGAATAGACCTGCTCACAAGCGGAGAAGGGGATAGCAGGTTCACTGCCGCATCACTCCAATGCAACATCTCACCAAATTCTCCAGGTAAGTGATTTTTTTAAAATGTCTCTCAATTAAACTTGACACAAGGCACATTCTAAAGCTGTCCGGTTTTTGGATAACACTGAACTTTGAACTGTCAGATTTGATGCACTGTTTTGTGTATGAGCAGCACGGTGGCACAATGGTTAGCACCACTGTCTCACAGTGCCAGGGACTTGGGTTTGATTCCCTGTTTGGGTCACTGCCAGTGTGGAGTTTGCATGTTCTCCCCGTGTCTACATTGGTTTCCTCTGGGTGCTCTGGTTTCCTCCGACAAACCAAAGATGTGCAGGTTAAGTGAATTGGCCATGGTAAATTTGTATCCAAAGAGGTGCCAAATTTGGCGGCTAAAGGATTTTTACAGTAACTTCATTGCAGTGTTAGTGTAAAACTACTTGTGACTAATAAACAAACTTTTAACTTGTGTTCTTATTCTCTCAAATCTCTCTGTTGCCTTATCCTTCCCTATCTCTGTTACTCTTTCCAGCCCTCTAATGCATCAAGATATCTTCACTCCTTTCATTTTAATCTTTTACATTTCTCCAAATAATTAATTTCATCGCTGATAGCCATGTTTTCAGCTGCCTAAGTCATCAACTCAAAACTGACTCCCCTAAATCTTTCCACCTCTCTGACTTCTTCTAAAATACTCCTCAATTCCTATTTCTCTGAGTAAATCTTTACTCAATCATCATGATATCTCCTTACGTAGCTTGGTGTCATATTGAGCTCTTTGGGATATTTTACTATCTGAAAGGTGCTATATATAGGTAAGTTGTTGTTATATTACTCAATTCTGGAAATCGTGGCTGAATCAGAAAGTCTCGTAAACGATTACAAAAGGTTCAGATACTCACTCGCGCTGCCCTAACCTCCAAGATGATAGGCTAAGTGCTGAAAATTAGGATTAGACCTTTATTGACCAGTGTGAGCACAATGGGATGAATGGCCTCCTTCTGTGCTGTAAACACACCAGGGAAACATAAACCATGAGCCAAGTAAAGTGGTGGAGGCAGGCACTCTGGAGTTATTTAAGAAATACTTAGATGGGCACACGAAACAGAATGGGAATGGAGGGGTATAGAAAACTGATTTAAAATAGGGATCATGAGCCTTGGGAGTTCCTGGGAAGTGTGTAAATAGATGATGATATCGATGTACTTGTTTTTATCCTACAGGTGCTTTGGTCCAGCTTGTTGTCTAACAAGGGGCATACACGCGATGGGTCATGAGAGGGCTGCTCTTGGATCTTTTTTCGAGGGTATCCTAGTGCTTCACGTCATTAGTGTACGCTTGACCTGGACCATTTGATGGGCAACACGACAGCTCAGTGACTATAGCTGCGCTGTGCAGATACATGGATTTGGGCCTGTGTCTGTGGGAGTTTGCGCATTCTCCCCGTACTTGCGTGGGTTTTCTCCAGGAGCTCCGGTTTCCTCCCACATCCCAATGATGTGCTCTTAGGCTAATTGGCAAAACAAATTCTCCCTAAATTGTCTCAAATTTGGTTTTTAATCCATAGGATCTATAAACATAGGCAGGGATCACGGATAGAAGTGGGAACATCGGGTGGCGGCGCGGGCTCATTGGGCCGATGGCCCTGTTTCCCGTGCTGTTTTTGTTCTTTGTTCTTTGTTCTAAAACAGCAGTACCCACACTTTTAGAGTATTTCTTTAGTTGCAAAGCATTTTGCGACAGCCTGACATCATGAGAAGTTGATACATGAATTAAAGTGGTTTCACTTCAGTGTGATGGTTGAAGTGTAACATTCACGAAACATGCGTTACACTCAATGCTTTTTTGTAGTTGCATAATGATTAAAATCGATAACGAACATGCAAATAGAGAGGTGACATGTTAATGCATTCAGTCTCAGTATTACATAGTTCCCTTTGGATTGATAATATTTTGTGTAAGTAGACAATCCTTTTAATTAACAAATAACCCCTTTGACAAATAATCAATTCTTTCACTGAATAAGGATCTGTTTTCGTGTATTATCCTGAACATCGATCAATATAATAATGTCAGGGCTGCCATGCAATTATCTTACAGCAAATGATGAAGTGATTTGAATATTATATCTCAAGGATGGGTAATTAATTATTCATCAAGCTCATTTTATTAACTAATATTGATGACTGTAAATCTACTTAATATTTCATGGAGGTTTGATTAGTTGGGAAATAAGTTTCCTCACAAAGAAATTCAATTATTTACGCTGAGCTGTCACTTTTTTTTAACAAATCTACCTTTAGCTTCAAATTTCCAAAAAAAAATTCTTCATACCAAATCTTAATACATCAAAGATAGCAAACAAATGTTGAAAGTATGAATTCGTTAGATACTGTTGTCAAGTAAAATGATAGTTAATTAATTAATTAATGTTAAAAATTCAGATGAATCCATCATATCAAAAACAAGAAATCTGGTATTTTTGCCTGAGAGGATTCTACATGTGTTGAAGATTCTCTTGGTTAGTTTATTCTGATAGAATTGGAGTTAGTTTTATGGTAGTACAGAACTTGAGTATTGCAGAAAAAGAGACATGTTAACAAAGCTTCACTCCTGAATATTATGAGCGAAGTCACAAGTCGGGCCTAAGACATTTGTTCAACTTGTACACTTGATGCAGAAATCGGACACATCAAAATCTTCCTGTGGAACAGTGGCTATCCTGATCATACTTTGCTATATATATATCACACAAATTCAAGAATGGGTCGAAGGTTGTGCATTTTGCTGTAAAAGTATCCCATCTTCCTCAGATTACCCTGGGTGGACAATGTTACCTCAAAAAACCTGAGCAACAGATAAAGCTAACTAATACACTGTGGTAACAAAAGTAACAGGGTTCCCCACTCACAGGATGCTGTCATTAAACCAAAAGTATGTTCTTCCTGATCACACATGCATGAGGAATGTGGTATATGAATTTCAGTGCTGGTCTGATGTTGGGTATATAGGCCGTGTACTTCCTGTTGTCCACAACAGGCAAAGTGCAGACTGTATCTGACCAGCCCACACTTGCAAAACTCAAAATAGTGTCCAGCATTAGATGTGACTCTGCAGTTGGACAGCACCTGCTGAAAAATCCTGATTGTGCTAAGAATTACACCAAAAACCAATTTAGAATTATCAATAGGGTTTACAGTGTGGCTCATTTGCTCATACTCAAAGCTACATGTTCTCATGCACAGGGAGCTGGCCTTTGCAAACTAAAGAAAGATGTCCACAAATTACATCTTTTTCAATGAAACAGAAACTTTGGGAATAGTCATTCCGTGGAACATTCAATAATAACTCAGGAAGCTATTTGGAGAGGATCAGTATTTATTGTAAGTCATAAAGTGAAACCATTGCTTTGTGGCAGCCATACATAAGTCCCAATGAGGGTAATAGTTTTGTAGCTCTTCCCAGTGTCTGGAGGCAATAGCCTAGTGGTATTATCACAGGGCTATTAATCCAAAAACTCAACTAATTTTCTGGGGACCCAGGTTCAAATCCCGCCATGGCAGATGGTGGAATTTGAATTCAACAAAACATGTATGGAATTAATAATCTACTGATGACTATGAAACCATTGTTGTGAAAACCCATCCACCCTTTAGGGACAGAAATCTGCTGTCCATACCTGGTCTGACCTATATGTGACCCCAGAGCAACAGCAATGTGGTTGATTCTCATCGGCCTTCAGACAACTAGGGATGGGCAATAAATGCTGGCCAGCCAGCAACGCCCATGTCTCACGAATGAATACAAAAAAAGAATTAAAAAATGATCAAGGGTTTGGGAGCTGAGTTCCACTGGGGAGGCAATTGTGGAACTCAGGTTTAATGAGGGAGAACACAGAAAAATCAATTAGGTGTTCTCCATGGAAACCATGGGGACTGTCACATCTTCCCCAGAACAATGCCATGTTCAGTCAGAGTTGACCTGGCCCTGTTTGAAATTGAACAAAGCTAGGCAGTTAACTGTTTTCCATTGCATTCTCCATGGCAACATCTGCACCCATCCAAGTTCATCAGCCAACAAATCAGCACATCCTTTTTACATAGTAAAAATTGTTGCTTGTATATTTTGGCTGGAAAATTCATGTAGACCATACTGATGAGTGCAACTCAAAAACTTTAATAGCATGCCTCTTTTTTTCAGTGAAGTGCATTTGATAAGGTTCCCCATGGTAGGCTACTGCAGAAAGTGCAGATGCATGGGATTGAAGGTGATTTAGCAGTTTGGATTAGGAATTGGCTAGCTGATAGAAGACAGAGGGTGGTGGTTGATGGGAAATTTTCAACCTGGAGTGCAGTTACAAGTGGTGTACCTCAAGGATCTGTTTTAGAGCCACTGCTGTTTGTCTTTTTTATAAATGACCTAGATGAGGGTGTAGAGGGTTGGATTAGTAAATTTGCTGATGATACTAAAGTGGGGGGAGTTGTAGATAGCGAGGATGGATGTTACAGTTTGCAGAGGGACATAGATAGGTTGCAGAGCTGGGCCATGAAGTGGCAAATGGAATTCAATACGGATAAGTGTGAGGTGATTCACTTTGGTAGGAATAACAGGCATATGAAATATAGGGCTACTGGAAGGACCCTTAATAATGTTGTTGAGCAGAGGGATCTTGGGGTACAAGTACATAGTTCTTTGAAAGTTGGCACCCAGGTTGATAAAGTTGTTAAGAAGGCGTACAGAATGTTAGCTTTTATTGGTAGAGGGATTGAATTTAGGAGCCGTGAGGTTATGTTACAACTGTACAAAACTCTGGTGCGGCCGCACTTGGAGTATTGCGTACAGTTCTGGTCGCCGCATTATAAGAAAAATGTGGAAGCATTGGAAAGGGTGCAGAGGAGGTTTACCAGGATGTTGCCTGGTATGGTGGGAAGGCCTTATGAGGAAAGGCTGAGGGACCTGAGTTTATTTTCATTAGAGAGAAGAAGGTTACGCGGTGACCTAATTGAGGCGTATAAGATGATCAAAGGACTGGATAGGGTGGATAGTGAGAGCCTTTTCCCTCGGATGGTGATGACCAACACGAGGGGACATAACTTTAAATTAAGAGGTGGTAGTTATAGGACGGATGTCAGAGGCAGTTTCTTTACACAGAGGGTGGTGAGGGCATGGAATGCCCTGCCTGCAGCAGTTGTGGACTTGCCTACTTTGGGGGCATTCAAATGTTCGGTGGATAGGCATATGGATGATATTGGAATAGTTTAGGTTAGAGGGTCCACTGGCCGGCACAACATCGAGGGCCGAAGGCCCTGTACTGTGCTGTAATGTTCTATGTTCTATGTTTTATGATGAAAAGATGATGAAGAAAAGACAACAATTATTTTTATTTTTACATAGCACCTTTCACCTGGGATGTTCCAGTGAAATATTTCTGATATTTCAGTCAGGTATTTCATTCAGTCAGGCAGTCAGGTGGAGAAGGTTGTTAGGAAGGCATATGGAGTCTTGGCTTTTATTGGTAGAGGGATTGAATTTCGGAGCCGCAACGTCATGTTGCAACTGTACAAAACTCTAGTGCGGCCGCACTTGGAGTATGGTGTGCAGTTCTGGTCCCCACATTATAAGAAAGATGTGGAGGCATTGGAGAGGGTACAGAGGAGGTTTACCAGGATGTTGCCTGGTATGAGGGCAGGTCTTATGAGGAGAGGCTGAGGGATTTGAGGTTGTTTTCGTTAGAAAGGATGAGGCTAAGAGGGGACCTGATCGAAACATATAAGATGATTAGAGGTTTAGATAGGGTGGACAGTGATAGCCTTTTTCCTAGGATGGAAAAAGCTTGCACGAGGGGACACAGCTTTAAATTAAGGGGTGATAGTTATAGGACGGATATCAGAGGTAGTTTCTTTACCCAAAGGGTGGTTAGGGAGTGGAATGCCCTGCCTGCAGCAGTTGTAGATGCGCCAAGTTTGGTGGCGTTTAAGAGGTTAGTTGATAAGTATATGGAAGAGAATGGAATGGTTTAGTTTGGAGGGGCATTGCTTTTTATATTGGTCGGCGCAACATCGAAGGCCGAAGGGCCTGTTCCGTGCTGTAATGTTCTATGTTCTATGTTCTATGTTCTATGATATGTAGTCATTGTCACAATGTGGGTACGTTTTCGAAAAGAAGAAACTGTTGTGTTGTTAAAGAAGTGTTCATGATGAATCTGCAATCATACTGTCCAAAAAATGACTCGGTAATATTTATCCAGCCAATAGCCACACTCACAAAGAACCCATTAAGGATTGGACTCTCAGCCAGAAAAAATTTCTAATGCCCTTTTCTGGGTTTGATATTTCTGCTTTTCGCACTTAAGTGCTTCAATTAACTCAAGTGCTTATTCTTAGCTTCAAATGATAGCGAGACACTATTGAGTACTGGCCATTGTCAAGAAATGGATAAGTCTGTCAAAACTCTCAGTGGAAAAGAACCACTGTTTATAACAAACACCCTCTCTGAAACCCCAGTTTGGAGATAGAGAATGTTGTAGGGTGTTGGTTACACTTCGATATGAAGTCTTCATATACCAAGGTTGAGTATACACCTTCATTGATTCTTAGAATTATTTACAGATATACAGCAAAGGGGACAAGCCAGGGGCTGTCTCCGTGCTGGCTGATACACATGTCTGAGTCTAACAGTCAACTGATCCTGAATATAGATCACATTCCCTCTTACATCATTGCACTTGTTCCACGTTAACCCAATATGTGCCAGACTCTTTATCGTCGGCTCCCTCCAAGTATTAATCCAATGTATTTTAAGTGATTACAATTTACCTTGGGCAGGATTGTCTAATCTTGTCTGCATTCCCTGCTAGCAGCGAGAAGAAAGGTTTGGTGCTCAGCCTGCAACGGGGGCCCAGGAAAACCCAGCCACAGGTGAAGTTAGATATTTTCAACACTAATGTCTTAGATTGGTGTTACTACATAATCACAACCTCATTTCCCCACCAACCCTTGATTTCACATGGACAGGAACAAGAGAGGTGAGGTAGTGATAATGTAATAATCTCACTCACCTGATGTGGGAGCAGTGCTCCGAAAGCTCGTGGTACCAAATAAAACTGTTGGACTTTAACCTGGTGTTGTGGGACTTCTGACTGTGCCTACCTCACTCCAACGCTGGCATCTCCACAACTTGATTTCAAAGCTATAGGTAGTTTGGAGGCCATATAACCTCTTCCAAATTTCATTCACACTACTGCCGGATGAGGGGTAGCCTGGAGCTTATGACAGCTTTGGAGGTTTTTCTGCTATTTGGATCCATTTTCAACCTTTTCTTCCATTCTTTCATGTTGAAATGTACTTGGTCAGTTTGGCTTTTGCATTAATCAGTGGTTGCTACTTGAAACTCCTTTCTTGTGGTACAGATGAACATTGTGCACGTCCTGTTGTCATTTTTTTCACTTCTGATATTGTGTGGGTCGTCCCCTTTGCTGCATATTTGTACATCGAATTTTATATTTCATAAATGGAACATTTGCTCCCACTTTTTGCGCTTCCTTATGCGTATTGTCTCCCACCTGGAAGATTCAGAGGACCTGATTTTACCATTAAGTTGCTCCTGTTTTTGAGCACAAAAACTTGGTGAAACCAGGTGTTAGGCAAGTAGCACAATCCACACTTCCTCTGGGTCAGTTCCCCTTCTTAACAAGGCACAAAAATGGCCACAATCAGGACTGTGCCTGAAGCGGGTGTGGCAGCCATTTTGATGCATTTGCGTGCATTTAAATCGACTTAATGGGCTACACACCCAAACTTACCAGCACTTCCCCCTTTACCATCGCATTAGCCCGTCCGGAATTAGTGCAAAACTCCACGGAAGTCTGATTCGTGCACACTGCTGGTGAGGAGGTAGGTGTCGGGCACCTGATAGCTCCCTGCCTGAGATCAGTGGAGAAAAAGGGGGCGTTCACTGCCATTCTCTCTGAGATCAGTGGGGAGGGGGGAAGAGGAGTCCCTGATTGGTCTGGGCAATAGGGAGGTGGGGGGATAAAGGGGTCAGTGATGTTGAGGGAGTGGGACAATGTCCGTGGGGGCCAGGGGAGGCATTTTCCAGCCCGGGAGCGATGTAGCAGGAGAGCCACATTCTAGCATTTTTTTTTCTGCACATACGCAGTTGGAGGTGCAGATCAGAGTTGCAGAGTTTTGGGTGTATTAACCCGTTTCACAGACTTGTGCAGTGCAATTCGGAATTGCTGATATTTTTTCAGGCAGACGGCATGTGGGAGCGACTGAGGATGAGTCTAAAAGTCTGATCTGTTTCAAATCCACCCAGCAATTAGAATCAAAATTTATGGACGAAAAGGGAATGGTTTAGGTTAGAGGGTCACTGCTTGTTCCTAAATGGTCGGCGCAACATCGAGGGCCGAAGGGCCTGTTCTGCGTTGTAATGTTCTATGTTCTACGTTCTAAAATGGTAAAATGGAGCCTAGAGTCTTTGCCACTGATTAATTCCTCACATTTTCAAGGCCGCAGTGTTTTATATCTTTTTCTGCTTCGTTGTATTTCTGGTTGAGTTTTCTCAACTCCTGCTTTGATTTGCCAGCAATAGAATTCAGAGCTGCTTTTTAGAAATATAGAAAATAGCAGCAGGAATAAGCCTGTTCAACATGATAATGGTTAATCCTCAATCTCAGCACCATATTCCCACATTCTCCCCACACACCTGATACCTTCGGAGTCTGGAAATCTATCTATTCCCTTCTTAATTAGATTCAGTGACCTGGATTCCACAGCTTTCTGTGGTAGGAGATTCCATAGGTTCACAATCCTCTGAGTGAAGAAGCTCGAGGGTATTTCACTTTGTATTGATGACGGTGGGGGGGCTGCAGGGTGGATGTGTTGATTGGCCATGGTGATACAGGAATCTGTTCAAGTTGGAAACTAAAAAGCAATCTTTTTTTAGCAGAAGGCGATATAGTGAGGGCATTGACACTGTTTCAGCAACAGAGAGTGAGTCCAGAGGTGGTGTTATCTACTCGGGGGGTGTGGCATCTGCTTGGAGCAGGAGAGGAAGTGCAGAAAGAGGGGGAGGATCCAGTTAGCATTGTTCATGCAGATACCAATGGCATAGGCCGG
Source organism: Sphyrna mokarran (assembly GCA_024679065.1). Classification (NCBI taxonomy): domain Eukaryota; kingdom Metazoa; phylum Chordata; class Chondrichthyes; order Carcharhiniformes; family Carcharhinidae; genus Sphyrna; species Sphyrna mokarran. Next base: position 77,931,210 of record JAGIQG010000014.1, on the reverse strand, counting down.
ATGTGGAAGAAGGTACTCAGTATGAGGAACTTGGCACCAAGTTAAGAAGCAGAGGCTCAAATATAACAATCCTTTTATCTAAACAATGTGCAAACTGACATAGGACAAACCAGATTGGAGAGGCATGCCTGGCTCAAAGATTGGTGTGGGTATGTGGATTCAAGCTCACTGGGCTTCAGCACCTACACTGGGGAAAATGGGGGCTACACCATTGGAATGGTCTACATCTGAATCATGCTGGGACCCAGTGTTTGAATGGGCTGCATAGATAAGGAAGCAAAGAGGATTTGAAACAAAATAGTAGGGTCCAACGATCAAATTCGGGAAGATGTGGTAAGTCAAAGAGCAGGAACAATGCAAGTGAGAAAGCTATTGTTATGGGAAATGCCACATAGAACACAACAGGAAGGGATAGAATCATAGATTCCCTACAATGCAGAAGGAGGCCATTTGGTCCATCGAGTTTGTACCGACCACAATTCTACCCAGGCCGTATTCCCGTAATCCCACATATTTACTATGCTAACCCCGACACTAAGGTGAATTTATCATGGCCAATCAACTTACATCTTTGGACATGTTGTGGGAGGAAACTGGAGCAACCAGAGGAAACTCACATAGACATGGGAAGAATGTGCAAACTCCACATAGACAGTTACCCGAGGCTGGAATTGAATCTGGGTCCCTGGTGCTGTGAGGTAGGAGTGTTAACCATTGTGTCATTATGTTGCCCCAGATAAAAGGTACAAATGTATGAGTAAATCAATAGATGTGTCTAGAGGTTGCAAAATAATAAAAGGAATAAACTAATGATATATTTGAATGCACAAAACATTCAGAACAGAATAGATGATTTAATAACTCAAATATAAACAAATAAGAATGATCTGATAACCATCACAGAGCTGTACCGCAGGATGACACAGATTGTAACCTGAACACTGAAGGGTAGATGACACTTATGATTGACGGGAGCTCGGGAAAGGTGGAGGGGTGGCTGTATTAATTAAATATGGTAGCAGCATAATAGGGAGGGATTACGTATGTTCAGGAAACCAGAATGTAGAAATAGCTTGGATAGAGGTAAGAAATGTTAAAGATGGGAAGTCACTGATAGAAGTGGCCCTAAGAGTACCAATGTGGAAGAAAAAGGAGAAGAGAATGGGAATTTATCAGAAAGATACTATGATAATCGTGTTCTTAATTCACAGAATGTTATTGGAATAATTTCTTCTGGAGCCAACCAGGCAGGAGGTGATCTCATCCTGATATTTTTCAACAAGATAGCAGTAATTAATTACCTTGCAGTGAAGCTGATGACAATCATAACATGATTAACTTTTACATTCATAAGAACACAAGAACTAGGAGCAGGAGTTGGCCACCTGGCCCCTCAAGCCTGCTCCGCCATTCAATAAGATCATGGCTGACCTTTTTTGTGGACTCAGCTTCGCTTATTCACCCACTCACCATAACCCTTAATTCCTTTACTGTTCAAAAATTTATCTTTCTTTGTCTAAAAAATATTCAACGAGGGAACTTCAACTGCTTCACTGGGCAGGGAATTCCACAGATTCACAACGCTTCATATGAAGAAGTTCCTCCACAACTCAGTTCTAAATCTGCTCCCCCTTATTTTGAGGTTCTGCCCCCTAGTTCTAGTTTCATCCGCCAGTGGAAACAACTTCCCTGCTTCTATCTTATCTATTCCCTTCATAATCTTATATGTTTCTATAAGAACTCCTCTCATCTTCTGAATTCCAATGAGTATAGCTCCGTCTACTTAGTCTCTCCTCATAAGCCAACCCTTTCAAATCCAGAATCAACCGAGTGAATCTCCTCTGCACCCTCTCCAGTGCCAGTATATCCTTTCTCAAGTAAAGAGACCAACACCGCTGGTTTCACCAGCACCTTATACAGCTGCAACATAATCTCGTTTTAAAACTCCATCCCTCTAGCAATGAAGGAGAAAATTCCATTTGCCTTCTTCATTACCTGCTGCACCTGCAAACCAACTCCTTGAAATTCCTACGCCAGGTCCCTCTGCACAGCAGCATGCTGCAATTTTTTACGATTAAAATAATCGTCCATTTTGCTGTTATTCCTACTAAAATAGCTGGCCTCACATTTTCCAACATTGTACTCCATCTGTCAGGCCCTCATTCACTCACTTAGATTATCGATATCCTTTTGCTGACTTTCAGTGTCCTCTGCATACTTTGCTGTCCCACCCATCTTAGTGTCATCTGTGAATTTTGACACACACTACCTTAGTCCCCAACTCCAAATCATCTATATAAATCGTAAACAATTCCAATCCCAACACTGATCCCTGAGGCATATCATTAGTCACTGATCGCCAACCAAAAACACATACATTTACCCCCACTTTTTGCTTTCTGTTAGTTAACCAACTGATTCAATTTGAAGGAGAGAAGATTGGGCCCAATACAGTGTATTGAGCTTAAATAAGACATTTCTGATATTTTGGCATGAAAGTAGAGCTTGTTAAAATAAATTGACAAATAAGGTTAACGGATCGATCAACAGAGGTTCTATCGCAAGCATTTAAGGGAATTTTTCAGAACATACAGAATACATAAATTCCAAAATGTAAAAAAAAATTCCAACAGGCTAACTAAACATTCTATGGTTCACTAAAAAAAGTTAAGGATGATGTAGAGCCATAGATTTATAGAAGGTCACAGAATGGAAACAGGCCCTTTGGCCCAACTTGTCCATACTGCTTTTTTTTAAAACCCATAAGCTAATTGCAATTGCCTCCATTTGGCCTATATCCCTCCATATGCATCGTACCCATGTAACTAAATAAATGTTTTTTAAAAGATAAAATTGTACCAGCCTCTACTACCACCTTTGGCAGCTTGTTCCAGACGTTCACCATCCTCTGTGTGAAAAAATTGCCCCTCTGGATACTTTTGTATTTATCTCCTCTCACCTTAAGCCTATGCCCTCTAGTTTTAGACTCCCCTATCTCTGGGTAAAAATATTGACATCTACCTTGTCTGTGCCCCTCGTTATTTTATAGATCTCTATAAGATCACCCCTCAGCCTCCTACGCTCCAGAGAAAAATGTCCAAGTCTGCCCACCTCCCCTTATAACTCAATCCATCAAGTCCCGATAGTATCCTAGTAAATCTTTTCTGCACTCTTTCTAGTTTAATAATACTTTTCTGTAATAGGATGACCAGAATTGCATGCAGTATTCCAAGTGTGCCTTACCAATGTCCCATACAACTTCAACAAGACGTCCCAACTCCTATATTCAATGTTCTGATCAATGAAACTGAGCATGCCAAATGCCTTCTTCTCCACTTAGTCCACCTATGACTCCACCCTCAAGGAGCCATGAACAGGTACCCCTAGATCTCTTTGTTCTGTAACTCTCCCAACACCCTACCATTAATTGAGTAAGTCTTGCCCTGGTTTACTGTACCAAAATACATCATCTTGCATTTACCTAAAATAAACTCCATTTGCCATTCATTAGCCCACTGGCCCAATTGATCAAGATCCCGATGCAATTGGAGATATCTTTCTTCGCTGTCCACTTTCCATCAATCTTTGTCTCAACTGTAAACTGACAAACCATGCCCCCGTCCACTTATATTTTCACCCAAATCATTAATGTAAATGACAAATAACAGCGGCCCAGTACTGATCCCTGAGGCATATGCTGGTCTTCAGTTTGAAAAACAAGTCTCCACAACCACCCTCTGGCTTCTGTAAAGAAGTCAATTTTGTATCCGTTTAGATACATCACCCTGGATCCCATGAGATTTAACTTTATGCAACAACCTATCATGTGGTACCTTGTCAAAGGCCTTGCTAAAGTCCATCTATAACTTATAACTTAGGAAAACTTAAAGAAGCATCTTATTGTGCAAAGATGGGTGACAGGTCAGAAGATTGCACAGAATACAGAACAAAGACCAAAAAAAAACAAAGTATACACAGGAACAGGCCCTCCGACCCTCCAAGTCTGTGTTGATCATGATGGCCTAATGAAAGTAAAATAAAACTTCTGCCCTTGCTCGATCTGTATCCCTCTATTCCCTTCCTATTCCTGTACCCATCAAGATGCCTTATAAATGTTGCTAATGTGCCTGCTTCCACCACTTCCTCTGGCAGTGCGTTGCAGGCACCCACCATTCTGAGAGAAAACTTTGTCTCTCTCACCTTGAACCTGTGTCCCATTGTAATTGCCATTTCCACCCTGGAGAGAAACTTCTGTCTATACACCCTTTCTCTGCCTCATTCTTTTACGGACCTTGAACAGATTTCCCCTCAGCCTCCGTCTTTCCAGTGAAAAGAATCCTAGTTTATTCAATCTCTCCTCACAGCCAACATCCTCGAGACCAGGCAACATCCTGGTGGACCTTCTTTATACTCTCCCCAAAACTTGCAAGTCCTTCTGTTAGTGCAACGCCCAGAACAAAACATAATACTCTAAATGCTACTGAACCAAGGTTTTATATAACTGCAACATGATTTCCGAACTCTTGTATTCTGTTCCCTGGATGATGAAGGAAAACATGCCAATCACCTTCTTAACCACTTTGGCCACTTTTAGAGAACTCTGTAACTGGGCCCTCTTGTGTCTACCTCCACGATGGGAGAGGTTCCACCAGCAGATGGAAAGAGAGAGGCAACGATGATGAGATATATAGTAGGAGTTTTAGCTTAAATCCTGACAAACATTTTCACTTCAGGTATCATTCTCAGATCTGTTTGGGAGGAGAAATGTTATTTTCTTATTGTAACTCCCAGCAAAGTGCCAAGGTGACTCCAAAGGGTTGAGGTTTCGAGAGTTGTGCACCTCCAGCAGCACCAGGAGGCAGAGGGACTGAGATAAATCAGCCTCTCGGAAAAGTCAAGCAGCAGTCTTCAAACTGGCTTTAATCAGGAGCTGCTGGGGATACTCAGAAAGCCAGGCAGCATCTCTGGAGGGCAGTAATTTTTCAGGCTGATAACTTTTCATCAGAACTCGAAAAGCTTAAGATGTAATAGATTTTCATAGAACCATAGAATTATGAAATAGTTACAGCACTGGAGGACGTCATTTAGTCACTGCTGTCTCTCTGCCTTTAACTAATTGAGTTAGTCCCACATGCCCAGCCTTTTCCCATTCCATTGTCCATCAGATCTTTCCTGTATGAGTGTTGATTTAATTTCCTTTTGAAACTCTTGAATGATCCTGGAACCTCGGTCAGTGCATTCCCAATCCCAATCGCTCGTGCACAATGATATTTTTCCTCACGTCACCTCTGGTTCTTTTGTAGTTCACCTGAAATCTGCCGAATGCAACAGTTTCTCCCTCTCGACTCTTTCCAGACCCCTCATGATTCTGAATGTCTCTGTCAAATCTCCTCTCAATTTTCTCTTCTCCGAGAGCAACAATTCCAGCTCCTCCAATCTACCCACAGGACAAAAATTCCTCATTGTTGAATGTTGAATACATTGTCCTTGTTCAAGAAGCAGTTAGATATAGTTCTTGGGGCAAAGGAATCAGAGGACATGGGGGGGAAGTGAGATCGAGTTAGATGATCTACCTTGAGCGTAAGGAATGGAGGATTAGATGGCTGAATGTCTTCCTCCTGCTCTTATGTTTCATTACAACTTAGATTCAGGGAGTTAAGGTTGTGACTGTGATGGTCCAGCATGATTTATTTTTCGTCAAATGTTAATGTTAATCCTCCTTCACAGTTGAGGTGATGTGATTCAGGCATCAGCTGCTTCTTAAATGACATTCCCCCCATCATAAGTAAATTTACTAGGATTAGTAAATTTGCGGATGACACCACAGTCGGAGGAGTGGTAGATAGTGAAGAGGGGTGTTCTAATTTGCAGAGAGACTTGGACAAGTTGCAGAGCTGGGCCGAGAGGTGGCAAATGGAGTTTAATGTGGAAAAGTGTGAGGTAATGCACTTTGGCAGGAATAATAAATGTGTAGAGTATAGGGCTAATGGTAGGACTCTTAATAGTGTTGATGAACAGAGGGATCTTGGTGTATGTGTGCATAGATCCCTGAAAGTTGGCAATCAAGTCGATAAGGTTGTTAAGAAGGCATACGGAGTCTTAGCTTTTATTGGTAGGGGGATTGAATTTCGGAGCCGCAACGTCATGTTGCAACTGTACAAAACTCTAGTGCGGCCGCACTTGGAGTATTGTGTGCAGTTCTGGTCCCCGCATTATAAGAAAGATGTGGAGGCATTGGAGAGGGTACAGAGGAGGTTTACCAGGATGTTGCCTGGTATGGAGGGCAGGTCTTATGAAGAGAGGCTGAGGGATTTGAGGTTGTTTTCGTTAGAAAGAAGGCGGCTAAGAGGAGACCTTATTGAAACATATAAGATGATTAGAGGTTTAGATAGGGTGGACAGTGATAGCCTTTTTCCTAGGATGGAGAAAGCTAGCACGAGGGGACATAGCTTTAAATTAAGGGGTGGTGGTTTTAGGACAGATGTCAGAGGTAGGTTCTTTACCCAGAGGGTGGTAAGGGTATGGAATGCCTTGCCTGCGTCAGTTGTAGATGCGCCAAGTTTGGTGGCGTTTAAGAGGTTAGTAGATAAGTTTATGGATGAAATGGGAATGGTTTAGGTTAGAGGGTCACTGCTTGTTCCTAATTGGCTGGCGCAACATCGAAGGCCGAAGGGCCTGTTCTGCGCTGTAATGTTCTATGTTCTATAAGCTCAGAAATGGGGACATTTGCTGATGATTGTACATTGTTAGATATCATTTGCAAGATTTTGAAGCATTCATGCAGAAGAACTTGCATGGACAACATTCAGACTTGGGCTGACAAGTGGCAAGGAACATTGTGCTACTTATGTGCCAGGCAACGTCCATCTCCAACAAGAGAGAATCTAATCAACTCCCCTTGATTTTGAAAGGCATTACCATCATTGAATCCTCCCATTATCAACATTCTGTGTGCTACTATTAACTAGGAACTGCACTGGACATATAAATACTGTGGCAACAAGAACAGATCAGACGCTGGGAATCCTGCAGTGAGTAACTCACTTCCTGACTCCTCCAAAGCCACAATTTCCAAGGCACAAGTTAAGAGTGTAACAGAATACTCATATTTGCCTGGTTGGGTGCAACTTTGACAACACTCAAGAAGCTTTACACTATCCAGAGAAAAGAAGCCAGCTTGATTGGCACCCAATCCACAAACATTCACTCCCTTCACCACAGATATAGTGGCAACAGTGTGTACCACCTACCAAAACACGTTAAGACTCGTTCAACAACATTTTCCAAACCCGGAACCTCTACTACCTGGAAGGACCAGGGCAGCCAATACTTAGGAACGCCACCTACAGGTTCCCCCCAAAAAAACAAACCAATCTTAACTTGGAACTATATCACTGTTCCTTCACTGGGTCAAAATTCTGCAGCTGCCCAGCTGGCAGGATGATGGATCAATGCACTATGGGCACTGCAGTCATTCAAGAAGGCCACCCACCACCATCTTCTGGAAGGGCAATTAGGGGTGGACACAAGATGCCACCTTGGCAGTGATTCCCGAATGAATAAAGTGAAATTATTCAACTGTCTCTTTATTGGTTCTCCAAGTTATAAAATATCTCGCTGCTGCAAGAGCTTTCAAAAATGGAAGTTCCTCTTGCTGTGTATGAGTGGGATGGTTCTGAGGTGCACGTAGGAAATGAGAGCTCTTATTAATGTGGCTTCACCTCGGCCGGAAATTTTGCTTTATATAATAGATTATGAAAAGAAGGCAGAAAGTAGAGTTACCAGCAGCTTAATAACTGTGTCATTGCACATCATTGCACCCAACCTTACTGAGCTGCCTCAGGACATGGCACTGAATGGTCACTTAGGATTGTCCTCAATGTGTGAGCCTGTGTGTGTGTGTGTGTGTATGTAGAGAAGGTAACCTGTCCAAATATAATCAGATTGAAATTTTTGGCTGGTGTTCTTCACAGCTTTATCAAGTCAATACATCCATTCACAGCTAAAGATAAAGAAGGAATGTTTTTAATCCATGCAGATTGAGGATAAAAGGTTAAAGCTTTAAATCCAAACCAGCCAGTAACTGTGATCCCAATCCATTTTGCAATGAGGATTGAAAACTACAACCAAGTTAATGCCTGGATTTGCATATACAAACAATCATCTTCTCCTTTCAAGTGGGTCTGTTAGTCTCCCGTTTATGAATCTTCTCGATAATCACATTAGGTAGGTGTTAGGAACCCAAGGGGAAAACAGTTCTTTTTCTCCCTCTGTCCTGTTCAGCTGCTCATAACTGGTGTGGACGGCGATGGGAAATTGTCCCATTTGTTCAGGATGATGCTGGGTTCAGAGAACAGGGACTCCGCAGGGAAAGGAGGAAAGGATGTGTTTGAGGTAGAAAGGGAAACCAGCTGAGTTTCTTCACCAAATCGTGACAGAGACATAAAACCAGCAATCAGGAAAGGCTGTGGAATGCAGGCAGGATAAAAGACTCAGTAATAAATGATACCTATATTTATAAACCATTTCAGCACTTTGAGACATTTCAAGTGCATTTCACAACTAATTGCTTCTGGAGTGCAGCAATTGTTATTTCAGCTGGTGGCATTCTCACCTCTGAGTCAGAATGTCGTGAGTTTCAAACTTTCTCCAGAGGATTGAGCGTATCATTTAGTTGAGACTCGACACTGAGGGAATGCTGTACATAGCATCTCCTGAGGGTATGATGCCAGTAGGCAAAATGATTTGATGTTTGGTTGCGGTGCCATGTGCCAGGGGAGGGTAAACAGAAGTGCGAGAGAATTGACATTCAGCCTCTGCCAAGTGGAGGCTGGTACTCCAGACAACAGCAGTGCCACTGTAATCGTGGTAGACTTGGACCTCAGAGAATTGTGTGCAGGTAGACAAATGAGAACGGTTTCCCCCTCTTGTCTCTGTTCAGATCCCTCCGGATATTCAATAAATCTCCTCTCAACTTTCTCTTTTCCATAGAGAAGAAACCCCAGCCTCTCTGATCTGTTCTTTTAACTGAAGTCCCTCAATACTAGAATCAATCTTTCCTGCACCATCTCTAATGTCCCTGCTGAATTATCATCCAGAATGGAATGGAGTATTCTTGTCAAATTTGGGCCAGTGCTTTAGCTGAATAGTACCATGGGAAAATCTAAACAGAAGAAGTAGATTATATCTCATTTAAACTTCTCTTCAAAGGACAGCTCCCAAAAGTCGACTGAGTTCAGTATGTTCTGTATGGTAGGGTACAATAGCAAAACCCCATGTTATGAAGCCCAGTGACTCCCCAACAATTTTTCTATTTTGGCATTAGTATGAGGATAAAATGTTTCATTCCAGAGGTGATTCTACTGACACACCAGGGAGTTTTTATTAAAACAAACTCTATTTAGCAATACCATTTAGCTATAGCAGATGAACTAGTTTATAATTTACCAACTTCAATATTTAAACATGAGAAGGTACAGCTCTTAACTGCTAACATATCTTTATATGTTCCAAGTCAAGCAATATTCCTCTTATGGAATCAACTCCTCTTTAAAATCAGTCATTAATACACAGACTCACATGTTTGTATTTGGCCTGCCAGTCTTTGAGCCTCCAGAGCATCCTTGGAGAGAGAGACCGTGACAGAGACCTATCTCTCCTAGCAGGTCCTAAACAACAGCCTCCAGAGAGAGAGAGAGACAGAGACAGAGACATTTATTCCTTCTTTCAGAATTCCTGTTTCCTATAAGCCTAGCTCCTCCCCTTAAGCATATGATTGCCTCTGTCAATCAAACCTAATCAAAACCTTACTCAGAAATTGCAAGGGAAAAATACCTAATGAACAAAAATGTATTAACTCAGATTAACACAGACACATCCCTGACTAAAATCAATTATTTCCCTGCATTCTTGGCATGCGAGCTACATTTTCAGCAGACAAGTTAGCTCCATGTAAAGCAGATCTGAATTTTAGACATACCCCTGACAGGATAAATGATATAAACATGTTTCTTAAAGACACAGTCTCACCACACATATTAGGTTTCAGTGTTTAAATCAGTACCTAAAACCCACAACATTCTGATCAAAAGAAGATCTACAATGAGGCAAGCTAGCATCAGCTTCATTTTAGGAGCGAATAGTGACTGGGACTTATTTTGTGGAGGTGGGTGGGTGAGATACAAAACAGAAGAACTGAGCCTCTTGGAATCAATGAGCTATGCCTATTAAAAATATTCATGTTCTGAAAGCAGAATTGTACCAAACATCAGAGAATTTCTCCACTGTCCTCGGAATAAGATGTGAAGCTATAACCTTGTAATATTTCCAATCTTCAGTGAAGCAATCTTACTGTGGGCCTTAGAAGATTAAACTTCAGAAAACCCTGAGTACAAAGTTTCTTACAGTATTAGTGAGATCAATACTCCACAGGCCTTTCATCTACACTGGCGGAGGTTGCTGAGGGCTAGAAATATGAAATGATTTTAACTCTTTGCCAACTTGTATGGTGTCAACTATTTGTTTTGAAACAGCTAAAACCTACCTCAAAGGATGCACAGAAGAAGTCAAGTCTTGTGCTTTATATTAACTATGAATAATAGTTGTCGCTGATACCTTAAACCCTTCTTCTGTTACCTCTGCAGTAGACCAATTCAGTGCTCTCCTGGTCACCATCCCACTAATTAGCATCCAGAAACTTGAACTCCACTCAAACTCTAACATTGAAAATCTCTGTACTTGCTCGCTGGGATTATCAGGTACTACTGAAGTTAATGGATTTTTGGCTAAGCACTAAGTTCTCCATTCTCACTTGCAGTGGTGCAGGCTTGGAAGGGTGGGAGAATCCCACTGGAGGGCCCGTTTATTCCTTTGAATGGACAAAAACAGAACAGTCGATGAATTTCTTTAATTGAACAGAACTTAAAATTAAATCATCACAAAAGCGAACAGAAATAGAAAAAAGCCAGAGGGAGAGAGACAGAGAGAGACTGGCTTTCCTTCCTGCCTTGTTCTAATCACACACTGAACTCAATACGTGCAGCTGAAACTACAATATATGTGATTCATTATTTTGTTATCAAAATTTTGACGATTTATTATTGTCACAAGTATTAACATACAGTAGAAAGTATTGTTTCTTGTGCACTATACAGACAAAATATAACATTCTGCACTCTCTCCTGTCCTTCACTATGAATGTTATGTTGTATAGAACATAGAACACTACAGCACAAACAGGCCCTTCGGCCCACAAGTTGTGCCGAACACAACAAAACCTACCCAGCCATAGACCTATCTATAACCCCCAATCCCTTTGGATCCCATATACTCATCCAGAAGTCTTTTAAAAGACCCCAGCGAGTTCGCCTCGACCACCACCGATGGCAGCCGATTCCATTCACTCACCACCCTCTGAGTGAAAAACTTTCCCCCAGCATCCCCTCTGTACTTGCTTCCCTGCACCTTAAATCTGTGCCCTCTCGTCGCGACCATTTCAGCCCTGGGAAATAGTCTCTGAGAGTCCACCCTATCTATACCTCTCAACATCTTCTAAACCTCTATCAGGTCGCCTCTCAACCTTCGTCTCTCCAGGAGAACAGTCCCAGCTCCCTCAACCTGTCTTCATAAGGCATGCCTCCCAATCCAGGCAACATCCTTGTAAATCTCCTCTGCACCCTTTCAATATCTTCCACGTCCTTCCTATAGTGAGGCGACCAGAACTGCGCACAGTACTCCAAGTGTGGTCTGACAAGGGTCCTATAAAGCTGCAGCATTACCTCCTGACTCCTGAACTCAATCCCTCAATGAATGAAGGCCAGTACACCGTAAGCTTTCTGAACCACATCCTCCACCTGGGAGGCTGATTTGAGAGTCTTATGGACCCGGACCCAAGATCCCTCTGCTCTTCCACACAGCTAAGACTCCTACCTTTGATAGTGTGCTCATTCATCCCGTTGGATCTGCCAAAATGGACCACAACACATTTATCCGCGTTGAAGTCCATCTGCCACTTCTCCGCCCAGTCTTGCATCCTGTCGATGTCATGCTGCAACTTCTGACATCTCTCCAGACCATCCACAACACCACCGACCTTCGTGTCATCGGCGAACTTACTCACCCATCCCTCCAATTCCTCATCCAGGTCATTTATGAAAATGACAAACAGCAAGGGTCCTAGAACAGATCCCTGGGGCACTCCACTGGTGACTGACCTCCATGCAGAAAAAGAGCCATCCACAACCACCCTCTGCCTTCTGCAGGCAAGCCAGTTCTGGATCCACAAGGCCAAAGCCCCTTGGATCCCATGGCCTCTCACCTTCTCAAGAAGTCTTGCATGTGGGACCTTGTCAAATGCCTTGCTGAAGTCCATGTACACCACGTCCACTGCTCTTCCTTCATCAATGTGTTCAGTCACATTTTCGAAGAACTCAATTAAGCTTGTAAGGCACGACCTGCCCTTTACAAAACCATGCTGACTATTTCTAATCAACCTAAACTTCTCCAAATGCTCGTAAATCTTGTCCCTCAGAAGCCTCTCCATCAGCTTACCAACCACTGAGGTCAGACTCACAGGTCGGTAATTTCCAGGACTATCCCTGTTCCCTTTCTTGAAAATAGGGACCACATCCGCAATCCTCCAATCCCCCAGAACCTCTCCCGTCTCCATCGACGACGCAAAGATCATCGCCAGGGGGTCTGCAATGACATCCCTCACCTCCCACAATAACCTGGGGTACATCCCATCTGGTCCCAGAGACTTGTCTATCTTGATAGCATTTAAAAGTTCTAACACATCAGCTTCCTTAATATCTACATACTCAATCTTTTCAGTCTGCCGCAAACTTGTAGTGCATCCTCCCAGATCACTTTCCACCGTGAATACTGAGGCAAAGTACTCATTAAGCACCTCTGACATTTCTTCCGGTTCCATACACACTTTTCCCCCTTCACCTTTTATAGGTCCTATCCCTTCTCTTCTCATACAGTCATAGCCAGGATGGAAAGAAAGATCAACATAGTGCAAGGTAGGTTCATTCAAAAGTTTGACAGCATCAGGGAAGAAGCTTTCCTTGTGTCGACTGCTATGTAATCTCAGACTTTTGTATTTTTTTTCCTGATGGAAGAAGATGGAAGAGAAAATATCCAGAATGTATGGAGTCCTTAATTATGTTGGCTGCTTTGTCGAGGCAGCAGGAAGTATAGACAGGGTCAATGGATGGGAGACTTGCTTGTGTGATGGATAGAGCTTCATTCACGACCTTTGTAGTTTTTTGCTGTCTTGGGCAGAGCAGAAGCCATACCAAGCTGTAATACAACCAGAAAGAATGCTTTCTATGGTGCATCTGTAAAGGTTGGTGAGAGTCGTAGCTGACGTGTCAAATTTCCTTAGTCTTCTGAGAAAGTAGATGGGTTGGTGGGCTTTCTAAACTTTAGTGTTGGCATGGGGGAACCAGAACAGGTTATTGTTGATCGGGATACATAAAAACATCAGCTCTCGACCATTTCTACTTCATCCCCATTGATAAAGACAATGACACGTTCTCCTTTACACTTCCTGAAATCGACAACAATCTCTTTTGTTTCGTTGACACTAAGGGAGAGATTATTGTTGCCGCACCAGTTCACCAGATTCTGTATCTCATTCCTGTACTCTGTCCTGTCATTATTTGAGATCTGATCCACTATGGTGGTATCGTCAGCAAACTTGAAAATTGAGTTGGAGGGGAATTTGGCCGTACGATCATAGGCGCATAAGGGATATAGTAGGGGGCTAAGAACACAGCCTTGTGGGGCACCAGTGTTTAGGATGATAGTTTTGTTGCCTACCCTTTACTGATTGTGGTCTGTGAGTTGGGAAGTTCAGGATCCAGTTGCAGAGGGAGGAGCCAAATCCCAGCCAATGGAGTTTGAAGATGAGTTTTCTCAGAATAATGGTTTTGAAGGCTGAGCTGTAGCCAATAAATAAGAGTCTGACATAGGGGTCCTTGTTATCTAGGTATTCCTGGGTTGAATACAGGGCCATGGAGATGGTGTCAGCTATGGACTGGTTGCAGTGATAAGCAAACTCTAATGGTTCCAGGCAATCTGGAAGGCTGGAATTGATTCACGTCATGACTAGCCTTTCAAAGTACTTAATAACTATCAGTTGGTGGCTCTGACATCCATCATTATGAAGATATGCTGTTTCGCTTTTCTTTGGAACTGGGATATGGTTGTCTTTCTGAAGCAGATAGGGACCTCAGATTTTTGTAATCAGAGGTTGAAAATGTCTGTGAATACTCCTGCCAGCTGATCTGTGCAGGATCTGAGTGCTTGTCCAAGTACCCCAACCAGGCCAGTTGCTTTCCATGGGTTAACCTTCAAGAAAGCTGTTCTGACATCTGCAATGGTGACGTCAGATATAGGTTCATCCAGGGCTCCCAGGGTGGAGGGCATTCTCTCGCTGACCTCTTGCTCAAAATGGGTGTGGAATGCATTGAGTTCATCAGGGAGGGGTGCATTGGAGCCGACAATTTTACATCATGGAGTCTGTTACGTCTTGCGATAGTCTGTGCGGTGAGCTGGATCCCTTGCTTGGTCCTGCACTTCTTTTGGCATCTTTGATGGATATCCTTAGATTGTATCTGATTTTCTTATGTAGGCCAGTGTTGTCTTACTTGAAATTGTTTGGCACATGCTGTCACTAACTTGGAGAAACAGGCCTGGCCTTGCAAATGTTGTTAAAGAAAATCTTTGGAGTATAAAAGCCTGTTTTGCTGATTTTGTACTTTTCAAAAATGTAGTCAATTTTCTAGCTAACCGTGCATGCCTTCTGAGTTTTAAAATGTTAGTTAATCCCGACAGTTTCACATTTAGATGTAATTGCACTGGCAGAAATATCTCAAAATGAACTCTTTGATAAATGAAACAGACCATTCACGGGCTCAGCACCCATCCTTGGTGTTTATATTCTGACTTACAGTTAAAACTCATCAAAATCAATTCTCAGATAAAAGTTTCCCAAAAACCGTGTTAGAAGCTGTGCATTTTTGACATCTGGTAAAACAATGGTGGGAGTGCTGCTCCTTCATCAGGTGAGTGTAGTGTTGAAGCAGGCAGTTTCAGAAATCAAGGGCCAGTAACCATGCTGCACCAATTTTACTGATCTCAGCAAAAAACAGGGTGAAGGTGGCAACATTATTTTCAGTGTTTCTTCGAAGGAAGGAGGGAAAACTAGCCCCAGGTCCTGCTCTGATTGTTGTCCACTGATTAACCGAACAGAAGTCAGGAATGCAGAAGAGAATAACAAAAGAGAAAAACCAAAAATCAGGCATTTGTGTCAAGCAGGAAGAAGTTTGTAAACAAGAAATGAACAAATTTCCAAAATGTGCCTGAGCAAGGCGACTTCTTGGAAGCATACCTTCTAATTCTATCTTTTATTCTCATTCTATGAGAGTGTTTGGTGTGTGGAATAGACTGTCTGCTGTGATAGTGGAGTCGGACACTTTAGGAACTTTCAAGTGGTTATTGGATAGGCACATGGAGCACAACAGAATGATAGGGAGTGGGATAGCTTGATGTTGGGATTGGACATAGCTTGGCACAACATTGAGGGCCGAATGGCCTGTACTGTGCTGTAATGTTCTATGTTTCTAAAACTTCATTCTACAAGACATTGTGCAATCTCTTGTTTCCTTCTCTACGAACGGCATGCTTTGTGTGTATAGTACACAAGAAACAATACTTTTCATTGTGTACAAATACATGTGACTGTAATAAATCAAATCAAACCAAGACAGATGTTTAGTATCTGTTTGAGGACAGCTGTCCTTATTATACTTCTTTAAATATCTTTGGAGTGCACTATTTTCTTGAGACTATCACAAAATGAGTGTAGATCACATTGTCTTTTACCAAGGCGCAAAAAATGCAGGAAATTCTGGCAAGGAGAAAGCAAAAAGAAAAGACTTGCACGCCCTTCATTTTAAACACTCTACCACTGGTAGCTAAAGTATCAGCTGCATTAATTCTGAATTGCCCCTCCCAACCCCATGGGCATCTACCCTGTCGGGGTCTGCTCAAAATCTTATACGTTTTAGTCAGCTCATTTTGTACTCCTGTAAAATCCAACTAGCAGAAGATCAACCTGTTCATCCTTTACTCATGATCCAACCCCTTCGTCACAGGAACCAGCTCAGTGAGTCTTCTTACTAGTGCTTTCAAAGCAAGTATATTAAAAGTTATTTATTTATTACTCACAAGTAAAGCTTACATTAACACTGCAATGAAGTTACTGTGAAAATCTCCTAATCGCCACACTCCGATGCCTGTTCAGGTACACTGAGGGAAAGTTTAGCATGGCCAGTTCACCTAACCAGTACATCTTTCAGACTGTGGGAGGAGACTGAAGCACATGGAAGAAACATGGGTGACTTCACACAGTAACTCAAACCAGGAATCAAACCCAAGTCCCTGAAGCTGTGAGACACTAGTGTTAACCACTATGCCACAATACTGCCCTTCTCAAGTAAGGTGAGCATGACCATTCAGATTCATGAGTGTAATCTCACTCATGATACATACAAAGCTTCCCTAATTTTATCCCTATCCCCTTTCCAATAAAGAGCAACATTCCATTTATCTTCCTAATTATTTGTTGTGATTGCATGCTGACCTTTTGCAATTCTGACACAACCCTTTGAATTACTCATTCCTCATTTGAGATAATACCTATCTCTTTCATGAAGCTTCTAGCCAAATGACTCCTATCTCAAAATGTGACTCCATGATCTGAGGTTTGATGCACAAAACAGATGAAGCTTGCTGCAAAATGTAGGAGCTCAAGTACAAATTGTCTCTCTCAAATTGTCATTGCCCTAAAAATGCACTGTTTCTGAACTGCTTTGACGTGGCTTCAGAAGTGTGGGTGAGAGTAATGGCATTCTTTCTTTATCGCAACATTACAATCTGTGGACCATGATTGGCATGTTCATTAGCATCCACTTCTTGCAGCATGCAGTCCAGTTTGCAGTAGATCAAAAGGCCGTTGGTACCAAAAGCCATTGTTTTACCTGGTGATGTAGATGAAACTGCTCAACTGGATTTGAAAGTTGCATCATTATATCCACTCACCAGTATTCTTAGAACATGCCAATCATAACTGTGCTTCTAAAAAATCACAATAAATCAGTCTCCTGTGCTTTCAACATCTATGTTTTTTTCCCCTTTTCATTATGCTTTCATGAGTTGACGACACAATGGCACAGTGGTTAGCACTGATTCCTCACAGCACCAGAGACCTGGGTTCGATTCCCAGCCTCGGATCACTGTTTGTATGAAGTTTGCACATTCTCTCCGTGTTTGAGTGGGTTTCCTCCAGGTGCTCTGGTTAGCTCCCACAGATATGCAAATCAGGTGATGAACCATACTCAACTGCTTCTTAGTGTTCCAAGATGTGTAGGTTCAGGGGATTGGTGGGGTAAACCTGTGGGTTTACAGAGTTAGGGCATAGGTAAAATTCTCTTTCAGAGAGTCAGAGTAGAATTAATGGGCCAAACAGCCTCCTTTTGCACTGTAGGGACTCTATGCATGATTCTATGTGGGTGTCTCTGGTGATTTCCTGCCCATCGACTGAACGTTTCAGAGGTTAGTTAAGAATCACTCACACTGTTGTGGCTCTGGAGTCACATGTAGGCCAGACCAGGTAAAGATGGCAGATTTCCTTTCCTTAGGAATGTTAGTAAACCAGATGGGATTTTACAACAATCAATGATAGTTCTATGGTCACTATTACTGAGATTAGTTTTATATTCCACATTTACTAATTAATTTAAATTTCACCAGCTGCTGTGATGGGATTTGAACTCAAGTCTCTGGAACTTTAGCCTGAGCTTCTGGATCACTAGTTTAGTAACATTATCACTTATGTCACCATCTCCCCTCTGAAACTGGATGTGTTATTCTGCAGGGTAGTGGGGTCAGTGAAGTGACACAAATTATCTCTTTATGGCAACATCTTGAAGTAACCAAGGTTACCTTCCTTAGCAACTGCACCTTTCGCAAGACCTTGGAACATAATAGGGGCAAATATTCATGCTCAGTGAGTTAATACATGGCAAGCTCACACACTTTGCATTAAATGATTTAAATCTGTGATTTAAAACACGTTCAGATTGCAGGTTCTGTGTGACTCGGGGATCCGATTAACTGAACCTTTTTCCTATTGTTATTTGATGCACAAAGTAACTGCTGTTCTTTGTCTGCTTAACAATTGTGATAACCACTACAGCAGTGTTGTATATTGTCATGTGCAACATCCATCTTTAATTTCATCAGTTGGTCAGATATATATCTAACATCTTTCAAAATACTTTTTGTAACTGCCAGCCCATGATGGTTTGAGTTATATGGAGAGGCTGGAGAGATTTGGGCTTTTTTTTTTCTCTGGAGCATAGGAGGCTTAAGAGTGAACTTTTGGGAGGATGCCTTATGAAGATACGTTGAGGGAGCTAGGTCTCTTCTCCCTGGAGAGACGAAGGTTGAGAGTCGACCTGATAGAGGTTTATAAGATGTTGAAAGGAATAGACAGGGTGGATTCTCGGAGGCTATTTCCCAGGGCTGAAATTGTCGCTACGAGAGCACACAGGTTTCAGGTGCTGGGGGGCAAGTACGAAGGAGATGTTAGAGATAAGTTTTTCACTCAGAGGGTGGTGAGTGAATGGAATCAGTTGCCGTCAGTGGCGAACTCGCTGAGGTCTTTTAAGAGACTCCTGGATGAGTATATGGGATTTAATGGGATTGGGAGTTACAGATAGTTCTATGGCCTGGTAGGTATAGATATAATCGGCACAACTTGTGGGCCTGTTTGTGCTGTAGTGTTCTATGTTCGATGTTCTATGTTCTAACTTACAGAAAAAATAAAATAAATAATGAGGGGCAAAGATCAGCCAGCTAGTCAACATCTTTTCCCAAAGGTACGGGAGTCTAAAACTAGAGGCCACAGGTTTAAGGTGAGAGAGGAAAGATATAAAAGGTTTCAGAGGGTTCAATTTTCTCATGCAGAGGATGGTGAGTGCCTGGAACAAGCTGTCAGAGGTAGCAGTAGAGGTGGGTTACAATTTGATCTTTTAAGAAGCATTTAGACAGTTAAAGGGTAGGATGGGTATAGAAGGATATGGGCCAAAATGTGGGCAATTGGGGCTTGCTTATTGGCTAAAAAAAATGTGGCATGGTCAAGTTGGGCCAAAGGCCCTGTTTCCATACGATAAACCTCTATAACGCTATGAGTCTACGAAACAAGGAAAGGCTTTGACTAATAGGGCTGACTCAGGTCACTTGCCATATCTGGATATTACAAATTGGTCAGTTTCATGGAGTTTCCAGTGGGGTTACCATTAGGATATGTCAAGGCAAGCCTATGGAAAATTGCTTTATTTCTTTATCTGGTTAGCTTTTAGCACAATAAATTTCAAGCCCTTGGTATCTAAACTCAAGAAGAACTGAGTTCTTTGCTGTCAGGACATAAGTTGTTAAATTTAGATGTTGAATTACTACCTTCATCCTCACAAATTACAAAAACAATTTTGTAATGATCAACTGTAAAATCACTGCAGAATCCCTACAGTGCAGAAGGAGGTCATTTGGACCATTGAGTCTGCACCAAGTCTCTGTTAGAGCATTTCAACAGGCCCTTTCCCACACCCTATCCTGGTAATCCCACACATTTTACCATGGCTAATCCATCTTTGGACACTAAAGGGCAACTTAGCCAATCCACCTAATCTACACATTTTTGGATTTTAGGAGGAAACTGGAGCACCCTATGGAAATCCACCTCAAGTGTATTGGTGTACTTTGACCCATTTAAGGAATTGATATTGAACTCCCCATATGGCATCAGAAGCCTGAAATGTGAAATGGTTCAATTCCCAGTGCCAACATGCTTCACATTGATGAGTAGAAAAATCCACAGAAAAGGAAGCAAATATATATACTTCAACTTTCCATGATTTGTCATCCACTGGTAGTATTTAATTGGCCATAAGGTCACAGTAAAAATACTCAGTAAACTACTTCCCATTTTAATCATTCATGAAGTATAAAAGAAAGCTCAAAAACCACTTTAACTCTCAATGGCAGATGTGTGCTTCTCCCATTATCTATAGCACTCTTTAATATATATGAAACAACCTCCAGAGACACAATGGAATTGAAGATTCTCATTTCCACAGGACTCTTGAGCTGTCACACAGCTGCCAGCTGTGTTTTCATTTAGTTTCAGTGATTTACCAGATTCTTTTGAGTCACTTGGGGCCTGTATACCAGCTTGAGTCTCTTTTCCTTCCACCTTTATAACCTCTTGAAGAATTGTAACATTTTTTATCTGATCGAGCTGATGGATTTCTGCTCGTGATTCCCCCTTTGGTTGCATGTTAAGATTGTTAGCTGAAAGCAATCTTCAGCTGTAGGAAACCTATTCTTTACCAGGCCTGTTGCTTCACTCTTCATTGCTCAGTGAGTCCACATCAACTTGAAGATAGTGTGTTCAATCTCCATTCCAGAGAGGGAATTGAAGCTTGAATTCCATTGCAGTACTGAGGGAGTGCTGCACTGTCAGAGTGCTCCCTGAGGATGAGACACTTAACCAAGATCCTGTGTACCTCTTCAGCAGGATCTTAAACATCCCACAGCACTATTCCAAGAATGAGAATTGGTGTTGAATATTTATCTCCTGTCTTTTAGATTAGATAGTGGACTTGATTCTCAGAATGCAGATTGTCCTTATAGTTTGTATTAGGCATTCCCTGTGACATGCTCAATTAACAGTGGAAACAACATCAGAATTGTAATGATCGACAGACTTCCTTTCCAGATCTAACTTTCAAGAAAAAGCTAATTTTACAGCTCATAGATGTTATACTGTATTGGACCTTTAAATGACTTATTGTCCAACAGGAATAGATTTTAGTGCAATACGTTTCTTTGCAAAGGTTGCTAACACCAATGTTCCCCAGTCACATTATTTCATAATGGGGAGTTGCTGACATTGGATTGGGATAGGCATGTTATTTCATCCTTGTTATTTACATTTTATTTATATTTGGTTTTGAGTTATTGCCTAACCATTAAACAAGAGCAACCATTTGAGAACTCTTGGTTATCTGTTAATTTCTGAAGCAGCAGGAATTTCATTTCATTATCGCAGAGAACGTATAATCCACTCTAAATCCAAACATAGAGGGAAGCGCAGATCAAGAACATGAGGGGGCATTTCAATGCTTTGAGCCTTGTTCAGCTGTTCAATTGGATCATGACTGCTCTCTATCATAATGCCATTCACCAGCCTTCAATACCTAACTCTTAATATCCAAACTCTATCAGAAATCTATCATTGTTTTAAATTTTTAATTGACCTCATCCTCAGTAACTTTTTTGGGAGAGAGTTCCAGTTTTCTAAAGCTCTTTGTGTGAAGAAATGTCCCTTGCCATGACCACATCTCCCACCCCCTGCCTCCACCACCCTTCCCACCCCAAATGACCTCACAGCTCTAATATAAATCTAATACCCCTTTGTTCTGGGAATTTCCACTAGGGATTTCTCTGGACCTTCTTTATTAACTT
Source organism: Sphyrna mokarran (assembly GCA_024679065.1). Taxonomy (NCBI): domain Eukaryota; kingdom Metazoa; phylum Chordata; class Chondrichthyes; order Carcharhiniformes; family Carcharhinidae; genus Sphyrna; species Sphyrna mokarran. The sequence goes on along the minus strand of JAGIQG010000014.1, from coordinate 77,909,610 downwards.
CTTTAACCATCTTGAACCCTCAGTGATATTTTCTAAAAATTTGACTAGTTAATCATAAGGAGAGACTGGATAGGTTGGGATTGTTTTCTTTAGCGCAGAGAAAGTTGAGTGGGAGGAACATGATTGAGGTGTGTTAGATTATGAGGGGTACGGATAAGCTGAATAAGAAGCTGTTGTTCCCCTTTGGTTGGGAGGTCAATCACGAGGGGGATAGTTTCAGGATGGGGAACAGGAGATTCAAAGAGGATTTGAGAAAATAAGTCAAATGGTAGGAATCTGGAATACAGTGCCTGCGAAGCTGGTGGAAGTTGGAAACCTTATGATCTTAAGAAAATATTTGGATGAGCACTTGAAAATGTTCTAAATTTAAGGGGAGGAGAAAGTGCAGGAAAATGGAATTAGTGCCACTTTAGTGGTAGATATTGGTGCAGACTCAATGGGCTGAAGGACCTTTTCTGTACTTACAATTCTATGGATTGTCTGACTCTATAACATCTTTCATGATCTCAGGATGTGCCAAAACACTTTCCAGCCAATTAGATACATCTGCGGTCTAAGTCCTTGTTGTAATCTAGATCACTTCCTTAACCTCCCAGACTCACAGATTAAATTTGGTGTCTCATTGGTAGTACGTTAAATATGACAAGCAGTTCACTAATAACGAGCTCTGAGTCCCTTTGAAAACAAAAATGGAGAACTTTTTATTCACATATGAAGATTTGATCATAATAGACTGACATATTTAAAACCAACAGTTGGTAGACATATCCAGTCATGATAAGTGTGCAGGGTGTCCAAAGAAACAACTTCTGTCCCAAGGAGAAATTCACTTGACAATCAATCTACCGCGAATATCAGGTTATCAAACATGTGCCTATGGGTCAGCAGAGCAGTATGCTTGGTATTGACCTTTGTGATAATTTATGACTCGGGTTAGTTCCCGCCGGGGATGAAGGCAGTTATAAATTCCAAAGTAGGTCAATAACGCAATGTGGCCAAAAGGAAAAAAAAATAGGTTGGGTTTTTGATTTATTTCCATTGAGGATATTTTCTTGTTATCCTGTAGATGTTATGGTGATGGTGTAAGAATTGATTAATTCCTATGGTGTGGTTGTGTTCACAAACATGATGGAAGACTCTGATCACAGCTCTGGGCTGTTTGCTTTCATTGATCCTCTGAAGCCAGAGATTGGGCTGATTAACCCAACAAGGATGCTGTGACTGCAATGTATCTTCACTGCAGATCTCCGATGAAGAATTTTGTGCTGCTTTGTGAGTAATTTAATGCAGTAATTGTGTCGCCTGACAATCCCACAATGCTATGTTGAGCTAATCATCATTTACCAGAAGTAATTCTATTGACTTTTCTTTTGGGAGAGGAAGAAACAGGTTTGTTTAAGTTAAAGCAAAGTTTATTTATGAGTCACAAGTAAGTAACTTGTGGGCCTGTTTGTAAGTAACCTGTTTGTGCTGTAGTATTCTATGTTCTAAGGTTTACATTAACAGTGCAATGAAGTCACTGTGAAACTCTCTTAATCACAACACTCCAATGCTTGCTCGGGTCAATGCATATCACCAGCACATCTTTCAGAATATGGGATGAAATCAGAGCACCCAGAGAACCCATGCAGACAGGGGAGAATGTGCAAACTCTACACAGACAATGACTCAAGTCGGGAATCGAACCTAGGTCCCTGGCAATATGAAGCAGCAGTGCTAACCACTGTGCTACCCAATACTCTGCATCAATACCAAGTATTTAGCGGAAATGTCATTCAGCGTGATATAGAAGAGAATAATCCTCCACGCTGTTCCAACACTAAATCACAATCCTACTTTCAGAAGAAGTCTTCTCAGTGAAATTATCAATTAAGTTGTGTTACTAATAATATAGAAACAAAAAAAAAATCGCCTCACATTGATATAATTACTGTAAAGTACAATTACCTTATTATTTCAAACATGTTGAGACTCTACAAACAACTAAACCAAAGTACATAGATAATTAGAGTCAACAGAGACTCAGTTGGCAGTGCTCTCTGTCAGTCGGTTATAGGTTCAAGTTCCATTCCAAATCCGAGTATATAAATTCAGGGCTGATTCTCCTGTGCAGTACTGGGGAAATGTTGGAAGTTTCATTTTTTAGATGAGATCTAATCAGAGGGCTTGTTTGCTCTCCTTGGTGGCTACAAAATTCCAAAACTCTATCTCTGTGGAGCTTTTTCTCTGGTGCATGGACCAACATTCATCCCACAAACACCATCTCTAACGTAGATTATCTGATCATTATCACATTGCTGTTAGTGAGAGTTTGCTGTTTGCAAATTGGTTGCCCCATTTCCTATGCTACTACATTGACAGAATGTCAGTAGCACTTCTAAACTATAAAGGGCTTTGCATCTATTTAATAATGTTTTTTGTTCTTTCATGGAATACGTGTGTTGCTGGCAAGGCCAGCATGTTTTAGCCTCATCTAATGCCTTGCTATTTCAGAGGGCAGTTAAAAATCAACCACATTGCTGTGGTTTAGAGTCACACTTAGGTCAAACGGCAGAGTTCCTTCTCTAACAGACATTAATGAACCAGATGAGTTTTTTAACAACAATATGAGTTTTCTGGCACCAACACTGAAACTAGTTTTTAGTTCCAGAATATTTGAACATTAATTTAATTGAACTTCAATTAAAAGGGTGATAAGATCGGGGTGAGCAGGTAAGGATCACAGAACGCCATTGTCCATTGGTCTTGGGTGGGACCTTATAAGCCTCAGGCAGTTGAGACTGGAAAATTCTGGAATTTTCACAGTTTGTGAACACAACTCCCATTCACCTGATGAAGGAGCAGTGCTCTGAAAGCTGGTGCTACCAAATAAACCTGTTGGACTTTAACCTGGTGTTGTGAGACTTCTTACTGTGCTTACCCCAGTCCAAAGTCTGCGTCTCCATACTGTGAGGACAAGGACAGCAGATACACAGAATGCCACCACCTGCACTTCCCCTGAAAGCTACTCAACATCCTGACTTGGAAATATATTATCATTCTCTCACTTTACTGGGTCAAAATCCTGCAACTCCCTCACTAACAGCAAAGTGGGTATACCTATATCACATGGACTGTGGTGGTTCAAGAAGGCAACTCACCACTGCCTTCCAGTTAGGGATGGGCAATAAATGCTGGCCTAGCCAACAATCTCACATCCCTTGAATGAATAAAAAGAGATTTACAGAGTGGTTAATAAAGTGCACAGCTTTATTCATATAGGCAGAGTACAAGAACATGAACAAGATTATGTTGAACTTGTACAGGCATTTGTTGATGCTCAGTTGGAGTATTACTTCCAGTCCTCGGCACTACACTTTAGGAATGATGTGAAAGTGTTGGGGAGAGTGTCGGGAAGATTCACGAGATTAGTTCCAAAAATGAAGAACTTCAGTTCTGAAAATAAATTGGAGGTTAGGATTGTTTTCTTTGGAGAAAATAAGAGGGAAGGAGATTTAGTAGAGGTGTTCAAAATCATGAGGAGTCTTGAGAGAGTAGATAGGGAGCAGCTATGAAAGGATCACACAAAGGATCAAGAATGATTTAAAATAATTGGCAAAAGAAATAAATGTAACATGAGCAAAACTTTGTCACTCAGCGAGTATTGGAGCATATTATCTGAGAATATGATGGAGCCAAGTTCAGTCAAAGGGCTGGCTCAGAGTTTAATGGAGGTAGGGTCAGTCAAAGCATCCAGAGGTGAATTAGCTTGTTATCTGGGAAGGAAGATCATGCAATGTTACAGAGAGAATGCAGTGGAATAGCACAAGGTCAATTTCTCATTTGGAGAATCAAATGGCCTCCTTCTACACTTAATAATTCTGAAACATTTTCTCAGCTGTCATCATAGGATTAGAAAGCATGTCCCAGAGATTTAGCTTGAACCAATGGATTATTAGACTCACACCATCTCCTCTGAAATTGGAAATAGTGCTGTAGAAATGCAAGTCTTTCTTGTGTTGCTGATGATGAAGGGAGTAACGTGGTCAGGAATCGAGGAGCTTCCTTTCCAATGTTAATCAGATTCATGACAGACATTGGGCAAAATTCTCTGGGTATGCTCACTCCAAAACTGGAAGATCCTGCCCGAGGTCAATAGATCTTTCCGTGGTCTGCCCCATGCCCATTCCAATTTCTGCAGTGGGCAGAATGGGAAAAATCACCCCATGACCTCTGCTGAAAATTCCACTTAGAGGCCAGCGTTCAACAACAGGATTGAAAGGAATTGTCATTCCGGATTGTAAGCTCAAGCCTTTGTTATAAACAAGGCCCCAGTTTTAACTCCAGGGACAGATTTTCAACTGTGCCCTCCCCAAGACTGTAAAATCGAGTCAAAGTCAACAAACCTTCGTATGGTCCATGTCCCTCCCGCTGCAATTCTCCCTGTGGACAGGACAGGAGAATTCCTTGGACCCTTTTGAACAGTAAAATAATTATATGTCTGTGAAGTTTTTTTTCTCTGAGAGCTATGCTGAAGCTGTATAAAATTATTGACCACACAAGCTCATTGATAACGAGCCTGGCCTCCCACCATCCCTTTCCTTCCAACCACACTTGCCCTGAAACTGGAAAATCCCACCCGAGTTCAGTGGACCTTTCCACGGTCTGCCTCACCCCAATTCATCACTCAGTTGGTTACTCAGCTAAGGTCATGATCCTGTCACACACACACAGACAGCCACTTATCTCTCCAGACTCTCCAAGTAGATCATCTATTTTGAGCCCCATCCATACACACCACCTCCTGCAACCTCCCTTTTGAAATAGTACGGTGGAATTTGTCTTCTTATTGCAGCTCATTAGCTGCAGGACATCACACACCGAACCACACAGGGATTAGCAAAGAGCTGCTCAATAGAGGTTAGAAGGTTGGTGTCAGTGAACACCATTCAGATTCAGAGCATCAACTATTGGCATCGATACTCTATTTATTAGTTACCTGTCATTTAACACAGCTAGTAAAGTGTGAAATTAAACAAAGAGGAGCAGTGTTAATTGGCATGGAATTGAGTGTGATGTACGATTAGTTTGAATATCCATAGAAACCGTGTAAATTTGACAAATACCTATTTTTCTTCACAAGTAAAAGCAAACTACCGCAGATGCTGGAATCTGAAACCAAAGGAGAAAATGCTGGAAAATCTCAGTCGGTCTTGTGGCATCTGTAAGGAAAGAAAATGGTGACATTTCATTGAATTATAGAATCCCTACAGTGCATAAGGAGGCCATTCAGCCCATCAAATCTGCACTGACAACAACACCACCTAGGCCCTACCCCTCTGACCCCACTAATCCCTCTCAGCTATACATCTCAGGATACTTTAGCTTGGCCAAAGTACCTAACCTACACAGCTTTGGACTGCGGGAGGAAACTGGGACACCCGGAGGAAGCCTATGCAGCCATGGGGAGAACATGCAGACTCCACACAGACGGTGGCCAAAGCCAACAATTGAACACGGACCCCTGCTGCTGTGAGGCAGCAGTGCTAACCAATTTGCCAACTTGCCACATGTGTTTTGAGTCCAGATGACCCTTTGTCACAGCTTTTTCTTCTGCTTCTTTGGCAGGCCCTTAGGATGGAGGAGGACTTGCTTTTAATCCGTATCATTGGGTTCGAGATGGACTGTCCAATGTACTGTCTGAAAACTCTTTCACTCGTGGGGCGGGTGGTGTTTGAAGGGTGGGGTAGATGGGTTGTTTTGCAAGCTCCCTCTCACACCTCAATTTCTCTTTTGCATGTTCCTGACAAAGTTTCCCAATTAGCCTGGTGCCTTCCCGCATGAATTTTCTTCATTTTAGTCGATCACAAGCCAGGGGCTCCAATGAGGCAGCAGCAATGTTTGACTTCTTCAGGACTATTTTGAGAAGATTCCGGTCTTCCTGTGAGTCTCCTGCCCTGACTGAGTTCCCAGTGGAGCAATTGCTTTGGGAGTCTGACTTCAGGTTTATGAATGACATTTGCAGCCCGGTGCAGTTGGCTTTGTGTGATGAGCAACTTGATGCTTAGCATGTTGGCTTGGGAGAGGATACTGCTGTTGGACCATCTTTGTTCCTTGGAGAATCTAGTGAAGGCACAGCTGATAGTACTTCTCCAGTGCTTTGAGGTGCTGCTGCAAGGTGTTTAAGACTTATAGCATTTAGGAGCAGGGGGTATCACTGCTGCCCAGTAAATCATGATGTAACTCTTGGTTAGTTACGACAGTTTTAAGGACAATTACTTGCTTTTGGCAAGTAATTTGTATAGAGAGCACTGCAATCCCTCAAACTGTGACAATCTTATCAACTAAGAACTAATCAATCTGACAGAAATATAGCTGTAATGTTATTGTTATTTCACATCATCTTATTCTACAATATATCTGAATATGCGTAAAATATCGACCAATCTATGTGCACCAAGGAAGAACTGAATGGCCCAGAATTTGATCCGTTGGTACCTCTCACGTTAATCTAATTCCTGCATTTTTTAACTCACTAACATTTTGCTGACAGTTTTCGGAAGCACTAATTAATAAAGACACATCAAAAGCAAGATTGAATCTGGAACCTTGGTAAAAAATGAAACAAATCTTCTTAATCAGTGAGATTTTCAACAAACCAGTGAAAGGGTTGAGAAACGATGGTGCGTTTATGGCCAAATGAGGTACACCAAGGAAAATAGAGAGAAACAAAGTTTAGAGTAATTTCTTTGTGGGACGCAGGCATCGCTGGCCGAGCCAGCATTTATTGCCCATCCCTTATTGCCCTTGGTGGGCAATTGAGAGTCAAACACATTGCTGTAGTTCATGTAGGCCAGACCAGGTAAGGATGACAGATTTCCTTCCCAAAAAGACATTAGTGAACCAGATGGGTTTTTCTGACAATCAGCAATAGTGCCACGGTCATCAGTCGATTTTTAATCCAAGATTAAGAATTCAAATTCTGTCACCTGCCATGGTGGGAATTGAACTCAGCCCCCCTTAACATTAGCTGAGTTTCTGGATTAATAGTCTAGCAATGATGCCACTAATAAGAGAGCGACAGAGAGAGAGAGAGAGACAGAGTAGAAATATGAGCCAGAAAGGAAAAATTAGACACCATTTAAAAATCAGAAAATTTCAGATCTCCAACAGAAATTCACTACCTGATAAAATGAGACATGACACTCTTTATTGTTCATTTTCTGCATAAGTGAAATTGACCAATGGTCATTAACAATTGATGAAATGATACTTACATGATTATTTTCTAGATTGGCTTCCTGTGGTGAATTTCATAGGCAATTAGTTTGCATGAAAACCTCATCATAATTCTTTGGTGGTCAAGGGCAAGGTGCCATTTCCTTGACTCCAATGGCAGAGCCTCCAGTGACTTGTGGCAATTTACAATTCATGGTCTATCTCTTCCTCGTCAAAATTGTTAGCAGATCTGATATACCCGGATGAGTGTAAGTCCAATTATGCTCAAAAAGCTTTACGCCATCAAGGAAAAAGCAACCCTCTTGATTGGTATCCCTTCCACAAACATCCACTCCCTCCACTCCCAACAAATAGAGGCAGCTGTGTATACCATTTACAAGACACACTGCAGGAATTCCTGCCAACACCTTCCAAATCTATGAGCTCCGGGTGAACATAGAACATAGAACATTACAGCACAGAACAGGTCCTTCGGCCTTCAATGTTGCGCCGACCAATATAAAAAGCAATGCCCCTCCAAACTAAACCATTCCCTTCTCTTCCATATACTTATCAACTAACCTCTTAAACGCCACCAAACTTGGCGCATCTACAACTGCTGCAGGCAGGGCATTCCACTCCCAAACCACCCTTTGGGTAAAGAACCTACCTCTGATATCCGTCCTATAACTATCACCCCTTAATTTAAAGCTGTGTCCCCTCGTGCTAGCTTTCTCCATCCTAGGAAAAAGGCTATCACTGTCCACCCTATCTAAACCTCTAATCATCTTATACGTTTCAATTAGGTCCCCTCTTAGCCGCCTCCTTTCTAACGAAAACAACCTCAAATCCCTCAGCCTCTCCTCATAAGACCTGCCCTCCATACCAGGCAACATCCTGGTAAACCTCCTCTGTACCCTCTCCAATGCCTCCACATCTTTCTTATAATGCGGGGACCAGAACTGCACACAATACTCCAAGTGCGGCCGCACTAGAGTTTTGTACAGTTGCAACATGACGTTGCGGCTCCGAAATTCAATCCCTCCACCAATAAAAGCCAAGACTCCATATGCCTTCCTAACAACCTTCTCGACCTGACTGCCTACTTTCAGGGATCTATGCACATAACACACCAAGATCCCTCTGTTCATCTAGATTACTAAGAATCCTACCATTTGCCCTATACTCTACACATGTATTATTTCTGCCATAGTGCATTACCTCACACTTTTCCACATTAAACTCAATTTGCCACCTCTCGGCCCAGCTCTGCAACTTGTCCAAGTCCCTCTGCAAACTATAACACCCCTCTTCACTATCTACCACTCCACCGACTTTAGTGTCACCTGCAAATTTACTAATCCATCCTTCAATACCCTCATCCAGATCATTTATAAAAATTACAAACAGCAGGGGCCCCAAAACAGACCCCTGAGGTACACCACTTGTCACCGAACTCCAAGATGAATATCTCCCATCAACCACCACCCTCTGTCTTCTATCTGCTAGCCAATTCCTAACCCAATTAGCTAAATCACCCTCTATCCCATACATCTGCATTTTCTGCAGAAGTCTTCCATGGGCCACCTTATCAAACGCCTTACTAAAGTCCATATATACCACATCAACCGCCTTACCCCCATCCACCTCCTTAGTCACTTTTTCAAAAAACTCAATGAGGTTAGTAAGGCACGACCTACCCTTCACAAAACCATGCTGACTATCCCCAATCAATTCATTTCTCTCTAAATAACTATAAATCCTATCCCTAATAATTCTCTCCAATACCTTGCCCACAACAGAAGTAAGACTCACTGGCCTATAATTCCCTGGAAGGTCTCTCTTCCCCTTCTTAAACAATGGGACCACATTCGCTATCCTCCAGTCCTCCGGAACCACACCCGTAACCAACGAGGACCTGAAGATCAGAGCCAGAGGCTCTGCAATCTCCTCTCTTGCCTCCCAGAGAATCCTAGGGTAAATCCCGTCCGGCCCAGGGGACTTATCCAACTTCAAACCCTCGAGAATATCTAGCACATCCTCCCTATCTACTCCGATACCTTCCAGTTTGCTACCCTGTACCTCAGTGTTCTCCATAACTACATTTACATCACCCTGCGTGAATACCGAAGAGAAATATTTATTCAGTACCTCTCCAATCTCCTCAGGCTCCACGCACAACTTCCCACTGCTGTCTATGACTGGCCCTAATCTTGCCCTAACCAATCTTCTATTCTTAACATATCTAAAGAAAGCTTTAGGATTCTCCTTAATCCTATCAGCCAAAGTCTTCTCGTGTCCTCTGGTGCTCTGGTTTTCACCCGCAATCCAAAGATGTAGGGGTTGGGTGGACTGCCATGCTAAATTGCCCCTTAGTGTCGGGGGACAAACTAGGGTAATTGCGAGGGGTTGTGGGGGAAAGGCCAGGTGGGATTGCAGTCAGTGCAAACTCAATGGGCTGAATGGCATCCTTCCGCACCATAGGATTCTATGATTCTATGACTTCTATCATCTAGAAGGACCAGGGCAGGAGATAAGTAGCACTACCATCACCTAGAGGTTCCCCTCCAAGTCATTCACCATCCTGACTTGGAAATACACATCGCTGTTTCTTTGCTGTGGCTATTCTAATATTCCTTCACTAATTGTACTGCATGTACTTACACTACATGGACTACACCCTTCTCAAAGGATGGGCAATAAGTGATGATCTAGCCAGCATCCCCCATATTCCATGAATGAATATTTTTAAAAATACTGTGCATCATTTACACAAAGGACCATTTTTCTTCAACGGTTATTTTCCTCTTCAGTGCTGAAGTGATCATGCTGGAATGGGGTGCAGTTTCATGGATACAGCCAGCTTCAAGAGCATCAGCATCTGAAATTTGTACATAAACCTGAACAGTGGTTAGTTAAACAACCCTGAAGACGATGCCAAGACACTCACCCAGTTTCCCATTCTCATGGGATTGGGAATTTAGAAAGGCTCGTTTTTGGTCAGTGTGCAGTGAAACCAGTTGTAAATCTACCTCAGCTGATACCAGAATATTCAATAAAAGCAAAAAAATTGCAGCTTAACCTCTGTGGATCATTAGCACCATTGAGAGGACATTTAGCCACAATGTCACTGGAACAGGTCAGAATTGAAAATTGCTCCAAGGTCAATAAGTCTTTCAAATCCAATTGGAATATTTTTTCATTAGAATCATCAATTTAAACATCCTGAACACTAAATCTCATTTCCTATTCCTATTTTCCATTGCTGTTGTGTCTTTGGTAATAGGTATAATAATGCCAGAATGTCAGTTTGTAATACTTCATAATGTAATATTAGTTTAATCTTCTGCAGTTTTATGATGGGTACTAATCTCTCCAGTAACTTGGGGATCTCATTAAACACAGCTTCCTGTTCACGTTCATTCTCTGCCCAACTTTCAACACAGGCAGCTCCAAGTCTTTCACTATTTCTATGGTCATTACTCTCAGAACACCCATGCTGTGTGTTACCTAATCATTTCCTCTTGCTTTATTTCATTTCTTTAGTTCTATCCACTCTTGATGCTGTCCTATGCTGTGAAATTCTAGGTTTCCCAATTTACAAATCTCTTTAAAATGTTCGCTCAGGGAGCATAAGGCAGCTGGTTGCTGACAGCTAAAGTACTGAGTATAATTCTGCTCACTTGGTTGCAGGTTATTTATTTAAAGTTTATTTATTTATTTAAGAGCGTCACGTGTAGATTTACATCAACACTGCAATGAAGTTTCGGTGAAAATCCCCCAGTCATCACACTTTGGTGCCTGTTCAGGTTACACTGAGGGACAATTTAGTATGACCAATACCCCTAACCAGCATGTCTTCTGGACTGTGGGAGGAAACCGAAGCACCCGCGCAGACACGGGGAGAACATGCAGACTCTGTGCTGGCAATGACCCAAGGCCAGGCATCAAACCTGAGCCCCTGGCGCTGCGATGCAAGCAGTGCTAACTACTGTGCTACCATGCCACTGACTTTGAGAGAGAGAGGAGAGAAGATTTATGAAGATGTTGCCAGAAATGGAGAATTTTAGCAATGAGGAAAAATTGGATAGGTTGGGTTTGTTTCCTTGGATCAGAGGAAACTGAGGGGAAATTTGACTGAGGTGTATAACATTAAGAGGAATCTGGATAGAGTGGATAGAAAGGACACATTTCCTTTGGCAGAATGAGACACAATGGGGAAGTTGTTGAAGATGTGAAGACTCGGGGATAGTGATGTCAGATTTTGGGCTAGATGCAGGAAATGTGAGCTGGAGCTTGTTTGTACAGTGAGTGGAACACCCTGCCAATGAGGACCCCACAAGGATTGGTGAGCTATCATTTCAAAAGGAAATTGAATGGACGCTTCAAGTAAATAAACTTAACAGGCCAGTGTACAAGGGGCACAAATTATTCAGCATGGCAAATAGGTGGATAGATTCCTGTGAGGAAAAGATACAAATCCAAAATACTGGGTGGGATTTTTCCGGTTGCTCTCATTTTAAAACTGGGAATCCTGCCCAAGGTCGATGCGCCTTTGCAAGGCCTATACCCTGCCCAGTACAATTCCCATGGCTGGCGGGCAGGCAGGTTTCAATCACAGACAAGATTCTCTGGATCTTGTTATTCAATTTAGAATTTCTTGCAAGCTTTAACCTAACGAGACCTTGAGAATCTTTCAGAAATCATTGATACTTGTATCAACGTCACAGAGGTGCTGAGGGACACGTGTTACCTCTTTGGTATTGATCACATTGGGGGAGGCAGTGACATCATGGTATTGTTACTAAACTGGAAATCCAGACATCAGGGACATGGGTTTGAATCCCAACACAACAGGTGGTGAAATTTGAATACAACAAAATCTGAAATTAGAAGTTTAATAATGATCATGAAACAGTTGTCGATTGCTGTAAAACCCATTTGGATCACTAATGCTCTTTAGAAAAGAATATTATAATCTTCAACAAAAACAGAAAATGCTGAAAAATGCCTCTGACAAAGGATCATTCAGCCTTGAAACGTCAGCTCTATTCTCTCCCCATAGATGCTGTCAAACCTGTTGAACTTTTCCAGCATTTTCTGTTTTTGTTTCAGATACTGCAGTTTTTTTCCTTTTATTATAATCTACAAGATACACTGCAGCAATTCACCAAAGATCCTTATTCAGCACCTTCCAAATCTACGACCACTTCTATCTAGAAGGGCAATGGCAGCAGATACATGCGAACAGCACCATCTGCAAGTTCCCTTCCGAGTCACTCACCATTCTGATTTGGAAATATATCATTGTTCCTTCGCAGTCACTGGGTCAAAATCCTGGAATTCCCTCCCTAATGTCATTGTGGGTCAACTCACAGCTAATGCAGTGATTCAAAAAGGCAGTTCACCACCACTTTCTCAAGAGCAACTAGGGATGAGCAGCCAGCGATGGCCAGCCAGCAACACCCGTGTCCTATGAATGAATTAAAAAAATGATCTGCTGTCCTTACCTGGTCTGGCCTACCTGTGACTCTCAATTTACGGCAATGTGGTCGATGTTTATTAAATATCCAGTGAAATGGCTGAGAAAGCCACTCAGTTCAAGGGCAATTTGGGGTGGACAATAAAAGCTGGCCCAGCCTGCAACACCTACATCCTCTGAATACAATTTTTAAAAATTAAAATCGTCTGAATCTGCAACTCCCACAGCTTAGCATCTACCTCTGCACTTGTGTTCTACACACTCTCCTGGGAATAGCTCTCACTACCGCTACGTGACCCCTCACGCAGCAATCTCATCACGTTTCTGCATGACCACTTGATCTACAGACCTCATCTCTCTACAACTGTCAGTCAGGCTTTAAGCTACTGAGACCTTAGCTCTGGAATTCTCACTCTAAATCTCTCTGACTTTCTGTATTTCTTTAACAGAGCCCATCCTCACTAACATCTCCTGATGTGACTCAGTGTCAAACATCGTTTGAAGGTGTAAAGTGCTTTGGAATATTTTATTGAAGTGATCAGCACAAGTGGCTTTTGTTGCTTCCTGGGAGAGGGGAAATGAGTAGAATATCAGCGGAAATTCTGTAAAGGCAAATTAGCCCAAACTCATAGCAATTGAGACAATGAACAAATTGTTCTCGGGAATTAACTTACAACCCTGGACACCCCAGCTGTGACTGACAAATGAACAAACCTTACTTTTGGATGATATAGTACAGTCAATGAGTCTTCACCTTCTGAGATTCCTCACTAATGTTTATCAGTATAAACCTCCTATGAGTTCATTGGTTTTGCAGAATTAGGATTAAGGTTTAAGAAGAGTATTACCAAGGAGAAAGTCTAGAATAGTTTAAGGGGAGCTTTAATAGAGATGTTTAAAATCGTGATGAATTTGGATAGAATAAGTAATGAGTCAATGTTGCGATTGATAGTTGGTGGATCAGTAACAGAAGGATTGAAGATAATTCATGAAAAGAAGTAAAGGAAAGCTGAAGACAATGGTCTGGTCCAGCCCCAGCTTATCCCAAAACCATAAAATCCCACCCAAGGCCAATGGACCTTTCCATAGTCTGCTTCTCACCCGCCTCAATTCCCGTGGTGGGCAGAACGGTAAAATTCCAGGAATTAGTTTTTAGGAAGTGTTTTGATCATCTGGAACACACTTCCCAATGAAAGCAAATTCAGTCATGACCATCAACAGGGAAGTGGAGAAACATGTGAAAAGGTCTTTTGGAAAATGCCGGAGGAGTGGGATTGGTCTTTCAAATAGGAACAATGTGGGTCTCCATTGTTAGAATGTAACCATTGGATCTGTTGTAGTGTCACCAATGATAACAAGCCATAAACTATGTAACCAATAACAGAATGATGTGGTAGTCAGCTGACTAGTTGACAGTTTAAATAAGAATCTATTGGGAATTGGGGGTTGCTTGGAAGGATGAGGTTCATGTGTTGGAAGAATTAAGTTTCTTTATTAAACTTTTTTATCTGACTTATAAATTGGAGTAAGTTTTATTTTATTGTCTACAACTAAAGATTTTCTTCTGGAGGATCAACATTCCTCAGTGCTGTATGATTCTACAAGCTTCAGTTTTCTCTATTGATGTCTTCTGGTGCTAATTGTAACTTTTCTAAAATGCATCTGGCTTCCTGATTTCTTGTTATGTAATTTTTGCTCTCTCATGGCTCATGATTCCAAAATGTTCTGACAAGTCCCTTGATATGAATGGTAGCTAGAGTGTGTGGGCAAAATGGTTGGTGCCAGACAATTCAGAGCAGACATAGAACACTACAGCACAAACAGGCCCTCCAGCCCACAAGTTGCATCAATTATATCCATACCTACCAGGCCATAAAATTTTCTATAACTCCCAATCCCATTAAATCCCATGTACTCATCCACAAGTCTCTTAAAAGACCCCAGCGAGTTTGCCTCTGTCACCACTGACGGCAGTCGATTCCACTCACTCACCACCCTCTGAGTGAAAAACTTACCCCTAACATCTCCTCTGTACCTGCTCCCCAGCACCTTAAACTTGTGTCCTCTCATAGTGACCATTTCAGCTTGGGGAAATAGCCTCTGAGAATTCACCCTATCTATTCCTCTCAACAACTTATAAACTTCTATCAAGTTGCCTTTCAATCTTCACCTCTCCAAGGAGCAGAGACCTAGTTTCCTTAACCTATCTTCATAAGGCATGCCTCCCAATCCAGGAAACATCCTTGTAAATCTCTCCTGCACCCTCTCAATAACTTCCAGAGCCTTCTTGTAGTGAGGTGACCAGAGCTGCACACAGTACTCCAAGTGGGGTCTGACAATGGTCTTATAAAGCTGCAGCATTATGCCTTATTATTGGGATCTTCCTGGTCAAAGTGACTCAGTACTCGGGAGGTGTACTTATTGGCCAGTGGGGCTGAGAGGGTCCAGGCCAGCAGGGTTCCCAATTAACAGTCTGTTTTTGTCGTAAGAACAGCTCTTGTCTAGCTGAACTGAACTCTTCTGAGGTAATATCCATGAACACATTGCGCCAGTTGAAAGCGGGAGGGGGAATTGCTAGCACTGCATGCTGTGCTAACTCTTGTCATATCAGGAACATGTGTATTAGTAGTGCATGAGGTTAACTGCCTCAGCTTGCCACTGTCAAACTGATTGCAGGAGCCATGGCAACAAAACAGCCGCTGACTTGTGATGCTCAATAATTCATGAGGAAACAAAGCATTGTGCGCACTTAAAACTGAGGGAAGCGGGGGATAAAACTGATCTCACCTCACTGAGCAGAAATCAATCAGTCACCCTATTGTAAAACTCAACTGGAAATAGAGTGCCATCTCTTGCACCGTCTGATGTATCCATCAGTGTCACTTGGCTGTTCTATCTCTCAGGAAATGTACGTGGGGGTCAGGTCATGATGCTCCACAGCGTCTTTACCTAAAGCAGTGAGATATAGAAAGCAGCTGTTCCATACAGCGAATGGATAACCTGCACGTTTCTCAATGAAACGTAGGAGCTTTTAATTAATGGCCACACATCAAAATCACATCTAGCTACCCGGTATATTTATGAACTTCATTTGGACTTCTTTAACAAGGGCATATTGTGCTGGTGATGTTGTGAAAACATCCCAAGGTGGCTCACACACAAAGTGGTATCAGGATCATTGGCCAAGGACTATTCAGCAGCATGGTTAGCACTGCTGCCTCACAGTGCCAGGGACCCGGGTTTGATTCTGGTCTTGGGTGACTGTCGGTGTGGGGTTTGCGCAGTCTCCTCATTTTACCTCTGGGTGTTCCAGTTTTTTCCCCACTGTCCAAAGCTTAGGTGAATTGGCCATGCTAAATTGTCCCTTTGTGCCCAAAGATGTGTAGGTGAGCAAGATTAGCTGTGTTAAAGTGAACAGGGGCACAGGAATAGGACAGAACCTGGCTAGGATGTCCTTTCACAGAGTTGGTGCAGACTTGATGGGTCGAGTGGCCTTTTTCTGCACTGTAAGGATTCAAAACTGCAAGGTGTGATGATAAGGAAGAGAGTGAGGCAAAAAAGAAGTTTAGGGAGGGAACTCCAGAGGGAAGACGGCAGCAAGGTGAAACACAGTTGCCAATTAAAATCAGGGATGTGGCAGAGACCAGATTGGAGAAACACAAGTTACTAAGACAAGGAAGGGTCAGGCCAATGACTAGTTTGAACACACGGATGAGATTCTTATAGAATCCTACAGTGCAGAAGGAGGCCATTTGGCCCATTAATTGTGCCACAATCCCACCCGGGCCCTGTCCTCATAATCTCATGTACACAGCCTGTCCCTCCAGATACTTATGGGCAATTTACCCTGGCCATTCAACATAACACGCACACTTTTGGAAGGAAACCCATGCAGACACAGAATGTGCAGACTCTGCACAGACAGTGATCCAAGCTGTGAATTGAATTCAGGTCCTTCGTGCTGGAAGGCACCAATGCAAATCACTATGCTACTGTGCTACTCTATTAGGGTGGCACAGCAACACAATGGTTTGCATTACTGCCTGACAAATTGTTTTAACAATGATATACATATTTATTCAATTCTCTTCCCCTCTGGTTAATGAAGCTAAGAGAAGCTGCTGGTGATTTTGAAATGTTTCTTCCTGCATATCATAAGGGGGTATAAAGTTGATGAATAACCGTTACAATATATTTCATCCACACAAATAAATTTCACCAAAGGGATAAATTAATGAAAATTAAAAAAATATCAGAGACATGCTTCTTGGAGCGATTGCAATAACAGCAGAAATAAAGCTTTTCCTTTGACTTCTATTAGACTTTCATCTAGAGAGATGTGGAAAACACAAGACAAATTCGAGCTTTTATAATCTTTGCATCAGGGAAAATTGTGAACTTGTTTTTGTGGCGTGACTGGGCTGAGCGTTACAGGATGTGACAAGAACAGAAAATACAGCTGGGTCAAAATCCAGGGACTCCCTTCCTAACAGCACTGAGGGTCCACTGTATCTTCCACAGTAAGAAGTCTCTCAACACCAGGTTAAAGTCCAACAGGTTTATTTGATAGCACAAGCTTTTGGAGTGTCACTCCTTCCTCAGGTAAGTGAGGAGTTGTGTTCAGAAACAGGGCACATAGAGACACAAACTCAATTTATAAGATAATGTTTGGAATGCTTGATAATCAAATCTTAAAGCTACAGACAATGTGAGTGGAAAGAGGGCAAAGCAGAGATTAAAGAGTTGTGTATTGTCTCCAGCTAGGACAGTTAGTGACATCCACAATGGTACAGTAGTTCACACTGCTGCCTCACAGAGCCAGGGATCTGGTTCGATTCCTGGCTTGGGTCATGCGGAGTCTGCATTTTCCATCTGTGTCTGCGTGGGTTTGCTCCCATTTCCTCCCACAGTCTGGCCATGCTAAATTGTCCCTCAGTGTATCCAAACAGATGGCAGAGTGTGGTGACTACGAGATTTTCACAGTAACTTTATTGCAGCATTAATGTAAGCCTACTTGTGACAATAATAAACTTTAAACAAAACTGCACCGGTTCAAGAGGGCAGCTCATCACCACCTTCTCAAGGGCACCGAGAGATGGTTAATAAATGCTGAAATAGCCAGCTCATGAAAGTTTTTTAAATTGAAATTGCTATTGAAAAAGACCCACAGAATCTTTGGCTTTGCAAAGAACAAAAGTGAGGAGATTTTCCTAAATTTTTAAAAATATTGTTTCGACCTCAGTTGGAATATCATGGCCATTTTGGGTGTTGCATTTGTGAAGCACGACATTCTAGAGAAGGTGATGAGGAAAATTACTTGGGCAATAGCAGAGACAATCGCCTCCAAAGGCATGGAAAAACTCAGGAACTGGAGATTGTTCTCCTTAGAGCAAAGAAGGTTAAGGGGAGCTGTGTTACTCTTTGAAAAAAAAATGATGTTGATGTTTAACATCAGGAAGATGTTTCCAATAATAAGTATGGAGAAACTGATTCTGATGGCAGAAGTGTCTAAGCCCAGAATGTGGCAAAAGAAACAATGATGACGTGGAAAAGATTTGTTAGATTTGATGAGCAGATTTGTTAATCCTTGGAATGGGTTGCCTGAATGTGGGGTGGAAGTAGTTTCAACAGTAAGTTTTGAAGGGGAATTGGATAAAGACCTAAAATGGGAAACAAGTACAAGGCTACAGGGAAAGACTATTGGGAAGTGTGGCTAATTGGGTTGCTCTACTAAAGAGTTAACAAAGGCAAGTAAGGTGAATAATCTTTTGCTCTGCCGTAGCATTCAATGATTCTCAATCTATTGTCTTTTGTAAATGGAAAACAGGTTTTTGTTGTGCGATACCTCTCCAGCTGAATCATTGATTCTGTTCTTGCTTTGTTTTCTTCAAATCTCTAGCAAGTTCCTGCTTTTAGTTCCAGCATTGATTGTTGCTTTATTTTCACCTGAAGTCTAGTTGGCTGCTTTTAACTTCAATTGAGAGCATTGTTCTGAGATAAAATTCTTGTCGAATTGAGTGCCTTCCTTGAAGCTATTTTCAGGAAACCATTGCAAAGTGTTTGGGTACAATCAGTGCAGTCCCTCACACATCAGCTTCTGATCTCTTTGTGTCACGCTAGGTCAAATGAAGGCACGGTATCTCCACAACAAAATCTGTCGGACCAATTGCCAAGTTAACTGGTGTTTATTTAACTCACCCTTTCACTTCCTGCTTGCAATTTCACAGTTCTGCTTCCTACCAGAAAGATCTTGCATTTCCACACTCTTTTCCAAATATCAGCACATCCTAAAAAGCTTCACTGTCAAAGGTCGGGGTGAGGGTTGGGGGGTGGATTCTATCAGAAAAATTCTAGGTGCTGAATTTGTGTCAAAATTGGATCAATGCTGTCAATTTCTTTTCCGCAGGTTTTCAAAATGAATCTCCCGCACTCTGAGCACAGCGAATACCCCAGGAAGATTCATCTGGAAATGGGGGGGGGGGGGGGGGGGGGGAGGTGAGGGGGGAGGGTCTATTCCCTCTGGAGAGGCCATCAGCATAATGCTGAGCGAGCCACTGCAAAACCATCTGTTTGTCAGAACGAAGATCGGCACATGTGCAATGATCCTGCACTGCTGGTCTCCTGATTGCTGGCCACCCCCACATCACTGCCCCTTTGATAACCCCCCACCCTCCAATCACTGGCTTCCAAAACCTTTCCAGGCAATCCCCAATGTCTCCCCCACATCATCTCTTCCGAGGACAGTATTCAACTTAATTGCCAGCATGACCTCCTCACACACGCACACGCATGCACACACCATTGCATGCAAACTTGGGTGGCCAGCCCCAACCACCATCCAATCCCTCCGAAAGCTCATGATTCCAAATAAACCTGTTGGACTTTAACCTGGTGTTGTAAGACTTCTTACTGTGTCCACCCCAGTCCAACACCAGCATCTCCACATCATCAATCCTTATGGGGTCTAAAGGTATCTTGCTAATCTTGGTAACTTTCCATTTGGAGATTTAACATAAATTTAAATATTGATGGATATTTTAGAATCTTTCTGTCACATAATAAGATTTGCATTCTCTATTAGAAACAGGATTATACTATTTTTCCTCCAACTGTCAATCATACAATCATAGCCTACAGCGCAGAAGGAGGCCATTCAGCCCATCAAGTTTGCACCAACAACAATCTCACCTCAGCCCTATCTCCTTAACTCCACACATTAATCCCACTATCCTCTCTAATTTACACATTTTGGGACAACAAGGGAAAATTTAGCAAGGCCAATCAACCTAACACCCATATCTTTGGACCGCAGGTTGAAACTGGAGCACCCGAAGGAAACCCATGCAGACACGGGGAGAATGTGCAAACTCCACATAAACAAGCTGGGAAATGAACCTGGGCCCTTGGTCTTGAGGCAGAGTGTTAACCACTTTGTCCCCATGCTGCCTTATGTTACGATTAACTTTGAAAGTGAATTACATGTTTAGTTTTTTGATAAACTTCTAAGCAATTTGGAAAATATATTGCAAAGTATAGTCTTCTGTATCCAAACTCAAAAACCCACTCTTCAGTGGGGAAGTACTTTATTGAGGAGAGACGGCTGGATCTTTATAACATCCAGGTGGTATTATCCAGCTGAAGCTTGTTAAGAAGGCTCTCTGAAGGATGCTAATATTCCCTAGTGGTTCATTTTCTTCAGGAAGAATAGGATCAATCCTTCAGACCCATACACCTATTTGTGAGCTAGGTTTTATCAACCTTAGATGAGAATAATCATCCAAGGACTCTGCATAATGTGGAATAATCCAAAAAAAGGGGCTAGGATTATGATTCATGTCCATTAAGTTTCATTCAGATGATGATACCACCAACAGTGCAACTTTCCCTCAATACTGCACAGGAATGTTCACCTCGATTTAGCCACTGAGTCCTAAAGTGAGACTTGAACTCACAACTTAATCTTGAAAGTTGACAGAGAATTTGCCTCAGTCAATATTATGGAAGTGACTTCCTGCCTCTCCAGTGGAATCATACACACAGAGAAAGGCCATTCAACTCGTTATTCCCATGCTAGCTCTTTGAAAAAATGACTTAAAAAGCATAGATCACATTTCTTTTTCAACAGTTCCATTGAATCTGTTTTGACCAGTGCATTCCAGATTGTAACAAATCACTGCTTCTTTTACTCATCACCTTAAATCTGCATCCTATGGTTACCCAGCATTTCATGAGAGGAAACAATTTCTACCTATTTATTTATCAGTACCCTTGATGATTCTGAAGGTCTCAAATGAATTTCTCCTTAACATAGCAGCACAGTGACATAGTGGTTAGCTTTGCTACCTCACAGTGCCAGGGTCCTGGGTTCAATCCTGATGTTGGGTCATTGTTTGTGTGGAGTTTGCACATTCTCCCTGTGTATGCATGGGTTTCCTCTGGATGCTCCCACTTCCCCCACAGTCCAAAAATGTGCTGATTAGATGGGTTGGCTATGCTAAATTGTCCCTTAGTGTCAGAGGGTATGTGGGGTTACAGGAATAGAGGCTAGTGGGATTGTGGTCGGTGCTGACTTGATGGACCAAATGGCCTCCTTCTGCACTGTGGATTATTAGATGTCAACTGTGAATCATTTAATAGTATTCTTGCTTCTGAATGAGGCTGAGTGAATCCAATTCCCATTCCAGTATTCAAGCACAAAATCTAGGCTGACCCTCCAATGTAGAATTGAGGGAGAGCTGAACTATCGGTGGTCCACTGTGATTGGACCAAGGTCTGTCTGCTGTCTCAAGGTCTGTCTGTTTAGCAGGATATAAAGAAGTTCAAGCCATTTACCCTGGTGTCCTAACCAATATTTATCCCTTAGTGAATGTCACCCAAAAACAAGTTACCTTGGTCATTATCACATTGCTTTTTGTCAAAGTTTGTGTTTGCCAATTAGCTGATGCATGTTGCACATTACAACAGTAATCATGTTTTAAAAGTGGCTACAAAGTGGCTGGAGATCTCTGGCAGTCATTTAAGGTGCTCCATGAATTCAGGTCTTTTAAGGAGAACATTATTGTCTTTGAGGAATTGCTGTGTATTCCTGAATTAGGAATATGGCTTGTAGTTGGAGAATGGAACAACTCTTTCCTATCCGGCAATCAATCATGAGCGCAAAAGTAAAAATTACTAATGCATTTCATTTGTACTTCACCTGTGGAAGTGCAAAAGCCAATACAGCTTCGAGGACTGCTCTATCACTGATCTTTCCTGATGCTCTACCAGACAAGCTTGGCCAAGATTGGAGCCATTCTCAAGGCAACTGAGGACTTTGTAATTACTGACCTGTTTGTTCTGCTTGGTGCCTCTTGCATGAACAAAGTAAAGCTGCAATTAGAAGAAGAATGTACACAGTGTCAGATGTGTAAAGAAAGAATATCTATTGTTAAAGTATCTGTCACAGTCTCATGGCATCCTAATGTGCTTTGCAGCCAATGAAGTATTTCTGAAGTTGTAATGTGGAGAACGCAGCAGCTAACTCACACACAGCAAGTTCCCACAAACAGCAATATGATAATGAAAAAGTAATGTGTTTGATGTTAATTGAGGGAAAGGTGTTGACCAAGATAAATCCTATGTTTCTCTTCAAAATACTGCCACAGGTTCACTTACATAGTGTCGGGAGCACAGACAGAACCTCAGTTTAATGCCCCATTCGGAGGATGATATCTCTGGCAGTGCAGCATACCTTCAGTACTCCACTCTCATGATATCTCTGGCAGTGCAGCATACCTTCAGTACATGCCTGCCCAAATTGAACTCAACTCTCTGGAGTGAGACTTGAAAAGAGTGCAAACCAGATTCACCTGAATGTTACCAAACCTCCAAGAATTTCATTCTGATGAAAGGTCACTTTTGTGCTCCAAGAGGTGGTTTGAAATTGTCTTTCTGGTTTTTGAAATAAGTTATTAGGTTAGAGAGAGGGGAACCTCTGACAAAAATCTGGAGAAGATAGACATGACAATAAAATCAGTGTTGGACATTCAGAGAGAACTTAAAAAAAATACTTTTACATGTAAAATGTGCAAGAATTGTGAAACTTCCGACCAAAGAGCAAGAGATAATAATACTTTCTAAATATTTGTTTTAAACCTGAGATTGAGGTTTTGTTCACTGGAATGTAGAGATTGTATTGGTAGATGGAGTTAAAATGAGTCAATTAAGATTACATTGAATAATAGAAAATCTTTGAAGGTCCTTTTTTAAATTCATTGACAGGATGTGGGTGTCACTGACTGGGACAGCATTTAATGTCCATCCATTTCAGAGGGCATTTGAGGATCAACCACATGTGGATCTGGAGTCACATGTAGGCCAGACCAGGGACATGAATGAACCAGATGGGTCTTCACAACAATCAATAATGATTTCATTCTTAATTCTAGATTGTTTTATTGAATTCAAATTTCACCATCTGTCATGATGGGATTTGAACCCAAGTCCATCAGACTTTGTCCTGGGTTCTCTGGATTACTACAATACCACTATGCCACTGCCTCCCAAACAGAGTGGTTTTGTACCTTTGTGCAACCATCAAACTTAGCCAATGTCCCACCAAGTCTGAGTAAACTCTTAATTTGAAAATTAGCAAAGGACTCACTTGAATTAATTCAAGTATGTAAAAGTGTCCCATCAATGGGAAATCACATGTTAATGTTTGCAAGCATTCCTGAAACATTTGAAAAAAAAATCAGCATGTTGTGTTTGCATAAAGGACTTCAAACAATTCTCTGTCACATTCTCTTAAATCTGGTCAAATAAACTTTGTAAAATTCAATAAACCAAAGTTCTAAATTCTTACACATTGACAGGTGCATCAAAAGAATAGAATGTAGTCCATAACGTGTACACTCATGAATACTTCTAAAAGGTTTCATTTTGAAAAGAGAATTCTTCGGGGTGTTACGATTCGAGAGTGGGAGGTGCAATAGGTTGCTTTTTAGTTTGGCTAACACCTCCGTCACATTTAATCTTTAGTATTTGTACTGGTATCATTCAAACTACAAACAGAGGCACCCATGTGACAGCAATGCAATGATTAAATCATCAATGTGCATTGCTTGCAGTGCTGAATATCAAAGGTACTCTAACCAAAGATAGAGGAATCTAAACATAGGGGCCGTAGGCTCAAGCTGAGACAGAAGAGATACAAAAGTGTCCAGAGGGGCCATTTTTTAACAGAAGGTGGTGAGTGTCTGGAACAAGCTGCCAGAGGTAATAGTAGAGGCAGGTATAATGTTTTCTTTTAAAATGCATTTGGACAGTTACATGGGTAAAATGGGTATAAATGATGTAAAGATGCCGGCGTTGGATTGGGGTGGTAAGAACTCAGTAAGAATTTAGCAACACCAATTATTAATCCAACCGATTTATTTGATAGTAAATCCGCGAGCTTTCAACACTCTCGTGTCTTCCTCAGGCAAGTGCAGTGTTCTGGTCTGCAATAGCGCACATCAGCACAGACAGTCAGAGATTGCTGATTAGAATGCGAATCCTTACATCTTAATCCTTACATCTTACATCTTTGCTCAGATGAGGAGGATCGTGACAGACACCTCCAGACGCTGAAGGATGCCCTCGTGAGAACAGGATATGGCGCTCGACTCATCGATCGACAGTTCCAACGTGCCACAACGATAACCCGCACTGATCTCCTCAGAAGACGAACACGGGACACGGTGGACAGAGTACCCTTTGTTGTCCAGTACTTCCCCGGAGCGGAGAAGCTACGACATCTTCTCCGGAGTCTTCAACATATCATTGATGACGATGAACATCTCGCTAGGGCCATCCCCACCACCCCACTTCTTGCTTTCAGACAACCGCACAACCTCAAACAGATCATTGTTCCCAGCAAACTACCCAACCTTCAGGAGAACAGTGACCACAATACCACACAACCCTGCCACAGCAACCTCTGCAAGACATGCCAGATCATAGATATGGACGACATCATCAAACGTGAGGATACCATTCACCCAGGTGCACGGTACATACTCTTGCAACTCGGCCAACATTGTCTACCTAATACGTTGCAAGAAAGGATGTCCCGAAGCATGGTATATTGGGGAGACCATGCAAACACTACGACAGCGGATGAATGATCATCGCTCAACAATCACCAGGCAAAACAGTTCCCTTCCTGTGGGTGAACACTTCAGCAGTCATGGGCATTCGGCCTCCGACCTGCGGGTAAATGTTCTTCAAGGGGGCTTTCGTGATACACGACAGCGCAGAGTCGCTGAACAGAGACTGATAGCCCAGCTCCGCACACATGAGGACGGTCTTAACAGGGATCTTGGCTTCATGACACACTATCTGTAACCCCCGTAACTTGCCTGGGTTAGCAAAAAACCTCACTTACTGTGCTGTCTGGAGAAAATACACAATTCTCTAACAATGCTCAGGATCCCCTTCTCACACATTGTTAGCCACTTTAACACTTGAATAGCAGGTTAGATGTAAGGATTCGCATTCTAATCAGCAATCTCTGACTGTCTGTGCTGATGTGTGCTATTGCAGACCAGAACACTGCACTTGCCTGAGGAAGACACGAGAGTGTTGAAAGCTCGCGGATTTACTATCAAATAAATCGGTTGGATTAATAATTGGTGTTGCTAAATTCTTACTAAAATGGGTATAGACAAATATGGGCCAAATGTGGGGGATTAGGACTAGCTTAGGAGTTTAAAAAAAAGGGTGGCGTGGACAAGTTGGGCTGAAGGGCCTGTTTCCATGCTGTAAATCTCCATGACTATGACTCTGTAACTCTACCTCTATCCAAACTGAGGAAGGTCTAAGCCGACATTCGAGTACTGAGGGATTGCTGCATGGTCAGAGATACCAAGAGTGATTTTCATTCTCTATCTGCGGGAGTGACGGTGAATGCTTAAAATACAGAGAGCACAATTCATGCCAAGAAGGTTCTGAGTTCAGATCTTACCAGCCTCTCACCAGTGGAGTGGTGTGAAACATGCTGCGGGACTGGATTAAGTGCATTTTAATTCATGGTATGTCATTTATGACCATTCTCTGTGGCATTTCCCCATACCTCCTGTACCAGAGATTCAGCAAGTACCTGCATAATGTCACTTACACATGAATCTGTGACCCTGCCATGGGGATTTTCTCAGGTTTGTAATAGTAAATATAACCCCTGGGGGATGGGACATGGCCAAGCTTGACAATGCCCTCTGACACCGCCCCATGGCACAGTTTGGTATTGCCAAGGTTGGCACCATGTTTAACCAAATTATTTGAGTTCTTTGAAGGAGTAACATATGTGGATAAAGGGGAACCAGTAGATGTACTGTACTTAGATTTCCAGAAGGCATTGGATAAGGTTATTGCGCAAAATTAAAGATCATGGTGTAAGGTTCATTTATTGATATGGATTAATGATTGGCTAGCTGACATGAAACAGTACGTTGGAAAAAGTGATCTTTTTCTCGTTGGCAGGATGTGGCAAGCGGTAGGCCACTGGAATCAGTGCTGGGAGCGCAACTTTATAGAATTTATATCAATGACTTGGATGAAAGAATTGAAGCTATGATTGCTAAAGTTGCTAATGACACAAAGAACATAGAACATAGAACATTACAGCACAGAACAGGCCCTTCGGCCTTCGATGTTGCGCCGACCAATATAAAAAGCAATGACCCTCCAAACTAAAACATTCCCTTCTCTTCCATATACTTATCAACTAACCTCTTAAACGCCACCAAACTTGGTGCATCTACAACCGCTGCAGGCAGGGCATTCCACTCCCGAACCACAAGATAGGTCAGAAAGTAAATTATGAAGAGGACATAATTGATTAGAACATAGAACATAGAACATAGAACACTACAGCACAAACAGGCCCTTCGGCCCACAAGTTGTGCCGAACACATCAAAACCTACCCAGCCATAGACCTATCTATAACCCCCAATCCCATTGGATCCCATATACTCATCCAGAAGTCTTTTAAAAGACCCCAGCGAGTTCGCCTCGACCACCACCGACGGCAGCCGATTCCATTCACTCACCACCCTCTGAGTGAAAAACTTTCCCCTAGCATCCCCTCTGTACTTGCTTCCCTGCACCTTAAATCTGTGCCCTCTCGTCGCGACCATTTCAGCCCTGGGAAATAGTCTCTGAGAGTCCACCCTATCTATTCCTCTCAACATCTTGTAAACCTCTATCAGGTCGCCTCTCAACCTTCGTCTCTCCAGGGAGAACAGTCCCAGCTCCCTCAACCGATTCCACTCACTCACCACCCTCTGAGTGAAAAATTTTCCCTCAGTTTGAATGGGCAAAAATCTAACAAAGAGAATAGGTAAGAAGCTTATCATCGAAATGGTGAGACCTTGTAGATCTCTGATGGGCAGAGGGATCTGGATGTCCTAGCACATGAATTACAAATGGCTCATATACAGATACATCAGGAAAGCTAATAGAATGATATCAATTATTGTGAGGGGAATTGGAAGAAGAGTACATAAGTTATGCTTCAGTTATAGAGGGCATTGGCGAGACTAAATCTGGAATATTGTGCACTGTATTGGCCTCCTTATTTAAGGAAAATATAAATACATTAGAAGTTGTTTGGGGAAGTTTTACTACACAAATTCCGGGAATGGGTTGATTGTCCTGTGAGGAATGTTTGGAGAGATTACATTTGTATCCACCCATGTTGAGAAGAGTAAGAGGTGACTTAATCAAAACCTTTAAGATCTTCAAGGATATTGACAGGTAGAAGTGGAGAGGATGTTTCTCTTGTCAGAGAATCTAGAACCTAGGTTCTACAGGAGTTGGGATGTCTTGTTGAAGTTGCACAAGACATTGGTAAGGCCAGACTTGGAATATTACGTACAGTTGTGGTCTTATAGGAAGGATATTATTAAACTAGAAAGAGTGCAGAAAAGATTTACTAGGATGCTACTAAGACTTGATGGATTGAATTATAAGGAGAGGCTGGATAGACTGGGACTTTTTTTCTGGAGCGTAGGAGGCTGAGGGGTGATCTTACAGAGGTCTATAAAATAATGAAGGAGATAGACAAGGTAGACAATCAATATTTTTTCCCAAAGTTAGGAAAGTTGAAAACTAGAGGACACATGTTTAAGGTGAGAGGGGAGAGATACAAAAGTATCCAGAGGAACAATGTTTTCCTACAGAGTGGTGAGTGTCTGGAACAAGAGGGAGTAGTAGAGGCGGGTACAATTTTATCTTTTGAAAAGCATTTAGATAGTTACATGTGTACGATGGATATAGAGGGATATGGGCCAAAAGAGGGCAATTGGGATTAGTTTAGGGGTTTAAAAAAAGGTAGCATGAACAAGTTGTGCTGAAGGGCCCATTTCCATGCTGTAAACCTCTATCGCTCTATAACGCTAGATGCCACTGTTTGAAAATAAGAATTCTCTCATTTAAGACAGAGGAGGAGAAAATCTTTTTCTTTGAAAGTGGTAAATCTCTGCAACTCTTTTCCCGAAAAGGCAGTGGATGGGAGGTTTGGGGGTTTGGGGGAGGGATAAAAGGTTATTGGGGAAAAGCAGAAATGCAGGGTTGAGGTTACAGTCAGATCAGCCAGGATCTTATTGAGTGGTGCAACAGGCTGGAGGGAATGAGTGGCGTAAGCCTGTTTCTAATTTTTGTGTTTGTATGTATGTACTTATGTTCATCCTGAGGTGTGAAAGATGATGTATAAATGTAAGTCTCTTTTTCTAATATCCTACATAGATGACATCCCAAGTTTCATTGTGGTTTCACTGTGACCAATTTATCATGATTACTCTTCATTCACAGACTGATTAACATCTGGGCTATCAGAGCCTCTCCAGATGTTGCTGGATGCTGAGTAAAATAAAGTACTTTCAGTTAAGCAGGTTATATTGTGCTAGAATTTGAATTATTATTGATGCAGTGAAAAGGAATCAGATAGGTGGTACTAACTCTGAACATTGCTAAAAAGAGAGGCATGTTGCCAAGGCAGTTTTGGCTTGCACTCATCAGGACAAATGCAAGAATGCCAAATTTCAAATTATCATATTTTATTCTCCAGGCAGAAAGGGCCCAAAATTGTTGGCAATTCAACACTGATTAGCAAAGACATTGCCATGAGTTTAATGTGGAAAAGTGTGAGGTAATCATTAATGTGGATGCCATCATCTCATGTGAGAACACTATCCACCAGGTACATGGTACATACTCTTGTGACTCAGCCAACGTTATCTACCTGATACGCTGCAAGAAAGGATGTCCTGAGGCATGGTACATTGGGGAGACCATGCAGATGTTACAACAATAGAAGAATAAACAATGTTTGACAGTCATCAGACAGGAGTGTTCCCTTCCAGTCGGAGAACACTTCAGCAGTCACGGGAATGCAGCCTCTGATCTTTGGTAAGCGTTCTCTAAGGCAGCCTTCACGACACACGGCAACACAGAATGGCTGAGCAGAAACTAATAGCCAAGTTCCAGGATCTTGGGTTCATATCACACTATATATAACCCCCATAACTTACGTGAGTAAAATCTCACTAACTGCCCTGTCTAGAGACAATACACACCACTTTAACTTGTGCGTTCTCTCCACTCACATTGTCCGAACCTTTAAGATTTGATTACCTGTAAAGATTTCATTCCAACTATTATCTTATAAATTGAGTTTGTGTCTGCATATGCCCTGTTTGTGAACACAAATCCTCACTCACCTATTGAAGGAGTGAGATTTTGAAAGCTTGTGCTGCCAAATAAACGTGTTGGACTTTAACCTGGTATTGTGAGATTTCTTATTGTGCTTACTTCCCCTGTAGCAAGAGAACATAGAACATAGAACATTACAGCGCAGAACAGGCCCTTCGGCCTTCGATGTTGTGCCGACCAATTAAGAAAAAAGCAATGACCCTCTAACCTAAACCATTCCCTTTTCATCCATAAACTTATCTACTAACCTCTTAAACACCACCAAACTTGGCGCATCTACAGCTGCAGCAGGCAGGGCATTCCATACCCTTACCACCCTCTGGGTAAAGAACCTACCTCTGACATCCGTCCTATAACCACCAACCCTTAATTTAAAGCTATGTCCCCTCGTGCTAGCTTTCTCCATCCTAGGAAAAAGGCTATCACTGTCCACCCTATCTTAACCTCTAATCATCTTATATGTTTCAATAAGGTCTCCTCTTAGCCGCCTTCTTTCTAACGAAAACAACCTCAAATCTCTCAGCCTCTCTTCATAAGACCTGCCTTCCATACCAGGCAACATCCTGGTAAACCTCCTCTGTACCCTCTCCAATGCCTCCACATCTTTCTTATAATGTGGGGACCAGAACTGCACACAATACTCCAAGTGCGGCCGCACTAGAGTTTTGTACAGTTGCAACATGACGTTGCGGCTCCGAAATTCAATCCCCCTACCAATAAAAGCTAAGACTCCATATGCCTTCTTAACAACCTTATCGACTTGACTGCCTACTTTCAGGGATCTATGCACAAATACACCAAGATCCCTCTGTTCATCAACAATATTAAGAATCCTACCATTAGCCCTATACTCTACACATTTATTATTCCTGCCAAAGTGCATTACCTCACACTTTTCCACATTAAACTCCATTGCCACCTCTCAGCCCAGCTCTGCAACTTGTCCAAGTCTCTCTGCAAACTATAACACCCCTCTTCACTATCTACCACTCCACCAACTTTAGTGTCATCTGCAAATTTACTAATCCATCCCTCAATACCCTCATCCAGATCATTTATAAAAATTACAAACAGCAGGGGCCCCAAAACAGACCCCTGAGGTACACCACTTGTAACCGAAATCCACGATGAATATCTCCCATCAACCACCACCCTCTGTCTTCTATCTGCTAGACAATTCCTAATCCAATTAGCTAAATCACCCTCAATCCCATACATCTGCATTTTCTGCAGAAGCCTTCCATGGGCCACCTTATCGAACGCCTTACTAAAGTCCATATATACCACATCAACTGCCTTACCCCCATCCACCTCTTTGGTCACTTTTTCAAAAAACTCAATAAGGTTAGTAAGGCACGACCTACCCTTCACAAAACCATAGGAGGATACAAAGATTTCTCTCAAGGCCCCAGCAATTTCCTCCCTTGCGTCTCTCAGATTTTTGGGGTACATCCCATCAGTCCCTGGGGATTTGCTGACCTTAATGTTTTTTAAGAACCCCAATACCTCCTCCTTTTTGATTTCAACATGACTTAAACTATCCACACACCCTTTCCCAGATATATCATCCACAAAGTCCTTCTTTTTGGTGAATACACAGTTAGTATACTAGAAGATTAGATACATGCTCAATTGCACTCTCTAGCAGTCAGCAGCTGGCTTCCTAGTTTTTCCACACCCGCTACTGGCGAGAATCACATTTTGCTTGATCAGCACTTTGAATTTGTTTTGGTAAAATCATCCCCATAGGATTGTTTTTGAACAGATAGTCATGGACTCAATGGGCCAAATAGACTCTTTCTGTTCTGTACTGTTTTATGATTGGACATTTTTGAAATTGACTCTATTAATTCAAGAATTTAGGTTTGTAGGAACCCTTAGTATTAGGTCAGAAGATGATGAATTAATGCCACCACCATTTGAGATGAGATATTAAATTGATATTCCATCTTCTTATTTATGTGGGTGATAAAAATTTCATTGTGTATCTGAAGAAGAGTAGAGTCATGTGTAGATACTTGCTGACACAGATTACTTGTTATATTTGATGACAAAATCACTTGAATAAAGTGCTTTGAGATATTTTAATGATAAGATTAAAATAGTAGATAAATCATTATTCACTTACCTGCTGGCTGAACAGGGATAACTATTTTAATTCAAACAATTTCAGGATCTTGTGTTGAATTCAATTATTGACAAAAGAGATGACACTTACTTATACCTATGTTACATCTAGCTGAGTGTGGCATTAGAGTGTGGTGTGTATGCATGTGTGAGCATGTATGTGTGTGTAGGTAAAAATGTTAGTATGTGTTTTCCTATGGTCTAAAGGTTTACTGGGAACCATCTTACATTTGTCTGTTTCCATGGCGGTTTTGGTTCTTAAGTGGGACAGATGTTTAATTTCATTGGTTAAGTTGCTTTGTATATAATATTTGATCTTGGCAATCTGGAGGGGCATGGTGGCACAGTGGTTAGCAACTGCTGCCTCACAGCGCCAGGGACCCAGGTTTGATTCCCTGCTTGGCTCACTGTATGGAGTTTGTGTGTTCTCCCCATGTCTGTGTAGGTCTTCCCCCAGGTGTTCCAGTCTCCTCCCACAGTCTGAAAATCAAGTTGGTTAGGTACATTGACCTATGGAAGCACAGAGAGTGGCAACTTGGGGAATTTCACAGTAACTTCATTGCAGTGTTAATGTAAACCTTACTTGTGACTAATGAATAAGCTTTATCTCCAGGGCTGTTGTCAATTATCTGAGAGGATTGGGATGGAATTTTCCAGAATATTTTTCTCCTTTATTGTCCCTAAGCTTTTGTCTTTTTCTCATTTCTCTCGGGAGTTTACATGTAGAAAATTTCCAATAATGATGCTACATTTATCCTGAGTATGGGGCAGGTTTCCTGGGTGGACCAGCTGGCCTGTGTATTTATATAGGTGTGCAGTTAATATACAAGTTGTAGCTTAATTATATTCTAGTTCATTAAGTAGCTGTTCAGCACTAACAAAATATGAATTCTGAAGTTTGCTCGGAACTGCCCACAATGTTTGCCACTTTGGAGGGATTAGAAATGTAGAGATTTTGCAAAGGTGAGTGAGCACACATGTGGTATTGTCATGAGTAACATCAGCACGTGTGTATCAACAAGCTTCTTAATGTCAAATGGAGGATTTATTATTCTTAAGGAGGTCAATAATTGGACATCTGAACATATCCAAGGTTACACAATTCCTGCATGAAATTCAAAATAGGCTATGACCCATATCAGAGTTTCTTTGATGATTGGGCAGAATCACTGCTGACACTTCTGAGACACAGTTTCCACTCACAAAACCATGCTGACTGTCCCAAATTATTCTATGCCTCTGTAAACGCCTGTAGATCCTGCCTTTCAAAATATCCTCTCACAACTTACCACTACAAATGTTAGACTCACTGGCCAGTAGTTCCTAGGCTTTTCCCTTCTTAAACAAAGACACAACATTTGCCACCCTCCAATCTTTTGATACCTTACCTGTGATGTTGGTGATTCAGATATCTCTATTAGGAGACCTGTAATTTCATCCCCAGCCTCCCACAATGTCCTAGGATACATGTTATCATGTCCCGGGTTTTATCTATCTTGACGTGCTTTAAGACTTCCAGCATCTTCTTCTCTGTAACATGTATACTCCTCAAGACATCACTATTTATTTTCTCAAGTTTCCTAACATCCCTACCTTTCTCAACAGTGAATATCAATGAGAAATATTAACTTAGGATCTTACCCATCTCTTGTGGCTCCGCACATTGACCTTGTTGGTTCTTAAGAGATCCTGTTCTCTCCCTAGTTACTCTTTTGGTCTTTATGTATTTGTAGAAGCTCTTTGGGTTCTCCTCTACCTTATCTGCCAAAGTAACCTCATATTCCCTTTTTGCCTTGCTGATTTCTCTCAACTTTGCTCCGGCAACCTCTATACTGTTCAACAGATTTACTGAATCCCTATACATGTCATGTGCCTCCTTCTTCTTTTTGACCAGGGCCTCAATATCCCGAGTCATCTCAGGTTCCCTACTTCTACCAGCCTTGCCCTTGTGCTGGGTTAGGTGGATTGGTAAGAAGTCTCACATCACCAGGTTAAAGTCCAACAGGTTTATTTAGTTGCAAACACCACTAGCTTTCAGGGTACTGGCTGTCCTTTTATCAGGTGAGTGGATTGGCCAAGGGAAATTGTCCCTTTGTGTTCTAAGATGTGTAGGTTAGAGGGATTAGCCGTGGTTTATGTGAGGGGTTACGGGGAAAAGATAAGATATTCTGTCAAAGAGGGTCTGTGCAGACTCGATGGCTGAATGGCCTCTTTTTGCCTTGCAGTAATTCTATGATCCTAGAAGTGTCCGGGAGATATTTCATCCTTCGATCAACATCACTAAAAACAGATTTTCTGCTCTTTATGACACTGCTGTACGTTTGAACTGAAGGGAAAGGAGACAAGTCGTGAGCTGCCTGCTGTTTATAAAGTTGAGTAAATGAGATGAATCAATCACAGAAGAACAGCAATTAGAAAGAGAAAAAAAAAACTCCCATTTATATCCAGTCTTATCAGATCCCTGGGAACAGGCAATGAATTATCTTGAAAAGCAGTGAGTGGAAAAGCAAGACAGCCAGTTCACAATTCCACAAAGCACAATGAGGTGATTGGTCCATTAGTTCATCTCTGATCAAGAGAGAAGTTTGGAACAGGAGTACACAGAGACATTCTTCACTCAGAGCAACAACATCCACAAAGAGAGGCAGGCAGGGCCTCGGTTTCAATGTTTTCCTCTGAAGGATGGCATTAGGGAGCTGAGCTAGTGGTCACAACTTTGCTATATAGCCAGCAGTAGGTAGATTTTTCACTCCGACATATGCAAAAAGCAAATAGATCAACATTGCTGAAGGAATCTAGGGCTGGGAAAGAACTATTTTTTCAGTGCTAGTGAAATAATGCAAATAAATTCTGCTACTCTGTAATTATCCTTCTCATTTCTATCTGCCCTGTGCCTCTAGCTTGTTGGACTGTTCCATTAATATTGTGTACCAGCCCATGCATGCATCTTAAAGGGAGCTTCATAGTGTGTATCTGTTTTTTGTTCAACACACTTCCTATTGTTGTACATTGACACCCCCATGCAATAGGGAAGGAATATTATTGTCCCACTGTGTTAGAGGTTGAAAAGGAATTAGCAGATACATGGATTTGGGCCTGTGTCTGTGGGAGTTTGCGCATTCTCCCTGTGTTTGCGTGGGTTTTCTCCGGGTGCTCTGGTTTCCTCCCACATCCCAAAGATGTGCTCTTAGGCTAATTGGCAAAACAAATTCTCCCTAAATTGTCTCAAATTTGGTTTTTAATCCGTAGATCTATAAACATAGACAGGGATCGCGGGTAGAGGTGGGAACATCGGGGTGGCGGCACGGGCTCGTTGGGCTAAAGGGCCTGTTTCCCGTACTGTTTTGTTCTTTGTTTGTTCTAATAATCAATAAGTTATGGGACCAAGTTAGTAAACAAAGTCGAGATACACACCAATCCTGACCCTATTAAATGACAGCTGCAGCTCAAGGGGCTGAATGGACTCCTCCTATTCCTCCATTCCAATGCCAGTTCTCAGCTGCATTAAGATTGACAGATAGAAATGACATATGGGATGTCCTGGGGCTAACATGAACAGGATTGGGCTGAATGAAGCATAGAATCTAGAAGCATGAGCAGGCCATTCAGCCCTTCAAACCTACTCCACCATTCATTATGATCATGGCTGATCATCAAATTCAATATCCTGATCCTGTTCCCTTCATATTCATAGAATCACAGAACCCTTACAGTACAGGAGGAGACCATTCAGCCCATCAAGTCTGCACCAACCCCAATCCAACCCAGACCAATTCCCATAACCCCACATATTTACTCTGCTAATCCCCCTGACATGAGAGCATGGCCAATCATCTAGACATGCACATCTTTGAACATATTCCCCATATCCTGCATATTCTCTGATCCCTTTAGCCCCAAGAGCTACATTTAATTTCTTCTTAAAATCACACCACGAATGGCCTCTATCTGTGCTGTAACTTTACCCAGGTTCTATCTACAAGTGCTGTAAACATGCAGGGATTACAAACCAGCCTGTTTGAGTTGAAGTAGATTCTCAATCTGGAGCACATTGGTTAATGGATTTATGTACAAAAATTTCTCTGCATTCCACTTCAAGCTGAATCAAACACTGAATCCTCTTCTGCACTCACGGCACGTGGCTTCTTTCTTCAGGCTGTGTGTCGGGGGTTGGAAAGCGTCATCTATTTGGCAGCTATTTGAACAGATATTTACTGCCATGCAAAATTCTGTACTGGGAGCACGAAAATGATTTCTTCTTGAATACAAGCATCATGCCAGTGAACTTTTACAGTAATGGGTGGAAGAGAGATGCTTGCAGAGGCAGATAATCCTTTAAAATTTTTATTCAATCAGCTGACTCTTAGGAACACAAGATTATTGAAATGTAGTCGATTTTTGAGCCTGAGAAGCCCATAGCTCCAACCAATTAATGTTAGAATGGTATAACGACACCATGGAGACTGTAGTTGTTCAAGATGGTAGTTCACCACCACTTTCTCAAGGGTAATTATGGAAGGGCAATAAGTGTTGGCCTTGCCAGAACTGCCCAAATCCCACAAAAGAAGCTACATTTACCTCATTTTTAGACGGTGATCAGTTGTAGAAAAATAATACAAAAAAAAAATCTCATTACCCTGCAATGTTCCCCTTTGCTTTGAGTTGTTGTAGACTTAGTTGCACTGCAGAAATTCCTTTAATATTAGGCAGGAGTTTTCATCCATGTATTTATCTGTGAATCTCCCTGATACTAAGGGGCAATCTAGCACGGCCAATGCACCTAATCCATACATCTTTCAGACTGTGGGAGGAAACCAGAGGAAACCCACGGAGAGAATGTACAAACTGCACAGACAGTGACCCAAGTCGGGAACTGAACCCGGGTCCCTGGCACTGTGAGGCAGCAGTGCTGACAATTGTGTCACCTGTGCTGCCCCTGAAGGTTATTCGCGCTTGCTTCAAACCACTCGCACCCCCCACCCAAGAGGGGATAGCTTCTTTATCAGTTCCCTCGTGCTAGCAGTGTTGACCACTGTGCCACCGCGCTGCCTCTTTCAAAGGTGATGAGCCACATGCGCTTCATTCAGAGAGTCTATGATTCTCGGGCGGGTGACCAAATTCTTGGCAGGTTTTAAGCAGCATCTTAAAGGAGGAGCAAGTGAGGTCGAGAGGGCAAAGTGATTTGGGAAAGGCGTCTGTGAATCAAATGGCTGAAGGAACGGTTAATGATGATGGAGAGAAGGAGTTAGCATTATGGACAAAAGGTCAGGTCATAGTCATCAGGGCGATTTCCCTTTAACATCTGCGATAAGCTGGAAAGTACAGATCATTCCACTTTAGGGACACCTGTACTTCTTTTAAATATCCAAATTGCTCCCATTTATTTGCCCAGAAGCATTGTGTTAAGCATGTAACATTAAAGGTAATTTCCTTCAGAATCAATGACTCTGCACTCTATGCTCACAATGCACATTCAAGCACAAGATTAATAGGTCCAATTTTCCCCATTATCACCTTTGCAAATTTGCTCATCTAAATGGATGAGTTTAAGAGCTCATTATTCAGTATCTAACTGCCATAAATGTCATATGTCTCAGATCTTAAGCTGTCTTAAACTGCTTTATTATTATGAATATAAAATGTCATTTTCGTCTGTTGAAAAGAAAAGCTTTGGCCTCACTGTAATCAGTGCTCACACTGAGTCAATATATCAGAATAAATACATGCAAAAGGCAGAGAATCAGAAGGTCCAAATTTGTTTAAAGTATAGAGAAAATACTCCCTAATAAATAATTAATGACTATCGCATTTCTCAGATTTTTTTCACCTAACAGGCAGTACTCCTGATCAGCTCCTTACACGTTAAATGATAGAGAATGAATGTAATTTCAGCCTTCTGAGGGAGATTCAACACTCGGTACATTAATCCACCTGGGAGAAGCTACAAAGCATCATGACAACAATCGTCTCCTCCTTCGACACTCTTGTGAAACTCTGTTGGTTTGTATTTGCAGAAGAATGTAAGAGGGAGATGGGGTATAAGGACATTACAACATAAGAACTAGCAGCAGGAGTAGGCCATCTGGGCCCTTGAGTCTGCTCCACTTTTCAATAATGGTTGATCTCTTTATGGACTCAGCTCCACTTACCCGCCCGCTCACCATAAACTTTAATTCTTTTACTGTTCAAAAATTTGTCTAATCTTGCCTTAGAAACATTTAATGAGGTAGCCTCAACTGCTTCACTGAGTACGGAATTCCACAGATTCACAACCTTTTGTGTGAAGAAGTTTCTCCACAACTCTGTCCTAAATTTCCTTTTCTTTATTTTGAGGTTATGCCTCCTAGTTCTGATTTCACCCGCCAGTGGAAACAACTTCCCTGCTTCTTCTTATCCATTCCTTTCATAATCTTGTATGTTTCTATAAGAACTCCCCTCATTCTTCTGAATTCCAATGAGCATTGTCCCAGTCTATTCAGTCTCTCCTCATAAGCCAATCCTCTCAACTTCAGAATCAGCCTAGTGAATCTCCTCTGCATCCCCTCCAGTGCCAGAAGATCCCTTCTCAAGTAAGGAGACCAAAACTGTACACAGTGACTCCAGGTGTGGCCTCACCAGCACCTTACACAGCTGAAACATAACTTCCCTGTTTTTAAACTTTATCCCTCTATCAATGAAGGACAAAAGTTAATTTGCCTTCTTAATTACTTTGCTGCACCTGCAAACCAACTCTTTGAGATTCCTGCACAAGGACACACAGGTCCTTCTGCAGAGCAGCATGCTGCATTTTTTTTACCATTCAAATAATAGTCTATTTTGCACCTTGTCAAATGCCTTCTGGAAATCTAGATAGACCACATCCACCGGTTCTCCATTGTCCACTACATATGTAATATTCTCAGAGAATTCTACCAAATTTGTCAAACTTGACCTTTCCTCCATGAACACATACTGCATCTTACCAAGGGGACGCAGCATGGGTTCATGAAAGAATGTGGGGCAGTGGTTGTTTTAATTTATCACTGATTTCCAAATCACGGAAATGAGCAACTATTATCAAAACCTCTGCTTCTAAATGCAACAAATCAAGTTTTATTTATTAGTATCACTGAGTACCTGGATTTGATTCCTGCTTGGGTCACTGTCTGTGTGGAGTCTACATATTGTCTCTGTGGGTTTCCTCCGGCTGCTCTGGTTTCATAGAACATAGAACACTACAGCACAAACAGGCCCTTTGGCCCACAAGTTGCGCCAATTGTACCTATACCTACTAGGCCATAGAACTACCTATAACTCCTAATCGTATTTAATCCCACGTACTCATCCAGAAGTCTTTTAAAATACCCCAGCGAGTTCGCCTCCACCACCACCAATGGCAGCCGATTCCATTCACTCACCACCCTCTGAGTGAAAAACTTACCCCTAACATCTCCTCTGTACTTGCTGCCCAGCACCTTAAACCTGTGTCCTCTCATAGTGACCATTTCATCTCTGGGAAATAGCCTCTGGCAATCCGCCCTATCTATTCCTCTCAACATTTTATAAACCTATATCAACCTCTCAACCTTCATCTCTCCAGAGAGAAGAGACCTAGCTCCCTCAACCTATCTTCATAAGGCATGCTCCCCAATCCAGGCAACATCCTTGTAAATCTCCTCTGCACCCTCTCAATAGCTTCCACATCCTTCCTGTAGTGAGGTGACCAGAACTGCACAGACTACTCCAAGTAGGGTCTGACAAGGGTCTTATAAAGTTGCAAACTTCTTGAGACTTCTTCCTTCTCTTTCTAATATTTGCAATTTGTGGACTCATTCATGTGACTCCTTTTTGCATTGCTTATAATACCAAGAACAAAGAAAATTACAGCACAGGAACAGGCCCTTCAGCCCTTCAAGCCTGTACCAACCATTTTGCCTAAAACCCCTATGCTTCCGGGGACCATATCCCTCCATTCCCATCCTATTCATGCACTGTCAAGATGTCCCTTAAAAGTCACTACCGTATCTGCTTTCACTATCCCACCCGGCAATGAGCTCCAGGCACCCACCACTCCCTGTGTAAAAAAATCTGCCTCACACATCTCCCTTGCCCCTCGCACTTTAAACTTGTGCCCTCTAGTAATTGGCTCTTCCACCCTGGAAAAAAGCTTCTGACTATCCACTCTGTCCATGCCTCTAATAATCTAGCACACTTCTATCAGGTTATTATCATTCCACCATTAGCAGCCATATCTTCAGGTCCTGAAGCTCAAAATGTGGGATTTATTTTCCTCTCTAGCTGTTTAAGGAGCATTCTGGACTAAAATCTGACAGTGAGCTGCAGGCAATCACAAAGCTTGATCAAAGAGGTGTGCCGTGCTGTGGATGGAGAGGTAATGAGACAGAAAGATATAACGGCATCTCTAAGAAGTGACTGGTGAAACAAACAGGACAGGCAGTAGTTTAAATTCCAAATTAACCTCAAAATGAAATAGATTCTTATGATCTAGAAACGCTGTTGACAAAATACTCCCGTGGCCACAGCACAACGTTCCCCAACAGATGGCTAAGCTTTCAGGTTGGAAAGATGTTTGTCTTGAGTTGTGTTCTGTGAGTTCTCAGATGGGCAGATTGGTGGAACGGCCCATGACAGGGAAGCTTTCCTCTTCCACAAGGGGTGTCCAATGGGAATAAGGGGAGAGTGGAAGAGGATGGGAGGAATGTCATTGGCAGTCTCGTTCTGTCGCCTGCGTCTTCCCGGGAGGACTGGCTCGAGATGCAGAACGAAATGCGGATAGGCGATCAAAATAAAAATTTAAAGTGAATTTTCTGCTAAACAAAATGAAAGATGTCTCTGCTGAGAAGCAAAACATCTTATGAGCTGATGCATCATCAAAGGACTACAAGCTTGAGTCAATCACAGAGACAAGTGAAGAGTAGACAGTAAACCTCCCCCGCGTTGTATTACCACAACATTATTATATCAGTGCAGCTCAATGCAGGGAGTCTTTTCCCTCCTCTGTAATTATAAAGCTGAAAAAAAATATTCAAAGTAGCCATCTCACTGGGGTGAATTTAGGCCAATCTCCATCCAATAACCTGCTATGAAAACTCTGCTCACATTTTGACTGCTGTGACAAATTGCACAACAATTTCTGACTATAACTGTAACATTATATTCCTGTAACATTACAAACACTCTCGTTTCCTTCTCTATGAATGGTATGCTTTGCCTGTACAGCATGCAAGAAACAATATCTTTCACTGTATGTTAATACACATGACAATAATAAATCAAATCAAATCAACAGCTGGGACAACCCATGACATTCAAAATACCCATTCAGCCCACCCCATTTCCCAGTGTTCATGGATGCATATAAAAAAAAACTTCTCTCTGGATCTAGAGACTTCTGCAGAAATTTAAGAATGGCAAGTAACTGATGCCAAATTCTTTTTGCTCATTCATGGGGTGTGGGCCTCACTGACTGGGTCAGCAATTATTGCCCATCCCTAACTACCCTTGAGGAGACAG
This sequence comes from Sphyrna mokarran, assembly GCA_024679065.1. Taxonomy (NCBI): domain Eukaryota; kingdom Metazoa; phylum Chordata; class Chondrichthyes; order Carcharhiniformes; family Carcharhinidae; genus Sphyrna; species Sphyrna mokarran. The sequence continues at coordinate 77,868,559 of JAGIQG010000014.1, read as the reverse complement.
TTAAAACCCACCCAGGTTGCTGTGGTTCTGCAATCACATGTAGGTCAGACCAGGCATCCCTCCCTTAAGGACATTGGTGAACCAGTTGAGTTTTTCCGACAATCGGAATGGTTTCATGGTCACCATTAGGCGGGGTTTTACAGTCCCGCTGAGATCTATGGCATTTTGTATGTCTCTCCTGTCCAGGCGCTGGGAAACCAGTAGCAAGGGACCATGTTCCGTGGGATGGGAGAAGAGCTGGAAAATATTGTCCAGTGTTAACCCAATGTTAACTCATTTAGCCCTCGTTAAAATGGTGAATAGCGCAAACTCTTTACAACTGAAGAGCCTTTTTGGTTTTGACATTTTTTAGATCTAGCAGTGGGTTGATAATTCTACTTGAAGAGAATCAGTTGGTGGCTCAGCAGATACAACAGAAATATTTCTGGTTTCCTCAGGGAGCTGCCAGATCCGGATGTGAGAAAGAAAAGTCCGGAAGTAAATTCAGAAGCTTCTGCCCACTATACTTATTTGAATAAAAACATAGACAAACCTTCAGCAAGGCAAATGACAAACAGGTACATTAGTTACAAATTAAATAATAGATCATCACTGATACAATCCTAGATTTAATTTTTGCTTTATCTCTGGTGTCAGATTATGATAGACCGGAATGCAGTGGAGTAACCCTAGCGTATGCAGAGTGTAATGGAGCAGGATGATAAAAGATGATGCAGCTAGCTATCATTTGTAATTTTGATTGTTAATACAATCTCACTGTATAAATACAACACAATGAAGCATGAATATATAGCATTACTTTTTAAAACAAAATATCATGCTTTGGGACACGGATTCCGCTGGCGTGTTGCCCATTCTTTAGTTGCCTTTGGGAAGGTGATAGTGAGCCCTCTCCTTGAACCGCAGCGCTCCACATGCTAAAGGTGCTCGCACGTTGCTGTTGGATAAGGGAAGTGTACAGGGAAAACTGATTGGAGTCCTAATTGCCAGAAAGGAACATGTTTCTGATTGTTGCAGATCAATCAGTTCAGGGCATCACTGAAGGAGTTGGAGGATTACAGAATGGAAACAGGCCCTTTGGCCTAACTTGTCCATTTCATTCATTCTTTTAACCCCTAAACTTGTCCCAATTACTCATGTTTGACCGATATCTGTCTGCACCCATCTTACCCACGTAATGTCTAAACGCTTTTTAAGAGACTGAACTGTACCTGCCTCTATTACTATCTCTGACAGCTTGTTCCAGACACGCACCACCCTCTATGTGAAAAAGAAATTGCCCCTTTGGACCCTTTTGGGTGTCTCCCCCTCACCTTAAACCAATGTCCTCTAGTTTTAGACTTCCCTACCTTTGGGAAAGTATATTGATTATCTAGCTGATCTGTGCCCATGTTAGTCAGGATAGGGTCCTAGGCCCCAGCCATCTTCAGCTGCTTCATCAATCACTTTCCTTCCATCATAAGGAGTGGGGGTGTTCACTGATAATTTCTCAGTTTTCAAATCTATTCACGACTCCTGTGCCTGCCTGTAATAAGATCTGGATAACATTCAGGCATGGGTTGATAAGTGGTGAGTAACATTTGCGCCCACACAGTTATCAGGCAATGACCACCTGTAAAAGGAGTGAATCTATCTGCCTCCTCTTTATAAGCAGTATCATTATTGAATATCTAACCAGCAATTTCCTAGGGGTTTATCATTGACCAGAAACTGAACCGGATTAGCTGTATAAACTACAGGGAAAGGAAATAAGTTTGGGATTCTAGAATTCCTGTCGGATTCTACCGTGAGTAACTCACTTCCTGACTCCCCAAAGTCGGCCCACTATCTACAGGGTACAAGTCAGGGCCTGTGAAGAAGTTTAAAATTTATTTATTAGTGTCATAAGTAAGGCTTACATTAACACTGCAATGAAGTTACTATGAAATCCCCCTAGTCACCACAATCCAGCACTCGTTCAGGCCAATGTACCTAACCAGCACATGTTTCAGACTGAGAGAGGAAACAAGACTATCTGGTGGAAACCCGCACAGACATAGGGAGAATGTGCAGACTCCACACAGATAGTGACCCAAGCCAGGAATCGAACTTGGATCCCTGATGCTATGAGGCAGCAGCGTTAGCCACTGTGCCACCATGGCACTTGTTGGAATACTCTGTACTTGGGTGGGTGCAGATCCAACAACACTCAGGGGATCTATTACCATCCAAGAAAAGGCGGGTCAACTTGATCACGACCTCAGGAATCACCTTTGTTGTATCAGGACTGTGATTTGATTGGTTACTAAAAGCTAAAGTTGCCATAGGTGTCCAGATCACCAACAACTTGTCCTGGTCTCCTCATGTTGACACTATAGTTAAGAAAACCCACCAATGCCTCTACTTTCTCAGAAAGCAAAGGAAATTTGGCATATCAGCTATGACTCTCACCAAATTTTACAGATGCACCATAGAAAGCATCTTTTATGATTGCATCACAGCTTGGTATAGAACATAGAACATAGAACATTACAGTGCAGGACAGGCCCTTCGGCCTTCGATGTTGCGCCGACCAATTATGAAAATATGAAAAAAGCAATGACCCTCCAAACTAAACCATTCCCTTCTCTTCCATAAACTTATCAACTAACCTCTTAAACGCCACCAAACTTGGCGCATCTACAACTGACGCAGGCAGGGCATTCCATACCAGGAGCATGGTATGGGCTCCTACTCTGCCCAAGACTGCAAGGATCTACAACGGGACGTGATTTGGAGGAATATGTAACTGGATTGATTAGTAAGTTTGCGGATGACACAAGGTTGGTGGATTTATGGATAGTGATGAAGGCCAGCAGAGGATATAGATCAGTTGGAGACATGGGCGGAGAGATGGCAGATGGAGTTTAATCCGGATAAATATGAGGTAATGCATTTTGGAAGATCCCAATACAGATAGACGGTAAATTGCAGAACCCTCAGGAGTATTGATATGCAAAGGATCTAGGTGTACAGCCACTGAAAATAGCAATGCAAGTGAAGAAGATACCTTGCCTTCATCAGCTGGGGTATTGAGTTTAAGAATTGGCAAGTCATGTTGATGCTTTATAGAACCTTTGTGAGGCTGCACTTGAAATATAGTGTTCAATTCTGATTGCCACACTACCAGAAGAATGTGGAGGCTTTGGAGATGATATAGAAAAAAAATTATGAGGATGTTGCCTGGTATGGAGGGTATTAGCTATGAAAAGAGGTTGGAGAAACTTGGTTTGTTCTCACTGGAACAACGGAGATTAAGGGGAAACCTGGTAGAAGTCTATAAGATTATGAGAGGCATGGACAGGGTGGATAGTCAGAAGCTTTTTCTCGGGGTGGAAGACTAAATTACTAGCGGGCACAGGTTTAAAGTGTGAGGGGCAAGTTTTAAAAGAGATGTACGAGGCAGATTTTTTTACATAGAGAGTGGTGGGTGCCTGGAACTTGTTGCCAGGGGAAATAGTGGAAGTGGATTCGGTAGTGACTTTTAAGGGGCATTTTCTGAACTTCTTGCTCCCTCGGAAAAGTAGCCAGTATAATTAATGACCCCATGCACTTTGGAATTCTTTCTTCCACTTTTTTCTGTATAAGATTACTGACTCAAGAGCGGCTTCTTCCCTGCTGCCATCAGAGTTTTGAATGGACTTACCAAATATTAAGTTGATTTTTCTCTGCATCCTAGCTATGACTGTAATACACCATTCTACACTATCTCCTTTCCTTTTCCCCATTTACTCTATGAATGGTATGCTTTGTCTGTATAACATGAAAGAAACAATATTGTTCACTGTATTCCAGTGCATGTGATAATAATAAACCAAATCAAATAATGAATGTGGAACAGGCTCGAGGGGCTGAATGGCCTCCTACTGCTCCTATTTCTATGTTTCTATATTTTGAGCTCCGCTGTTAAATCTCCTTTTAATCCCCCTTGCTCTGAGGATCAGGGTCCCATTCTACCCAGTCTCTGTATGACGGGTGGCCCTCATTCCTGATAACAATCTGGTAAATCTCCTTCACACCCTCCTCCACAGCCTGTCAAAAGTGATTTATAAAACTTAGCATCAACTTTCAAGCAATCAAACCAAAATTTACAACATTTCAGCTAAACTTTATTTCACACGTAAACTACAAGTTACTTTCAGACTGGCAAAATACTGACATTGAGGAGAATGCATCGATCAGTCAAATGGCAGAACAATTTTGAGGACTTCACCTGGACAAGGAGAATCAGAAACTACACAAGCATGTGACTGGTATATATTTGTCAAACAAAAAGACTGTGGCTAAAGCAATAATCTCACTATATAAATATTACAGAAATAATAAACTGAACTATCATTTTACAAATGCCAACCACATACACTTGGGTTGCAGAGGAATTCATGAGCTCAGCATAGGGCAACCTGAAGATAGAATGAATAGCAGTGGTGAAGGGGAAGCAGAGAAGAGGACAGCAAAGACAAGAGCATCAGGGAGTCAAGGTGGGACGTTCAGCCGTACACACAGGAGCACATATTCTGCCTCCATTCCAAAAGGATCCCAATTCCTGCATCTCTGATATTGGATTCCTGAATATTTTAGCATTTGTCGACCTATCAGTGGGTTATTTGTTTTAATGTGTATTTTCCAGATGGAGATGATGATGCAGTGGTAATGTCATCAGATTATCAATCTGGAGAACAAGGCTGATAAGGTGGGTTCAAATCCCAGAACCACGTCCGGTGGGATTCAAATTCAATTCATAAAATCTGGAATTAAAAGTTAGCCGTCAGTAATGGTGACCATGAAAATATCGCTGAATGTTGTTAAAACCTTCTTGTTTGCTCATGTTCTTCAGGGAATTAACTTGCCATCCTTACCCTGTCAGGCCCACAGCAATGTGGTTGGCTCTTAGTTGCCTTTTTTAAATGACTGCAACAAGCCCCTCAGTTCAAGGGCAATTAGAGATGGGTAACAAAATGCTGGTCTTGCCATTGATATTCACATCCAATGAAAGAACAAATGAAAAAATAATAATTTGTTGGCTGAAACAATCAGTTTCATTATTAGTAATTCTGCTTGTTCAATAACAAAATAGGCAGGACTGCATCCTCCACTGTGGTTAGGGGTAAGAAACCGTGTTGCTGCTACCTTAATTCTGTAAAGTCCAGGTCCTCTCTATGGCAGTTGAGATACTTGGTACACACTCTCTGGATTTTTTATGACTATTTATTTCACCAATAAAACTCCTGTTCATTCACTCCTCTTTAACTAGTTTCATTATGGTGCACTGGGTAGCAACCCTGTCTCTGAGCCAGAACCATAGAGTCTCTACCATGGATTACAGAGGCCATTCAGTCCATTAAGTCTGCATCCACTCTCTGAAAGAACATCCCATCCTATGTCCTCCCTGGGGCCCTATTGCCATAATCCTGCATGTTTATCCTGGCTAATTCATCTAACCAACACATCCTTGGATCTTTGGACAAGTTAGCATGGCCAATCCACTTAACCTGCACATCTTTGGGCACAAAGAAACAATTCACAATGGCCGCCCATCTAACCTATATATATTTGGAGTGTAGGAGGAAATCTTGTAGAAATCTCATGCAGACACAGAGACGACATGCAAACACCATAGGAACAGTCACCCAGGCAGGAACTGAACCCAGATCCCTGGTTCTGTGAGGCAGCAGTGCCAACCACTGTGCTGCAGGTTAACTCCAGATTCAAGTCCCGCCTCAGGACTTGATGGCCAAGGAAGATGTGTGTTTATAGTGCAGTCAAACAGGTTGAGTGTCAAGCTGTAAATTCTTCCAAACACACCAATAGCTGGTGGTAAGAGTGGGAGAGACTCCTGGTCAGATGTGGAATATCGCCTATATATCAATAAGCCCCACCTGACAGATGAGAAATTTGATCCGGGAATTACTAGCTATGGAAACAGATGAAAGAATGCCTTTGTGCATCCCTAGCTATTGGAATGGAAGTAACTAGATTCAGCCTGCCTTTTTAGAAGGTGCAGTCTAGTTTTAACCCTGAGTGTTAGTCATGTTTTAATGTTGTTAGCATCTCAGGATATGAGACCTTCCCAATGAGGCATGCGGTCACTCAGCAGTGCGTTCAAAGCTGGGCTGTACACTATAATCATTGTAGTCAGCAAGCAGCATAAAGATTGTGAGCTGTCTGCGTCACAGTGAACAGAAGCAAGTTAATCCCTCATCATGGTCCCCGTGTCTGATTTTAGGGTGTGATTCAATTTCATTTTCTCTAATTGTAATGATCTGAAAGGGTGCCTGAAACTGATTCGATCATGATTTGTTAAATTTAATTTAATAATTTTGCGATGCTGCAGAGAAAGGGTCACATTTCAGAAACATTTCATTGACTGTGAAATGTTTTGGGTAGAGATTGATTCTTGCTTGACATGAGAGACAAAGGGTTCAGGCCAATGGGGTGAGCAGGTTAATGCTCTGGGGAGAAGAAGATTCAAATCCCAACTAGTGCACCATAAGACCATAAGAAATAGGAACAGGATTAAGCCACTTAAATTGAGCTTTAAATTGAGGGGTGGTAATTATAGGATGGATGTCAGAGGTAGGTTCTTTACTCAGAGTGTTGTAAGGGGCATAGAATGCCTTGCCTGCAGCAGTTGTGGACTCGCCAACTTTAACGGCATTCAAATGGTCAGTGGATAGGCATATGGATAACACTGGATTAGTTTAGGTTAGAAAGGCATTAGATTGGTTCCACTGGTGGGCACAACATCGAGGGCCAAAGAGCCTGTACTGCGCTGTAATGTTCTATTTGACCCCTCGAGTTTGCTCCATCATTCAATCAGATTAAGGTTGATCTGACATTTCTCATGCCCACTTTCGTCATAATTCTTGATCTCTTATTTATTCAAATTCTATCAATCTCAGCCTTTAAAATACACAAGGGCTCCGTCCCTATAGCTTCCTGTAGCAAGGAGTTCCAAAGATTCACAATCCTCAGAGAAAGGAAATTCCTTCTCATCTCAGTTTTAAATAGGCACATCTTTATTCTGCCCTCTGGTTCTAGACTCTCCCACGAGAGGAAACATCCTCTCAGCATTTACCCTGTCAGGTCACTAAGAAATCTGATAAGTTCCAATGAGATCACCTCTTATTCTACTAAGTTCCAATGAGTAGAGTCCCAAACTGTTTAACCTTTCCTCATTAGACAATCCCTCCATCCCGGGAATCATCCTAGTAAACTTTCTCTGAACTGCCTCCCAATGAAATAATACATTTCCTTCAATAAGGCAACCCAAACTGCTCAAGGTGTTCCAGGTGTGGTCTCACCAGTACCTTATGTGGTTGCACCAAGTCTTCTTCACTCTTATACTCCAACCTCCTCCAAATAAAGAGCCAACATTCCATTAACCTTCCTGATGACAACTGTCACTGATTGCTATTAAAATTCCATCTGGTTCACTACTGGTCTTTAGGGAAGGAAGTCTGCCATCATTATCTGGTCTGGCCAACATGTAACTCCATAACAATGTGGCTGTTTCTGAAACAATCTAGCAAGCCTCTCAGCTCATAAGCAATTAGGATGAGCAACAAAGGCTGGCCCTGTCAGTAACGCCCACACCTCATGAAAGAATAGAAAACAGTGTGTGTCTATTGGACTCAGGGGAGGAGTGTTGGACCCAAACATCCATCACAATTGAATCATCAGCTAACGTTCATCAGTCAGGTTCACTGGTGACATGTGATCACTTAGTGAAGCTGATATCAAAGGCAGAGAGTGTGACTGGGCAAAATGAAAAATTTTTGGAAGGTAAGGAGGGGGATAAGCAGGGGTCAGTGAGCAAACGGCTTCACAGTCACACCACAAACAAGCAGTCGCGCTCATTAAAATGAGCTGGTTAGTGGAACAAAGGAAAGTTGATGTACGGTGGTTGCATTGAAATAATTTGTTGCTTTGGCACACTGACCTTCCCATTAACCCTGTGAAAAGACAGGAAAAGCTTTTCAGGTTGCCTTGACAACCGGTGAATTTCATTGACTGGCTGAACGCAAATTACTTTTGAAGATTCAGCTTCACAAACAAGCTGGGAGACGTGTGTGTGTGACTGTGTGTGTATGTGTGACAATGTATGGGTATGTGTGTGTGTGAGAATGTGTGCCTGTATATGTACGTGTGCGTATGTATGAGTGTATGTGTGAATGTGTGTGTGTGATTGAGTGTGCATGTATGTCTGAGTGTGTCTACATGAGTATATGTGTGTGTGTGAGTGTGAATGTGTGTGTATGAATGTGTGTGTGAGTGTGATTGAGTGTGCGTGTGTGTCTATGAGTGTGTGTGAGTGTGATGCTCTGGATTGTGTACCATGTTACAGCATCAAAACACTGTGGGTAAAGTTATTCTGTGTATACAGTATTGTTTACACACCAATCTAAAGAGAAATTGCATTTGTCAATAAACAACCAATCACTACTTCTCATCTTACTGTTTTTTTGTTTAGAACAGTCGTGCCCAGGTCTAACCTGTCTATGTCAAACAGTTCTGAGTCAAATCTTCATTTATTATATTCCTGTAGATCAAAGAACAAAGAGCAAAGAAAATTACAGCGCAGGAACAGGCTTGTGTTTAGATGATGGCCTTTAACGTAATAAAACTAGGGATATGGTCCCTGGCAGGGTAGGGGTTTTAGTTCTGAAGGGCAGTGTGGACAGTGCTAGTTAGAGGGCCAAAGAGCCTGTTCCTGTGCTGTAATTTTCTTTGTTCTTCATTCTTTGATCTACAGGAGTGTGATAAATGAAGATTTGACTCAGAACCGTTTGACAAGATACTGTGCAGATGACCAACAACTTGGACAAAAGGTTTTGAAGGAGCACTTTAGAGGAAGAAAGAGAGGCAGAATATTGGGAGGGAATTCCGGAGCTTCAGGTTTTGGCCTGGCCACCAATGATGAAACGGGTAAAATTGTGAATGTTCAAGATTGGAGAAGAGAACAAAGCATAAAGGAGAACATGCCCCTGTCTAAAAAACAGATAAGGTCCTAAAAGCATAGAACATAGAACAT